>JAWNPK010000012.1:6495000-7745000 GCA_035047565.1 Drosophila mulleri
GAGCTCTCAAACCTGTTGGCCGGGCCGCAGGCGCTCACTGATCATCGGTTATGCATGGCTTAAATATCGACTTGCCATTGATAAGTGGGCAATAAATTGGGGAGGAGGAAGTTGGCATTGGGCAGCTGTCTGTACATGTCTGTTGGCCCACAAAAAGCATTGACGCCAACTGCAACTCGGTCGTTGGCCGCAGGTGTCGCACTGCCACAGGGCGTTGCAGGCGCTGCTGCCTCCTGCTTGCTGTTTGAGTGGCGACGCGTTTTGCATGCAGACGTCGCACAGTGGGACTATTATACAGCAAACTTTTCCTTATTTTTTATTAAAATAAAATTTATCACGTTGAACCTAAAAATGTATCAATTCATTAAAGACCCATTTCAACTTTGAAAATACCTTGCTTGATTAAAAAGTTCATAGCTGTGCAAAGGCCACACTGTGCGTCGTCTAGCTGTCGCCTGGGTCTGTCAGAGCCTCTGCTCGTGTCCTGCCCAAAGCAACAAAATGATAAGAATTTGCTAGGTGAAGTCGGGGAACGTGGCCTAAGCTCAATCTCTATGTTGTTTGCCTCGCATTAGAATGTTAAGTGATGGGTTAATTGCAGCTGATCAGATGGGGTTTTCCTTTTTGCTTTCGCCTCTATTTCGTCTTTGGAATTCGCATGCAGCGGCATGCCATTTGCGACAATCGTGAAATGCCAACAGCATTGAGGCACAAACAGTGGATTCCTTTGAATGCACGGCCAAGGCCTGCTGAAGCGTTCAGCAAATATCTTGCAACGACAAATTAGCAACTTGGCAGCCAAATGAGCTAACAACAGCCGGAGTCAACCCGAAGGGCACTGCAGCAGCCGTTTGTAAATGCTAATTAGAAATGCGGCAGCAAAAGTGTTGAGCCAGCAGCATCACGTTGCCAGTCATAAATTGTGGCAGCCACAATTGCGTGCACCCAGCGTGTGGCTATTTGCGCTTGGCTTGCCGGCAGCCAATCAGGCAGCCAAATGAACTGTCAACTGATATATGTATGTGCCTGCACTAAGATGATCAATGGCCGGGGCGTAAGCAGGAGGTGTGTGCGTGTGTGCATGTGTGTGTGTGTGTGGCAAACACACGCGCCAAATAAAGCACACACAAGTAATAATAAATCAGTGGCCAGAGCAGCAGGCGCAGCAAAGGCGAGTTAGAAAATATTTTCGCTGTCAATTTGTTGGCGCAGGAGGCGCGAATGCTGGTCGGGGCGCTCCTAACTCATTTGCCACGCCCACACATTTGTTTGCACCAAATTGCTGGTGCTGCTGGTTGTTGTCTCTTTGGCCTTTAATGACAGCCTCAATGTTGTTTGCTTAGCTCTCCATTTGATTAGCCGCAGGAGTCGGCTGCTCTTAGCTGCTGGCTGCTGCAAATAGATTTTTGTAATTTTTTGTTTTTTTTTGTATTTGCCAGCGCCAATTTGTAGCGCGCAAATTGCAAAGCCTAGACAAAAGTCTGCAGTAAGCAAAGAAAGAACAGCACAAAACTCATTCACAAAACAATCATAACACTGACCTCAATTTCCTGCCAGTTGCAATCACATTTCCATTTCCATTTACCTCTTGAGTTCTCAGTTCTCAGCGCGCTCTGTTGTATAATTCTAATCAGTGCCGCTTCGCAATTATGTCGAGCTCAGCGGTACATGAAAAATCAATAAAAGCACAAAGCAACAACAACATTTCTCTATTTCTCTCGCCGATGATTTGCTTTTGATGATGCGCACGAACGGAACCCGAAAAAAAGTAGCACAACAATTGGCACAGAAATGAAATAATTTGCATTTAATGGCGCTCGCCGCGTGGGCCGCATGGGCCGCATATGGATTGAGCTGAAGCTGAAAGCTGAGAGCTCCAGGCAGGCAGGCAGGCAGCTAGATCTGGAGAGCTGCTGAGCTGGCTAGCTGTCCAGCTGGCCATGGGCATGCATGTGGTTTTGGCTATGGCATTAAAGCTGCAAATGGCGGTGCAAGTTCAAAATCATTAGGGGCTATAACTATGTATGTAACTATGGAGCGCTGAGGCCGTGGTTCGTTGCCAGCTCAACTTCTTTTGTTCGGCGCAATTTGCGCTTTGCGCTGTCACGATTAATAACGCTGTCATAATAACACTTTTCTGTGATTGATTTAAGACAATTACAGAAAAGAGGAACACTGCGCTCACGTTTGAGTGCCGCCTGAGTGATTGGCGCTGCCGCTTAAGAAAGAGATTATCAAGTTGCCAAATGGGCACGTCCGTTTTGGACTTCGACTGCGATGCGACTGGGACGAGGATTGCATCTGCCCTGCGTCAGCGACTGCGACTGCGGCCGAGGCTGCGGTCTGGGAATGCTACGGCAAAGTGTTGAACTGCGCAGACATGCTAAATTAAGCTGAAGAAGATGGCTATCAACACCACCAACACCACCAGCACCACCGCCAACAAGCATAAGCTCAGCATCCAGAGTTCTGTGCGAGTTGTTGCTGTTGTGGTTAGGTTAGGTACGCAGCCAAATCGGTTGATGTTGATGGCTTACAACAAGTAATTGGCAGCATCCACATGTTGGCGATGGCCCCAACACCAACCGCCACTAACCACAGCAACAACAACAACCAGGCAACGAGAGCAGCCTCATCATCTTCATCAACTGTTGCGTTGCTCGTCCAAGCGTCGCTTGTGTCAAAAGGTTTAATTTTATTTTGTTTTTTTTTTTCTCCCTTCGCTTCGCTACTCTTACCCGCCTACCCTCAGCCTTACCCTCGCGCTGTACCCTCGATACCCATAGCCCTACCCACCTGCTTGCTCTCAGCCTTCACTCCCCACGCGCCGCTTGTAATAACATTTCATGCTGCGCTCTTTGGTCTTCAACCCGAACCTCTTACATGGCTGACTGGCTGCATCACAACAGCAACAGCAACAACAACAATGCTGCGCCTCCATCTGCGTCAATGTCAGCGCATCGAGTCCAAGTCCAAGTCGAGTCCCCTGACACACGTCGCCAACAACAGCAACAGCTCCTCGCTTATTGGCCGCTGCCTCTTGCAGTTATTGTTATTGGCAATGCTGTTGTTGTTGTTGTTGTTGCTCTTGTTGGCTGGGTCAAGTTCAAGGCTTCCCACTTTGCGACTTTTATGCGTTTTTCGCGCTGGCCCGCTAAAATTTAATGTGCCCCGAACGCACTTTAGCTGAAATTGGCACACGATGCTGCTGGCAATGCTTTTGTGGCTGGCAGTCAGACGATTTAGGTGTTAGGCGGGCAGATTCCTTTTAATGCCAATCGAAATGAACGTCTGGGCTAATAAAAACCCTTATTTGTGAGTAGCTCTGCTAGGGTAATAAAAACACAAAAAATATTTATTTATTTTCATTTTCGATTACATTTTGATTCTTTTATTTTATGATTTTCTGAATATGGTATATTTATTTGGTTAAGTGGCTTAAGTGGATTTCAATAATTAATAAAATGCTGATTACAACGTAATGACTTTTTTTCCAAGTAGCAATATATTATTTATATATTTTACATATGATTTTCTATTAGCTCAATAATCTCTTACATTCTTTTTGTTATTTATATTTTTATTTATTTAATTTTTTTCTATAATTTTTTTTTTATTATTATTATTTCTTTCTTTTTTTAATTTATATTTTTAGTGTTACTGTGTTACGCAACATTCCATTTTGAAACCCCATTTATTTATTTATTTGTTCTTTAACAAATAGAGTTGGCATTTTTGCAATATATTTTATTATTTTTTCTGCCCAGGTACACAAAATAATTTCCAGTTTGACGAATATTTTGTGAAATAAATTTTGTATTTTAATGCATATTCTAAGTGAGGCTTTTGTGTGCAAATCGCATTGCATAGAATAGAAGTAGAATTTGCTAAACGTTTTATGCTCATCTCAAAAATGTAAATGAACACGGAAATCGTTTGCTTTGAATGATTGCATTGGCTAAGTAGTTAAAACTTACTACGCTACATGCCTCATATGATTGTCAGCCAATTGCTGATCGGCGAGGGTCAATTCATCAGTTGGCTGACCACTGAACGTGCATTCACTTTAAGATCTCTATAGGTTGACTCGAGATGTTCGATTCGCAGGGGGTAAATGCGATTTAGATTTAAATGCTGTGAAGAACAGAAGAGAAAACAACAAAAACTGTTTGTTTTTCATTCTTTTTATGGGCATTTCGGGTAAGTCGTAATCGGCCACTGCAATATTCGTATTCGTAATATTTGCTAAGTGCAGCTAAGATGGAAGCTCTAAAAGGCTTTCGACATTGCGGCTTCAGCATTCCTTGCGGATGCGGGCGAGCAGAGCCAGCGAGCCATGATGGACAATAATAATTCTTGGCAAAAAGCCATTTTCGTTTACAAATTGCCGCATAAATCGCATATTCGATGAGAGTTAGCTGCTTTACCAGAAATGCATAAAATGCTAAAGTATCTCCAGTTGTAGCCGCATGCCTCTTCCTCAGCCTCTGTCGCTGCTGCCTCAGAATCTGCTGCAGCATGCAATTTCATCTCTCAGTGAGCGCTACCCAAACTGGCAGCCAGCCAAAACCAGAACCGTTAACCAGCCGTCCAACAACAACTACTACAACAACAACAACAGTAACAGCAACAAAAGCGAAGAGTTTGCTTGAAATAAACCAAGTCGAGTGCATAATTCGTTATGCTTTATTACGAAATTGGATATCATTGACTGCGACGATGGCAACGGCGACTTTGAGCTGGGCTTTGGCTTAGTCTTTGGCTTTTTGACTGGAAATTATGGCTGAATGCAAGATTCTGGATTTCTCTCCTGCGGTAGCTAACAAATGACATACTTCTAATTTATGGATGCAACAGCAATTCGCCGCAACTCCGATCAGACTCCAGCTAAAATCTCCCAGCAACCCGAAATGGGGGAAAAAAGTACAAAAATATGTGTACCTGCGGCTCGCCCACGGAAATGCTTGCTGAATTACAGCGCACCGCTAGCTAGCTGCAGCTACATAGCTTGCACCACAGCACCACACACACCACATAATTAGTGCAATGTGTGGACAGGCCAACGCTACGAGCTGGATGGAGTCAAGTGCAGCGGCCACTAGGCATATTGGGAAAGCATTTCTGGGCGATCCGATCCAATCCGATTCGTGTCGTGCCGCAGATACAACCAAACTAAGTAAAACTCTACGTATGATTTTATCTACGCGCACACGCGGCTGCAACTGAGCAGCCAAACGCCTGTTTGTGAGTTGCAGAAAAAATAAAAAGAGACGATGAATTCGAGCCGGCTTGGGCATACCCTGTGGAGGACTAAGATTTAATCAATTTTAATGAAAAATTTTACTAAATTATACTAAATGAATAAATTTTGACATGTTTTATTTTTAAATTCTAGTATTCAAAATTTTTAAAAATATATTTTTATTGATAATCAATTAATTAATAAAAAAAAAGATGACAGAAAATTGGATAAATTGTAATTAAAGCTTCTTTAAAGTGAAGCTCTTCTATTCTTATGCCGTGCTTAGCAGGAAGTAAATCTTAATAATAAATTTTTTATTTTTATTTATTAATTTTTTAAATTTAATATTTTTACTATTTCTGTTGTTTATTTATTTATTTATTATTATTATTATTTTTACTGTTTTCCTATTTCTTTTCCCTTTTTTTTTGTGTCTAAATAAGATTATAATAAATTTTTATCAATCACTAGTAACTCCGCTCCCATATACTCCTTTTAGCTGCAAAGCCTCGGTATAAAAACAGTTGTTTTACTCTTTGTTAAGCACAAGGCGAATCTTGAGTGCCTGTGGCGGTCTTTTTTTATTTTTTTATTTTCTTCTGGCTGCCTCTAAGCCGCGATGATGCCATAGATATGTCGCTTCGTGTACAGTTAGCCGTTACATATATATTAGCCTGGCCAAAAATCGCTGTTCGTTTTTTTTTGCTTGGTTTGTGTGAAACTTGTTTGGCTGATGAGTGGGTGGCCAGCTGGTAAAATGAGCTCGGTCTGGAATCAGAGCTCAAGTCAAAAAGCTGGTGTCAGGAACTATCGGCGGGTTCTTGTCGGGCTCTTGTCTGTATTTCATTAGCACTAACCGCAAATTAGCTTTGGCTTTTGCTTTGGCTGAGGCTGTGGCTGTGGCTTTGGCTACGGTTTCGGCATTTCACATTGACTTTGGCTGCGGCCGAACGTGTGCCCGTTTTGGTCGTACGACTCGCAGATAACTCAATTGAAATGAAAATCACAGACGGCGCGGCCAAGCAACGGTTACCGTTAACTGCAGCAAGTCCAAGTGCAAGAGCAGCACCAAATCGATGTGGCAGTTGGAGAAAGACTCCATTTGCGGCCAGTCAATAACAAATTGTGCGGCAACTAACTGCCATGCCCCAAGCATAGACAAAACGGACCAAAAGCCAGCCAAACAGACAGACAGACAGACAGACGGACAGATAGTCGGACAGACCGCATTAGAAGTGAGCGCGTAATCGGAGCAACATTCTGTATATGGGCAAAAACACTTGGGCGTGAATTGAGCATCTTTGGCATTTGGCTTAATTAACGCCAGATGCCGCACAGCCGTTGAGATTCTTGTTGAAATTAGATGACAAGTTCGCTTACCAGCTTGTCCAGTG
This sequence comes from Drosophila mulleri, assembly GCA_035047565.1. NCBI lineage: Eukaryota > Metazoa > Arthropoda > Insecta > Diptera > Drosophilidae > Drosophila > Drosophila mulleri. Next base: position 6,501,637 of record JAWNPK010000012.1, read on the forward strand.
CTTTATAAACATATCCACTGCAACACACACACACACGCACACAGATGAGCTTAGCACGCAACGACGCATTGTTACATTACACGCAACACTGGGGCACCCCTGGGGTGGGCTGGGGCGAGCAGCTGGCTGCAGCTAAAGGAAATTTATGTGTATTCCGCAACATGGCCAAATGCACAGCGGGACGAGATATGAAGGCGACTCTCTACATGCATGTCTTGAGCCACGTTCCTGTTCCTGTTGAAATGAAAGCAGCAGCAGCAGCAGCAGCAGCCGTAGCAGCGGGCGAGCAATCGTTCTGAATTTATATTTGATATATGTATATAGTCCTCATGCGAGCATATATACCCTGCTGGAAAATATGGAGCATATGCATTTAACAACAGTCATTATCTGCTCTGCGATCGATGCAAATGGATATGAATCACAGCATATATCTAGAACATCGCTGGCCAAAGAAAGTCGTTATTAGCTTGATTTGGATTTTGAGATTTTGGCTTTGCTTATGACAGTTGTAGGCGCATCGGCGCTTCGTTAAGGCCGAACCAACTGAGGCTAGTTACTTTTATTATTTATTTCACATTTAAATTATATGGCTGTGCTGCAAGGAAAGTGCACGGCGCGCTAAATGTTTTAAACATTTTGACCGGACGGCTCGGACGGCTGGCTTTGACAATTGGAGTGCTCAACATGCTCATGACTTGCAGTTGCAGTTGGACTTAATGCACGATTGGCAGTTGCAATTCAATGATATTTCAAATTTGTTAAGCCAGAGGCAGCAGCAGCATGGTGAGGGAGAGATGATTTGGTTGCCTGTTGCATGCGATTTGCATTCGAAATGCGGCTGCTCGAATTTAATAAAAATGTTTTATTAAGTCATAAAAATATTTAAATATTTTGTGCATTGCCAAACCATTTGCATAAGTGAATGCGCATTGAAATTGTTCAATTTGCCGACCCGAGGCCAACCAGGAAGTGCACGATTGCGGTTCTTGCCCCCTGTGGGTGCAGTTGCACAGTCCACGTCAACCAGAGGTCGAAGACTACGTATGCTGCCACCATATTGAGCTGGTCCCATTAATAAATACCGCGACTGAGGACTTGCACACACACATATACACACTCGCACATCTCATAGTCATCACGCACAATCAATTAAAGTTTATCGCACTGAGGCTGTCAGGCGCTGGGCCGAGTATCCCTTTAAGCAGCACATTTTTCGCCATGGCAATTACACAAATGCCAGCGCATCAACGAAAAGCTGCTATTGGCATTTAAAATGCCAACGTGGCAACTTGGCGTGCCTCATGCACATAAATCCAGCGATCCTGGCGACGCCGCCACAAATCCTACTTACTGGCAGACGCGTATCGCGGCAAGTGTCCCATAAATGGATAAACTTGATGGTCTGCAAATTTGTCAAGCCTCAAGCGTGTACAAAACCCTGTGCGACGTGTGCCCTTAAGATGCGTTGCACTACGGCAGCTGAGTAGCATGAGCATTAGATTAATCTAGAAAGGCGAAGCTAATTCATTTCTCATTTTGTCGAGAAATAATTAGAGCTGTGTATAACATGTTTAAAAAGAAGAAGATTGAGGATGCAGGTACAGGGATCAAACCCTAATCTTTGCAGAGTAAAAAAACGAAGAAAATAAATTAATTAAAATGTAAGAAATAATACATACATATCAAAGCTATAAATAATTCGTATCAAAAATAATTCAATTTTGTTAACTTTTTTTTAAACATTAATGTAAACTCAAGCTAAATACTTAATTACCTTAATGTAGCTTGCAGCACACATTCATTCCATTAGTAATCCTGGCAGAAAAACACTTCAGTGCAGCTTACCACCTTTAGATTTCCGACAGCATACAAAACCTAACAAATAGCCAGCAATAAAGTCCATTAGCTAAGCATCTTTTGACACTTTTCTAATCGCCTGAAAACACCTTTTGGGCAGCAAGTAAGATTCAAGAGTGCAATTAAGTTCACTTAGGAGCTAAGGCGTCTATTTACTGGCTACTATTTGACACTGTTACCAGACTCCACGCCTCTAAGAATGGGTTAGGCTGGTGTCATTGGGAGTTATTCAATTATCGTTAGGCTGGCGGGGGCATGCCTTCGCTAGAGTCTCATTAGCAGGCCTGAGAACCGTTGGTAGAGAGAGAGAGAGAGAAAGGGAGAGAAAGATAGTATCGCTAAATGACCGCAATTTGCATGTAAATGTTGTTTATCAATTTAAACGGCTAAATGCCTTAAAACTAATGACAGAGCTGGGCCAAAAAGGCAATAAAGAAATTTTTTCACCCTGCAGCCAAGCGGCTGATATTTTTGTGTTCGCCTGTTCTTAACGGTGTTTCCAACTTGTGGGTAACCGAACGGAAGACCGGTACCCAGACTCAGTACCCGGTGTCCGATGCCCGAGCATAAGTACTTGTACACTCGCATTGGGAACCCGTGGCCAAGCACTGCATGCAGCACATATTATAACAACAATATTACGGTAATGACGTGTCATTAATTTTATTACAAAATGTGTATGTGCCCGGTACGAAACGACGAGCCTGTTGGCGTTGCTTTATTGAAATCTTGTAGACTGCTGGTCTTCCGCATTTGATGGCCAACAGCCTCTGAGTACAGTGAAAGCCAATCCGAGTGGGGGGCGCAGTTCGCATTTTGCAGCTCGTATCGATAGCTATAGCTATAGCTATACATAGATGCCAAAAATAGCTCGCATTGCACGTTGAAATAAATATGCTGCATAGTTTTGCTGCAGCTTCGACGTTTTTGTTTTGTTTTAGAGACGACGAAAATATTTTCTATGAACTGTTGACTGCATAACTCACTTTCAGCCAAAGAGCGAGAAAGACAGAGAGAGAGGGGTGGGGGGAGTGTATCCCTTGCCGATTGTGCGAATCTGGTCCTGCTGGGCCGCCAGACTGCGCCAGTGCCTGACACTGAAAAATGCAAACAGAAATAAAACAAAAGACTTAAGCAACAAACTGAGTGATTGCAATTGCTTTGCTATGCGTTTGTGTGCGTGTGTATGTGTGTGCTGTCTGCTATTTTTAGCTGAGCTAAATAGTTGGCATTGGCCCAAAGGATGCGAACGGCAGCAGCATCGGTACCGCAGCGCTGCAGTGGTCCAAAAGGAGTTGGGCTGCCCAACTGCTACCCGGCCTTGTCTTGGCAGCATATTATTTTATAGCCGCGCGCATAAATCTTGCAAACGCAGATAAAAAGGAACGCTTTATAGAAAAATAAAAATAAAAATAAATAAAATGCCAGCCAAGTGGGTGGGGGAGGGGGGCCGGCCGCATGTACCGGCTCTAGCAGTACAGAGAGGACAGAAAGAAAGAGTGAGTGTGGGCAACCGGATCGTCAGCCCTCGCATTGATCGAAACAATTTATGGCAAAATTAATGATAGATTATGGCGCTGCCAATTAAAAACCAACAAACAAGCGCGCAGTTTATGGATGTAGCATCAACATGGAGCTCCCGCTCACCGCTGCCCAGAAGAGGACTCCGCTCGTAGCTGGATGCTGCATAGATTGCAGAGTAGGTGTTTAGACGAATGGCGGTCATTGGCAGTGTGATTTGTTTGCGACTCACGAGTCGCAAGTGACAAATTACCCGGCTAGAGACGAAGTGACATCATATCAATCTTCAGATTCAGCGATTCCAAATACATAATTAAAACACAATAAGCAGGCGGCGAACTGAGAGCAGTGTTGGCCATTTGATTAATAACCTATGGCCATACTCCTATGGCAACACGAGTCGGCTATTAAATTCAGTCAAGCGCAATTAGAACAAAGCAAACGCAGAAATACAAAAGAACACAAAATACTATATGTATATTATAATCTACATATTTCCTTTCAAGGCGGACAGTTGAGCCAAGTCTGAAGCGGAATTCTGCACGTCTGCGTTTGAACTCTGCCAAAAAAGAAAAGAAAAATTGTTGATGAGATCACATCTATACACATCTATCAAGCAGCACAGTTTGACAGGCACAGGAGTGATATATATTATTAAATATATCTTAATCTCAAAAATATTTTATTCTTAGCCAGATGTGATCAACATTTTGATAAGTCTTAATTTAAGAAAACAATTCTATTTAGAGCATTTTATATTTATTTATTTGTATTTTGTGTTGATACCCAAAGGATGTTTAAATATTTATTTATTTTTTCTTTGGTTTCGCTAATCAATCAGCAGAGCAATTTCACTCAAACTACGCAGAATTTATATCATAAATAATATTGTAAAAAGAAACTATTTTGACAAGAAGTCCATTGTTATATGCCAGAAGAGTTTTGGGAATTTATGCACAGATGCTATCCGGTAGATGTCTTTATAAATAGATTCCAAAGGCAACAAATCAAACAGAAAATTGGCTAATGCTTTGTGTGGCCAAATTGCTTTTTAATAATTACAAAAGAAGGGGCATGAAAAAGAGCTCTGAAAAGTAGCGCTTGCAGCTATATAAAATTTGATGGCAAGAAGCAGCATAAATGGCAATCGACTTAAAATTGAGCAATTAAACAATTTTGTTGTATCTGGGCAGAAGCGAGAGAGAGTTCAATGTGCTCAATGCACGACAATTCAAATTGAGGATTTTCTATGCATGGAGAGGGGGTGAGGATGGAGTCTGGGCGGCTGGCGATCACGTGCCACAATTAAGAGTTACGCAAGAGACAGCAGAGACAGTTTGACAGACTGACCGACTGACTGCCCGTCCGATTGAAGTGAATGATTGATGGACGGAACTGTGCTAAACAATGTCAACACGTATACGCCCACCAGGCCAACCCAACCCAATTCGGGCTAGCATTACGCGCAAAAATTCATGTGGCAATCAAGTGCTCAGAATACGTGCTGCTGATTTCAATTCGAGTCGAACGAAATCATTTCAGCCACTTTTATGGATCTTTAATGGGACAACAACGGGCAGGTAGCTCGCGTAATACAGGCAGGCTGACAGTGCCTAGAAATGGCACAGTTGTGTGGAGCCCCGAGGGGGCAGCCGAGCCAGCCGAAAGTGGCCCATAAACAAGCACACAAACACTTCTGGGCCAGGCTTCCACTCCGGCTTTGATTTGGGTAAACAAATCACCTTATGATAATCAAGAGTCAATAATCTGTTTTGCCTCAAGAGGCAGCAGCGGCAATGCTCCCAGTGCCCAATGCTCAATTCTCGCTTGGAGTGCGTTCATTGGTGGCCTGTTTTGTACTTGACTCGCAGAATAATGAATCATAAGTCAGATTGCGGCCCCCGCAGACGCCTGCGCCCTGGGTCTGATTTGTTCATTTGTTGTATCGAATGTACATGTCGTTCATATCTTGTTCCAACAAATCGCGTGCTGATCGGGCACCGGGTGTAGCCCTAACCTGCTTCCTACTCTGCTCTCTCTCTCTCTCTCTCTCTCTCCCACTCTCTTTCACGGTGTCTCTCTTACTTTTGGCTTCAGCTCGTGTTTGACAAGCGCGCAACAGACAATTTTAATGATTCCCTGCGGTTTGTGGCCTTTTTCTGGCTAGAAGAATTATGACTTTTTCAATGTGATTTCATTTATTTTGCTTACCCAGCCCTCACTCCGCCCCTCTCGCCACGCTGTCACTAGTTGTTTCGCTGTTGGTGTTGATAGCGACTTTTACTCGATGTCTTATTGAGGCGGCGCCTTTTGGCCATTGAGTATTCTATTTCTGGTTCAGTTCCTTGAACCCGCAATGCGGCAACTTAATTAACTTTCATTCCATTGATCACAGTTTGACAATCACTGTGCCAGCATCATGGCTACCATGCTTTGCTTAATTCTAATTAACCTGCCAAGCAGCAGCGGAAATGTGTTTTAAGTGTCTGGCGTAGCTTAAGACGCCGAACACCTCCTCCATTCAAATTCATTGCTGATTTGCATATTTGTCGTTAAAGTTTTGTGCTTGCTGATTTTTATGAATAGTTGTGGAGATCTGCTGCTGATTATGATATCATTCTGGTCTCTCCGCTAACGAGCGCAGTATTTGCACATCTTTTGCAATTTGCGGTTTAAAAAAGTATATATATATATAAATATAAAAAAATTATATTCATTTAGCCAAGTAATTTACACGCACTTGGAATTAAATGATCTTTTCAATTACAAAATCTGATGAGTAAAAATACTAAAAATAAATATTAAATAAAACTGCCAGATTAAAGTGGAACTTTATATACTCTATGAAGATAGTTAAGTGGAGTAGATTAGTTATTTAAACTACGTCGATTATATCTTAAATTAAACTTGAGTTTATTCAGCAATGATTTCATAGCAATCACACGCTTGGTTTAATTTAGAGCGTGCGTCATTGGGCTGATTATTAAAATGTACATTGAGGGTTCTTTTAACTTGCCTAAAGCTGTTCATATTCGTATAGACTTTTTTTGTGCTATAATATTTTTTTTTTTATATTTTGTTATAGCTGATATTGTGCATACGGGAACTTTCTGTTTGCTTATTGTCTGACTAAGTGAGAAGCTGTCATAAATTTTGAAATATCTCAAAGCTTCTGGGAACTTACAAGTCATGAGAGTTTCCCAGAAATTAAACGTAGAGTAAATAGTTAACTAATTTCATTCAGATTTAAAAAAATTGATTTTGTTTTAATAATTTACATAAATTACAAAAATAGCATAAGGAATTATTTCTAGTTTTACTATTAATAAATATTGTACATTTAAGTTTAATATTCAAATATTTGTATTTTTAGTATTATTTTGAGTTAATTTACTATATAACAAATGATTTTTGCTATCAATATATATTTATATATATTTGATATTTTATTATTTTTATTAATTAATTTTTTTTTTTTTTATATATGCGTTATATTATTTTCATATTTTTCCATGCAATAAACAAGCAGTAGTTAATTATACATTAATTAAATAATGTTTGTTAAATAAATATATAAATTCAACTCAGCATCGTCAGCTGAGTTAAAGCGAATTCGACTTTGTTCAAAGTTCTGTTCAGAGCCAGATTCGGAGTTTGTTTGTAGAAGTGGCCATTGTTGCAGGCTTTATGGTTGCCCAGCGGTCATTTAGTGATTCTCTAATGACAGCACAAACTCTCAACGCTCAGTGAATGGGGCATGTGGAGATGAACTGATGCATACATTGTAATAGATAATTAAACGCCTGGCCATATATTTTATATGCGATGTCGGCGTTTATTTGACGTGAATGGTGTGCAATCAATTTTTATGTAAACGCAATTCCACAATACAAAACGCGATGCTAATGAAGCGCGGATGCAGCTGCCAACACAATGTCTAAAGGCAGCAGGCAGCAGGCAACAACAGGCATCAACTGGATAGCCTTATGCCCAATGTGGTGGCATCGAGGAGATCTTTGTTATCCAGCCAATAGTGTATTAACTAAGCGTGAGCCAAGTTTATGTTGATCACAAATGGCGCCCGTGGCAGCCAAAGGCGATAATATTGCTGTGCCTAATTAAAAATGCCATAAATACGGCTCCAGCGCATGCTGACATTGCCAATGCTAAATACTGGCTGTTAAACTCTATATAAAAATGAAATGCCTTTTTTAACACACAAATGGTTTGCATAAAGTTTTAGTTTGCATAAAACTTGAATATGGGCAAAACGGCATCGAACACGGGCCACAGGCTCACGCTGCGAGGGGAGACCTTTGCGTTGAGCCCAGACGACAAAAAAATGATAAAAATATGTCACTGCCAATTCGATTGACAAATATTAAACAGGCATAAATAGTTGTCATACATCAACATATGACTATGTGTCTGTGTGTGTCTGTGCCGTTTGCATGGCCTGTCGACTAACTAATTTGCCAAAAACAACAACAATGACTCGCAATGGCTATAAGTATAAAAATCTCTCAAGGTCTCAGCCACAGTCGGAGTCGCAGCAGTCGCAGCAGCCACAGCCCAGCGACATCGATCAACAGTGCATGAAATTTGCGCTTGACCATGTCGCGTGTCATTTTTATTATATTAATACCCTGTACAAAAAATAAGGCACGGGAGGCCTTTAGCTTAAAAAGAAGTTAACTTCAATTTTAGCTCAATTTGAATGTGATATAAATGAGTTTTTAATTAACAATAAAAATCATAAAAGTATGATATATAAATGCATATATTTATTATTTATTATACCTCAAATATTTTTACAAATATAATTCTTACAAAAGATAACTGAATACCTTTGATAGTAACTAAGTTTATCTGTTCGCTGAATGTTTTCATTAATAAATAGATATGTTTATATAGTTTTAACCATTTTAATTAAATCATTCAAGGTAGAATCAACTTCATATATAATTATCGTATCAATTACTTTGAATATCTGATTAATATTTTGTGCCTTATTTCCCATTCATATTTTTTTCAAATAACATAAATCGTTTGCTATTAATTCTTCTTAGAAGACGTATGATTACTTTTCAACTGACATAATATTTACCACTTGTTATAGTAAAAGATTTTCGGTGTTTTTTGAATCAATTAAAATTTGCTTTAAAATTTTTATTTTTTTTTTTTTCAATTACATATGTACTTTGTAATTTTCCCAAGGTATTCAGTATATTTATATTACTATATATGCTTTTAATTTGCATGCGTTACTTAGTTCCTTCATGCTAAATAAATAAAATTTAACTTGTTAAAATTTTTATGGCTGCTGTTGTCAGCGCATTGATTCATGCAGCGCCGCGTCCGTTAAAGCGCTATAAATATATTTTTATTCAAAATAAATTGCATGCAATGCATTTGTCATATGGGAAACAACGGCAATTCATTCGGGTTGGGCACTCGGAAATTTCTCTAGACGCTTTCTGTGCTACGCTTACTGCGTTTTTTCCACTGTCATAAGAAAAACAACATGAGTGCTTAAATATTTATCTAAGCTCAGTCGAGTGCAACAGAAAGCACCGTTGCTGTTGTCTTGACTACTCGCAGATCTCTGCTGCTGCTGGCTAAGACAATGGGTGGCAGAAAATCAAAGCCGCTGCAATGCGTTGAAAGCTAGAACCGCAGACAATAAACGACAACAACAACAACAACAGCTACCGCAATAACAGCAGCATAAGAGATAATTTAGCGTAGATAATTTTTAATTTAGTTACCCTAGCATCAACATAGCTAACAATTGAGGAATTAACATGGCATGTTGTTGGGCGAGTGAAATTGTAAAAGCTTTTGCAAAAGCGAAAACTATTTAAGCCAAATGAGAGCAGACAGCTATGTCAAGTGTAACCGTTACAGATCCAAACACCTGGCTAAAAAGCCTATATATAGCCTAGTTCTGAAAGTGTTTATTTGCTTTACAATTAATTGTAGTGCAATAGTAGTAGTATAAAAGTAGCAGCAGTTGTAGAAGAACGCGTAGTAGTAGTAGAAGTAGAAGCAGTAGTATTTGAAAGAGTAGTAAAAGTATTAATAGAAGCAGTAGTAGTAGTAGAAAAAGTAGCAGCAATAGTAGTAGAAGCAGTAGTAGTAGAAAAAGTAGTAGTAATAGTGGTAGAAGCAGTAGAAAAAGTAGTAGTATAAGAAGTTATAGTAATAGTAGTAGAAGCAGTAGAAAAAGTAGTAGTATAACAAATTAGTAGTAGAAAAAGTTGTAGTATAAAAAGTTGTAGTAACAGTAGTAGAAAGAGTATACTACTCTTAATAAAATCGTCTTTGAACAAATATGATTTTTAGAACAACTCTATATGCTTTCTCTTATTTTGATACTATCGATAGAATCTTTTTGAACGCATATAATAATCAACAAGTATATATTAAATTACGTATCCGCTTCATTGTTCACACATCTTATGTAAAAACTAATTGCACAGTTCTCATTAGCGATTCTTTTGTTATATATCACAAATCACAATATCTTCAAATACTGCACATACTTTAAGCTAACTCTAACATTTTGTGTAGATATTAGACCTTAAATGGTTGCAAATAAAATGCCGAATTGAAGATGAATGCCCATAAGCATCGACATTTACTGTATTTAGAATCCATTCATGACCCACAAATATATTGCAGTTTATCACTGTGATAAACAACTGTCAGAGCTTTGCCCAATACGAGCCCACACACGCACACACTCACGCACGCAGTTTTCAGAATTTTCCAGCTCGCTTGTGGAAAATTGCGAGTTTCCGCTGATTCGCCATGATACGATGCTGTCGGCTCAGCTCAAAGGCTTTTTCAGATGTTACAGCTCAATGATTGCATACAGAGCACAGCCGCAGCAAAATTTATTTGACATATGCTCCAATCGCAGCGCCTTTTGCATAGCTGAGCAATGAGCAATGCTGCGCTGGGAGCCCGTGGAGCCAATTGGCAAATGGAAAATAGAGAAAATGGAAAACTAGCAGCAACATGAGCATGCAGAAAACTGAAGCGAGCATTTTCCCAATAGGGTAATTAAATGTTAATTAAAATTTTAATATGACGCGATCTGGACAGCAGCAACTGCAGCAACTGCAGCTGGCTATCATAGATCGGCTGGCATTGGCAAGGTCGTGTGTCGGGTGCGTGCCGAGGCCCAGCGCTGTACGATGAGATGAGATGAGATCATAGCGCACATATGAACTGATGCTACCTGCTGCTGCTGCTGCTGCTGCCGCTGCACCTGTTGCCATCTGGCTACCAGTTGTCAGTTGGCAGTTGGCTGTGTTTGCATTTCAATTGTCCAACGGCAGACGCTGAAGTGACTCGTAATTAATAATCTTTAGTGCTATTAATAGCCGATAGAAGTGTTTAATGTTTAATGCCTTTTGCACACATCATGCGACATGATGCAGCAGCAACAGCAACAGCAACATCACAGATCATTGCCACGCCTCAACGCACACAAGGCACAGGCCAAAGTGAAGCTCAGCTTTTTACATATTTTATTTAATTGACTATTTAACCTAAGCCAAACACAACATGTATGAGCACTTACTTATTCGCTGGCTCCAAAGATGCGCAATTACGTCATTTTCCATTCATATGAGCGCTAATCAGAAATCAAAGCAAAACAATTATTATTAACACAAGTCAAATAATGAATTATGTATTTCTGCTATGCTGTCTATGCTTGCGCCGTATGCATTCGAATTAATTATTGTAATCAGCAGTTAGAATATACACATAGGTACTTCAGCTGACAGCTAACAATGTCTTATGACTTGTAACAGCTTTTTCAGTTCTCTCTACCTAGCTGGCACGAGCTGTCTGCCGACCTTGAACGACCTTCACCAACCTGTAGTGCAAAACATTTTGACTACTTAAGTCTAGATTTATAAATAATACCAAAGACAAAAAAATATAAAATATATATGAATATATATAAAAGTATACTTAATATATAATATTCATACTAATTTTATAATAATTAAAAAATAAATAAATAACAAAAATTAATAATAAATGAATAAATAAAAATAAATAAAAAAATTATATGTTTTTATATATTTGAAATCATTTTAAAAACTTATTCGCTAACTAAATAAATATATACACTAATATAAATTTAAAAAAAAATGGTAAAAAATTAAAAATATTTTATGTACTAATAGATACATATACTTAAAAACATTTTAATAATTTAAAAATAGTTTTATTATTATTATAAAATAATAATATATAAAAATAGATATTCTCTTCCATATAAATGTAATAAAATAAACAGTTTCTCATATATCTCGGCAGCCATAATAAATTTTCTTCTTCCATAAAAATAATTTACGTGCTTATGTTACGCTTTTAACACTAATTGCAATAAAAAATCAGTTAATTATCAACATAAATCAAACAATTAATAAAATATTTTAGCTTTTGTTATGCTTGAATTGCGAATTTGCATTCATTACAGGTATTGATTACAGGTAACTCACGTTGCATATTCTTCTAAAACTTGCTTTGAGCATATGTATTAGACGGATAAAATCTTTTGATGTTAAAGGTTGATTTGCCTCGATTTCATCTTCAGTTTGAACGACCTTCGCTAACAACTTTTTTAATTATAGTTGCCATAATTATTCAAGCTTAGACTCTATTCAAGTAAATATATATATTTTTGATATATTTTAGTCCTCATTACATTGTTTACAAAGAACTCAAATGACTTGGATTTTCCCATTATTAAAAACTATAATTAAATAATGTTGCCCTCTAATCACATTAACAATTGCTTTCCAAGCTTTTTACATACATATACTTACTTTTCTTTAGCTATAGCTGTTCTATAATACTGCTCTTCTGTTCTTCCTCTTTTTACTTCATTATTAACTTCTATAAGAGAGATAAATTGCTATTTGCATAGACCGTGACAGCAGCAGCTGCTGCTAAACACTTTCTATGAATCCTGCCGCCTTCGCTTTCTGCCATCTGCTCAGCCACTTAACACTTTTCCTCAGCTGACAGTTAAAATCGCTGACGGCGCACTCGTTAACTTTGACATGTTCATAACAAATGCCCAAAAGCCCAACAGTCTGGGTAATACACAGGCCCATAGACTCCAGACTCCAGACAGTTGCCCAACCAATTATCGGGCCGCTGGCATGCAATTTATGTGCAGTTGGCAGTTGGCTGGATTTATCAACTTAATGCACATCTTTGTTTGAAATGATTTGAGCTCTGTGCTTGGGGGCAACTATAGAAATAGAAGTGGGCACTGGGCAAGCGAAACGTGTTTAGCATATTGGCAGAAATGTTTTGGCATTTGCGAAAAGCCCCTAACCAGCGACAACTTCCTTGACCGCCCACTTGAAACAGAAACCAAAGTTCCTTGGAAAAAACTGAAAATCGAAACCGAGCCACACCGAAAACCCAAAGCAAAGCCCTCAGACTACGATCATGATGATGCTGCTGATGATGATCATGTTGAAGGCGCAGCGACCTCTGCGGTGTATCTGAGAATCCGCTAAGAGGTTCCAGGCAGACAGAGAGACCGAGAGAGAGAAAGAAAAAACTGTTCAACTTTGCGAGGCTGTGGCAAATGTGGCCCTAAGTAGAGTAATGAACTTTTGCCCAGATGCTGTAGTTGTTTGTTGTTGTTGTTGCAGCCCATTACGTCAAATGCGCGCTAGCATGCGACTGGGCCAACAGCTTTTGACTTGGTTTTTGTCTTTGGCTGTGTAAAAGCCAACTAAACACGCCAAGTTTAAGGTTAAGTTTTCGATTTTGCTTTTAGCCAAACGAGCGAATAAACATAAGATAAGCCAGAGCAGAGCGCCAACAAGGAAGCATTTCCACTGCCGAATGCAGCGCACATAAATGCTAATCATAGTGATTCCTTATTGAATTTCCCAATTTCCACAAATTGCCAGGCAGTTCGGCAAGTGGAGAAGCGGATTGTTGCAACATTTTACTGTTAAGAACTCAGCCCAAATGCGTCAAGTTCGTGTCTGAAGTCTTTTGATTTTTTTTTCATATGCCCAACGGCTTTTGGTATGACTGCAGCTGCTGTTGCAGCTCACCCGCACAGAATTGCTTTTTTGCATAATTTTTTGATAGAATTTTCCCATGCAATTTGCCACTAATTGCTGCACGCAGCAGCTGCAGCTGCTTTCTTTCTTGCGCCTAAGCACGAACAAATTGCAGCCGCTACGTGCCTTACGATTTTCTTCACCTTGCCATGGAATGGACTGAGGTATTATCTGATGTAAACTTATTGTGAATACTGGCATCTTATGAGAGTTTTATTTAAATGCAAATTACATATGAGTACAAAGGTGAGCTACAAGGAAGGATGAAGAGCTGCTGATTATCTTTGTCATCTAATATTTGGGGTATTGGAATATAAATGAATACAGAATTATTAAGCACAAGAATATAAACATTTTCTGTTTCTAATTCTGTGTCTATGACAGTCTCCTTCTACTTCTGCTCTATATACAACATATCTCTACATTAAAAATATGTACATATATGTAGCGGAGAGGGCGAAATTGTTGCAGCTTTTGTCTGTGGGCCAGCAGCCTTCAGTTGGAGGCCAAAGTTGTCGCTTCTCGTGTTGGGCCAACAAATCAAAAGGCCACAAAGCGCATGGGTGACAACAACCTACCGCGCAGTGTCCGTAGTTGCAGCCGCAGTTGCAACTGTTGCTGCAGTTGCTGCTGCTGCTGCTGTAGTTGCAGCTATTTTAATGGGTTCTTTCGCTTTTCGTTTGGATCGCTGGATAGCATCAAGGAAGCCAGTTTTCTATATGTGTTTGTTTGTGCTCTTCTGCTTCAGCTTCTGCTTCTGCTTCTGTTTATGTTTGTGTTGCTGTTTCTCTAACGCTGTCGTTTAAATGGAAATCAACGCGCAGGATGCATAAAGTTTGCCTGTTTGCTGCTGCTGCGTCTAATGAAAGGGTCAGACTGAAGACTACCGAGCAATGGCTTGCTTTTGCTATGAATTATTTGCGCTTTGTTTACCAGGCAGCAGGCAGCAGGCAGCAGGCTCAACTGCTGCTGCTGCTGCTGCTGTTGTTGTTGTTATTGTTGTGGCTACTGCACGCGAATTGTTGCACAACAGAACGGCAGCCGCAGCCTCCACAAAGCAAATAATAAAGTGAGAAGAACAATGCCAATGCAATGTTCAAAGTCAACGAACCTAAAAAGTCCCATATTTCGCTTACAGCAGACAAACAGCCGCAGCATCAGCAGCAGCAGCAACAGCAACATGAAGATCTGAGTCGGTGCTTTGTCCAGCAACAACATTTTTTCGCTCCATTTCATTTTTTCCAAGCATGACGCAAAATTTGTTGCCAACTTTTCCACACACATACACACACACAGCGTCAGCATTTTCACAACCTTTGCACGTTTAGCTAGCCTGCCAGCCAGTCAGCTAGCCAGCCAAGCAACAGCAACAACAACAGCATCGACGACGACGACGACGGCAATGGCCAAGAAGCCCTCCATGGCATTGCACGTAAAAAGTGCAATGGCCTTAAGTGGAAAAAGCAGTAATAGAAAATAAGCATGGACTCTGGGGCTGCAGCAACAACAAAAAAGAAAAGAAGGAAAAAGAAAAAAAAAAAAAAAAAAAGAATTGCAAGCAGGCAGCCGCAACTGGAGGCCTGCCGGGCAGACTATGCAACAGCAACATCAACGGCAGCAACACAAAAAGTTGCAGAACTTTGTTGCTGGCTGGCTGAAACGACCTCGCTTGCATCATTAGAAGTGGTGCTCACAGCAGCAGCAGCAGCAGCAGGAGGGAGGGAAGGGAAGCTGTTGCTCGGTTGCTCCAAGTTGCAAGTTGCTGCGGCAGACAAAGCCAAAGTGCTGCTACGTGCCTTGGGTTCTATAAAATCTTTCCGCTACACTCTAACCCGCTCTCCACTACTCTCTCTCTCTGTCGCTCTCTCTTTCTTTCTCTCGCTCTCTGTTGACTATGCAATCGAAATAATAAACCCAACAGTTGGACAATTTTCTCGACGTGAGTTTTTTTTTTTTTTTTTTTTTTGAGCTGCAGCAGCAACTGTTGCAGTTGTTGTTGTTATGAAAGCAATGCATGTAAAACTTGTCACAGGCAAAGGGCCCAGCTGCTGCCGACGAGCGGACAAACCAATTGACCTTTGCCGTGTGGTGCTCTGGCCCTCTGCCCCAGCCCTGACCATTGCGGTTCAATGCACTCAATCAAGCAATCAATCAATTGTATACCATGCCAAAATCATTAGTGCCACAACAATGCTGGCCGTGGCTTGACCCACAGCCCACTTAAGGCAAAAGATGTTGTTGCCAGTTACCAGTTGCTGTTGCTGTTGCCAGTTGCCAGTTGATGTTGCTGCTTTTGGATTTGGGCAATCAAAGCGCAAATACCGCCAGGCAAAACATGCGCCAAGAATTAGAGTCGTCAGACGGTGTGTTGTGGGTAGAATTTTACCCATATAGTACTACATACACATACATATATACGCTGATCTAAGTTGTTGTTGGCTTAAAACTGTTCGTGAGAAATTCGCACGGTTTTTTATCGCAATTGTTTATGGCGGCATCTGCTGTAACAACAACAGCCGCCTCATCATCAACAGCAGCGGTCGCCGCAGCAGCAACATCGTCGCCGTTTGTCGTTTGTTGTCAATGGCAGCAGCAACTCCAAAGAGAGCTCGGCCACGGCTAACATGTAATGGTTGCGAATCTCTAAGATTGCAAATTGCAGCGCATATCGTTTGCGACAACATTGTCGCCTGCGCTGCAATGCAAGAGAGAGATAGAGAGAGAGCGGAGCTTTAGCGATCGAGCTTTCGCTAAGCTTACGCTTTGCTCGCTCGTCGGAGACAGTGGGAGAAATACGCTCACTAGCATTCCGCTGTCCGAAGCTTCGCTGAGAGCGAAACATTGAAACCAAGAACACTGGAATGTGGGCGTATAAAAAGCGGCCACATTGCCAGCTCCATCTTTTTCCGGCCCACATTTTCAATAAGACACCTGCAGCGTGGAGTTCTATCCAGCAAAAATTTGTGTTAATAATTGTATATATATATATATATATCTTTATATATATATTTAACAAAAAAAAAAAAAACATATACAAAAGATTATCGCCCTCCACAAAAGATCGAAATTTTTTGAATTTGGCCCACCGTGACCAGCTGAGCTGGTCAGTCATTGTCTTTGGTGCGCGCAGCCGCACGCATTTTTTACTCGTGGGAAACAGCAAGTTTGCAAGCA
Source organism: Drosophila mulleri (assembly GCA_035047565.1). NCBI lineage: Eukaryota > Metazoa > Arthropoda > Insecta > Diptera > Drosophilidae > Drosophila > Drosophila mulleri. The sequence goes on from JAWNPK010000012.1 coordinate 6,518,310, forward strand.
GGCAACAAAAGGTATTTAATATAAATTAAAACTTAGTTTACAGAAACTAAGTCTGGGTTTCTTGTATTTTGCAGCCTTTAATATAACCCTAACCTCTCGGCCAGCAGAAGGCCACATGCACATATGCGCAGAGGTTAGGGCTACATATTAAAATCGCCCCCGAATAAAAAATATTAAAATCGCCTCCGAATAAAACGAAAAAAATAGCCACCGAGAAATAGAAAAATGTAGCAGATCGCAGAACGGCGAGGGATTATCGACAACATATTAGTGAAAAAATATAAATAATATATAAATATATATATATATAGATATATGTATATGTGTGCGCAAGGTGTATGTGAAGAAAAAAAAAAAAAAAAAGAACAAGAAAAAAAAAAGCTTCAAAGACAAATTTGAACAAAGTGAACGTGCTGCATAAAACTGCAGGTACACAAAAAAAAAAAAACTTTAAATGCTAGTGGTTAAATAAATTCTCGACTTAATAGACAATAATGCATATTATACCCATATAGAATTATATATATATATAATACAAAAAAAAAAAAAAAAAAAAAAAAACCCGAAAAGCATGATACTATAATTCACCACGAAAACAATAATAATGCATTCAAATAATACACAACACACATCTTCCATATAGCAGCAGCAGCAGTCACCAAACGAAAGGCCTTTCAGCGGTGGACATACAACAAAAAAGAACTGTGAGTGCTAAATTAACCCTTGTTTTCCCCTCCCTATCATGTCCCCAAAATGTATAACGAAATAAGACTAAATAAATAAATAAAGAAAAAAAAAAAAAAGAAAAAAAGAAAAAAAAAAACGAAAAAAAAGAAGAAAAAATTTTTGAATAAAGAATGAAATACAAACCATGAAATGAAAACTATGAAATAAAAGCTATGAATTAAAACTAAATTTTTAAATTAATATGTGTTAACTAATACTCCCCAAATGTCTAAAATATGATTTAAACATTTTTTAATATTTTTTGTAATATTATTTTATTATATTATTATGTTATTATTACTATATTGTTAACCTTTTTATTCATTTGTAAATTTTTTTCATATTATGTAGTTTTTTTCATTTTTTATATACCCGCAAACTAACTACCAAACACATGCACATACATATATATAAATTCAAGAACATGAAGCGACAGTAATTAAGAGTAAATGAAAATGTAATAGTTAGTTAGAGTAATTTAAAGAATAAATGTATATTCTAGAATTTTTTTTGAGTTTCCTTAATAAATTAACATGGTAGGCTAGGAGTATAGCTTGGCATAGAAGAGAGAGAGAGTCGAGGCAATCTTTTTTTTGGGGATCTTCATAGACAATTTAAAGCTGAAGATCATGGTTGGGTTTGGGTAAAGACAGCGAGAAGCCAACACCACCTCGGCTTCCGCGTCCTTCTAACTGTCCGTGTTTGTTTCGTTTTTTTCTTGTTGTCCGAATGTTTGGTTTGTATAGGAATCCTAAAAATTTTAGAGTTTGTGTGTATTGGTGAAGGTATGGCAAAGCCCACCCCCACACCGACAGAGCTAAGGGAACCAGAGGATTCCGCCCGCCACTACCCGATCCACGTCTTGTGTATGTTGATGTATGTTGATGTATGTATGTATGTATGTATGTATGTATACATGTATGTGAATAGATATATGTGTATATATGTATATATGTATATATGTAAACATGCGAATGCACGAAAATCGCTTTCATACTCGAGTACGTACATTACATAGATTTTATGGCGCCCAACGGGGGGCCTGAAATTCAAAGAGAGAAGCTAACGCCCGTTTCATACATAAGATCGATACAGCACATAAATTCTATGGCGCCCAACGTGGGGCACTGAGAGATGATACACTGTCAGTGAACCGAACTTTTGTGAGGCACTGTGAGTTCATTAGCTTTCAGTGAACCAGAATTTGTGAGGCACTGTGAGTTCATTAGCTTTCAGTGAACCAAAATTTTCTTGTATGGCCACTTCTTCTGTATGGAGTTGTAGTCATACAAAACACCCCCTTTTGTGAGAAAATTAGTTGTTTCAGTAGCCTGTATTGCTGAAATAGACTTAGACTTGGTTGGTCTAGCTATCGCAACAGCGACTGCTGAGAGGAATAGATTTGGTTTCATAGGTACTACGAAGCTGCTGGATTCAAGCCTGGATCGCAGACCGAGACACCTTGAAGCATTTTTCAACTTTAAATGAATTAAAGCATCACTGCTTTGGAAAAGAACATCTTCCCTCACAATTGTAGCTCGTTTTTGTTTGCTGTGGATGAAGCCACAATTCAATCTAGTTCTAGAAAAACTTCTCTACATAATTCCAGAATATTGTGTATTCGGCTAGGATACCAATACTGATTATCCCTGGAGGGTATTCTTTACTTAAATGAAGAATGGTAGAAGCCATAAGCAATACTAGTTGTGTGTTGATAAGTTGTTGTCGTTGCGTCTTTAAGTGTACTATTGTCTGGAACTCGGAGATATGCTGCCTGTGCATTCCCTTGCCGAATAGTATAGTTTTTGATGGTAGCGATAGTCAATTTGTAAATACCTGCTAGTTTTAGTTTCAATAGCCCAAAAAAAGAAACAATTCGGAACAGTTAGAACTAATAAGAATGCCTCGATTTTCTCTCTCTATGCCATTAATAGTCAAGCTTAACAACACTTTTTAGTAACTATGCCAGTTATAAATACACCGCCGCACGTCGCACCTGTAGGTAGTACAGAAAATAAATGCGCACTATGTGCGACAGAAATGGATGATACATATCCTTGTTATTTGTTAGCGTGTCAGCATATTTTTCATAAAAACTGCGTGGAAGCGTGGTTAACAGAAAATACCGTCTGTTATACTTGCCAGACACCAATAGATAAGCAGCAAATGAAGCTAGTAGTAGGCAACTGCTCACCCTCTCGGAGGCACGAGACAGCCCCACCACCAGCTCCAGTAACTCGTCGAGTTACAACTAGAAATCTTGCCAGAACTTTAGCACTAGCAGAGGCCAACAATACAGCTAATGTACAAGAAGCTGCTTTGTTGAATGCTAGTGGCGCACAGTCATCAGCTTTAGATGCGAGTCAAAGCCCGAGTCAGGCTGAAGCTGCGCGACCCAGAACTACTAGGGGACGACCCAGAGCAACTCGACCATTCCGTGGTGCGAATCCTCAAAGATCGCAGCAACCGGACTACAATGTTATTCAGAACATGATTGAAGAAACAGTCACTAGGGTCATGTCCTCGTTAGCCATAAACAATCGCCCTTCGCCAATCGAACCATTGCCGGTAGCGAACAGTCGCGAGTCCCCATCAATAGGCTCTTGCTCCTTGAATAGTCGAAGGATCGTTGACATTATGCAAAAGTGGGGAGTTCAATTTGATGGTTCATCAGATGGATTAGGGGTTAATGAATTTATCTATCGCGTTAAATCGTTAACAGATGAGACCTTAGATAGTGATTTCACAGGCATGTGTAAGAATATGCATGTGTTATTTACTGGAAAGGCTCGATCATGGTATTGGAGATACCACAAACAAGTTGATCATATTATTTGGTCTGACCTCTGTGCATCCCTTCGTCAGCAGTACGATGATTATCGGTCAAGCTTTATGAAGATGGAGATGATCAGAGCTCGAAAGCAAAAACCAGGAGAGCCTTTTTCAACTTTTTATGAATCTGTAGCCTCTCTTATAGATAAATCTTCCCTCAAGGTAGCAGAAGAAGAATTAATGGAAATTTTAAAGAATAACTTACTCCCTGAAATACGTGAGAAGCTATTATACCAGCCAGTTCACTCGGTAGGACACTTACGCCGTTTAGTACAAATGAGCGAAAATTTAGCGTTTGAGACTAGCTGTCGTTTTAATCAGGCCAAGCCAGTAGTACAGCGTAGGCAAGTTTATGCTGTCGAAGAAATAGCTGATGATGTAGAAGGCGATTCACTAGATGCAGAGCTTGCAGCTATACGCGCCTCTCATCAAAAACTTCGTTGCTGGAATTGCGAAGAAATAGGCCATATCTGGGAAAACTGTCTATCTGAACGTCGCATTTTCTGCTATGGTTGTGGACAGCCCAATGTATATAAGCCACAGTGCAAAGTCTGCATACAGAGACAGTCGGAAAACCGGCAGAAGGCATCCGTCAACAGCCGGATGCCCGCGAAAATGTAGAACCCAAAAGCACAGATACAGATACACCCGAGTTTCAAAACTTGCACTCGAATACGTCTGCAATTCGTTTTCGTCCCTACGAAGAACGCTTACAAAATTATGTAGAGGTTCGAAATCGAATATTTCAAGATAACCCGCCTGCTATTAGCAAGCGAACTCAAAGGTTAAGGACATATTATACAGAGGTAAAGAAAAACCGAAATTTGCAAATATCTACGATTTTCAATAATGCAACCGACCTTCGTAGCTATGCTGAAGTTTCGTTCTTAACTTATACAGAACTTGGTCTGTTAGATACTGGAGCAAATATTAGTTGTATAGGTTCGAAATTAGCAACACAAGATTTTTCGAAGTTGTCAGAGTTTAAGCCTATAAAATCGAAAGCAAAAACAGCCGGAGGAGAAAGTCAAGCTATTATTGGATATTTAGACGTAGAACTGACATATAACTCTGTCACCAAGCCAATGACATTATATATTATTCCCAGCATAAAGCAGAATCTCATTTTAGGACATGATTTCTGGAAATCCTTTCGCCTTGCACCAAACATTATTAATGCGATAGAGATATCTGATACAAGCAAGCATGATTCCCACGCACAGTCATATCCTTTAACGAAGACAGAGATTCAACAACTAGAGCTAGTAAAAGGATTATTTCCAAATGCGTCTCATAGTTTGGGGCGTACAACACTTATAGAGCACCACATAGATATTGGAGACGCAAAGCCAGTGAAACAAAGATTCTATCCAGTCAGTCCCGCTGTAGAAAAGCTTTTATATCAAGAAATTGATCGAATGCTTCAGTTGGATGTGATTGAACCTTCTGTTAGCCCTTGGAGTTCACCTATGCGCCTCGTAGTAAAACCTAATAAAGTTCGCTTATGTTTAGATGCTCGCAGACTCAATGATGCTACTAAAAAGGACGCGTATCCTTTGCCCAGCATTGATGGAATATTTTCGCGATTACCTAAAGCTAATCTTATTTCAAAATTAGATTTAAAGGATGCTTTTTGGCAAATTAAACTCACTGAGGAGTCTAAGCATTTGACTGCATTCACAGTCCCAGGCCGCCCTTTATACCAGTTTAAAGTTATGCCCTTTGGTTTATGCAATGCCCCCTCCACAATGTGTCGTTTAATGGACCAGCTTATTCCACCAGATCTGAGGCATTGTGTGTTTGGATACCTGGATGACCTTTGTGTCGTCTCAGAAGATTTTCCATCTCATTTATCAATTTTAGTCCGTCTAGCAGATCAATTTCGAAAAGCGAATCTAACTCTGAACATAGATAAAAGTCACTTTTGCGTTACAAGCATTAATTATTTAGGCTACGTAATTGGAAGTGGAGGTATTAGCCCAGATCAATCCAAAGTATCTTGTATAATTAATTGGCCACCGCCCAAGAACTTAAAGCAAGTTCGTGGATTTCTAGGTATGAGTGGGTGGTACAGACGATTTATACATAACTTCGCAGATCTTACTTGCCCAACGTACTCTCAACAAAGTCAAAATTTGTATGGCCTCCCGAAGCACAAATGGCTATGGATAAGTTAAAGAAAGTATTGACTACTGCTCCCATTTTAACAAATCCAGATTTTAGCAAAAAATTTTATTTACATTGCGATGCCAGCGATTTTGGTATTGGTGCCGTGCTTGTGCAACTCTCAGATACAAATGATGAAAAGCCAATCGCATTTATGTCAAAGAAATTAAATCGCTCTCAACGCAATTATAGTGTTACCGAGCGCGAGTGTCTCGCAGTGATACTCGCAATTGAGAAGTTTCGATGCTATTTAGAACTGCAAGAATTCGAAGTGGTTACCGATCATTCTAGCTTGCTTTGGCTTATGCGGCAGCAGAATATCTCTGGTAGACTAGCTCGCTGGATTTTCCGTTTACAGCAGTTTAAATTTACTTTTAGCCATCGAAAAGGCAAAGACCATGTAGTCCCAGACGCATTATCTCGATTAAGCGAAAATGAAATATTAGAACTTGATATGAACCCGATTATAGACCTCACATCAAATGCTTTTTCAGAAGATTCTTATTTAGAGCTCATAAAGAAATATTCCGAGCAAAAGTCTCGATTTCCCGATCTGAAATTGGTTGGAAACTTTTTATATGTTCGTACCGAACATGCAAATGGTCAGCAAGAACAAGAAAAACTATCTTGGAAGCTATGGGTCCCCGAGAGCCTTCGAGCAAGTGCTCTTAAACAAGCCCATAATAGTTGTACTTCAGCCCATGCCGGAATGCAAAAGACCATAGAAAAACTACGTAGGCATCTCTTTTGGCCAGGTCTAGCAAAAGATGTGAGAGAGTATATTCGTTCATGCGATACTTGTAAAGAAAGCAAAGCCCCTAATTATACATTGAAACCCCCAATGGGTGATCATATCCCTTCCTATAGGCCGTTTCAAAGACTTTACATTGACCTTCTTGGACCATATCCTCGTAGTAAACAAGGTCATATAGGGTTGCTTATAGTTTTGGACCATTTTAGCAAATACCATTGGCTATGTCCATTAAAGAAGTTCACGTCTGCAAAGATTCAAGAGTATCTGCTAAGGCACATATTTCATAGTTTTGGTGTCCCTGAAACTATCGTTAGTGATAATGGCACTCAGTTCAAGTCAAAAGAATTTAACGCCTTTTTGACGGAATTAGGCATCAAACATGTATACACCGCTCTTTACTCACCACAGAGTAACGCGGCCGAACGTGTAAACCGATCTTTGTTAGCAGCGATACGTTCATACTTGCAGAACGATCAAACTGAATGGGATGTTCATCTCACGAGCATTTCATGTGCGTTACGTTCAGGACTGCATCAATCGCTAAACTGTTCGCCATACCGAGCACTGTTTGGACTCGATATGATAACACACGGAGCGGACTATAAATTATTAAAAGATTTGCATTTGCTCCAAGAGCCAATAATCCCGATCTCGAGATCCGACAATCTGGCTCTATTGAGACACGATATTCAGATCAATATTCGTCGAGCCTACGAACGAAACGCAGGCCAATATAATCTCAGAGCTAAATCGGTTACTTTCAAAGAAGGACAAGAAGTCTTTAGAAGAAATTTTGCTTTGAGCAAATTTTCGCAAAATATTAATGCCAAACTAGGACCACAATTTCTAAAATGCCGAGTCAAGAAAAAGTTAGGAAATTGTTACTATCTGCTTGAGAACCTGCAAGGCCAAGAAGTAGGTACTTACCATGCCAAAGATATTAGAAGCTGATTCCCGCTAATATACTGTCTAACGGGGTATATTATCGGGTGGTGTAATGGTTGCGAATCTCTAAGATTGCAAATTGCAGCGCATATCGTTTGCGACAACATTGTCGCCTGCGCTGCAATGCAAGAGAGAGATAGAGAGAGAGCGGAGCTTTAGCGATCGAGCTTTCGCTAAGCTTACGCTTTGCTCGCTCGTCGGAGACAGTGGGAGAAATACGCTCACTAGCATTCCGCTGTCCGAAGCTTCGCTGAGAGCGAAACATTGAAACCAAGAACACTGGAATGTGGGCGTATAAAAAGCGGCCACATTGCCAGCTCCATCTTTTTCCGGCCCACATTTTCAATAAGACACCTGCAGCGTGGAGTTCTATCCAGCAAAAATTTGTGTTAATAATTGAAATATATATATATATATATATCTTTATATATATATTTAACAAAAAAAAAAAAACATATACAAAAGATTATCGCCCTCCACAAAAGATCGAAATTTTTTGAATTTGGCCCACCGTGACCAGCTGAGCTGGTCAGTCATTGTCTTTGGTGCGCGCAGCCGCACGCATTTTTTACTCGTGGGAAACAGCAAGTTTGCAAGCAGGCAACAAAAGGTATTTAATATAAATTAAAACTTAGTTTACAGAAACTAAGTCTGGGTTTCTTGTATTTTGCAGCCTTTAATATAACCCTAACCTCTCGGCCAGCAGAAGGCCACATGCACATATGCGCAGAGGTTAGGGCTACATATTAAAATCGCCCCCGAATAAAAAATATTAAAATCGCCTCCGAATAAAACGAAAAAAATAGCCACCGAGAAATAGAAAAATGTAGCAGATCGCAGAACGGCGAGGGATTATCGACAACATATTAGTGAAAAAATATATAAATATATATATATATAGATATATGTATATGTGTGCGCAAGGTGTATGTGAAGAAAAAAAAGAACAAGAAAAAAAAAAGCTTCAAAGACAAATTTGAACAAAGTGAACGTGCTGCATAAAACTGCAGGTACACAAAAAAAAAAAAACTTTAAATGCTAGTGGTTAAATAAATTCTCGACTTAATAGACAATAATGCATATTATACCCATATAGAATTATATATATATATAATACAAAAAAAAAAAAAAAAAAAAAAAAACCCGAAAAGCATGATACTATAATTCACCACGAAAACAATAATAATGCATTCAAATAATACACAACACACATCTTCCATATAGCAGCAGCAGCAGTCACCAAACGAAAGGCCTTTCAGCGGTGGACATACAACAAAAAAGAACTGTGAGTGCTAAATTAACCCTTGTTTTCCCCTCCCTATCATGTCCCCAAAATGTATAACGAAATAAGACTAAATAAATAAATAAAGAAAAAAAAAAAAGAAAAAAGAAAAAAAAAACGAAAAAAAAGAAGAAAAAATTTTTGAATAAAGAATGAAATACAAACCATGAAATGAAAACTATGAAATAAAAGCTATGAATTAAAACTAAATTTTTAAATTAATATGTGTTAACTAATACTCCCCAAATGTCTAAAATATGATTTAAACATTTTTTAATATTTTTTGTAATATTATTTTATTATATTATTATGTTATTATTACTATATTGTTAACCTTTTTATTCATTTGTAAATTTTTTTCATATTATGTAGTTTTTTTCATTTTTTATATACCCGCAAACTAACTACCAAACACATGCACATACATATATATAAATTCAAGAACATGAAGCGACAGTAATTAAGAGTAAATGAAAATGTAATAGTTAGTTAGAGTAATTTAAAGAATAAATGTATATTCTAGAATTTTTTTTGAGTTTCCTTAATAAATTGACATGGTAGGCTAGGAGTATAGCTTGGCATAGAAGAGAGAGAGAGTCGAGGCAATCTTTTTTTTTGGGGATCTTCATAGACAATTTAAAGCTGAAGATCATGGTTGGGTTTGGGTAAAGACAGCGAGAAGCCAACACCACCTCGGCTTCCGCGTCCTTCTAACTGTCCGTGTTTGTTTCGTTTTTTTCTTGTTGTCCGAATGTTTGGTTTGTATAGGAATCCTAAAAATTTTAGAGTTTGTGTGTATTGGTGAAGGTATGGCAAAGCCCACCCCCACACCGACAGAGCTAAGGGAACCAGAGGATTCCGCCCGCCACTACCCGATCCACGTCTTGTGTATGTTGATGTATGTTGATGTATGTATGTATGTATGTATGTATGTATACATGTATGTGAATAGATATATGTGTATATATGTATATATGTATATATGTAAACATGCGAATGCACGAAAATCGCTTTCATACTCGAGTACGTACATTACATAGATTTTATGGCGCCCAACGGGGGGCCTGAAATTCAAAGAGAGAAGCTAACGCCCGCATACATAAGATCGATACAGCACAAACAGCCAAGCCCCGTGGACACCCGTAAACCGTAAGCCGTACAAACAACGTGACTAACATATTTGCCACCTTCTTCTGCTGCTGCTGCTGCTGCTTGTGGGTGACTTTTGTATAGCTGATTGCAGCAGCAGCATAACAACAACAACAACAGCAATAGCCATTGCCATAGCCAATTGTTTTCGTAGCTGCAAAAAATTAGAATTTCTAATGGTCGTCGTCTCCTGTTGTCTTGACTTTGACTTTGCTGCATGCCCATACCGGGCTGCCCATGGCAGTTGTTGCAGTCGCAGCCGCAGCGGCAGCAACAGCAATTTGCGCGTGTTAAATGCAAACGCCGCTGCAACATTTAACTGTTAAACATAGTCGAGTCACAGTGCCGAACTGCCAGCCTCTGTGGGGTGAGTGTGCCAAATTACAGTCAATGATTGAATTCAATTTGCAATTGAAAATACTCCACGGGCCTAGAGCCCGAGCCCAAGCTCGCGCCTGACTCGGTTCAATAGCCAAGTGTGGGCGGTTGAGGCAGTTAAGACAACGTAAGCGAGCTGTACTAACGGCGCATCGTCATCGACTTGGCCATAATTCAAGTCAAGCTTTTGTCCGTTTTGGCTTGAGCACAAGCAAATCGAACGCGAAAGTTCTCGAAGATAGCGCAGGGTCGGGGCTGGGTGGAAGCTAGCCAGATGATGTCATTGCTCATGCTGTGCTGGCACGTGAATGGACAGTTAATTACATAAGCGCCACGAACAAAATGTAATAAGATGTAAATACTTCTAGTAGTTGCCATGTGGCGAAGGTTGATTTTCAAGTTTGTGGGAAAGAATCGATATCTTATATGTATCTGAATAATTTATATGCTACATCTATATATCGATATATATAACAAATATGGTTAAATCATGTAATCTGCTCTTGCCCATTTAGAATAATTTATTTGCTTACTAAATTAAGACATTCGAATCATCTTTGCAGCCAAAAAATACACAATAAAATTTAAAAAAAAATTAATAAATAATTGTAGTACACATTGTTTATGGTTTTAATCGCAATGGAGTTTCAACAAATATATTCTTCTGACAAGATTGGTTAATTGATACCAAATCTGAATGTCATAAATTAAACACAATAAAAGAAATAAATATGTAAAAATAAAAGAAAACTATAGTCACATTTTTCTGACGTGTTCATGAATAAGCTGATATTTATTTTACTTAAAGCATAATAGCTGTGCAAATAAAAAAATATTTGGCTATACCATTGAAATTTTATTGTTTACTTTTCCTTGACTAAGTTTCGCCATCTATCAAACATCAATCAACAAAAAACTGTCCTATTCAAACATCATCCAAGCAAGAGCTAATAAAATTATTAAATAAACTTACTGTTCAGTCAACCCGTGGAATCAAATATGTGTGAAGGCAATAGTTTTTTTTCTCTTCTCTCCACTGCATCAACAACAATAAAAGAACTAATGCCTATTTATAGCCAAGTGCATCACAGAGATGAGCGCATAGTTAGGCGCATCATTGGGCTGCAGCTTAACACGTAATAGACTCCAATGATGAGCTCTGCAATTGTGAAATATGTGTGAGCTGTGAGCAAATTTATGCAAACGGAACTGCAACTTTTATTATCCCAGATCAAATTTCACATGATGTGCATAGTCATATAAAACTAATTATATTAATTGAATAATAAAAACAGTAAAATTGAACTAATGGCGTATGTTTTAATAACATTTATGATTATTTATATAATATCCATCCATTATTATTTATTATTTTATGCTTTACATGTTCTGGATGCCCGCTTAGCTGGCTAAGCTTAAATGATCTGTAACTGAGCCGGACATCATATTAAACGCTGTCGAGACGCGCATCTTAAATTAATTAGCCGCATTTTATGATTCCCGCTAAAGTCAACACAAATCAAGTTTGCTGCCTAAGTCATTCGTTGTTGGCCGTTGGCCACTGGCAGAGCGGCACGCTAATTAAAATGGCCAAAAGGCTATTGCGCTTGCTCTTTCTCCACCTTTAACATGCTGTGCGCGCTCATAAAAGTGCACATTTCTATAATAAGCATGAAATGCAGACTCTATCCAGCGCACACAGAGCAACGCTTCGCCGTGCAAGTTTAGAGCTCAAGACAGTCCAAACTATAAATAACGCCAAGGGTCTGCGGTTGACCAGTGTTCGTTGTCCTCTGTCCTCTGTCCAGCATCCACTGTCCTGTATTGATGTGTGTCCTGTCTACTGCTTTTTAAATCAAATGATAATAAATCACCGGCAGATATCATAAAACATGTTGCTCATAACCAACAAGGCAGGCAGAGTCAGCCAGCCGCCAGCCAGGCTAAAAGGGACAGCCAGGACGGTCGACAGCCGACCCGGTTCATGACAAAAGCCCAACCATTCGGTGGGAAATTTGCGCCGTTGCTTAGAAATTGAAGTGCGCCGGGATCAGCATCGGCTCTGAGCCTGAACCAGACAGGAGCGGGGATCTCTGGAGGTGATTCTTCTGCTGTTCCTGTTGCCGCGCTGCGCCGTTGTCTAATTTGCATAAATGACAATGAGAGTCATAAAACATGCGTCGTTGTTGTTCGCCCCAGTGCAGTCGCTACCTCTGTTGTTGTTGTTGCTGTTCTTTTTTTTTAATTTTTAAATAAAAATATTGCCATGCTGGCTGCTGCATTTTCATCATCGTGCAACATGCTGCATGGATGTCTGCCGCATAAATTAGATTTCGCGTTGATCTACACTTTTGCTGCCCCGCCACGGCGAAGAAAGTGCAACCCAGAGCATTTTCGCTCTCAGCAACAAACGAGAAAAAGCAACAACAACAACAAACAGCAACAACAACAGCAACAAGCGACAGCAGCAAGCTGGAATTTTTATATCGCCGAAATGACGGTCAAAAATGTTAAGGGCCAAGAGCGTGTTCGCAAGTTCAAATACGAGCAACGACAGCCAGGCTGAGGATGCTGCGACTACGACTGCGATTGCGATTGCCGCTTGAAACTGAGTCTGAATCTAATTTGGAGTCGCCGGCCGCCCTGAGGCTACTTGTGCGGCATGGCAAGGTGAGGCTACAGTGTCGCTGCTCCTACTACTCCACTGCCTCTGCCTCAGCCTCAGCCTCTGCCTCTGTCTCGCGCTTTATTGGCCGATTGCATCTGGCGGCTCGATCAGGTACGTGGCTGCTCTTCTAAGCCGTGTGTTTGCCCATGCTGTTGCCCTTTTGAAATTTATCTAAGCTTCACTTGACACTTGTCGTTGTTGTGCAGCTCAAGCTCTTTGTTGTTGTTGTTGTTGTTGCTTTGTCTGTTTCAGCCATTGCCAACGCTGTCGGCGTCTTGAAATTTCCGCAATCTCGCGCCTCTAAAGCACCAGCAGTTATCATTAGACACTGCGCTGCTCTTCAATTTTCCACTGATTTAAGCTAGCCACACACACCCTTGGCACACACACACACACGCACACCATGTGTGCAGCCTGCCTTCTCGCTATCGTTGCACCTTTTCCTTTTTTCTTTTATTTGACGTAACATTCTTCTGTGTGTTTTTTCCCTTTGGCTGCGCTTCATTGAGCTCCATAACTTGTAATTGCACGATCTGTGCGCAGCCCGCGCGCTGCTGTGACACTGCGGCATATCAAGACGACAACAACAGTTGACTTCATTAACAGCCGCAATAGGATAAAACAATGGGTATAGTCGAAGGAGCTGAGATGGTGTCTTTAATTATATAAGAATATATAGAGACAGACTCGGGTTGACTACGGCAGATGGAGCACAGATGTGAGTTTTTTTAAATATTTCTTCCATATATCAGATCTCATATAGAATATCATAAAAATAACTTTCTTATACTTACTATTTTGCACTACATAGATCATTCTCTTCTTCTAAAGTCCATCGCATCGCACTTCATTCAATCAGACGTCCACCAACGACGCCCTCTGCAATTCATCCAAACAAACAATCTGAGCATCTTATTTAGCTTTCATATATGTAATTTTCTTGTTGTTTCTGTTTGCCCCTTGGATTGGCTGTCAACCTGGTGGAGCAGTTAATGGGCGAGCCATAAATGCGAAATGTAACGCTTTTCTATCAATGCGAATGCCAATTTGAAGAACTCAATCAGAATTCAGCGGCAATTTGTTGCGCCCAAATGCATGCGGCTTGCCGTATGCCGCATGCCACATGCCACACGTCAACGCAACGGCCCTTTTTTGGGGCGCTGACTGAGATTATCTTGTCCGATCGCGTTTACAAGCCAATGTTATTGGACTGCCCATAGCTTCCTTTGGCCATAAACGCAATTAGAAGAACAATTGTTAGACATGCAAAGCGTCCAGCCACAGGGCCCTTTAGTCATGCGGCAGGCGTGGCCATACCAACGATTGCCATCTGTGGCTGGGGCCATGGCGACAGGCTTACATTGCGACATGGACAGCGAGAGCCTAGGCCAGACCAGCCCAGGCCAGACAACTTTGTGGTGCGTGTTTATAACTCAAATGATCAATTACCCTGCACAAGGATTTGCTAGCTGGCCTCGTGGTCTTGCTCTGTTGAGGCAGGCAGTTTAATAAACTCTTCACTCTACGCCATGTTAAACTGTCTCACGCCTGGCTTGTTGACTTGTGAGAAAACTCTTGTTTAGGCCGGGCTTGAACTGCAGCTGACTGGCATAAAAATAATTATGTGCCCAAAATATCAATGCAATATGTGATTAAATGTTTGGCTTAAGCTAGAGAGAAAGAGATAGAGACAGAGATAATATGGCATTCTCTAATTGCCGCAAATGAAGTGGCTTTTACACAAGAATAATGAATTTTAAAACAAATTTGTGGACTTCCCCTGAGATTGATTCGCTATAATTTTAGCTCCAGCTTCATTTTACCTCCTCATTCAACGCACATTTTAATATAAACATTTTCAAGCAGCTTCCATATTTTTTTCTGTTCTATATTCAAGCACAAACTTAGAAGGGCTCAGCACAATGTAATTTTCAGCCCAAAAGTATGCAGCAGACTTCACTTGAAGCCAACTAAAACCCACCTCAGCTCCAGCTTTACAACGTTTAGTCTCAGCTGGCTATTTCTAACTAAATTAAAATTGAATGCGACTCACGCATTTATCATGATTCATGACTACAACTGCTACAGCTGCAAGCTATGCATTACGTACATAAGTCGATAAATCGACAATAAAGCGATGAATTTAGATTTATCAACAACTTACCTGATATTGTTAATGCCTATATCAAAAAGCAAAAAACAAAACAAAAAAATTTTAAAAACTTGAAGAATTTAAGAACTGTGGGATAGCCTTTCTTTCGAGCCGAGTTGAGTGGAAATATTCTAGATTTGAGCACATCACATCACACTGGATGCTGGACATCTGCATGTATGGATGGCCCTTGGCTGGATGCTAGACCTGGACCCGGAGTGGTGTTGAGTCAAGAAACTGGCACCCGCACGCTCATTGCTTGTATTTGGCTTGTTAACTGCGCATGTTTACTTTATGTTAAATTAAGTTGAGAATCGTGCAATGCAAATCACAGCGCAGTGCCAGTTTAGAAATGCTGCAGAACAAGAAAACGCCAGACAACGACTACGCTCGCATACAATTTTCCAACTCTTTTCTAATTGCCAAGAGTCCAAGACGAAGTCGGAGCTGGAGCTGAAGCTGGAGCCAGAGAGCTGGAGCCAGAAGAGCCACAGCTACTGTCACTGATTGCTTTGCATACAAAATGAATTAATGTCATTGAGGAAGAAGATGTTGCCAGTTGGCACAGCAGCAGCAGCAGCTACTGGAACAGATCTCAGTCTTTAGATTCGTTTGCTGCTTTATAAAGTTTGCTTTGGCCAACGGCCTGCGAGTGCTACAAATTTGAATTACGGGCTGACTTGCTTCCTTTTCATTATCTAAGGGTCCCAGCCTTTGCAGTTATCAAATGCAGCGCATCAGTCGTCAGTGAGCGAGGCTAGACCAAGTAACAGTTGGTGGCTCCGCAAACACAGATCTATCTGCATGATTTGTTTGCCTGTGCCCGTCACACACAATAATTAAAATGCTTCTGCTTCTGCTTCTGGTACGACTTGATTGTTTATGCCGCCTAGATAAATGCAACTGGCAACTGGCATCTGGTAACTGCAGTTTAGATAATGCAATTATCTTCTTATGCAAATTTATGATTGACTGACTGACTGACTGACTGACACATTGAATCCCCCAACCAATCCATGTGAATGCTATGCCAAATGCCATTCAACCTTTCTAAGCTCTTTGTTATAGTTTGCATTGCGCTCAGTTTGTTGCCTAAGTCTTTCGTTTTGCGCATTCGGTTCAATGCACTCCATGAACTTGTTATGTTCTCCCACTGCCATGCACACTGCAGCGTGCAATTGTCATGCAACAAACAGCAGCTGTCGCATGTTACATAAAGATTAGATAGCAAAAGCAACTGCTTTAAGCATTTCATAGAATCTTCTTCCACTTGAGCAAAAGACAGAATACAATCACATAATTTCTCGAGTATTAAGATTGGTGTAAGTGGTTTTATTATAAATTCAAAATTAGCAAATTGAGTATATGCCCTCGAAAGCTCTCCCTCTCACTCTAAGTCACTCTCGCTCTCTCTCTTTCTCTCTTTCTCTAATCAATTATAATATTTGCTTTAGTTTCGTTTAGCTATTCGCTATCTTTTGATGACTTTATGTAAATGAACCAAGTAAAGAAATTTCGAAAACACAAATTTATTATTATTCCAGATTTGCATTTTATTATGGTTGGCATAAGAGTAAAAGTTATTTATATTTTTGCTTGAGAATGGCGCCAAATGAGCCGCAGACACGCTTTGACCTGTTATATGTTAACCTGCATGAGCGTTATAGAAAGAGAAGCATAAATCAGAAATGGATCTGTGACTAATTGATTTTGATGAGATTTATGAGCTTTGCCTAAAAAATCCAATAATGAAATTAGGTCAAGACTATAAATATGTATAGGGTAAAAGGTCCAATAGATCATATGGAAGTCATCTTAGTATTAAAGCTAAGAAGTCAATGACTCACAAAACTAGTAAATCAATATTATTATCTTAAGAGGTTACTGATTCTTAAGCAAAATTTATTATATCTAAAAAATAGAATTTACTTTAGATAGAAAATGTAACAAAATTTGAAAAAAATGTTGTAAAAAAATAAATTGATTAAATTGAGCATACAAAATTTCTGTTGTCAATCATTTCCGCTTTACTCTCTGCCAACTCATAATCAAATAATTTGTTTTCAATGAACTGATACGTATATATAGAATTAAAAATATATATTTTTTAGTCACAAATATATGCTTTTGTGCCGCTAAATTGGGTATAATTTGTTAATTATAAAATTATAAAGTTGGTAATTTGCGCCACATGTTGCATCATTTGCGACCGACATGCGCTGCTCTCCTTTTTTGTTATTTTTAATAACAATTTATTCTGCAGTGCAGAATGTGCCCGGGGCGCAGCATTTTGGGGGCAGACACCGAAAGCGACGACATTCCGGGCGCACAAAATATGAGCGGCCAGCAGGCGAAAGGAGGAACACGACTCCAGCTCGATCTGCTCGCCGCATAAACTTATGCGAGGCAAATAAATACATATGTATACAGCATACCTATGTATATACACATGTATGCTATAAGAGTTGTTTGCGAAAATAAACTTCAAGTAAATTATGCGCAGCAGCGTGAAAGCAGGCGTTTTGGCTGCTGGTTAATGATGATACCAGATAACCGGCACTTAAAGGATATTTATGCTGCAGAAGTGAGCGACACAATTTATGCTGCGCCAAGAATATGGAATCGGAATGAAAGCCACTCGAGATTCGCCAACTCAGCGAGTTTCGTTTTGAATTTGAGTTTATTTTGGTCAGAGCTGGGTCAGAGGCGGCTCAACGGCTTGACGATGCTAACGATTGCAATGATCATTATGTAGATGATCATGATGCTGATGACGGCGACGATGAGTATGCCTAAGCCTCTCCAGCGGCACATTAAAAGTCCATTAAGCTGCAGCATGCGCGGAGGCGGCTTACTGTTTGCTCCACTTTATTTTGAATATGCAAAAACAAAAAAACAAAAACCAAAATTTAAGAAGTATAAGTAAGAGTTCTGTAAGTAAAAGATATGACGCTAGCGTATACCCAATAGACAGTAAAAAGTAAAATAAATTAAAAATATATTTTTGTAAAATATTTCAAACAATTTATATATTATATATTTAAAATGTTATAAATTTAGAAATAATTTAATTCTATTTTATTTTACATTTAAAATTAGTTAATAACATTTTTATTTAATTTAATAAAAAAAAATTCCGTAAAAGCGGAGATATATATTACTAATGATAAATCTATTCAAATAATATTTTATATAAATTATTAATTTAAATATTTAAATATTTTAAAAATATAGATTACGTGGATACTAGATGCGTTTATCTATATCTAAAAGAAAAAGCCTTTCATTCCAGCAAAATAAACTTACCGCTTCTTCTCTTCATAACACCCCATCTTATACAAATACAGGGTATTAAAAACAATAACGTGCAAAAGTTTATCATTTTACGTTTGGGTTCTGGCTGCGAGCATCTCTTAAAGTTTTATGCAAATAAACCTGAAAGCAAACAAAGAAAGCGGAGAAAGACAGCATGAGCGAACGAGCGAACGACAGAAAGAAAGAAAGAAAGACACAAATTGCGCGATCAGCCAACTGTTCGAACAAGCAATAAAACATTCATATTTAAAATTTGATGCTGAAACAGAAAAAAAACAAAGAAGAAGAAGCTTGGCCTGAGCTGCTATAAGTAGCGCGCGCTGTTCAAACAGCGAAGTCAATTGCCACCCAAACAAACTCCAGTCAAGATGCGTTGTTATCTGGCCCTGGCAGCGCTGCTGCTGGCCTGCAGCCTAACCCTGGCTCAATACCAATACCTGGCGCCGCAGCGCACGCTCCGCGAACAGTTCGGGGATGTGGTGGAGCCGCTGGTGGAGGAGCCGGTCAGCAATGTGAAAGCACGTCCTTCGCGCGGTGGCTGCAGCACCAAGGCCAATTGCTGTGAGTGCCAGATGGGCATGGAGCTCTAACATAATTTATATATTAACTCATGCGCTTTGCCTTCCACAGTCTGCGGCACGCCCAATGTCAATCGCATTGTGGGCGGCCAGCAGGTGCGCAGCAACAAGTATCCGTGGACCGCTCAGCTGGTCAAGGGCCGCTACTATGCCCGCCTCTTCTGCGGCGGCTCGCTGATCAACGATCGCTACGTGCTGACGGCGGCGCATTGCGTGCACGGCAATCGGGATCAGATAACGGTGCGTCTGCTGCAGCTGGACAGATCCTCGTCGGATCCGGGCATTGTGCGCAAGGTGGTGCGCACCACCGTTCATCCCAACTACGATCCCAATCGCATCATCAACGATGTGGCGCTGCTGCGACTCGAGTCGCCCGTACCGCTCACTGGCAACATGCGTCCCGTCTGTCTGCCCGATGTCAATCACAACTTCGATGGCAAAACCGTAAGATCATCGAGATTAGGCCACTCTCCGTTTACTCTAATCTATCTCTCTCGCTCTCTTAGGCCACCGTTGCTGGCTGGGGCCTGGTCAAGGAGGGCGGCACCACTAGCAACTACCTGCAGGAGGTGAGCGTGCCGATTATCACCAACGAGCAGTGCCGCGCCACACGCTACAAGAACAAGATTGCCGACGTGATGCTCTGCGCCGGCCTGGTCAAGTCCGGCGGCAAGGATGCCTGCCAGGGCGACAGCGGCGGTCCACTGATTGTCAACGAGGGCCGCTACAAGCTCGCTGGCGTCGTCTCCTTCGGCTATGGCTGTGCTCAGGCCAATGCCCCAGGCGTCTATGCCCGCGTCAGCAAATTCCTGGACTGGATCAGAAAGAACAGCGCCGATGGCTGCTATTGCCAGAGCTAAGCCTTTTACCTACTCACTTCCTGCCTGCCCCTTCAACTGTCTTGAACACTTAAATTATTTTAAATTATTTCACAAACCATTAATAAACTGATCACAAAACATTCCAGAAATGCAATCTATATATAAAGATATTAAAATCTAGTGGATATAAAAAGCCCGTGCCTCGGGACATTTTCGGCTATTACGCCAAATTGAGTATGTCGAAATTCTCTGATAGAAGAGAGCCGCTTTTGGGGTATTTGCTGGTGAATTATGGAGCCACCCTCATATATTTAGCGGAATGATTAATGCCTGAAAATTGTAGCAGCCTACTACATACTGATAGCTATCTCGTTCACATCATAATCGCTGCGATGCTGCGCCGTCTCCTGCTCGGTCTGCCAAGGTACGCTGTCAATCAGCCGCTGCAGTTGCCGGCATAATTTGTTTTGACTCATTTTCATGCGCAGCTCATAAATTTACAGGCGAGCACAAGGAGCAGCAGCTGCAGCAACAACTACTGCTGGCTAGCATCGAATGCTGATGCAGATGCTGATGCAGATGCACGTGGACATGCGGAGAATTCTGCATAGGACGTTGCATTGATTTACTATGTGAACACTTTATGGCTGTTTAAGTTGTTAAATTGAATTAAGATGAAATAAATTCTCGAGCAATTTTTATGTTTGTTAATAAATTTTGCATGCTCCTGCGATAATTTGAGCGTTCGGCCATGCCAGGCCATGCCACTCGCCACTCGCCCCTCCCTACGCTACTCGCCCCATAAATTCAAAGCCACTAAAAATAATGCAAGCGCGCCAAGACAACGCGCAGACAATCGAAATAAATAATTCATGCGTATGGGAAGAGTTGAAGCTGGATTTGATTTTCTTTTTCGATTTTTATTTTTCTCCTTCTCATTTTGCTCATTGTTTTATTTTTTTGTTTTTGTTTTTTGTATTTTGGGCCGTGCCCAGGGGAGCAACTACAAATGGAGTGCGCAGGTCTGGAGATATTGTGGCACTCGTTGCATGTTTGCATTTTAGATTTTTCACACCTCTCGACTGCACTGGACTGGACTGGCTGGTGGTCCCTGTTCAAAGCAGCCGCCGGCAGTCAGCCGGCCAACCTGTCCATGTACTTGGCACTTGAGAGAGAGAGAGAGAGAGAGAGTGAGAGAGAGAGGGAGATAAAGGAACGTCTGGTAGGGAGTGCAGTTGGAGTTGTACTTGAAAATGGAGTTGGGAGTTTATCTAATGCCAATGTCCACACCAAATTTGGCATTGGCTTTTCAAATGTCTGACCGCGAATTTGTCGTGACTTGTTAATGATACGTTTGCAGCAACGGCAGCAGGAGCATGGAGAGAGCAGCAGGAGGCAGCATGGTCAAGTGCTCAAGTGTTGGCATGTCGCTTAAATGCTACACGCGGCATCGAAAGGCATCGACGGCATCGACGGCATCGAAGGCATCGAAGGACGGTGCCATCTTTGGCCAGGCATGCCAGCGAGTAGAGTAGTACTTAGGGCCGAGAGCCTATGTTAATCATGACTTGGCTCTTGCCTGCGAGGCTATCAGTTTTCATTGATTTGAATAGTTTCTTAACCATGTTCAGCTCCAGTCGCTTGTCGTGCAGTCGCAAAGCCAAAACTAAGACGATTTTCAATTTACAACTTGCAATAAATATTTCCTTCATGCTTCTTCATCTTCTTTTCAATTTTTTGTTGTCTTTTTCTTATTGTTGCTATCCAGCAGCCACAACAGTCGCCGTCAGCATCAACTTGTTCGCCGCACAATTTATGAGCTGTTCCCAGCTACAGCTACAGCTACAGCTACAGCTTCAGCTACATGAGCCGAATCTGGAATTGTGATAATTAAACTGAGGCAGCCAGCATAAGAGTGAAAACAAAATGATTTAGCTCCACTGCGAATGCCTACAGCACTTTAAGCATTCTTCACTCTATTTTAGCCACTTTTCTGCTGTCGCTTACTGGCAAACACTTTTGTATGATGAATCCGCTTAAAGTGCTAACCAGATCGTAAAAGTGTTTTACTTTATTATATATTCTTCCAGCTCAGCTCATATAACTTTGCGACTGGACAGGTGTAACACATGTCTATACAATATTTAGGTATTTACAATTATGGTGAGGCACATTTATAAATCTGGTCAATCGGTCGATACAGTTAACTAATAAACCTCTCACTTTTAATATTATTATTTATATCATTTTTTTTTTATTATATATATTATACATTATATTTTATTTTTTGTTTATTCAGCAAACAGTTCTTTAAAAAATCTACTATAAATAAATAGTTATTGTCAATTCAATTTAATGTAGGCAATTAATTGGAAGCTCTGATCGCTTTAGATTTCGCTCAACTTCATGTTCTTCAATTGATAGAATCTGATAGAATTTATCAAATAAGTCTAGTAGATTAAAGTTAATTATAGCCGGGAGCTCTACAATTTCGAGCTACATGTGAATAAACGTTGAAGCTTGACCTTTTGGCAATAGCAAGACATGGAGCTAGAGTTCAAAGTAGAGAAATGGATTCATTAATTTTAACCTGACTTGAGAGAGATTATTGTTATTGCCAAGTTGCTGTGAATATGTTTACTAGATGTTCTTGTATGAGCAAAAAGATGAAAGTGAATAGAAATCTTAGTATGAGTAGTTTACAGGGCAAAACAAAAGACCTAATGTCGCTGAATCAGAAATATGAGTAAAAATATTATAATAAACTCAGAGATAGGCATAAAAGGTTTTTAGAGAGACAAGCGAAGCTGAGGAGTCGAAGCATGAGCAATACAGATATTAATTCGATTAGTCTTTGTAAATTTCAGCGTGTGAACATAAAGTATTTGAGAGTAATTGAATAATTGAAAAGCATAAAACACTTGTTGTCCACTTTAAGAAATTTAAATCAAATTTGTATTCCATTATTTTTAATTAAGTTTAAAAATTACAGCAATTTTAACACATTCATCATGATTATGCCAAAAAATATGACGAGAAATAATTAACTTTCATCAGATTTCAGATAGAGACATAAAACACATTAATAATTATATTCTAGATCTGGAGACAAAGTCCAGGCAACCTTATGTTTCAGCATATTTCTTTTGATTTATAAAGAGAATGCAAATATTTTGCGAAATCGGATTTTTAGAGCGTTTATTTTCGTAATCCATTTGAGACCTGCCTTAACGGTCACGTAGTCCCGCAGCAAGGCATTCCCGAATTCATATTTGCATAAATCAAACATTTTTGCTTTATTTTCGAGATTTTCAGCTCCTTTTGTTGCTCTGCGGCTTTGCAACACGTTGCACGCTCAGGGATCTTTGGCATATTTGCACGTTGCACATTTATTTTAATTTCTCGCTGATCTTTTGCAAATAGGCTGGGCAGCAGAGCAGAGATTATCTCGCTCACTCGCTCGCTCGATGGCAGGCACAGCTGGAGCTGGGAATTGAGCTCGTTTGGCTGCCTGCAAACTGCTCATTAGTTTATTAATTAAGTTGTGTTCGGCTGGGCTCGACTCGACTGGGCTGGGGCAGCTCATTCAGCTCATTCAGCTCAGTTGGCTCAGCTGCCTCTGTTGCAGATTTATTTCTGGCCATTATGAGAATGGTCTATGGCAGGGCAATGGCTGCAGTCGCTGCTTAATATTATTATGCTAGTTGCGGCATTTATTTTAAATTGTTTTGCACGGCCTAATGATACCCTCGCACAGCGATGGCCCCAACGGCACTTAAATCGACAGTAGTTGCGCTTTAACGCCTGGACCTAGCCATGGCCCTGGTTCTGGCCCTGGCCCTGGCCCTGCTTCTGGCCACAGACTCATCCCCATTCGCGCGCTCAGCTCTCGCTAAGTGGAAGGTGTTGAGAAAATGCACAAAAATTAATCATTTTATAATTACTAAATTGCCCAAAGGGCAACATAAGCAACGAATCAAAAGCAAAAAGCGAAAAGCAAACCGAAAGTTGAGCAATTTTCCAACTCCAAGAATTTAGCATTTGATGAGGCGCTAACGAGAATTGTGGGCGATGCTAACAAATGGCTCTTCTATAAGCATAGGCATCTCGCTTTGGGGCGCTTCTCAGCTGCATCTATGGGCTGGAGCCAAAGACATGTGGAAGATGACGTCATCTGGTCTTTAGGCGCAGCCTGCGCAGTGAACGCCCCACAGCGATCAAATCGCACGACCTTGACGCATTCTGCAGCGCATAACAAGCGGCATTCGGTTCAACCTGATCTCAGGTGCTCCTGTGTGTGCGTTGCTCTCGCTTCGCTTTTCACAATTTGAACGCGCTCCAACATTTTGATACCCTGAACCCATTGCAAATGGAATTGCCGGGTATAATGGTTTTCTTATAATGTATGTAACAGGCAGCAGCAGTTGAGTCATTGATTAAAGTGTTCCCAAACTTAGGTCAGAATAGTCTATCTACAAGAAAAGTTAGGCAACAATTAAAATCCCATTGTAAAGCCCATAGAGCGAGTTCTTAAGTGTGTGTATGTGTGTTGCTTGTGTATGTATCAAACAATCGTAAACCAGAAATATCCTTTCTGCGAAGTGCTCAGGGTATCTCGCAGTCGAGCAGTCGCAACAAGCGCACTCTTACTACTTGTTTCTGATGAGTTTGTTTAGTTTGAAATATGTTTTCTATACGTGCGTCATGTTTTGTGGCCGTCTCAGCTAGGACAGCTCTGGGGCCGGCAGTCCTTGGCGGCTGTGCCACTATAATTAAAGGTATTGGTAGGCGTTACTATTGGCTCAGTTGGAGCAGGCGGCGGCACACTGAGACAACGACAGCTGCTGCGGCTGCGGCTGCGGCTGCCGTTGTGATCTGTGATTTGGCCTGACATTTTGCTTGTTGGCTAGCTGGCCCATTGCATAAGTGAAATAAAAGCTGAAGATGAAGCTGACGCTGACGCTGAAGCTGAAGAGCCTTCATGTTTCACACAGTTATGCAAGTTTCCTGTCTAGCCAAAAAATTCTTAAGAAATTGCGTCTTAGTTTGGGCTTTCGGTCTAGCCATTAATTGTGCGGCGGCAACTTCTGTACTGTGGCGCGTCCAATTTTTCGCTGTCCGCAGCGGATGTTGGCCACAATTTGCTCTTTATGCCACTTCCAACGCCTTCACCTGAAGCAATTCGCTTTGCCTTTTGCGCTCGGCCTCTTCTGAATTAATTAGCACTCTTGCCTCAAAATTAATTACACTAAATAACAAGTTACACTCCAAAGACCAACTCTGACTATAGCTGACCGGCTAAGCCAACCCCCCAGTTATTTCGAAAGCAAAACTCACTAAGAATTTCCGAAGAAGACTTTTATTTCAGGCACACACAGAGCATTGTGCTCTCCGACTGATTTACATTTTAGTTTTTCAATTACACAAAGCTATTCACTTTTGGCCACTTGTTGGGCATTGGGGTTAACAGCTCTCTTACGGATTAAGCTACCAACAGAACTGGGTTAGTTGCACAAAAGCAAATTAAATATATTCAAGGTCAATCGATATAAATATGGAAATTAGTCGCGTCTGTGTTTAGAAAGAATTTTTGCTGAATTTTATTTAGATTATTGTTTATGTCTAATATGTTCGAATGGTAGATATAATCTTCTATTGAAATGTTTATTTTTATATATGTTTACACTATTAAAATTACTTCTTGGAATTTGAAGTCCATCATATTTTACCCACAATCCACTTATTTCGTATTTTCTACTTAAATAGGGGCAAATATCATGGGATAGAGCTGAAGGCCTCTGCCGCCTTAGCCATGTGACTAAGCTAGCCTTTAATTTTATTATTAATAAGTTAGCTGTTAAATAAATAAATAATGTGATATCTATAAAGATAACATATGGTTGCCTTTTATATTTGGTATTCTGCTGGCAAGGTGGCATTAAAAAAATGAGCACTCCTCCCCTCTGAACCTAATTAAAAATATAAAAACGAATTTAATTAAGAGATGTCTTCTTACTCCTATATATGTAAGCCTGTCTGTTGATAAGCCTCTATGTCAGAGTATTTATATTTTTCTTGCAATGAATTTTAAATTGTCTTAAAGAATATCCCTTTGCTCAATAACTATCTCTTAATTTAAGCAAATATCTTTCTCTCTCGTCGAGTTATCGTCATTTCCATCTACTGCTGCCATACACTTTCTCTCATTTAGGCTCCTAAATCCAACAGCAAATCTTTATTATCACATGATATCTCTATATTTAGCAAACATTTCGAGAGAGTTAAATTATATATATAAAAGTACATCTAAATCTCTATCATATAACAACAACAGAGATAGATATGCATCTGCTGAATACCAGAGACAGAACTTTTCTCAAAATGCTGTCATATTTAAGAATTCTGCTAGAATTTATTTATGGCATTCCATTGCACTAGATTATATAACCACAGGAATGCCAAGTGTGTGTGTGTGCGTGTGTGTGTGTGTGCGGTAAGCCCTATAACAATGGATTTCCAGCAATTCAGAATGATTTTAATTGTTTGTCTGTCTGCAATGTAAACGAGTGTCTGGGGAATGGTCTCAGCGACGGGGGAGCAGCCAGCTGAGGGTGCTGGTAAAACAGTCAGAGAGCATGCGAAAACTCAAAGGTAAGCCATGGAAATCAAATTGCAGAACTCGAGCGTTGTGAAAGCACCGTTAATGTGACCCGACGTGCGCGGCAATAGATAAAAATGCCCAACAAAGTAACAAAAACACATTCAGCAGGAGACAGTCAGAGAGTCAGCGAGTCAGCGAGTGAGCTTAGATAGATAGATAGAAGTTACAGGCAGTCAGTAGTAGTAGTAGTAGTAGTAGTAGTAGTTGTTGTTGTTGTTACTGTAGCGGGCGGTCCGACCGCAAGCGATGACCTCGTACAGAAAACTAAGTCAGGGCAGGCGAAAGACCAAACAAACAAGCCAACTGAACAATCAGCGGCTGAAAAATTACCAACAACTGCAACAACAACAACAACAACAACTGCAACAACAATATCTGACGGCTGCGAGTGGGATTCGGGTGTGGGAGTGATGAGAGAGTGCACTGAGAAGCCACAACAGAATCTACAGCAATTGCCATGGCCATTGACACAGCTGGGCAAGAGTTTGTTTGTTTTTGCTTTTTGGGCTTTCGGCAAGCCCTGAGAGATGGAGCCTTATAAGGCGAACGCTAGGAAAGCACGATATGCATAGGGGTCTATGTCTCTCCCACTCCCTCACTACCTCCCTCTCCCTCCTGGCTAGCTGTACAGTTAGCACCAGGGATTTATGACATGTGCCGTGACTCGTTGTTGCGCAAACAACCAACAGGCAATCAGTGTGACCAGATCGCACACACGACACATGCATGCATTTGCATGCTAATGCCCGATTCGCATTTTTACGCGAATTTCTCGGATGCGACTTAAAATATATATGCATTGGAGGAAAGTAAAGAAATGTTTTCCAATATTTGTAGAAAACGGAAAACTATAGAGGTAAAACTTATGTTACTAAAGTTAGATTAATTAATTAAATAAATTTAATTTTAATTAGATTAGATTATATAAAATTAGTTTAAATGATTAAATATATTTAATTTTAATTAGATTACAAATATTTATTTACAACAGAATGAGCTGGAATATTTACTAGAACAATTATAAATTTTTATATCAATTTTATTATTTTTTTTTTTTTTTTGTAATAAAATCTAGTTGATTTTTGTTTATTTAAAATACATATATGTAGGTATGATTTTCTTTTACTATTTTTCTCGGTTCTTGAAGGAAGTTTTTATTTATTAATAAAGTTTCTTTAGGCAAACGCTTTATTTATGTTACAAAAACCATAGCAAATTTTTATTTCTTTTTTCACATAAACATTTTCGCTTATGTCATGTGATCTGGCTTGAGTTTATGATTTAAAATCAGTCAGCTGTCGCATTTTATATACATTTCGGTATATGTTTTGTGTTTGAAAATACATTTCGGGCACTCCCAGAGCCTAACCCAGTGTCAGTGGCATTGGCTGTGACTAACCCCAGAGCCAGATCCCGAACCATAATAGCCAGACCCAGAGCCCGGTGAGCATCCGCTCTCAGATGCGGCTGGCCCGTTGGCCCGTTGGCCCTGGCTGTCGTGTCAGTTGTCAACTTCGGCGCGGTCATCTGACACCTGACCACCGAAATGAAAATGCGTGTCGAATCTGTTAGCAGAACGTCCTCTGCCCCTGTCCCTGCCCCTGCGCTTGCCCCCTGGCAACCCCACACTCACCAGACGTCGGCCACAATTTCAATCAAGCTGCAACAGGCTAAGGGTTGACCCAGCAGCTAGGCCTAGGCCGCTTCTTCTTCATCGTCTCTTTTGTTTATTCGCAATCTTATGGTTATCAAAAATAAATGAAGTGTTGCCAGCCAACAAGTTTGTGCGGCGCGGAAGCTGCGCTCCGACGTGCTCGCGCCTGATTGCCTGCCCTTTGGGAATTACGAAAAAGCAAAAAAAATACAGATGAGCTGCATTTTCAATATACAAATACAAGGCAGCTGAGAGAGTGAAGTGGAGTGTGGAAGGGGGAGTGCGGAGTCTGGGAGACGATCTACACGTATTTAACAAACGCTCGCACAAATTGAATATTAAGCTGGCGCAGGCCTGTCCGGCTGTCTGGCTGTCCGGCGTTGTCTGCACTGTCTGCTGGCGATGCTGGTTAAAGATAACATAGATCGAGATAAGCACACCGGGCGCTTCCTGTGCGCCCCAGTTGGCAGCTTTGTCTGTGGCATTTCGTTTGCCACACGCAATCAATAGGCTGCACCAACTGTGGCTGCAGCACTTTGATCATCATTTCGCTTAATCGAGCCCGCTGTGCACATGCAGATACGACTGCACAACATGGACATGTATCTGCTGATGCTGCATCAGATTCAACTGCAACTGCAACTGCTGCTGCTGCTGCAACTGCTGCTGCTGCTGCTGCTGCTGCTGCTGCTGTTTATCTAGCTGCGATTGTCGTTGGCTGCCTTGTTGCCTGCCTTGCTGGGCCATGTTGTTAGTCATTTGTTATGAAATTTGTGCAGAACTCTGGCCAGCAACAGCAACTAAAAAGGGTCTCCATCGACCAGTCTGTGCATATGCATGAGCCAATGTGCTGCCCCTGCTACTCCTGCCACTCCTGCTGCTGTGTGGCATTTCAACTGGGCCTGCCACCACCAGTTGGCATGTGCGGCATTCTCAACACGTGTCAGTGGCGCATTTGTCTTGTCCACTTTTCCAGTTGCTCCGTTGGGCGGCTAACGAATTCCTAAAAAAAAGAGAGAAAACACAACGACCATAAGTGCAAACACTGTGCACATATTTTCTTTAAAGCAAAATGTGTAATCAATATTTGCCTATTGCTAACAGCTCAAAGGAAATTCAATTTTCAGCTCTTGATCCCGCTGTTTTTCCATACATTTTTCGTAGGCACGCAAATTGCTCCGTTGAGTTGCATTTTGACACTTGCTTTATATGGCCAGGTCAGCGAAGTTGGGATTTTAACAATTAATTAGCATTGGTAAGGTATAAGCTGAGGTCTAGCAGCTATTTCCTGGTTCAGCTGACTCTAGACTCATTTCTTCATACTTACTTTACTTCATTTATTAAGCTTGATGAAGTTGAAGTTCAAAAATAATCTAAAGTTTATTAATTAAATCAGCGTATTTTCATATGGAATGTAGAAAGTTCTAAGAATTTAATTGCAAAATTTTGATTTGCAAAATTTTGATCTACAAAATTGTAATTTGCAAAATTCAATAGAAAAAAATTAAAAAAGCTTTTTTTTATATTCACATTTCAAATTTGGCGCGCCAACAACCCAATGCTTTGCTCAGATTTATCGAAAGCTTCGCTGTGACGCAGCCAACATAAAGTGAGTGAGATAACGCGTAGCGCAGCCAACTTCGCGTCTGTTGAAGTATTCGTTTGGCGGCCAACTTCAAGTAGCGCTTGAGCTTGAGCGCTTTCTAGCTTTATGAACGCAATTGGTTGTTGTCTCAGTTAATGTACCAACAAATCAAGCGGCCAATCGATATTTTTAAAGTTAAATTAATAGCAAATCTTTTAAAATGAAAACTATACACAAACAAAAAGTATATGAAAGTCAGTGTAATCACATATGAGCCTTAATGCAAGCATTTAAGCCTTTTAAAGCCTATCAACCTGATCTGAGACCATTTATCTTAATGAACCTGGCATGAATCTATGTGAATATATGGACAATATATATGAATAAGCTGACAAGCGAATAGACGCACTAAATTAAAGTCAAGGCCATGATTAAAGCAACAACAGCGACAAGAACAATGACAACGACAAAGGCTAAGATTTATTGTGGTCTAATGAAACCTATGTGACCATAAAATAGTCATAAATTCGCGCACTAAAAGTCGTCGGCAGGACACGAGGCTCAGAGTCCAGACACTTAATTATAATCATAAAGGTGCATGAATTACTACTACAGCAACGGCAACAACAACAACTGCACCAAATAGCAAATGGCAATAAAAGTCGAAAGTAACGGGACTGAAACGCCAACTCTGACAGTTAAATGTTGGCCATTTTGTTTTGATGTCTCTTCGTCGCTTTAATGTGGCCAAGGAAGGAAAAAAGAATTTATACAAATTAGCGGTGAAATAAATTACGCGAAAAGCAACGGTAAATGTGACGGCAACGGTAGCGGCAGTGGCAGTGGCATCAGCAATGCCGGCAAAAGTAAATGAAATTAGCCCGCCTTCTTTCAGCAGACGGACTGACTGAATTTCGAGGTACGAATGTAAAGTAAATAAAACATATGTAGGATATATAAAGAGTGCAAATGCGAAGACGAAATACCCTTACGATACGTAACATGTTGAGGTAATTTATATGAGATTATTTTTATTGTAGATTATTTTTGTGATTAATTTTAACAACATACATTTTCATATTACTTAACACAGATTATTTATAATATATTTTGACAATATTGAAGTTGTAATTATTAAAATAAGCAGGATGCTTAAAATAAATTCGCATCGCCGACTCCTCACAACCGTCGCAGCCAAGCGTCGATATTGAACTGATTTCACTGTTTCAATAAGTTCCACTGATCGGCTCACTCCAATGCTCGTATCGAGCTGCAACAGAAACGGTTGAAAGAGAACGCAACATTTCGAAGTTCGGCGTTCGAAGCTCAAAGCTCGAAGTTCGAATCAAGCAGCCAATGACAGCAAGAGACGTAAATAAATGAGCAGCTTCAGTAAGCTTTCAGAGAGCGACTTACAGACAAAGAGCATACAAATGCAATATGTATAGAGTATACATGTATATATTAAGAGAGATGGATTCGTCTTTTTTATAAGCTTCGATAGCTTTAAGATTCAATATTACATATTATTTAGTAATTTTATTTGTAGAATTGTATTTTCTTTTTTTTGCATTGCATTCGGCTTAGTAAAGCGCAACTAAATTGCAAAATGAGCCATAGATGGCGCTATTTACGTTCTGAATGGGCAAATGATGTTCTTATGTATAGGTAATCCTATTGTCGCTTCCAATTGGGATAAATAAATATAGAAATATATTTATATATTTCCTAGTTTGATTTCGTACTATTAAAAATATTCGCACAGCTTCTTTAACTCAAGCGTATAGAAATCTCAATTAGACTGCCAGAGCACATTAATATACGCCATTAGAGTAGAGTATTTTCGGAGTATGTAGGCAACACAAAATTCAAAAAGTGTCGCGTGTTGCTCGCGGAGAAGAGATCCGCATAATGAAACACGCTGTGGCCAGGAGTAAAACCGTGGGCGGTGGGTTGTGGGTGGTGGGCACGGTCCGTTGTCGCTTCCGACTGTCTGGCGGGATTAAAAGCATGCTGAAAAGCAAAAAGCGCATTCATGACACCAACTCGTAACGGTGTCATTTCGCTGACACCAGGGCAAGGATGCTGCCAGCCAGCCAGCTGAAATACCAAACGTCAGATGAGAGAAAAAAAAAATAAGAGAACGCAGGTAGAGGAGCTCGACATGACACTTTTTGTGAGTGGCTCGAGCACTTGGGCAGCAGCAACTAAACTGACATTTCAAATTGCCTGAATGGCAGCCAAATCACATGCTAATTTTGCACTATATGAGGGCACCGGACTGCTGGGCTTGGGGTCGGGGTAGTGCCACGTTGCATAGATAGCTAATCAGGCCAGTGCCACTAGAATGTCAGAACATACGCAATGAGAAGTGAAGCTAATGAGGCATAAGCTTCACACCAGCTGAGCGACTTAATGAATGAGTGCAGCACAGCTACCTCGCCCCGCCTCTCTCTGCGCTTCTCATTTTGATTCTGCGTATTAATTAAAAATATTTAATCATTATTGACATAACGCTTGGTCTGCCAGGCAGCCTGGGCACAAACTCAATATTTGACAACGCTTTTTTTTGCTGCTGTCCATAATTTTTGGTCGCTGACAAATTAAGCTGCTTGGCCTTTGACAGGCATCGAGCCACACGAGCCTCACTCTAATCCCCTTTGAGGGCTGCTCAAAAGTTTAATGAAGTCCATCAAAAATGATTTTATGAAAGCACTGGAGCTTCAAATGAGGTAAACGGTGTGAGTGGACTGAAGTCCACTATATATTATATATACATGGGCTATATATATTAATACATGCCCCGCAAGAATTGCATAAATTGTGCTCTTCAACTATATTGAGCACTTGACCCGAGCAAAACATTCAATTCGTTTATTCATACGCCCCGTTGCCAGCTGGCTCCACTTGAGCAAAGGCGCATTACAATTGGGTAGGCAACGCATTCCTATTATTGCATACATTTGCCAGCCAGCCAGCATCTACTTTATGCTTATTCTTTATCCTTCTCTCTCTCTCTCTGCTCTGCTTATTTATGTTGTTCACATATTTGCCCACAATTTGTGCGGCTAACAAATAGGTTTATTGACGTCTTGCCTTTATTTAACAAATGCGCGACCAATAAACTCGTTAACTCTCTGGCGAAGCTGATGCCACTCTCTTTTCTCTATCGCCTTCCCTTTCTCTGTCTCTATCTCTTTCGCTGGTCGTCAATGTCGGCGCTCTGGCATATATTGAATATTTTATAGAGATTGTCTATTTCCATTTGCCAACACAACAACTGACTTAGACGTGAGATTTACTCGCTCTATCACA
Organism: Drosophila mulleri; assembly: GCA_035047565.1. Classification (NCBI taxonomy): domain Eukaryota; kingdom Metazoa; phylum Arthropoda; class Insecta; order Diptera; family Drosophilidae; genus Drosophila; species Drosophila mulleri. Next base: position 6,551,291 of record JAWNPK010000012.1, read on the forward strand.
ATGATTTGATTTCTCTTGCTTGGCTTTGTGTGATTTATCCTCTAAATATACGAATAATTATTATAATGTTGAAGTAGCTAAGCAAATCACCGAGGTAAAGTATTTGAGTGAATTTTTGTGCTTGTCAGTTTATTCATGTGGCTTTCATTTAAATATTTAATAAAATAATAATAAAATAAATATAATTGAAAATATTTATATATTTTTCATATTTTTATATTTAAATGAAGTATTTCTTTTTATAAACATTAGTAGCTGATATATGCTCCATTCTAGTTCATCAATTGTATAGCCATGGCTATAACGGTTGTATGTCCTGCCGGAAAATTTCAACTTCCATTGAAAATAGCCCAACTACTTACATTGTTACATATTGAATTATTCGAATTCCTTCTTACCTGTTTCTCAAAAACCGATTAAAGGCATAGAAAGTTACCTATAAAACCAAAATAATTTCCAGCCAACTTCTGCGTGTGTCTACAGCTACTCGGAATGTTTGTACGTGAGACCCACTCCCGGTAGCTACTGAGCCCAGTTAATAATTGAGTGCCTGGCCGTTAACAGTTTTGGCCAGCTAGCCGACTGTACAAACTGGCAAACATTTTCATCGAACATATTTTCAATTATATGCCAACCAATTTTCTTGCAGGAAAATGAGCAAGGCTAGGTCAAAGGGTTCACAACTTTGCTTTTTTAGCACTCACGAAAAGAGGGAAAATGGTCGAGAGAGGGTGAGAGGGTGAGAAAGTAAGAGTATGAGGTAGAGTGTGGAAGAGGAAGAGGTAAAGTGGACGGGAAAGCTGCGGCTGAGTTTCATTTTGGCCCTAATGTTTTAAATAAATAAGCGCTGAATATAAATTCTTGTTGTTGTTGTTGTTGTTGTTGCTGCTGCGACTGTTGACCTTCCAAATGGCCAAAGCATAAAAAAGAAGAAAAAGGCAGCAGTTTGACGATTAAATTGTGGGCACTAAACACGCATACGCCCCGGCTGCCGGGCAGCCTGAAGCTGACTGACAAAAGCGGTCCATATGAAGAGATACGCCCCCTACTTTAGCTCTTTAGTTAAGATCGTAAAGTTGGCTAGCCCTTCTCTCCAAGTCTGTGTGTGTGTGAGGGGGTAAACATTAATTGAGCCACTTGGGCAATGGCATAATCAGGGCGCACGCATAATGAGTCGCAATTAAAGGACAAACATAATTACAAGTGAGTTTTCGCCACATAGCTAGCAAGTTTTGCCGCAATGCCACGCGCACACACACACACTGAGAAATACTATATACTAAAATACTAGAACAAGTACTAAACGGGAAAAGAGCCAACAGAGCAAACAAAGGCCGCTGCCAAAAGCAAAAAAACAGAAACAAAAACTTGTGCAAATGAAATTAACAAATTTTGCTAACGTATGCAGAAAACGCGCTCAGATCCTTGGCCCGACCCTTTAGCCCTTCTTATTTACGTATGAAAGTCACACAAAACGATTTGGCGCAGCGCTCGATTACACTGCACGGATATTCGCCTGGAGCAGGAGTTGGAGTAAGAGCAGCAGCAGGAGCAGGAGACGTTGTAGGTGCAAATGGAAAGCCGCCATCCATCCAGCAGCCGCTCCACATTTCGGTCCAGTTCAGCCTGTTAAATTTGGTGATAAATGAGTTAAGGTAATGCCTTACATGGGTCACAGCCGCAGAGCCACAGACGCTGCAGTACTCCAGGGATGCCCAGGCACGCACGGCTCTAATGAAATCATTTAAATACAGCCCGCACTCAATTTCTCACACGCACACATACACATGCATGTCTGCCATAAATATGTATGTATGTGTATGTGTATGTGTATTTGTATATGTATTCACCACAAAAACGTGGCTACGCGCAAAGTCAATGCAGTGGTTCTTTATAAAGCCGAAAATGCTGTGGCAGCAGCTGCATAAAGCAGAGACTACATCAATTTAAATGCTCTTAATACATATTTTGTTCAGCATTCATTGATATGTGCTGGACTATACAAATTGTATTAATTGAGCTTAAATGTGCGTGTGCATGCATTTATATAGATATATGTGTATATACATATGTAAGTCTGTTTGTATTTTCCCTTATAGTAAATTAATGGAAACCAATTTTGGCGCTTGCTGTGTTATAAATGTAAATGCTCAGCTTTGTTTTGCAATGATGTGATACTCGGGATGTTAACTTGAAGGGGCTCATGTGGAACCAAGATTTATTTTAAATGCATTCAATTATAGCTTAAGTTTGTGTTAAATAAATAAGATACTTATACATACTAGCGCATCCTTAACGTTCTCTGTGAAGAGCTTGTAGATGCCACTCTTAAATATATAAAATTCATATTAACTAACAATTACGTAATTATTGCATATATTGTTCAAGCAGAAGAGATTCCATCAGTTATGCTCTGCGCCATATACCCTGTATGCCCTGCAAAATTGCTTGACCTTTTGTATTTGGCAACATTGTGTCGTGTCCATAACCCTATGGCTTTACAATTTGAATGCTACAAATTGCAAGTGTTTTAGTGCATTCGCAGCTGTTGCTAGGGGACATCATCAACGCCAGCAACAGCCATGGTTTGTTGGCTCTCGCTCTTGACTTCGATATATCAAGAGGCGAGTGCCGACAAGCAGCGTGAATAACTCGTTTTAATACCCAACTCGACACAAGAACATAACGCAGAGACACACATCTGGTGTCGAATGCGAGCAAACTATGTATCTTTAGAGCGCATTCATATGGAGCCGGAGTAGATACTTATGCGCATCTGTACTCCGTACAGCAGACCATTTTTTATTGTCCCAGCCAAGGCGAAGGGATGGCACTGAAACCGAAAACTGACTCTGACATTTGTTTAAAAAAAAAAGAGAAAGAACAAGAAATCCATTCACTGCATTTGATGGCGCCGTCGCTCATAAAACAACAAAAAAACTAGAGTGACAAAGGCGATTGTGTGCGAATAGGAGATGCCCTGTAAAATGACTTTATTGATAAAGTAAATAATGAGAACCATTGTGAAGAGACATAAGGAAGGACTGTAGATATCCGATTACGCTTCCAAAGTTCATTAAATTAAAATACATTTCTAATAATCTAAAAAACAAAATAACATAATGCATTATGAACCCTTGCTATATGTATAGACACCCAAAAGATTATACTTCGAATTATACGTCCATTTTTCTTGTCTAAGTTCATATATCGAATACTTCAAGCAGGATTTACTTGTATTACAGCGAGCTTCTTGCGGTCGAGCTCACGCACAATTGGCTGTTACAGACATTTTGCCAAAAGTCTGGCACACCATTCATACATTTTCAATGAGTCTATAAAAACTGATAGAGGAAAAATAAATAAAGCCCTGTCCACACTCCAAATATTCAGCAGACAAAATTCATTTTTGTTTCGGTTGGCTGCCTATGGAAAAAAATCAGTTTTCCTTTATGGACAGCCATTCGCCCAGACGACTTGCGTCGTTTGCAACAATTTTATGATTAATTAAACCGTTAAACCGTTGCCTGCTTAAAGAGGCGGCACGCCAATGAAACCTACAGCCAGCGAAAGTGGCGTTAAAATTGAAACGACTAACCCGTTAAGTCGTCAGGACACCTACAGCGAGGACAATTCGCTGAAGTCAACAATGCAAACATTTGCCCAGCGGTTGCACCACAAGCGCTGAGAGAGAGAGACAGAGAGAGAGAGAGAGTGTGAGAAAAAAAAGGACGAGAGCAAATGATAGAGTGCGGGCAGAAAAAAGCGAGAAAAACTGCACAAAGTTGGCCGCGGAAAGCGTCGCAAATGTTTGAGCCAAAAGATAAATGCGCGACGCGTCGGGGCAGTCAGTGAGGCTAAGCTTCCGTTTCCGCTTCTGCTTCCGCGGACGTTTCCGCCTGCCGCATGCCCCAGAGCCAAACTGGCAGCATTTTTATGCATTTAGCATTGCAAATGTGGCCCAAATTGGAAAAAATAAGAAGAAAAACCTTATCCCCTTGCTGCATAAATGAAACTTGAAATTTGTTACTGCTGATTTCATTGTTCTTGATATTCGCATTGATTAACATTGAAATCAACTTCATTGATGGATTTATTTATCAACTTGGTAATGAAATCCACCTGCGCCTAATTAAAGGAAAATGCCGCCAAACTCTACTGAATTCCGTGCACACATTTAAGCCAGGCCCAAATCGAAATGCGATACGTGCTCTGCGTGCTGCTCAGCCATTTTTAACCATCTACATGACATTTGCATTTGCAGCTACAAACCAGACATATACACTACTTGAGCGAGCGGTGCAAGGACTTAAATGAATCAATTCGTTGCTTGGCAGTTTGTAAAAATTAATTAATTAATTTATTTTTTTAAACTCATTTTCGCAGCTTATTGTTTGTGACTTACTACTTAGTGGAGCATTAATAATAATATTTGTGAATGGGATATATTTTATATTTTCAGCAAAGAATTTGACGCTGAAAAGTTCAGGTAGCCAGCTCAGGCAGATTTATTTGTATAAAACAAATTTGGTTTCATATAAAAAATATTAATATACATATACTGCGCTTTACGTGCAGTTCGCTCTGATTAAATCTCTGCTATGAGCTAGCAGCTCTCCCATCCATCCTACAATCAAATAAATCTCTATATTCTGTTAACATTCTACCAACGAAAGTAATAAAGATTTTAATTCGTAGTGTAATTGAATAAATGCTTATATATTTCAATTGCTGCACGACTCGACGTGGGGCTGCATTTTAAATTCATTTGTGCAATTTGTAAAGCACGCGTCGCGTCGTAGCTGCATGCAACACACTACAGTGCAATGGAAAAAAAAGAATAAAAATTAATTTATAAATAAAAAAAGGAAAAGCGAGAGTGTTGAAGTCGGGTGTTAGTGACTGCAGAGTACTCATTCAATAGCCAAACGCTGCCAGGATTTATTTTCCGATTTGAAACGTTCCCAATTGGTATATAATTTTCTAATACAATATTTTCGCTTTAATCAATAAATTATGCTCTAGCTCTAGGGCTATAGACAATACAGCTTAAACCCATCGGAAACGATTATATATCCCGAATTTCAATTTTCTGACACATATACTCATTTCACTTCCTTGCATGAGTATAAAAACGAATGCAAGCGCATGCAACTCGAGCGTCAACGGCATCCGCGGCGTATGCGTGATAATGCCGCAAACACACTTTTTGCCATTGGTTCGTGACTTCATCTGCTTGCAGGCAGAGCGTTGATTAAGTTGCATAAATTATGGCCGTTTGTTGATTAAGTGCAACCAAAGGCTGGCCAATGGCTGGCCAGGGGCCAAGTTTCTGATTGGAACCTCGACGCGTTGACATTTTAATAAGCTGTCAAAATGGCAGCATCAAAAGCAAAATGCCAGCAATTTCGAAGATCTTAAGCCAATTTCCTGAGTTCACAAGATGACGATGGCGCTCTATGGCTGCTGTGGGCGTTCTTTTATGTCAGCTTCAGGGCCATGATGTAATTGCATTATGAGTTTAAAAAAAAGCTGCTTTTCTTTTTTGGTAGATTGTTTATTTAAGCCCTTTAACATTTTAAATAATAAATAATTTCTTAAAGCATAATTTCTCAATAATATTTGTGAAATTTAGAAAATCTTGAAAATAACTTAAGGCTAGATTTGCTGACATGATTGACTAGCTCCTAAATAAGAAAATTAACTTAATTAACTCATTTCATATATACATATACGATTTTCTATGCTTTCACAAACTAAATATGTGCTTCGATTGAATTTAAATTTATATAAACTAATACTAACTAGCTTTATCATCTTTTCCTCTCTTAGGTGCAGTAACTTTTCAGCTAAAATTCCAGATTTATCTGCCAAAAGCTGCCAGCACTGACTCCGACGTAATGTGATATCATTCCATTCAATTCGCAGTGTCAAGCCACTTAGTAGTCAAAAGGTGCTGTCTGCCAGTGGCTGGCGGTGCGAACCACATGCAGATGGAAATTATGCAGCGAGCTGCAAGCTGTCAGCTGAACAACGGTTGTTGCTTTATCTTTCTTCTTTCGCTTTCATACCGTGAACACTGTGAAAATGGGAGATCAGGGTATAGTGCTTACGTGCAAGTGTTTGTAACTGGTGGAAGAAGGCGTGGCATTTCCATAAAGTATATTTATATATGTTCTCTGTTCGCTTGGCTTCCGATCCCAAATCTTTTTGCTTGTCATGCTTAGCTGATATACACTTTTGAATACCATTATCACATTCTGAAAATTCGACTACGATTGGCTTTATTAAACAAATGGGTTCCCATAACATAGCCCTATAACCTAGCCCAACCGCGTCAATTGCGAGCTTAACAGAGCGCCTGCATATACATGCGTACGTGTGCAAGTGTGTGTGCATGTCTGTATACTTAAAAGAAATATTGACTGGAATATCAACTCTTCGAAGGTTTTAAGACATGTCGTAGTCGGACAGTTCTAGGCTTTCTCTTTGTTGATTTTTATTCATTTTTAATTTTTTTTTTTTTTTATACCCTGAACCCCTTGAAAATGGGAAATCAGGGTATAATGGTTTTGTTAAAAGTATGTAACAGGGAGAAGGAGGCGTGGCAGACCCCACAAAGTATATATATTCTTGATCAGGGCGACAAACTGAATCGATTTAGCCATGTCCGTCTGTCCGTCTGTCCGTCTGTCCGTATGTATGAACGCGTCGATTTCTGAAGATATAGAAGCTAGAGACTTCAACTTTTTTTAAAATGCTCGTATATAGCGCGCGCATATCGAGTTTATCACTAAAAATCGATAACTCATCCCGTTCTTTTTTTTATCGATCAAAAACCTTATCGAAAACCAGTTATAAAATTATATCTCCTACACCTTTAGAGCTAAAGTCTCCAAATTTTAAATGTAGACTCGACTGCACGTGATAAAATTTCTATTTTTGTTATAATTCACCCCCCACCCCTATATCCACCCCCTTACCCTCATCTCTGTAAAAGGCGTTGTTCAAATACTAGAGACTTGAGCTTTGGCAAATATACGCATAGTAATGATAAAACCACATTCTGAAAGTTTCATGAAGAACGTACGTCCACAAAAAAAGTTATTGAACAATTAAGTTCCCATAGTAAGCCTACACTGCAGCCCATGCCTGTTAATGCGTGCGTGCCTATGGGTGTCTATGTATATGTTTGCGTGTGTGTGTGTGTTTGTTTAAGCTGAATGACACTAAAAATTATTGAAATGGCTGTTGCTCGGAGGGTTCAGGGTATCTCGTAGTCGAGCAGTCTCGACTAGAGCTTTCTTACTTGTTTTTTTTTTTTTTTTTTTGCAGCAGGAAAGTGTTAAAGGCAATTTCTTGATGCCAATCTGTGTGTCATGTGCGCCTTGGCAGTGAGTATTAAATAATGTATAAATTTTCTGCACATCTGACGAGTTTTGAATTGACTCGCTGCCGACGTGCATTAAACATTGACACCTACTTAAGAGCGCGCTCTGGGGTCGAGACTGAGAGTTAATCAACTTTACGCACGCTCATAATATGGCAAAAAGTTTAATTAAAAGCGTAATTAATGGATAGCATTAGGGGTTCGGCTGGGCGGGTGAGCGGAGGGCAAACGCTCATAGAGCCAATGTCATGGAGGCGTTTGGCGTTTTGCGTTTGGCGTGTGGCATGCGTCGACGAGGGCTCGCTGCCATTGCTGCCACGCACATGCCAGCAATTAAAATTAAAATTTTATGCTAAACTAAGTAGCAGGCGGCAACAGGCTTGAGGCGGCAACTGAACTGTAAACAACAATTCTCCACACTCCCATCGTCTCAGCCAACTTGGCTGAATTATTAACCCGCATGCTGTCCCTCAATGCCAAAAGTTCACCTCTCACAGTTCGCTTTAAAAGCGAGTGTACTAGCCCATCAATAACTAATTCAGGAGTCCTCGTACATGCATTTCACTTCACGCATGCCGCACGCGACGCCTCGCACATGCCATAAATATTAATTAGGCATTTGCATTCTATTGCACTTGCCAGCAGATACTCTAAGGATAATGCCAGGCATCTGATACAGGAATCTCATTTAATTAAACATTTTGATATCATTTTTAAGATGTGAACATTATAATTTAATGAAACATGTGTGGATATGGAAGAGCCGAAGCACGAGCAGCTAATTTTTTATATTCCTAGTATTCCTTTGCACTTTTGTGGATCAAGTTCCATGAATTTAATTAATATAATTTGCTGCATAATGAAAACATTTATTGGGCTTTAATTAGGCACGTCAACGGCCTGCCCTAAGCGTAGGCCTTACAGCTTACGACGTTGGCGGCTGGATGGAGAAGCCTTAATGAAATATGGCAAATTGAGTTTTATACAAGGTAGTCCTTGGCCAAATACCTAACGACATATTTCATCCAACTTAAAGCTTGTTCCGAGAGCTGCTGGTCTTACGGCCTGAAAAGGGAAATCCAATTTTAGCTTGACAAATCAGGAGAAATAGAAAAGACCTCCGATGGATTTGGAGAATTTTTGGTATAAATAAAACCGCTGTCTGGCCCAGAAAACTATAGCATATTTTTCTTGTCCTTAGAAAGGGCATAGGTGGAGTATTAGAATTAAGCAACTCAATATGCACACGTATGAAGTGAAGGCTATAGCTATGAGTTATAGAAGGGAACATATATGACAGAGCTGACAGAATTTTATATCAATGAAACCTCAGATTTGCGCATATAAAAACAACATAGTTTCTCAATATACATATGTGCTATTTATTTTGTATGCATGTGTATATAGATGAGAATACATTTATCGGAATTGACGGAACTTGATTACTGTTTCATAGAGTTCAAAGATCTCAATGATTACTTGATATGTTTTATAACAAATTTTTACTTTTCTCATATATTTAGTTTAAGCATTTGCACAAAATTAAATTAATATTATACTTCTACATACATATGTATATATGTATGTATATCAGAATTTACAGCATTTGATCTTAGAGCTCAAAGTTTTCAATGAATAAATACTCAGTTATTTGTAGAAGAAAACGTATTAGTATTGGTATTTTCAATATATCTTAAAGCTCTGGGCAATATGAAATCTATATCATAGTAATTTATCAATTTTATTTATAGTAAATTACATTTTTCTCTCTCTCTCTCTCTCTCTCTCTCTCTCTCTCTCTCTCTCTCTCTCTCTCTCTCTGACCGCAAGAGTATTTAAGCTTCAACACATATCACACATACCACATACATATATACACATATCATTTCTTTGTTTTTGTTTCTTCGGCTATTCAAGGCCAGCAATAGTTTGTTTGGGTGTGTGTGTGTGTGAGGCTCTGTGTGAATTGAGTTGATATCGAAATTGAGCTGGATGTTTGTACACATGCGACACATGCACGAACACATATCAACTTTGTACATCTGCTCACCTAAGGAGGCTGCCAGTCCGTGTTTGGCCATTTTATTTTGGTCAACTTTTTTCACACACACACAGATGGATAGACAGACACACACTTGGCAATACAGAAACTAATTTTGTTGTTTGTCCGATTTGTAGTTGTTGTTGTATTTTGTCTGCTGCTATGCCGCGCGTTAAGCTGCGGCTGCCAAATGCCTGCGATCCTTGGTATGCTCGTGGCGTATACGACATGCTGTACACAAGCAGCGGACATTTTTTGTTTTGCCTCTCTCCCTCTCTCTCTCTCTCTCTTTCACTTTTTTTCTTTTTGCCAACATCTTGTGCTGCCCCAACTGGTTGTAGTGGAGCATGTTTTGCTGTTTGCCTCGTCTTTAGCACGAGTCCCCACCATTTTGATGCTGACACATTGTTGTTGTCACCTTTGTCGCTGCGACAGTTGCCGTTTTGTTCGCCTGGGCTGATTCCTGTTCGTGTGAAATATTTATTTTATGTACTTATATATGTACATATATCTTCCAAAATCTAATAGATTATTTGTCGCTTTGCTATTGCAAAATAAATTTGGGATTTTATTGCTGAATAGCTCTTAAATAATATAGTTGCATTACAAGCAATTTGACGTAATGAATTCGATTTTAGTTTTTTTCTTTTTTTGTTATAGTAAGAAGAAAATGTATAAAATTAGATACATAAACAATTTTGCTTTAATTTTTCTCAACATTATGCTTAGAATCCCGATAATACAAGCAATCGTGTGTGAAGTCTGCTGAAGAGGGAGAGAGAGAGAGAGGATCTGGAAATACTGTTAAAGAGAACAAGATTTGCTAGATGAACGCGAAACAGCAGTCGAGAATGGTCTCCGCTGTAGAGGGTGCTGCCTGGAAGATTATGGAAAGTTTTACAAAACAGTTATGCACATTCGTGTGTTGATAAGAATTATTAATTAGTTATAAACAATAATTATGATAATCAATGATTTTAGTCGACTAAACTATTAAATGTATACCAAAAAATGTGCAAATTAAATATATAAAATTTAAATATTTATTATTTAACACATTCAACTCTCGCAATCTGTTTCAAGCTATTCTCAAACTTCAAAGAGGAAATTGGCTTGATTGCCAAGACCTCAGCCCGTTCTCTTATTTATATGATCAGCTCTTCACACGTTGTTTATTCAAGCGTTTTAAACTTGGCTGAATTTGTTGTCGGATGCGGTCGCTGGCTGACTGGAAAACTCAGTGATGCGTTTATATTTACTCGGAATATCCCCTGCCCTCTTCCACTTTTTATTTTCTGCTGTGAGCTCTTTTCGTGTGTGCCACAGAGCCCAAAAATTAATAGCTAATGAAGCGCAAGCGACGTACTGCAGCAGGGTCATAAAAGTCAAGTGTTGGCGAGTGCAAAGGTAAAGTTTGGCTGCCTGCGAGCGTGTGAGCCCAGTTTTGGCTGCAGCAGCTGCGCACGGCTCATTTGCTGCAGTCTCGGCAACTCCAAGTGGTTAGTGGCTAGTGGCACTTGGCCTCCAGCTACATAAGTGGGACGAACTGCCAGCTCAAGAGTTGGCTATAAAATAAAATTCACATAAATTTCATTTTCAATCGCAATAAAAATAAAGAAAGGGAAATGCAAATTCAGCGCTTTGCTACGATTTACAGTTAAATGTACTCGGCCTTGGAGTAAGTGTTGTAATATTTTTTACTTCCATGTGCTTCACTCGCAATTTATAGCCGAGTGTTAACATGAGGGCTAACGAGTGAGCTTTTTAGCATTAACTTTGTGTAAAGAGCCAAGTTTTAAAGGCCTTTTACTGTTTATAACTTTGATACTTTATTATTTAATGCTTTGTTTGCCAACTACTTGGCTAAAAGGCTTAGTGGCAGCCAGCAGAATAATTATTTACTGGTAATGATTAATTAAATATGAAACGGAATGAAGGCAGATTATCTAAAAAAATCTAGTATACTAAAAATAGTACAAAATAACTAGTAAAATTTTTGTTCTTATTAGCTTATTGGCCTAATAAACTGAAATTAAATTACTTTACAATAAATTAATTATTTTATATGTACTTATTTTATTTTAAATTGGAAAAATACTTTTGAGAAACGGAGCAAACAATTTCGAGAGATATAATAAAATATTTGTAATTCCTTATCAACAGAAACAGGAAAATTTTCGCCTTGTAGCTGAGCAAATGGAAGCAATTCAAATTAAATACAGATCAGTAAATGTCCCCAATGCACAAATTAGACACTAAACCCACCCCAGCTCTAATTTGCTCACAGTTTTCAAATAATTTCTCATTACGCGTCTAATTAAACTTTGCTCACAGTTTAGAAAAAAAGAGAAGAAGTAGAAGTAGTAGAAATTTCCCATTTAAATGGAACATTCGCATTTCGATGCTCATTTAATTTCATTGACAAATGAAATGTCAAATCGTTTTACATATCAATGCATTTCGCTGCTTATTCAAATGTTGCCACCTTTTTTTCTGTTTTGCTTCTTCTTCTTCATCATCACCGTCTTCTTCTTCTCGCTGGTTCGCCATGGGAAGGAACTTTGCCTATTGATGCTATTAACAAACACTTCTGGGGCGCAATTTCGCATATTTCGTCTCATTGTGCGGCCCATTTTGCGCTTCATTTAGCGCAGCTTGTTGGGGTTGTTGGGGTGCGGAAGATATTTAAATGCTGTTTCCGCTTTGACTCCTTTCTGAGCGGGCTGCGCAGGCAGGGCAGACTGGGCGGGCGGGTGCGGCGTGTGTAGTGTATTACAGGCTCGTGTTGTCATTTTATGTTTCGAATATATGTTAAACTTGAGATGTTTTATTGATTTTCATTTATGCATGCATAAAAATTGGTTTTTGACGTGCTTTTTATGATCGTGTTGCTGTATTTATAACTCATACGACATGTTGTCGCAACGCCCAAAGGCACATTAAATATATATTCCCTTGACAGATACGAGTGGCTGTGGCTGTGGGTGTGGGTGTGGGTGTGGGTGTGGGTATGGGTGAGCATGGGTGGGTTGAGTTGTGCGTTTAAGTGTTGTGCTTTTTAGACAAATTAAATGTGTTAATAATGCATGGCACATAAATAACATTGATAAAGCCACACACTCATGCACTCCATCGCCTGTCAAGACTCGCACTCAAGTGATGCTCATAATTTGGCCCGCCTTAACACTTCAAATGTGAACAATCGCATATGGCATACGAGGCGTATGCTTAATTTTACGCATAATCATGCCACAGCTATTGAAGTCACACGCACACGCACACTCACACGCAAGCACACATATATGTATATAAACCCGTCAGTTTGGCATTAGAACTAAGACCAAAGTGATATTTATGCACACACCCCAATAGTGAGCGCCAAATATAGTCGACAAGCAGATACCCTGCAACAGGAGGTCGCTCTATTTAAATTTTATACAATATATTATATAATTCTTAAAGTATTATTTGCTATTATTTTTATTATATTCAAAATATATAATCTTATAACTTGACTACAATTTAAATATTCACAAATATTCAATACATTTACTTTGTTTAAGTATGATAAAAAAATATATGTATTTTAAAATACAAAATCCCATTTCTGATAAAAAATATATATAATATTTACTCTGTTTATTCAATAGTTCAAGTGCACATGACATTACAGATATTTCAGGATACTCACCTCTCTCTCGCTCTCTCTCTCTCTCCCTCTCTTTTTATAATACCTCCATTTCTGTCAGCTCCTTCTGCAGATCATAAAAATTAAAATAATTGTCACAAAAACTTGGTCGCATGCACGTGTGAAAGTTTTGTCATTATGCCAAGTATTGTGCGAGTAACGCACCGTCACTAATGGGCACCTAGTTTAATGGCCTTGGCATTGGAGGCGGCTCTAATTTGCAGTTGCCTGCCGATTGGAGCTAAGAATAGTGCTTGTGCCGCTATGTAGCGCGCCTGAAAGCATATTCGAGTTAATGTATCCAGCGCAGTGCAGCAGTTGGAGCAGACACAAAGAGGTAAAGCTTTTACGCGTAATTTACAGCAATTTCCACTCGAACGTGGCTTACCACTGTCAATTGAGCGCTGTTAGGTAACAGCTGTTAAATGTGAGTGAATCCATCGGAACAGCTGTTGTTTGTTATTCCCTGTTTGAGTGACTTTTATGGCCGAGTTCTGTTAACAGCAGCTGCGTTGATTTAGACTCAACTAAGTAGTTGAGTTATAAGTATTTTAGAAAATGAATATTTACTCTGATTAAATATTCGCAGTTGAGGATTTTCCTGGTAGATTTTGCCGCTGCCACAGATTTGGCACGCCATCTGATTTATGCTCATGCTCGCAAACATTTCCCATTTCCTGTCATAAAACTCACCAAAGCACGCCTCCAACCTCGAACATTTTGCGATTATAATCGAAACTTTTTATCGGCGTCGCTCGTCTCGACGCGCTCTTGCCCAAAAACTTTTGCATTTCGCACGCGCTCAAAATTACTTTAGAACAAACTAAAAGAGTTTCGGCTGTCGTTCTGAATACTCTATGGCCTACGCTTAAAACATATTCTTTAAAACAGTAGCTAAAATTTAAGAAATATGTGGAAAATTAATAAAATATATTTATTTAAACACAATTCAATTAAATTTAAAAAATTAAATAGAACAACTTTAAAACAAATTTAAACAAAAAGTTATATATAACAAAATTAAACTATTTTTTAAATATATAAAATTCGAAATAAATATTGTAAATAAATCAATAATAATTATAAATAAATATTAATTATAATCTTTTTTTATTTAATGCAAATTATAATTATAAATAAATATTAATTATAATCTTTTTCTTTTTAATGCAAATATTTATCTCTTGTAAGATTTGAAATATAACAAATTTTCCCACTCACTTAAAATACCTATCCTATTGTAAGAGTATTTATAGTAATACCCAGAGACTTGATACCATAGGAAATGCGAGAATGTCCCACTCCGTCCGGCAGTCATTTGGCGCATTAGCGTTATAGAAGCTTCAGTACACTCTGCCATAAACATAACGAAACTTTCTAATTGAAACAAACAAACGACAATTTTGTGAAAGAGCGCTTAAGCTTCGTGGTATTCATAGAACGTTTAAGCAGCCAGTTGATTAGATTAGATGAGCTTCATATTTTGATTTGTGGCTAGGTAAGCCGGCTAATTACACTAATTGTTATGACAATAGTCGCGTAGCAGCTGCGCTCATCTTGCATTCAATGCGATTGGCTATTGGCCACAGAACTTTTGCCACACTCCGAATTCCCAGCCGAAGTGAAACTCTATAAAACAGGCAACTTTTATGTGAAAACTTTTAATGAGGATTTCAACAAAAAATGTGTAAAATGAGTTTCGACTTGCTGCTCTGGGCAGACATGGTGCCCGTTCATGAATAGTTGGCTAATGATTATTTAAGGCAAATGCAGGGCCTAAATAAAAATAAAAAAAGCGAATTTCTAGAACTAAGCTGAACATGTTAAATGGATTTTTGGGGCCCTTTCAGAGCAGCGGCTGAGGGGTCGAGGCGGGACTCCGGACCTATTTGTGCACTGTGCTGCAGTGTAAACACAATTCAATTAACTTGGCGATTGTTGTCGAGCGGCTGGCCATTGTTGTCGTCGTCGAGCCGGCAAGGACGCTGAAAATAACAGAGAGAGAACTGAAAGCTGAAAACGACAAGCCGATGATGAGGATGACGTTGACTAGGACGTTGACGTTGCTGACGCTGACGCTGATGGCACATAGCCAATGTCATGCAAGCCCCAAAAAAGGGTGGCCAGCCAGGCAGCCAGTCAGCCAACCACATGCACAGCAAAGCCCGCAGCGAGCGCATGCAACAAGCTGGCAAATATTTGAGGCAGCCGCCGGCAACTCATTTGCATTATTAAAATTTTCATTTTGCGCTGCATTGAACCAAAAATAGAGCCGCGCCTAATTGACTTGTGCCCGAACAAAGGGGATACAAATTAAATGTCCAAATGTGGGCCATATTACTGCAAATTCAACTCAAAGTAATTAAGGATATTACCAATTCATATGCCAATGCCAAATTGTGGATTACCCTAACTCTGTTTCAGTCCGAGGCTCACCTGCTGCTGAAAGCGTAGCCAGAGTCAGGTTTAATGATGCCTGAAAGATCATCAAAGCGCGGAATTGTATTGGCCAATGCTAACTAAAAGGTCGGCATTTGAATACCAAGAGTTAATGGACTATAGAATGCGAAAAGGGCTGCCAAGTGAAACGGGGCGGGCTTTGAGCTTTAGAAGTGATGCGGCGCTCGTTCGTTCATTCATCATATACGTGAATTTACAAGCAGAGCAGCAGCTGAAGTGTAAATGTCATTGCCAGGCGATAGGAGGGATGTGGATGGAGAGATGCTGTTTGTTGTTCTTGTTGTTGTTGCTGCTGCTGCTGCTGGTGGTAAGGAATGCGTGAAGCATTCTCACTCTACCGACTGCTGGTGGCTGCGGTTGGCGACGCACGACTGCCGATGACACTTTAGCTGGAACAGCAACTCCCACAGCTCAGAAAGGGTAACCCGGCACAAGGACAAGCCCAAGGACAGCGGTGTGGTAGTATGCCGGATGTGAAGTGTGACTCTGATTTCTGGCCAGGTTGCTGACGTGGCAGCCACAGCAAACGTGACTGCTGCCAAGAATAATGACTTAATTTTCAACCACATACAACATTTTTGGCTCTGTCACCCCCGACATCTGCCCTTTGTCTGCCACAAGACAACATTCTTGAAACTTTCAACGGAATCAATCAAATTCACCCGCTCTGCTATGGCCAAAATAATACTTAAACAAGCAGATATTTCGAATATATACATAATATTTGTATAGTTCTTAAATATCAATTCTTTGTATGACTACAAATAAATATTTGATATTCGTGATATTTCATATTTTGCTTCTACTTAATTTCTGTTTAATTTGAAGATTTAATATACACATTCATAGGCGATATTTTCGGCTTAGGTTTATTTGTGGGCTATAAATAACTGCAGAACAGAATTCTTATTTGTATTCTGACTAAAAATCTCATACATACTTCTGCGCAGACATTTGTTGTTGCTGCTGGTCGAGTTGGCTGCGGGTGGCAGACTTCTCCCCAGTTCGGTTGAAATGTTTCAATTTTCTAGCACATCTCACTGGTGCGATTGTGTGCGTGTGCCCATGGTGCGTATGATTGATATCAATTTTGCTTTGATGAATGCCCAGTGGAATAGAGTTTTTGAGCTTTGTTATTTATAGGCATCTTTGTCGGCGCTGCTGAGCCAATTTAGTTGCTAGTTGTGGCTTGTTAAACGCTTTAAAATGCCAGCTCTATGCCATATTGCACACACAAAGTAAACTCTGCCAAGCAGTGCGAGCGAAGGTATGGCCAACGACTTGTGTGTACATAAAATACATACATATATACCAAAATATACATATGTATGAGTTTATATGTGTGTCTATGTGTTTGCATATGTGTGCGTGTATGCAGATGTATTCAAATCAGACTGCCTTTTTATGGCACACACACATACACAACATTTGCATATCAAAATGTTTTTGACCAACCAAACAAGCAAGAAGAGCTGAGTCAGTCAGTCGAAGAATGTATGCTCTATAAGGCTGGAAAGGTATGCAACTAAAGCAGCAGCTAGTCAACTACTCTACTAAGTATTGCTACTACTTTTTTCTACTACTATTTATTTTTCTATGTGAATATAATATATAGCTGTCGTCAACTTTGTTTTCATTTAAGCTCTACACTCATTAATTTTAATCCAGCTTCAAATTCTATTCGTTACGTCTTTTATAACATATCTATATAACCCCTTAAGAACCTTTTCGGCTTAAAGACATAAATTACTAAAAAAAAAAACACACACACACACACGCTTTGGTCAAAAGCAGCAAGAGCAGAGAAAACGCCAGCAACAGCTGAAAATTGATTATTCTATTTATTTTATTTTATTTCTCTTCTTCTAGTGCTCATCAATTTTGTCAACATGTGTGAGTATAGTAAAAAAAAATATAAATAGCTACGCAATATTTTGTACTCCCGAGCTATATTGACTAGCTGATAGAACGCATAAATAATGCATAGTCCTGCTAAGATCCTTGGCAGCAGCACAACTTAATCGACCCCCCTCTCTTCAAATGCCTTGTGATTTATCTGCAGTGCATGGCGCAGCTAAATGCATTTCGGAATAAATAAATATCAACATTAATTGTACGTTTATTTGCCATTCGACCAAAGGTATTTGTGCCTAATCCTTATTCATTCGTTGTTTGCCTACTTAGTCTATGTGGATATTTGTTAAATATATAATTACATTAATGCCGTCAAATAAAATGTTTAAGTTGAGCTGGAATGCCTTGGGTGTAAAAGAGTTTTTTGGCCTTTGCTAAGGGTTCGCTTGACGTGATTGTCTATAAATATTTTATATAAATATTTAAATACGATTTAATACAACATATGTATATAATATAAATGTTTGCCCTTTCAGACATTAAACTTAAGAATGCATAACAGATGAGACCAAAAATCGTAATTTTGATTCCATTATGTTGTTGATTTAATGATTTCAAAATGTATACCCCATTTCGTAAATATCAATCATGATTTCTAGTTAACTCAAGCGCCAACACAGTAGTCCATATTTGTGTTTTTAAAAAATTCAAAATTCGTAATTGGCTTTATCTAATTCTTTTTGGATGTGTATTTGGATGGGCACAAATGTTCGAGATATATGTAGTCCAACTCCACGGCAGCATTAACTCAGGTGAATTCGATATGCAGAAATTGTGTTTATTCTATAGATATTTGAAATTTGAAATTCAATGCACTGGGCCTAAAGCTAAGTTTTAGTTGCTAAAATACGATAGGATTGTTAGATCATTAGATGGTCTTGCGTGGACGTCGCTGCATACGAGTGCGCAGCATTTTGTTTTCATCGGCGCACTTGGTCGTGATGGCTGTGCGCACCTCTTTGGGCGTCATCTGCATGCTGTTGGTCATCAGGTAGACCAGGTCGGCCACCTTGAGTGGGTCCAGCTGCTGCTTGCTGGGCCGAGCGCAGTCCTTGAATGCGGGCGAGGGCTTGCCAGAGAGCGTGTGGAAGGCCAGGGTGTCCCGATCGAAGATCTCGCAGAGCAACTTTCGTGTTATGGCCGGGCCAGACATGGTCCAGTTTAGGTTCTGCAGAGTCGCACGCGATATCTGCGTGCCATTCGGTCCGATGGTGACCATGGCCGACTTGGCATCACGATCGAACTCAAAGTGCGGAAAGAGCAATTTGCCATTCGGCGTGGATGTGACGAGCTTCTTCAGCCGCTTCCGCTTGTTGCTGTTGCTCGCAGCATGCGGCACATATTCCTCATCGTCATCATCCAGTTCAATTACATTGTCATTCTCCTTCTCATCGTCGTCGTCCTCGTTGGTCTTGGGCGTGGAGGTGTTGTGCTCGTCAGTGCCCTCGCGGAACAGGTCAAAGTGTGCCGCTCGATGCTCGTGCTCCTGGTCCATGGTCTGCACCTTCTCGATCTCGATCATCAGCAGGTCGAGCGCCTTGCGCTTGCTGCGCTCCCAACGCTGCAGCATCTTGAGCCGCGCTTGGTTCACTGCCTGAATGGTGTTCTCCATGAGCTCGCGGCGATCGAGCTTGGCCAGTGCCGTCTCCGCATCCATGGCCGAGTCCTCGTCAAAATCGTTCTGCTCTTCCAGCACGTTCTCCTCGTCCACCTTGCACTGGGTTTTCAGCAGCTTCTCGGCAGCCAACGTCAGCGTTGCCAACGTGCTCAGCATTTTCTTAGGCTTCGGGCAAACAACGGCGTCGGCTTCGGCTTGCTCGATGCAGCGCATCGTCTGTTCAGCGAAGCCGGCAGCACTGCTCTGCTTCTGGCGCATCTTCTCATCCCCGCTCTCCTCCTCGCCGGAGGTGTCGTCTGTGCGCAGTCGTGTGATGATTTGCTCCACCTGCTGCTGTGCCGGCGACAGCTCCACAGTTCTGTGGTCGTACGGCAAAATGCTGAGCGCAAATTCCAAGCGTTGACGGCGATTGATCTAGAGAAAGAGAACAATAGAGTTTCAGTTAATCTAGTAATAGAGCAAGAGTAGTGTGTCTACTCACCATGTTCACGTTTGTTGTCCAATTGAAGACTGAATGCCCTGCTTAATAAGCGTCGCTCTTTTATACCCTAGGCAATACGATCGTATGAGAGATCGATCAGGTAAATTCTACAACATGCCCGATTTATTGCTCTTCGCTTTGCAGATGTCATACGCACCTATAGAACATATTTAAGAGCTCGGTACCGGCTGCACTGGATGCACAGGCAACGCGGATCAGGGCCGGCAGCGACCCACAAGAAGTCTCGCCTACCTGCAGGCGGATCGCTGTACAGATGTCCCGGCAACGATGATGTGCCTGAGCAGCACTCGAATGCCACTCAACGTCTACCTGATTGCGGAAGACGGCCCACTTTCATAATTTTCGACGAGGTGGAGCCAATCGCAGCGCAGGAGCATAGCTGTGCCGCGAGGGGCACGCCAGGTGTACAGCACAGGGAAACTCAGACCGAACCGATCAATGATCTCGGACATTTGTCGGACAATTCGAAAAAGCGTAGAGTCACAATCGTCGAAACTAAGCAGACGGAGCCACGAGAGGTACTAAGCAGAGAGGTCAAACAGCCGGATGCGAATGCGAGCAAGTTAATGCGATCTGATATACTGCAGCACGAGCGCAATGAGATCAAGAAACCTCTCTCTGAGTATTATTATACTTCGGCCACCATCAACCGACCAGGTGAGGCACCCGACAGGCATCAGCCAAATGCGCGCTCTGGCTATAAAGTGAGGAATTTTATTCAAACCCGTGACGATTCAGCTGACAATATATCTGAGCCGGTTGTCTCCAAGCAATCAGCGGTCAAACAAGTTCGATTGCAGGATCGGAGCTTATTCAATTTGAATAAGCAAAATATAGCAGCAGCTGAAAGAACCTATTGGAATCCAGAGAAATATTTTAAGCATCCAACAATAGTTGTGGCATCTGAGAAAAAAACAATGGAACAAGATGAAAGAAAGCACAAGCCACCAAAGATTGTCGTTAGCAACACTGACCACAGCGAGGTGGACAAATTCTACAGCTGCGAGTCCATACCGAAGATGGATAACCAGCTTGGCAGAATCAAACATCAGGTTGACAGACTTGAGGCCGGAGTTAATGAGCTGCATACGAATATCGCATTGCTGAAAACGAAGGAGCTGGGGCCGATCGAAGGGCATGCGAGATGCAGTTCCGAGGTAAAGAACTCAAGAGACTTGATTGTACTATTTAATGAAGGCTGTAGGACTGCTTGCGGCCAGCACGAAACTGATTGGAAGGTTTACAGGATACCCAAGGAAGGAGTCGCTGCGAAGCATTCAATTTCCGCAAGCCAGCACAACACAATTGACTCTATTGTGAATAGCTTGGGCGACCCAGTCAAGCCCTCTACTCACTGTCCGCACAATTCGTCAGCTGAAAAATCAAATTACCATATTGCTGACAGAGCGCTTGATCCTAGGATATTCACGGAATGTAAGCAGCACCATGACGGATGCTCCTTTCTGATAAGGCCCTGCAAAACTCCACCAAAGTCATTCAGGGGCTGTGACTGCAAGTGCACCGAACCCCCAATTCAGCTGCGTCGTCAGTCCTCAAATATTTGCAAAAATTGTTCAGACAGAGACCAGCTGGTAATCCATGATCTAGAGAGAGAGCTGAAAAAGTTGATTGGGAATCGAAGCCTCAAGGATATTCAGCTCGCAATCCTCCTGCGTGCTGACAATGTCTATCACATCAGCGTGCAGCTGAAGGCGTCGCACCAAGTTCTCGGCTGTTTGCTAGCCACCAACGCGGCCGTCCAGGAGGCCGTCAACAAGGGCTTCTTCGACGACATTCGCACCTATTGTGTAGTCGATGTGCGTAACACTATCAACACACCAATTGGCCGTCCACTGGGCATACCATTTGAGCTTATGCCGCGCAGCAACCCAAGGGATAAGGCTGGATCTGAGGCTGAAGAAGCTAACGAATCTGTCATCAAGCTGGACTCACGCACACAAGAGTTCATCACCAAAGTGCTGGGAGTGCCAGCCGATAGAGTAGCTATCAATTTAAGCAGCAACAAAGATGCCTTTTCACAATTGCTGATTCATAAGAACAAGTAAATTTCATTAATTTAGGCAATTTATCAGAATAAAAGTTTTTAATTTGTTAAAAAAAAGTCTGCATTGCTGATTTTATTTGTAAAATATTGCTTAATGTTGATTGATCAAGCCAGTTATAGGGATTAGGGCAGTACTTTAAATCATCTGTGTTGCCATTCACTAATTGGCTAGCTACAATTGAATATATTTGCAAAGCGTTTATTTCTTAATAATTCTGTCTAATTATTAAAGTACTTAGTACTTAGATTTTAACAGCTATAATGTTGTATAATTTTGTCCATTTCCATTTCTAATGGATTGATTTTATTTGTAAAATATTGCTTAATGTTGATTGATCAAGCCAGTTATATGGATTAGGGCAATATTTTAAATCATCTGTGTTGCCATTCATTAATTGGCTAGCTACAATTGGATACATTTGCAAAGCGTTTATTTCTTACAATAATTCATTATTAAAGTACTTAGTACTCCGATTTTAACAGCTATAATTTTGTATAATTTTGTCCATTTCCATTTCTAATGGAAAATTTTAAGGCAATAAATAATAAGTACTTATGTCTGCCTCTAGCAGCCTGAGCTATATGCATAGCTGACCTTTTTGGCGCAGGTACAGTACAAATAGTTTATCAAAGTCTGAAGCCTGCAAGCTGGGTGACAAAATCCTTTATGACCGTTAACCCAAGCAGCTGCGCGACAAATCAGCAAATGGGTTAATCCGCGCAAGTTTCAGGTCATAAGGCGTTGATATCTTGACTACCTGTCCGTAAAGGACAACGGGAGCTGCTCCTTAAAAGGCTGCGTTGGTGAGCAACAATCATCAGTTTGCCAAGAGCAAAGCAACAGAACGTTTCGATACGAGCAACTTGCAAAATAAATCAAAAACTCTACAATCATGAGCAACATCAGCAACGACAGCGGCTTGGATGACTCGGCCATTTGTGGCGGGGCGGGCAATGCAGGTGCTGCGGCAGCAACGCGTCTCTCCTGGTTTCTGGCCGAGGTGGACGAGGGTGCCATGGACAATGGTGAGCCGAATGGCAAGAAGCGCTACTGCGTGCTGCACAGCATGGAGCTGCTGGAGACAGACGTCTCCGATAAGTATATGACACGCTTCGTGGAGTTTCGGGTGAATGGCGTCAAGCTGGAGGCGAAGCTCATTTTGGCCGCCGATGAACGGAAGCTGGTGGACGCCGCCCTCTTGGCCATGAGCAAGGAGCAGCAGGACGAGGAGGACGATGTACGCCAGCTGCTGGTGCAATACAACGAGGAGGATGCAGCGGGCGAGCGACTGGTGCACAAGCTGATATCGCCGAGTCGCGTTACCTGGCTGAGCACCAAGCCGGAGCTGGGCGGCACGCCGCTGGTCAAACTGGGCCCGGGCTGCATTGGCCATGTGCTGTACGCCTATGAGCAGCGCAACTATATGGAGAAGGTGTTGCTGCACCTGAAGGCGCGCTGCTTCGATCACGCTTTCGATGAGCAACTGGACGCCGCCCAGGACTCGATGGACGAGAACACTTGGCTCCTCGTGCAGTACAGCCCCGAGCCCGAAATGGTTGTCTACCAGGTAATCCCCCACAGCCGCACAGTGTGGCGACAGGAGAATCACTTCAAGGACGTCATCGCCTACATCCAGCTGCCTGGCAGCGAGGTAGTGCTGCAAGCTGTCGTCATCAGCTACAGCCAGAATGAGAAGCAAATGAAGAACAAGTTCGACCAGCTACGCCGCTTCGCCCTGGAGCTAGAGTTCCCGCTGCCCGACGAGCTCGACCGCCAGCTGCAGCACGGCAGCGGCACGGCTGCTCTCTTTGCCCGGGCCAGCAACACGCTGTTCCAGCGTGCCGAGCAGCGCGACGCCAGCGGGGAACACAAACAGCTGCGACACAGCCTCGAGCAGATGAGCGAAAAGGCGCAGAACGAGGCCGAGCTGATCATCGAAGCCTTCGACATGGTCGACAACATCAACCGGAACCTGCAGTGTCGCATGGGTCAGCCCAAAGTTAAAGTCGCTTCCAACTCAGGCGACGAGATGCATTAAATGCAGACTAAACTGCTTATGTTAAGAACTCAGTTCAACAATATTAAATAATTAATATTATATAGTTTATTAGATTTTAATTTTTATAAGTTTATTCACAAATATAGAGGAAAATAAAAATTAAAAAAAAAAATAAGAAATACTTTTAGGCTTTATTATCTTATTTACATTTTGCTTTGTATTTTATATTAACATTGAGGCTCTGATTAAGATGATGCAAGAAGGTAGTTTTATTAAATGACATTATTGTTGCTTAATTGCAATTATTTTAATACCATTTGTACTTGATCATCAACAATTCACTGCAACATGATATGGGCTGCTTCAATGGGACAGTCTATGCCACAAAGTTACCTCTTAAAGCTCGCTCTTAAAAAGTGAAATAAAACCGTATTCTATTAGTCGGCTGTTATAAATAAGGGCTTTCTTCTCCTAAGCCAGCAGTCATTGGTGGCAGCGTCATTAAAATATCGTAAGACCCGCAAGCAGAGAAATGCGAGAGAAATGCAACAGCCGTTGCTAGCGAGTCGTTGAGTCGTAAGTTCAAATTAATTGCATGCATTTCGGCTGGCTTAAAGCGCCAAGACCAGACATTTTGCATTTTAAATGGCAACTGACTTTGGCCGTGGAATTCCCGAGCTGCGCACTCGACAGAAAC
Organism: Drosophila mulleri; assembly: GCA_035047565.1. Taxonomy (NCBI): domain Eukaryota; kingdom Metazoa; phylum Arthropoda; class Insecta; order Diptera; family Drosophilidae; genus Drosophila; species Drosophila mulleri. The sequence continues at coordinate 6,575,666 of JAWNPK010000012.1, forward strand.
TCTTGATAAAAATGTAATTTTGGAGCACTGTGTTTTTTCTCATACACAAGCAATTGTAAATATGCAGGCGACGCTCTCCCTCTCTCGCTCTCTCTCTCTCCCTCTCTTTCTTTCCCTATATATAAACAGTGCTTAGCTCTTCAGCCCCACAGAAAATGCGACCCTTGGATATGCTCAGTGGGGTTTGCGGCGACATCCTAATGAGCATTAAAGCCTGTGGCTTCAGTTTGTCTTTTCCCCTCTTTCTGTCTCTCTCGCACTCCACCCGGGTAATATGCTCGGCTGTTGCATTTGCATAAATTGAAATTGTAAAATGACCGAAAATGTCGTTGCGGGTGGTTAAAATAAGACACAATTTAAAAATAAGCATACGAGCTTGCAGCTTATGCTTTCAGATACTCTCGAATTTATCGCAAATCGAATCAATTAGCTTTATAAATTAATTAAATCAGTTTATATTAATATTAAGTGATTTATTGCTCTCAGTCTAACTTATCTAACATTATCGTGGCAATAGAAATGAATTTAGTTAGGAAATCCCAATAAAACATTTAGGTCAATCAGTTTGTTGTGGCATGTGATTGTCCAATCTGATTATTAATGAGATTATGCATATATAAATATTTATTTTAGTAATTACTTTTTGTGCATTAGAGGCAGCCTGACATTATATTTTAATATAATGATTTAGTAAATTTGATTGATTAAATTTGAGAACATCTACATATATATCTTAGTTTGAACAAAATGGCATATAAATTGAATAAATAAATTGCTATGAAGTAAATTGTGACAACATTTCTAGATCTAAATATGGGATACAAATATTATTTTATATAACTCATACTTGGGCTTTATGACAAATCAATTATCAGCAATATATTGTATATATTTAAACTTTCAATATACTAAAAAGTACCTAAATTAATTCACTTACTCAAGTGTTAATATGCAGCATACCCTTTATTTCTCTGTTGTCCACAGGGTATTTATGAGTGGCAGACAACATTGGCATATTATGCTTTTAATTTAATTGGTTTGCATTTGAAATGAAATGAAATTTGGTTGAAGCTAAGCGTTAATTTGACTTTTTGTGAAATGTTTTTGTTTTCTTTTTTTATGAACTTTATTCAACTTCAGTACAGGCAGCCCCACACACACAAGCACTCACACACTCATATAGAGATAGATAATCTGCTGACACTCAATTTGGTGTTCAACAAATTCCCAATGTTTGCTTTTGATTTTTTGATTAGTTTTTTATTGATTTACCGTGTCTCCGCACAACGTTTGAATTCAATTTCGATATGAACGGCACTCTAAGCACTTCGACATTAATCTGCCAAGAGTTTGTTTTCGTTTTCTTTTTTGTTTTCCTCTCTGTTGCGCTTTGTTGCTTGCGAAACTCTCATCTCTGTTTGTCTATCTCTTTCTGGGCCATTTAATGCGGCGTATACGCAATATCTGAGCAGACACAGCCCTGCCTCAATGGCCCAGACGTAGGCATAGAGAAGCTGCGCTGAAGCTGCAGGAACGGAAGCACTAAACCAAACATCAAAATAAACAGCACACTTAATCGTATATAAATGTTTATATTTACCCTGTAGGCAGGGCAGAGGCATAGTTTTATATCTCAATCGAAACGTTTGCGAGAACCAAATAAAAATAATCAGCTAGTCAATAGTATTCAGGCAGCTAGACAGCAGCGTACGATTCGATTCGAAGCGATGCCTGGTCAGAATACGGAAGAAATGCTAAAATCTCATGTGTGCACTAACAACACACACGCACTCACATAAATATTGATTAAGTTGTTGTTGGGTTTTTATGGCAGCGATATGATATGGTGATTAAGTGGCTAGTTTCATAAAAGTCAGCGGGGCGTGCGTGTGTGTTTAAGAAGTATCAATGGAATTCCGCTTGGCCAGGTCGAAAGGAAGCCACAGAAATGTGTGGGAAAATGCCACCCACTGCTCTTGAATGGATCTAAATAAATCTTATAAATAAGTTTCACTCAATATCGACGTGAAGAAGAGAAAATATAAAGGCGGCTCATGATTAATTGCAGACAATTTGAATTCATATGGAAAACGTGAACTTAAACTTAACCTAATACGAACTTCATTAATTACTATGAAATAAATCAATAGCTCTTTATAAAGCCACAATAAAAAAAACTTTAACTTTTGGCATTGCCAAAGTTTTTGTCTTTTTTTCCCTCTATTGTTTTGTGGCTTTTTGTTTTATTTTATTGTTGCTGCTGCTGCTGCTGTTGTATATATCTGCTGCCTTCACACACTATCTACTTTCAGGACTCTGAGCATTGAGGCGACAATTTGACATGGTAAAGCCAAAAGTTGCATTCGACAGATAACGGCGGGGGCCAGGAGACGCTAGTGAAAAAGGGAGCTCAATTTAGTTTAATAAACCCACACAGAGCACATATTCAAAGTCTTCAGGCTGAAGCTCAGCCCCGGCCGCCTGCAGTGCACAGTGGGAGGCAGCCAGACAGACAGGCGACAGTCAACAGATGAAGTGGTGTGAGCCGATGGGCGCTGAAGACCGAACAGCTGGAGCTGTGCGTGTGGCTGGCCCTGGCTGTGGTCTAATTTGGAAATTGTTTGTCTAAGCTCTAAGCACAATAAATCCAGCTTTGGCTTATGAGTTTTGTGGGTATGAAAAGGGCAGAAGAATAGCTAGAAAAATTGTCAGCACAACGCAAACTGTGGCCACTATGATACAGCTAGACAGGGGGACTGGTGCCAGCGGCTGCTGCAATTACCAGATGCAACATTTTGTTGCATGAGCTAAGTTGCACTGCTAAGTGCCTTGGGCGATGTCTGCCAGGGCACCCAAAGGAATATCAAAGTGCTTACGAACTTGTGGTTAGTTTTGGGCAGCCACAAAGGCAGCCAAAGTGTGTGTGTGTGTGTGTGTTAAGGCAACAACATCGTCATCATCATCAAGAGCTCGTGCCAACACTTGACTTTCTTGTATTTTGCGCTCTCATATTTGCCATTGCCATTTGTTGAAGCAAATTTTCTTGATTGCCTTGGCATTGGCATTCGCATTTGCTTGTTTTCTGTTTATGCTCTGTCATCTTTCGCCTCTATGTTTTCTTATGATATACATATTTTTTTGTTGTTTCTATTTGTTTTTATTTATTCCTCTGATTTTGACATTTCACGCGCATTTATTTCTTTGCATGTTATTTTTTATTTCCACCAAAAAGGTCAACATTTACTTCCACTACGGGCTATGGCTCTGCTGCTTTGCATATATATCTATATATTTATGTATATGTATGTGCGTGTTTGTGTTTGTATATATGCCATAGGCATTTCTTGAATTGCCTGCTTAATATCTGCGTCTAGGACACGCGCTGCCCAGTTGCTCCCCAGTGGCACATTTTTCCTTAAGTAAATTGATTCGCAGCGCAGCAGATTACGCCCCCAAGTACCGAAATTCACTCAAAATAATTATGAATGAATTACCAGCTCAGCTGTTGCTGCTGCTGTTGCTGCTAAAGCTCTGCTAAGCGACTGTTAACTCGGCCACTCGGCTAACATCACTCGGCGCAGCCTCTGGCAGCTGTGCTGGTATGCGTGTGTGTGTGTGCTCGACTGCTGTTTGTCTCAGTCGAAACGCGGACGTTGAGTCGAGAGCACACGCGACGCGCATGTTTCACCGACAACGAGTCGAATGCACGAGGCACTCTAGGCGTATACGCGATTGTTTCTAACATTCGGTGCTAAGCAAATCAAATGGTTAGTTGCCGCATTGAGCCACAAGCGATCTAATCAGCTCTATTATGACAGCCAATTTACCTATTTGTTTACAACAAAACAATGCAAATAAATAAAAGAAATGCGAAAATAGAAATGAATTTACTGCTCGTTGTAGAGAAAACCTCAGAATTTGGTGAATCAAATAAATAAAGCAATAAAAATCCACACAAAGCAAATTTGACAGCTTTGAAGTATATTTTTACTATATCAAAGTTTGTTTATAAATCAAAAACATAGCCGAATAAATGGAATTTATTTCAAGACATAAACTTTGCATGTGTGAAACAAGCGCAAAAAGATGTTTTTAAACGGGCGTAAAATTTTTGAAAATAAAATTAAGCAAAAATAAATTCAACATCAAACTTTATAATAATAAATAGATGTGTAAATTTACAAAATACCAAAAATAAACAAATAAACTAAAGCTAAAAATTAAATAATTTTTAAATAAATTTCCAAAATATTACAAAATTAAATAATCCGTAAATAAAACAAATACAGGCTATACACAATACAAAAGTAAATAAGTATAAATGTTATTTATTTAAATATAAACCGACTTTGATATTTTGTATAAAAATTATAAGCGAGTGATATATTAAATGACATGACACAAAATGCCGCTTGCCAATGTCACAATTTGAGGTGATTGCATTAGATCAACGTCTTGTTGTGGGGCTTCGGCCCTCGCCCTCTGCGACGCTCCCCTCTCAGCCAGTGTGGGGGCACGTGAAATCCATATTGATGGGCACTCGCGTTCCTCAGCTTCCATTTGGCGGCGCTGTCAGCGTCGCTTCCTGTGCGCGGGGCTCTTTGTTTGATTTGCATATTGCTGCTACCTGTCTGAGTCTGAGTTGCGACACACTCGCAAGTGAGCACAATGGAGGGGCACAACAGAATGTGTATAAACAGGCAACAAAACGTGATAAAATAAGCGGAAAAATAGCTGACAAGAACCTCCAGTAAAATGACAAAAAGAAAAAAAAAAAAGAAAAAAGCTAAAAAAAAATGAAAAATATAAAAAAGCATTTGCCATACAGAACAAAGGAAATTATCTGACCAGCGGCCCGGGGCGCAGCTCTGGCTGCACCACCGCCTCCTCCCACACCCAGCTTACCTTTGTCTAAGCCTCCTGCACCACAGGCGCCAGTGACAAGTGACAGTTCTGTTTGTTTTGCGGTGGGCGATGGGCGATGGGAGGTGGGAGCTGGGCTGTCGCTTCGGGTTTGTTGAGCTTGGCGGTCACTCATCTAGGGCGCTAAGGGCGTGGCGTGCTGGTTGCCTAATTTGGTCAGTGCTTTTATTGTTTGCCCATCGTACCAGGCGTTATTATTTCGCCGCTCTGTTTACACGCACTTTTAACGTGTGTTTATTCGGGCGTAACATAAACTAATTGAGGCATTCACTTCATTTTCAGTCAGCTGCTAGACGCGCGGCGTATGCGCAATCCGTACACCGCCGTCGCCATCGCCGCGGGCCAGTCACGTTTCCACACTCGGACCAGGTCATAAAGAAATGCCTTGAAATTCACACTCACACACACACACTCACACAGTTGCAGTCAAATAAAAAGCGAAACATATTAAGAATTTATCAAGTTATGAAAGTGTGTGCAGACGTGTGGAATACTCTTTAAATAAAGCTATAAATTAAGAATTTCCGAAATGATTAAAAGAGTCCACGATTGTTCAGGTTTTTCTTTAGCTCAGCTATCATGGGGCCTTTCAGTTAGTTAACTCTTTTCAAGCAAGTATTTTTATGGCAGCTAAACAAAATGATTCAGCCGAACTTCCAAGCAATAAATCATGCAAAAATAAATATATACTATTATATTCTATTATATATTTGAAGCTGTTGCTACCCAATGTCGGTGTCTATAACACCCAATCGCTGAGGCAATCTGATCCAGTTGTGACATATGTTTGAACAGACCTAAACTGTATCGTGTTTCAACTGCAAAGCATTTAAATTGGTTTTTTATGTTCAACGAAATGTATTTTTCTGAAATAATTGCTATTTATATTTGTCATTAAAGAGAAGTTTGCGTTTGATTGCTAAGGTGAATTTCCTTAGAAACTCAATGAAAATTATATACAAATTTTAGATTGAATTTTCGATAAAAGACAGCGTTGCATGATGAATAAACGATTTAAGAGTTAGGCGTAAGAGTAAGTGTAATCTTACTTAAGAAGGTAAATTATATAATTCCATTGAACAGTCGGTAACATGGGATTGCTTATGAAATGCCCAAGAATCATCGACTCTATATAATATTTATTTAATAATAATCAAGAACTTTGGAACTGAAAAAGCAGTTGTAAGGCGAAGAATAGATCAATGAAAACAATTATAAGAAAGGAAATGTTTGAAACTTTTGCTTCGATTGCTTGGCTTATTATATTAATTATTTGTTATATTAATGACTATTCCAAAAACAAGACAAATTTGTATAATAATTTACGTGATTAGGAAGCCCCAAGTTGTATTGTCCAGTTTGCTTAATAGTTGAAAGGCATTTAGTAGCATTATGACCTGCCTTAATTAAGAAACTATTCCACTTCGATTGCTTTATATTTGTATGTTACATGTCCTGCAACAAAATCAGAATTCTCCCCCGTGACAAGCATATAAAAAATAGAGCTCCTCCCTCTACATTTCCGTGGTCGTCGTCATCGTCGTCGTTGTCGTCGTCGTGGTTGTTGTCATCGTCCTTCCACGATTCTCAATGGCGGCCATCAAGTCTGTTAGCTACTAGCAGGCAGTCATCATTCTTGTTGAGTGAGTGGCTTCTGGCTGGCGGGGGCTGCGGCTTGTTTACCTGTTTCGTGTGTTTTAATGAAATGTAAATGCAAACACACTACGACACAAAGTTGCGGCCAGGGCTCACATGGATTCGCGGCGAACATCAACAATATTTTGCCACTTGGCGGAAGTAATGCGATTATTTTTGTGTGTGTCCTCTCTGCGAATTGTCACTCTCCAATTGCGAAATTGCCAAATTGCAAAATCAAATTGAATTTAATAATTTGGCAAATAGCGCAGAGCTGTTCATCAGCAAAAAGCTATAAGCTTATGAAATGCGGCTTGTGGCCCATTAAATTTGTATTTATCTCCATTTGATTGCGCTTATTGGGCGCTGAGCTTCCTCCTGATGATGGCGCTGCATGCGACTGAATGCCGCTCATCCGGACGCCATAAATAAATTGCCAGAATTTTGCTTTATGGCAGGTGGCCTGCGAGGTATTTGCAGCCGCTGCGCAGCGCCCATGATTTGCCCCGAGGAGGCCATAAAAACAGATTTGTGCATAATTTCAAAAACGTTTAGCGATTTGCAAGCGGCTCACTTGAGCTTATGGCAATGCATTAAATTCCTAATGCAGGGCTGAGCTTCAGCTGCTCCTCAAAGGTGTCGTTGAAGCCTACGTCGAGGGCCAAGTTAAGCTTGTCAAGTTAATGGCTCGTTTTATGCTCGACTGGCATAAGTAAACATATTTGGCAAAAGTCATAAAACACTCCTTATGGAGTTTACTCTGAGAATTAGCTAACTCTTTTCCTTTGATATGAGCATATTTATCACCTATAGTCAAGTTTTCAGTATTTAACTTTTCTAATATTTTGCCCATTTTGCCAAAAATATCAAAACTGTCACAAAGTGAAATTTCTTAGAGAGTGAAATGAAGTTTAGCTTTTCAATATTAAATTCTACATTCAAAGAATTTTGTCTTATGATCTATTCTAAATATTTTTTGAGCATTCCAAAAATTTCTTTCAATTTCTAAGACTTTACTTTAACACAAACTTGACAACTAATTAAATTGAAATTTTCCCAGTTCTTCGACTGCAAAATTACGTATACGTAATGGGACTTAAGTCTGACTTTGGAAAGTTAACGCCATCGGTGTGTCTGTGTGTGTATTTGGCCCCTTAAATTCTTGCCGCACATTTAGCATTTCATGAGTTTGTAACTAGCCAAGGACGCCAAACCCTTTGGCAATATATATCGCATAAGTTTCCCTTAACATGCTCTAATTCTAAGTAAATCCAAAAACTGAACAAGTTGCAAATTTGTTTGTGAATGACCGAAAATAAAGAAGAAGTTTCTTTTCAGCCAACCGCCGCTCGGCCCGCTTTGTATTCGGGTCAAAGGCAGAGAGCGCAACACTTGACTTTAATTAAATATAAGTTTATATCTCAAGCTCTTAAGCCACTCAAGCTGCTTTTAATGACTGTTTGGGCGGGCAACCGGTTGCAGAATGGCCTCGATTTCAATTTACAAATTGGCAACAGTAAGTGAAGCTCAATGAAAGACGAACTTCCTCCACTGCCTCCATTGATTTATGCTGATTTCTTTGATTATATTTTGTGGCTTTCGCTCAGTTTTGTCGCTTCATTGTGTCGCCTGTCGCATTTTCATTAATTTATTGCAGCCAAGGGCAACTGATTTCACTTTAATTCAATTTATTTGTCGATACATCGAACAACAACAAAAACAACAACAACGACAATAGAAGCGATCAAAATAATCACAGTGCGTGAGCGAAGTAATCGACAATTGAATACCCTGCAGCAATTCCACTAACAATTTGTTGATAGTTAACAGTAATCAATTGCTGAATACCCTGTAAAACATTTAAGATATAGGAGTATATCAGCAGCTCTTGGAAATAATTTCAGATTCAACATACATATTTTCTTTCACTTTCACTCTCTATTCTACTTCCTCTGCAATCATACCACCTACAGGGTATTGTCAAAACAATAACATTTTGTTTTTATTTCACTTTCATGATTCCGATGCGATTGGCGTTTGCCATAGTACTGCCGAGGGCTGTGTTCGACCCAAAGTCACTTAAATGCTTATCTGTAGAGCTTCATCAAGCGAAGCAGGCCAAATCAAAAGCTGAGTGTGCCTTCCTTTTCCGACCAACTATGGCTATTGTATGTGTGTGTGCGACTGTGTATCGCACCACTCATTTCAAATATATGCACGACAAATTCATTATAATTTTGCCTTCCTACACTTTGTGGCTTTGATCCGTGCGTGTCAAGACATACGCCCTACGAATTTCCTCTTCAGCTTATGTTATCGTTGCTGTTGCTGTCCTTGTATTACCAATGGCAACTAAGGCACGCACACACACATACACACACAGCGAGCATGAAATACACAGGTTCTTAATGAAATCAGTTTAAATGCGCCCGAATGTGTCGTTTTTGGATTATGATTCCATTGCCGCTGGCGCTGGCACCACAGAAACTCAACACTAGACTTATATATATGTATATATGCATGTGTGTGTATGTGAGAACGTAAATAAGATGCCCAAGGTACTGAAAAAAAATATGCCTTTTTCGCACACAATATACCCCATGGCCAGCACATTTTTTGTGTTACCTTTCAAGAAAAACATTCATTTTTTACCGTTTAAAGCAAAAGTCCTTTAACAACAAAAAACTAACTCCATTGCTCGGTCATGTGTGTAAATGGTTGCGTGTACGAGTTGATGTTCTAACTGTCTATGTGTGTGTGTGTGTGTGTGTGTAAGAGAGCGTGTGAGTGACTGAGTGAATATGTGAGTGAGTGGGTAAGTGGTGCAACCATTATACATATGCCTTGGCATTTTTATGACACTTTAAGCCAACGTTGAGAAATGCCCAACAATCACAAACCCAAACACACACATACACACACACACACACACACACATTTGATCACACTCAGGGCACAAAATATATGAGGGAAAAAAGCCAAGTGCGCCCTGAGTGGCCCAGATGTGAAGGCGCTGCACGGTAGGTAGCGCTGAGAAAACCGCAAAAAGTTTCTAACAGAACCCAAAATTTATTTGATAAATATAATAATATTTTGTCAATGAAAAGCCGAAGGAAAGTCTAAAAGAATACGAAGTGCATAAAAACGTATTTTTTTTTAAATTATGTAGCTTATATTTTAAATCCGCTTATTAAATAAAACAAAATAGATATTTTTTTTATAATGGGTTTAATTTTTTAAAAATTTTATTGAATTAATTTTGACAACATTAATTTAAATGAAACTTTATGAACTCATTTAAATTCATTTTAAATACATTTAACTAATTTGAGCTTCATCTAAATATATTTATTTTATTTACGTTGCATTGATTATTAATAGAATTACTTTGGTAAAAAATTAAAATTTACTTTATTAAAGTTGTTCGCTATTACAGTCTATTTATATTGTAGTCTTGACGCACTAAAATATTAAACTTTGTTCAAAACGATTATATGATTGTATGTTTTAATACCCTTTTATATATGTATATTATTACCTCACTCAATAATTATTGCCCACGGCTCCACTCAAGCTCCCCCTCTCCAGTTCGATTATGGACACTTAAAGCCGTTTCGTGTAATGCTTAAATATGATTCAGATGCCGTTAGCAGATGCAGCTCTTGAGCGCTGTCATAAATAACAAGTTTAAGACTCCTGCTCAGCACCTGGCTGCCGTCTTTAGCGCCAGTTTGTTTTTCTGTTTAGGGTCGCGCTCAGTTCCGTTTCCGTTGTGGCTATTGTTGCACTGGGAGCGCGCACGGAGCACGTCATGAGTTGCAGGGCGTCTGATTTATGAGTCGCTTTTTATTTCACAAGCGCCGCCGCCGTCAAAATAAATATCATAAAGCAACAAATTGCGAGCTGCCCCACCTCAAGTTGTGGCGCAGTTGCCACAAGGCCGCAACGTCTAACACGTGCCCAGCTGCGCCAGTCAGGCAGCCAGGCAGCCAGGCAGCGAGGCAGCGAGGCAGCCCCGCCATCTTAGTCCAATTGGCCTCCGGCTTTTGTGTGCATAAATTTTGAAATTGTTTGCCCCCCTTTTGTTATGTTCTTGTTGTCTTTGGCCATTGTTGCACACTTTTTGGCCACAGTGTCCTCGGCTTAATAAAGTCGCCTACTTAACGCAAACGACAATGAAACGACATTCCATGTGTGCGTGTATGTGTGCGTATGTGTGTATGTGTGTGACTGTAACTGTGACTGGGCCATGTGTCATACATCCGTATCCGGTGTTGGCATTGGCATTAGACCAGCTCTCAGACCAACGTTTGCTGTTTCCGTTCCGGCATGTGACTCTTTCTTCTACTCTCGCTTGTATTTTCTCATTCTCTGCACTTTTGTGCTCGCCTGCCCATTGTCGTCCTTTGTCCAGTCGCCTTCGTCTTTGATTCTCGTTTCATATTTTACTGCGTGTTGCCTTACAGCACAGAACAAAGCGAACAAAAATAACATAAAAAACGTTAATCGCTTTGCTCTTCCAAACGTCTCAAGTGTCAGTCGAGCAACTTTTCTTATCCAGCATTAAGTCTGCGTTAGCAGAAGGTGTTTCTTTACATTCAATGGAAACCTTCTGAGCTATGAGTGCAGTGGATAAAGGAAAAACATAATTGCGTTGCTGATTACTGCATGCAACTTGATGATTATTGAATTAAGCGCCCAGTACTAAGCATTGTTGAAAGAGCAAACTACATATTCACTCTTGATTCTAGAGTACTTGATGCTTCAAGTACTCTAGAGTCAAGACTTAAATTTTATATATTAATATAAAACATGTAAACTATAATATGAATTAGACGAAGAGAATGCCAAGACCTTCGCTGCTCATATTTTGCCCCGGCTCCTTCATCTCTACGCAGCTAATAATTTCTCTTCTATTAGCTCTATCCATGTCTTCCCCACTTTCATACACTCACAAGCATATGTACATATATCATATTCTATTCTTTCCCTTTGTTCAAGAATTGTCTAAAAAGCGAGAAATGGTTTTATTAATATCTGATTCACGGCAACAAGTCCAAATATAATAATTTGCCAACTATTCTTAAGTTTAAAGCCTTTATTTTCTTCGTTAATATTTTTAATCAGAGTTGCCAAAAATTGTTTTCAGCTGCCAACTGCACGCGACATTTCAGAAATACCCACAGGCCCATCTTCAAGTACTCCATCCACATTTGTGTAATCTCAACTCGCTTCAACTCGCCCTCTCTCATTCATTCCTTCCTTAAAACTCAATTGACAATTCCAAGAGCACGTCTTGTCAACTACATCTGTTGGCTTAAAAGTCATCTAAAACTTTTTCTCCCCTGCCCAAACAGAAGCAATTTTTTCTTTTATAAACTGATAATTTGTTATTGTTGGCTGACACATAAGAAATGAAAGCTCAAGTTGTCAAATGTTTAAGCTAATCTCAAATTTGCCCAAATTATTCACATAACACTGCGATTGAGTGCGTGCTAACGAGTGTGTGAGTGTGGTGTGTCTGTGTATGAGCACATTCACATTGAGAGCATGAATAGTTAATATAAATTATGGCAAATGTGCTACAAAGTCGCTTCCGTCTGTCCTTGAGTGTAGCTCTTGCCAATGTAGCTTATCTGCTCTTTGTTTGGCTGTTATTTGTGGTCTTTAATGCATACATATATGTATGTATTTATGTATTTAAGGGTATCTCGGAGTCGTGAGCGGCTGACTGTCTAAATTGTACTTAATTTGTAATGAAGCTAATGAGCTTCTCGCATGAGTGTTTCAAATTCTTCCGCTTCTGGCGCTGGGCTGGGCTTTATTTAAGAATAATGCTTACTAGGGCTTAGCAGCTATTCTCCATGTATTGTTTGCCAGAGTTTCATAGTCACATATGAAAATGCCTGCTTCAATTTTCTTGACTTTTCTCAGCTCTCGCAGGCCCAGGGCCAGCTAGCCAGTCGTTTAAAATATGCCACTTAAGTTGTAAAAGCAAATGAAATTATAACAAATGAATAGCAGACGTCTCATACAAACAGCAGGTGATTAAAGAGCGAGCGTTGGCTTCATGTTGTTCGCATTAATATTTCATAACTGTTAAGAGCGATGCATTTAAATTTTTAATTATATTGCAGAGTGATGGGGAAGGGAGGCAGTGAGAGGGGGTGGTGAGATGCTTTAATGGCCATCGCAGCAGTTTACAGGCGCCGCTTAATCCTTTCGCGGCATATTTTCCAACGCGACGGGACTTAATGAGGCACATTTTCATTTCCATTTCCATTCTCATTTCCATGCCGAGCACGCAACGCAACGCAACGCAACGCAACGCACAGATAATAAACGTGAATGCTACTGTCTGAAAATGAGATTCTAAACCAGCTTTCTTATCAGCCGTAGTTAGTCAGTTAATCAGCTCGAGGATGATATCGCCAGTTGCTCAAAAGTTTTGATTAAAAGGCTCATTTGAATACTAAATTCGGCTTTAAATAATTCAAATATAATGTTATAAAAATATGTTATAAAAGCGAAAAACCCAGCTGGAGATAGCCAAGTTAAGACCGTCTGCCGTAAATGCGAAAGCTTTTAGCATAATTTACAGCATTTTATCAAAAATCCTCTTAAACTCTCTCAGCATGTTTAAGCCTTAAACAGAACTCGATGTTGGCTGCTGTTTAATTAGTTATTATAGCTGCGATTTAATACTTTATATTAACAGAAATATTTAATTAGTTTATAAGATACTAGATGGAATATTAAATGAAAGCTCATTTAAAAATTAACCCCCGGCAATTTAATAAAATCACTTTAGTCTTGAATTTTCATTAGCCTAATTAATCTGGTTAATTAAAGGCCTAATTTATCCCAAGTTCTGTGAAGTCGTTCTTGTTCCCTCCCATTGCTGTAACAATCAAAGTTGCAAATCAGCATCCACTGCAAATGCTTACTATTATTTCAATCTCTCTATCTGAAACTCGAGAAATGCAAACAATTTTCCTGAGGTATTTCCATGAATTATTTGTTCACTTTTGCCATTTCCGCGCACCTCATTGCACTCGCCTTTCTAACCGCTGCCCCGGCTGAGGCTGCTTCAGGTGCTGCATTTGTGTGCAACTGACTGTTATTTCTTTTTAACTACTTGAAGGGTATGCTTGGGGGCGAGGGGTATATTTAAAGTGACATATAATATGGAACGCACTTAAGGAAGTCAACTTGAATCTGTAATAATTGAAGAGGTGTAAAGGCTTCTGATTTGTTTTCTTATTGTGCTAAAAAACTATAAAATATTCTAGATCGTTTTGTATTTTTTCTTAAGTCAAAAGGCTTTGCTCTATGAAATTATTTTAATTTACAAAAATTCTCTTTATTGGTTTATTTATTTATTTTTAAAAAATTAAATTCTATTTACAATTAATATTACATTAATATTGTTTGCTTTAATTTGTATATATTTTGGATATTTTTATACCCTGAACCCATTGAAAATGGGAAATCAGGGTATAATGGTTTTGTATGTAACAAGTATGTAACAGGGAGAAGGAGGCGTGGCAGACCCCACAAAGTATATATATTCTTGATCAGGGCGACAAACTGAATCGATTTAGCCATGTCCGTCTGTCCGTCTGTCCGTCTGTCCGTATGTATGAACGCGTCGATTTCCGAAGATATAGAAGCTAGAGACTTCAACTTTTTTTTAAAATGCTCGTATATAGCGCGCGCATATCGAGTTTATCACAAAAGATCGATAACTCATCCCGTTATTTTTTTATCGATCAAAAACCTTATCGAAAACCAGTTATAAAATTATATCTCCTACACCTTTAGAGCTAAAGTCTCCAAATTTTAAATGTAGACTCGACTACACGTGATAGAATTTCGATTTTTGTTATAATTCACCCCCCACCCCTATATCCACCCCCTTACCCTCATCTCTGTAAAAGGCGTATTTCAAATACTAGAGACTTGAGCTTTGGCAATTATACGCATAGTAATGATAAAACCACAATCTGAAAGTTTCATGAAGAACGTACGTCCAGAAAAAAAGTTATTAAACAATTAAGTTCCCATAGTAAGCCCACACTGCAGCCCATGCCTGTTAATGCGTGCGTGCCTATGGGTGTCTATGTATATGTTTGCGTGTGTGTGTGTTTGTTTAAGCTGAATGACACTAAAAATTATTGAAATGGCTGTTGCTCGGAGGGTTCAGGGTATCTCGTAGTCGAGCAGTCTCGACTAGAGCTTTCTTACTTGTTTTAATTTGAGAGTTCTGATTTACTGATTAACATTTCGTTTTTCTTAGTGAAAATTGGTTTCAATATTAAAATCATTGTTTTGTTAGATTAATGAGCCATTAATGAGATTAATGATTAACAATTATTATTTAAATTGCAACTAATATGATAGCTGCATACACTACTAACAATAATCCAACATGAGGGATCTACATATATACATATTTCCAAAGAGTATGCAATCTTTGCTAACCTTCAGTTAGGTACGCTCTATTGTCTTTTTAATGTAATTTTATTGTGTTATATGCCACCCAGTAGCCTGTTAGCTCTGGGATAGCGGAAGGTCAGACAGATGGCAGTTGGCTGCTGCACTCTACATAGATATATAGAGCACGGCGCAGCGACGTACCTTTCATGGGGCTCGGGCTTTAATTTCATTTAGCCCCTGACTGAGTGTCGGCGCTTGGTGCTGTCTGCTGGTTTATTTATGCCCGGCCAACGAGGCCACAAGTCCGCAGTGCAACGCATAGGTCTGTAGTTAAGCCGGAAACCGGCTCGCCGCGCTGCAGTGATGTTAAAGCTGCCAACTGGCGGTTTTGCCACTCAAAGGCAAATGAAGTGCTCAGTCCTCTTAAGCCCGCCCCATCAAATGCCAAAAGCGGTTCGCAACTG
Source organism: Drosophila mulleri (assembly GCA_035047565.1). NCBI lineage: Eukaryota > Metazoa > Arthropoda > Insecta > Diptera > Drosophilidae > Drosophila > Drosophila mulleri. The sequence goes on from JAWNPK010000012.1 coordinate 6,591,127, forward strand.
TCGCATCCGGTATGCGAAAACTGACGGCCCGAAAATTCCCTCGCCAATGCCCTCACTTTGCCAACTAAAAATCTGATGGCAAAAAGAATTCAACTGCATGCAATGTGACGTGACGGATATCGGTGTGAAAGTCCCTGTGGCAATGCGTTCCGCTGTCGCGTGTTTGAAGCTCTCAATTTGATTTCAATCTCACTCACACGCTCTCTCACTGTCTCTCTCACTCTCTCTCTTTCTCCTTCTCTCCTCCACACAGTTGGCTGAAAATTCGCGTTATGTGATTTGAATTATGCGACACTAAGTGCAACAAGCTGCAATTTGCGTGCTCGCTCTTCTGTCACGTGCTTCCCCTGCCCCGTGGCAACACCTGCGCCCCAGCAGCAGCAGATCTCGATGCCGTAGCTGCAACTAGAGCTGAAGCCGTAACCACATCCGCTTCCGGTCGCCGGCGTCACACTTGATGGATTGTTCAATTTCAAATCAAATCACAATATCCACCACCCATTGAGACTTATGTGTGGCCCACTGAGTGCAGCAACATGTTGACAACGCACCACCTGCATCACTTGCATCACCATCGCGGCAGCACGGCGGTTGAGTTGGATAAGATAACTAATTTGAATACGGTAAGTAATCGTAGGAGGAATTAGTTAGCTATATGATTATGATAATTATGATATATATTAGCTGTGAATATTCGTAGTAGAAGCAACAGGACTTGTCGTTTGCCCCTTTATCATTATATAAACAATTGATTCCATATAATATATATATAAAATCACGTTATAACGAGTTCAGGCTATATCTCCTATCTACCTAAGCAGTTCCGATGAAAATTGAAATACCTTTTCGTTACTATAATTTAGTATTGAACTACCAGTGCAGCAGAACTCAATACCACAAATAAATGCTTCAGCAGCTGTCCAGCTGCAGCGTCAGCTGAAAAGCTTAAGCCAATGAAAGTCGAAACCGTTTCAAATTAAAATCTATTGGTAAATCGTCTGCGAGCAGCTTTACTCTCGTTGACGTGGCAACTTAAGTTGGCGGCGCCTCAGCGTATGCAACATTAATTTGAAGATCCGTTGAAAAGGCAACGGAAATGCCGTTTCAGTTGCTCGCCCGCCTCTCTGTGCTCTCTCCCTCGCTGAAGCTGAAAGCTGATTGCAGTGGCCTTCAATTAAACTTGGCAGTTGCCATAAAGTCAAAGCGAAAGCAACTCGAACTGTTGCAAATAATTCGCAATTTTCAGAAATTGTAGCAGCAGCAGCAGCAGCTGTGAGCATCCTCTTGGGGGAATAATGAAAACAACATGAAAGAGAGCAACAACAAAAAATAAAAGAAACGAAAATCAGAAATACGAAGAAAATTAAAAGGCATTCCATATGTGACAGCAGCTGGTGGGTAAACAATATTATGCCGAGGATTGCATTAATTTGCATTAACAATAAATACGAAGAAAGCACGCGAAATGAAAGCGTATTTCATGTATGAATACGCATTGCTCTCCAGTCCAGTGTCAAGAGCGCCAATTTAATATACAACGCGTTTTTCATCTCTGCCATTTTTCGGACGAATGAAAAATGCTGCGCGAAAATTCAGAGCGGTCCAGCGCAAAGGAAAATGTGAAACACGTTTATTGCCATTCATTATATTCTCGCGAGCTGTTGCGCAAAGTAATGAAGCACTTTTGTACGCCGAGACGCGGTGCTCGGTGCGCTATCCTTTTTAGCGGGCACGCCCACACGCCCATACGCCCGCTGGACATGTTTTTGCTCTTGAAAAATAACAACAGCGCCAACTGGCGAATTGACTGTGATGAGAGAGAGAGAGAGAGAGTGAGGAAGCCATGGCTCAAGAAAAATTGCTCACTGCAGAGTGAAAATAATAATTTTTTTTGGATGGCGATTGCAATTTTACTAGAGGCAGTCTTAGCAAGTGTGCTATGTGTGCGTGTGTATGTGTGTGTACGTGCACAAACTACAAGCAATTTTCATTAAGTAAGTGCAAGTGCTGCCTCAAATAAGAACAATAATAACAAATATTAAGACCACCAATACGTCTTCATTACGTTACTTCAAAAATAATGAATGGCATGTTTGTGTAAACACTTTTAGCGGTCACTGTTTGTATACATTAAGAGAAGGAGACAGTGATAAACAGAGAGACAGAGAGAAGGTTGAAAGCTGTGCTCAAATGAAGCATTTGTCTGACAGCTCGTGTGCGGAAATGTGTTGAAGGTCAAATGAATTTGGATGACTTAGGCGAATCGCCTGATGGATATAAAACTGCACAGCAAAAATTTAGGGAAAAAATTGAAGAAATACTAAAGAGTGTAGCGACCATATGTAAATACCCTATATACCTTATTATAAATAAATTAAAATTAACACTTTTACTATTCCGAGAAACCCCTTCGCAGTCTAATCTCATTCATCTAACAACTCTCATCAGTTTACTTCGCTCTCATTAAACTCTCATTAGGTATGTAATTTTTTATTTTTACAACAGTTTTACTTGACTCTCATTATACTTATATATTCATGCGCCCTTCTCAAAATTTAAAAGTTCGTATACAATATTATACTCATGCTCTTCAGACACTTACTTCTTAGGGCTTATACCCTTTCGTATGTGTAAGAGCCTGGTAAGCTTAAAGCAAACATGGGATCGTGCTCAGGCTACATGCCTAAGCGAACAAATAGTTACAAATGACACACGCATACACATACACACTCACACACACACACAGACATACATATCTATGTAGCTCTCTAGATGGTATACATTGCGTTCTTGAACTTTATCGTATCGCTTTCAGTGCGTCTAGTAGGTAAATGCGTCGTACGCACCGCCCTCATTGATTGTTGATTGTCAGTCAGCTTGATTGATAATGTAAACTGAGCAGGCCAATACGCTGGGCCAAATGGACGTAGCTGCTGCTGCCTTACCCCAGTGTCGTTATCGCCAGCCATTCAGTGGGATAGCTAAGCTCGTTCTGCGGCCCCATGCCATGGCACCCAACACTAAAAGGCCAGTCGGACAGCCACCCAGTCAGCTAGACGGTTAGACAAACATCTTATCGATTTCAGGCTCTCGCCTCTGCGCTATCGTTTGGCCAAAAGTGCGAAATGGACGCTGTAATCGTGGCTAAGATAAGACTAAACGCGTCTGTGAAACAAAAAGGGTTTGACTGATGGATGAGTTTTTTTCTAGGGAGAGCAGTAAAACGCGCATTAGGACTCAGTGTTCACTTTAGTTTATCATGCCATCTTGGCTAGAGCCTTTGAAAAATTACATTTTAATAATGAAAAAATAAAATACTTCCAACTAAAATTTAACATGTTCAATAATACTTTTGAAAGAAATTTTTAAAATAATTTGTAACATAACTCTCGCTTCAAACAAGCTCAAGAGCTAAACTTTTTCATAATTCTTCCTTTCGCTTTCTCCATGAATTTATCAGCAAATGCTCATAGTTGTCATATTTCTTTCAAATGTTTTCTCCTACAGGCAAAGAGGTTTCAAGTGCTTAAACAACACTAATGTAAAGCACGCTCTTAGTATTACGTGTAGTGTTCTAAACCTTGGTTATTCTAGTTGCTCTATAATTGGAGTTTAAGCTCAAACCATAGCTATTCCCTCAGCAATTGCCAACATGAGATCCAGCAAGCGTGTACACATTTATATTATACGTCTGAACACAATTCAGTACATGATTTTAATGGGCCACAACAGTACGGCCTGTTTATGATATATACATAATTGCCAATTGGCCCAGACCAAATGGCCTTCGTTGGCATTATGTGGCTGACTGCTGCACGACCTACGGGGAAAACACATGGAACGCAACTGTTCGACATTTGCTCTCCTCGAGTCTATTGTTATTGCTCGCATAGTTGTTCAATGGATACACACACACACACACACACACATAGTCGCACATCCACTTGTCCATTTGCTATTGCCAGCGTGTGTCCAATTGCACTTGGTATTGTTGCACTTTCTGTTGCTGTTGCTGTTGTTGCATTAAGAGCCTTTCGAGTCGATGCGAAGGCCAACTGCCAGTTGGCTGAATGCAGTCAGTTTGCTCGCTGACTAGTTGTTCGCTTCCGGCCTTGCTGGCAGTTCGATTGTAATTATGCCATTGTTGAGCTTGTTGGCTAATGTGCTGCTGCCACTGCAGTGGCTAAGCCTTGCCGCTGCGCAAGTGTGTGCGCCAGGCCAAGCATATCAACAGATGTGAAAAGCGCATTAGCGAAAAACTTTTATCAGCTGCTTGCCACTCACGTTGCCCGCACTGCTCAACCCCCTTAATGTTGCACATTATTTACGTACAAGCCATGTGCAGCAGCGTTGGCCCAGAGCCCTTGCATATTGCACTCGGACATTGCCACGTGTTGCTGATGCTGCAGCAAGTGTAAGCGGCAACTGAAGCACAGTATTGGTTGCATGCCTCAAAGCATATTCTACTCGATAGCAGCATGCTGCTAAATTGATTGAAATGAGTTAATAATACATATATTAGGAGGATATTTTTTTATTTACTTCAAGCATTTGTATTCAACTATAGAAACATTTAAGAAAATATTTTATATATCTATAAATGACAGATAATGTTATTTTTTGGTTTCAGTTGTATCATTTTAATATATTGCCTATTATCTATCCTATATTCCATAGTGCCTCCATCAGCTAAGAAAATATAAAGATGTTTTCATAATTTCGATGCGACATATTCAAGCTTCCCTTCTAAATATTTACATATTAATGGAAAATTTCTCAAGAGTTTCTTTTGTCTCTCACACACACACAAAAAAGGCGATTTGCAGCTGAATGTGTAATTGAGAATGTGCCCTAGCAGACGTGCTGACAGTTCTCAGGACAATTGTGTGTGTAGACAGCGCGGTTCGTTGTGTTTTACAGTGTGCATTGGCCCTGAGGGGCTAAAATAGGCGTGCAAAAAGCATTGTGAATGCATCTAAACCACTTAGCATGTGCCAGAGCCACAAGCAGCAGCGGCAGCAGTGGCAGCAGTGGCAGCAACAGCCGCCCGCAATTCTCCAATCCAAATGTTCGTACACATCCTTATCTACTTCATTACGAATGCAATGCAGTCCTTTGTCTCTTGTTGCATCGCGTTCTGCTTTGTAGAGCAATTTTAATTTCCGCTTTCACTTTGCCTAGATTCAGTTTTTGTTTGCTGCTCCGTCCCGCCATCTCGTTCAGACTATCTGCACAGTCTGGCTCAGTTTCTGTCTTTGCCTCTCCCTCTTCCTGTCTCGCTCGCTCTTTTACATTTCTGCTTGTGCTTGTCTGGCCATGTATTTGCTGATTTACACTTTAGAACGAGTGAGTTTTCTTTTGGCCACACACAAGCACGCATGCAGCTTTTCTTCCATTTTCCCTTTTCACATTGAGTGCGAGCAAAAAAAGGGACAAGCGCCAGCAGCTGTTTTTCAATTTTCCGCTTCAACTGTTGAAGCAAATGTTGAGCAACTTATGTAGGTTTTTTCATTTTCGCAGCAGTCTTGTTGTTGTCTTTGTAGAATAATAAAACAATGGCGCATGAATATGCAAGCCGCAGCTTCTACAACACGTAAATCTCTTTTAGCTGCTGTTTTCCATTAAAGCAAAAATGCGTTGAGCACCAAAACTATTTGCGGTAACTGTGTGTACATGGAATTGGACACCGCTTGGAGAATTCAATTTGAGCTTCTAGTTTCTTTTTTTCTCTGTTTTCATGTGTTGGTTTCTGTTTTTTGGCCAGGTTTATGTGCAACTCGCTTGGCGCTGAATAACAGCTACCTGAATAGCTGCCAGTCAGGTAATTTGCGAAATGCGTTCTCTCTTTTTATTTGCATTTTTTCTTTATTTATTTTTTTGCTGCCTGCTCTATTTGGGGGTCCGGCTTGTCTTTTGGCTTAGCGCTGTTCTTTTAGTGGCTGTGCAGTGCCTTATTATGCGAGCCACAGTCGTTTACATTGGGGATTTGCATGTGTGTGCTGCATGCGACTGTATGTGCGTGAGTATGTATGTCTGTGTGTAAATGTGGCTTGCGTCCTTATCTCAGCTGAGATTTAAGCTACATATAAAATTTATGCGTCTGTGGCTTCCATACACATGCGTATTTATTTGTGTGTGTGGGATGTTTTTCTTGTTGTTTTTTTTTTTTTTTGGGTTAGTCTATGCTTTGTTTTTATACCCTGTAGTCGTAAAACTTCCACCAAAGGGTATCAAAAAAGTTGTATTAAAGCGAAGCCTCGAAGGCTACGTAAACTCTGAGACAGGCCAACAATTTTATTTAAATTTGCAAGGAAGTTTATTTCCATTTTGTTGCGAAATTCGTGTTGATATATTTGCAGTAAAATATTTACTTTAATACTAAATGAATGTTAAATATTATTGTCTTAAAGCCTATTGAGATAAGTCACATCAGGCTGAGCTGCTTTGTAGTCTGGGCGACGCAGCTCTTCAGCTAACCAAACAGAAAGGCTGCAGTCAGTCAGTCGCTCGAGGTCTACTTTAACAGCCAAAAATGGCTTTTAGCTTGCAGCTATTTTTAAGTAAGATTGGCAGTCTTAAGTAAAAATAGCTGAAACCCAGCAGAAGAGCTGGAGGGAGTCCTTGCCCAAGGCAGCATTCACTTGGAATTTTAGCATATATGATCGAAGTTGATTGTAAAGTGAATTGAATTTTAGCAATTTATGCATGTTTTCAAAAGCCTCTTTCACAATGCGACTTGAAAGGGTATTCCTTAGTTAAAATAAGCCCGCACATGTGTGCACAGCTTATGAATGGCAACTGTCTAGCTTGGCATTAGGTGGCTGGCTCTGGAAATACGTTCGTTAAGGCAGCTTTTGGCAATTAGAGCCTTGGCTCTGCCAAATGTCAACAGTCAAGGGAAACGCCCAATATGCGAGCCAATAAAATATTGCTCAGGCAACAACAGCAGCAGCAGCAGCAGCAGCAGTTGATGACTCGAGCAAAAATTTTGCCATTGATTGACTACAAAGCAATGGCAATGCCACGCCCACCAAGCCACAATGTTGCCAGTGTGCCTAGTTGGCGAAAGTTTTACGCCTAGAATTTTTCATTCAACTTGGTACTTTTAATAAGCAATTTGCTTAAGTGCTGCGCGCGCCCCTCCTCCTTCTCCTTCTCCTGCAAAGCCTACGGCTTTGCTTTTGCTTTTGCCTTCATCTTTGCCTTCAGCCCATTGTCAATGTGACTAATCATGCATATATTTTACAGCGGAATGTACGCCAGCTTCCTCACTCTGCATCTCTCTCTCTCTCTCCCCCTCTGTTTCTATATCTCTCTTACAACCGCACAGCTGGCAGCTCAAATTGAGTCAAGCCACAAAATTCACTTTGCATTTGCCAGCGGCGTCAGCCGTTGGAGGATTATTAAAATTACGCATACGCCGCGTTTTAAATGAAGTGCCTGCTGCTGCTGCCTCCTCTGCTGCGCCGTCTGGGCATGGCATAACCTCAGCTGCTGCTGCTGCCGCTGCCGCGGCTGCTACGTAGCCAAGTCAGTCATAAATATGTTGAGCTCATTTGCTAGTGGGCGTGTCGCATATGCTGATGCTTTGCCCACGCCGATTTGTACGAAATATATTTGTGGAAATTAGTCTCTTGTTTGGCTAAAAACACTCATAAGCTTTAAAATAAATTGCCAAAGGCGCACACAAAGGCAAACAATAAATAAAATGAGATCAAGTGCTGAAACATATTTATGGCCAGCCATAATGTAGATATCGTTATTTGGCTAAACATTTATCGTATCGAGATGACTTTAAAACTCGATTGAGATGAAATATGCACAAATAAATATATTATAATTATATACTATTTTCTAATAGACGTGACTGATGACGTCTGGAGATGGCAGAGATAGGCCATTGCTTCTTCGTCATAAAGAATTAAATAAATATAAATATAAAAAAAATAATATATGCTATGTGGTAATAAATAATTACAAGTGATAAGAAATAGACTTGAATTTCATTTATAAGAGCCCTCAGCTGGCCATTTAGCGATGTCTGCAAATAAATGTAATTTGCTCATTCTCTTAGAAAATCGCAGATAGCAAGCGGCTCTTTAACAAGCTCTTCTATTTTCCTCTGATTGCTCGCTGATCGTTTGGTTGGGTTAAATGAGACGAAGAGTCTCATGGGAGGGTTATGCATGCCAATCACTTCAATGTGGCGTAAATGTTTTAAGTATATGCATGAGAATGTGTGCATGTCTATCTCACTGTCTGTCTCTCTGTCCGTCTGTGTCTGTGAAGAGCAAGGGAAGCAAAAGAACTCCAGGAGATCATTTTGAAAATGCCTGAAGCAGCAGAGAATGTTCCCATTGCTCTATCTGGCGCCCTGCTCAAAATTTGAGTGGAAGTCGCACTATATAAAGGGCAGCAGCTGTGGAATTTATTCAGTCGTCCAGACTCGGAGGGGTCAGTCGTACGTGCAGGGCAATTGTTTGTTAAAAAACAAAAAAAAAAAAAAAAAACAAAAAAAGATTAAAATTAATCAATAAAATAAAAATTGTTCAATAAAAAAAAAATTAAATAAAAAAAAAATTTAAATAAAAAAAAAATTTAATTAAAAAAAAAATTTAAATAAAAAAAATTTAAATAAAAACAAATGTTAAATAAAAAATAAATAAAACAAAAAAAAAATAAATAAAACAAAATAAGAAAAAAAAAAAAAAATTGCCCAGCACGTACGACTGACCCCACCGGGTCTGGACGACTGAATAAATTCCACAGCTGCTGCCCTTTATATAGTGCGACTTCCACTCAAAGCCTGAGTGGCACTCAAATTTTGAGCAGGGCGTCAGGTAGAGATTAATGGGAACATTCTCTGCTGCTGCAGGCATTTGCTAAATGATCTCCTAGAGTTCTTCTGCATCCGTTGCTCTTCTTAGGCAGACGGACAGAGAGACAGACAGTGATATATATTTCATATTTATTTTACAATCTTTTTTATCAAATGTGTTTTTTTTATGATTAGTCAGGCTCGCCTGCGGCTTAGTTGGTCCAGCACATGTCAAGTTATAAGTGTCGTAACAACTTTCTTTTATATTAATAGATATGTATATATATTCGTATGTATACTAACTGGCATACTTAAATAAGAGCGATATACATATTTACATTTCCTACTCTGCATAAATAAATAATTATTTATTTTTATTTCGCTTTTATTGTGCTCGAAGGGCTTATGTTAATGAACATAATTCAAGATATCTTATACTCGCGTGCCTGTCATAAGGTTGATCGTAAAAGGGTCTACGGACAGTTGGGGATATAAACAAAAGAAACGGAAAGACGAGTCAATCTAGGCGAGGAGCCGCATCCTTTTTCGTTTTAACGACTTTGCATTGTTAGGCATTTTAATTTTTATGAGTACGATTTGGCCAAAGGCAAGAAAATTAGGCTCGATTGCTCGATTTATTCGCCGACACTGCCGCCCCCGCCGTAAGCTGGCAAATGAGCCGTAAAAAGGCCAAAACAAAAACCAACAGCAAAAGCGCCAGCAACAACAACTACGACAACGAGAGTAGCTCGTTTCCGGCAAATATCCCAAAAATATTGTTGCGCCTGCGGTTTTGTATGCTGAGGGTCCACTTGCTGTTGCTGCTGGTCCTGCTCCGGCTCCTGCTGCCCTGGCTGCTCTGGCTGCTGCTTCTGCTGTGCATAAATTAAACTGTATAATGTGTAATTTGAACGGGCCAATCGAGAGAGCTCGGCATAAATTAAGCATGAATTTTGTATTAAAGCTTTGCATCCACGTTGCCGGCATAAATTAAATCATTTGCCTTGCACTTGCAGCTCATCGTGGAGATCAACAGCCATGTGGCGCTCTTTCGCGACATGCTGATACATGTTGGCCAGGCCAAGGACTGCCCGGAGCTGCGCGAAAAGATACGCAAACTGCGACGCACCTGTGTGGAGGCATTCAAGCACACGGCCCAGATCCTCATGCCACAGGTCAAGAGGTAAGCAAACAGCCATAGACTTATCACGCCCATATCCCGAACACCCGGCCCCCAACATCAAATTTCTATGGCGGACCAGAGCAACACGCAGCGCATTAACATAAACATAAACATCAGCATGTGTGTGACATTTTACGGCTCACATTTCAATACCCTGTAGTGGGGAGAAGGGACTGATAGAGTCCAATGCTTAAGCAAGGGAAATCGAAAGATTTTTTTTTTAATAACCCAGATATTATATAAATATTGAAAAATTAGTATGCAAAGGAAAAATAAACATTGAAAAAACTAATTTTTTTTACATATATAATTTTTTGTTATATATAAATTTAATTAATAATTATATACTTTTTTTGTTATATTTATATTTTTTGTTATTACAGGGTATTTCAATTTTCGCATTCTGCGGTTAACATTCACAGCATATTTGGTTGAAAAAGCTTTTAAAGCCGTACATTTTATGAAAATGTATGCAAATTTAATTGCAGTCAAATTTACAAGAGGGACAACCCACCCAAAAAAGGTATCCGTGTTAGCCAAAAAGGGCTAACATAAATAACAATTTGTCGCTGTTACTGGAATCCCTCTTACCAGAGACAAAGATACAGAGATAGGGAGACATAGAGAGAGAGAGAGAGAGGGAAAGCGAGTCCGACACTGACGAGCAGCCACTGCAGCCAATGGAGTTCCTAAAATGAGTTAGTACTGTTTTGCCATTTGAGTTTGAGAATTCAATTTCGTGTGCTGCATAATTTAGCAGCATGTGTTTTACTGGGTTTGGGGGCGCTTAACTTTTTGGACAGTTGCCGTGGGCAACGGACGCAGAGTAAAAAGTTAATAACATTTTGTTTCACAACAAGCTGCCGGGCACAACACACGCACATACACACACACATGCAATTTCTTTCATTAAAGCTGTTGATGTAAAAGAAAAAAAATAGCTTTGTGGGTGCGTGTGTGTAGTTTTTTTTTTTATTATTTCCCTGCGAAATGAGCCAAGTCAAGTCAAGTCAAGTCGAGTCAAGAAGAGTCAGAAAAAGTCAAGAATATCTAAATGCAAAAGCAATTGTTTACTCCCTATGCAAACGTTGATATGAAATGTTGCTGAGATGTTTGTAACAATGTAAAGAAATGTTGCTTAGTACGAATAAATTATACATTTAAGTTTATTCTCCAGCACCTTGTTCTTGTACTTAAATATCGGTGAAGGTAAGTGAACTATTGCTTGAATGAATAAAAGAGCCGCTAAAAACTGCATTTATACTCATTCAAGACTTGACTAGTTATTGAATAAAATGTATATATAATAAATAAAAAAATAATAAAATTAAATAAAACTGGTTAGATTGATCTTCATAAGAAAAATCAGTAGAAAATCTTTGAGCTGCTTAAAAAAGTATTATTTTCACTTTACTAAGAAGAATGTATTCTTCTTTTACCAAAATACGTTTTGCTTATTTTATGGTTATTATTTTGTTTGTTTAGATTTTATTCGACTATTCTAGCTGATTATTGTGTGCATTTTTATAAGCCGCTTACATTTGATGCCAATTTATATATCAACTACTTCTCCATCTGCTCGTAGCTCAAAGGACATTTAGATTTGTAGGTTAGCTAAGCTCCTCAAATATATATATGTATATTTATATGTGTATGTATTTATATATGCTCAGCTCGTGCTTCGCCAAGTCCTTGAGTTATTGATTTATGCTGTCGTTGAAGCATAAAATGTTACAAAATGAGTTCCCATGTGGCTGTCACACATGCGCCATTATCACACCCAAGCTAAAGGCACGAGCTCGCGTCTGGCTAGAGAAGAGGAAACATCTTTTTAACAAACAACTTTAGCGAAAATTCATACACAATACATAAAGTATGTTTCGTTTTTGTTTTCCTTTTTTTTTTTTTTTTGTGCTTCTTCTATCAATTCTCTTTTTGTAATTTCAGTCACAAACTCAATAGAACTGGCTGTCAATTGGATGTGAGAGGGAGAGAGAGCGAATGCGGGTTTTAGGTATGGGGCTTATGCTATTTGGGTATAACTTTTTAAGAACACCCTACGACAGTGTGATTTATTATTGAGCAGACGCTTTAAATGTCACTGCAGCACAGCAGAAACGTCAATCCACAAAAAAAGAAACGAGCATCAGCATTTCTGATTATTGTCATCGTAGTATGTATGTAAACAAGTATAAATGCTGCAGAGGTCATAAGCCCAGCTGCACAATGCTCTGTCTTGGGGAGAATAAATAAATATATATGTATATTCTCTAATATATTGCTGAAGTTTGCTAAATACGTAAGAGCTAACAAAAATAGTATAGCAATACATGTCTCTACCTTCCATGGAATCGAATGTAATTGCTTTATACAAACAGACATTGAGTATTGAGGCAGAGTGGGGCAATGAAACATGACAAATAAGCAATATACTCTTTTACCCTTTGGGAACAGCTTACAAAGTGCAAGGACTGACAAAATGAAATCAACTTTTGGCAGCTGAAATTGATGATTGGCTCTGGCTGTTAGCCAAAGGCAATGGGAACAAAGACAGCAGCAGGAAACGGCAACAGCAACAGCAACAGCAAATACAATGAGACTGACACAAGAGATTTCAATTAATTTTTTGGCTTTAAATTGGACACGACAAAATGAGGAGCTGGCCCCAGCGAAAGACACCCAGCGGCGCACACGTCGTATAAGTGATGACGATGAATTAGCGGCAACAGCAGCAGCAGAAGCAGCAGCAGCAGCGACAGCAACGGCAGATCAAAGCGCCAGGCCAGAAAGTTAAATTGAAAGTAAAAGTTCAATAAAGCAAAACGGAAAGGAAGCGAAGGGAAGGCAGGGAGCGCAGCAAGAGAACAGCAGAGAGCAAAGTTACGAGTGGGAGAGGAGTGGGAGGCGAATGCTTTGGCAAAACTTTGAGCGCAACTTGACAATGACACAGACGGAACTTTCTGACAGTGTTGCGTTGTTGTTTTTATGTTTTGTAAACACATGCCTCCGCATGTGAGGTAGCCAAAGTCACAAAAGCAAACAGAAGGAGGGAAACGGCAGCACACACAGAAAAAGCATAAATATGTTCGGGCTGAAGACAGGGCGAAGCCGATATACTCTAGCCGAAAGGAAACTGAATGTTTGTGTTTGTGTTAAAGCAATGCTGATGGCAAAAACTTGTAGAAATTCTATATATTTATATTTCTGTTTTACTCAAATTCATATATGCCAAGTTTGTCTTCAATTTATTTAAATCTCTTTAATTCAGTCAGCAGATTTTCATATGAAAAAGTCTTTTATAATTCCCACATGTGCTCACCTTCACACACACACACAGAGAGAACTTCCATAGGACATTTTTTCTATTTATGCAAAACTTCAATTTCAATTATGCGGGGCAGCGAATGCCCATGAGCGCGTGGGCTGACAAAGTTAATAATACCATTCCCCCTGGTACGCAAGGAGCAAGACTAAGAGAAGAAAGAGAAGAAAAAAGAAATAACAACAAGTTTGCTTTTACCTCAAGTTACCTTGATGCAGCGTATCCATTCCACACAGTCCACATGCCAGCCAGCCTGCTCTGCTAACTTCTCGCACATTCCTCGCCATCTTCAGCCACCTGCCGTCCTCCCCCGCCCCCTTCCGCCTTCATATGCCTGAGTAGACAGCACTTTAGCCAACTGCCTTAAGTGACTGATAGTTGTTTGCATGTTTGTTTGCTCGGCCGTACACAAACACATTTCTCGACGCTCAACGCTCAACGCTGCGTATGCGTGTTCCAGTTCCTCTTGCTCGCTGCTCGCTGCTGTATTTGCTGTTGTTGCCTTTGTTGTTATTGTGTATTTGTATATTCGTGTTTGCCCAACAGTTATGTGCAGCAACAACGGCAGCAGCGGCGCCTGTTTGTTGTTGCTGTTGCTAAATTACTGTCGCTGGCTGCCATTGTTTTAACTGCTATCGTTTGGGATATGTTTTGACAGGCAGTTACTCAACACAATGCCAGCAGCAAGCAACAATCGTCATGTTGGCTTAAACGCATTTCCTCTGCAAATAATCACCCTCACATTGTCATAATATTGCCATGTCCTTGACGACTACAAACTGCACTGCGTCCTGCGAACGAGGAACAACAACAGAGATGCGTCCAGTGTGTCCACAGGGCAGGATGCCGACGACAAAGTCAACTGCTGCAGCCTGCATTGATGGCGAGTGTCTGCCTTAGAGTACATGCTACACAAACAATTCAACGGAAGCTCTTGTTCACAGTAACTGCTCAATACCCTGCAATTTAAGTGAAATTTTCAAGAATGAAAATTTAAATTGATAAATTTATACATAATTGAATTGAATTATATATTCAATTATAATTCAATATTAGTTTCTCTAAATTCTTTACTCGCTTTCCTTTATCTATTTAGGGGATATCTCTCACTCACGCAATCTCATCTCTTCACTCCTACCACCCTTTGCTACTCTTTGTTCGTATTATTTCCTCTTTCGAAACTCAATCCCGCTTAACTGCAGCCATGTGAGAATGATGGCAAATTTATTCCGAGTGTCCGGCACTGAGTGGGGTCGTCACGTAACCAGATACTCTACACTTTTACGATAGTCATAAACCATGAGGAGTTTTACAGCTGCCACCGCAGCTGCAGTTAATAATTTCGATTTGTTATCCTATATCCTATCTCCCAGCGAATTCGCACGTTAAACGCAGTTTACGTACATCGCCCTACGCTCAACTGAGCTCTCGAAGAGCGAGCACTCCACGCATAATTGTGCAATTTTCGTTGGAATGCTCGTTTCAGCCATTTTCCATTTGCCGACCCAAAAAAGGAGCACAAAAAAAAAAAAAAGAAAAACTCATCTTGAGTTTAGGGCTAGCGCTATACAATAAAAAATATTTCACTGTTATTCGCAATAAATGAAAGTTACGTCCAAACTGTAATCAACAGCAGCTGCTGACATTGCCCAGCTACAACAACCATTTGGCTGCGGGATTTCTTTTACTTTATATATATGTATTTTTCTGGCATTTGCTGTAACCAAACTGCTTGGTTAATAAGTCTACTGTTATGATTGCAATATGAGTCCACCACAATACAAATTAGACTGCCGTTAGCTTTTGCTATTGCCATCAGCTTGTATTGATGCTAAGAATCAAATAGGGAAGGCAACGGGCAATAATTATATATTTAATTAAACTCTTACCAATGATAGATGCTAATAGCTGAACTAATTACTTTTACAAAGTAGCCCCTAACAAATTTCTATTGCTAAAGAGCATCCAAACTTCGATAGAGCCAAGCAGAAATATTTATATCTACATTTTTTTCAAACCTATTATTGCGATCTTCTAGCTGTCGCTGAAAATGACCCGCATTAATGTGCGCAGCCATAAGCAGCAGACAGAGGCGAGCTCAAAGACAGCTACAGGGCCAGCTACAAGGACAGCGCAACAGCTCACAGCTCAAAGAAAGTAACGGAAAACCATAAACAATATTGCCTTGTCCTTTAATTGAAATAAGAGCAAGCAAGACGCAACACGCTATACGAATGAAGGCCAGCATTAAACAGTTGCGTCTATTGAGGCCATATGCTGCACAATTATGGAAAGTAGACAAAAAATATATAAATATATGCATAAAAAAAACTAGAAAAGTCTGCTGCTGATGGTCAAACATTACTTAGTTAAATTAGAGCGAGATTTTAACCACTTCTAATTATAAAATACAGCGCAGTATTAGCCAAAAAAAAAAAATAGGAAAAAATATGTTATCTTAATCAGCAATTCATTACAGTAAGTAAATACCTGGGCAATCGATATGCCAGACTAATTTACCTTAGCTGAATATACATAATTAACTCTGGATACAGTAGAATACGCAATTTATTAAATGCTCCACTCACATAATTATCCCTCCTCAATGTGTCACATGCCCCAGACTCCTGCTGGCTTAAACAGGCAAAACATTTCTCTGATCTTAGTCGCACACATTCAGCAATCTGTTACCAGGAATCAAGTTTCACACGAGCAGCCGACCCAAAGCGGAATCGCTTTAACTAGCTTCAGCTGGGTGTCCACACACACAGACACACACACGCAGACACGCACACATGCACAGAGTGAGAGATGAACAGGGACACCTAAGGCAAGATTAATTTGCAATTTATTTGCTTTAATGGTAAAAATGGGCGTTGACATTGGCATAGAGCAGAGTGTAGAGCGCACAAGGACATCTCTATGCTGTGCTGTGTGGCACTATAACACTTTCCATATTCACCGTTACTGCGGGTGGGCTTACGTATTCCAGGATTAAGCACTGAGCAGGCGACTGAACTGCTTGTCCGACAAGTTGGTAATTTGGCTAAAATATATGTATTTGTATATGTACATACATATATACATATTTTCCATTTCCAACTACGTATTTATACCCTGTAGCTCCAAATTGATTGAAGTAAGCACTTTTGAATGGGCAAGTGTTTTATGGCTATAGAGCTATGTGGGGCTTATCATATACTTTTATACAAATTTATAGCGTATTATTTTTAAGTATTTAAATCTGCTATGCAGAACAAATTTTAAAAAATAATCAAGACTAGATTTTAGTCATCTCTCTCTCTCTCTCTTTCTCTACTCTCTCCTGGGTATCTCTCTAGGGCAGCTAGCTAATAGCCATATCTAAAGTCTTCCCATTTCAGCTGCTTTTGGCAATGCAAAAGCAATTTTACAAATTGAATTTATTTCCAGGCTGCAGCAAATATATTTATGGCAATTTGCATCGTATTTATGTGTCGACTGTCGCTTCATAATTGCTCGGCAAACGTCGCTGCTCGGAATTAATGCTCTGGATGCCCAACTAAGCGCCAATTTACACAGCAGCTGTAAATTCTCAACATTTCTTGAGTTATGAGCATTTCACGAGGCAATTCCAGAGCTCTGCCCATATAATTGGGGTTTTAAATGCCAACGAAACGATTTAGAGTGATTATGTTAATGAAATTTAATTCTAATTTTAGACATTTAAAAAAAAAATAAAGAAAATTAAAACGGGATCGCTTTATAGCCCATTGGATTTAGATAAAAAATGAGATTTATTTTTAAGTGCTAATTTGTTTACTTAGTTTATAGAGAGACTGCATTAGATAGATCGAGTCTTGATTAGCCGACTTAAGAGAGAGACCTTAGGCTTTAGTGAAAGCAGTGAATGTGTTAATAGGGCTCTGTAGATGGGCTCAGCGTCCTCATCTTCTAGGCTAACTCATTAGCAGCTGTCTACCATCTATGTCTAGCTTATATCACACTGTGAAGGTATTAGGGTATGAATCCCTCTTAAATCTCAGGCTTGTTTGTCGGCCATCCCTCGACATCAGGGCTTAAACGATGCTAGGGTCGCATTGTCGCTTTGGCCCGCATTGCTCGCATATTTATGTCATACTTTTTGGCCCGATATTGACAAATATTTGGTCAGATGATACACTTAAATCAATTTTTAAACATTTGCATACCCGTACAAATTCGTTCAACTATTATGCGTTAGGGCCCATTGAATTCGTTTGACCCGACCACTCACCCTACACACTTGACCCGAATAACAAAAATGTCATAAAATTCATATAAATTTCATTTCTCAATTTCCGCATGTAATTTGGCGTGCCACAAAACACACACACATACACACACCCTTACGCTCTCTGCATAGCTATAAATGTGGAAACACACGGATTTACCTTTTGCCTATATATGTATATATATTTTATCCTATATGCTTTCAGCGCCATGGCCGATGGCATACTCACCGACAATCCGCACCTGGTGCTGCTCTTCTACATGGCTCAGCTGTTCCTACGTGAGCTGGTGAAAAGCTATCGACTCATACAAGTTGTACCCATGGATATGTCTGGCTATTATGGTAAGCTTTAAAGGCGTGCTCTATGAGTGTGCGTATGTGTGTCTGTGTGCACTGTTTATTTGTCATTGCAATTCAGAGCAAGAACTGCAAGTGCTTAGCCATTGTTTGCCATTTGGCAGTTGCATTCCGCTTGACTGTACAAGCTTTGATTGCCAACATTTGTTGGCCATGTTTGCAACTCGAACGTGAGAGTGGAAAAGTTTACTCTGCCCTTTACTCTGGCCTTGACTGATTGGCTCGTCGCATTCGCATTCGCATTCACATTCGTATTTGCTTTCGCTTTCGTATTCGCATTCGAGTTGCACTTCAATAATGTCAAAACGCAAATTGCTGACCATAAATTTTTTAATTACCAACCCCTCACCCTGTGCCAGCCCGAAACTGTCAACAAACGGAAAGGAAATGCAAATATTTACAATGCGAAATTCCTGAGAGCGAGCTGCCTGAGCTGGGGCCTGGTTTTGTGGCTTTGTGGGCTTTTAACTGCAGTGAATTTATGGCAGCTAGCGTATTCACATGTTGGCCAAAAAAATGCATGCGGCCCAGTGCAAGGGAAATGCTATAAAAAATGCAAAAACTCAGTCCTATGAAAGGAAGCTCTGTGGGTGTGTGTGGGTGCCACAGGCGAGGCAAGGCTTGTAAAAGGGAATGAACGTAATATTTTATAAATTTATATTTATATATATGTATATATATAGGCACCCAGATTCAATATACATATACATATATATGTATGTATGCCTAGCCGGGCTTAAAAATCTGCAATGTCAGCGAGTACTGCAGTTAACATAA
Source organism: Drosophila mulleri (assembly GCA_035047565.1). Lineage (NCBI taxonomy): Eukaryota > Metazoa > Arthropoda > Insecta > Diptera > Drosophilidae > Drosophila > Drosophila mulleri. The sequence goes on from JAWNPK010000012.1 coordinate 6,609,836, forward strand.
ATCAAAAATTGCAGTGGCCGCAATTTATGCAATACATTTTATCCATACGAATTTTGCGTGTGTCGTTAAACAATCAAAATCATAAAACTCAACATGTTTTTAGTTGTTGAATATTTTTTAATTACCCCCCAAACTGTCATTCCCATTGATGAAGATTGATACTGTTTGAAAATCGATAGCTCAAAGCATTTGCAACTCACAGTGAAACAAAAATGTCACGTGCAACAATTGGGGCTCAAATGAATAGATTTGGCCAATTATAGCTATACTTTTGCGAGCACAGTGTTATTTAATTAAAATTCTAAATGCTTTGTAACAATAAATATTTCGGAAATGATTATATATTTATTGATCGAATAAATCTCTGCTTAACATTTAATAAAAATTAAATATATATTACTTTAGATAATTGGAGAATGAGCCAGCATGAAATTAAATGATTTGAATATTTTTAATATGTTAATAAAAATACTAAGAGGAATAATAAAAATAATATGAATAAATTACTTAAATAATACATTTTCATTAATTAATTTATCTGCGAGTTGTGCTTTATATTTAATCTCCTTGTTTGCTTCTTGAAGTAAGCTTAGTTTATTCAAAATAAAAAATACTCAAAGAGCAATTTCTAGTCCAATATTAATTTCAATTATATCAAATATATGACTCAAATTTCTATTAAAAATAAACAATATAAAATATATATGATTTATGAATATATTAAAAATATTGTTAGCACAAATATAAACTATACGCATATACCTAATATTGCCATTCTATATTAATCATCAGCTTTTGTACTAATAAATATTATTTTATATCAACAATGCACAAATTTGCCACACACAAATTTAATAAAAAGTTACCTATTAAATTGTAGGTGAAAAGTTTCACTCAATATCAATCAGTTAGTCAGCTGCTAACTTCAAAGCGCGTCACAAAATGAAAAATGTTTTTTGCCAAGCTCTCAAAATACACAGAAGATAAAAACAAATCTAATGAAGCAAAATAGAAAAAAAAAAACGCATACACACACAAATGCCATGAAAATTGTTTGCATGAAAACAAGTCAGTTAAATATTCGTAAAAGAAAAACCGAAATTTATTTGCTTTTCTGGTATGCAGTCAGTTCCACAGAAAAGCCAATAAAACTAATTTCAAATATAAAAACAAACTAAATGTTTTATTAACAAACTGCACTCAAAGCTAGAGGCAGCAACCGACGCTCGTCAGTCGGTAAAGAGTTTTCATATTTCATATATATGTATATATGTTTTTTTTGTTTTTTTTTTTTTATAGAGAATCGTGCGGGTCCATCAAATTTGGGCAACGTTATTAGCCAAATACTGCTATGCAAGCAATTCACGCCCGATTTCAATGAGGAGGAACTCTGCAGCATCACAAAGGACTCGCAGGACATCGCCATGCTGCTGTCCGAGATGCAGGAGTATATGCCGCAGCACGAGGCATATTTGGGTGAGTTTTATGCGCAGTCGCCGTTGCACTCTGCACTTTCACATTTAGCCAAGGTCCAGGCCGGAGGCCAAACCGAAATTCCATTGACCACAAAGCTGTAAACTGAAAGTGAAAAGAAATGCAAAGTTGCCAATGGCCATTAGCATTTATGTATTCACATTTCGCACACACATACACATAATCATTAATCAAATGCTCTGAATGTGTATATAGTACATATGTATATATAATTTGGTATTACTTTCCATTCTCCCATATATAGAACGCAATGCGGCGCTGGATACAAATGCTCCGTGGCCGGCAAAACGACGCCAGAATTATATATGCAAGAACATGAGCCTACTATGCTGCGTGTCTCGCCCCAACTATCTCTGAGACGAGGCCGAAACCGTTTAATCTTAAATGTCACACACACACACACTACTTATATCAATTACTAGCGTTTAAGTTAAGCCCATGAAAAGCTAAACACCGAAATGTTAGATCCTAAGTGTAAACAACTCAATTAGCAGAAAGGTCCAAGTACTTTTCACACAAAACACAATTAATGCTGCTTAAAATACATATACATATATACATTTAGGAGAGTTGTGTATAATCAAAGTTAGTTATGCTGCATATACAATACATATATGAATGTAATTGCTCTTAATTTTGGCATTCCGTTTGCCTCCGAGCAAAGATTCTAGAAGTGTTATATCACTACAACAAAATACAAACAAAAACAACAACAAAAAAGTCAAAATGACATTAGCCGAAAGTGACTGAGGTTTCAGTTTTGTTCAAGCTTTTATTCAAACACGTTAAATACGCTTCTTGAAAGCTCAGTTCGCACTTTCAGCCAATGTCATTGCAAATTTACGATTTATGAAGCAGTTAAGACTTTTTAGACCTGTAAATTGTAGCAACTGTATAGAGTTATTTATTATATATATACAAGTATATAAATATGTAATTGTGAACACGACAAAACACACATTCAATATACAATATACCGTTGAGTTAACATTAAGATTAGATACGCATTGACTAAGGGAAGCAAGGCAAGGCAGAGGAGGAAAACTTAGACGTAGTCTCAAATGATACTAGAATGGTAATTAAATTAAAAGCCTGTCCCAGACAACGCGCTGGGCATGTGTTTGAAGAAAAGCAATAAATAGAATGTTGTTAACTTACACACACACACACACACACACAGGCAAACACACATACACAGTGAAAGCAAAAAAAGTCCTTAGGTTTCTGTTAGTTTATTTCAAAGACAACAACAAAGTTGAACTGTGCGCCGTACCTAAAAACAAAGAAAGTGCAACATGTGACCAATAAAATGTTAATTAACAGAGAAATTGTTCGTTAAATGTCAGTCCTATAAACAACATGTTAAATAGTATAACTATAAAGTTATTTACCTATAAATATATAAATCGAATATATTCCACAACAACTGCACGTCTATTAAAACGCACTTAGCCACTATGAAATTCATAAGATTTAATTCATCAAATTTCCAAATATATATATATGATAAAAACAAAAAACAAAATAAATAAAGTGAAAACTCAATTCTCTTTCAAATATTAATAACAATATATTCCAAATGAATAATCCACAGCATAAGAGATTTATATTGTTTAGCTATTTATTGTGATGCAAAAAAAAAAAATAAATAAATACATTTAACATTAATGTCATTATTTATTTATTTTTTGCTGTCGCTGCATATTGAATGCATTTATTGTTTGTCTTTACACTTTGATTATTTGTTTGCTAAATTTTTGTAATATGTACGCGATGCAATTCAAACGTTTTTCATATACCCTGTTTTCTATAGCTAAACAAAGAGTGTAGCTTGAATATTTAGTGAGTTTTTCATAGCAGTTTTAATGATCTACTCTTTTCAATTTTTCTTTTTTATTTATTTTTATTACAAATTTTGCAATTTTTCTATGCATTGGCCTCTTTTATCTCTAGCTAAATCAATCTAATACAACTATATATTTTTCACGTACTAGAAAGAGGTGTAGTTTGGCTAAAGAACCAAAAGAGCGTGTTTCTGGTCATCACAAGTTCGTTACCAATTTTAAATTGTATATTAAGAACTGATTCGAAAGTTTACTAAATTAAATGGCAGATCCTATTGAATATTTAAATAACTTAATCTTTGCTTGGTCAGCATTTGCTAAATCTTTCCCTAATACTTCATACACATATAATAAATAAAAAACTTTAAATGAACTAAAAATCTTTTGCATGTCAATCAAATGAAATTTGCAACAATAAAGCATTAACAGTTTCTGAATTATTTATTCAATTATTCAATAGCATTGAAAAGTCTAGGGTATCTCGTATGCAAACACTCAACACTAGCAACTTTTTTAATTGTTCCATTATTGTTTGAGCTTTATATTTAATGCATATTAATTAAACGTGCAGAGGTGAACAGGACAGCACAGCACAGCACAGTTTTTTTCAATTTTAGCACAAATTATTCCGCAATTGAAATCGATTTGCAGTGCAAACAAAATGAGATAATCGAATCTGCTGAGCACTGGACAAATAAATGTTCGGACCCAGTTTCAATAGCTGCTAATAAAAAATTTAAGCTTGAATGCATATTAAGTTGAATTGAACAAGGATACAATACGAAATTACAAAATAGTCTCAATTTTTTGTTGTTCGTAAATTGTATTAATTATTTATTTAATAATTATTCTATTGTAGGCATAAATCAAACACCAAAATACAAATTTATATATGTATATTAATATAGAGAAATTTGTAGAAAGTTCATAATATCGAAAATTATAATTATTAGTCTACTCGTATAGTACTTGTATGTACCTAAATAAGTTATATATATATATATTTAGCACAGTGAAGATTGTTTTACTATATTGCAAAAGAAAATGAATTCATATAAAATAAATATATACTAAATGTGATTGTTATATGATATTCATATACAAATTCAGTAAATGTTTGTTCATGTTATTTGCAACTAAAAATCTGATCAACTGATAAAAAGAAACCAAAAATTAAAAAAAAAAATATATATATATACATATATTAATAGATGAATCACAAAACAAATACCAAAACTTGGGGTACCAATCAAATATGAATAAAGATATTTTTAGAGAAACCAAAAAAAAAAAAAACTGAATTTGAACTTTCATTTTTACCCCAAGCGAGCCGCGAGCCGCGAGCCGCGAGCCGCGTTGAACTGCTGCCAACGTGTAGCCTAAAATTTATTACACTTCATAAAAGTGAGCGATTAACGTTTATGGATGTGATTTCAACACGAACCCATGCACACACACACACACACACACACACACACACACACACACACACACACACACAACTACACAGACATGCACACCTCCATCGACACATTGTATGTGAAAGGAATAGCTTAAAACACCTCCTGCTACGTGCTCTGGCATTTACGCATTCGACAATAGATACATCTTAATCAATCTTAGCCTGCACCCTGTCGAGCTGAAGGCAAACCCACGCTCAATGCTGTAGGGGAGCCACGTTTCACGGTTTCAACTATTGACACTAGCTGAAAATGAATAAAGCTCATTTTATAGGCGAAAAGTCACTTTATTGTCATAAATAACAGAAAATGAAGAGTAATATTAATATTATTATAGAGAGAGACAATTTCGTATCAAACAAACAAATGAAAACTAATATGACTTTAATATTAATCCTTAGGCAAGCTTTCAATAAACATTTAAACTTTTTTAAGTAAACAAATAAAAAGCTTCAAATTTAGAAAAAGTTCAATCAAAGAACTTTGATAAAATCTTAATTCTAAAGTATCATAATTGTTCAAGAGTATACAAAATATGAAGTTGCTTTTAAGTTGCTTCTAAAAGACTTTGATTGATTTTTATATCAAATACGTAATGTAAGTGAAGAAGTAAAATATTTTTTGCTAATATATGAAAACAGAATGTCCATCATAGACCTTAAAGTGGCAATTCCAAGCTTTTCACTAAAAGCTTTAATGCGCTTTCATGACCTGTTTACATACTTAGCATCCTTAGATTCATAAACAAGCCTAAACTCAGTGGGAGATACCCACATTTATTTATCAACTGCAAAAAACTCACATCCAACTCTGATTAAAATGCGACTTTCAGCCAGTGTCATTGTAATTAATTCGCCTTTCCTTGCTGTATTCCTGGCTTATTTGCATGGTAACGTGGACATGGTCTTAGAAACTGTATGTAAATTAGTTGCGAAACTTCTGCCCCAGCAGCAACAGCACCACAAACGCTGCACCACAGTGGGTGGGCGGGCCACGCACTCGAAATGCTGTCGATTGGCTTTTGATGTGGCGGATGTGGCAGCGGACACTGCGATGGGTGGTGAGTACGTGCCGCTTAAGCCAAATGCTTCAGTTACCGCACATTTCGACACCTCTGCGAACGGCAGGGCTGATCTGGAGTCAGGCGAGAGGTGTTAATAGATTTACGTGGCTGCGATGGTGTGGCTGGGACTGCGGCTGCGGCTGTGGCTGCTTTAGCATTGAGCCAAGGTACTTGTTTATTTAAACATGCCTCAGGACCCAAACGACAATGCCACACGCAACTCGCCCGGCCGCGCCAGGGGCTCATTACGCTCAAATAAAAACGGCAAATAAAAACTGAAACAAAAAGCAAACACAGGCGCAAAAAGTTTCCAAAAGGAAAACTGCAAAGTGTACATTATTTTATTTTTGTACTTTACTTATACTTGTATTTTCATTTGTATTCGCGTTGGCAATGCAGCAAGTCCAAGGACGAGAACAGATTGCCAGGCCAATGTCGGCTGAGACAATGCGACAGGACAACTGTCTGGCTGCTTGGCTCCCTTTTTAGGTCTCCTTTCCTCTCTCACTCTCTCTCACTCTCTCTCCCTCTCTATCTATCTGCATTTGTGTGCGTACGAAACCAAAATAAATGCCAACAAGAATAATTCCCGGCTAATCCGATTTAGTGCGCTGCCTGCTTTCAGAGCAAACAAATACAACAAAGAGAGAGCCCACTTGATTATATGCCCGCACAGGCATTGTCTGCCCGTTGGCCAGAGCATTTAAGTGCCCAGTTTGCCAGCTGGCCAGCAAGCCAGTTTGCTGCCTGATAAGCCAATTCACGGTGGTAAACAGAATGTAGTCTGTGTATTTATCTAAGCTCACCAGCTGGACAATTCCCTTTTTATTTTTGCATAGAGAATTTCATAATCGCAGCTGCAAATGTGCTTGAAAAGGTCTACAGATATCTGAAATATAAATTTGAAATACTCTCATTATATGTATATACTCAATTCAGTTGGAATATTAGCATATTGCTGTTAAAATATTATTAATAATTGTATTAAATCAACTCATGTGCAATTATATTTGTTAAAGTTGTGCCTAATTTTGTATTTTCAGCCTTTTTTTTGTTCTGCTCTCCTTTGTGTTCATTTCTCATTTCAATTGCTGCGTTATGCTAGAATAAAAAACAATTATACAAAAAAAAATAAATAAATAAATAAATAAAAAATTAAAAATAAAGCAAATTAAAAGCATAATTTTAATATTTCGATGTGCGTTGTGCTTTCATTTCGAATAATTAAATAATGACAATGCGCCAGTTAAGACTCTCGTGGAGTTATTGACCGAGAGTCTAACCACGCCCAGCTATACTTGGCCGAAGGCTATTGTATGCAAAAGAAAGAAGGCCGAGCTAAGGCCGAAAATCTGTTACAGACAGCTGCAACGTAGTGGAAATTTAAGCGGAGCAATAACCTTAGTCGGCAGAGCAATGCTCGCACCTTATCGCAGTGGCGGCTTTATGTCTCCCTGAGTCCCCCTGGAGTCGAACGAATTTGCGGCATTAAAGCCTTGTGTGTGTGTGTGGTAAGTCAGCTTGAAATTGATGTGCGCTGCACACATTGGAATCGCGTTATTTAATGGTCGATGCCTGATATGATCTCGCATAGCGTTAAAAGCTTCCGCATGGCGACGTTCGGCAATTAAAACGTCACACGTGGCGTATGCGTAATAAAAACTTTTTTGCCTTCCCATGAAGGTAAAACACGTTCCACTGCGATAAGCCATAATTTGGTTAAACGTCGAGGGGTATTTATTGATTTGAAAAGCACTTAGTGTCAGTTAATCAAAGTCAGTGTTGGAAAATGCTATAGAGAAACCTAAATATTGAATTCGCTTTAGTCTGTACGACGTGCGTTCCATTTGCGGCATTTGTGTGTGTATATCATTAAAAACAAATAGATGAGTGTGTGTAAAAAAGAAATAAAAAAAAATCAGCGAAGGCGAAAGAGTTTTAAAAGCTACAAACACTTCGCCTTGCTAAGTGAAATGCCATGCAAGGCAAAAGCAAAAGTTTGAGCGGCTTCTTAGAAATGCACAAAAGAAAATTCCAGCGCCAAAGTGCTAAGCTCCAAAGAGCCCGCATAAGCAAAACAGAAGAGCGAGGCGTGGCGCTGTTAAAAATGCATTCGCGTTACGCTCTGTCTGTGTGTGCGCGTGTGTGGGTGTGGGTATGCGAATTGCATGCGGTAAACTTTCTAATTCAATTGCGGCATGCCATGCCAAATTCATAACATGCTACGAACTTGCCACACCGCATTCCAATTGCAAATCCCAGCGTCACAGAAATCATGCGAACATATCTATGCGAATGGCTGGTGGCGAGAGCGTGGTAATGTTGCTCTCGAGGAGTATTACTTGTTCTTGGCTTAATGAGTGCAAACTGAGCTTATTATAGTCGCGTGAATACAATAAGTTGAGTGGGGAAGCGACTTTACCTAAGTCTATAATGTATACATGATATACACCACAACTGATCGATAAATATTTTAATGATATTGATTTTTTTGCGCTTAAATGTGTAACATACACATATTAGGATGTTTCATAGTTTTCAGATGATATTTATATATTTAATTAATTTTTTTAAATTCAGCTTGCCTTAAAGGTAGCATATTATTTTCTGTAAAATCATTAAAACAATAAAAGAAAAAAATAAATAAAAATAAAAAATAAATTAAATAATAATCAATATTAAAAATTTGAATATGATGTCATGATCAGCCTCCTTTTGGTATTAATAGCTTTAAATAGGATAAAGAATCTACCATATTCAAAATATTCCACACTGAATGTATTTTTAGCCAACAGATGGCTCTAACATAACTACCAAATGCTGGCGCCATCTATGGCAATAAACTAGCAACGCCTATTATTACTACTCCGCAATAGATGGCGCTTTCACAGCACAGGGTGTCCAGCACATGCTAAAAGTTTCCAGCTAAGACACGAACCGAATTTAAAGTTTAAAAGCTCAGAAAAGTTTAAGCTCTACTAAAGCTGCGAGAACTAGAATACAAACTTTTTTTTAAATATATGCAGGACATATACATACGTATATTTAAATACATTTTTCAAATACTCACATACTCAAAACAATCTAAATATATTGCATGCAATTTCCTAGTCCATGTTCGTGTTATGTTTTCGACAGTAATTAAAAAACTGTCAGCTTCCTTAACCCACATAAATTAACCCTCGGCAAAGTGCTTTGACCTTTGACCAGCATACATTTGTTGATCTTCGCAGAGTTAACAAACTGGGCAAACTAGGCGTATGCAAATACAGCCAAGTTCAAACACCTGCCAAAGCGGAGAACATCAACATCGGGCGATAGCCGCAAGAGCCGCAACAAACAAATAAGCAAGGAAATGTGGGAATACCCCTGCCCAAGCCACCTGCCTCCCACGTGTGGGAGGAGCTGTCAACACTGACAGATGCCACAAGCCGCATTCTTCCAGCCAGCACATTTCAATGGCGGCCAAAGAGTTAAGGAAGTGCGAACGGTCAGCTATTTATGTTGAATGTTGTGCAAGGTACGCAACCGCCAGAACACATGCCAATTGCAATGTGGGGAGACATGAGTCAAAAAAGGAGTAAAAAAAATATCGAAAAGAAAAAAAGAAAAACAAAATAAAACGAGCCCTGCGCAAGGAGAAAGTTTGCATGCGAAATGCTGCAGCTAGCTTAAAGAATTCGCATTGAAAATATTTTTTTTTTTACTGGGCTTACATAAATATGAATATAAAATATATATATATCCAAAATGTAGCTCCTTTTTAAGGTCATTAAACCACATTGCTGCTGCACACTTTTTATAGTCTTTTTTTAGTTATTTTGGCGGACGTTGCTTATGCGACCCGGAAGTTGCTCGTAATTTTGTTTCCGCCTGATTTACAAATATTTGCATGGCGAAACATTTTTCAACACAAATGAAAGCAACACAAAAAAAAAACAGAAAAAAATGCAGCAAACAGCAAACCAACAAACAAACAACAAAAATACTAAGCCGTAACCGAAATGGCAAGGAAATGTAAAATGTTCAACGAAAAGTTGTTGAAAATGCATTTTGCAAAAACTTGTGGCTCTTTTTTGCGGTCAGTTAACTGACGGACTGGCTGAATGAATGAATGATGAATAAATGAGTGTGTGGCCTCACTTTGCCCCAACAAACATATGAACGCACTTTGGGGCTTGAGAATTTTATAAATCAGTCAATGTCTAAGGGAAATGCACTTTCAGGGCTTGACGTTCGTACAAATTAAAATGCATCCACATTTAATGATCTATTAATTATATTTGCAGCTCCAGTTGAGGATGTATGCAATGTATCATCATATAATGATCAAGATGAATAGTCTTCTTATACTTGATGAATAAGGTGAAAAGTTGTAGTTGCATTGTTAAGTGACTGTTATTTTACATTATACATTACATTATTATATTTATTTATGCCAACTCACATCCAAAAGTTTAAAGGATATTTTCCTGATGTACCAGCCAAACAGAAATGCTCTGGAGGTTGCAAAGTTTATCATATTTTCGTAATCTAACAGGCGTGTAACTGTATCCTGTTAACACACTGTTATTTTTTGAGTTAACAAGACTATGTTAATGTTATGTTATGTTACTGAAAATATCTGTTTAACAGCCAGAGCAGAAACCTCCTAAGTATTAACTAGCTGCTAAGCTATGTAGCGATATATTACATTATTATGTTAACGTGCTGTTATTTACAGAAGAGAATTCTGGCATATCCATATTAGTATTTATATTTTTATATTTATTTATTCATAAATAGTATATCGCTCATCAAATGCATTTGGTGCACTTGTTGCATAGTTTCTCTACATTTCTGCTTATAAAACTATGCGTTATTCCATTTTGGCTTTAAATCAAAAACTTAAAAATGTTCGCTGGCCATTGAAGCAATAATTCGAAGCGCTGATTAGGGCTGGTCGAGGGCGAACTGCGAGCTACTGAAACTAAATAAGATTTTCCCATTTAGCTGCCCTACACGTTCCGCCTGCTGCCAAACTCTATTTGCACAGCACATAAACAAGCTGCACGAGCAGCTGCACTTGACTAAACAATACACAAAACTTTACTTCAATGCACACGCACACACACACACCAACGTATATAGAGTAGCACACTCAGAGACCTGCATTGATGGCAACGCAGAGCGAGAACTGAAATTCGATTTCGAGTCATGCCACACAGTGGAATGCCAAAATGTAGACGCTGCCAAAGGAGCTGGCTGATACTCTCTGGGCTGTGCTCATAATCCCATCTATTTTATATACTATATCTGCTGTAGTACCACACATATATGTATATATAAATGCCTTATCTGGGCATGAGCTAACACACACGCACAAACACATACACACACACACACTGTCACACTCATAACAATAAGCGAAAGTTACCATCCAGTTGGGCGCCTGCAAAATTCCCAGCTGGAGAGTTAGCTCCCTGCACATGATTTGGCCGAGTTGTCGCTCAAGCACGCAGCCAATCAATATCAATCGCAATTCAATTTCAATTTCAACTTCAAGCAGCGCCAGAAGTCAGCCAGCTATTACAATTGTGCGATGTATACCCTGGCTGGAGATTCGGCTAACTGAATCAGCAAAGTTGAAGATATAGCAACAATACAGATATAAGATATACTTCAAGAAACATTTAGAATGGAAAAATGAAGATGATTCGATTTAGAAAGAGCTTAAGCTCATCTCCTCTTTTGCAAGAAAGAGGTGGACTTCAATATGTTTACCAATTTCAAATTTTAATAATAAAAATCAATATAAGCATTTTACTTACCCGTATATAAATATTTTTATATATTGAAATGATAATAAATCCCGTCTGTATTTAAAATTACATTTCAGACAGGGTATCATTCTGACGAGCCAAGCACGATCTTAGGCTAGCTGTTGTTGTCATTCGCCTTTTGCGATTTGAAAAATAGCAAAGTGCACTTTGCAGCAGCAACAACAGCAATCGCAGTTGCCAGTAAATTACTTAAGGGGAGATTTGTGTGCTCTGGAAGCAAAGTTACGGCAGCAGGAACAGCAGCAGCAGCGGCAACTGGCGCACATAATGAGGCAGCTGGGTATGGCCAAAGCCAAGCAGCTGAAACTGCGAGACTGGCAGACGAGTCAACCAGATTGCGAGGCAGCACTGGCAGCTGGCGAAAGGCGGCAGGAGGAGCCAAACGAAACTGATTTGTGGGCCAAGCAGTGCACGGCGTGCATATCTCGACTGCAGCTGAGACGGTGCCAATGTTTGCGTGAATTTGCGCCCGATTTGTTGGCCATCAAACGAGCACCGTAATTTTGCGTTTGATTAATGCACGCTGCACGCTGCACGCTGCACGCTGGCGAATGCCTTTTCGAGCTGTCAAAGCAGCCAACGACAAGGGCTTGATTAATGCGCCGCCAATGAAGCAACAGGCAAGCTTATCAAACCACAATAACGCTTGCTGAACACCGGCTTACCGGGCGAAGAAACACATGATAAGCCCTATATATGAAATGTTATGTGAAGAAGCAATATGATGAGACGCGAGCTGTTCATTGAACTGAGAGAGATCAGAGGGAAAATTGCCAAGTGCTGCCTATAATCTGTTCAGCTATCTTTGAAAGACAACGAGATAGAAAAGAGAAGATTGATAGACAGATATTGGGCAGCATATGGCAATTTTACCTCAGAAAAACATATATTTTGCATCTCCTATCTCTTATCTCCTATCTCCTATCTCCTATCTTCTATATTCTATCTTCTATCTTCTATATTCTATCTTATAGCTGCTATCTCCTATTTCCTATCACCTATTTCCCATTTCCGATTTCATATCTTCGGTTTTCCATCATCCATTTTCCATCATCTATCTTCCATCCCCATCATTCAAATTGGTATTCATCTTGCTCAATTGCACAAATAACTTGGGCAGTTAGACAAATACTGGACCAAGCGCTACCAGCAAATGATACTTTTACAATTTGCTCAACTTACTTACTTGGGAATTAAGAAAAGGTAATCTGAAGAGACTTGCCGAAGCTGCTGCTGCTGCTGCTGCTCTTTTTGGAGTACTTTAAGCTCGTGTCATTGAGGGGCAGCATGCAAATGATGCAACTTGAGTAAAACTTTCGCTTTGACGAAGCCAACGACAAAAAACTTTGTGCTCTCATTAGCAAGCGTCACATAACATAAATGGCAAACTCCTGAAATGGCAGACTGCTCCCAGAGACAAACAATGGGGCAGGGCAAGCGCAGCACTATGCGACGCAGCCAGCAAATAAACTGGCTGCAGTTGCTGCTAACAAGAGCTGCGAAATAAGAGTGAAACTTACACCTAGAGCTAACTAAACAATAAAATCAACAAAATGCCAGCGAGCAGCAGCAAAGCCAACTGCGGCAGACAGACATCCACTCAAACCAGCTGGACCAGCTCACCTCACCTCACCTCGCCTACCCACTCCCTCCCCCCTCTCGACCTTTCCAGGAGCTGTGCAAATATTGTAGCATACGTATGGCGCCGCTGGTTTGCATGGCCCGTAAAATGCTTAAAGCAATGATAATGCCAAACCAAAATAGATATCAAATATTGTTAGAGGCTCCCTCTCTCTCTCTCTCTCTCTCTCTCACTCAATCTACAGCTGCCACCTGTTAGCTGTTGGCCGTAATTGAGCTGCCAGTTTAACGAAGGCAAAAACAAATACAACCAAAGCCGTAGCATAAGCCTCTCTGTTATTATCTGCCAACACCTGCCCAAGGCGCAAACCTGAACTTTGCATTTTCATTAGCTCAGCTAGTGTTTTGGCTTATTGCAACAGTTATTTGTTTTCTGGCTCAATTTACTTGCCCAGTTCGGTTTATCTCGTCTATAGACTGCAGACTCTACAGTCTCTGCCATCAACAGAACAATGCTACAGCATAAGTTTTTGTACATTTAATTTATTATTTGGTTTGTTACTTCCTTTCTTTAAGATTAGTAGAAAGCACAGTTAACATATCTAAACAAAATAACATTACATACGTTACATAATACGAGACATGGTCAACCATCAAATTCAAACTAATTTAGCAGAGAGATGGTACCTCTACATATATACATATCATGATTATAAATATTATTTTAAACTCTTGATAACTGCGCCAGATTCCTTGCAAGTTGACTGAAAGACTTTACTTAAACTATGATTTCTTTATAATCCTTATGTTTTCTTTATAATTGTTGTTTTGTTTTAATTCACATATATACATATATCCAAAAAGCAGTCCAACAGATTCCATAGAACCCATAGAACTCATAACAAAACTTTAAAACGATAGCAAAATAAAAGAATATATATAACAAAACCCTTCATATGCCGCTCCTGAACCTTGAATTCTGTAAACATTCAGTTGCATGCATAAAAGTTAAATATATACAAATTTGAATAGATTCAACTGGAATATAAAATCTGTTGCTGTTGCTGTTGCTGTTGCCGCTGTGGCTGTTGACAACGGAAGCAATCAGACAAACGCAATAGCGACAATTACATTAAGCTGCATACAAAAGCAGCAGAACTGCATGCAAAGAAAGCCAAGAGCAAACAGGTGCCACGGTGCGCAGCCGAACAACTGAAGTAGCAGCACTTAGGGCCACAATGCAGCAGTAGCAGCAGCAACAACAACAACAACAGCGGAAGGAGAAGCTGCCAGCGGGTGGGCGGAAATCCTGGCAAAACACAAAAATATTTTCTACCAAATTTACAATATGAAGTGGCTGGCTTCAAGTTGCTTGAGCTGCTGCCAAAGGTGTCTTGCTTATATTTTCACAACAAACACGCACATGAAAATACATACACACACACTCATACACAGTTGTCGCACTTCATTGCGTTGACAAGGCCCAAGCGTGGCAAGGCAGGCAGGCAGAACAAATGGCGTACGGCATGGGGCATACGCTATACCCTGCAGTAGTAAGCTAGCAATACGCTTACACACACACACACACGCACACCCACACTCACTCAATTGTTATGTTTGTTGCTGCATATTGTTGTTTTGTTGTTGAGCTGAGTGCATTTGGTACATAATTTTCAATTTTCATGCATGTTTTGCCATTTGGTTTGCTAAGTAGCAATGCGAATGCGAATGCGAATGCGAATGCGAATTGTTGTATAATATTTATGCTTTGTGTTTTTGATTCGCCCAAATGTGAGTGTGTTCATAATGTAAATGGCATGTTCAGCTAAAAAGTATGCTATGGAAATATTATTATATTTTTCTTATGCACTCGACCTCTGCTTTGCAAAGCTTTGTTACGAAACAAAATATTTTTATTTCAATTTGAAATTGGAAATTTAATTTTGCTAAAAATATATATCTAGTCAATTGAACAAATTTTTAAGTTAAATAAAATGATTTAATAAAAAATATTAGAAAATAGAGCGAATTTGTTGTCTGTAAAACAACCAAAAGCCGAACTTCAATTTAAGCAAAATATATAGATATCAGCTAGTTAACAGTTAGTGTGCAAATAATTGGCAGTAAAGCTGCAAGTAAACTGTATCAATCGATGCTTAGCAGAAATATGAATATTTCAATGAATTCCTATGTCATTTACAATCACTTCCAATAAAGTTACAAATCAAAACTTCGATTATTTATGAGCACTTCAAAGACGCTCGACTGACATCAAAGTATATTTACTCGATTTATATTCTCTTTATCAGCTGCAATGCCATGGATCATGCTTGAGCTCACTTTTCGCTATTTGGCAGCTGCTCGGAGCACTTTGACTGCGGCTATGTCAATAAATGAGCGTTGAGCTATTTACAAAGCATTAAATTGTAATTTTTTTTAATTACACACAAAAGATTTAATGGCTGCTGCGGTAATAATGTACAACAGACGTTGCCAGCGAGAGTAGCCAGCGGACAGACACACACCCGCCCATATTACTGGCAACTGATTAAAAAGCATAGCGCGGAAAAGTATGCAACGCTTAATTACATAAACGGCTGCGCCTGAAGCTGCATGAGGAGCCGAACATGAAGCACGGCGGTAGCCAGCCAACGGTCTGGTTAAGTTTATCCCAGATATGGCGGCACACTCGACACACTCAATATAAAGACAGACAGAGAGAGATGGAGAGCAAAGAAATTGTGAGAGCGAGCGGGAGGGCAAGAGCAAGTCAGATAGCTGCGCTCAAGCTGGCGTGCAAAATCGAGATAATAAGAAAATGAAGAAAATTAAATTGTTTTTTTTTTTTTTCTTTTTTTTTGTGTCCACGCGCCAAGTGACCAATTAAAGTGAACTGCTAAAAGTCTTCGACTCACTCACTCACTCACTGGCCATCCGGGCCACTGTCAGGCCAGCGGCATGTACCGCAAAATGTCTTCGTTTTGCCCGCTGAGATTTAGCTGACAGTATGGCACAGCATGTTCTTGCTCCTGTCTGTTTGCTTAGCTATAAAATCATTCTCAGATTTCTAATGATGCTCGGCAACGTGGCCATGGTTATGTGGCCTGCGCTGCTCAGAAAGAGCAAACTAAATTAGCGCCGCGAGCCTCTCCAGCAACAGTCAACAGTTGCCCCACAGTCGTAAATATAAGTTGGCCCGAACTAATATGCCAGCGCGTTTATGTGGCCCACAAATCTTGAGCAAAGCAAACGTGCGCCCTTCACAATGGAAATGGAAATGGAAAATGCCAGCTACCGTTTCGAAACTCTTGCCTCCACACCTTTGACTGTGCGCTGACTGTTGTGACTTCGGAACGCCATTGTTATATACCCTGTAAAAGAGAATAACAATTGCTGGAGCTGGAGCATATATGACGTTATTTATTTCACTAAATAATAATAAAGAAAAATGTAAAAAAAAAAAAAATAAATAAAAACATTTGATTTGATTAAAAATTTCGTAACTTATCTAAGTGTTGTTCATAATAATTTTAATAATATTCTTATTATTAAACTTTAAGCACATCCATATTTCTATTGTCTATGACAACTTTTTTTTTTATTCAATATTTTGTCATATTATTTTAAACTTTTTTATACCGTTTTATTTCATTTAGGCTGTAGGCTTACAATAAAATATAAAAATATTTTATTATATATATATATATTATTATAAATATAAAAATATACTTTTTAGTAATTTAATAATTTTAAATTACAAATTAAATAATAAAAATATTTAAAATTTTAAATAAATAAATAATTTAAAATTTTAAATTACTTCGTATATCATTCCAAAAATATGTAATTTTTACTATTTATTATTTTTTATTTCTTGCTTTCTTTGCTTTTCTTTACTTAATGTTGTTTTGCATTTTAGAATTGATCAATTTTTACTTGAAATAATATCTTGGGATTTAATTTGAACAAATTTCATTTACGTGGTATTTTCTAGTCTATATCTCTTCTACATTTCGCTTTTGCCCTTCTTATTTTATCGTATGTTTGCTGTTTGTTGCCAACACACTAATTACCGCAATTAATTATGCTGCCTGCTGAACAAGTTCTCTACCTCTTTCTGTCCCTCTCTCAGTTTCTCTCTGCATTGAGAGCAGAACTTTTAGCTGCTATTTTTTGTTGGGTTGGCTTAAATTTTGACTGAAAGTTGGGCCTAAGCTCATAGTATTTCGGGCTTGCTGCGTGCGTGTATGTGTGTATGCGTGTGCATCAGTGAGTTTATGTGTGTGAGTGTTTCAACATTCCTTGTTGCACAATCTAAGCAGTCTCTATTCAGAGACTTTTCGAACGTGGAATGCGCTTGAGTTGCCTGCTCAAAGTGCATATCAAATTCACTGCGCGCCAATTAATTAATTTAGTGAGTGGAGAAGGCTTTTGAGAACGTCAGTTTCCATGAAGATTTGTGTAAATATCCAGGGATGCTTTAGCTAATGCTGCTATCCAAAATATTATTAATATGTTTGTATGTCAATAAGTATGTACGTTTTTTTACATCTAGACGCGCTAGAATATCATCTTAAAGACTGCAGACGAAAGTCTTCCAGTCTACGTCTTTTACCCAATGCCGTTTCTCTCTCTCTCGCCCTCATTCTTTTTTTATAGCTTTTTAAGTTTACCAACACTTTCCCGTTTTACCCTGTTAAACGGCAGTGAACTGCAAATCCGAGCCAAAAATGAAATGAAAAGTCAGTTTGCAAATAAATTGATATCAGCTTGTTGCCCAAAATTTAAAATGCTATGTGATATACACACACATGTGCATGTTGACTATCGACGAACCGTATGAACAAAGAGTGGGTAAAAAAAAACCCAGCGCTGACACAAAAATAGCATTGGCTTAATAAACTCGAACAAGAACTGAAATGGCAGCTGCAGTTTCCAATGTTGGCGAGAGAGACTTTATGCGGCCAGGCTAGGGAAAAAAAAACATAAAGGCTTTAGCAATGAGAGTGATGTGAGAGGCAGTGATAGACTCGAAGATACGCTATATTAGAATATATGAAAATAAATAAATAGACAAGCCGAAGGCCTCTGCAGCCAGCGCTTTAGTTGTTACTTAGCTCATAATTTTAATTATAGTTAACTGTTATAAAAAAATAAATAAATATATAGAGAGGCTACAATAGGGCATTCCTCTTATGAATAGGAAAATACAGGATAGTTGAGGCAAACAAGCAAGAGTTGTACTACTTTTTATTAGCATATTTTTGCAGATGTTTTAGCTGTCATTCAAATTAATTATTCAAATTAAAATAGTTTTTTAATATTTATATATGTATGATAAGCCTCCTTGATAAATGCACAGTGTGCCTTCCAGCTTTCATTACACCCCTTGTAATCGTTACTAACTTTACAGGGTGTGTAACAAAAGCAAACGCCATCGATTTAGGCTAAAAGCGTGCAGCTTCGCTAACGCCATTTAGCCGGAAAAAAAATGAAAATAAACAAAATGAAGAAGAGGCAGATTTGTATTTTCGTATAGCACTCGTTTGGCCTTTAAGAGATTTTTGCCGTTTGTTTAAATGAGAGTTGCGAATTGCAGCCCAGATGCCTTGGCACTGACATGGGCTCATTATACGCTTTGCCTTTGACAGTTGAATGTGGACTGTGGACTGTTGATTGTTGATTGTTGAGCGATGTCCGTCCGGTTTAACAAATGGCTGCCACATTTTGTGGCACGAACGCAATAGCAAGCCAATGCAAAACAATTACACAAATGTCAGCCAGCAGCTGCTGCTACTTCTGCTGGTTCTTCTGCTGCCGCTGATGTCCTGATGGTAATAGCAAATGCTAATGCCTGCTGCTTGATGCTATTATGACGCACAAATAGAATTGTGTACAGCGAAAAATAGTATTTAACGCGCGGTTTGGCAATAAATGTCAGTCGGGGCCAAGGCCCGCAATATGCCGGCTGCCATTGTCATTTTTCGCATTCTCATCCGCATCCGCATCCGCATCCGCAGCCCTCATCCGCATTTGCGCTATTTGCCATTCATCTGATTTATGTGGCTGTCAACGCGACCCCAGGAGTTTACCATCCGTCGATGCTAGTTACAGAACCAGAAACAGAACCCACTGCAATGCCAGCCGTTCTCCCTCTCTCTACCGTCTGGCCGCAGTGGGCACATGGATACGGCAAACGTGGCTGATTGACAAACCTCTATTTGCCAAAATGAACCGTTTGACATGCGGTTTGACGGCTCTTCTGGCCACAGCGGTTGCCTCGTTTCTGGACCTCTGCACCAGCTGCCGCTGCCGCTGCTGCTGCTGGCTAAAAATTGCTTTAGCGCCAGGCGCAAACAATTTGCTTTGATTGCAATTCCAAAGCCCACATGCGCATCAAGAGTCATGCCAGACCCCCAAAAATACGTTTTCATGGCAAATAAGATGGTCAACAGCATTCAAAATTGTCCAAACTTTTCATAATTTCTGCCTGAATTTGATTTTGCGCGGCTTTAAATGAGATGAAATATGGCGGACAAGTTCTTCGTAATATATTTGAATGATTAGGCTTTTGGCTTAATTATCATAACGTGATTAGTAAGTATTTCTAAATGAAACTAGCTTAAGTTGACAGAAGATTTACTTTTTAAAATATTTAAATTTGTAATGAAATAAAAAAATAACAAATAATTAATAATAATTAATTAATCATACCAAATCATTTCCTAGTAAACTCTAGTTTCCATACAGAAAAAAATGAAAAGCTGAATATAAACCTAATACCATCTGAATAATTTTATTTCATTTGAAAGTCATGCACGTAAATGAAACACATTAAAATTTGGTAATTTCCAAAGTTTGTGACAGATCGAGCAGCTAGCGAGCCATTAAAATTTCGTTTTCTTTGCAGTTATGGAAAATCGTCGTCATCGCATTCAGAGTGGGAGGAGTAGTCCAACTGGGAGGTGATGCGTATGTTGCGCACGGGATACTTGGTCTCCGTGTCCGTTAGCACCATGGAGCTACTGTATGTGTTGATTTTGCGTATCACATCGGATACGCTTATCTTGGGCTTCCGCTTCTTCAGTCTGGACTTCCGTCTTGAGGCCGTTGAGGTAACTGAGAATGTCCTGGACCGGCCGCACTTGTTGATGGAAAATGTCGAGTCGAATCGCACTTCTGACTGAAATTCATCATCGTCTTCCGTTTGCAGCTCGGACGCTTCACTCTCATTTAGGCATGAATCCAAGTCATTTGAGCCCTGGGCATCAGTTTCCGAATCGTACTGCTCACTCTGCACGTCCTCCTCGAACGTTTGCCGTTGGGCATATCCGGCTAATGCATTGCCGCCGGTCAGACGATTCTCATGCACGAACTCAAAGTTGATGCCGCCAAAGACAGAACCGTTCGAATTGATAGTATTGCGCACATCAATCACACAGAACGTGAGTATTTCCTGGAACAGGCCCAGGCTGTTGGCCTCCTTGATGCCTTCATCGGTGACCAGCAGACATCCCAGCACAGTGCCGCTTCCAATGTCCCGCACGTTCACATGGTAAATATTGTCCGCCCGCAGCAGAATGGTCAGAGTAATATCCTCGAAACACCGCTTGCCCATGATCTTGAACAGCGAGAACTGCATCGTGTTGATAATGGGCAGATCCTTGTTCCTGCAGAACTCACACAAGCTGGAGGCCTTGCGCTCGAGCGGGATGTCGCCTTTCTTCGTTGTTGTATTCTTCTTCTGACAGTTGTCAGGAGGGCTTGGCTTGGGCTCCATGGGGAGCTCCTTGGGTGGTTCCTTGGGCAGCGTTTCCTTGGCAGTCTCCAAGCATTTGTACCTATCGGATAGGCCCTTAACACACTCGCAGAGCTGTTTCAACTGATCGTTCATGGTGTTCAATTTTTGCTTTTGATCGATTTCCTCTTCGATCTGCTTTTCCAATTTCATCTTCAGCGCGCATAATTCCTGTGTAATTTCTGGTATTTTTTCGCATTCGGCACATTTGATCTTTTCAGTTTCCGTTTCCTTCGTCTGATACCTGACGCTCTTTGCGGATTCCTTGGGCTTTGTGCTTGGAATTGGTTGTGGAGTCGGATTTGGAGTCGGATTTTGATTTGGATAGGGATCGCGTGGTAAGCTTTTAGTTGATGGACACCTGGGTATCTCTTTTGGCGCAACTTCGGGAGCTTTAGGGCATTCCTGTGGCATCTCCTTGGGGACCTCCTTCTCTTTGAATAGACAGCACTTGAAACGCGGCTTAGAGCTGGACCTGCTTTGGACAGAGCGCTTTGAGGGCACAACTATCACCGGCAGCTTGCATATGTATTTGTTTTTCACTTTGGGTTTCTGACGGCTTTTCTTTTTGTCCGAGTCGTCTTTCTCTTTTTCGACCAACTCCTTCTCACTGCTTCGCCTCTCCGGGCAGGGAGGTGGCGGTGGATCATTGCATGGACAATTATTGGGCTTCACTCCGCAAGCGGGTACGGGTATTGACATGAACGACATCGGCGAGGAGTCATTAAATGCACTTAATCGTCCGCCACGTAAACGGTCACGGTTCTTGGATTTTTTCAGAAATTCATCTGACTCCAAGGCTAAGCAATTTAACCGTTTCGCGCGAATCTGTGCTCTCAGATATCTTGCATAAACACGAGCAGCATCTGCAAGATTATAAAAATCCCAATCGAATTTTATTCATGTTTTTTTTTAAATACTTACCCATTATCTAACTTAACTCTAAATTTATTTCTATACCAAATAATTTGAACTCCGACTACTCTCATCTGTCCCAATTTCTAAACTGAATCCATTTGACATCTTGACGCCTGCTTTGTAGCCAAATTATAATAAGTGATTTGATTCCCATTGCCTGCTGGCTCTCCAACTCCAAACCCCAAACCATTTACTCTTCAAATGTTTCCCAACAGCTACTCAAGCCTTTGCCAATTTGTGTTTCTGACTGGGGTTGACAGCTGGTAGCTACCTTTTATTTCAAAGCCAACATTCCCAAGTAGATTTAAATTGACAGCAAGTCCGAAATTTCGACAGCAATAAGCTGCAAATTGATCAAGAGACTTCAAAAGCCAAGCAAAATAATGCTAGCTGACAATTGTATAATTATTAATTTCTATTGGCTTTGTGTAAATATAGATTTGTTTAACAAAATCAAACATTAAATGCAAATGCTATCAGGACGTGTGCAACAGGTATTTATATGAGAGTAAGCCAAGAAGTATATGTATGTAGCTAGAGCACATAGAAGGACTTCAGCATTAGGTACCACAAAAAACGAGAAGAAGAATAATTCCAGCCTCACTGAATCATACAATTTGTAAATTTCAATATGAAAATAAACATAAATTTCCGCTTTGGCACACCCATTACAAGATTTTATAAACGATAACACACATGTATATAAATATTATATTTAGTTTTATTTATCTTTTGCTCAGTTGGCACACAAAACCACAAAACATTTAAATATTGGCAACATATTTACTTGAGATACGTACATATACTTTTGTTGATTTATTAAATCCAATTTTTGTTTGCACTAGTTCTATTTTTGTTTTTTTTTTTTTTTTTTTGTATTTATTTGTTCTTTTACTTTGCTTCAATGGACAGTTTTTGTATGTTTATTAAAGTTTTATTTGTATTTACGTTTGACTCAGTTTGGATTTCATGCTCATATTGTTTTCGTTAAGCTCAATTGTATATATCCATTAAAATATGATTTGTAAGAGGATTAAGAAAACGATTAGACTGTAAATGTTTAGATTGTATTGTTAAGATTTCCGTGTGGATATGATAGATAAATGCAAGGATTTTTTACACAGATTAAGTCGAGTCTGCGAAAGTGTTTAAGAGATTTGTAAGAGATTTTTGTTTGCCTGTTTTTGTTTTTTGTTTTTTATAGTTTTACTTGAAGTGAACTTTTATATTAGTTTTGCAGCTTATACTTTAAGCTAAAGTTGTTCTATTTCTTTAAAAACTAAGCACTAAGCGCCCATCTAAGTGTTTTTTTTTTTACTTCTGTTTTGAAATCTTTTGTTATAAATTTTAGCTATCTTGCTGGGCTTGCAGATAAACTGAACGAAACTCTGTATTAACTTAAGCTTAAGAGCGGTTATATTAACAACTTAGAAGATTAATTAGTAGACGTTACATAACACGAGCAGCGATCGGGCAGCAGTCACTAAGGAGGTTAACGTGGCGACGCCTTAAAGCTAGACAAAGCACATGGAATTTTCTTATCTTTTTTTGTTTTTTTTTTTGGGAGAGGGAGGGTCACAGCTTTGCAAGCTCTCAGTGGCCATGCCGCAGCAGTTGGTGCAGCAGCAAAACATACAGCAGCGGATACGAATTTGGCAACAATGAGCCGGCCGAGACGCGCGGCTCCAGCGACAGAGTCTTGCACTTCTCCACTTTGGTATAGTCACTGAAGCCGGCCAGATTACGCGAGGCAGCGCGTATCAGGTAGACGGTATCCGGCTCGAGGTTCGTTATGAGAAAATTGGCACCTGGACAGACAAAAAAATAACGGGAATGAGAATGAGAATGAGTCAGCGCGTGAAATGGCGAAAATGCTGCAGTTGAATAATGGCAGCGCGCTGATGCAGCTGGCACTCACCCTCCTCGTAGGGGAAATCCTTGCGCTTGGCATTCGTCCATTTGCCCGCATCGGCTTTGAATTCCATCTCTGTCATGTACTCGATGCGGAAGCCGTTCACGTCCATAGGTCCGAGCTGATCCTTATCCCTCGGCGCGCTCAAATCAACATCAAACGTGTTCGAGTTGTAGCCGCGCAGCTGGAAGACGGACGGCGGCGGCGGCTTCTCGCCCTCCTCGAGTCGCGTGATGCGCTCGATGCTGCCCAAATGATTGTGGGCGAGGCAGCGATAGTTGTCAAATACCTTCGCATCCAGCACACGGATAGTCAGACGCGACCAATGGCTATCCGACTCGATGGTGTAGAGCTTCTCGTTGCTCTCCAGGCGCTTCTGTTTGCGGTACCAGCTGAACGTGGCCGGCGGCTCCGCCTGCGCCTCGCACATGATGCTCGCCGTGCCATTGATGTACGCGTACTGCAGGCCAACATGCGGCTTCTGCGTCCAATGCGGCTTATCTAGATGTATGAGATTAGAGGTTCAAGTTTTAAATTCGCATTCGTCAGGCGATTTCAATTCGGCTGCTTCCCTCAGCTGGCGCGCAAAAGTATGCTACGAATTGTGCAACAACCCATGCGCTTTGGGCATAAATCAAATATGGCCGCCAAGTCAAGTCATTAGCAACATGTGTGCCACGCCCCCACCACCGCACACGCCCATCGAGAGCATAAAACATATGCGAACGAAGCGTATGTAATTTTAAAATATTCTCGTGCTCCAAAAACTATTTGCCGCTAAGCGCGCTGCATACTAAAACGCACACAAATTTAGGAAGAGCTCGTAAAACTGCTCAAGTAATTTCCCTGCCATTCAATACAAAGGCACAGTGGTTCGATGGGGGAGAGAATGTGAAATGAATATCAATTTCAATTTAAGCAATCATAGCTGAATTATACATTTCATTTTTAATTCGAATCAAAAGGCTTTAATGACAATAATTAAGTCAGTTTTTTTATAAAATTTGTTAGCAAATGATTAATATATAATAAATTATTAAAAATTTTAGAGCATATACTTGAAAAAGAAGATTTTTTTCAGTATTTTAATATATAAAAATAAATATTTTTATTTTTTAATAATGGTTTGACATCGTAACTTAGCTTTCTTACCTACATAACAAGCTATTTAAGTACTACTACTCAATTGAGCACTTTTAAATTTATTTCAATGATTCCTGTTTAAATGCTGATTTTTATCATCATAGTTTGTCTTGATTTCTTTTTCCCATAATTTTCCCAGCTTGTTGGCCAGTGTGCATTATTATGTTGTATGAGTTGAAAGAAATCATAAATCACACTCACGTTCGATTTTCATCAAAACTGTGCGCTCCTGCATATCGGAAGCAATCGAATTCACTTGGTATGCCCGGCACGTGTACTCGCCGGTGTCACTCTGTGTTACCTTGTTGATGAGCAAACCATCCGCCAGGATGCGAAATTTCGGGGCGTTTGCTGTCGAAAATGAGAGCGAAACTTGATAAACGGGTGCAGCAAGAAAACAAAAATACAGAAAATATCGAAAACATAGAAAAGGAGAGAGAGAGAGAGAGATAAAGGAGCTGAAAGCTCATTATAGAGCTCTGTCCGACTCCCGACTCCCGACTCCTGTCTCCTGACTCACCGTCCACAGTAATGGGCTGTCCATTGAAATGCCAGGTGACATTCGGTTGGGGCTCACCCTTCACCTCGCATAATATTGTCGCATTTTGACCTTCCTTCACAGTTTTAACTGTATCCTTTTCGGTGAATGTAATTTTCTCTGCAATTTTTATTTTATTTTTTTTTTTTTTTTTTTTGTTAGTGGTCAACGGAAAAACACAATGAAAAATTAATGAATGTGGTTGTTGGCTTGCCATTGCCATTGCGATTCCCATTTCGATCTGTGTACTTACGATATACAATCAAATCGAACGATTTACTATGAAGCCCTCCCTCCGCAGCTTCGCATGTCCAATTGCCCTTGTCCGCCAGAGCGATGTGTGCGAAAACGATTTTCAATTGTTCTGTGTGGGAAGTTAAATGAGAAAAAAGAAAAGAGTGAATAAAATCAACATTAAATGAAAGTAAGCAGCGCAGAGCAGCTTATTGCCCGACCAGAGGTGATTTCTGCTCGCAGAGAATTCTTTATATAAAATACTTAAAAGTCAATTTGATATTTATTTATAAAGGACTTTAAGTTGTTACATTAAGTTTTAATTATTATTATTTTCTTTTTTTAGCTTTATATAAATTAGTATACTATGCATATCCTAGTATTAGACTTTGCTCAATAAGTAAATAAAATCTAAATCATTTGTATGATGAAAACTTAAAGACTTGGCCTTAACTATGGTTAATCTAAAGTCCATACATTATGGCTCAGCCACATCTCTGATCCTTTGATAAAGACTTCATCTAACTTCATCTATTAAAACTCTTTGCTGCATATATTCTCATCAAATTGGTATCTGTCAAACATTTTCATCCAATTAACTCTGTTTCAAATTCAATGATATATTGAACTTTTTTCTACTAACAAGTTTCTACATATATCTAAAAAAATATTCAGTAATAATTTAAGGTATACATCATTCAAATTAGCTCAAGTAATACTACCAAACTCCAACTAATCAGGCAGAAAATCTGCAAATTAAAGCACATACATACAATAGGAAGCCCCTTCTAACCCGACTTAATTCATCCTTCCACAATTTAATTGAAGACGCTTTGTTAGCTCTCGTAAGTCCAAAGGGGTTACAATTCTATTTGCTGGGTAAACGCGCACAAGTTCATTATGTTATAGCTTAGCTTAGCTCAGAGAGCTCCAAGTAAATTGAATACAAAAATAGAAGGAAACTGCGCTTTGAGTGCGTGTAAAACGTTGCAATTAATTTTATTTATTTGTTCTGCCTGCTGGCGCGAAAGTCCTTTGCTCAATTGCTTGCTTGCCAGCTGGTGGCTGTTGGCTGTTGGGTATTGGGTATTGGGTATTTGGTATTGGCTGGCTATTGGACTCACCTGGCGCCGTTTGCTCGATGTGTATGCGTCCTTTGTGCTCGCGTATTATTTCGCCTTTCGGCGATTTCCAGTGCAGTTTCACATCCGGACCGGGGCCGCGGCACTCGACAATGAGTGATTCGTTGGTGTAGCGTACGACGCTGTGCTCGCTCGGACTGAGCGTCAGGCTGTCATGGTGATTGGCCAAGACGGCGGCTGTGTTTGGTGAGGGAAATATACAAAAGTGAAATCAATGGGGTTTCAAGCACATTAGGTAATGGTTCGTTAATTGCAACTGCAGCTGCACAAAAGCCAGCCAGCACATTTCAAATGTAAATTGAAAACTTCTGTGCCAAAGTTTAACCACCCTCTCTCCCCCCTGCTCGAAGTTTACTAACAGCAGTGAGTTTTTCTTTGCCAACTACGCAAATGGCACAATACATTATAACTTACACACACACACACATACGCTCACACACACATATAAACATGTTGCCTCTTAATGTATTTTGTGAGCAATCCCAACGGCCACATTTTAAACTTGCTCCAACGCAAACTAAATAATAAATATTTTACTACATTTCATATTTCTGATTGCAGACAGCTGGCTCCTTTTTTGCCACGCCCACTTATCGTTCAGAGCTGTCGTCGAAATGTTAATGATAATTGCCCAGATTCGAGCAATTCCCAAGGGAGCATATATTGAATATTAAAGAAAGTTTGAGTGAATGAAGAGTCGAGGGAGATAAAGAGAAAAATGCCGGAGAACTGAAAAGACGATGTGAATGTATAAATGTCTGAATGTACGACGGCATGAATATATTACTCTTTTCAAGTACACTTCTATTCGATTCTCATGAGTTTATTTTGTAATAAGAAATGTTAGTTCCGCATACGGAAAAACTACTTGCAAACGAAGATGAAGCCAGCTGGAAGATGTGCAAATAATAAATTTAATGGAATTATTTATGATGTATACAAAGCGAGTTAATCAGTTATACAACTCAGTAGAATATCTACTTAAGGCCGTAACTAGTTTAAATTCTCATCACATGGACTATTAATTATTCCATTATCAATTAAATTATGTAACTTAATTATTAAAATATTATTTGGTTACTCAAGCATCATCTACACCTGCATTGTTTGCAGCAGCAGTTATTGAAGTAATCAAGTTTTGCTCATGTTTATTAATGTGATGCAAATTTCACACAAACTGGAAGAAATGGAGAAAATGCAATTTGTGTTAGATTGCAATTACCGGCTAATTGGCCGTGTTTGCTTCTATGCCGAAAATATGTCGTCGTTGCGTAATGACATTCTGCAAGTAGTTGCCGCATGTTACATGAATCACTCATTTTTGATTCATATTGAACAACAAAGAGCACTCAAATTATTTGCATTTTGCATGCCACACATTTTCATATTTTCATTCAACGTTACGGCGCCGAGGCTGCCATAGACGTAGGCAAGCCGTAGCCCTAGCCGGAGTTGCCTTGGCAGGTTGTTCATTGAAATTTATCACAAGAAATTGCAATTTCATTCTGCCGCTTCATGTCAATCTGTTCAACAGCAACAACAAATACTACTATATCAACGAAAGCAACAACAATAACAAAAGAAAAAAACAACAAAAATGAGATGTGAATACCTCCTGCCCCTGGTTAGAGCAACAGAGCGACGCATAGATGCAAAAATTTCTAGCATACTTTTTAATAAAGTTTCTTGTATGCCCAAAGTGCCAGAAAAAGGAACAAAAACAAAGGGAAAGTCGGGCAGGGGCTGGCGCAAGTTTTGCATAGAGTTTCTTTATACATTTTTCAGAGTTCTTTTTTTTCAATTTTGTATTCAAAGAAGTTGCAATTTTATTGGCAACAAAATGGCCACGTTGAAGCGATAGGTACATTACGTAAAGCAAGAAATAATATAAAAAATGAAAAAATTTAAAACTAAAATTCAAAATATATCATTCCAAATATTAGATTGGTATATACACACGTATATTGCAGACTTAGCAATTATCAAATTAATAAATCTGAATGCACAAAATATGAGCAATTTGGCAGCATCGCTATTTAAAGAAGCTCTCTTTTCTTATCGGCAGACTCCACTCCTCTCTTCGACCAGCTTCGTCTTCGCCTAGCTACTCATGCATGTGTGTATGGCTGCAGCTTTTGCATAAAGAGAGCAAAAATCAGTAAGGCCAACGTCCACTTTTATGTGTGCCCAATGGCAACTGTACAGAGAGAGAGAGAGAGAGAGAGAGAGAGAGAGAGAGAAAGAGAGAGAGAAGGAGAGTGTCGCGATGCTCACGAACAATTCACAAGCTCTGTGCACGAACTTCGTGTATACGAAGCAGCCGCCTTCGTAGATCACTCTGAAATGCATGTTGCATTTTAAGAGAGAGAGAGAGAGATAGAAAAGAAAATTCAACTCTGCTCAGGTCTCTCACTCGTTACATTGTACTAAATCAATGTATCAATTAATACGAAATTGTAAAGCCAAAGCAAACAAAGGATAGCATTGACTGTGTGATATTAAGAAATGAAAATCCATTTAATTATATAAATTATTTGCCAATAAAATTAAAATTAAAAAACTTATATTTTTCACATACATTTATACATTTACCAAACAAAGCAGCAGTTGCATACGCATCAGTACGCATTCGTACGTAAACAATTACATATACAGATATACATGTGTATGTGTGTATGTATGTATTTGCATAACACCTGCAGTCGACGACGCATGCCTTTGGTGAAGGGCATGCAATTGTTTGCTTATTTTGCCAATGCTGCTGTACGTGTTGGTATTGCTGCTGTAGTTGTTGTTGTTGTTGTTGCCTGTCAGCGTTTTCGCTATCTGGAATGGCTACGTCAACTGCGCACAATACGCGAAATACTCATCATAAAATTTCATGTGCACAACGTAGACGCTGCGCAGCCGAACATAATGACAGGCAGAACACATAAAACAAAAACAAAAAAACACAGCAACAAGAACCAACAACAAGCTGACTGCAAAAGCCAGTAAAAGTATTATATTTTTTTTTTTTATATTTACATATATATAAAAGATATAAAGAAATAAGGAAACGCATTGCCAAGTGCGGGCAAAAAGAAACGGTTAACGTTAACGTGTTAACGGTAAATGGCAACTGGCACTACCAGAAACGCTCAACAACAAAAATTATCTGTCGCACTCGCGCTGCCGCGTTGCTCGGTGGCCTCTATAAATGCTTATGTTATGCACTCTTTCGCATTGCGAATGCAAGTGCAAAAATGCATACAACCATGCGCGAGAGCGAGAAAGCAACAGCAGCAGAACGAAAAGATAAGATGACAAGTGGGAAGAGTATGGAGAGACCACAAAATAAAAAAAAAATAAAAACAAGAATAACATAAAGAACATAATTATAGTTCAGCTGTAGAGCATTGAATGCTCTACCGTTGCTAGAACTAAGAAATATTATAAATAAATAATTTGTTATATAATTTAAATAAATATTTAATTGATATTTTATGAAATTTGAAGAGTTCCGTATTAAAAAAATTTATGGTTAACATATATGGACTTCCACGTAATAGACATATTAATAGGGCTACCATCCTTAGGGTATAAATTATGCAGGAAGGCATATGCGTTGTCGGCTTGTGAAATGACGTGTGTGTCTGCACCAGCCGGCCTTGCATGAATGTGTGGGTGTATTTAAGTAAATGTATTTGCACAACATGCATGTATACATATGAGTATGCATGTGTGTGCGAGGGTGTTTGTGCCCCTGGGAGGTGTTGACCCGTAAATTTCATTAAATGCAATGCATTATATTATTTGCCTGCTGGCATTTGCCATTAAACATGCGTGTGTGTGTGTGTGTGTGTGTGGCCATACGCATGCATTAAATGTATCTGTATCTATAAATTTATATGCGGTGTATGTAGCTGCCTATAAATGCTTTTAAGCAATTAATTGCAGTTTAAATAAATGGTAATTAATTTAAAGAGATATTAATGACTGCATAATCGAGAAAAAAAAGTTTTAATTTTCCATAGATTTTGGTCAGAAGTTAAAAAAAAATCAATTATTTAAATACAGTTATCTTCAATATAAACCAAAGCCAAAAAGCTAAATTCAATTGAATTCAACGAGATTAAATTGAAATATCAAATTGATTGTGCTAAAAGTCAGTGACATCAGAGTTACCGATGGAAAAGTTTTACAATTTGTATATATGAAACTTTACTTTTGCATAACGATTCTACCGATTCTACTATAAGACCTTGGCAGTAAATGTAAAATTGAATTTTCTTTATTTTTTGCGTTAATTTGATGAACTTTTAAGAAATTATAAAATGTCAGCTGTATTGAGTCTCACAAAACTTTGCAATTTCCATTAGCTGTGCAGTGGAAAACTTTTTAATTATTTGCCAATATTTTATAGGCATCAAAAGAAAGGAAAGAGAAAAAAGCGTTAAAAATTTGCCTGCAAAATTGCAAAAACTTTTTGCGTTTGTAGCTTGTTGCTGTTGCTGTAGCTGTTGCTTTAAAATTGCTGTTGTTGATTACAGCTGAAAATAAAAGTTCGACTGTGGCAGTTGCAGTCGCACGCATGCTTTCAACGTCAACTGCAAAAGTTGCAACGCAGCAACTGTAATCGAGAGCAGTTTGACGTGGCCACAGGACGGCGCAGAGCTCAGTTATAATAATGTCAGCATAAACGCATATGAAGCACACTTAACCCAAATTCAAGACGAGGTGACGCAAAGATACGCAGCGTGCAGCTTGCAGCTTGCAGCTTGCCCTCGACTTGCATTTGCCATGCCACAAAGGCGAATAGAAATACTTGAGAGTCGAGCATGCAAATAATCGCAGCATTTGTATGAGCCTGACCCATTTCTGTTG
The DNA here is from genome assembly GCA_035047565.1 of Drosophila mulleri. Classification (NCBI taxonomy): domain Eukaryota; kingdom Metazoa; phylum Arthropoda; class Insecta; order Diptera; family Drosophilidae; genus Drosophila; species Drosophila mulleri. Next base: position 6,641,651 of record JAWNPK010000012.1, read on the forward strand.
CAAGTTTCTATACACTCACGCACACACACCCATACATAAATTATATATACATATTTTTTTATTATTACTTCTCATAAGCTGCCGTCATGGGGCAAGGAATTTAATTCGAAATTCTCACACAAAACGTTGCTGCTTCTACTGCTGCTGTGGCACGTAATGCCAAAACATACATAAATCATCGCCGCGTCTCCGCATAAGAATATATTTCCGCTATAAAATGGACGTTTCCGCATTTTCGGCTGGCAAGCAACGTCCCTTTGCCGCCACTGCAGTGCACTGGCTGCTGCTGCAGCTTCCAGCTCGAGCTCTACCTCTGCTGCCACAACAGGAAGTCAGCTTCAGTTCGGGCTTGTGCTTTGCTTTGTGGCAAGCGGAAATGCAGGTCGTAAAACTCGTTGCTACAGTTTCTCCAGGTAATTCTCGGTACTCAGTACACCTACATCTCCTTCCATTAGCCCCGCCCCCATCGCTCATACTCAGTGCTTGATGCTTTTTTAATAGTAGGTTGCAGTCTGACACTTGCTTCGATTTGCAGTCGGCTTGGACCAGTTAACAAAATTTACTTGGCCAGTGTCTTGCACCTCAAGGCAATTAATATTTCTCGGTTTTTTTTTTTTCTTCTTTTTCTTTGTCTAGCAGTTCATAAATTTGGTATTATATGCGTAGCCAAGGCTGCAGCGTGGGCGTGGCAGTGGGCACCGGAAAATACATTTATGCGTTTTTAAATGCTTTCACAACTCGCTCCGGCAACACACTCCGAAAAGAAGGAAGTTAAGTGCACATTAATTTTCGCCTTTCCAGCGATAAGGGCGGAACTTGATGAAAACACAGGAGCGCCTTCTGCTGTACTCTGCTGTTCCATTCCAGCGTTCCGGACAACTTATGAAACAGTTCCAGCTCATTCATCAACATTGTGCGCCTTTGACTTTTGAAACAAAAGTTTGACAAACTTTACATTTATGCAGGAGACGGCGGCACCCGAGGCGAAGTCAAGCAAATGCCGTAGAACTTTATAAACCAGGGAAAAAAAACAGCAGAAGTTTGCTATGCTTAAGCATTTAAAACAGTTTATAGATAAATCTCTGGACAGTGGAATGCATGTAAAATAAAATAAATATGTATCTGAGTATATATATTTTAAAGGTTATTATCTGCTTGAAATTCATTATTTAAACTTTAATCAATTTCCTGTTCATTTGCTCAACTCCCACGAATCTCACTTGGTTCCACTGTGCAGTTTAAAAAAAGTGTAGCATACTTTTCGGCTGCCTGACATAACTGAGCTCGTGCGCTGATCATTTGTTAAACAAATTTGCGTCAAGTTGCAACATGACAGACGTCGCATTAATCATGGCCCATCAAATTGCATAAATTGCGTATTAAGTGCCAGTGTTAATGGCTTGAGCAATTATGTAAGCCGTAAACTTGCCACAGAGCCGTCGAGTGGCACAAAAGGTGGAGCTGGCAAAGAAACCGGAGAGCAGAAGAAACAGCAGCTGCCCGCCGCATGGCAAACATAATTATCGCGACTGCAACACCCACTGAGTGGGCGTGCCACGTTCGAAAATTGTAATTGAATCCGCTATATGTCTGTGTGTGTGTGTGTGTGTGCCACATTACGTATACGCAACGTGTGGCAGTGGCAGTCGCAACAACTTGTGTGTCCCCACAAAAGAATAAAAATCAAATTTCTTCAACAGTATAAAGTAAAGTTTTGTCGCGCTGCAATTTTTAGTTAAAAACTTTGTCTCATGTTCACTTGCTGCACTTGGGCACTGCTAAAAATTAAAATCCAACTGCCACAACTTGACAACGACAACAACAGCAACTACAACAACAGCAGCATCAACTTGAAACGACTTACAGCTTGCTTGTATACCCAGTGGCAATCAAAATAACTAAGAAGGGTAATATGTAGCGAATATCCTACAAATGATCGGTGTATGTGCATGGAGTATATAAACTTATGGTTGACATTGAATGATGAAATGATTATGGAGGGAATAATCATATTCCCGAATAAACCGACTAGTTAACAGTAATAGGAAAATAAACTATAACAAGCTATTATGTGGTATGCATTGTAAGCAAATTTTGAAAGCTCGCCAAAATATACGAATGACTAATTACAAAATATATATAAAAAACAAAAAAATATATAAATACTGAAAAAAATTTAAAAACATATTTTTTTATTTAAAAAATATATTTTTAGTAATTATTAATTTTATATTTAAAAAAAAATATGTTTTAAATTATATGTTACTATTAAGAAAGCAACAATATTTTAAATTATTTGAAATTTTTAAATTTTTTAGTTCTAATATAAATTTTCAATATTATCTTAAATTTTATAAAGACTTCAAATATTATTCGTACAATCTGTAGACTAAAAAATTGTATATAAAAATGTTATATAAAATGTGAAATATTTTTAATATATTTTTTGAAACTTTTAAACGTTTAATAAATAAAAAACATTATTTTAATAATATAAACAAAAGCTGAAAAAATAAAATATACGCACTCGACACCTATGAGAGCTACTCATTATTCTGCGTTTCTGTGTTGTTGAACGATAATTAATTATTCAATTTATTTAACACTTCAGTTGTGAAAATGTCAAAAGTTTTGTTTTTAAGCACCTTGCAAATTGAAACAAAAATATATTTTTTTTTTTTTTTTTTTTATTAAAGCCATACGAGGTTTTTCAATAACCCCTTTGTGCGCTTATTATCTCTTCATTCAGCCCATTAGGGCGCGCCGGCAACTTACGTTGCTGTTGCAATTTACAAATATTTACAATTACAAATATTTACAAAACAAAAATATTAAGTATACGACTTCAGTAAGTACAAAATCTCCAATCAAACAGCACAAACAGCACATAGAAGGCACATCAATCATTAAAGTCGACTTATATCTCTCTACAGGGTATTTGCCGTACTAATACTTTGCAAATAGCCGCTTACTTACATTTTTGTTATTATGGTGCAGCTTGTGTCTTTTGCTAACAACTTTGCTGCCTGCACTTTGTCGTAAAAATAAAGTTTTACACACACGCGCGAGCTGTTTTCCTTTCTATTGTATTAGTAACATGTGGGAGTGCGTCTGTGTGTGTGTGTGTGTGAGTGCGTATGTGATGATGATGTTTCCTTGGTACATGGCGCATTACAGCAATTGCTGCAACAATAACCAAAAATGACGCTGCTTTTGTGGCGCTGCATTTAGTGTCTTCATTTTTAGTGCGTCGTAACCAAAAAAAAACTTGAAGAGCCTGAAAGGCCACTTGAGCTACCAAGCTAACTGGAGCCAACTTAGTTGGCCAACAGCAAGAAACTTCAATTCGGTCAAGCAGCGAACTGAATGCAACTTAATGCACCTTCAAGTGGCACGATTAGTTCCTCGACGCAAGTGAGCCGCTCACTCAATTTAATATTTCATTAGACAGCTTTCAGGCATTTTTAATCCAGTCAACGGTGAAGACGCTATAAATTTTAGCTGCGCTACGTAAATTGTTTTCCAAGTTACTTAAGAATTGTTGCGGGAGCCACAACAGATAGCAAAAGCAACAGCAGCAGCAGCACCAGTGGGGGGTGGCGCTAACGTTGCAGGCAACAATTAATGTGCTTTTAATTCAACTTAAGTGCGCATTCGTAATTGCAAAATTACACCTAAGTACGCAGTATTTAAAGTTTACCCACCTCAAATAGCAACTGCAGCAATGCGCCAGCTAAGCTCCACTTTCGAGTGGCTTTCAATTTAATTAAATTTTTGCTTAAACCGTTCGCCTAGCTAAAAGTGCAGCTCGCTTAATTTATGCCGCCTGCTTCTAGAATTGTTTTGGCCCAAAAAAGAGCTAAGCTTTTAGCGGTATGTTATGAACAGCCAAAGCCAGCATAAAACGTGTAACAAATTGAATTTTTCACACACACACAGAAAACACCCACACACCTACTACACACGTCTAGCCACACACTTAACAAGTTTCGGTGCGGGCTCAGCCATATTGAAAAATGTGACAATATTTTTCACAACAAAATTGTCTGACAGGTGGGCCAGATTAAGCTGCTGGCACTGCAGTTGCTGCCGCTTGTACCTAAAATTTGAAATATTGTTGCTGGCTTTTTAGCACACGCTGCAAAAAGATTTCCTACGCACTATGCAGCCACAATTTAAGCTACTTAAACGTGAGAATTATCTTTCGGAGAGGCAAAAACTATTAGTCAAGATATTATATTTATATTTATAGTTAAAAAAAAATAAAATAAGGTACTTTAAAAGCAAGCTGAAGCAAAAACTCGAAACTTTCCTCTCAATTATAATCCCTAAAACAGCTCATTAAAAATTTAGCTGATATCATTTTGCACCTAATATTATCATTTTACACATACATATAATCTGGTGTCATTTAACCAAAGCTCCAAAATATTTGGCTTAGAGCTCACATTTGTTCGCAGACTGTTTGCAGATTGTGGCTAATTAGGGCATTGCAACCTGCACTGAGTTGCAAGTGCTACAGCAGCACCAACAACAACAATAAATAAAACCCTTTGAAGGATTTCGCTTCATTTGCGTGCAGACAACAACAGCGCTTGCCAGATTTATGCCATAAAAGCAGCGCAGCCAGGCGACTAGGGCGGCAGCGAGGTGTTGGCCACGTTGACTGTTGGCATTGGTGCTAGAGCTACAGATAATTAGCGTCAGCTCAGTGCAAGAAACAGCATAATGGCTGCCCGTTGAGTGGCTTTTATGCGCCGTTAAGTATGTACCATAAAGATGAAAACTAATTTAATTGGCGTGAAAGTGCATAAAATGCATATGTGTTGGCTGTGTGTGTGTCTCTGCGTGTGTGTGTGTGTGGTTGACCAAGCCCATTCACTGGTTAACAAGAATGTAATGCATACGTAAAAGCAAATATCATTTATTCTCATTTGTTTTTCATTTGTGAAGTGATGTGTAAATAATTAATTAAAGCTGAATCGTTTACCAATCCACAAACATTTGCCTTGGCCACAAAGTACAAAATGCATATATTGGTTTTGTGAGGTCTGCTCTGGATAGTTGCATCGGGTCTAAAGGTAAATGTAGGCATTCGTCTCTTGTGTGACAATTGTGCAACTCCCCTGCATACATCATTATGGTGGGCTTGCGAATGCAAATGATTACGAGAATATTTCAACAGATAAACAGTTGAATTAAATGCAAGTTGACTGTCACTCATTTGAATTGGGCAAACAAATGCACACAAATTCAGCTGGCATCGTCAAGGCGGCACGACCTTTTTCATGTTATTCTTTATCTTTTTCGCTGGCAAGATGGGAGATGGGAGATGGGAGATGGGAGATGAGAGATGGTATGGGCCGGGGCGAGGCAGTCAGTGACATATGTCTCGCTGGCAGGGTCAGGCGGGGACTGGCAATAAGTAATTCATTACTTTAGTCATGCATTGTCATGCAATGTTGGCCACGCTTTTTCACGATATTTGCATTGCTGGCGTTTGTATTTTTATGGCTGCATATGGGCGACATATGCAACGTCTATGGCTGCATGTCAAGCTCAAGCTGAGAACGGCGAAGCTGTTGCAATTTGTATGCAAAATTGTTTTACAAATTGAGCAAGAAAGATGGCGTAAGCAGAATGCACACAACATATACCGACTCTAACTACTGCTGTACAAACTCTCACTCGAAGCGAACAGAAAACGAAACGAAACGGAGGCAAACAAGCGCCATGTCGCACCAGCTCCAGCCTCGGCACGTTGACTATCAAGAATTCACATACGACACTCGCATCACGCTTGTTTTTCTTTTCTCAGATACCCTGTAAGTGAGCGAATGATAGATGATGGGGCTTAGGAGGCTGGAGCAAGCATTCGTAATGAGCGCTTTGCTGCGAACCAATAATGGAAGATTGATACATTATATGTTTCAAATTATATATACAAAATAAATAATAATAAATATCTATTTTTTTCTTATATATAAATATTTTTATATTTATTTATTATTTATTTTACTTTATTATTTATAAATTGATAATCTAAAATAAAAACTTACAGTAAAGCACTGGCTATAGAGCCCTTTGGCTTGAATTTATTTATATTTCCATTTAACCCATCCATTCAAGGCATCCAAGAATCTCATCCATTAAATAAATAAAAAAAAAAAAAAAACAATATATCTGTTTCTTGTCCATCTCTTTTACATTTTAAGTAACTGTGCACAGGATATTGTCTAGTCGTGCACTTCCGCTTGAGGCATTTTCTGCTAGTTTCCTCTTGCCTTTCTATAAATTTTTGAATTTTCAGCATTTTCCTTTTGCCAGCAAACACATGACATACTTTTGCACAGACGTGTGTGCTTAAATGCTGTCATTGTCTGACAGTTATACACACACACACACACACACACACTCTCACACCCTCATCAGACAAAGCATTTTTTTGCAACTTTGGTATGCATAAAAAAAAGAAAATGATAAAAAATGGAGACCTTTTTCAATGGATTCAGTGTAATTCCAATATTTACATGATTAATTGAGTTTATTTTTAATTTACAACAAACAAAGCCAAACTGATTACAAGTCCCCATACCAAGCGTTGCATTCATTATGAGTAAGTTTAAATAAAACAAGATTAATTGAGTTTTAACCCACAACCCCTAGGGGCGACCCATAAAATGAATCTATTGTTTAGCGTAGCGTGTTGGTCACCTTTTTTCCACAAACTCTCTCACTCTCTCATACTCCCTCTCTTTCTCTCTCTCTCTTTATGTATGTATATTACAAAATCATTAAGCTTTGTGCTCCCTCAAGTGGATCCACTCCTCAGCTCAACTTGCAGCTAGTTTGGCAAGTTTCTGTTCGGTTATCTTGAAAAGTTTATAAGCCGATGACTTTCTGCACTGATCCACTTTTAAATGGTAACAGGTGTTGGCTTCTCCAAATATACATACACCATATATAAATCCCATGCACAACTTTATAAAATGCGGCGCAAAGTTTGACGAGATGTACGCGCTCGTAAGTATGCTACAGTTTTTCATCTGCAATATATGCATATACAAATTTGAGGTTGAAATTGAGTAAGTTCTATAGAATCGACTTTTTCACAGATTATTTTTTTCAATATGAATGTTACTTGTGCATATTCTCATATGAAAATACAGCTCAACGCCGTGTTAATGCTATTAACTCTTTTTCTGATAGTGTATCTCAGCATCGATATAATTTGTGTGTGCTTTTTCACGATGTCATCCAACGTAGTTTATATGAATTAAAGTTATGCTTTTATGCTTTTGAATTTCCATGACATGTTTTCAACCCTGAAAAGGTGAAATCAGGGTATAATTTTTATGTAGATATGCATTTTTAAACTCTATATATGTATGTCATATATTTTTGTTAAAGATGACAATCCGCATAGCTTATGTAGCCATTTCCGTCTATTATTCGGTCAATAATTTTCTCTGTTCACATATTTATTATTTGCTTGGCTCAGGGTATTTTCTAGTCGATCAGTCTCGACTAAAGTACTATTGCTTTTTAAAAACTTTATATGTATTTGCGGTTTTCTCTGGACGCAAGAATTGTCTGCTTTTTTAATAGAGTATCTCGGCTTGCACAAAACCTTTCCACCATATAAAGTTTGAATTGCACATACAATTTAATTGCAATAAATAAATAAATTTCAATTAAGTGAATAACAAAAAACCGCTGCCTTTCACATTGAATGCATTTATATATAAATCGTTGCGTATTTATTTTATTATTTGCATTAAGCGCAATTCAATTTTGCTGCTTTTGTGACTCTGCGTGGCTCTGGCAGGGCTGTAAGTACAAGTTTGAGCATTTTATCAGCAATGTCGCAGCTGAAATTTGTGTGCCAGACTTTTGGCCACTTTGAAATTTGAATTGTTCCAGGGCTCAATTTTCAAGTTTGCCCGCATGTGCTTCATTTGTTTGTTGGCCAGAGTCCACTCGGCGACGACAACTTTGTGCTGCGTGCCGCATGCAGCATGCCTCGACTGGGGCTGTGAGTTAAGGTGACGGTGAAGTGGGAATCGTCTATTGAGCGAACTTTTTGAAAAGTGGAATTGCATTTGCTCTGCTTGAGAAACTATTATAACTTTTGCCATGCCGCCAAGCAAGAGTTTCAGTTCATCCAACTATGAAAGTACTTTATGTGCGCTAACAAAAATATTTCTTTTATTGAGTTTCGCCTTCTGCGTCATTCGATTTTAGGCTGTGCCGCACAGCCGCACATCCGCCGCTTGTGCCAACCACTTGAATGCAGCACAAAAGTTTTCAGCTCAAAGCAAAGCGAATAGCTGCCGCCAAGTAGCTGCTGCCACAATTGATACCCGGCCCATTGTTAACAGTCGGGCACAAAGGCGCAGACACAGCTGGAAATGAAAACGAGCCCAGAGATAGAGATGAAGATGGAGATGGAGATGGAGATAGAGAGTCTGTGTAGTTAGTGTTATATGATACACAAGTGCTGTCAGGCTACTAACAAATGCTTTTATTTACTTAGTTCCGCACTCTGCGAAACGGCCACATCAGCCTACGACTGGCTGCAAAATAACAAAGTTATGAGCGATGGCAAGGACTCTTTTAAGTCTTAAATACACAGCTTAAGAGCAAATTTAAAGATATTTATATAATGTTTTTTTTAATGGTTCAATTTACTACTGATGCGTGACTCTACTAATATAGTTATACTTAGATATCTCCCCCTGTCTAGAAACTGCTTCTATATATTTGCTTCTGCTGAATAAATTTTCATATAATTATTTTGTAGTATATCGTAGCCAATTATCATGTATATTAATAGCTGTCTTTAGGCATACCAAATCATTATCATAACTCAATATGCTCACAAAATCAATCCTATTTGCATACCGGAAAAAAAACTAATTACACCTGTAATAATAAAAAATGCTACTGCATGACATTAACCAGTTTTTCGCATACAAATAACCTGCATAATTATACGCCGCAATACGGTTGAATATTTTAGCGACATTTTTCCATACATTTTTGCATATATGAAAATTATTTGAAAAAAGCAAAAGATTAAACAAACAATAGAGTTTAAATTGTATCAGTTTTCGTAATTTAAAGAAAAATTAATAATTAATAATTAATTTTAATCCAGCTCTTGAGGCATTCAATTTACTATAAAAAATTTAATTTAACGATAATTTGTTTTATTATTATTTTTAAGGTTATTATTATTTATATTATACATAGCATCTAGTCATAAAATTATTTGATTGATTTTTTAGACATTATAAAAAAGTATACAATATTTACTTCTACAAAAGCGAATAATTCAGGACTATTGATTTACAATTCTAAATTTAAAAGTTGAGTCTCAAAAATCAACTTTTGTACTCGAGGCGAAATTTCGACTTCACTCAACCAGAGCTGCGCTTCTGTCAGTTTTGAGGAAGGTCAAGCAGAAAGTCAGATTTCACTTATATGAAAGTTTAGTTTAATGAACTAAATTTTCAATTAAACATTTTCCAAGAATGACTTGCTCTTTCAACTAAAAATAGTTTGGCAAAAAAAATTATAAGAGTAAATGTTTTTGTATACAATGTTTTTTCCTTTCTCTTTTAATTTTTTTTATTTTTATTTATTTATTTTTATTTTTTTTTTTTTTTTGAGGATAAGATCAAGGCAGCAAGAGAAATATATGTATTAGAGTAGCATTAAACAATTCAATGCTGGACTGTAAGTATATTGTTATTCTCATGCTTGCTATACTTAAAACTAGATTTTGACACTCATTTGATCTATATATAAAATTCATGCGTGCCGCATGCAGCATGCCTCGACTGGGGCTGTGAGTTAAGGTGACGGTGAAGTGGGAATCGTCTATTGAGCGAACTTTTTGAAAAGTGGAATTGCATTTGCTCTGCTTGAGAAACTATTATAACTTTTGCCATGCCGCCAAGCAAGAGTTTCAGTTCATCCAACTATGAAAGTACTTTATGTGCGCTAACAAAAATATTTCTTTTATTGAGTTTCGCCTTCTGCGTCATTCGATTTTAGGCTGTGCCGCACAGCCGCACATCCGCCGCTTGTGCCAACCACTTGAATGCAGCACAAAAGTTTTCAGCTCAAAGCAAAGCGAATAGCTGCCGCCAAGTAGCTGCTGCCACAATTGATACCCGGCCCATTGTTAACAGTCGGGCACAAAGGCGCAGACACAGCTGGAAATGAAAACGAGCCCAGAGATAGAGATGAAGATGGAGATGGAGATGGAGATAGAGAGTCTGTGTAGTTAGTGTTATATGATACACAAGTGCTGTCAGGCTACTAACAAATGCTTTTATTTACTTAGTTCCGCACTCTGCGAAACGGCCACATCAGCCTACGACTGGCTGCAAAATAACAAAGTTATGAGCGATGGCAAGGACTCTTTTAAGTCTTAAATACACAGCTTAAGAGCAAATTTAAAGATATTTATATAATGTTTTTTTTAATGGTTCAATTTACTACTGATGCGTGACTCTACTAATATAGTTATACTTAGATATCTCCCCCTGTCTAGAAACTGCTTCTATATATTTGCTTCTGCTGAATAAATTTTCATATAATTATTTTGTAGTATATCGTAGCCAATTATCATGTATATTAATAGCTGTCTTTAGGCATACCAAATCATTATCATAACTCAATATGCTCACAAAATCAATCCTATTTGCATACCGGAAAAAAAACTAATTACACCTGTAATAATAAAAAATGCTACTGCATGACATTAACCAGTTTTTCGCATACAAATAACCTGCATAATTATACGCCGCAATACGGTTGAATATTTTAGCGACATTTTTCCATACATTTTTGCATATATGAAAATTATTTGAAAAAAGCAAAAGATTAAACAAACAATAGAGTTTAAATTGTATCAGTTTTCGTAATTTAAAGAAAAATTAATAATTAATAATTAATTTTAATCCAGCTCTTGAGGCATTCAATTTACTATAAAAAATTTAATTTAACGATAATTTGTTTTATTATTATTTTTAAGGTTATTATTATTTATATTATACATAGCATCTAGTCATAAAATTATTTGATTGATTTTTTAGACATTATAAAAAAGTATACAATATTTACTTCTACAAAAGCGAATAATTCAGGACTATTGATTTACAATTCTAAATTTAAAAGTTGAGTCTCAAAAATCAACTTTTGTACTCGAGGCGAAATTTCGACTTCACTCAACCAGAGCTGCGCTTCTGTCAGTTTTGAGGAAGGTCAAGCAGAAAGTCAGATTTCACTTATATGAAAGTTTAGTTTAATGAACTAAATTTTCAATTAAACATTTTCCAAGAATGACTTGCTCTTTCAACTAAAAATAGTTTGGCAAAAAAAATTATAAGAGTAAATGTTTTTGTATACAATGTTTTTTCCTTTCTCTTTTAATTTTTTTTATTTTTATTTATTTATTTTTATTTTTTTTTTTTTTTGAGGATAAGATCAAGGCAGCAAGAGAAATATATGTATTAGAGTAGCATTAAACAATTCAATGCTGGACTGTAAGTATATTGTTATTCTCATGCTTGCTATACTTAAAACTAGATTTTGACACTCATTTGATCTATATATAAAAAAATACCCTTTCCCTATCCATGTAAGTATGATGCCTAAATAGTTACTATATTAAATGCAAAGTTGTTCTCTTGCTGCCAGTTAATCTGTCGCATGGCTGTCAGCACAAATAATTTTTTACAAACATATCAGAGATATACGCTTGATAAAATCTTGTGTAATAAACATTTTTAATTTCAAATGGAATTATGTCAATTGTTTTATGGCGCATTTAACAATAAAAACTTGATTTATAAACTAAACAAATTAACAAAGTTCATCTTTTTTTTTCTGCAACGTGGCTAAATAATGTGACACATAAATTTTGTAACATTTGAAATAGGCAAATTATCGCTTTAAAATTTATAGAACTAACCGCACAGTGGGGCGACATAGTTTGAAAAACTTCCGCACACACACACACCCATACACACACACACCAGCACACAAACGAGCCGCAGAGTGCGGCATATGCTTGCCGCAGCAGATGTTGTTGTTGTTGTTGCTATTATTGTTTTTAGTTGTAGCATTGTTGGTTGGCTGCTTCTTGTTTTTTGTTGTTGTTTTTTTTTTCTGTTTTTGGTTAGCTGCTGTTGTTTGTTGCGCTAGTTTTGCGGTCGCGCTTTGTTTTGCATCAGACAATGCAACAACAGCAAAAACCTTTGCAAAATTGTAGCTAACATGGCGAGGCAGTGGATGCAGGGTGGGTGCGAGTCCTGCAACAAAAAACTGCATTACTATGCAATGGCAGCGACAGGGGTAGCCAAGTTTTAATTACGTAAAATATTTTTGCGTGCACCCGCTCTAATCAACTTAAAAGCCAGCAGCAGCAGCAACTACAGCAGCAGCATTAGCCCAAAACTGCAATTCGGCAACATGGTCAAAGGATTGTTGCAACTGCAGCTCTGCTACAAGTTTGTGCGCCACTTCACAGGCCCTTAAAAACGTTGCAGCAAACGCAGCGCTGCGCAGCACCTAATAATTGCAACATTCGCTCAGGCGTCAGTTAGCCAACATGGCCGACTGTCAGACAGTTGTCGCTGATGCTGTTGCTGTTGCAGTTGCTGTTGCTGCTGGTCTTGTGTAATTACTTGGTGAGCAGCATACGCAAAATGGTTGATCTGCCAGTTGCCGAAGCGACAAAACCTTGCAGTAGCAACAGCAACAGCAACAACAACAACAGCAACAATAACAGCAACTGTAGCAGCAACAACATCCGCTCTAACAATTACAGACTACAGGCAGAGCTCTCTAAGTGCTTTCTGACATGCCACTATGTGGCCCTCAACTCTATCTAGCCATGTGTGCGGCTGTGTAGGTGTGAACAACATTTATTAACATGCGCTGCGTGTGTGCTATATATGAGTGTGTGTGTGTGTGTGTGTGGGTGTGTGCGTGTGCTTTCTGTGTAAAAGCAATTTAGTTTACTGCTGCAGCAACGTAAACGTTGCCCGGCGGCTTTTAGCTGATTCATGGCTAAACGTTCTACATGAGTGTGAGTGTGTGTGTGTGTGTGTATGGCAAACAGTGCGTATGATTGATATCTGTCCAACAAATGCGCACAATAACACTAGCTGAAAGTATACTACTTAAACATTACAGCCATTGCCATCATTTTTAAAGCTTTAAGCGGAAAGTCGAGGCTTGGGATTTTATTTCTGATCAATTTTGGAGAATTAATTATACATATATTTTGTATTTTAATTATATATAAATAAGTTAAAATTTAAAATTTTTAATTTTAGAAAATGTAAATATTATTAGCTTTGTAAACACAATTCGCAACATTCTTCTCGCAGTATATTGCAATCAATTATTTATTTACTATAGAGTGCAGTATATATTTGATATATTAATCATTTATACATATGTATATCCTATAATTTATTTAAATAATACGCTACATACAACGCTCTAGAGATTTCAGATACTCTGTCAGTTTCAAAATGTAATTAATGGCAAATATATTATTTATTAATTTTAGCTTGATTTATATTTAGTTATATAATAAAATAAAAAAATATATCAAAAATTTAATTTAGCAAAAAAAAAAAACTAATTTAAAAATATATGTACATATTTTTTTCAGCTAAACTATAATAAAAATACAAAAAATTAAGTAAATTTTATGTAGCTAGTCATACGTGAAATAATATTATCAGCTCCACTCTAGTTAATATACATTATTTACATTTTCAGCTCGTCTAATTTTGAACACAGTTCGATTTTCAAAGCTGACAAGTAAAATTTTGTGGCCAACTAGCTCTATGCAAAATACCCGTTATCAGGTAAAGTCAAGTGGGTGCGTGAGTGTCTATGTCTGCGTGTGCTTGTGTATGTGGTTGCTTAGTTAAGTGTAGGCGGAACAAAGTAGATACAAGCAATAGATAAGCAGGCATAAATCACTTGGGTTACCTGTGCGAGTAAAAGATACAACCGGACCGCACATAGCCGCCTAGCTCACTACCCAGAGTTGACTTTGTGCTGATGTTTTGGCCAGTAACTGTTAATCAACAGCAAACATGACTTGGGCAAATTATGCAAGTGCATAGGCCTCATATGCAGAGGCCTCCAAGCGGAATGTGAGCATTGTATTAAATATTTTCCAGCAGGCAGTTAATGAAAATCGCTGTTGGCTCTGCGGCTGCTGGGTCAAAGACCAATCAATCAATATTATATTACATGTTTTTTCTTTGCCCCTCCCTCAGCTCGATGCGATTTCAATCGAACTCAATTGCCGCAAATTGCGGCACACATCACAGTAAATGCAATTATGTGAAAATTGCATTTTATTTGATTTTCGATTAAAGCCAGAAAATTGGCTTATGCAAATTTATGATAGTCAATTACGTAAATTCAAATTGATGCAATGCCAAACATCTTTTGGCCAAATGAAGCCGTGACACTTGTCTAGGCAAAGGCAGCAAGTAATTTTGTTGTTATTAACACTTTAGGCTGAAACAGACATATTTGAACTGAGAGAGCTCTGATATATCAGATTACAAATATCTAATTCGTATGGAGCTAGACAGATCTATTTGCTCATATGTATATAGCCTTGAGACAGACGGATGTGCAGACAGCTTCATTGCAACAGCAGCTGCTGCTTATTGAGAAAATATAAATTACATACTGTCTCTGTCTCTCTCTCTCTCTCTCTTTCTCAGTCTTCTCTCTTAGTATTACATATATACAGAAAAAGAGTGTCACAGACCACTAGCATAATCGAGTGCATAGTATAAAAGTTCATTAACTTTTATTGCTTATACACATATGTATGTAAATTCCTCAAACATGTAGAGCGCTAAGCTTTCAAAAGCCAAATTACTTAAATGGCCGAAGTTGTAAATGAAAATATAAATAATTATGCATTTCAGTTATTGGTACGCGTATCTGTCCATTTGCAATCCACAGCTTAATACAGTTACTCTGTGGATGTATATGTCTCGCATATTTTGTAATTTTGTTTTCAATTATCAAAAATACTGTTGCTGTTGCGTTTGGAGCTGCTGCGAGACGAGAGTCGAACAATATTATGCATTTGCGGAAAATGCATTTCGAATTGCAATCGCGCTTCATTTACAATTAATATTGGCAACGCTTCAATAGTATTTGGGGTATTTGGAGGAGCGTGCGCCACCTACGTAATTTCCAAATATTTGTCTGTTTGTAATATAATCAACGCAATGGGCGGTATTTTAAATGGACTGGCGAAGTGCACTTTAGGGGAGAAGAGAACTGGAATATAAATAAGTTTTGATAATTTAAATAGCGAATGCGGTGCGCAGCATCCGCTAATTGAAGTGTCAGTTCGGCTCACGTTGCGTATACGCAATGCTCACTCGCTGCTATCAGTGAAATTGGCTAAGTGAGGTAATATTGAAATGGTTTAGTCAGTCGTAATGGGTGCAGCAGCAGGTGCATTGAGCATGGTGTTTAATGAAATGTCGAAATCGTTCGCTTTCAAGCTCCATGCAAATAAGTTTAATTAAATTGCATTGAAAAATATTGCTGCCATTTCGGATTTTGTTTTTTTGTTTTTGGGTCACAGAATATAAATATTTGTCACACGCGTTGCTCTTCTGTAATGTAAATAAACACATTTAAATATTCGCTGCTAGTTGTGACAGTGATTAATGTTTAGCAAATGTATTGCCTTTCAAATATTTATGTGCCGCATTCGCAATTGTTTCTAAACAACCATGCGTAATTTACAACGAATGCATTACATTAAGTATACGCAACGTTGAACAACACAATACACAACCATTCTTCACTGGTTGCTGGCCAATATTTGACCAGAATTGTTGCTACCTTGTTTGTTGATTTGCATTTTGTCCGCATTTCAAATGCAATTTGCGTCCGGCCAAGAACATCAGACCCATCTAGCAGTTGCCTATGGGAAACTAATTGTCGCTTTCCCATGCAAAGCCTAATTGCCAGTTGCTTCGAGCCGTCAGTCAAACATTTTGGCAAGTTCTCATACATAAATTCTAGCTACTAATTTTTGGGAATCTTTGCTATGCCATCAACTGTCACAACACAAACGAACCACAAACAAACTATTTAATGGGAGCTTTGCGAAACGGAAACTAAACTATCAAGATTTCATTTTTATTGATTACTATACATATATTTAAAAACTCTAAATTTGTACCTTCTTCTAATTTTGTATATAAACTTAAATATTCAGCAATTTTATTATTTAATTTGCTTACTTTTTAAATTATTAATTACAATAAGTTTATTAGGTTTTTATGTTAAAAAGAAATTATTATTTGAATTTAATTTATACATATTTCATTGTATTTTAAATTTATATTTATAATAAAGCATGGACTTTTCTCCGGATGATTTTTTTTATATTAAAAAGCCAGCATTTTTTGGCATTTGTCTGCATTTTATATATTTAACATACTTTGTGTTACTAATAAATATATAGAATTCATTAAAAACAATCTTAAAAAGCATACTAAATTATTTTATATCATATTAAATATTGTAAAAATATTTGTATTTATAAATCATTTATAAAGCAAATATTAAATATTCTATCGAAAAAAATAAAGAAACTTTTCGATATTTGCAAATGGAACTTTATGAAAAGAAATTTATCAAATTTATTGACTTATTGTTCACTTCGACATCAAACAATATTTTTTGGTCATATTTAGTCCATAAATATTCAGGCAGAAAAAAAAGCCATATGATTTATTTTTGTATTTATGTGCGTCAATCCAAATTGAGTCAAACAAACGAGAACTAATAATTGAGTTTTTCTATGCTTGTTCATTCTCTTTCCTTCTCTCTCTCTCTCTCTGCACTCTTCTCTCTCTTAAGATATCTCTCTCGATTATTTATTGCTCGCTTAAGGCAATAAATGAGTACATTTATCATTCATCTGCTGCTCTTTTTGTTTATTCTTTCATTCTTTTTTTTTTTTGTTTTTGTTTTATATTTAGCTTGTCTCTTTGGCAGTTGGCCCAGTTGAATTTGCTTAGATTTATCTTTATATAAAAGTACTTGAATTGCCATGCCCGACCAATTTGTCTCGTTCATTTGATGCATGTCGCAGTGGTTTCTGGACTATCTAGCATTAAATTTTTGTTTGCTGTGTGCACACAGACTGTACACAAAATAATTCCTTTTACCAGCGATTTCTGTGTAGTAGAGTACTCTGTGGCAAGTGGCAAGTGGCAAGTGGCAAGCGGCAAGTGGCAAGCGGCAAGTGGCGTTAGGCAAGCGCCGAAGCTGCCAAAGACAGCATCGCACTTGGACCAAACAAACTTGTTTACACATTTTTGGTTGCTCAATTTCTAATGTCAACAGGCAAGCCAACAACACACCAGACAGCATACGCACACACACACACACACACACACACACACAATCACATACACCCTTACCCTTGCCAGCAAAAGTTGTTTGTCCTTGTTGTCCTTGGATAGTTGCTGACATAACTGGCGCAGCTCCTCTGCATTCATGGCCACACTCAAGCCGAACGAGCTGGCAACGCTGTTGCTAAACATTTTTTTTATGCTCTCCATCCATTGAAAATTTGACCTAAGGTGAGGTATATTGGCTATGAGTGAGCCTATGTCACAGTCATACATTGAAATGCCCCAAAAGTGAGAGCTTTTTACATCTTCGTTCGTCTTAGTATTATTATACTCTCGAGCATCAAAACTAGTTACTAGCCGTTCATAAATTATGCTCTAGGGTGATACAGATATTTATAATGACAATGATAGGGCGATGGCATAGCACATCATTAATGGGACAGCATATCATTTAAATTAAGGCGTTGGCTTCACTGTCAATGCTTCAGGCTTTTCGTCTAATTTTAGCCTACTCGGTTGCTACGACAACAATATTGTCTTCTCTTCATACCCATCCTCTTATTTATGTCAGGCATCCAAAAAGGTTCCCATCCTTCCCACCTTTACAGGATACAGGCAAGCAATTAAACAAATTATATATATATATAGCCTGTGTACTGTCTGCAACGAACTTAGTCGGAATTTTGGTCTAATTTTATAAGTTGAACTCGTGTCAATTCTAATCAACAACCTACTAATGTTCAATTATCGAAAGGCGTATCATTCTTATAGAAAATTATTTTAATTTATTGTAAACCTTTCCATATATAGTATATTATGTATTTATATAGTAAATATCTCTGTCCCATCTTTTCTGCTAGTCGAATAACCCTGACCAGAGTAAACTTGCCCTCCTTGTTTATTTTGCACAGTTTTCATAATATTTTTTTGGCTGCAGCTTTCTTTGCATAACGACTACTTCTTTGACGTGGGAGCATAAAAATTTAAATTTTGAAGAAAAAAATTGTTTGTGTATGAATTTTATCAGCGCTTTAGGTGTTTTCTATGCGATTTATGCAACTCCTGAGATATTGAATAATTTAATCAGCACAGTCAATTGGCAATTTCGATCTACCGGCTTAGAAGTCAATTGTTAAAATCATTCGTTGTCCATTTGCCTTAATCAAGCAATTCCATATTGGACTTCAGTGGCTCTGCGTACAGGTTTTATTTTTCAATTTCGCAGCCTTCGGCGTATGCAAATGAGCTGCATAGCTTCGACCCGATTTCTGTGGACTGCTGCGAAGCTAATCCATTGCAATGATGACGTTTAGTGGCTCAAGCGACAGTTGTTAAATTTTTATGTGTCATAAAAAGGCTCCACCCAAGTCTATTGCTGTCTCTCTCTCTCTCTCTATCCAGCTCTTTTTTGCCTGCACTGTAGCTATCCAGCTTTATCTATGCTTCTTCGCTATTCCTTCATGAAAGTCTGTACTAATTTCAGCTTAATTCCATTTTGAACAGAATTTTGTAACTTTTTTTTTCAGCTGGTTTTTATGGCCCACAATTTGCCAGACATGCTTGCATCTTCGCTGTATGTGTGTGAGTTTGGCCTGCATTAATATGGAAATTTCAGTGCGTGAGTCTCTCTTTAGCTATTCCATTCAATTAGACTGTGGAGCATGACCTGCCTTTTATGCCCTATCGTATTTGCTTGTGCCTTGGCTTATTTCAAATTATGTTTGGCTATGCGAAAATTTTTGGACAAAGCCCAAGGCACATCAATTTTAATCATAGCCATTGGAACGTGCTTTGCATGCGCAAATAGTAATTGCCTACAAGGACAGACAAACGCTCCAATGTGGGAGGGAACTGCGGATGGGGGATGGGGCAGGCCTTCAGCATATCAGGCGAGAAGCTTTGCAGCCACGCACAACACTTGGCCGAAAGAGTCAAAAGGCGGCGCAGTAAATCAAAGCTAAGCCCAGAACGTTGATGGCCAGTCAGTGTCATTTAAACACACTCTTGGCGCCTTTCGCACACACACACAAACACATACACAGCCAGTCGAGTCCAGACACCTTGTGTTGCAGCTGCGTGCGAACTTTGAACTTGCAACACTAGGCAGCTTAACCCGTTTAATGCCCTTATCTGCTTTCGCATTTCACTTGAATGCATTTGCGAAGCTTGGCTCGAGTTTTGCGCATTTCGCCAGGCCTTGAGTTGAATTAGCTTTGCGCTTTGGCACTGCCTTTTGGCATCTAATGCAGCTTTGGCTGGCCGAGGCAGGCAGGCCGGTCATGCTCCAGCGCTCTTTCTATAAATCCCTTGTCTATAAGCCGGCAAAGGCTTTTGGTCAGCTTGCCTGTTTGGCCACTGCAAAGGTCCAATCGATGACGTGCTTTAAGCTTAAAGTACACAACACACACACACACAGACACCCATTGACTCTGATCCCTTTGTCAGGCTCTAAGGCTCAGCCGCAAAAAAAGAAAAAAAGTGGAGAGCTGGTTTTAGACACGCCTCTTTCTGTTCCTTTGCCTCTCGCCATTTGTCGAGTCATTTTATACTATTTCATTTCATTCTGCACGCTCACTACTCAAATTTGTCATTAGGCATCGCTCGTCCCAATGCCGCCAACTGCTCCATTACCTTACTATGACTTCCTCGACTAAAAACTTGCTGGTTCGTTGCCTTTGAACAATGCGCTGGCAGCTAATCCTTTCGAGTTATTATATAGCTGCAACATAGTTATGGTTTTGCCTGACGAACTTTCAGACCAGACCCGCTGCCATTCGCTAAGCCGCTTACCGTCTGCTGCTCGCAGCGACAATGTCTCTGCTCTAAGTCAGCAGCTCAGTTTCAGCAATTGACTTTTTCGTGCTCACTTTAAGATTTATTATTTGCTAGCCACTTGACATTGACATTTCAAATGAAAACTTACACAGCAGCTTAACGTATAAGTTATTTGCCAATGTTCGGTCTAACAAGCAGCTTGCGAGCAATAATACTTTATCAAAATAACTCATACGCCGCATGGAACGATGCGACTCAAAGAATTTTCGCCAAACTTGCACAGATGACAGCTACATTTTCCCGGAAAACTCAGCTCGTAATGCCATATATTGTGTTGCTATAACAAAGCAGCCAAGGAAACTCTTAGTTGCCCAATAATCAATAACATTACAATTCCTAGAATGTATTTTTGTATATGTATTGAGCTGTGCATATACTCTACTCATCATCTCCTCTGCATATATTGTGTGTATATACAAGTCACGCAACTATATATATATAGCTGTTAGTCGTCATAGCATCTCATGAATCCAAATTCATATCAGTTTTGATATTATGAATCCCAGCATAACGCATCAATCATCATCAAACACACATAATCAATCAAGCATCAAAGAGTTAGTCATGTGCAACTAGGCATGAGTATATGAGTATATGTATGTATGCATGTATGTATGTGTGAATATTCAAATTTTAATAACAAAGTAATATATTTTTTAATATTTTTATAGTCAAATAATAATAGAGAAAAGTTGATTTTCTTTTTTATATTTCTCTAATTTATGCATACTTTTTTACTCTTTAACTAATTTTAATAATGTCTGCTTTCCTATTCAAATGCTGACAGCACTCTAAAAAATATACACACAATACACTCACACACACAGTTAAAGGGACACATACACACACATAAATATTTATTTTAACCGCTGACAGCATTGAATTTGGCAATATGTCAGAATGCGGTTTTCTGGCCAGTAAACTTTACCTAAAAGTTCAAAGAGCTGCTGCGCTGCATAAATAAGTTGCGAAAGGCGGAGTGCTTCGAAAATGGGCGTACCAGCTACCAACCAGCCGCCCGACCGCCTGCCCGCCTGCCCGCCCGCCCACAAAGTTGTGCGCCAAGTAAACATGTGTTGTAATGAGTTATTGCTTTCTTTGCGCGCTCCACTCGGGCCGCTGCCCAACATCACGAAAATCAATAGCCGCCAAGCGTGGCTGCTGTTGCCAAGTTGAACTCGTTATTTTCCACAGTCCATGCCAATTGCAATGCACTTTGTGTCTCTCTCTCTGTGTGTGTGACTGTGTGTATATGAGTGTGTGCATGAGTTTTTTCTTTTTTGTATAGTATGGGCGCCTGTACTAATCGTAGCATATCAGTTACGCAGCGCACGTTGCCATTTTGTCATGCGCGGCCATTTTTTTCCACTTTTGCGGCAGGTTGCATCTGCTTATTGCCACATAAATCCGGCAATATGCAAGCCAGAGCCACTGCAGTTGCTCCTTTGTTTCTCTACCTCTTCCTCTCTCTCTCATTCTCCCGCTGTGCACATTGTCAGAGAGTCACGTGTTTCATCTTTGCCGTAATATAAGTGCCAGACTTTTGTCTATGGAGCCAGCTGCATGAGCTACGCTGTCATTTAACGCCTTTTCGAACTTTTGAAGCGGCATGCAAAAAGTATAAAAACAATATACATAAATGGCTGCCGTCATAAATTTTGCGCTAAAAGGGGCCAGCAATACGGCTATAGCTCAATATATGTATGTATGTGTATATGAATATCTATATATTTGAGAAAGACTTTGCACGTTTCGTGTGAAAAATCGTTTAAAATTCAATTTGCCAAAGTCGCCAAATGTGCGAAGCATTTGTCAAAAGCCAGCGTGGCACAGTGACACAAAGTGGCATGAAAAATTAAGTAAAAATATGGATAAAAAAATGATAGTATATGAAAAACTTAAGAAAAGAGAAGCACGGCATTTAAACGTATTTTAAGCAGTACAATTTCATTAAATGTGAAAAATAAAACTAAAATAATACTTTGTATTTTTTATATTATTACGATTTTTAAACTTTAAAGCTCACTTTTTTATAACTTTTTCTAGCTATTCATATAAGATAGAAATATCAACAATAAGTGAAAGTTAATGAAGCTACTATACTATAGACAAATTATATTTTAACTAAACCAGGCGGTTCTAGTTTCAGTATTCACATACAAAATGCCATGGCAAATAAATGAAACATAGGAGTACCGCCTAACACACACCAACGCACACACACGCACACATAGACCGCTGCGTGACAGACTGTCGCATAGATCAACGCGATGGCGTCGACACGGAAGTTGCCTTAGAATTTCCGCTTGTCTCGCTGTCAGCTTCATTGCCGTATCATCCCAGCCGAATGTCTCTAGCATTCATGACATTTAAGTTCGTCCTCTTCGTCTTCTTCTTCGCCGGCTTCAACATCATCATCAGCATTGTGCACATCATCATCGCTTGTCGCCGTCAACGTCGCCTGTTTGTCGCCTGTCAGCCGTTCACCCAGATGTCTAACGATTTGATGGCAAATGAGTTGCCAAAATAGTTGCGTTTTATGGTTAAATATGTTGTAGGTAAATGAGTTTTCACAGTTATATTGTTGTTGATTTGCATACCACGCACAACATAAATACGAGGGTAGCATTAAGCACTAAACTGCGAAGGTGCCAAGTAAAATCGTTGACTTTATGGCATTATATTCAGATGAATAGTCAAGTCGTTGAGTTTGAGTTTATCAATTGGCAGTTGTGGTGGGAAGAGGGAAAATGACTTGAATACAATTTGCAATTTCATTCATAAAAAAAAATTTGCACTTTATTTTATTTAGTTTTTAAACAGTCTATGAATAGCTAAGAATATATATATTTATATATTACTAAAAATTGTATATATATTTATGTCACTTTAATATACAAATAATTTAATAATTTAATATTGAGTGCCAGTTTATCACATAGAAAATATAAAAATGCTCTGTATATATTCTTATATAACTCAGTTGGCCAAACCTAGAGTATCTCACAGTTCAACCACATTATATTGACCGCTTTCGTTGTTGTTTTTTGGTTTTCGGCGATGTTTGCGCTATTTGTGCCGCATTTCGGCTGTTTTTCCACAACTTAATTTTCCGCACTTTTGTTTGGCGTTTTTGGAAAAAACATTTGCATACTATATCCCTGGCTGACGCTTGTCTGTGTGTCGCATTTCAGTTTGGTGCTTCGCATTTTGCATTTTGCATTTCTGCTATGCAAATGCGCGAGTTTTGTGATTAAATTTGCAGTTTATAGCGACATTTTCGACAAGCTTTGCATAAGCAACGCCCACAATAAACACCCATACGGCAACCACGCCCACGCCCACGACCCCTCTCCCGCGACCACCCTCTGCTTCTCATACCCTGTGGCAACTCACTAATTGAAATTGCTTTTGCGAAAAGCATTTAGCGTGCCACAAAGATGTCGATGCCGATGCTGATGCTGATGCTGTTGATGCTGATGATCATGATGATCGTGATGATGAAGATGTTAATGATGAGAATGACGATGTCGCTGTTGATGCGGTGTTCTGGCCCACAGCACTTGGCATCAAATTAACTCATTATAAAATTTTGGGTCGCCTGCGAAACGAGCAACTTGTCGGAATCTGTCGTCTCCTCCTGTCTAGAGTCTAGCGAGTCCCTTGGCAAAAATTTTATAGTTTAGCGTAGCTGCAAATTGAAAATGTTGAAGCAGTGAATCATTGCCCCCAACTAACGACCCAACTGAAAAACTAACGAACATGTTAAATGGCTGTGTAAACAGTTTAGACAGTCGGCCGGTGTACGGCGTACAACTGCTCCACTTATTACAAGTAATTGCCACAGGCGACACATTGTCTTGCCATCAATCTGTACCGCAATCTGTCTGCGATGTGATGCGATGCGATGCGATGCCGGCATTAGTTTTTAATTACACGTGATTCAACTGGTAACTGCGTTCGACATTTCGCTGCGCTGGCAAATTTATCACAAAGGAAATGTGATTGACGTCGAGCGCTTGGCTTGTGTAATGTGCCACGAAATGAAAGGATGCACACGCACACATAAACACACATACACACACACGCACATGCCATAGCAGTTTATTGCAATAAAATCCATCAATAACTTGGCAAGTGAAGCAGCTTTGAAAATCAAAGTGAAAGCAAAGCGGGAATTAGTCAAGTGTATCAACTATATCAAGGGATTCCGTAAGTGAGTCAGTTTGTTTGATTCCCAACAGGATGCACTTTACTATCAATCAATGCCGGCTGAGCTCAATAAGCCAACTGGAGCGTTAAGTTAAAGTGCAATATTTAGGTAAAACCAAACTTAAGCAGATTGTGAAAGTTTGTAGTAAACAAAATGTTTATTTATTTATCTAAATTTATGTATTACAAATCGTATTCCACAATCAATAAATTTAAGAAAGTTATTTAGCTAAATGTTTTCATTTATTTTATATTAAAATCTTAATTTTAGTACAAAATCAATAAATGTGTATCAGCCATTTGCAAAGTTTCCATTTCACTGCCTTCTGCATAAAATCTAGTCCCGATTTTAATAAAATTTGATTTTTGTACAAATATTTACATTTACACTCAAGCCCTACTCTTAAACCCTTTTGCGATACACATCATAAGAGCCATTTCAATTTGGTATACGTTTACTTAAATACACATATGTATGCGTACATAATATAGAAATTTCATTTTCAGTGTGCGCCAGCCTGCACCCTTTGAGATTCTGTGATAAAATATTGTTCATGTCAGGGGTGAGTGCTCATGCCATTGCCCTACTTCTTATAGTTTTTCGGTGAGCATGGGTATTTGTTTTTGATAAGGTGATCGAATTTCCAAAGCAATACTTATTTATATAAATACATACATTAATTTGAATTTATTAATTTAAAATCCTTTGAGCGTCATTTAAATCTAATAAATACAAGATTTTATTTCTCATTACGTTAATTTTATCACCCGTAAAATATGTTCACATAACTTGAAATCTTTTGACTTTTAATTATCCATTATTAGCTTAATGCAGACCAGCATTATGAGCTGCGAGCGCTGCTTCATTGCATGATAACCTTTGAACTATTGTGAAACTCTGTCTGCAAAGTTGTCAAAAACTATGGGAGCAGCTCTATGATGTTGGTTTTTTTCAGAAATTCATTAAGAAACTTTTCGAGTAGAAATTTGAGACATACAGAGCAGTATTTTGCCATTCAACTTTCACATCTTTGAACAGCTCATCGCAATCTTCAAATATATTACACTAAATAAGCGGATTTCTATTTGGAACAGCAACGGAAAACGGAGCCTAATGAAAAAAGTTGCTCCACGCGCCTTTAGCAGCTGAAAAAGACTAAAAGGAGCGATGGCATCAGGAGCAGACGCGAGTATCAGTTGTGACAGCAGCTCATGAAACTGACAGTGCTGAAAAGTGTATGGAAAACTGGGATGTCACTGCCCCAAAAACTTTCGCTCAGCTCTTGCAGAGCTTTAATGTGCAGCACACGAAATCAATAGCTATTTGGGCCGGGGGCGAAAACTAAGGCTAAGCAGCCCCTGAATTTATTTGCCGTCTAGGAAATGGTTGCAGTAAAAATTGTTAGAGACTGGCGACGGTGGTTGCAGCCACCGTCTAGTGGCGCCACAAAGCTGCGTCGCCATTTGTCTGCCAAAATGTGTGGCAACAAAAACCAAAAGTGTCAGACGAAGAAAATACTGAGCCAAGAGATGCCCTGTAGTAAAGCAAAGAGAGCATTAGCAAAGTCTACAAGAAAATGGAAAATGTGAAAACTTAAACATTTGAAATTGCAGTCAATACATTAACTATGCAGAGTCTTGCGAATATAATCAATATGCCATGGTATATAGTATGTATAGGAAAATTAAGTTAAAAGATGAATATCTTAAACAAAATAAATAACAATTCATAATAAATTTTCAAGTCATATAAACTAGAAGAAAAATCTAGGATAAACTTCTTTTTCTCTAACTTCTTAAGCAGCCCCCCTCTATTCTCTCGATTGCAGGGTATACAATAGAAAATTCCGCACATTTTTCGTAGCCAACATTTCCTCAGAGCATGACCTAGAAAAATAAGTAACTTGAGCCACGGCAAGGCGAATCGCGGCCAACTTAATAAGTAGCAGGAGGCTGGCTGGTGTCTGACCCGGTGGCATGCCGCATGTGGCATAAACCATGTGCGCTTTTGGTCATAATGAATTGATTTATTGCCATTCACTGCATTTTTTTTTTTTTTTATATACATAATTAGTTTTAGCTTGTTTGCAAATTGATTGAGCATCCAGTTGATTGGGAGCTCATATATTTGTGTCTTCGGGGTAGCTCGTCTTTCGAAATGCCCGTATTGTCTATCAATAATTTAATTAATTTTCATTTGGCTCAATTTGCAAATAAATATAAGCACGTAAGATGCCATTGTGCGTGTGTATGTGTGTGTGTATGTGCGTGACATACAAATTAAAATAAATGGCGTCATTGAAATGCAAATAAATATTAATTAGGATTATATAAACAATTGAGCGGTATTAAAATGGCTACGAATGCGAAAAGAAATTCTATTTCGAATAAATTCAGCTAAGCTTTAAGTACTTTAAATGAAATGCAATTATAATAAAATATCAAATATAAATTAAAGATACAAACTATTATTAATAATAGTTGTTATTTAATCAATTCATTATGACCAACATAGCGAAAAAACAGCTTAATATATTATCTAATAGCAAATTTTCGATTTGTTATGCTCCAATTAGCATTTAAATTGGTTAAATTTTGTTAAAGTTCTTTTCATAATTTATTATGGATATAGATATATTATTCATTTATTACATAAGTTATGTTCAATATTATGTAATATATTATCCATGTATATTTTATTAATATTAAATATAACAAAAAAAATAATATTTATACTTTTACGCAACTTAAAAAGTACAATTAGTTAATTGCATTACTTAAACTCAATTCACTTGAGAAAAAACTTAAATATTTCCCAGATATTTGGCAGAATTTCACTGTTATCTTTATATTTTCACAATTTGTATGAAAATGTCTTTGCCAAAAAGTTTTTTGACCTCCCATTTTCACTCCCTTACGTCTTTAAATGTCTGTTAATTTTGGCCACATGATTTCATGGACTCTATCGATTTGCTCGAAACAGTTGCCAAAAAAAAGAAGAAAAAAAGACTAGCAAACCGCTCCAATGCCAGCCGAAGGATGTGCGGCAAATCTGTCTGGCGCCAAGTGGCGCCGTCTGGACGGCATTCGCTTCCAAGGCGAACAAAACAACATGTAACCTTAACACACGCCGTTTAACAAACACCCCTCGAAAGCCGCCACCACCCACCCCACCCAGACACGCCCCCAGATGCGTTCATTATGTAAGAGGCGAAAACAATTTTTGGCCGTTGGCAGCACAGCGCTGATAAAGCATAAAATTGTCCTTTTTGGGGCATAGTTGTTGAGATGCCTGCTCGCAGCACTTGAAGCAGCACTCGGCCAGGCCAACAGAGAGTCAACAACATTAGGCCAAGACAAAGCGCGCAATGGACGTCATAATAAGGCGAACACAATGCCACGGATTAAGTGGGTCCACAATGCATTGCGCTTGTTGCGGGTTTGTTGCCATTGCAACCAGTCAACCAGTCCTCGTTCTCACTCCCCCTCTCTGCCCGCTGAATATCTCCGCTTGTCCCGTGCAGCTTGTCCTTTTGTCAGCGAACTACAATTGTGCTGCTCGAGGCTTGTTGCTGCTTGTTTGTTGCGCTTTTGTGTCGAGCACATGAACATGTGGCTTGTTTGTCTAGTTGTTGCCCCAGTGCCTCGCTGGCACAGAGACTGCCCAGAGGCGGCTCGCCAGCAATTCTGCAATCGACGAGTGCTCGACTTTATAAGCATTAATGCCTTTTCCTTTGCCCAGATTCGCATCGCAAAGTAAATGCCTTAATGCGCTTATCCTTTTAACGTCAGTTGAGCATTCGATTTACTTAGACCCAACACGACGCCTCCATGAGCAGGAGTCCTCCACTTTGATTCTTTAACAGTTGCATTCATGATCTCTGTCAGGCTTAGCGCTCGTTCTTGTTTCTGTAGTGCACTGCAAATACTGCTGCCAACATTTGTCATTGGCGCTGCTGCTGCTCTCAGCAGTCGTTAGGTGTGAAAATAATATGAATGCTCCGCTGGCTGCCACACAGTTGACACATATCACGAGTGCGCAGACATGTTGAGGCCTGGCGCGGGCCGTCACTAAAGTTTGTCTCCCTCTTTGAATTCAGCTTTAGCCAATATCCTGATGGAACTGATATGAGCATGTTAAGGCTAACGAAGAAGTGACATATGAAGTCCAACTGAACTACTTACAGCAAGTCAAACATTAAATCATTCAAAATTTCTCTTAAGCTTGAAGCACTGAGCAATATAAAAATTCGCATAAAATGTAATATTAATGTTAAAGCTTTGGCCATGATGGTTTTTATTATATTTCGATCTCTTTATACTATATTTAACCAGATATACGAAGATCAGGTTGCTATCAATACTTCAGCCACTCATTGTTCTTCTCTTTCATGTGCTCGGCATCTGCTGTCTCTCTGCTTTTAAGTGCTACTGTTCGCCCATGCAGCTTTACGCTCCCAATTGTCTCTACTGGAGAGAAGCTATCACCTAAACTTCAAACTTAGCTACTCCACTTCAATGCCCAATTCTCTCCTCTCTTCTGTTGCTTGTCTCAAATTCTGCACTTCT
Organism: Drosophila mulleri; assembly: GCA_035047565.1. NCBI lineage: Eukaryota > Metazoa > Arthropoda > Insecta > Diptera > Drosophilidae > Drosophila > Drosophila mulleri. Next base: position 6,670,717 of record JAWNPK010000012.1, read on the forward strand.
TGCTCTAGCTTCATTTACCTACTATAAATATAGTTTTCTTTGCATTAAATCCACTTCATGAACTGTTCTGCATACCCTCGCTGGGGTTGCAACTTCAGAGACTACGGTCGGCCAAGCAGGCTGAAAGCCAGTCAATTTTCGCACGCTCACGCGTCAATGAACGATTTGGTTTGGGCCTCGTTCGGGTTCGTTGACAGCCTGTCAGGCCGTCTGTCAAATATTTGCACAGTTGTTAAATTTCATCAGTGGCATGTCGCGGCTTCACAGCACCAATCGACAATTAACCTCATACGAGCACGAAAAAACGAAAAGCAGGAATGTAAATAAAAAACTGAACCGAACTGAACTGGTGAGTGGTAACAGGAAAAAGGCAAACACCAGCCACCGTCATTTTCAGAGGCGTGGCTGAGCGCAAACTACGCTAATTAACAAGCAATTATAGCGCCCAAAGAACTTGACAAAACACAGCTGTTGTGCTGGCAGCCACATTTTACAACAACAGCGGCCAAAGAAAAACAATTTGGCAACACTATGCAAAATGCAGTCCTGCGCTTTCCGTTAACTTTACGGCGTAAACCACGGAAGGGCAGCGGCAGCGGCAGCGGCAACGGCAACTTCCGCTGCTTATCGCCGCACACTTTGGCAGCAAAGTTTGCTTAATGCTTGATATACATATGCAGCACATCTATGTAGGTAGAAATACAATATATGTAGATACACATACAGAAGCACACACAGCCATATAGAGTTGTGTGTGGCTGACATGAAACGCCATTGTTTATTTAAGCCAATATCCGTTATTTAAGTTGAGCTTCCTTCCGCCAACCATTTGTTGCCGTCGTTATGTTGTCAGCTGTTTGTTTGGCTTTTGTTTGAAATATTTAGCACTGGGTCCAAGTAAACAGCAAAAAACACCGCCTCTATTTGAACAAAAGTTCAACAAGACAAATAACAGTGACAACAACAACAACAACAACAGCAATAGCTATAGCATATGGCTGCACTGGTCTGGCCAAAGTTTACGAGCAACTAAAGGGAAGTGTGAACTTTTCGCCATTAAATAAAGTTACGGTCACAGTCAGTCAGACTGGCAAAAGAGTGCAGGGTAGGGGCTGAGCTGGGCTGGACAGCGCGCGCATCGTACGGCACGGACATGCAATAAATTTGCCGTAGAAAATCTTTGTCAAATTTACCATCTCTTTGGACCTCAAATCAATGCAATTGGCCAAACAAAGTGCATTCCAATAAGCGACACATTTACTCGAGGTCAGCAAACACAGGGCAAGGCAAGCACAGCAATAAAAAATAAAAATAAAATAAAAACCAAAAAGAAAGCGGAAGAGAAAGCAAGAATACTGGAATTCCCTAGAAATGTGTGTGCGACAAATGTGCACTCAGCTGTGTGATAGACATGTGTGTGTGTGCGTATATGTGTGTGTTTGTGTTGAGTGTAACACAAAGGGCGTAAACGTCAGACATTACCATTGACATCATACAAATTGCGCTTAAATCGAGCTGCCCGTACTTAAAGCCTTTGAAATATTTCACTGTTCGTCTTTTACCTCGGCTTCGGCAAATCGTGAATGCAAGACTCCCGAAAGGGAATTGGCAAGAACAAAGCAAACTGGGCAATCAATTGAGCTCAGCCCCTAACTAGGCAACATTTAGGAATTGTTTAACTGCCATAAAATTCCCAATCAGTTGTAGCAGCTCCTACATACATAGCTGACAGCTTAAGCTCGTTTGATTCTTTCTTCTCATTTCAGAAATGGCTTCGAATGGTAAAGTCACTGCTTGGCCTTGGATCGATGAGCTCCCGGGAGATAATAGCGATATCTCCTCAGCCGATGACAGCCAGAGCTCAACCTGCAGCTTGAGCTCCTCGAGCAAGAGCAATCATGTCGAGAGCGACAAGGAATACACTTGCTCCTCGACCAATAAATGTCATGTGAGTACCATATACACGTTTATATTTGCTTTGATGAAAATGCTCACTCTTCCTCCCTCCCCTGTAATCTCTGCAGATAATACGCAAATCCAATTTAAGTCGCTTTGTGCAGAAGATTGATAAGAGCGCCACGCTGGATGATCAGGCAGCTGACTTGGTGTCCAAGTGCGCCTATGCATTCGTTAAGGATGTCTCCATGCGCTTGGTCAAACTGGCGAAATATCGGAATGCCGAGCCGAGTTTATTGGATTTGAAGTTTACGCTCAAGCGCGAATACAATATGGAATTTCCACCGAATAAAAATTCGAATTCGGCGGATTCTTAGTATGCAATAAGTAATTAAATATAAATAAAAAAAAATTTTGAGAGAACAAATCTTATTTTTATATACATTACTACTAAAATTTTGTTTATTATATTTATTAATATATATATATATTTTAATAAATTGAAAATATTCATTATATTCAAAACCATTGAGAGATAATCGAACTAAGCTCTTCAACTTTAAATACTTTAACATAAATATAAACTTTAATAATTTCATCAAATAAAACTGAAAATAAGATAAAAGCTGCGCCATGAAATGGGTTCATTATAAACTTTGAAGTGCAAATAAATTTGTTCTCCTCCTAACCCTTAAGATCTGGCGCCATCAATAAACCTGTTTAGGTTATTGTAAAACTTTACTGAGCTTAAGACATTCACGTCGATTTATGCCAATGATGGACTGAAACTTAACCTGGCTAACTGAGATGAGTTGCAAGACGCGATACGGTAGCTGAAAATGCTAACAGCGCACTTTTTGTTGGGATGAGTGTCTAACTAATGTACGCTATCCAAATTACGTAATAAACACGGCTGATGGCAGCAGCTGAGCGTATTTGGTGGTTATTATGCAGCTGCAAATGGTCCAAAAACTTTACCTTTGCCGTTAACGTTGCCTCAACATGTTTTGTGCTAATTAATGTCAAAAGCCGTTGCCAGCCAACGATAGCTTGCAACTGGCAGGAGCCATTTAGTTTGGAAGCCACACACAGAGACACACACACACACACAGAGAGCAGCAAGTGAAATTTAAAACCGGAAGTTTATTGTTGCAACAATGGCGCGCGTTTGCAACGGAAACGCCGGCGTTGCCCTGTCGCCTCCATTGCATCCATTGCATCCATTGCTGAAGTGCCCGTTGAAGAATCGTTGGCATTGTCCAAGAAACTGCACTGCACTGCAATGGACAACGCCTGCCTGGACGCTGGCCAGGCGCAGTCAGCGCTGCACAAAACTTTTCCTAAATAAAATCCTTCGAGTATAAATGAAATGCAAACTTTTTTCCGGTAAGCTGACGTTCTAATTGTTTGCAGTCCGGTTTTCCTAGGGTTCCTGGCCTGTTTCATTGTTCTTGTTGTTGTTGTCTTTTCTATATCTGTTCTATTTACTGTGCTGTTGTTGTTATTCCAGACTATCTGCCATAGCTGAGTTTGGCACTATGCTGATTGTACCCAAAAGGCAAATTCAGAGTTTACTGGGCATATTAGCTAACGAAAGTTTTTATATATATATATATATATATATATATATATATATATATATATATATATTTTTTTTTTAATATTAAATAAATACATATATCACAAAATATAATTTTGTATTTATTTTTTTATGTCTGTTTTTAATCTGCTTCAATTTTTCAACTACCCTGCGCAGCACTCCTCTAGGGTATACACCCATGTTGACTATGCACCACTTCTATTCAGTTATTTGTTTTAATAGTCTGTTATTTTTTTTTTTTCTCATTTTTTTTTTAGCCAGCGGCCAACTTAGTTTTTTAAATAATTTAGAACAAATTTGTGCAGCTGCTGTTGTCGGTGGGGAGGTGGGAAAACTTTAAATGAAAACCTAATGAGCAGCAGCAAGTCGGGCAGCAGCGGACAGCAGCCACTGCTCAAATATTAAAGAGCCAAAGCGCTGCAATGGCCACGATGCGTTTACGTGCTCGCGCCAACATAATTGCGCTTAAAATCGTTTAAGTGTTTTATAATCCGCCCTTTTTTGTGGCCGCATCAAAGAAGGACATGCCGAAAAAAAAAAAGAAAAATCACACAAAACGAACGGAACGGAAAAAGCTGAAATGGCTTTTTAAAGCATTTACCATGGCGGCAGCTTCCTACATGCCTCATGTGTATAGCTGTGAGTGTGTAAGTGTGCGTGTGTGTATTTGTGTATTTGTGTTGGTCAGTTAAGTCCAAGCACACATATAGAAGCACACGCAAAGCCCTCATCGAAAGCCTCATGCGCGGCGGCTCACACATTCAAGCACACACAAGCACACATACAATAACAACAACAACACACACATCTGTGCCATTAAAAATTGTGCAAATTTCTGCTCGCTGCTTGCGTTTTACACATTTTTTTTTTTTTTTTTTTGAATGGATTTTGCTTGCGGCCACAACATGAACATGTGCCACGCCCACCGAAGCCACCGCCCATTGCGATGATTGCCGAGCAAAGTTACTGGCATTTAAGTGGGTTAATTACGACAGAGATTTGCGGTGGGCAGACAAGAAATTATCTGGAAATTTATATATTAAATTTATTACAAAAATAAATCGTTTGGCATACAAAAAAAATACGAATTTAATGATGAGCTTATTAGTATTTTATATGCGTAAGTGTAAATTAAGTAATACACAAGCTTTAGGGTAGATAAACTATCTAAGTTGGTCGAAGCTAGCTTTAAATGTAAGCCGAGCACTTTAAGCTGATATTTTATAATAATAATACGATATACAAATATATTAAAATCAAAATTTTCCGTGGTCTCATAAATTCGCTTTCATCAGAAAATTTAAACGAAATTCCGTCTCAGTGGTTAATACGATTTATTTGAGTTAAGTTGAGTTAAGTCGGTTGCCATCATCAGAAATCTGAATGAAATTCGGAATAACAGCTCACTTATCAAGACTTTTAAAGCAGAGGCGATATAAAATTTAAATATGTTATACTTAATACGAATGGAACGTTAGAATTAATAAAAATAAATACATAAATAAAATGGAATAAATTAATTAAATAAATTATATACATATTACTCTTTTACTCATCATTTTTTGTCAACAATTATATAAAAATCTTAACTAATTTTAAGCAAAGGTATTTTATAGTTATTTTCTATTTTCTATTTGATTCTATTCACTTGTATAATTGTTCAAATATTTATTTGCTATAACAAGTCTTCAGCATCAACACCAAAAATCAGCTATCTGGTATGATTCAACCACCGACACAAGCCACTGCCAATTATTTGTGTGATCTTTGGTCGACGGCAAACTTTATGAGCTCACACATTTCCGCTCTACATACACGGCTGACACACAAGTTCTTAAAGCAATGAGGTCAGGTGTGCGTATGTGGGTGTGTGGAAGTGTGGGTGTTGAACTCTTTTGCAGCCCTAAATGCATTTTCTTTATCACTCCACTCAAAGGCCGCACATAGCTGGAGTCTATGATACACCTGTGTCTGGCCCAAAGCGCTTTGAAAACCACTTGCAACACCACTTGCGGCTATTGAGAAAAAGTTGCCACTTAAAGAAGAACTTAAGACACTCAAGTGCCAGCCTCATGCACACAAATGAACAGATATATGTGTATGTATTAATATAAATATGGATAAGTGTAGGTGTGCATGTGTGTGTGTGTGTTTTTTGTGGATGGATAGATGTTCATGAGTGTGCGTGTGCGTGTGCGTGTGCGTGTGCCACATACAAACCAGTTTCAACAGCTGCCATCGCCTCTATGCAAATGTTAAAGGCACTTGGGCGGTTCAAAGGGAGGCTGAGGCACAATCCCATGGCTGCAGCAAAGCTTCACAAATGTATGTAAGTATGTACGCACCTGTAAGAGACAAACAAACAGACAAATAAGCAAACAAACAAACTAACATACATGTATGTATAATAATGTCAGACTGTTGCGGTTAGTTTCTATGAATATGCATATGATATGTTGAGTGCATACGATTGAAGTCCATATAAAGTACTTAAATGTGTTTTTGTGCAACTAGAATTATGCTTATTTAAATGGGAAACAAATAAGACGGCACAGAAAGAGACAGAGACAGAGATACTGAAGCAGAGCCAGAGCCTGAACCATTGGCAACCAAAGTATCTTTACTATGCTTCACCTCAAGGTATGTAGCTAGGCAACCGATGACAAGTTTTTGCCCTGTGGTGTCATGTGAGCCGCTTAAATCTTTAGAAAATATCTAAATTGTTCTCTATGGCTTTTGTGTAAACTGTCTGACTCAGACAATGGCTATGCCAGGCCATAGATACATACATATGTGCACATGTAGGTATCTATGTGTGCGTGTGCTTATTTATATCTCTCTGTCTCTGTCTGTGTGTGACATGCATTATACTGTTTTTGACTTTGCAACAAAAACTACGCAAAAATGTTGTTGTCTGTGAAACGAACTCCATTGTGAGGGACACACACACGCACACACATACATACACTGGGGGGCTTTGGCTGCTGCTGTGACAAATGAAATTTATAGTTCTCCGGTTCAAAACTGCAACGTTGCAAATCTCTGTGTGTAGCAAATCTAATTCATCTTTCAAATTAGCAACACACAACTTTTTTTTATTGCACTACTTGATGCTGCAATGACACGAGCTGTACTCAGCACAATGCAGTTTAGCAATAAGAATCTTATTTCGAATTGAAGTGCACTTTGATATGCTTTGAATGAACATCAAAGAGCTGCAAAGTTTTTTAATACCTTACCTACCTGTTTTCAGTCAAAAATGTGTTTTGTCTCTTTCAAATTTAATTCCATACTTATTTTCAACTCATCTGCATTTAATCTCATACACACTTTAATTTTATGAAGGCAAATACATTTAAAATATATTGTCCAATATCTCTTCGATTGAACTCTTCAACTGAATATGAATTACCGCAAAATGCCTTTAAATGCTGCACAGCAAAGCATGCCATCGCTCTCTTCCTCAATCTCATTCTCTCTTTCTAGACTAATTAGTGTGCTTGCTTGCTTTGACATTTTCAGCTAGTGTCATTGTGACTTAAGCGCTCAACCAACATGAGCACTCGTCGTGCATATGTGACAAGCAAAAGCCCCAAAAGTGGCATAAATATAATTCTACAGCATGCTTTTTTGTCGGCTCTGCAAACAAACACACACATACACACACACACACACGCACACACATATGAATTTACTCCACTACTATATGACTGTTGTCCGTTTCTACATTGTGCATATATCATGCTGCCTGCATGTCATCATCTCACAGGATTTACATTGACAACCCAGCGCATTATGCTGATTAGCTTGTGCTGTGCGGTGCTTAAAAGTTGGAGTTTGACTCAAGACTTTAATTATATTAATCAAAGGCAGCTGTTTGACAGCTGCCTGCGGTTGGTCAGAGGTCCTGTTGCTCCTGCAGGGCGCCAATGGCCATTCGGGCAGTTATTATGCTGCCGCCCCATTTCTAATCTAATAAGTTGCCTAACAGACCGCAGATATAGCAGCTTGTAATCCAAAAACACAAACTCGAAGCGTGTATGCGGTTTGTGGTACACACACACACACACACACATGTAGATAGATATACATATATACATACAAGCCTTTCGGTCCATCTGACAGTGTCTTCGAGTCAGTGCTTGGTGTTGTGGTTTATTTTGAAGTTGGGTGTGTGCAACTGCATGTTGCATGTTGCATGTTGCATGCACTTGCGGTTGCTCATAGATTTGATTGCAAGTGTAATTCAAGCACGCTTCGTTGGTCAGATACAATTTAGTTGCTGCTGTTGCTTACGCCTGACTTGCTGCTATGCCAAACTTCCTATTGAGCGTACGCAGCATTTGTCTTAAAATTAAAGTATAATGCAGCCTTTGTACTTCGTTTCCTTTATTTCCCCTCGCTCGCTGTCTGTCGTTTATTTCTCTTTTGGCTTTTTTTGCCTGCTTGCCACAGTAGAGGAGACACCGCACGGAGCATCCGTGCAGTGTCTGGGGACGCCCCGTGTGCTGCACTTGCGTTAGCTGCTCTAAGAGCATCCTCCTGCATCTGAATTTGCTCTAAGTTATGTGTTCTGATTAAACGCAGCACCGCGGGCTGCCCAAACAGCGGGCGGTGCTAAAATGCTGCTGCTCTACAATTTTTTATTACTCCTTCTTTTAGTCACATCGCCCAGCGCTCATAAGTATGCTATACATTTTGTATTACATTTCGCTTAAAGCGGGGGTTACAAAAGAAAGGAAAGTGTTGCCCTCAGCTGTAAGGGAGCTTTAAGAGGTTGTCCTAAATTTAAGCTATCATTAAAAAACTCTAAATTTTGTCTATTTGCCAACAGATTTCTCTTATTAAAATTCAATTTATTGCATTTACTGCAGCTCAAAGTACATAATTTGATTACAATTTTAATTAGTTTTTGGGATTTGACAAACGCAAATAGGAAACCAAAATTTAACTGAAATATAAGCACTTTTTATTCAATTAGAAAGCCAATATATTTGACAATATATGCGTATATTCATTTCGCCAATAAAACATGTTCATCGTATCAAATTAAATATTGTGCAAACAAATACAAATTATGGTCTAGAGGAATGCATGCAAATAAAAAAATTCACAACACACAAATAATTTATTGGGCTTACAGTGTCATTAACAAGAAATGACCACAAAATGCATTGTGGACAGTGTAAAAACAAATAATAAATATTTAAGCAGCGCACATTGTTTGGCTTATTGTTGTTGTTGCTGTTGCTGTTGCTGTTATTTGCCTGACTGTTAATGTTAATTAATTTGAACTAAGCGGCTTATGCATATAAATAGCACACGGCAAATGACATTGAAGCCCAACAAGATAATTATTAGTTATTTAAACAGCTTTTTGTTGCATTTTAATGCAAATCCGCCACGATTTATGTAACTGACAGGCAGCAGCTAAAAGAGACAGCAACTGAGAAACAGAGAGGGAGAGGGAAAACGTCGAGAGCGTAAGCAGCAGGTGGAAGGTAAAATGACAAACAATGAAATAAGCACAATGCTTGAGGCTAAATATTGATTGTACTTCTAATACCCATTACACAAAAAGTGCGCTCAATGGGGTTGATTGAATGAGTCAGATTATTTGTTGTAATGCAAAAATGGGCGGTTGGTTGTATAACAATATTATTACCATAACAACTATTAAATATTAAATAAATAAAATTTATTTGTACCAAATGAAAAATGAATAACGAACTTCGAATAAAAAGACAAACGATTGTTGAACGGCAATAGGCTTATGGGCTTACATAAAATATAAAATATTTGCATGCTCTACAACTATTTATTTTATTTTCTTATAGCAAAGCATTACAGAAAAAATATCAAACTATCTATAATTTAATTTTGATAGAATATTGCACAAAATTGTACAATCCAAAAGTTGTTTATTTAAACTAGCTAAAAATCTATAATAAAAACAATTTTATTCAAAATAAAATACACCCTTCAAACTTGAAAGGCTTTATTATTTGATAAAATATTTTGTTTATAAAATAGCACAAAATACAGCTATAAAATATCTCTTATCAATTTCCAGCAAGGCGAGTACAATCTATAAATTAATTTACGATTCGAGTAGCCCTCTACATTATGGTATAATAATATCGAGCACTCTCTGCTTAAATCACGTTCACTCATTCTATAAGTACTCTTTACATACATTTTTGCGCTCGGGGCCGTATATCAAGTGCAAACATAAATCATATAATTGCCTGAATCGATTCGTATTGCTGATAGCGGCCAGCAAGTAGCTTACATGCCTTATCCGAATGTTTGCATATTTTTTGTTCGCTTTTTTAAATTGCCAAACAATGGCCGCACACTTTAAAGTAAACGCTCGAGGCTACTCGAGATAAATCACAGACATAAACCAAAGCAATAAATAATAAATCAGCGCTAACAATTTGCACAGCGGGCCCCAAATGCCCGTCCATAGAAAGGGGGAAAAACTCCTGCTGACAACTCGAAAGCGAACGAAAGACCAGAGGCATTCCATGATATTATGCATTCAGATGGAATATAATGAAATTAATTGCTCGGAAAAGGATATGCAGCCAAAAACCATGCGGCCAATGTCAAAAGAAATCGAAATCCAGACAAAGCCAGTGAAATGAAGAAAACACAAACGGAATCTTGAAGTATATATGCATATAGACATAAAAATTGCCATATTGTGAGCATTTCTAGTTAATTTAAGTGCTTTCACTCCATAAACTTAAGCTGCCTTAAAGCTTTAATGTACTTTTAAACTGTTTACACACATGTGTTGTTTAACAAACTATTATTTTGGGGATTACCGCGCATCGTTTAAGCTTTTAAGAGCTGCAAATTGCGTTGAAGCAAAATAATTAATAAAGACACAAATTGCAATGTGTGCACTTACACAAAACATTATAACTTGATTTAGTATGATTTTTAGTTGCGAATATTATTTATAAATGTGTATAAGCAAGGGATAAAATTTTACTTTCGCGTCACTGCTCAAATTCCATCGATTTTTGAGCTTCAATGAGCCGATACTGAACATGAGCCACTGCCAATATTAGCCATTCCATCACATTTAAGGACTTAAATCTTCTTGCCAGTTTTTCGGCTTTTGAGCACCGAACGTGCTGGTCAAAATCGTGCCAAGGGTGTAATGACTTAAGCAGAAAACGTTGTAATCGTATAAATTGTGAGAGTGCATTGCCATAGTTGAAGTAAGAGCAATTTTTGGTGCACAAATCAAATATGCACAGAGCGAGGCAATTGCAAGGGAGTGCTGAACAGCTGAACAGCTGAACAGCTGGAGAGCTGGCTGCACGAATGCCCGTCAGTCGTTAATCAAAGTTAAAATGCGTTAAACAAGCGAAACAAACGCTGCAAAATGCGCATTTCGACGCCTTCTCATGCCCAAGTGACCAGCGAGCTAGGGGCGTGATGCGGTGCGGTGCGGTGCGGTGAGGTGGGGCTGCCTCTGACTGCATCTGTTACGAGGTTTTGGTTTTGCCACTGGTGCTGACTGCTCTGATAGTATGCATTGCAGCGACTTCCGTTTCCTTTGGCAGCACAGCCCTTTCCGCAGTCTCTCGCTCTTCATCTCTCCCTCCCTCTCACACTCTTTCTCTCTCTCTCTCTCTGTCTCACTCGGTCACTGTCGCTCAGCTATGCATTTCCCTCGATGTTTGCATGTTTGCAAATTTTAGCTAGCATCGCGTTATAAACAAAGTTTATTACAACGATGCCCGACGGCTGGCATCGACTCAGGCTCAATGCTCAATGCCCAATGCTCTGTTTGCCGCCGGCGTGCTGAAGCGGAAGGATCAGCGGGGCGGATGCAACGGAACGGGGCGGTATAGAGCGGCAAGGCACGGCACGGCTCGGAACGGAACGGAACGGAACGGAACCAAACGGACCGATAGGCAAAGTTAATGCACAAGCATTGTTGCATGCTTTGGCACTTGAGGCGCATAACTTGTCGCAAATTTTATGCGCGCCACGTTGCCGCTGACAAAATGGCGACGGCTCGACAATGTTGTCCTTAGATATGCAACCCGTGACCCCAATAACAGCACGTCCCAGACCTCAGACCCCACATCATATGCCACATTAGACCGCAATCATTGCGACATGCACACACACACACACACACACAGCTCTTAGGCATTTAATGGAATCTTTCCGCCAATTTGTCACTGCAAAAACTCCAAATATAGAACTGCTGGAAAATAGAAGCTCAAGCAGCTATCTTGTTTTATGTAGCATTTAATTTTTTTTCAAGCATTAATTCTAACTACTTTAAAAGATAAATATGTGTAAATGGACCACAAAATATATTCTAAAAAAAAAGTGAATAAAAATTATTTATAATTAAAAAAATTACTCTCCAGAAACTTTAATTCGTCATAACTAATTAGTTTGTTATAATTATACAAAAATGTATTTCATTCATGTCGGGGTATTCATTGAAGAAATAGAACTTTTCAACTTTCGAAAAGCCTTAAACCCATTCAGTTGAGCGCCAAACGAATCGAAGCATGAGCAAACTTTTCACTTGGACAACGTGATAAATAATTAAGTGACTGTGAATTGCATGGTACTTGAGCCACCGCAAGAGGAACTTAATCGCAAATTCTATCACATTCAACAGGCTTTCAAATTATAATAAATATTTCAACAGCTAAAATTTATCGATAGCTTAAATCCTTGCTGAAATATATTTAGCCGCATCAATATCAAATTAGTTTGCTCATCTTAAATATTTCATTTCATTTTGTATCATAAAGAAACCCAATAAAACTCAATAAATTTAACTTAATACCTTTTCCCAAAATAAAAAATCATATTAAATTAATAATTATCAAGCCCTTAACTCTATCAATTTTCATATTAAAGAGCAAACACTTATTTCTTTCACTGTGCTCATCCGCCGATGAAACATTTATCAGAAATAATAAAACACTTGTTTGCACATCTTAAACATTTCAGATAATTAACAATCATTAAAACGGCCAATTAAATAAAAAAAATTCTTTACTCGGCTGCTGCTCATATTTCGCAGTAAAAACTCAACTCTTCAAGCGCGCTCAATATGGCAAACAAAATGAATAAAATACAAAAGATGTATTGTGAAATAGACTTGGCGCTGGCTCACTTTGATTGCCAGCTTTTGGCATTTTATTAACGCAATTGCGAATACCAAAGCGAGGAAAGTTGATTCGCCGAGGGTTTGGTTTCAATTTCATTGTGCTGCTCGGTTCAGCTGAGCGGCACGTTAACGTCAAGGTTTTTGCGCAATTGCTTTAGCTGTTTGCTTTTGTTTTGCTTTCAAGTTGAGTTTTATTAAATGCTGTCTATTGATTTTGACTACCGACGCCCACAAAAGTTGCACAGCGACTGGCTCAAACTACGTCAGCCGTGTGTTTTCTATTTTAATTGCAAAATTTCACCAGCTATGTCGGCTGTTTGACTGGGTAAAATATATTTAAATTAGCAGTGAAAATTATGTGCATGTCTGGCCAACGGTGCGTATGAGAGTTTTTAGTTGTCATATAGAGCAAAGAGAGTTGAGTTATTTGCTAAATAACTGACACTGGCATCGCCTGAGTGACGATAGCAAAAAGTTTAGCATGGCTCTACAAAACAACAACAACAACAACAATGAAAATCATCTATCATGGCAACTAATTGCACAGCGCTGCGTATACGTGATACGTGCGAACATTTAATGAATTTAATTAAGTTGATCACAAAAGCTTCATATCATATAGCATAAACGGCTAAACATTTTTCAAACAACAAAGTTTTAACTACTCATTGGTGAGCGTGTGTGTTGGTATGTGTGTGTGTGTGTGTGTGTATAGTTGTTGCCTTCAATGTCTGTCTGCTGCTAAGAAGCCGTCTATGTGTCCTTCCGTTCGCTCCTTTGGCAGATATCTTCGTTAAAAGTTTTTAAAAAGTTTACTTTAGCTGCTCATGCAAGTACTAAAATATCCTTTCCTAAGCTGCTTTGGCATTTTGCCTAACTTAGTCCGACCAACAACAGCAACAACAAAAACAAGGCGACAATTTCTTCATTTTCGTCTTATTAGATTTCGAAAAATATTTCTAATTAAAAACTACAAGATTTTTCAATTGGCTTTTTATACCCTGAACCCATTGAAAATGGGAAATCAGGGTATAATGGTTTTGTTAAAAGTATGTAACAGGGAGAAGGAGGCGTGGCAGACCCCACAAAGTATATATATTCTTGATCAGGGCGACGAGAGAAGTTGATTTAGCCCTGTCCGTCTGTCTGTCCGTCCGTCCGTCCGTCCGTCCGTCCGTATGTATGAACGCGTCGATTTCCGAAGATATACGAGCTAGAGACTTGAACTTTTTTTTAAAATGACCGTATATACAGCGCGCATATCAAGTTTATCACAAAAGATCGATAACTCATCCCGTTATTTTTTTATCGATCAAAAACCTTATCGAAATGCAGTTATAGAATTATATCTCCTACATCTTTAGAGCTAGAGTATCCAAATTTGAAATGTAGATTGATATGTACGTTATAGAATTTCGATTTTTGTTCAATTTCACCCCCCACCCTTATATCCACCCCCTCACCCATAAGTTTGTAAAAGGCGTATTTCAAATACTAGAGACTTGAGCTTTGGCAATTATACGCATAGTAATGATAAAACCACAATCTGAAAGTTTCATGGAGAACGTACGTCCAGAAAAAAAGTTATTAAACAATTAAGTTCCCATAGTAAGCCCACACTGCAGCCCATGCGTGCGCGCCTATGGGTGTCTATGTATGTGTGTTTGCGTGTGTATGTGTGTGTTTGTGTAAGCAGGGAGACGCTAAAAATGATTGAAATGGCTGTTGCTTGAAGGGTTCAGGGGATCTCGTAGTCGAGCACTCTCGACTAGAGTTTTCTTACTTGTTTGTTTTGCCTTTGCCTTTATTACTTCCAAAGGCAATACAATTAGACGTAAAGTTTGATAAAAACAACACAGCTGCTGCTTTCATACTATTGTTGTTGCTATTGTTGTTATATGGTTTTCTTTGAGCAACTGCAACTCATTAGTTTCTTGGCAGCTTCTCAGGCAGAGATATCTTGCTTTAAGCATTTGAAATGCTATGTAAAATATATTCTTTTAGGGTAATCCTCTCAAAAAGATTGTATTAATTGATATTGAAATTTAAAATATTGGCTAAGGAGTTTATTGCATTTGTTATCGCATTTGATGTGGAAGTCCAGAAATTGAATTTGATCAACATTGAAGTTAAATTGAAATTGAAATTGCAAATGTAAAATAAATGAAAAAAGTAAACGAAGCAATGGTCGAAATGTTTTTTTATTTTACTTATACCATGGCATATTGTGTTGAAATGTAAAAATATTTTTCAAATATATCAACTGAAATAAGTCAACTTTCCATAACCCTTTATCCGTAGAAATTGCTCTTGCAAAGACTTTTAGTTGATTTTGCCATTTTTTCTCAAAACTCAGCCGAAATTTCATGAATATTTGGAGCTAAATATTTTACAATATTACAACAGTAGTTTATTGAACTCTTCAATCAAATAAAAATTTATATGATAGAAAGTGCAAAGATTCAAATTTACAGAAATTTCGAGAAAGTGAACAAATACAATCAATTCCTACTCATACTCTTCCACACCCTTCGGCGATATTAACTTGTCTGTCCGGTGTCTACTTTTCCAAGAACTGAGCCCATGTTATTAAAAATGCAGGACTATATATACTATTGGTGTCTTCTGCTTCTTCCTCGTCTTGTTTATACACACACACTTTAAAGGAAAATCGTGTTGGCGAAGCGTCGTTGAGGCGTGCAACACGAGGCAGCAATGGCATCCCTTTACGAACCGAATTCAGTGCGCTCTTAAGTGTAAAACTCTTAAATAACACTTCAGTCCGAAATACATTTTTAACCAAAGGCAAGAGCTCATCAAATGCAGCCAAGCAAGTAGAAGAAAAAGCACAACAAATTTTTTTAATTTCAGTCCAGAGAGAAGTGATTTCCCTTGGGCACTTCACTAACTAAAAATTATAAATCAAATAAAATATTGCAGCAGGCTAGCTCGATGGGCATAATGTAATTATTATTGAATTTTATGCGAAAGCTAAAAATACATAGGCTCAGAAGTGAATATGCTCAGAATCTAAACCAAAATATTTCAATTTAAAATAAACGCAAGTTTTCAGCTCACTCGCCTTCTTTCTCTCCCTCTCCCTCTCCCTCTCTCTCTCTCTCTAACTATCTCTGTCTCACTGCTTGATAGTTTCGCACAGGCGGTTTGTCAGATTGAGTTATGCAATTTGGTAGTACGCATCTTACACACTCTTAAGCCGTAACTGCAATCCACATCCGGCTCATGCCATAAAGCAACATGCATATCCACAATTTATGCAAAAATTTATAGCTGCCCCGGCGCACTTCCTGCCAGACTGCCGACCGACACAGTAAGAAAAGCAAGCGCAAAGAATTTTTCCTTTTTATCGAAAAACTTGGCATTCGAAATGCTCTGCTGCACAGACACACACGCACACACAGACACTCTCTGCGTTTGGGATATTGAAAACGCATATGAAATGATGTTAAGTAAAAGGCGGTCGCTTTTAACTAAGCAGCTTTTCGTAGATACCCCAAAACCAAAACCAAAAAAAGTCTAGGAAAGCCCAAAAGAAATAGCTCCAGAAACTATAGCCAAAAATTGCAATTTCAATAAAAGGACTAAACGCACTTGAGCGTAATTGCAAGCATAAAGTTCTATGTGTGTGTGAGTTTATATATGTAAATATATATGCATGTATACACATACACACGTGTTCAAGTGTGTGTGTGTGTGTGTGTGGCCAATAGAGGCAGCCAAGTGTGGCACAGTAAAATGCATTTGGCAATAAAATATGCGTCAAAATTTAAATGAAATGCCACTGCAGTAACATCTCGCTTCACGCTGCTCGTGTGCAGCCTTAAAGTGTTCGCCATATTGGCAACGAGCTGCATAAATTGAGGCTAGCCTGTGGTTTTTGCTTATCTACCCTCAAATGCTTTCGTTAGCCTCAACACCAGCTCAGAGCTCAGAGCTCCGGCTGTGATTCTGGCTGGGTGTTGCGGCGGCATAGAAGTGCGTTTGGTGTGCGGCACAGCCACTGTTGGGCATCCACTTGCTGCCCCCTGGCGCTTGTCACATTGGCATTGGACAAGGCGCTAAATTGCCATAGCATACCCAATGGCCACTTAGCTTAGTGCCAGTTGTACGGACTCAAATACAGAAACAGCTATACCAGCTAGATACATTGCCAAAAATGTCAACATTGCGTGCAGTGCCCTCCGGCCAAAAAGCCATAGACTGCAAAGGCGCTGATTGCGGTTGAGCACAGTGACGCAAATTGGACAGTGGGAGAAATGTTGAATTGGAATAATTATAAATAAAAAACACTAGTATAAGCTGTACTGTGGGGGTGCATTTTGAAACTGGTTTGTTTAATACTATTTTTATTTAATACTATTTTTATATATACTACACATACAAATTTACATAACATAAACTAATAAATAATATGTACTAATAAAAAGTAATTACTATATTTTATATATTATTATTATTATTATTATTATTATTATTATTATATTTAATATATTAAAAGAATTTTTTTATTTATTATAAATATATCGTATATATTAATATTGAGTAGAATACACATGTGTTGTTTTCAAAGCATCTTTTTCATGTTATGTTGCTGTAAGAACACTTAAAGAGCTCCCACGGGCTTGGCGATTAACAAGTGAAATTATCATATTCATTGGTTTGGATAATTAAACTGAAATTTCAGTTACAGTAAGAATTTTTCAATAATTTGCTTTTTGATGAGGGTCTGATACAATAATGCTGTAAAGCTGTAAGGGTAGTGTTCCTAGTGAATAAAA
Organism: Drosophila mulleri; assembly: GCA_035047565.1. Lineage (NCBI taxonomy): Eukaryota > Metazoa > Arthropoda > Insecta > Diptera > Drosophilidae > Drosophila > Drosophila mulleri. Next base: position 6,688,175 of record JAWNPK010000012.1, read on the forward strand.
ATAATTTAATAAAATAGATGAACGGCATCATATACAATTTAATAGCTTAAAGTTACAAATTAATTTGATAATCAATCATAAAAGAAGACTCATTTCGCTGCATTTAGTAAAGCTTATAAATTAAATGAATATATTTTAAATTATTAGTGAAGACTACATATACGTATAATATATTCCAATATGGAATAATGTAAATTGATTAAATTGATGATTGATTGAGGGAGGTCTATTAGCTAGGCTTAAGAAGTAAATGTAAAAATTGTAACAGAAATAAATTACTGCTGTTGTCCACATTCATTTATCTACCGCACCACTTAGCGAACTGCATATCATTATCTCTCGACAAAATTATAAGAATCATGAAATAAAGTAAGTAAACTTTAAACATAGCTCGCCATTTTGCTAGAGTAATCACATATAATCATATATAAAGCCACATCCTAGATATATCCACGCTTATTCACCTAAAAGTGATTATTAAATATTTTTTGGATAACTTTTCAATAAAATTGAATAGCTGTCTAACTGAAATTATTCACTTTATCATTCATAAGAATAGCTCAATGCTGCTTTAGAAAATATTTAACAATTTGGTTGAGCAAAACTTCCCACATAACAAGGAATACGAATATGTCATGATCTACGCCACAAAATAAAGTTTGGCCGTATTTGATTCGAACTTTTCATATTACGGCACACAGCGCAGCTGACGCATTTACCGCAGGCTGCACTGCAAAGTAGACAAACATGTTTTGTTATTTCTTGTTTATTATTATTATTTTTTTTTTTTTTTTTTTTTTGTAGCCAGTTGAAAGCACTGAGCGTAAATGGAGCTCATAATTTTAAGCAGAGGCTTGAAATATAAATAAAAAGTATTTTGCATACATTTTAAGCTGATGGCGGCAGCTCCATTTACCCATAGAAGTGTGTCACATAAATATAAGCATATTTAAATTTTCTTTAATTTTCCAAATGAATTCACATTTTTGGCTGCCACAGCAAGCGCTGGCTGTGGTGTGACGCAGTGCGGTGTGTCAGGTCCACGCACGCGTATGTGTGTGCGTTGTGGGTGTGTGTGTGTGGGCGTGGCGTTGTGGCAGGAGTTGGGCGTATGCAACGATGTGCGCTGTTCAAGAAAAACATATTGTTAATGGAGTCGAGCATGTGAAACAACAAACAGGCCGAACCGAGCGTCTGTGAAAAATTTTAAGCCCAGCTGCGCAGCCCGCCCGATGCTGGTGTTGTCACATTTTCAACGTGCTTCAAGTATAATAAGGCCTCAATTGCATGAGCAAAAGTTCGAGTCGAGTTTCAGCCTAAGGTATGTCTTTGTGTGCGCTTGTGTGTGTGCCCGTCATTATTTACATTAACACGAACTCGTCTCAACTCTCGCGCCTGTCACATGCCAAAAAGTTTGCAACTAAATGCGTAAATTTGCAAAAAGAAAATAAAACAATAAGCATCACGCCGGCAAAGCTGACAGCTAAATGACAGTGCACGTCTTTTGGCACGCCGGCAATTTAAATTTGCCCCGTGATGGCTGCCAACCTAAATGTGGCCAGCGTAACGTATACGTAATGGCCGAGATTGCGTATACGTAAAGCAAATGTAGCTCACGTTTATCTGCAACTGGATTTGCATGAGTTTACACGTTTACCACCGATTTGCATACACATACATACATATATATATATTTGAATATTTGAATGTATGTGTGCGTGTGTTTTTTATGCGCCGTAAACACTTGATAAAATTCACATAAATTTGATGCGACCGCGCGTATTCGATTTGGCTTCACACAAGCCGCACACTAAAAGCCTTTTCGCCCATTTAACTGGGCCAGCACACGTTACGTTGCGTTTCGTTTCGAGCGTAAAAATCTACGTTTTGCCAAAAACTAACCCAAAAATAAATACCCATAAAGACTTATATATGAATACACGTATATATGTAGGTGTAGGTGTATGTGTATGTGTTGTTGTATGCGCATATCTAACTGGCACTCGACGCTAAACAAATTTCAACATTTTTCTGCACTGCCTGCGGCAAATGCATAAAAAGTCGCTTTCATTTGCCATGCATTTTGAATGCTGATATGTATAACTTTCAATTAAATACAAATTGCTCGCTGATAGCCCAGAAACAATTAATTAATTAATTAACTTATTTCTAGTTTCGAACATTTCAATTGCGCATTTGAGGTTTTAATACTATATGTATTGAATATGTAGTGCTATTTATTAAAATTATATTTCTCTATACAATAAATATTAAATTGCAAAACGTTAAACCATAAATTTTAAATAAATAAATATAATCTTATTAAATTCTTTAAATTTTCCATTTAAATAAATTCATTTCAGTCATGAATTATTTGTTTGTTATAATAATTAACAATAACATTTTAATAAAAAATTGAATAATTAAATAATAAGCTTATATTTCTATTCATTTGCTATCTATAAACTATATAATCTAAATGTACAATTTATATGGACCAAGCAATTTGTTAATAATATATTATTGTATCAAAATATTTTGTCTCTTTAAAGTTGAAGTAGAATTGTCGTTTGATAGCAATTTATGACTTGGCTGTTGATCATTTCTCGATGTTTGCAATACTAACACATGCTCACACTTTGAGGAAAATCTCAGAGAGCTGCCCAGTGCATCGGCTCCTTAACGATTGCGTTCGATCGACACGATGTCGTTTTCGTTGTTTAGTTTTCGCTCTGGCTGTTCCCCGATCGCTTGAATAAGTTGCTTCTGTATTGAGTGGAAACGAATGTCAATCGTATCTCTCGCTCCCTCTCACGATGTTCGTGTAAAGAGCGTTTCACGAATAGTTCAACTCAAAGGGGCTCAACAGAAACGACAAGCAACAAAGTTTCTTGCTCAGAGCAAGAAAAAGACTCAGAGGAGAAGTTAAGACTCGGTTTCTACATACAGATCTTCTACGATGCAGATAGCACATATCGAATAGAGTTATCAAGAATTGGAATTTGCTCAGGGAGACTGCATTGCGATATTCTCAAGTCATTTGTGTTTCTTTACATCAATTTCCTAATCCATTGCGCTTACCTGACATCTCTTCACCTGAATGACACTCCAACATTTTTGCAGTGTATTTCCATTGTGTGTTTGCCGCATATATATTTATCAAAAGTTGCATCTGAACATATATATTTGGTTAGTTTTGCCCAGTGCGCGCAGAGTTCTGGCCATATTTCATGGCTACTGGCTGAACACCCTGGCCAATTGTTTCATGGATTTTTTCACTACAAATCGTGATTATTTAATTCCAATGAAATATAAATGTGTGCAGCGAAGCATAGCAGAAAAAAACTATGCACACAATAAAATAAATGTGGTGTAGGATATGCTGATAAACAACAACAATAGCAAAATGGTAAAAAAATATATATTTATAAATATATAGATATTACTAAAATATACATAACTGAGTAGCTGCTCTGTATGTATATTCGCATAGAGCTTTGTTATTTTGCGGTCGAGCATCTAAACGAAATCAAATACACAAAATATGCATGCAAAATACAAACGAAAAGAAAATCGTGCATTATATCAAAACTCATAGCGTGTGCATATATACATGCGATTTATTTATAATATTTATTTTCCTGCTCGTTTTATTCGCATGGCTTCTACAGGGGACATAGCGACAAGGACTCAGGTGAGCCATAAAAATAAATCTGCTGCATTTACGCCGCCTCGTTGGCTTTTTGCATATTTTATGTGCTTGTCAAGTCGCTCTTACTCTGCAATGCACAAAATGTTTTTTATTGTTGCTGTTGATTTTATTGATTCGTTTTTCACATTTTTCTTGTGGCCATTTGCATTGAGCTTCTGCTGCTACTGGTACTGCGGCTGTTGGTGCATTCTGTTAGAGCCTAAAACCCAGCCAGTCAGCAGTTATCCTGTGAGAGGTTACTCTAAAAGTTAAGCCACTTTGTGCCGACCCAATAAAAACTGTGCGACACAAACAAACCGTAAAAACCGCTTGCAACATGCACGACCAGCTCCGCACACACTTTTGCTGCCGCAAGTCCTGCACATTTCGGCAAATATTTACCTCTGCAATCAAATTTTTAAATATCAACACACGGCACAGCGACAACAGCAAGCAGCAGTCAGCAGGCAGCAGGCCGAATTAACCGTTTAAATATTTAGGCAATTAGTGAGCCAGCAGCAACGGCAACAGCTAACAAAGGCCAAAATGGGAAATGGGAAATGGAAAATAAAACCAAATAACAACTGAAGCGAACTTGAATTTTGTCGCTGTGTTGCGTGCTCGAGCGAAAGACGCGTTTACTGAAATACCAACTATATCTATAGTATTAATAGACTTTTAAGCTATGTCTACATATATATAATGCAAACATTTATTATTTATTTGCCTCACAGTTCAGGCATAAAAAACATTTTTTAAGCCGTTTTCATTTTTAAAGGCAGTTATTTAAACAATTATATATACGAATATATATTTTTTATATTTTATACTGCAGCAAACACAGCCACATTTTTGCATTTCTTATATATTTCCAAAAAATAAATCAAAGCAGAAACATTTTTGTTTTTCTCTGCGTCCACTAATAGAGAAAGAAAGAATAACATGAGCACATACTTATATATTCTATATTATTTTCAAAATGCTCTCACTGCGAAACTAGATCAAACACACATTCTCAGAGGCCAAGAATCACACCAAAGAGAAACAAACAAAACTCTAATGAACTTGTTATGCTCTCATAATGTAGTTGCATGCGTACACAGGGTATCAGAGGCGACAACACTACAGCAGTTGCCCCGCTCTGTTGCTGTCAGAATGAAGCACGAACCAAAAGTTACCTCATTTGCATGGGGCGCGGGCACTCGCACTCGCACTTGCACTGGAGACTTGGCAGTAAACTTTGCCAATATATCAGGTGCTTAATAATATAAACAACAACAGGTAGTACGATGGCTTGCCACACCCAAAGCTGCTCTGACTTTTGCAACTTTTCTTCAACACACACATACACACTCGCTCACATTGCATGTGACCGGTAATGAATGAGACTTTGTCTTGTGTGCAATAATGGGCGAAGTGCAAGGTATTTGCGCAATTAAATGAAAATGAACTGTGTGCTGAGCCATTAACTATGAGTATGACAATGGGGCCATTCGCTAATGGCTGACACTTTAATTGAACTGCTGCGGACTGCACCCAGCTCTCAGAGAGGGGGAGAGAGAGACAGCGTGAGAGAGGCGGCAGTCAGGCGGAGCCGGTCCGAGTTATGTGCACTACCATCATAACCTCTATCAGCTCATTTGCAGCATTTGTTGCCAGTCGAGAACGCACCATTAGCCATTAAGCAACATGCAACACCAGCAACAACAGCAACAACGCGACGTAACGGCATAGAAAATAGCTTGCCACAGCCTGACGTAACGTATACGCCGTGTCTATCGCATCGAAGCATTTCCAAGCTGTTGCACACTTTCAAGTCCACTAGGTAGCTTCTTGGCAATGCAGATTCAAGTTGTTGTTGTTGCTGTTGCCATTGTTGTTTCTTTTGCTTTCTGTATCTGTGTCACCGTTGCCATAGTTTTTCGTTTCCTTACACAGCGCTTCGCCTGGCATTGAATGTGGCTACTTGCTCAAATGAGGCAAATACTTTTCTTACTTTTTTAAGTTAAAGTAATGCCAGTAAATTAATTAAAATAGTTTAATAGTTAATAGGTACTGATAGGGCTTGATAGGAGACTAACATTATTACATATCAAATATATTTTATGTCAGAATCGGAACAAAATCATTATTGATTATTAGTAAAGATACAAATTTGTATTTTGTGATATATATAGACCTTTTTTCCAATATACTTTTAAAATATATATTTGTTATAATTTTCTAATATATAAAATTAAAAAATATATAAATCAATTTATTTATATAAATATTAAAAATAAATAAAAAATATATATGTAAATATATAATTAAAATATTTGATATCGTATCATATAGAAATACATTTATTTTATATAAATATATAAATAATATTAATATAAAAACTCATATAATTAATTGTGTATTGCTCATACGACCCATTGTCAAATCAACAAAAAAATAAAAGCTGGCCAAGTACATTTACATACAGTTGATCATCAGTATGTCATTATATTGACAATACGAAATCAATAATGTCACCATGTATACACTCAAGTTATTTTCAAAAAGCTTCTCATCAATATATCCCCATCAATAGCACATCATCGCAATATATTTAATTAAAATATAATGACAGTACACATTCAATAATTATCCAAGTCTTTCAGCTTATTACCCGTGTGTGTCCTTTGCCCTTTATGCCGATTGTATTACAGTAGTCGCTCAGAAGTAACCGATAACCGATAAATTTAAGGTCTCTATTCATCATGCTTTAAACGAAAATTAAGGCACACACAGTCGACTGTGCATACATAAATATATAAATTTTAATGGCACGCTCTCAATTGAGCTTCAATTTGCAATTCAAAATGCTTACGCTTTTAGTCAAATAGTTTAGTTAAATACTTAGTTACTATATCAAAGCCGTTGCTGCCCAGCTGTATGTCTGCCATGTAAACACTTAGTAACCGACTCCTGATGCAAACAAGGATGCGGCGAGGACGTAGAAGTAAGCTGCTTTTGACAATTTGTTGAAAGGCTGCTGGTGCTGCTGCTGTTGCTGTTGCTGCTGCTGCTGCTGCTTCTTTAACCACAGAGTCGAATGTCTGCTCCTGCCAGCAGCTGCTGCTGTCCTGCATAAATGCATTTAAATAGCAAACAGCAATATGTTACGTATACGCAGCGTAGTGCAGTAGCTGACTCTTGTAACTGTTGCCGCTGCTCGTGTTGTTGCCGTTGTTGTTGGTTTTATTGTAGGTGTTGGTGTTAGTGTTGCTATTGTTGTTGTTGTTGTTACCGCTCATGATTGCATATTTTTAAACAAGTACACTTTAATAATGGTTTTTGGTTAGTGGCAAAACGTTGAACCTAGCCACAAGTTTTGCTTCAACCACAGCCCTTTGAATGTTGCTACATACCAGTACTCCCGCTCGGTTTTATATACACACTGATAGCTATATATACATATTTTTTTTTTAATGAAGTTGCGTAGACAACCGGGCGGTACAGTGAGTGGGTTCCATGCCGGAAGTTTGGCATTACCTGCATACCTAGCCAAGGGACTGGACCGTATGCAAGTTATTTACTGCACATAAACTTAAATGAATGCCAGCACAAATAGCAGAGTGAGAGCTACAGCAGTGTGTGAAAGAGAAAGACAGAGAGGGAGCAATAGAGAGAGAGATATGTAGGTAGACTGTCGAGTCCTTAAGTTCATTAGTGTTACTTGAGCAATGTATGCGTATACATTGTGGTTCAGTGCATTGCTCTCGCTTGCATTGCAAAATGCAAATGCAAATGGCCAACGGGCAGCAAGATGAGGCTTGATTTGATTTAGCTGCTGTTGATGCTGCTGCTCGACTGCTACTTCTTCTTCGGCTGCTGCTTCTGGTTCAACTCCCCATGAGAGATTTCAGAAATTGCTCGCAGTGTTCTTAGAAGAAAAGTGCAGTTCATTTTTAATATCCTGCGGCGGCAGCTGTCGGCACTTGCCACAAAAGGCGGCGGAAATTAAAACTCAATATTCGAGTGATTGCACAGTGCTATGAGAGAATGAGCATGGCCCAATGCCACGCCCATTCACACTACCAATCCAATTTGATTCCCATTGCACTTGCCGTCGGTGTCGATGCCAGTTGCCAGTTGCCAGTGGCATAGACTATTTGACTTGCACCACACAAAAGTGCGCAATTGAGGCGGCAAATCAAATGAAATGCAACGAAACGTGCCGGGCACACACGCACCCAGATACCCTACAGCCTCGCCCGCCCCAACCACTCGCAGGAGCCACCCTCCCTCCGGCAGACAGGAGTGCACGGCAAAGACACCGACGTGCAATTTCGTTCAAAACTTTCAACGAGAATCGTTCGATTTCGGCCAACTGCAGCTGCGTCTTCAATATTTTGCTATCTTATGCCATTGCCATTTGCTAAATGTTAATGCCATTTCGATTGTTCCACCCAAACACACGCTTCGCTTTGGCCATCCACCTAACAAATGCTGTCGCCAGCACAAATCTCATTTTACTCGCTTTCGCCGGAATACCTCTTCTCAGTAAGTAAAGTGGGATTGTATTGAATTGAGTCTCCAGCAAGTTGGAGTAAAAACTTGAAGGCAACAAATGAGATAACTAAACTAAAAGCTCTGTCTGTTCAGTCTCATATGTTTGACAATGCTAAAAACATTGAATCAAGATGTGGACAGTTTGTATATGCGTATACATAAATATCATCAATATATATAAATAACAAATAAATAGATAAATATAAAATAATAAAAAAGAAAAATATGCGAAATAATGACAGCACCGAAAATAATATTTTAAAATATGGCAAATATTTTTATTAAAAAAAAAAATTAAATGAAAAATGATTAAATAAGCTAAGCTCCATAGCTGTAAATCGTAAATTTTAATTTGTTGTCTAATTTTTTTTATAGAGCTGCAAAAATCAATATATATTTTTTCCCTTTTTTATATATATTTGTTTTTTAATAATTTGTATTTAAATTTTTGTTTTCATGAGATTATCTACTTACTGTCAATTTTTATTTAATTTAGTTGTTCCTCTCAAGATTCCTATTATTATATATATTTAGTAAAAAAATTCCTCTAAATATTTAATATAGAATAATATTTAACAAGTAAAATAAGTAAAAGTAATAAATATTTAATAAAGTTTTCTTTTTCGACCTGAAATTGATTTGACAACTATTACAGGATATGTTCTAGTTAAACAGCAGTGCATTACAAATTTACATTGATTTCTTTTAGCAGCACAACTTTTTTTTGGTCAGAAATGCAGAGACACTATCTAAAAGACAAGTACAATGCGCATATCCTATATCGCATAGCAGATAAGCAGCATTTGAGCATGTGTTTGTCTAGCTCTCTGCGTTGATAGCCGAAGTTCTCTTAGCTGAGTGTCATTTATAACTTTTGCTGATATTTGTTTCCGACCGAGTCAGAACCAGCAAATTGCTTCATAATTGGGGCACAGCGATGTTGATGAAGCAATTGTGATTCATTTGTGGTTAAATAAATGGTTAAACTTAAGTTTACCTTCATAAGTATACAATATCATGAGTATATATATAACAATAGAGCTCTTATTGTTTCAGTAAGCCAATTAAGAAATGTTAAAGTAAATACCACAATTTACAATATGAACTTTTTCAAGAGCTTCCTCAGGCAACTTTGTCTCAGTAGAAAATCCTCTCACAGACTCTCTCTCTCTCTCTCATTCTCTCTCTCATTCTCTCTCTCTCTTTTGCTCTCTCTTTATTTACATAATTTAAAAATAATTTTATTGTTGTCACTTCACGAATTTTCCGCTCTGCAATCCCTATCTCAATTTCCATGCTTCGCTCTGCTTTTTGCCAGTGAAATATCTCAAGTGCTCGTAAGCCGCATTATGTGCACTGCAATTTGCGTAATTTGCGAGCAGCAGGAGCTGCAGGAGCAGCAGAAACAGCAGCAGCAGCTGGAATTGCTACCAAGTCTGATTGAAGAGATTTGAGCTTAAAGCTAAACGCAAATGTTTATTTGTTGGACATCAACAACGTGGCCAACATCTAAAGAATGTTGCGACCAATGTTACCTGCCCCAAATAATATCAACATATTTGTCTGTCTTTCGATAAAGTATACGACATGCTGGTTTTGCCTGGGAATGCCATTTAAAGGCGCATTAAAATATAAATGTTATGCCATTAGCATGATGTGCACGTCCTGCTGGCCGCACTGATTGATAGACTGACTAAATGGCTTGAATGTCTGATTGATTGACTCACACTGATTCGCAAACGTACATGTACGCATGTACGTGTGTACACACACACACACGCACACGAGCTACATTTTTATACACTTTCTTTGGGTTGTGTTGGCATAGAGATTTGTAGATTTATGACAAAATGTTTCGAATGTGCTTTTAATAAAGCCAAAAGATTTGCTGCTGCTTTTCTTATAAAAATATATTGAGCTTACATGATAAACTGTCATATGATTTAGTCATAGATTAAATCGCTATAGTTAACAAACTGTTAGGGCACATTAGCTTCGCTTCGCTTTTTCTACTTTTGTGCCTCACATTTGCCTCCTTTTTTCTGTTTTGTTTGGCTACATGTGATTTGTTTTTACGCCAAATTGCATAAAACATCCGGAATTCGTAATGCGCATCGCATGTGCGTGCTTCGATTTGAATTAAAGCTGCCTGATTCGTATTCAGTAGACACGCAGCACCCACAACGTCAGCCTGCCTTGGCAGCCAATAGGCCAATAATGATGGCCTGACTCAAATTAGGCGGCTGTCTGAAATCTGTTTACATGCCAAATATATCAAGGGGTCGTCGCCGCAGCGCAGCAGCGTGATGACAGCTCCACCGCAGCTGATTAAAGCTATATGTGTGTGTGAGTGGGTGGATGGGTGTGTGTGTTGACTAGGATGGCACATATGCTCAAGGCTCATGCATAACATAAATTTGATGGACGTCGCATGCAAGCCGACTGCATTGATATGAAGCCTGTGGGCTGTGGTGACAGTTGCCGTGTTAATGTCGCATAAATAAAGCAGCTGCAGTTGCAGTTGCAGTTTCAGTCCAGGTAAACGACCTGTCCGCTAGCCACTAATTTGGTGGCTTTCTCATCAATATCAAGCAAAGGTGACTATAAAGGGAATTCATTAGAAATACGCAGATGTTATATATATATACATTTTTGGTGTATGCGCTGCAGTTTCATTTGCATGTTAACAACTTGTAAACAGGCACGTGGAAACGCTTAGACGCGCACACACACACATATATATCCCGTATACGTACGTATGTGTTCCGTTTTGCTGCCAGTGCCAGTGCCAGTGCCAGGCAGTTGATTGCATTGAAGGCAGGCAACTAATTAAAAAGTTAAGCTCGCATGCCTTTAACTTCTCACAAAGTAATTAAAGTTGGCGCAGCGCCAAAGGTAAATGTCTGCTTCACTCTGCGTGCGTGTGTGTGAGTGTGTGTGCGCGCGACTGAGTAAACTTAACTTCTCACATTTGCATTTCACACCTGTGCGTGTAAAAAGTTAACACACTAACTGTAAGAAAAGGCGTCAATAAAAATAAAACTCAAGCTCACAAAAAAAGTATTACAAATTTTTTATTGCATAACCTTTGGTGCCATGCATTTAAAAAAAAAAAATTCACACACACATACACACACAAAAGAAAAAACTTGAAAAACTCTTTTATTCACCTTGCGCGCATTTTAACACTTAAGACTCTCACTCTGTGTGTGCTTCAGTTTCCTGTCGACTTATAAGTTGCAAAGTTCTAGATGTGATTTTTTTTTTCTTCTTACATTTATTACGTTTTCAGTTTTCTTTTTGGCTTACGAATCTTTATCGTTTCACAGTAAATTAATAATTTATGTATAACAAACTTTACATGCAATTAAAAGTTTAATTTTTTCAGCTCTACGCTAAAAAAAAAAAAAAATATCTTAGTTTAATTGAACTATTAAAGTTTGAAACTTTTAGCTATAGTAAAGAAATTGCAAGTTAAATGACTGAAGAATTGGTGGAATTTGAATATGAGACGTAATTATGCTCATCTAGATAGAAATTCTTGCTTGATTTTTCCTATTTGATAGTCAAATTAGCTTTACAACTTTCACTAGTACAAAACCAAAATACCCTGAGACCGTGACGTAAAATATGTATATTTATTTAATACTAACTAAAGAGTTTTGTTTTATTACAATTTCTGAAGCTTAAATTAGCTGAAGCTTAAATTACATAACGAGCATGAACATCAACCAAGTGCAACTATAGCACAGAAACTATGTATACCCTAATTCCACATTACCATAATATCAATTATACGCACGATTGGTCAGCTATGTCCCAGCCCACAAACTCAATTAATGATAATCATAGGTCTATTGGATTCAATTGCAGAATGTTAGACCAAATTTGTATAATTTGTATAGCTTTAGCTAATCTATATACACAATTGTAGACCTGAGTACTTGAAAGCTCGTCAACTAATTGAATCATTTAATGAAAAATGTGAAAAAAAAATTGTGAACAAGAGGCATGTTCTATGTGTGTGCTATAGAGGAGAATTCATATAGATTCTAATATATTCCATTATAGTCAGAGATTTGTTGAACAAACTCTTCTAAATCTCTTTCTATACTAGTTTTGATGGCGACTATATCTATGCTATTACTAATTCGTATAGCTTATTATAATAATTATATTTATAAGCTACCATTTTAGTTTAAGTTTAAGTTCATAATATTCTCATCTCAATCACTCAGCCAATTGTTGATTATTGATAACACATTGCCTTTTTCATGATTGTAAAATTCCTATTGCTTGGTAACTTTTCTTAAATAATGCAAACACATGAAATGTTAATTAAGATGAAAGCGGAACTCAACAATGTTTTAAAGTAATTTATTCAATTGAATTTGCAAAATAAGTATGCTTAGGCCGTGCGCTCTAAGATATGTGTTTACAACGCCCACGCAGATGTCAGTAATGAATCAAAACAAGTTAAGCGGCTTAGCCAACCCAACCGAGATGTAATTAAATGCACAAGGGCGCAAATAACAACATTTGCTTTACATAAGGCCACACGCACACACACACACACAAGCCCCACATACCTTGTTAGGTATATAAGAATATCAGGAAAAACATTCGCTACCGTTACAGTTTTATCTTATATTGATTAATTGATGGCTTTCCTATTTAATATGTTCAGCTAGCTTTGCTGACAATTTGAAACTGTTTTAATATTCCATGCATAGCCATGCATAAATTAGATTTTGACGGGCTGAGACTTTATTGCCTTGGCAATGCCCCAGTGTATCTGCTATGCTAAGAGAACTGTCAATCAGATTTAGTTCAGAGCATTGTAACCGTAACACAGCTATCCCCAAGGCTTTAAGCTGCTGGGTAATCATAAATAAATCAGTTGTATATGTATATCAACTTTTTTTTTGTACGTGACAAAAACTTAATTAATATGCAATTTTAATATTTGCGGTACACATTTGGCTTAACCAAACGCCAATTTTTTTCCACAAGATTAATACAAATAAAAATCGAATTTTAATATAGCTTTTGATGAGCCGAAGCTTTAATAATATATTTTTTTATGTTTTATTTCTTTTTAATTAATTTCCTTTAGTATTACAAGTATTGATATTAACTTTGCACAATTTTTTAATGAATAAAGTCTGATAGATTTTAATGTAAGCTAATTTAAAAGTAATTTTTAATGAGATATAAAATAAGTTTATTGTTTAAATTGTAAAATTGCTTTTCCTATTTATTGATTTATCCTCCTACTTATTGACTTTAAAGTTTACTTATATATATTTATTAATTAAAAATTGTATTGTAAATTATTCATTTATTCATTATTAATTTATTTACTATTATGACTCATTGCCAGCTTTTTGAACGCTTTACTAACCAACTTGCAAAAGATGGACAAGAAAATGATTAATCAGCTGCAACGAAAGAGCCACTAAGACTGGCACAAATAGTTAGCCCCATTATCTTAGTATTAACGTCTTAATTAAGCTGTTGGCGACACTGTGTGCCTTTGTCTAGACTGTCGCGTCGCTCAATTAGCGGTCCAATGAACTGTCTCGCAGCACTTGCCGGCACTTTGAACGCTATGGGAGCATAATCGAGATCATTTAGTGTTCGTTGCTGGGAGCTAAAGGCGCCTAATGGAGCGCCGCCAAGTAAAACGGCCAACTTTAAGTCCATTCAATAAGTTCTTTTTTTCAGAGACATCAAAGCGATGACAGCCATAAACTTTTAGCGTATGCTAATAATTGCGCCACAGATTAGCAACATAAAATAGAGAAAAGAACGCAAAAGTTCCAAAGACTTTGGCTTCTTTTCTGCGCTTCACAGACATTGGAAAATTGCATAAGGGCAGTAAATACACCCATTTCAATGGAGCTGCAGTTGGTGAAGTTTTCCGGAACAGACTGCAATTGTGATTTAACATCAGGAACATATTTCAATCCTTTGCGTACCTTGTTGTTGGAAACTCTGGCTATTGACTGCTGACTGCTGAATGCGGAGCGCTGAGTGCTGACAGCTGCCTGGTGCACATGGCGTATGATTAACATTTGCAGTGCATTGCATATTTCACACAGAGCACACAGTGGCGCTTGGGCTTTAAGGTGAAAGAGGTAAAAGTTATGCAAAGTCGGTCTGTTTATAAAATAACTGCAACATGATTGACGCATCAAATAGTTTACTTTTCAAACAAAACGGGGAGTATTTAACCAGACGCATATGCGTTCGGTAATGCAGGCACATGCAGGAGTTTATACCGTCAGGACATCACCATCGACTGGCACACTCAGTTTTTTAACAGCTCCGTTTGGTATTTGGACAACAGCTCTACAAGGCTGAGAGCGACATGGGCATCTCGCCCGTGGCGTAAAACAATGCATGAATTTCGCCATGGCAATGGCAATGGGAGAAGGAATTCCAACAGAATGCTCGATCAAAGGTGGAGTATAGCTTCAGTGCCAGTACCAGTGCCAGTGCCAGTTCCAGTGGTACGTGCCCACTTTTAAGTGAATTGTCGACCCATGACTAGGCAAACAAAGCCACACACCTTGAACAACCTGCCCGCTTGCCCAGTTACCCAACTACCCAGTCGCCTAGTCGAGTTTCAGTGATTGTGCAGCTGCTGATTGACGTGAACGCCCCGGCAGAGCGACACGCCTCGAGTCTAGCATGAGTGCAGCCTAATGCCTAATGGCCGTGGGCGTGGCACTGAAGCGTACATGCGGCACGCTGCACGCATTGTGCGAGTACGGACAGGACTGCGGCTGCACCAAGAAACTCAATCATCTGTGCGGGCCGCACAGCCCTTCATAAACGATGCCTGTGCCGCATGCAAGACCAGCCCAAAAAAGTATGCTACAGTTTACATTCCGTCTCTACACGTTTAACCCACTTGCCATTCGATTGCTGCTGCTGTTGTTGCTGCTATTGTTGTTGTTGCTATTGTTCTATGAAGTTGCCTGTTGGCTGTTCAATTTAGCACGTCTCTCTGTTGAATGCATTTGCATTATTAAGAGTCACTTATTGACAGTAGTAGCACTGGGCCAAAACCAAACAACGGCACAAATTGAAAACATTTATTTCGATTGCAACCTCGAGCTGTTGCATGTGAATGTTGCAAGTGTAGAACATTAGCAAGAAAATTGCTTAGATTTTGACTGCACATTGAGATTGTCTTGATAACTTAGTAAATAAAAACATTACGCCTATCATAAATATATAGATTCTATTTTAGTTTTTTGTTACTTTTAAATAACAATCTTCTTTTTTTTTTTTTTTTTGTTTATTCAATTAATATTCAATTAAATAAAAATTCTTTTGTTTTTATAAATAATACATATAATATAATAATGCATATAATATAAAAATATTATATCATTGTAATTTTTTTTTAATAACTTAACAAATAATTTATTTATTTTATATAAATATATTTTTTAATATTCGCTATTATCAGCCTGTATTTAATTTATATTAATTCAATATATTACAGCTAAAATAAACAAACTCTTAAAGATTTTAATGAATAAATTAGCTTAAGCTTTTCAATATATACTTTAAGTCTTCCCTCTAACATGGTACTTTATTTTTAAATTTATTTATCAAAAAATTAAAAATTAGGCATTTAGATAAAAAGTTGTATTAAGCAAATATTCGTAAATTTAACCAACATTTATTTCGAATTATGCCCAATGTGCGAGCATATTATTTAATTTCAAAGGTAAAACAAGATGGAGAGCAATTTTCAGCCATATCTAGTTGGTTAGCAACGAGCATCTTGTGCTTATAGTTATTTTAAGTGCATAGTGCTCGAGGCAGAAGTCATGTTAAGTAGCCAGTTCATTAGACATTTGGCAAACACAGAGGCTGACAGCACACAAGACTTGAATAATATGCGTTATTAAGTGAGCCAAGGGAGCCAAGAGCACGCAATGGAAGCTGACTGATGAGGGGCAGTTGAGAGACAGCTGGGACTGTGGGCGCATTAGATATGCAAACATTATGTCATTAATTGGAAATTCGCATGTTTCGTGTTTGATTTGAAATGCAGGCATTAGTGATGTGGATTGATTCTGGTGCGCCTGGGGATCAGATGTTAGTTTTAGGGACGACCGGACACAGCAGCTCATTACAAAGTCACGTATACGAAAACTGGGCCAAGATGGACTTTCGGACATTGAGAGCGGGTGGAATGAAGAGCAGCAAAGGAGCTGAGCAGTGGAGCAAAGCTGAGGCAACATCGAGAGCAACTGTAAAAGTAATTTTATTATCAAATCCAACTTTAACAACTGCAGCGTCTCAGTGCTCGTCCAACTTGTTATTTGGCTTGTAAGTTACAAAGTCCTGTTCGTGTCCTCGGGGTAATAAAACAAAACTTTGTGTTGAAAATGAAATTGTACAAGGCAACAAGGAAGGCATGAATGCAGTCAGCGCGTGCAAATGACAGTCGAGCCAAAAGGATTTCAGCAAAATGTAAATTTTATTTGTTGCCTCCGTTCGCACTTGCAGTCATAGTCAGAGTCACAGTCACAGTCACAGTAGCAGTCTCTGTCACAGTGGCAGTCAGAGTCGCCAGTCGACAGTCTTTCTTTCATGTTTTCTACTTTTCTAATTAGTATTTCCATAAAGGACTCCGTTGACCTGCAGCCCAGAACTCTCTCCCTCTCCCTCTCTCTCTCTCTCTCTCTCTCTCTTGCTCTCTCTATCACAGACGTTGCTTCGCGTTCCATAACCAGCCCTGAGCTGCTGCTCCCAGCTCTACCTGTGCCATGCGTGAGTATGTGTTGGTCTGATAAGAACCTGGCCAGGCGTTTATCTGAAAAGCCATTAAGCAGCCTCTCCAGTGCCCTCTTGGTAGCCAGGCGCTGTTGTTGTACCAGCTTTTCCCATTTCCCATTTCACAGCTTATTGTTATTCAGCGGGATTTCTTCTTTTTTTTTCATTTTTTGCAAGCAAGAGTCATAAGAAGTTTGAAAGGTTTTTTGCTCAACTCGTTTTGGGCTGCTGCGTAACTCAGGGGGAGTTGCCGGCGCAGCTTTATGACCGAATTGTGGTGGAGCTGAAATGCACTTTTAAATTTCATCGAAATTGATCTTTAATGCTGTCGAATGCCTGGCGACGTGTTGCCATCAAAAGGCGCTTTCCCCGCCCTTCAAGTAGCTATTAAATAAGAGAGAAACGCAAAATGCAACTTGCCAACCAGCAAGTGGCAAATAGCAACTGGCAAGTGGCATGTGGCAAGTGGCAAGTGGCAAGTGGCACATAAATCGAGCGCTCCAATTGCCAAGCATTGCCAAGCAGCTCAGCATCCATTTGTTCCATCATTTCCGTTCCTCATACGCCATGTAAACACGCAGCGAACAATAAGTCATAATGATGGCCGCAACTACACGCGAAAAAAAAAACACACACACACAAAAAGAGAGGAGCATAAAAACGAAGCGCAGTAAGAAGAAGAGCAACCGCAGTGCAAGTTGCTGTAATTGCAGCACGCACGGCAGCATCCCTCAATGCGTTTTGGACTGGCATTTATTAACTGTTCACGTGCAGAGAACAAAAAATGAATACTTCAGAGTTCTCTTACAGTGAGTACATTAGCTAAGATGGACTATTGAGGAGATCTGTGTTCAAAATATAAAGAATTAGCATTAATAAGCGAAACGAGGGAAGCCTTGAAAAAGTGACAAGGAATCATGATTTGCATCCATTAAAAAAATAATAAAATATAAATAGAAAAACGGACTACGGCAGATAAAGTAATGAAAGAGAGAAGAGGTGAAGAAACGAACGAAAAAAAAACTAAAAGAACAGGGTACAAATTTAAAAGAGAGGAAAAGAAGAGTAGAAGAAGAGTAGAAGAAAAAAGAAGATTTGAAAACAAGGGGAAGACCGAGTAAAAAGAGAAGCAATAAATTAAATGAAAATTAAGAAAAGAAAAGAATATATTTAAAAGTTATGCAAGGCATAAATAAAACAAGATAAAGGTAGGAAAATAAATAAATTAAAGAAGCATTAAAAAAGCCTAGGAATAAAATATAAGAAGTTGTGTAAAAAGCACAACTCGAAGCTAAGCAAGAAGCAAAGTACGAGCGTAACGAGAATGTAAGTAACAAGCAGATCGAGAAGAGCGAGAGCACAGCGAGAAGAAGACGTTGAAGTAGTGCCGCAGCAAAGCGAGATAGAGAGAAAAACTCAAAGACATACTGAGAGAGTGAAGCACAAATCGGAATGCAGAACTAGAAACAGAACTTTAAAAGGAACGCGAAACAAGTTCAGTAAAAAAGAAAGTGAAAAGTTAGCAAAAGAACAAAATCTTGAGGAGAGAAAAAAAGTAAAACTACAATTTAAATTTTGCTTAAAGCAATTGGAAAGCGCATTGGCGCTTCGTTATGCTGACAAATGCTTTAGTAACTATCTTGACGATCTGGTTGCGGTTTACTTCAGCGTACCGAGTTTGAGTTTGGGGCTTGGCCCTGCACTTGCAGTTAGTCTCGTCACATTGGCAAGTCTGTAAGAGGAATAGGAATAGGAATAGGAATTGGAATAGAAATAGGAATTAAGCAAGCATTCAGCATTTGCTGCGTGACAGCATCTTTTTGACAAATTGAATTTTGCGAAGAACGTGCTGTTGTCTCATGACGCTCCATTTGCTCCGCTGAGCTGCATTGATGATGATGCCACAGACTGTCGAGTGAGCCCGAAACGCGACTGCAGCTGCGGCTAACACCGACTGTTGCCAAAGGGGTTTTTTGGCTACCCCCTCTCCCTCTCTCGCTCACTCTTCCACTCCACCCATGCTGTACTGTACGGGCGACTCCCTTGACGTGGCTCTAAAACTTTTCAATTACATTAGATTCTCAAGTCGATGTCAGAGGGGGGCGGTCGGCGACATGTGCTGGTGCTCCTGGTGCTGCTGCTGGTGCTACCCAAGCGCCCGCTGACAAGTCATTAAATGTGACAAATTGCAAAGGGGCGTGGCTTAAAGTCGTTCGCTCCACCAAAGTTTTGGACCTTGGCATTTAATTAAACTAAAGTTAGTCCAGATCCGAAAGCTAATGCAATTCATTAAATATTTACGAATAATGGCCCAGGCACACAACTTTGTTAGTCAATTTATAAATCTACAACAAGTGCACACACACACACACGCACACTCACTCGTGCATCTGCGTATATGTGTGCAGAGGAAAAACTATAAGTGGACCACAATGGCTTCTGCTTTTGACTGGTTTTAAATTGGCCAAAGAGAAAGGAAAGTCCTTTGGCCGGCCCGGGCAAAGTGAATTTCTTTTTGCTACGCCGTATTTGTATTCTGAGCATATTAAATATTTTTTACCTGGCAAATTTACCTGCCCTTAAGTAGCATTCGCCTTGCTGCAGTTGGGAGTAACGAACTCAGCTTTTTATTTAATATACATTTTTTGCAGCATGAATCAGCTTCAGTTTACACTGTGCGCACAGTGCATTAGCTTGTGCAATGCAGAAAAAATTTTAATAAAAAGTTAATTCAGATTTAATAAAACAAAATATTTAATAACATTTTATTGAAAAGAAAAAATTTTAAGCCTTACATTTAAAAAGTTTTTAATTAATTTATTAACTGGGCTGCACTTTGTGATTTAAAAGTAACTGAAATCGAACTTTAATTTAAAAGAATATAATTAAAATAAATATTAAAAAAAAAGTTTTCTGTTGTATCTAAACTGGAAATAGAAAATGATATTTTGAGAATGTAATTTGATACTTTTTTTAATTTACAGATGTATATAGTCCTGTAACTCTATCTCTATCTCGCTTTGAAGAGGGATCATTCTGGGCATTGTCATTGCAAACGCATTTTCCTGCAGTTATCATTTTATTAAGCTTGACCACTGTGGCAAGCCAGAGGCTATCTTGTGACGTTACAAGCAATGAGAGGCAACAGCAAAGGCAGCAACAGCCGGACTACCAGCATCATGCAACATGCAACAGTCAAGTGCAGAAAATGGCCTCAGCATGTTCCTGCTGGCAGTGGCCTGCCCTGGCATGGCCTGGCCTGGTCAGTTGGTAAATGGCAACTGTCAGTGGGAGCCAGCGGCATCGTATTAACTGATTGATGGACTACAGCTCAATAAATTCAATTGTCACCCGTTGGGCTCTTCGGCTACTGTTACGCTCATAGCGCTCATACTAGTCGTTGCTATTGGGCAGATTTATGCGCAGTGGACGCGTTTGGCCAAAAAGGACAAATTGTTAAGTTGGCCCACAAGAGCTCAGGGAGCTCGTTACATAAAGCGCGCATATGACAAGCAATTTGTGTTTATTGTCATGGCCATAAAGATTTGTACGCATAAAGTACAGGCTCTGAGAGCCGTTGACCTTCGTTAGAGCTAAGCACACACATACACAAATACCCATACACACACAGCGCATAAGCGAACACCATTTGGCGTCTCATTAAACGTTCATAAAGTTGATTCGCTTTTTTTTTTGGCTTTGCTGTCGCCGCTTGATTAATATGCAATTTCTTGATGGCAGTTGCCGCCATTAACACACACACACACATAAGCCACAAATACATTCATAAGTGCCCAGCTATGTGTGTGTGTGTGTGTGTGCGTGTGTGCGGCGTCTACTTGAGCGGTTTGGGTTTTGTTTGCCGAGCGGAAAAAAACACAGTGGCAAAAACAAAGGGATAATTTAAACTCTGTCATAAACTAGGTTAGCATCATCACAGCCACACACACACGCACACTCACACTCATGCAGACAGCCACATACCTACACATTTATACTCTACCCCCACTTCATGTCTAGCTGCTTTATAATAACTGTCGGTTTTGCGTTTTTTCTTCATCAGCTCTGTTGCCGCCTTTTATTTTGCTCTTTATTTCCTGCTCTTCGTATTTTACTTTCTTTTTTTCTTTTTTTTTGCAAGACAATACGCGGCGCATTTATTTCATTCACCATTTTATTTTATTTTTTATTTTTTGCTGGGCGTGGGCGTGCCACAGCCGGGTCATGCGGCATTATGCGCCGCATTCATTTTTTATGCGTCGCAATGGCTTTTATCACATATGCATACATCAGTATCCGATTTTTTTTTCTGGTTTTGTTCCCTTACTTTTATTTTTAACTTTTTTCATCTGTTTGCCACATAAATTGGCCACAGAGTTGGGCCGGCCATTGTTATATATACACTCGCCATAATGAAACAGGAGGTTTCAGATTAACTTTCAACAAAATATATATTTAGGTATATATAATTGCAATTTATTGGTTAGATTTTCCTACAAGTTTATTTTAAATTGAAAAATGCTTGGTCAAATTTTATTAAATTTTTACTTAAGATTTAATTATGGATTATTTAGTGAAATTATAGTTATAGGATTTAAATGAAATATATTTTTATTTGAATTCAAATGATAAATAAACTTGATTCATATTTTCGCTCTCCCATACGAGCGCAAAACATAAATCAAGCTTATTATAAAATATATACCTATGCAAATCTGAGCAGAATTTATTTTTAAAGGCATTGTTACATATAATAAAAAAGCCCGAAATTATTTTTAATATTTTTTCATATTATATATAAAAAAAAACCACAAAAAAATTTTTATTTAATTAAAATTTTTACTCATATTTTGCCATCATAATATCGCTCAATTTTTCAAATATACATATACATATATGTATGCCCTTTAAGGCTATTTCTATTCCCATTTATTTTTGTATTTTACATTTTTTAAGCCTTTTCGCTTTGATTTTATTTTGCAACAAAATCTGCACTCAGCTTTTGGTAACCGAATTCAATTAAATTGAAAAATGTATGACAACAATTTGTATGTTCGATAACTTTTCATTTGTCCGGAGCCACATTGATAAAATGATAAATTGATTGAGTAAAAAAATGGGTGTTATTCAAATATTATTAGTAACTGATTGAATGCGTGTTTGCTCTGCAGTTTTTTGCCCCTTAAATTTGGGAATATTTTCATATGCATATGTACGATAGTAGAAGCAATCAATGAATCTCGGACATACTACGAATAAAGGCAACAACAAATGTCGATTCAGACGCTGGTAAAAAAAAAATACAGAATGTAAGCAAAACAATAAAACTTTCTCACGAGCGTTATACGCATACAGATGCCAATATAAACGGCTTAAGCTACCCTGTAGTCAGAGAGAGCTGATGAAGAACAGGTGAACTGCAAGATAAATGAGGTTAAATGTTTAACTGGGCGTCAGGTAAATAAACTTAAGTTGGGTTTAGTCGTAAATTTGAATACAAACTTAAAACAATATTTAGGAAACTCGCCAAATATAAATATAAATAAATAAGTATAAAACAGAATTTGCTCGACTGTATGCTACCCTCTCAAAGTATATTTACAGTTGCAGGGTATAAAATATACAAATTAAATTGCAGATTCTTTCATGTTGGGGCTTTTGCTCTTTGGCATGGCAGTTGTTATTGTTCTTTCGCTGTTGTTGATGTTGATGTTCGTTTTGTTACTCTCTTTCGCTCTCATTGCTGCTGCTGTTGTTATTGTTGTTGTTTTTGTTTTTATTGAAAACACATGCAAATCGATTATTGTTAACAATTTTTTACCAATGCTTTTCCTTATTTTTTTTTTTTAGCGCATGTCGCGACATCGCACCAAACTGATTGGGCAATTCGTTTTAATGGCATTGCATAAACATCAATTAAAAGTGTCTGATAAATCGCACAGCTGTTTTATGCCGTATTCGGTTGAACTATTTATTTAACTTGTAATTGAATTATAACACTTATGCCACGCCCACACCATCCATGCCGGACACTATGTCACCATTGCCCACATCTTTTGCAATGTTTCGTTAAATTGTAGAAGGCAACGCTTCGCTGACTTTCACTCCCATTCGAATATTGTTCTTTGTTCTATTGTTCAGCCGAGCTCCGGGTCATAGGTTAATTGATGATAAATGCATTGACCATTCCGCAACGCGTTATTCATGTGGGGTGCGCGACTCGGTTGGATGGAAATTGACATATCAGAGCGCACCCTTTGTATTTGTATAATTCATAAAAATTATGAATGTATTGTCGAATGCTTTCTCTAAAGCTGAACGCTCTGATATGCAGTATTATGAGAGCTGCTTTTATGTCATTATTGAAATTCCATTAAGGGGAACTTCGAATAAAGTTAAATATGCTTAGTTAAACACATAAAAGCTACACAAAGCTTTAGAAATAGTGAAAAATCACTTAAAAGCACATGAAAGCTACTAAAATGTTATTTCTTCTTCCAAAGGAAAGAGTAAGAACTTTTCAAAATTAATTAAATATTTAATCATTATAAAAACACATCAAAGCTTTAACGATATTATGTAGAGGCAAATGAATTCATATGCGAAAAGCTATCTATTATTAAGTAGAGCTTCTCCTTTCTCCAGTCTATATATTTCCATTAAATTAATTAAATATTTCATTAATATATCGAGTAATTATGATTTCCTTCCCTTCCTTAAATCAAGCATCCCAATAAGCCATACAAATATGTACTGGGTATGCGTCAAGCAGTATTCATTTAATTAATGAGCAATTCATTTAATTATAAACAATGCGAGCAGCCAAAGCACCAAAGCAAAACTCACACAATCTAAATTGAACGACTGATAATGCTGCCTGCCCACTTGCTCGAGCACATTTCCCACATGCTATCAGCACTGACAAGTGCAATGATTTCTCAACACTGGACACTGGGTGGGGCAGAGGCGACATGCATGTCAAGCTGGTGTCAGTCGGGTGGGGGCAGGCTGGCAAGAGGGAGGTGTCAATGTAAGGGTAAGCAACACCGTAACGCTCGGCATTATGCCAGTGTCAATTGCTATAACAATTTGTTAGTTTGTCAAAGTCTCTATGACAGTGCACTAAATTTGTCAGTTCGTGAATGAAAACTGAAAACGTGAAACGTGAAACGTGAAACGAGGAACGAGAGACGAGAATTCAAGCACTGAGCGTATGAACATTTTTAAATTCATTTCAATTAGCTCTGCTTCAAGTGAATTGAAAACAAAGCTTTACAAACTGCAATCATTTTATGCCATTTAATTATGCTAGAGTACACATTGTAAAGACGCAAAGCGTCGAAAGTGCTGAGTCAATATTTATGGAATAACATTATATTTTTGCATTCATTTAGAAAAGTTCTTAACTTTTATTAAATGAGCGCAAATAGAATCAAATATATGAAATAAATCAAATTAAATAGATAACTATCAAGTAGTATTTTATGAAATTAATTTGTATTTATATTTTAATTATTAATCAAATTATATTTTAGAATTAACAAGTGGTTTTGAAAACTCCTTGAATCTGGGCTTCGCCTTCTTTTCAAATACTTTCCATTAAAATATTTCTATTCAAAAAAATTATAAATTTTGATGACTTTATATTTATATATTTATTAAAAAAAAAACAAACTAGTTCACAATTGAATCCGAAACATATGTATATCGTTTAAATAACGTAGAAAAGATATAACTAAACTATATTTAACCTAAATATAATTTAGCTTAATAGTCAATTTAAAGCACTATAGTCGGATGAGCCCGACTATGGAATACCCTAAAAAAAGATATTTTTCGATGTGATTATTAAAATTAATGGCAAATATTATGAATATATAAAATATATACCAAAAAATCAAGATATGTATACATAGATAAGAATAGCTTAACCAACTCTTAAAGCATGCAAAATACATAAAAAAAATTCAAAATTAGCCTAAAAATTCCTATGGTTAATAGGTTCAAAGAAACTTAATCAATAATAAAACTACTAATGATCATCCTCATCATTACAAAATGTCAGCATTTCAAAATATGCAATTTAATTTTATATTAAATCAATTACAAGAGTCTTTTGATTTAATTCTAAAATGACAAAACTATATAGCACATGTTTTTTTGTTTTTATACCCTGAACCCATTGAAAATGGGAAATCAGGGTATAATGGTTTTGTTAAAAGTATGTAACAGGGAGAAGGAGGCGTGGCAGACCCCACAAAGTATATATATTCTTGATCAGGGCGACGAACTGAGTCGATTTAGCCCTGTCCGTCTGTCTGTCCGTCCGTCCGTCCGTCCGTCCGTCCGTCCGTCCGTATGTATGAACGCGTCGATTTCAGAAGATATAGAAGCTAGAGACTTGAACTTTTTTTAAAATGACCGTAAATACAGCGCGCATATCGAGTTTATCACCAAACATCGATAACTCGTCTAGTTATTTTTTATCGATAAAAAACCTTATCGAAAGACAGTTATAAAATTATATCTCCTACATCTTTAGAGCTAGCGTCTCCAAATTTTAAATGTAGATTGATATGCACGTTATAGAATTTCGATTTTTGTTCAATTTTACCTCCCACCCCTATATCCACCCCCTCACCCATAAGTTTGTAAAAGGCGTATTTCAAATACTAGAAACTTGAGCTTTGGCACATACGCGCATATTAATGATATAAACACAATCTAAAAGTTTCATGAAGAACGTACGTCCAGAAAAAAAGTTATTAAACAATTAAGTTCCCATAGTGAGCCCACACTGCAGCCCATGCGTGCGCGCCTATGGGTGTCTATGTATGTGTGTTGCGTGTGTATGTGTGTGTGTTTGCTGTTGCTTGAAGGGTTCAGGGGATCTCGTAGTCGAGCAGTCTCGACTAGAGCTTTCTTACTTGTTTTTTTTTTTTTTGTTCAAAAATTTTATAAAACTTAAGTTTAGCTTTAAGGTATATAAGGAAACTGGTCCACAGCTGTATGATAAAATGTGTCCGCCATGTTTTCTGCTTCATCTGTATTTGAGTGTAACTAAGCCAACCAGCCTCGACCTCGTCAGCCTCCAGCTACAGCAACAACAGCTCTAGCTATGGCTGTGGCTATGGCTATGGCTCTGGCTACAACACATAGTGCCATTTACACACACACAGACACACACACACTCACACAAATATGTGTAAATACGCGGCCTGACACCTGACAGCCACTCAACAGCGAGTGGTTGTCGGATTTAAAAATAAAATAAGAACTGAATAATAATAAAATGCGACAGCAACAACAAACGAACAGAGAGAGAGAGAGAGAGAGCATACATGCAAACATAAATGAAAGGATAACAAAAAAAAATAAATAAAGAGTAACAGCGGCGTGTTGACATGCAGCGGCGCCGGCAGAGAGGACCAGCGGCTGAATGACAAGACACTTTTGGCTGTGTCAGTTATGTGACAGGCACACAGAAAGAGAGAGAGAGAGAGAGCAAAACTGAGACTGAGGCACGTTGGCTTGACTTATTTTTGGTGTGCCTGGCATCGCAGAACTTAAAAGAGATTTCAAGGTGAGGCGCACTTTGTATGCATGTCAACAGAAAAGTCAAAGTTCAAAAGTTTGGACAACAATAAACAGGGGACTTAGGATTGAGATCGGCAGCCAGCAGCCAGTAGCAGCTGTATCAACGACCCGTTCACAGCACAAATATGCAAAGTCAAGTGGCAATTTATCATGCAATGCAGCAGCAACAACAACAACAACGACAACAGCAGAAGGGGCTGCCATGTGGGGTTAAGTGGTGCCTAGTGCGAGTGCGAGTGCCAGCGCGAGTACAACTAAATTAAATGGACTAACGGACAGCGGGAGAGCAAACCGGCTAACCGGCAACCCGGGCAACCCGGCCAACCCGATGCGTAGGCATGAATGAATCCACACCTACGCCTGGGTAGCACACAATTGCGATTCGCTTTTGTAATTAATACCCTAGATTCGGTAAGCGATGGGGTATACAGCAAAATGAGAACTTATAGCAAGCTGAAGCTCTAAATCCATATTGTTACACATGCGCAGATTTTGTTTTATTTCCCAAGAGCAAATATAGCAAAGCAGACATTGCCTTTGCAGGGTATTTATTGTAATATAAAGTCAACAAAATGCGTGAGGCGTTAGAGCTAAAAGAAATAGTTGAGCTTTAAATTAAATATGTATCTGACACACCCCAACGGCAGGACTTTCAGTCTGCTCTAGTTAACTGGGGAAAAGAAAACTAGATTCGAGCTTGACGCAGTTGCAATTATAATATAATTTTAAATCAAGCCAACTGCTATTTCTATGCACATATTTATGGTATTACAGAGCGAGAAAAATAGTAAGCAGACTAACTAAACATTTAAGAAAAGTTTAAAGACCAAATTTTGTTTTGTAAGGAGCAAAGTCAATTATATCAAAATGGTATGGAATAGTATAAACCGTTCTACAGGGTATGAACGAATCACATCTATGGAACAGCTGCCAACAAACAATTTAAAAATCCTTACAACAACTCAATAAGAAATACAGGGTATCCCCAGTTCAATCACATCCGCCTAGAGCGCACTTCGTCACTGTTTTTTTTTTTCTGTTTTATTACGTTAGAGCCCTCGCGTTAGTTGAATCGATGCGACGCTGACCTTTCCCTCAATTAAAGGCAAACACACAAATACAGCGCACAGTGCTGTGCAACAGTAATGCGACCAGCTGCTGCTGCTGCTGCTACTGTTCAACGGACTGTGCTGTGCTGTGCTGTCGACGCTTTGGCTCATTAGACAGCACTACCAGCAGCCGTCGCTTTCATAATTTATTGGTACCTACGGCTGAATCTAATTTCTGGGATTTGCAACAGCGCAAATATGTTAAATACGAGCTGGACAGCAATTGGAAACGGAAAGCGGGAAGCGGGAAGCTGGAAGCTGGCATGGAAGGGAGACGTCTCACTCGCTACGCAGTTGTCGCTGGGCGAGATAATGGACAAAACCAGCGCTAAGTGCGGCCACAAAAGCCAAGCAATTAACAAGGCGTTTGGCTTAGGAGCTTTCCCATTGGCTTGGCCACTCGACAATCCTGGCCAACGAGAACAACCGCAGGCAAATGGCCAAGGGACGAGCGAGCGGGGCGGCAAAGGCTAACCGGAAATGCACGCAACTCCAGCTGAAGCTGTTGTTGACAAGGCTCTAAAGCATTGGACTGCAACCAAAGACGGCTCGCAGTCAGCAAGTCAGCAAAAGACCGCAACTGGGCCAGAGCGACAGGCGGAGGATGAGGAAGTCGAAGCGTGGGCCGCGCGGTTGGCAGCGGGACTTGGGTGTAATATGCGTAATTAAACAAAACCGCAAGTGGGGCAGTTGCACAACAAGCGGCAAGCATCGCGTAGCAGAACTGAAAAGCAAACAAAAAACAAAAAAAAAACTATGTATATATAAAGGATACCACAAACGACACAACAAACACAGGACTACAAGAAGCGCAATGGAGTCCTACTAAGGCGCTCTCCCTATGCTCTTCATTTATAGTATATATACCATATATAGTAGAGATTACTATATACATATATTTAAAATAAATATACAAAATATACACACTCAAAACAACTTTAAATTTATCTCCTTCAAAATATTGGTTCTTGTTCAATTGGCAAATTGGTCTATATATATATATATAATTAATTGAATTACCCAGAAAAATTGGACTACGTTCATTCATAAAAAAGTTAATAACCACTTTGAAATGTAGATGAAATGCAAAGAACATTTATATTATGTATATGCACAAAAAACACACAGACATACACAAACTCTGACTTAATCAAAAAGTTGATGAGTTTTTTTTTTTTTTTCATTTCTTTATTCTGCTGAAATAACAAGTAATTAAATGAAATTATTTGAGCATGAGCGAATTCTTAAGCTGAATTGCTTTAGTAAGCTACAGTGCTGCCAGATAGTAGAAAACAAAAATATAAACAGCTTCATTTTTTTTTTTTAATTTAAAAAAAGCATGTAAAAAAATTTGAATAAAAATCTTTTATTAATAGAGCAACAAAAATTGCCAAATACTTTTGATTAAATAAAAAGGCAATACAGAATCTGAATTAAATTTTAAAAAAATAAATAAATAAAAATAAATTAATTAAATTCAAATGCTTCAATAATTTAAACGAAATCTAAAATAGATTATAAATTTTTTCCATTCTAATATATATGAAAACACAATTGTGTTACCTATGGATGAGCCTTCATGAGCGTGATTGAATTTAATTTAAAAATAATTAATTTTTTAAACTATAAAGAATTTTCATATTTTTCAACAATCAAATAGCGCTTTAAATTGTTTTTGTTGTTAAAATAGCCAATAAAAATTGGCTTAAATTATAATTTGCAGTAATCTCAGAGAGAAACCCCACACATCAATCAATTGCCTTGGAGAACAGTTAAACTGTAATTAACATAGTTCTCAGCTTACAAAGCGCCTGACAAAGTGTTAATGCCCAGCGCGTGAGCTGAGCCGTTTAAATTAAATATTTGCCGGGCAGCAATGCTTGGCGTGAGCCGGAGAGTGTCAAGAAGTAAAGCAAAGAGTTGAAATGCAGCAGCGCCACATTAATCTGGAGCATGCAGATTGAAGTGTCGCCCTGCTCTGTGAATCTGTCTGTGATGACAAGTTGAGCCGTATCCGGGTCCGGGTCCGGGTCCGGGTCCGAAACGAAACGCCTTAATCCCTGTCAGACTTAAATGCAGCATATTCTGAAGGCAGAATGCCGTGCACTTAAACCTCAACTCGACTCGAATCAGCTTGGTTGCGTCATCGTTCATTGATTTCACCTGTAAACGGAATATGCAACAATGTGAAATCGATTTTGCATTAGCCACGAAACACTTGAGCCAGAAACACCAAAGCCCCCAAGCAAAATATATTGATGAGCAAACAACAACGCAACAGTGGCTAAGGCACAAGACGAACGTGCCAATAAAGATACGCAAAAAAAATGGCGCAAAAAATATGTAAACTATAAAGAGAGAATTCTTGAGACTACAATAAAACTGAAATATGTACTCTGAAAGAGAACCCAAGCCCCACAAGCCAGGCCTGAACTCACAGAGCCAGTTAACCCAGTTAGCCGGGATTTGAAATTCAAAACTGACTAAGAGATAATTATCAAGTCAAGAGCACTGTTTATGCACATAAAAATGAGAATATATAAATATATTTTTTCATATATTAAAGAGATAAATGTATAAGAATAAGTATATTTAAATATTAGCTTTGCTAAGAGCATATTAAAGTAGTTTTAAGACTAAATTGGTAGAGCGCTGGCATGCTATACTTATACATTAAAGATAACTCTAGTTGAACATATCGAATAACCACTGTAGAGAACTCACTCAACTGTCAAACCAACAACAAAGTGAACTTAATTTAACGAAGACTTTTGCAGACCAGCCCTAAGCTTCTTTCTTAGTTCATACCATAACTATATTTAGATGAATATATAAAACTCTGGCCAAACTCATCTAGTGGCCACCGTATTGGCCAAGGAACTCACTCACCTGTTAAAGCAGCCAAATTTAGCATAATTCCAATTAGACGCATCGCGAACGCTGCTTACTCCTTGTTCAGTATAATAAATATTAATTGTTATTTTAGCGGAATTTATTGAGCTGCTGTTGCAAGTGGCAAAAATTGATGCATTTATTGCACTTGTTATCAGCAATTTTTTTGCCCAAGCACCGCCAGGCACTTCAATTGCTAGGCATTAGTTTTGAAGTTGTTGCTGTTGCTGTTGTTGCTAATTGTGAACACACCGATCCGACACGAGAGCCAACGAAGAGAGTGTGCGAACAAGACAGAGACAGAGAGATGGAGAGCGAGTGTGAGTGAGCGACAGAGGGCCGAGAGCCGGAGTCTGAGCTTGAAGCTTACACGAAGTGTAAGCCAACCAACGCGCACGAATTTCACTTTATCACTGAATATAATTTTTTTTCCAATTTCTTCGCTCGCAAATTGAGCGTTACACGAACGTTGCGTTAGCAACAATGCGCATGTCTCATGCAACATTTGGCCGATGCTAAATGTTGCCAGCAACATGTACGAAGCGTCTATAAATAGATTTTGAAAATCACATACTAAAAACAAAGAAGTTTCCTCAAATCATTATTTGTTTCAATTTTTTTAATAGATATATTTTCTAAATAAACGCAGTGGAAACAAAAAAAAATGGCTTTAGCAACTGCAGAAAATATAACAAATTTGCGTCTTAAAATCGCGCGCATCTTTGAATTTGTATCAACATGTTGGTAATGAAGGGGTAAAACATAACGATTGTTGCAGGAGCTTAGTCGAAAAGTGGGGACACTTTGTCGAAAGCTCATGGAGCTTTTTCATATCTACAGTTGGGGTAGGACCTTGGGGTTAAACATGTTTAACATATAACGTATAATATATGCCATATAACATATAACGTATAACATATAACGTATAACTTACTACTTATAGCGGATAAATGCTGTTATGGCTAAAAATTGCGCAATTCACCACACATACTATAAAAAAAAAAAAAAAAACAAGTTAATTGACGAAACTTGGCATATTATAACACTTAAAATGCTATAAAGCTTATAGCAACTACATTTATATTATAAATACATATGTACATTAGCTGAGACACAAACCATGCTATAATAACATGGAATGGCAGATAAGCGGTTAACGGTTATCAATATGTTAAATAATAAAACGCAGATTCAAAAACCAAAGCTCAACGTTTGTTTCCCAGACCTACATTAGCAAAAAATAAATCAAAGAATTTTTTATTTGAAAAAAAATTATTTATCTAAAATCATAAATATTATAACGTTAATTAAAATACTTATATTTCGTAAATATATCATTTCCGGACCTCAATAAATTTGCGCTGCAAGTTGCAGCCTGCAACTATCGATCAGAAACAAAAGCTCAGCAAAATTTGATGACAACACTACGAAAATTGGCAATGTGTTCTTATCAGTAAGCTTGCAGCGCAATCCGTCGGTAATCACATAGCTAAGTGGTTTCTAATTTGGTGTGGACAGAGTAATACAATAAAATATGTGTGATCAGGATAAATCAAATTCAGGAGCTAAAGATGAACAGACAACGTCTGGCTCGTCAAATAAATCTAATGAATCACTCGATGGAGCTTGTTTCTCTGCGATTCTCAAGAGAGATCATTGTACGAGCAACGTTGCCGCTATGGTTACTCATCGATATGCATTCGAATATAAAATGTCTCATCCGCATCGTGGGCTGGCGATGATCTTCAGTCATGAGCACTTCAGTAAGAAACATCTGCCATCACGACCCGAAACGGATATCGACAGCGAAAATTTAAGTTGTGTGCTCCAAAAATTGGGCTTCGATGTACAGATTTACAAAGATCTGCATTACAAGCAACTAAAGAAAACAATAAATGAAGCTGTTGACATGGATCATTCGAATAACGATTGCATTCTCGTCGCTCTGCTGACGCATGGCAAAAGCAATAAGGTGTATGCTAGCGATAAATCCTATGAGTTGGAAAAAATTTGGGAATCCTTCACAGCTTACAAGTGCCCCACACTAGCGGGCAAACCGAAGATATTTATTGTCCAGGCCTGTCGAGGCAATCTGAGAGATCCAGGTTACGTCGTTCAATCCAAAGGACATATCGAAACCGACGGTGATTCGGAAAGCAGCTATAAGATACCAAAATTGGCCGATATTTTAGTTGCCTTTTGCACCGTTCCCCACTACAGATCGTGGAGTAATACCTTAAAGGGCAGCTGGTTTATATACAACCTATGTGAGGAGCTGAAAGCCAATGCCCACTCAATGGATATGCTCAGTCTACTCACCTTTGTCTCCCAGCGCGTGGCCAATTGTGAGAGCGACGAAACGCAGGAAAAACAAATAAGCTGCTTCATGTCCACGCTGACACGAGTTTTGGATTTCTAAAAAAAAAAATTGAAATAAAAAACATATATAAAACAGTTACTCGCAAATGATCAAGTACATGTACATATATACATTTTTAAAGCTTTTATCTATATATTATATACAATATTTATGATTTTTCACCTTTTCATTGAAAAGATTAGACAAACCTTTATTGACAAAAAGTAACAAGCATATATTTGTAAATATAATTACTTTTGATTTTTTATTTCATATTTTTACGAATTTAATTTATAATAATAAAATAAAATACTCCTAACGGAAGAAAAAAATTGAAAAGGAAATGCAATAATACAGCCCAGTATATATTATAACATATTATAACCTTACTATTCATTACAATAGATAAGAAATATATATATATTTTAAAAATAAATATTAATAAAATATAAAATATATACTTATAGAAATTAAGCCACCTTTTTTAAAATATATTCCTTTTTTTCTATTTGAATTTTTATTTCTAAATTTCTGAGATTTTAACTCAGCCATATCGAAACCGTAATCGATATATTTATCAATTCAATAGGCACATCTCTAGCTAATCGCATATTATTAAATCTTTACACACCCACGTCGGCATCCAACAAGTATATTTTCGAAGTGTATGATTTGTAAACAATGTATTTTCATAAAATTATTGGTGTCATATACCTGGGAATTATTACTGTATACGGCGCTGGTATAGAGCGCGTTGATGATACCGATTTGATACACATTCTAACCGGCGAAGGCGATGTGGTTGCATTGTTTACGCGCGGCAACTGCGCGGAGTGCGACAAATATGAAAACGTTGTCGACAATATTCAGGAAGAAGTTAAGCAATCGCTGGGAGCATCTGTTGTGCAGGCACACGATAGCAATTTAATACATATCTACGATCCAAGCAGGGAGCCGGCATTGCTATATTTCCGTCGCGGAATACCGATTCTTTATAATGGAGCGATTGACGGAGAAGAAATTATACAATTTTTCAATGATAACCGCGAGCCAGCGGTGAAGGAACTTTCCGATGACAACTTCGAGCATTTGACCCAAGCATCAACTGGAGCCACTACGGGAGACTGGTTTGTTTTCTTCTACTCCGCGGAATGTGTGCTCTGCCAGCGTCTATATGCCGTTTGGGAATCCGTTGGTGGCTCACTAAAACGCAAGATAAACGTGGCACGAATGAATTCGTTGGCCGCTGGCTCCTCCACTGCGAATCGGCTAAAGGTGACGACAACTCCTGAATTCGTTTTCTTGCGTCAAGGCAAAATTTATCGGTACACTACAAAGGAATATACCCCAAAAGCTTTCATTGAGTTTGCCGAGGGCGGATATAGGAAAATTAGTCATCCAGAGATTGTTCCCAAGCCATCCAGCTTTATGGATGAACTATCTTTTGGACAAGTTATAGATTATATTAATAGTCAGGGTACACTTCCGCTGGCATTTATTGGGACGCTCCTCGTTTTATTTCTTCTACTTATTGTTAAACGTCTGTTTAAAACGTCGACAAAGAAAACTGTGAATAAAAAAGATAAATAGTTTGGGCAGTGGGTAAAAATAAGTTTAGTTCAGTTTATATTTGGCATATGGCATTCCGTGTACAGCAACTTTTGTACTTAAAATATAATATATTTAATAAATAAAAAATTATATTTTAAAGTAAATTATTCAACCTCGATTGTTTGCTATCGATATATGTCGCAGGCTCTTGTTAGTTTCAGGTATTTTGACGTTTACATTAATCGGTCACACTGTTCGTCAAATAATATTTGCATAGAAAGTTTACAATGGTCGGATCAAATTTTGGCATAATCTACCATCCGAGTGCTGGCGGCGGCTCATCTGGTCAAGCCAACACTGGTAGCGGCACAGCTTCTGGAGCCAGCGGAGGCAATAGTTTCAATGCGATTTCAGGCGGCGATCGTTCTGCACCAGCATCGCATCTCAGCGATTTTATGTTGCAACTAGAGGACTACACACCTCTGCTGCCTGATGCTGGTAGCTATTCCTTATATATATTTTATACAGCTATATTATCTCAATAATGTTTGACTTTCAGTCACTTCGCATTATCTGAATATGGGCGGCTTTCATGCGGATGACAAGCGCATTGTTCGACTGATCTCCATAGCAACTCAAAAATACATGTCGGACATCATTGACGATGCACTGCAGCATTCGAAGGCGCGCACACACATGCAAAACTCAAATGCACCAGGTGGCTCAAAGGTGCGTTGCTGTTGTTCATATATAAATATCTTTTTATTTTGATATAACTTCATTATAGGCTAAGGATCGCAAATTTACCTTAACCATGGAAGATTTGCAGCCAGCACTAGCTGACTACGGCATTAATGTGCGAAAAATGGACTATAGCCAGTAGGCAATTTGGCAATTTACATATTAAGTTATTTTATTTAAGTTGCACTCATAAAATATTTATCAAATAAAAAGAATGCCCCCAAGATTGCGCTCTTGTGATCGGGCTCCAAATAAATGTTGACAAAAAATCAGTTTCATGTCAGAGAACTTAAATTAAAGTTAGGATAATATCTTTACAGGCTGTAAATCACTAAATTCATAATACAGTCTAGCTACTCGACTATTTATCGACACATTAGGAATCTTTTAAAGCTATTGCTGGTACCTCCCGCTACTTTGAAGGCTAGAACAGCAGTGAGAATCGTTACAACATAGTTGGGCACGAGACTGGCCCAGTACAGCCCATCCGCATTGAGTAGTGTCAACAGGGAGACGAAGAGATGTGAGCCAACTACGTAGAAAATATGTAGATAGTTATTTGTATCAAAAGCGTTGAAGAAGATGACGCTCCAGAATGTGTGCAACAGTATAATTGAAAGCACTTGGACAGCCGACGTGACGAAAAACATTTCAGAGCCGCCCTTGAGGCCCATTGTGCCAGGTCCAGTCTTCAAATATATAATGAACACTGGTTAGAATATTTACTTGTTATAGCTAATGAATCACGCACCATATCCGCTAGCACATTTACCAGCGCAAACAAACCCGATATAATTCCGAATCCAAGTCCTGAAACGTAGGCCAAAATATGCTTGTTTTCCGTGATCCGGGTATCGTCAGCCACGGCGTGCAATGCGTGCTCTGTGCTGCGCAGAATGCGATAGATGATGTAGCGAAAGCATTCCTGGAGGAGCACCGAGAACACCACACCAAAGGCCAGTACATCGCGCAGGGGAACAATCGCAAACCACAGCATCGAAGACAATAGCACCGAAAGCAGCCAAAAGAAAGAGGCCGCTATGAGTATTATGATGCGCATGGAGTCATTGGCAATGGTGAACACAAACAGTGCAAACGGTGTACCAAATGCAATCAGTGTACAACCAAAAAATTCGGCTAGCGTCATATTTATTGTCACCAAAAAGAAAAACCGCCCACTCTGACAAAGCCTTTCAACTTTTTATACTCTGCGGTGACAAGCCGATGACAATGACCGAGTCTCTGTAGTCGTACAACTTATCGATAGCGATAACAGTGTTTGCCAGCACTCTCCTCAAATGCAGCATATTGACTTTACAAGCGGCTTGTTGAATGAACGACATGTAATATTATTTCTTAGAAATAAATATTACTTGCGGGCCCAAATTTATATAATCTTTACAGTGGCTAGGCATATATTAAATAATTAAACGAAAGGTATTCAATAGTCATAAGAATCCGTTAACATTCATTAATAATTTAGCCATGTAGAGTATTCCATATTCAGTTAATTACTTAATTATCGAGAATATATTATTCAAAAAAAGCTGTTCGTGCTCGTGAGCTACGTCGTGTAAACATATCGGCAACGATGAACTAATGCTTTCATACGCTTTCGAAACTGCAATTGGTTTTAATAATTATGCCTGCACTATTATTAAATTATATTATTAAAAGAATATTATTAAACTGAATATATTATAGAACTAATACACAACAATCCAAGTGCTCTGAACCTATGTATGTACATATGTATGTACATATATGCACCTTCAAATCCGAAGCCCGAGAGAGCATTTGATAGTCGGTGTAGTGTGTTGTCGTGATTAAGACAAAGGCGTCCCACTTACGCAGTGGGCTCGTCAATGTTTTGGTTTGGGTCTTCGGGGATTAGTCACTTGAAGATTCGCAAGCGTAATACAAACGCCACAGAAATAATTAAATTGCTATTAGCGGAATATTTTTATTGCACCACTATTAAGTAATTTATTTTTGTGGCTGGATTTAACAAGTGAGCAAACAATTACACAAACAAGTGCACCAAAACGGTAATTAACTGTAATTGCATTCAACTACTTTCAACTTTCTAGTGCATGCTGTGATGGCGAAACGTCTACTGCCACACCAGCCTTCTGAGGATGGTCCGCATCCGGACGACGAGCCTGATAGTCCGGCCATTGAGGCGGCCGCCTTGGACATACCCCCGCAGGCTGTTGACCCGACGGGTCAGAAAGGTGAGTTAATTGGAATCCAAAGTGCAGTTTTATATTGTTATATATACATATGCATATTTAAGCGTTCTGGGAGAGCTACAATCCAGCTAAAAAGTTTCGTCCCACTGCTGACGGCAGCTCGGAATTGCGTTTCGAGATTCTGCTGGCCCATATAATGCCACGCGAGAACGAGGATGTGAAAATCAAACGTTTCGTCATTTACGAGCTAACTGTGCGCCAGGACTCCAGTACCATGGATGAGCAGCCGGCCAAGATTGAGCGCCGCTATACAGACTTCCGGGATCTTTATCAGTGCCTTAAGCGGGAGTTGCCCAATGAGCTGGCCAGCGTTAACTTTCCCAGCAAGGTGCTCATGGGCAACTTCTCAGCGGAGCTGATTGCAGAGCGCAGCGCTGCCTTCGAAGCATTTCTTACGCATATCGCCAGGAACACAAAGCTGCGGGATTCGGAGGGCTTTCTACGCTTCTTGCAGCACGACGAACTGACCCGGGCGTGCCAGTATCTGGATGAGCGGCGCAACGAAATGGCCATACCGATACTCGAGAACTGCTTTCGCCTGTTGAACAAGATCTTCATGAATCGATCGCGACCCGTACTGCTGATACTCTGCCGCCTGGTGGCTGCCTGCACCGCCTCACCGGTGCCCCATCACTCAGCGGAACGTTGGGCTCTGCTCGCACTCAGCCGCTTCGATACGCTATGTGATATTGACTTACTGCCGCTCTACATACCGCTGCTGCACACCTGTGCACACTTGTGGTAGGCACTTTAAGCTCTAATTTTAAGTTTATGTTTGTATTTGTTGATTGCTTGCTTGCAGGTGGCAACGGGGCCAGGATCAGAAACCCATAACGGATCGCTTGACGGAGATGTCCAGGCAGGGCATTAATACGGCTAATATCACCAGCCTAATGCAGGCAATTCACAAGCTGGATCCCCGCACTGAAACCATCTGAGCGCACAGTGTAGACAAACTCATACACACACACTTATACATATACTCCCTAGAGCCGTAGTGCTAAGCTAAAAGTGCAATTAGTAACAATTATCGTGCAATTAGTATTAGAAACGTTTGTCATATTTATATTTACAATGTATTGCGTCTCACGGCCCTTCCGCATCTGTCACTATTTTGTTTTGTGTCTCATGTATGTCTAATATCTTATATGTATGTCTAACATTATATGTCTAGTAAGTTATGTTGCGTAGCTTCGCCATTTAACGTGATTGTAACTATATCGAATGCTAAAGGTTAACCCACTGAACACAAATGAAATTGTCTAAAAATTAACATTCCTGTAATATCAAACAATCTATTATCGAAATATGGGCAATTATATTAAGATCAACATTATCAAATATATGATAGGAACGATAGTCTGAATCATTTTGTTGTGCATTTATTATTATATATGCGTCATTTCGCAGAGGAAATGAGAATTACGTCAATTTTTAGCTGTGCTGCATGAATATTTTAAATATATATCTGGAAATATTTTTTTAAAAAATTAAATGAAAAGCACGTATCACTTTTCTTAAGTGAGCTCATCGTATGCGCTGAACTAGAATATCGCACTCCCGTCTATACTCTGAAGTTTGACTACCGAAATTCATCAGAGATCAGACTACAATCATGACTGCAGTAGTGCCTATATCTACAGATCAAGTCTAATGACTTCAATACAATTGGAAAGCCTGGGCTTTGGGCTTAACTTGGCAAGCCAATATACATATATTCTCATTTATACTCTGAGATTAAAAGTAAACACTTAAATGAGCTTGCTCTAGACATTTCTTAAATCTAGCCTGGCAGCTATATCAAATCCAATTCCATTACCATAAACGAAAGAAAGTCCAAGTTTAAATTTAGATTTCATGCCATTTCAGCATTGAAACATCATGATCTGCACTTGATGGTCATTAAACATTTTTAAGAATATATTTTAAGTCAATTATTAAATTAAAATCTAGGGTGCACTTAAATAAATCAACTTATTATACGTTTTGTGAGGGTCGCTCGCCAACGCTGGCCAACTATGGCTGCATGTCTAAAACGATCGCATGCATCCATTCAATAAGCTGGCAAGTCTTAGGGGTGCTCAGCGACTACTCAACATTGCGTATACATAATTTAAAATGTACAATTTCTCGGAGACAACTTGCTAATCGCACCAATGTCATGACGGTTGTGGATGTGGTGGTGATGCAGTGGTGCAGTGGTGCAGTGGTGCAGTGGTACAGCGTTACAGCTTGGAATTGCTTCAACGGAACAGTCGCGTAAATGTTTTCAGTGCCTGTGCAACGGCCTTTGTGGTGTCAGCCCTGAGAGAGAGGGGAGATCAAGGAGTTTAGC
The DNA here is from genome assembly GCA_035047565.1 of Drosophila mulleri. NCBI lineage: Eukaryota > Metazoa > Arthropoda > Insecta > Diptera > Drosophilidae > Drosophila > Drosophila mulleri. The sequence continues at coordinate 6,728,046 of JAWNPK010000012.1, forward strand.
AAACAATGGAACAGGCTCCAACGCCACGCCAAACACACGGATACTCACCTCAGCACCGTATTACTGAACTCATCCAATTGCTGTTGTGTGGCAGTCACGTAGCCGCCGCTATTCTTCTTGGGCAACGAGTCCAGCGCATGGGCAAGGAACGGCTGCATCTGTGCCTGCGTAACCACATGCTTCAGCTCGTTCAGCACCTCGGCGACGTCGGCGAGCATGTAGGAGTGCAGCTGGAAGACGGACGCCTGTATTAGATTCATGACCAGAGCGCCGCCATGCTGCGTGGCCAGCTCAATGACCAGCGGCCGGCATTCGCTGTACCGGCCGTTGTTGCTGCGCCCCCAGGTGAGCAGATTGATAAAGAACTTCATCACCGACGAGTTGGCCTCCCGATGGTCCAGCGAGCAGGCAATCAGCGCGCACTGGAAGATGGGCGTGATAAGGCTGCTCTGGAGCAGCTGCAACGGACAGCAGTCCAGGTAACGTGAGGCCAGCCGAAAGAAATCATCAACCGTGTCGGGATTGTTGCGCAATCCGTTCTCCAACTGTAGCAGCGCGAACGTGGGCTCGATGAAGGCCTGCAGCATTTCCAATAATCCCGTAATGCACTCATTCGACTTGGCGAACTCATCCACCAATATGGAGCCAACATACAGGAAACAACTGTGATGCTGTACCGCGTAGAGCACGACGATCTGCTTGATCAGCGGCTCCACCAGCATCACCGCCTGCTTGCGCACCATGCGAATGCCGTAGCGTATCAGGCGGCAGGTGCGCTCCATGATGCGCGATTCGCTCTGGTACTTCTCCAGCACGCGTGAGATGAGCGGCCAGGCGTCATTTAATATTGCAACTGTCGGATGCTCCACGTTGTCGGGCACATCGGGATTCGTATGTCTTATAATAGCACAGGCGCGATCAATCCAATAGACGGGATCACTTCGCTCATTCTTTGCCGGATCGCAGTGGCCGCTCTCCAGCAACTGGACTAGCGGCTGCAACTGGAATCCCACAATCTCTCGCAACGCTGGCTGCAGCTGCTCACGCGGCAGCTTTGTCAAGATCAGCGATATGCCCTTCAGCAGCCCAATGGCTACATCGTTATTGATCTGAAAGCTGTCCAGGCTGTGCGCTATCTGCACCAGGCCGCTTATGTGGCAGATCATTTTCTGCCTGCATGCCGAACAGATGGAGGTGAGTGCGATCGCCGCCGCCGGCGCCAGCCCGTTCTTCTGCTGCAGTGCGTACAGCAGAAAGTTGAGCACAGCCTCGAGCAAATCCGAGTGACTCTCAATCCAGTCGCACAGTTCTCCAATGAGCATTATCGATGTATACCGCACCGCAATGTGCGTTTGATCCGTCATATTAAGTATCGCCTCCACCACCTTGGGTATCACATCGTTCTCATCGCTAAAAGCATATGGACTTTATGAGTAATAAATACCTGGTCCAGTAGATTAAGCACTTACGGCAATATATTCTTGGCCACATTCTGCATTACAAAGAGCGCCGCCTCGGTGGACTCCCACGTTGTGGTTGGATCCTGTAGAATAATAAACATTTGCTTAAAACATGCCCCAGAACCAACAATGAATGCCACGTCCTTTAACAGATCCGAAACCTTCCGACGAAAGTCCTATGCAAATAAAAACAATTTTTAATTAAGTTTACATAAATATCTCCGGTCTATACTTTTCCTACATAGAAATTATTGTTCTCTTCAATGAGGCCATCGTGATCGCTCTCCATTTGTGCGTGCCGAAAGAGAGCGCTGATCAGCCTCTCAATGTGTGGTCTGAAGCGCGCCGTTAGCTTTTCGTCGTACCGCTGGAATAGATCCTCGCTGAGTTTATACCACAAATAGAAGGTGACCTCGGCCACTTCGTAGTCGAAATGACCGACGCACAGCAACACGAGATCCAGGCCCTTCATTGCGTACTGCGATTCGAAGATGTCCACGGAGAAGGCATCGCAGAGCGTTGTAAAGATGCGGCAGTAGTTGATCGTCTTGTCGGTGTCCTCGTGGGCGACACTCAAGTGATATGCCGTCTCGAGTTGACAGACTGTCTCAAAGATGCGCCTCACCTGGGGGTCGGCCTCCAATTGGCCGCTGCGCGAACCCATGCAGCTGAGCAGCGCACAGACGCACTCGGTGGCATTGTCGTGCAGTTTGCCCGAAGTTTCCGCTGGCTGGTTGAGGAGACGGAAGGCGAGCTGGGAGAGCGCATTGTCGCAGATGTGGGAGAGGGGGAACGCTTGTATGACCAGCCAGGAGCTATACGTGCGCAGCGTGGCTATCCAAATCCGTTGCTGATCCACATCCTTGCGCTGCGAGCACATGCATAAAAACTCTAATACACATTCGGCACTGGCGTCCAGCTGCTTGTGCACCTGTTCCCGTCGATTGGCGCCCAAGCGCAAATACCGCGAATCAATCTCCTCGGGTAGCACCTTCAGCACCTCCAGCAATGGCCAAATAGCCGCAGGATGTGGAGCGAGCGCCTTTATCAGATCACTAATCGGTTCCTGCCACGTGGCCATTAGCAACGCCAAATCGGCCACGGCCAAACTGAGTTGTGTCACGATCACATTGTCCGTCTGCTCGTCGATCTGTGCAATATGCATGATCAGCGAGTCTCGCAGAGATTCGTGTGTGTGGGGAGGGAGCTCGCTAAAGGAGTTTTGTATTTTGTTACGTATCGTCTGAGCGGCAAAGTAATTGGCGTGCAAATCTCGTTTCTGGTGCAGCAACTCGTCTGCAATGGTCCATGAATAGATCTAGAGCAACAAGTGGGACTAGTTAGCATATAGTGTTTCATTCATACAAAAGCAGATGCCCAGCTCAGAGTAGGCTGAAACTTACCGACTTTTGAAACTCCTGTAGCCATTTATTGGCTTTTTCCTGCTCCTTGGGATTGGTGCCTTGAAATAATGCACTTATCGCTTGATATACAATATCCACCGTATATGTGTCCATTGCGCCGGCTTGCAGGTAGATGTAATCAATGCATTTATTAATATTGCTAAAATTGTTTCTATTGAAAGAATATGTGGCGGCTCGCCGATAATTGACGGCTGTTGGCTGATAACTTTTATAGCAGGGCTGCAAATAAACACAATGGAATGATAGCCTCGGATATTATGGCATAATGTTTATTTATATACCGATTCATATATAAATATACATATACATATGTCAAATATATCTAAATAAAATTGTACTTAAGTGCAATCCTCTACTATTAAGGTGTACCGTTGAATTATAAGGGCATGCGTATATAAATGCATATATGTACATATGTAAAAATATATCTGTAAATTAATGCAGTAGGAACTAATTATTCATTTTAGCGGATTTTTAAAGTACTTTAAAGGGTTTAGAGACTTACCAACTTACAAATTTTTGTATTAAATACAAAATTATGATTAAATATTCCTATTTTGGTATTTATAATATACTAACATTATTTCTCACAGAGCTTGCTCACCTCTGTCAGATATGTCATCAATGACGATTAAATAACTTTATATTAAAATCATTTGAACGCAAATTGGTGCGAATTTAAATAGTAATTTTTAAAATAATTTCAGTATTGTTGACGGGATTTGCTAAATCACTGTGACCAGTCACAGGCCAGAAGAACTTGCTCGTCTCTAAGACAGATTTGTCATCGAAATCCTATACGATATATCGACGTAGCTGGTTGTTAGCCAAATTTGCAATGGATAAGGATTCCGATTCCACGGTCACCTCCTTAGACGAAAATACGGAAAACTTCTGCACAAATCCCACGCGCGATATTCTGGCCGAAGGCATCACCAATCTCTTCAAGCCCACCATCGAAAAGCTCGACGAACGCGTCGCATCGACCATACAGCTTCAATCGGAGTTGCGCGGACAGCTGGATGCACTGGCTGCCCAGCTGCGGGACATTGAGAAGGCACAGAACCAAATACCCGAATTCGCCGACAAGGTCAAGGAGCTGCTGAACGTCAAGCACAAGGTGACCATTATCAGCAACGTCCTGAGCAACAGCCAGGAGCGTTTGACAGGTCTGCACCGGCTCATCGAGATAGAACAGCGGAGGAGGCAGGCGCTGCTCGACTCGGCTCTGGCCACCAATATATCGTAGACATGGAGACGCCACACACCGAACATCTCTCCTCGGCCGACTATGAGCACGTCTATGAACCGGCGGAGGATTCATTTTTGTTGCTTGATGCCTTGGAAGCGGATTTGGAGTTCCTGGACACACTGCAGCCGCGTCTGTGCCTCGAGATCGGCTCTGGCAGCGGCATCATCATCACCGCACTGGCCAAGCGCCTGGCCAACACCGCCCACTGTTTAGCCACTGACATCAATCCCAAGGCATGCGAGGCCACGAAGCGGACAGCGATCCGGAATGGAGCTCGATTGGATAGCTTGCGCTGTAATCTGACGAACGCACTGCGTCGACGCTGCGTAGATTTGCTGCTCTTCAATCCGCCCTATGTGGTAACCAGCGACGAAGAGCTGGAAACCCAACAACTATCAGAAAATCCCGCGACAGAGCGCAATTTGGTCTTTTCCTGGGCAGGCGGCACAGACGGACGGCGTGTGACTGATATTTTATTGGAGCAATTGGATGACATACTCTCGCCCAGCGGCGTGCTCTATTTACTGCTGCTGCACGAGAACAAACCAGATGATATAATCGAACAATTGAGGCTGCAAAGGTTCGAGGCTGTCAAATATATGGAACGACGCATTCCAGGGGAACATCTGTATATATTAAAAGTCAAGAGATTTTCAAATTAATTATATACATGTATGTATACTAAATTAATGTAAACCAATTCTATTTGAAGAACCAATCAAAAACTACCTTTGAGCTTAGCTTGCTAGAGGTTTGAGTCTTGACTAAATGACTAATTTTAATTATCGATAGTTCGTTGTGTGTTGTTATACATGATATCGTTAAATTCAAATAAAAAAAAAAAGAACAATTAAAAATTAATCAGCTTAGCATGCTGACGGTTGCAGCTGTAAGGGATATTACGTACTTATAGATCATTAAGTTGGAGATAATTAAATGCAGACTGATGTTAAGAAATCTAAAATTAATTTCGAGCTAAGCTCACTCGTGGTTTGAGTATTGACTAAATGACTGTATTAAATTATCGATAATCAAATATACGCTGTTATGTTTTAAACAATGCAATGATTCATTGCTGATATGCATGTATATGCATGTAGGCGGCCTTAATTGAAACTGGAAAATACTAGAATGCATTGCAAAGTAATTTTTCAGCTTAATTGGAGAGTGAGTAAAATCGAGTTTTTATCTACCCTCTGCATGCAACCCCCAACCCTCATGGAGCTGAAACTGAAAATGTAAAACAAACCGATACGATTACGGCACCAATCAATGAATTATGTATCACAAAATGTACACTCACAAGCACACATGTGTATACGCGGAAGAGGTGTATATAGACATATTCGAACAACTACCCCTACTCGGGTTAAGCACCCTTGCTTAATACTCTAAGGGCGGGTGTGGGATTCGAGGTAGAATTTATGCTGATGCTACTGCCCCGCCCAATGGAATGAAACAAACGATTTTATTGGCATCTGATAACTGCCAATTGTGTTATTTTCTTTTTTACGCAATTTTTTCTTTACGTAATTACAATAATTTATTTTCTCGATTTTTCGTGGGTTTTATTTACTTCTCTTTCACTACGACTGGATTGAAATTTTTGTTTTTCTTTTTTTATTTACAAAATTTGCATTTCACATTGTTTCTGGTATCAAATTGTTCATATAGAGTATATATATAATATATATGTTATTCATCTGTAAGCCTTTAAATGCTCATTAATATTGCTATATTGTGGTTGGTTGGTTAAATTGGTTGCAACTCTTATTGATTGTTTAATGGTTTTTGCGAATCTTTTCTCTTGCTCGGTCACCAAGTATCAGTCATTATAATTAAAGTGAGTCAATATCAAGTCAAGTAAGCCCCAAAACTACTTAACGTGTATGTGTTAGTGTATATAACATTAAAAGTTTTTTCATCATTTCATTTCTTTTTTTTTACAATTTACAAATGAATTAACTTTTTAGTATTAATTGATTCGCCTTTGCCTTGTTTTTTTTTTTTAATACTGACATTAAATACTTAAATTGTTTATAACTTAGAGATTAATGTAGATGTTTGTGGGTGTATGTAAATGCTGAAATAAAAGAGAGAAAGAGAGAGCCCAGTGAATGTAGAAATCAAACTTCCCGTTGAATAATGCGCACAGTGGGCGCAAAAAGTTGTGAAACCAATACAATTTTTTTTTTTCAGATAGAAAATTTCGAGTGTGTTTCTTTTGTTCTTTTTTGTATATTTTCGATTTTAATTGCATTTGCTTTTTCGATCATCCATAAAATGTAACGTCTAATTTTAATAATGAATTTTGTTTTTTTCTTTCTCCATTTATTAACTGTGTTTTCTTCTTTTGTTATTATTTTTAAGTAAATCATGGGTTCATCGTTTTCGCCGTCTCTTCTTCTTCTTCATCATCACCGTGATCTGCTTGTCATTGTTTGTTTTGTTTTTTTTTTTTTTTTTAACTTAAGGCTTATGACTTAAAGGAAAGAAAGAGCTTGGTTTTTGTGTAGAATTTGTGTTTTTTCTGAGGGGGGATGTTTACTTTTTTCTGTTTTTGTTTGCTTTCTCGCGCATTGCGAGAATTGTATTTTTTTTTTTATATATATATATAAAAAAGTACACATAAAATACAATTAAAATAAAATAAGAAATAGAAAATTATTTCTTAAACATAAGAATTATATACTTTTGCGATTTTTTTTTGTGTCGTTTTTTTCTGGTTTTTGTTTTTTGCTTGTAACTTTTTATTTATTATTAATTTAAATTTTTTGTTTGTTTTGTTTGTATTTTTTTCTTGTTTTTTATTTTATTTTTATTTTGTTTTGACTACATTATTATTACGCTTGATCGTCCGAGCCGGAACCGTCATCATTGTCATCATCATCATCTGTTTGGAAAAAAAAACACGGGAGAGTCGTCTTAGTTTTGGATTGGATGATCGGGGAAAGTGTGAATAACTTACCGTCGCATTCAATGTCGTCCTCCTCACCATCGTAGGGTACATCGTATTCGTCGCTCTCGATTTCACTGTCACCCTCGATGAGATCATCTAATACCTCCTCCTCATCGGAATCGCCATCAGCGGGTTTATCTTTCTTGGCTTTCTTTGATTCGGCGGATTTAGCCTGAAAAGGAAGGAAGGAATCAAATGTCAAATGAGTAAAGATTATCGATAACAAAACAAAGGATAGCTACTGCTCCTCCATAGGCGGCTGCTGCTTCAGCTGAAACCTTGGGCGCCCATTTCAAACCCCACACTTCTCCTTGATCAAGGGCAAAGCGTATTGTTGATGGAAACAAAATATGAAGCCAACATACGCATGTTCTCCCAACATGCGTGATTCTTCTGTATGGGTGCGTTTGTGTGTGTGCGTGTACATGGTCGTAAAAAGTATATTTTAAGCCCACAAAACAAGAAAATCGTCATTTACTGGGTAGCAGCAGCAACAGCAGCAAAGAAAAATCGTTATTTTCGCCGTAAAAAAGGCATTTGAAAAATGCGCGCGTCAATGGAATTCGCTGCAGCAGCACGTATCGGCAAGGGGAGTGCGAGAGAAAGAGAGCAAAAGCGGGCGATTGCCGCATTACAAGTGCAGCTCTCCGCTTACATAGAAACAAGCCTACAGACATGTAAGTGTATCTGTATATAAAGCGGCATATTTACTACATAATGGAAAAACAACAATCGAGAGGGCATATGTATCCGCAGCCGTGAGATACAAAACCAGCCAAGCCAAGCGTGCGTTCGACCCACTGTGACCGAAAGCCGAACAAACAAGCTGAACCCGAAGCGAATCAAACCGAAAGACGAGCAGCGACGCTAACGTCGCAGCAGCTGCTACACGCTAGCGTTAACACATGTGTGTGTGTGTGTGTGTACAGAAGAGAGCGTGCTCACAGCGCTGTCGCTGTCAAGGCAGAACTGTACCTGAGAACGCGCGCGTCGTGACAATGGCTGCATGAATGAACGACTCAGGCACACACACATACGACAGCTGCCGTAGAAAAAGGCGCAAACGGTTGACCGACGACGACGCCAGCGTCGCTGCTTTGACGTGCGTTCATGTGAGGCTGATGCGTGGGTTCAAAACTCAGTTAACCAACCAACAAGGCAAATACATAAGGCAGTCACGTTCGCATGTAAATGAAAGAAAGCATGTAATACATAACCATGCGATTGTTTGTATGTGTGCAAAGGCATAATTTAACACAGCGATTGCTACAAAGCAGACAACAAGATAACTGGGAAAATGTGTGCAAAATATGCGGCGCGCTCTCTCAAGCACAACAAAAGCCACGATGAAGTCCACGATGAAATGCTTATGCTACCAACCAGGCATTACAGCAAACAACCTATAAAACAGGGGCATCCATGATAGATGTTAAGCACTATGTATTATGGTCATTAAAAAGAAAATTCTAGAAGAAAACTGTCACTAGAGAAACTAAAAGAAAGTTAACAAACGGTCGGGTACGTAGCTTTTTCTTTATCATATCTGTTGATAGATAATAGTGAATCGTTATTTACATACATTTGTACATACATACATATGTATTGAAAGCTTATACATATGTATGTATATAAATATAATATTGATGTGATATTTATACACATTAATATATTTATTAGACTCCTGCTCAACAGTAGGCAATAGATTCAAGAATTTCATACATCGGCAGCATATTTTAATTGAGGAAGTTGCACCACCCTGTAAATGGATTGTTTTTATGAGCACCCGCCATCCATCCACATACACACACCAGTACATAAATGTACCAAAATAAATACAAGCAAGGCGAAAAAAAGTGAAAGATAAATGTAAATGGGCATACATATATACACAAACAACACATGTCTGTATACAGAATGTGTACATAAGTATTTACACGAACGGAGAGCGGCATTGGTGAGAGGGAGAGTAATGTGTTGAAGAGAGCCATGAGTGAGAGAGAGTAAAATGACGGCGTTCTCAATGAGAGTACGCGCGCTAGTTAAACTGTACATTTTTATTTTGAGTTTGTGACAAATCAAATGATTTGCTAATTTATGTGATTTATTCTACAGATACCTCGTGCCTCTCTGCTTTTGAATATATTTATATTTATCAAAATTAGTGATTTTTTGATTATGACATAAAAGCAAGTGAAAAACAGAAGATTGGAATGTTACGGCAGCCTAAAAAACTGGTTCGCTCTTCCTCTCTATACACATTCGCTCACTTATTGCTCTCTCTTTCTCCCTCCATTTCCTGCATTTGCTCTTGTAACATGGCGGACTGCCGCTACCTTCGCCGGCCGGCATTGTTTTTAGCTGAGAGTGCAACATTTTGGCTGGCGCGCAATCGGTTGTTTTTGTTATTTGTATTTGTAGTTGCCAAATTTGGTAAATACATTCAAATATGTACGTCTGTTAAATGCTACTCTTAAGAGAGTCGTCAGCAAAGCTATAACAAAATTGCATTTTTCCATTTAAAGAGTATTTAGTATGCACACACTCATAAACCTTGACTGTGTGTGTGTATGTGTGCGAATTGCAAGGCCGCATTGCTAGCAAAGCTTTTAAAGTTTAACTCTTGGCTTTTTGCGTCTTGCTGTTTCCTTGTGCAATGCTAATGACCTATGTATGCCGTATTCCAGTATTCACTTGCTTTGTTTTTTGTTTCTTTCTCGTTTGTACAAAAATTGACGCTCTCTCTCACTCTCATTCTCTCTATCTTTTATTGTCTCTCTGGCCAATAACTGTACCGCCCCTCCACCGCAGCAGTTCGATTATTAGACATCCTAACCTCGATTTGAACCGAACAACAAATAATCTTTGATTACCGACTCACAATCGTCATAATTTAATCGTAAACAACAGCACATTCAGGCACACACATCTATATATGTATGTATGTATATACTCATATATACACAATCTCAAACTCAATGCTTCGTATGTAAAATAACTATTTATGTATTTGTATATAAATGAGATTGCGCTCTCTCATTGTTCTCTTTTGCATACTCTCTTTCACTCTTGTTTCTCAGAGCGTGCTTGTGGCTGCTATCGGCAGCTGAACGTTAGAAAGGCGGCTGAAACTGAAAAACGTGTGTATATCTATTTCTAGAAACTTTTTCTGCCAGTTTTATTTTTGCCGCCGGATTTTGTAATTTGCTTTCAGTGGTAACAACAAAAATGTATGAATCATTCGCACAAAAAGGCAAAATTAGCGCGTAAACAAAAATGCCTACAACAACAGCAAAGCGTTAATCGATTAAGAAAGCAACGCGTTCGATAACTCGATCGATAAACGCATGACGCGTCGCTGAGAGCGACAGAAAAGAGAATGAAAGACTGTGACAAGTGCCTTCGTTTGTTTTGTTATTAAACAAGCGCAAACACACACACACACACCTACAAGGGGAAGCTTGCGACTGATTAGGGTAAATTGTGTGAAACTGTACGAGCTGAACTCCAATAGAGTAGAAGATCCTTTTTCTTTGAAGAGAGGATTATTTAATTTTGGGGTTTTTTGGATACTTACTTCAGCTTGCCTCTTTGTGCCTTTGACGGATCCCTTGGCGGGCGCAGCAGCAGCATCTGCCGCGTCGGCACCATCCTCACCATCCTTAGCCGTGCCGTTATCGGCAGCAGCCGCATCGCCAGCCGCATCGGCGGCCGCAGATTTGTCCTCGGCAACTGATTTGGCTTTTGCTTTGAGATCCTCCTTCACATCGCTGTCGCTGACGGCGGCTACCTTCTCGACGGCAACATCACCGTTATTTTGTTGTTCTGTGGCTGCAGACATTCTGTTGTTGTTTTGCTTTTGAACTTGTTTGAATAACTTGTATATATCTTCTTTTTATTTTTTGTACAGTTATATAACGAGCATGCGTCGTTATATTTAGGCTTAAGTTGTAATGATTAATGCGCGGGTGAATTTCAGTATCCGTTCAAGTATAGTATGTATACTACTCCAACGCTTTTGCTTAATTTGATTGCTGTGTGTTCAAGATATTTTTTGGGTTGTTGACAAAAATTAGCGCAAAATAGATAGATTGTTCCGAGGAGGGAAAAAACGAGAACCGCACCGCACGAAGCACACAGACACACTGTCTGAAATGCTGCTACGTCCTGTGTATTTAAAAGATACAAGAGCGCATATGTACACAAGGCATACGCCGCCGAACGCGCTGCTTGCTCTCGTTTTTTCTCTCGCTCTCCCTCTCTGTCGTACAGACCGGCCGCTGTTCGCTCGCTTATCACTCGCTCACGCTCAAGCCGCTGTCACTGTCACTCTCTCTTTCTCACACTCTCTCAACATGTGCTCTCTCGTTCTATCGTGTATGTAGTACACTGAACAAAAAAGCACGGCGGCATTTGTACAGCAGCAGTTAGCAAAGTAGAGAAGAGAAGGCAACAACAACATTAGGCAGGTAGCGGAGGCGAGAACAAAATAACAAACGCCGCCCCAGCCCCCGTCAGTGCGACCCACCAATAACGCCCGCTGACCGACTCTACAAATAATTTTGCAATAATTTTTTGATAAAATAATAGAATATTTATAATATAGTCTCAGTTTTAGCGCGGCTACAAATATACAAATTTTCGTATATGCGTACGCTATTTGGTATATCTGTATGCCTTGTCTGATTATATTTCGGTATTTTGTATTTTTTCTGTTTCTGACTGACCACCGATATGTGTACCCGTTGACGGCTCGTTCAAGACTAAACCTACCATCGCACACGGACCGGCTACAGATTGCAAGCAGTGTGTTCTTGTGCAGCTTAAGCATCTTAGATATTTGCTTATTGCTCGTAAATCTTTATTTGGATGGATTCCAAACCTGTGCTAATCGTTAGTATAAGCACTCCTCTTTCATTGAGTATCTCATAGATGCAGCTATGATCAAGCTGAAATCTAAAATTGACACCTCGAGTGGGTTTCTTGACGAATTCCATACAAAATGCGCTTGCTGTTCGTGAGTGAGTACAGGCACAGCCAACGGCGACGTCGACAGCATGTTTGGCGGTAAATTTGAAAATTGCCGGCCGCGGCGGTTAGCTTGCCCGTTACGATTCGTGTTGGTGGTTGTTGAGCGCCATGGAGGGCTGCTTGACGTGGCGGCGTCGGTGGCAGGGGCTTGGAGCTGGGCAGCTTACTGGCTGGCTGTATAGCTGGTTGGCTGCCTGGTTGGTGGGGAGGGCCCACACGGCAGTTGTATGGGCAGCAGTAGCAGAGACTGCGACGGTGGCAGTGGTAGAGGCAGCGGCTGGCCGGGCAACTTTGGCGTTCTGTCGCCGCGTCAGTTGTGCGTCTGTGGCGCGTATATGTTCTGGCTGTTGGATTGCATACTCAGCGGCAGTGTGTGTTTGGCTTATTGTTTGTGCCACAACATATTTATAGAGTGGACCTAAAAACATGCGAGTAATCAGGTCAATTGGACGACTGAAGATACCTAATGCCCATCATCAAGTTTTTCTAAACTAAGAGAATATACTATAAATATGTTTATTTCTAAATATGAGCCAGATGTTAAATTAACTTGCAAAATTGTGAATTGCAACGAGCTGTTAATATGCATAGATACATTCATTTGCATTACTGTGAGTTACATTCGAACAAGGCTCACCCCGTTTGTCGTACTTGTTTATGTATACATATGTGTGTGTGTCTTTTTGTGAGCATTTTGCATCTTTCATTTCTTTTCAGTTGATCCCACACACATTTGGTGGTTCGACAATTTGCTGTCTCTGTTCATTACACGAACCACACTGGTTCAGGTATTGACTAATGAGTTAACGTTCTTCTGCGCTCTATTGTCGCTTAGCTAGCCACTCTCTCTCTCTCTCCCTCTCTCCATGCCTCTGTCTCTTCTCTACCCCGCTCTCTACACTTTACTTATTTGAACTACTACTGCTGCTGCTAGGCTGCTTTAGTCGATGTTTTTCTGCTATTTTTATGCAAAACAAATAAGTATAGTTTGTAATCTGAATAACATGAGAGCCACACACAAAACGTTAATTAAAAGCGACGCCACGTTCTCCTCGCGAATTGGTTGGATGACAGTCGTCTATGGGCGGCATCTACCAGTTTCTAGCGCTCTCCAGCACGCCACATTCAGCACACCTGTAATCGTGGAACAATCATATTGAGTTATCATATTTAAACAGCGTAGCAGCGCAGCAGCTACTCGTCGTTCCACGGCAAACAACATTTGTGATTTTGCTTGCTTTTGTTTTTGAGCCTTAACATTTCTCGATAAGCCGATTTGCGTCTTCGTTTGTCTTTGTGTTTTTGTATTATTTCTCTTTTACCCCATTTTTGGAGCTCGACTCTCTTGTTAGTGTATGTTTTATCAGTGCTTAAAACTATTGTTGCGATTCATGAATTCAGGACAGATGTACGGTTTACCCGGTTCCATGTTTTCCCTGTATGACCACAAATTTTCAAGGTCAACTATATAGGCACTACAATAAAACTACAAACAACCCATATTTCAGCCGGTCAACTGTCGGTCGCTTCAGAGAATTGCGATAAGAAAGGTGCAATCGTTAACATTCAGGCAACGACGACAGGGAGGAAAATTCTAGAGGTAGAAAAACTGAAAATATATTTCCCAGGTAATCGAAACTAAAGTGCGACTAGATAGAGATAGCAATAGACATGTCAGATGAAAGCCCTTTACAATATACATATGTATATTTCATTTTAAGCTTTTTAATTACCCAAACTTTTTGCGCAGTGTATGAACACATTGCGTCTGATTGCTGTAGCATGCAACGAAAAGGTGTTAATCAAAGCAATCGATTCTTTTATAAGCGTTTTTGCTGCTTATGTACATATATGTATGTTTGTATGTGTTTGTGCTGTTTAAGAAAATTTTAAAGATTCTGATTAAGATTTACTGATAGTAGATCTATGTAGCAAACCTGTATATAAATATGAACATACTTATCAATAATATAAGTCCTTTATTCAAATTTGTATTCAGAGCAAAGCACTCAATGTTACATGTACACATAGACATTTAGTTAAATACATACATACAAATATGTTAGCTATGGAAAATTAGGTGAGAAAATTATGAAAAACTTGCAAAGTAATATATAATATAAAATATGTACAAATATATATCCATACACATAGACAATGTATTTTCGTCTGGCGTGCAGTTTATTTAATATACATACATATGTATGTAATTGAAATTATTCTCTATGTTAAGCAAATAGATTGTCTCATGAGAATACCCTATAATATGTACAGCATCGCTGGAGCCTTTCTGGCCGATTCATTTCAGAGTTCATTTCACTTAGAATTGTTTGTGTGAAGAGACCAGAAAAGAACTAGAGATCATGAACTGGTTTGGTCGACGCGAGCAGAGAGTCTCAACTGAGGGCAACTTCGACTACTGCTGGGGAGAGCTACTCTGATAAGCGTCGCTATATGGAACTTACAAAACTAAACGCTAGCTGCTCTTCCTCTGTATTATTATTATTATTATTATTTAGACGTCGCTGCGGTTGCTCAAGTCGCGTTTCGCTAGCATGTGCGAATGCCCAATGTTTCCACACGAGTGCAGCGATTAGCTGAATACCCTACGCTCAGAGAGAGAGAGAGAGAGAGAGAGAGTGACTGAGTGAAAGAGATAGAGATAGATTGCGAGAGAGTCTACGTCAGCGGGCATTTCACACGCAAATATTCAATTTACTTTGACGGTTTTGGTTTCAGTATCGAGAATACATGACCCAAGTATGTGTTATCATTCTGCCATGGGGCTTATTGTTTTCATTCTTTGGCGATTGCTTTGATTGTGCAGAAGTACGCCACGCCCCCTCGCCTCCTTTGAACAGTGTCACTTGACGCATTGGCTCGGGATCGGCAGCGCCAGCAGCAGCGGACTGAGAGTCTCAACTGCAACGCATTCGCATAGGCCTCTTCTGCCTGCGCCGCGTTTTGTTGCCCTGCTTTTGTGTTGGCATCTGCGTCATGCATTTGGCTGCAATGGGAACGCTTTGCTGCGTGGGGATGGACAACGGGGGTTGGGCGGTGGTCGTTGTTGCTGGCTGTGGTGGTGGTGGTAGTTGTACCGACCCGGCGATTGGGTGAGAAGCACATGAATGAATCATTTGCGAAGAGCAAATGTTGGCGTCATTTCATATATAGTTGTGTGTATACATGTGAGAGAAGCAAAAAATCTACACCAACTGTGCACAATTGCCTTAGAGAGCTGCGTTGTCATGTCATATTCATTCATTTATTCAATACATAATTACTCACACACACACACATTCATTTACTATAAAGTCGTTTGGGAAATGTGCATATAAATAAATACGTACATACATGTGTATATTGTATGCGTATTCAAAAATGTGTTAGCTACGCTACTTAATAGTGAGTTTGAGCTTTAATTAATTTTTATTTTTGCTTAAAAATATTCCTAAATTGTTGAATTTGCCGCCAATTGAAATGAAATGTTGCTTTGCAGCACTGCATTGCACAACGCTGTTCAACACAGTCGCCAGTGTTGCATGCGATATGCACAGCAAGTGGCTAAATTCCAATTGGAGGCAATTCAAACTAGCTTAAGCGCTGACCAATTATTCAATCTAACGCAAATCTATTTGAGCTTAATTTTAAACCCTTTGCACCTTAATAAAGGCAGGACTGCGTGGTTGCGGCATTATCTGGCGCGCATTGGCAACCCTAATCAAGCTACCCGCTTAATGACCTTGCGCTGACATTGCCGCACAGCTGTGGGTCAAGTCGCATTCGCACAAACGAAGTCTATCCAGAAGTTTGTTAGATACAATTTGACAAGCATCAAAATGGCCTTCAATAAGCTGAGCATCGAGAATCTGGAACTTGAGGGCAAGCGCGTCCTTATGCGGTAGGTTTCATGATGATGAATCTTATCTAGTGATCTGCATCCATGGGCTGAATGTTGCATAAAAGATATTTTCGCTATATTTTTACTGTACCTCCTCAGCGTGGACTTCAATGTTCCCATCAAGGAGGGCAGGATCACAAGCAACCAGCGCATCGTGGCCGCTCTGGACAGCATCAAGTTGGCCCTGTCCAAGAAGGCCAAATCTGTGGTGCTCATGTCCCATCTGGGTCGTCCCGATGGCAACAAGAATCTGAAGTACACGCTGGCGCCCGTCGCCGAGGAGCTGACCAAATTGCTTGGCCAGAAAGTTATCTTCCTAGATGATTGTGTAGGCCCCGCCGTGGAGGCTGCCTGCCAAGATCCTGCACCCGGTTCCGTTATCTTGCTGGAGAACGTGCGCTTCTATCTGGAGGAGGAGGGCAAGGGTGTCGATGCCAGCGGCGCCAAGGTGAAAGCCGATCCCGCCAAGGTCAAGGAGTTCCGCACCAGCCTGGCCAAGCTGGGTGATGTCTATGTGAATGACGCCTTCGGCACAGCGCATCGTGCCCACAGCTCCATGATGGGCGAGGGCTTTGAGAAGCGTGCCGCCGGTTTGCTGCTGAATAAGGAGCTGAAATACTTCTCGCAGGCACTGGACAAGCCACCAAATCCCTTCCTGGCCATTCTGGGCGGCGCCAAGGTCGCTGACAAGATTCAGCTGATCGAGAATCTGCTGGACAAGGTCAATGAGATGATCATTGGCGGTGGCATGGCCTTCACCTTCCTGAAGGTCCTTAATAACATGAAGATCGGCGGCTCCCTGTTCGACGAGGAGGGCTCCAAGATCGTCCAGAAGCTGGTGGACAAGGCCAAGAAGAACAATGTTCAATTGCATTTGCCCGTCGATTTCGTCTGCGGCGACAAATTCGCTGAGAATGCTGCCGTGAGTGAGGCCACCGTGGAGGCGGGCATCCCGGACGGCCACATGGGCTTGGATGTGGGACCCAAGACGCGTGAGCTTTTCGCCGCGCCCATTGCGCGCGCCAAGCTGATTGTGTGGAACGGGTAAGTGAAACTTAATATGGATATCTTTCATGGGATTGATGAGTCTCCTTCCTCGTAGACCACCCGGCGTCTTTGAGTTCCCCAACTTTGCGAACGGCACCAAGGCCATCATGGATGGCGTTGTGGCTGCCACCAAGAACGGCACCGTCTCCATCATCGGCGGCGGCGATACCGCCTCCTGCTGCGCCAAGTGGAACACCGAGGCGCTCGTCTCGCACGTCTCCACCGGTGGCGGCGCCTCCTTGGAGCTGCTCGAGGGCAAGACACTGCCGGGCGTTGCCGCCCTATCCAATGCCTAAGCGGCACTAGAAATTCATTATCCAACCACTATTCTCTCTCTGAATTATGTTAATGTTAATGTTGTCATTGCTGCGCCAGGCACCGTCTATCACGTAAGATCCCCAAAAGTTCAATAATAAAGTGAATATATAAGTTAACTAGCTACACACATAACTATCATGTTTCGATTCTCAGCTAACTAATTTAAGGGATTTGTTTTAATATATCTAGTTGGAGCAGAAATGTGCTAAATTGGAATTCGCATATAGATGGAATTGGAATTCCAATCAGCAATGCTATTTGCTAACTAGAAAAGCTGGCTGCTAGTTGGAAAATCAATAAAGGATTGTATTCTATTCCTCAAACTTTCTCAAGCTCTGCAGCTTGCTCATATAAATGAAATACAAAGAAATTTATACAAACTACTAATTTATTATTATTATTATTTTTTTTTAATATTAAATTTGCTGCCAATAAATTACGCTTACAACACACAAGTTATAAAAAGCTTAGGCTAATTATTTGTAATCTTGAGTCGCATCTATAAACGGAATACAAATTTACTTTATATAAATGCTCTAGAAGGCGCATAAAACACAATAGTCAAGAATGAAAGAAATATTTAAGCTTACACTTTATAATCTTGCATCGCATCTATAAGCTGAATACAATAGAAACTTACACTTAGATACTTTTGCTAGAATTATTTGCGAGCAAAGTTCGCATCCATGGCAGCCGAGGTGCGCTGTATGTTGTTGAGATTGGAGCGAATGCGATTGCCGATGGACGTCTGATTATCGATGGCCTTCTTCACCTCCTTGTTGATGAACTGTTGGTCAAAGTCGCGGGCCTGATTTAGTGCCTCCTCGCGCGCATATTCCTCACGATGCTTGTGCACGACCTTGGTGCGATCGGCCTCGCGCCACACAGCATTGTCCATCATCTCGCGCAGACGTGCCTCGCGCTCACTCTCGGTGAGCTTCGGCTTGGCCTTCTCTGGCTGACGAGGAAGAGGAGCAGGCGGCGCCATAGCTGCCTTGGGACTAGGTCGACGTGGCTCTCTGTTGTTGTCTTTGCGCTGCTGTTGTTGTCTATCATTGCTGCGACTCCTCTGACGTTGATCTCGGCGCGGACTGTGACTTCTGCTGCGCCTGCGTCGTTCTTCCTGTCTTCCGTTCTCTCGCTTTATTCGTTCATCAGATTGGCTGCTGCTTCTCCCTGTTCTTCTTTTCTTTTCTCTGGCCTGTTTGTCCTTTCCTCTGTCCGTCTCTCGACTGCTGCTTCTTCCGCCTCTTGATTTGCTCTCCTTGGCTTTTTCCGATCTCTCATTGCTTCGACTACGTCTTGTTCTGTTTTCCTTCATCAGTTTCATTCGCTCATTTGTTCTGCTGCTGCTTCTCTCGGCCCTTCGCTTCTTTTCTTTTGACTTCATGCTGTCATCTTCCCGGCTGTCGCTTCTTGCTCTACTCTCCTTGGCCTTTTTTGATCTCTCATCTGCACTGCTATCGCTTCGGCTACGTCTTGTTCTGCTCTCCTTGGTCTTTTTAGATCTTTCTCCTTTGCTCTCCTTGTTCTGCTTTGCTCGCTCATCTGTTCGGCTTTTACTTCTACTCCTTCTCCTTCTCTCTCTATTCTCCTTAGTTTTCTTCGATTGCTCATCTGCGCTGCTGTTGCTTCGATCACGTCGTCCTCTGCTCTCCTTACTCGACTTTGTTCTTTCATTGGAGCGACTGTCGCCTCTTCTTCTTCCCTTTTTCTCTCGCTCATCAGCACTCCTCTCACGTCTGTCTTTGCTCTCCTTGATCTTCTTCGATCTCGTCTCATCGTCGCTGCTATTACGTCTGCCTCGACTCTCTTTTCCTCGTTTTGTTTGCTCCTCAGAACTTCTGCTGCGACTTCTGCCGCGTCTTCCTCTGACCGCCTTGGACTCAGCCTCCTCCTCGCTGCTATTGCTATCATCGGTGCTGCTGCTGCTACTCCTGCTGCGACGCTTTGATTTTTTCTTGCCTTTCTGTTTCTTCTGCTTTGTGGCCATATCCAGCTGCTTGGTCAACGTGCGGTACTTGGCATCCAGCAGTTTGTCCAGTTTGAAGTCCTCACTCGTGCCCTCACCTTTTAGTTTTTTCATTTGCTTGGCCAGCTTTCTGTCCAGATCCTCATTGCTGTCATCGCTATCATCGCCCTTTTTGTTCTTCTTTTTCTTTGACTTTTTGCTCTTTTTGGACGCTTTGTCGCGCTTTTTTGCCAGTTCCTGCTCCGTTTTAAGTAAGCGATGGATTTCCTTTAGTTTCACTGGATTCTCCAGCAGCTTGCGTCGCGATTCCATTTCTCTCTGTTTAATGAGCATCAGCGGATCCTCCATTGTCTTGCGCTGCATATCCACCTGCTCGGTGGATTGCATATTACGATATTCACGTATGGAGAAGGGCACACACTCGTGCTCCACATGATTAATGGACTGCTTAAGGCCCAGCGTGCTTTGCTCCTGTCGCTTCTCCTCTGCTTGCAGCTGCTCAAATGATTTGTCTATTTTGCGGCCTAGCAGATATTCCTCTCGATTAATTAACTCGGCGCTATCTGGAATTATTCGAGGATTAGTGTCTAATTAAACTTAAACAGACTTTTTATATACTTTTATACATCCATTCGAGTTTCGCTTCGCCTCCATTGTTACTGTTTAATACGCCAGAATTCTCTCCTATGCGCCGCAGCTCTTCACGATCCCGCTCCTCATTGATCTCCTTGCGCAGATCATCTAGCTTGCGTTGCTCCTCTTGCTTTGCCTGCTCCGCTTTCCAAACTCTCTCCTGATTTTTCATCGTGTGCGGATGCCATGATTTTTTCAAGTTCTATTTGACACATACAAATACATATGTAAAAATGAATTTTCGAAATATATGAATTTAATTTGAATGAGATCTAGTTCTTACCAAATCTCCACCACCCATGTTGAGTTTTGCTTAGGTTCTATTTAAGCAAAATATACGTATAAAAACAAGCGTCCTTCCTTCTTATCTTTTCGTCGTAACATATGATAAGCAAGGTATGCAGGTCTAAAAATGATTGTTGAACGGCGGGTATGCAGCTCAGAGGACAATTTCATTAGTTAACATGGCATGTGTATGTTTTAAAATATAATTATTAAAACCAGTTTATTGATAAGGCTGAAAAATGTATATAAAACCTGTCCCAAATCATTGCTTCATATATATTAATAATTTTAAGAGTAATTTTTGTTTCGCCTGCTAGCAGCGATCAAACAGGTGTTAATATAAAAAATGTATCGACCGCCGCCATATTATAGCAACGACTATCGAAACAACGATAAATCATAACTAAAAATTTAGCCGCCAACGAAAATTTAGTGAGAATAAGCTAACAACTAGATTCAATTTTAACAAATTAATATATTTAATTAATAATTTATTACAACTTATCACAAGTACGCATTTTACAGTAAACACTTATCAGATCATCAGGATTAAAATGTGACATAACGGAAATTTTCCCTTGACATTTGAGAATTAAATTTGTAGCAGAGAAATTTGGATAAAAGTTGATATTGAAATGTTACAAACTTATCCCATACTTTCAAATTCAATAGTTAACCTATGGCATCATTCAAATAAACTTCTTAGCCATGGCACCGATCTACAAATCCAACGAAACCTTGCCGACAAGTGTAAAGATAAGGATGATGGAAAATTGCCGCAAAAGTTAGGCCTGCAGGATGTGGACGTGACCGGAAAACGAGTGTTTATGCGCGTCGACTTTAACGTGCCCATGAAGGAAGGCAAGATCACCAACAATCAACGCATTTTGGCAGCGCTGCCCAGCATTAAATACTTGCTAGAGAAGAAATCAAGATCTGTGGTATGGGATCAATGGCACTTTAAAAATATTTTTCTTCTGATACTTTTCTCTGGTACCAGGTGCTGGCTTCCCATTTGGGCCGTCCGGATGGTAAAAAGAATTTGAAATTCTCATTGCAACCCGTTGCCAAAGAACTGGAAAAGTTACTAAAACGTAAAGTGAGCTTCATTCCCGATTGTGTGGATGAATCGGCTTTGAAAGCGATCCAGAATCCGCCAGAGGGCACTCTCATGTTACTCGAGAACCTGAGATTCTATGCGGAGGAAACGGGCAGCAGCAAGGACAAGAACAAAAAGAAAGTCAAGGCCGATCCGGCTAAGGTTAAAACGTTTCGCTCTAAATTGGCCAAATACGGCGATATCTATGTAAACGATGCCTTTGGTACGGCCCATCGAGCGCACAGCTCGATGATGGGCGAAGGCTATAAAGTGCGCGCTGCAGGATTTTTGTTGGATAAGGAGCTGAAGTATTTCGCCAAGGCGCTGGACAACCCGAAGAGACCATTCATGGCCATTTTGGGCGGGGCCAAGATAGCCGACAAGATTCCACTGATTAACAATCTGCTGGATAAGGTCGATCAGATGATTGTGGGCGGCGGCATGGCGTTCACATTTCTGAAGGTCATGAAAAATATGGAAATTGGCAAATCGCTCTTCGATGAGAAGGGCGCCAAGATGATCAAGGATATTATGAAATCGGCAGCGAAAAAGAAAGTGAAAATTCTGCTGCCCGTCGATTTTCGCTGTGCCAAAAAGCTGGACAATAACTTCGGCGAGATCAAGAACATCGATGTAAAGCAGGGCGTGCCCAAGGATCAGATGGGCCTGGACATAGGCAATAAAACGATACAACTATTCGGCTCGGCCGTTGTGGAGGCCAAGACGATTGTATGGAACGGCCCGCCCGGTCTGTTTGAGAACGATAAATTCGCGCTTGGCACCAAGGAGTTGCTGGACGCCGTCATCTGTGCCACAAGGAAGGGCGCTACGACAATCGTGGGCGGTGGCGATACGGCCACAGCCTGCAAGAAATTCGGCGGCAGCGACAAAGTCTCGCATGTCTCCACCGGCGGTGGGGCGGCGCTAGAGCTGCTGGAGGGCAAGAAACTGCCAGGCGTGGCGGCGTTATCAAATGCCAGAAACTGAGCTGTAAAATGTAAATTTCAGAATTGATAGATTTTAACTTAGAGTGTTAAATTGAAATGTAATTTGGCAATATGCTTCAGACACATTCCTGCTTCTCTTGATCTCTCTTGCTAGAGCTGAAAGAAAATCTATATTAAAATATTCTCAGAATTAAACTACAGATAAATTGATGAAAATAATGTTAAAATATTGATATTTTTGGCTAATCATATATAGTTTTGTTTTCTTTTTCCTGTTTTATATTTTGGAATTGTGGATTGGATATAAAGCAAAAGTCAAATTTTTGATTAATCATATAATTTATTTATTTTAAAATTGATAATGACTGTTAAAGCCTTTTCAACATAAAGTCCGCTCCCTGTTGTATAATTGGGAATCTTGGATTAAATCCATTGTCGATTATACATATTTTTCTTTTTGGCTAATTGAAACTCTGGAATGAAAGTTTCTACAAATTGTTCATAAATAAATACGATTGACAACTGATGGAACAGAGATTTTAAAGGATTAGATAATACAAACATAATTCTGTTCATTTTGGTTGTCGACTACATTTGATAAATAATATATAATAACTCTGCAGCAACAAACTTTCTCAAGTGTTCGAACTCTGATTCTCTTTTTAATACAATAACAGTTGTCTGCAATGTTATTTTTTTTGTATAATGGATCAATAACAATGCTGGTTTAATCGAAGCTGATCAGCTCTGCAGTCGCGGGCTCGGGTGCTTTGCTCGGGGCAGCTGGCTCGGGCTCGTTCTGGGGTGGAGCAGGCGCAGCGGCTACAGCCTGAACTTGTGTGTTCGCTAGCTCCACTGCAGCAGCGGTCGGTGGTGGAGGTACTACAGCTGCTGCTGGTGCTGCTGCTTGGGGTGGTGGTGGTGCCTGTTGCGGTGGTAGCTGAGCATTTGGAATTGGCGGATGGGATTGCACAATTTGCTGCTGCTGCAGCATAACATGAGCCAGATGTGGTTGCGGCTGTGCTTGGGGCTGGGCAATGGGCTGCGGTTGTTGCTGCGGCTGTGGCTGGCCTGGTATTTGCTGTGGCTGCTGCTGCTGCTGCTGCTGTTGTGGAGGCATCTGCGACATCATGGCCTGAGCCGGATTGGCGTATGCATTTTCGGGTAGTGGCTGCTGTTGTGGCATCATATTGCCAGGTGGCGGCATCATCATGCCCTGAGCTGGCGGTGGCTGAGCCATGGCGGGATTGTACATGCCTGGCGGCGGAATGCCGCCTGCAAACTGGCCATTGGGTGGCGCATAGCCAGGGGCAGCTACATAGGGATTGTAAACGTTGTTCAACTGGTGCGAGGGCGAGCCGTGTGGAGCCACTGCGGAGGGTGGGAGATAGCTAAAGGGCGATGATTGCCCCATCAAATATTGGGCCTTCTGTTGCTCCTGGCGCAGTTGCATTTCGCGCTCCTGTTCCTGGATGCGTTGCAACGCGAGCTGGCGTTGGTATTGCAAATACTCCTGCTTCTTCTTGCGCATAATCTCCAGCTTTTGGGCCATTTGCAGTTGACGCTGTCGCTCCTGTTCCTCGGCAATGCGACGCAGCTTCTCCACATGCTCCTGTCGCAGCACATCGAGCGCTGCACGCGAATCCTTTATCTGGGCCAGCTTATCCTGCAGCTGCTCGTACCACATGCGCTTGTCATCCATTTCCTTGATGTATGTCAACTGCTGGGAGTGCAGCGAAGTGAGCGTCATGAACAGAGTTTGCACCGAGGAGTCATTGGAGATGCTGCGTCCGCGGCTCGAATTCGACTTCATGCGATTAACAAAGATCTCCACCTGGGTGCGCATATTGGCAGCAAATTCATCAATTTGCACCTCGTCGGCGTTCTTCGCCAAGGGCAGCGTTTGTATCAACTGTTGCTGCTGTGGCTGCGGAGTGGGCGGCATCGGACTGGGTGCCGATGGACTGGCCATCGATGAGGATTCGCTAATTTTGCGCTGCTCCCAATAGCTGCGATTCAAATATTTGGCCAACTCTGGATTGCTTTCCTCCTGCTGCTGCTGCTGCTGGACTGGCAGCTGCTGCTGTATTGGCTCTGGGCTGGGCGAACGCTGCTGCAGGCGATAGCTGGCGACCGACGAAGGCTGCTTCTTATGCTCCGCCTCGGATTGACTAAGTGCCAAAGCGAGCTGCAGTTCCTCCTCCTCTTTTAGCTCTTGCTCGCTTTTGCGCGCAGGCGTCTTTGCAAAGAAAGGATAAATAAATCAGAGATTTAGTTTATTTCCCTGCTTAGGCAATGACAAGAAACCAACCTGAACCTGTTGGGACAGCGAGCTATTCAGATATTCCGCTGGCAAATCACTGTCCGTTGAGCCCCGCGAACTCGACTTGGCGCCCGCTGGACGCTGCAGTGCCATAAAGCAGCCGTCGCACACACGCACATCCTTCTCAATGCCGTATTTGGGCAGCGGGCACTGCTTGGCCGTGCACTGGCCGCAGAACACCTGGCCACAGTTGCGGCAATGATGCTTGCGATTGGTGAACGTGAATTCCACGCGACAGCGATGGCACACCCTGCCATCGGCCCAGTTGGGTGCCGTGTCGGCGGTAAACATCGCATCCGCTTCCTTTAGCTCCGGAAATGTGTGCCCCTTGGCCTTCAGTATGGTCATAGTATCCTGTGCAAATGGAAAGTAAATTTTTGTTGCTGTAGTTTTTGGTTTAATTATTTTCTTACATTTCAAAATAGAGTGATACGAAAAAAAAGTGAAATCTAAGTTTGCTGAACCTCAATAGAAAGATGTTAAATAGTCATATAAATTATATCATTTATATATTTGTATATAATGTATAGATTTGTAAACATTAAAATCTATAAGAGTTGTCAGATGTCTTTCCATACTTTGCTAAACAACTGTATTTCTATATATCTACTGTTATATAGTTTAGTTACGTAGAGTAGAAGAGTAGGAAAAGTAGAGTAGAAGAATACTAATAGTAGAGTAAAGTAGTAATAGAGTTAAGTAGGTTCCTAACGTCATATATGTATACTTTATCAACTTGTAAAAATTTAATAAATAAACAAAAGATTGGTAGCATGTTATAAAACCCTTTCCCCTATCAAAGCCTATGCAAACACACGTTCCTAATTTAATTAAAATGTCCAAGTCCAAGACAATAATTTATAACAATTTCCAATTGCCCAAATCCAAATCTCACCTTAATTGCCTGATATTTGTCCGACGAGCGAAATGCATAGGCCCATGTCTGCACAAGCTCCAGCATTTTCTGGCGCACATTCTCATGTGGAGTTTGCTCCAGGAAGCTGCTAAACATCTCGCAGTTCTCCTTGGTGAAGACCTCTTCGTGCACGGGTGCTCCACAGTTCTTGACAATGCTCTCGAGCACCAGCAGCGAGTAGCAAGCCGAGTGTGGATTTGGTGAATTCATTTTCTTTTTAATTGCAGCAAAGGCATTTTTTGGTCTGCAATGTAGAAAGGAGAAAATGAACCAAGTTTTTCTTTTCCTCCATATTCGTGGCACCTACGTGACGTCTTTTTGATTGATTTCATCGCAAATAAGCAGAATTGAGGGCCAGTCTGGCTCCAGGCGCAAGTGGCTGGTCGCATTCTCTGTGAATGACAGAAAATATATGTAATCAGTCGTTAATTCTTGCACATCATATATGCGTTCTAAGTTCATTTCCCTTTTTTTGTTATACTTTTTCTTTGCATTATTTTTTTCGATGAGTCACTTTTGTTGTACTATCTTTCAGCTTAATTTACTGTCATATTTACTGCGTCACTTACCCAGATTTTTGTCAAAACTAGAGCGAAACATTTTGTTGCTGATAAACTACTATAATTGGCTAAATAAAACTTGTATTTTAAAGCGTAAATGAGTTTTATTTATTTATTTCGTGCTCCGATGCCTTTAGTGCTGGCTGCTGATTTTATTGCGAGTGATGAGCTGGGAATGCGATGTATTATCGAGTAAATATCGATATATGCTGTGCCAAGTGCTCAGGGGTGCATAAAAGCTCTAGCAATGGCGCGCGATAGTATTCGTGTTTAAATACATGCTTAGAAGTTCAAGGTTTTGATCAGATAATGCTCGTCATTCTGATTATATTCAATTTAATTTAATTCAATTATTGGCAATGCTATTTAAGTTCATTATCAATAAGATTAAAAGTTGTCATATCATTCATTGTTTTTACTTGTCCATTTTATTCGAATTTATTTCTTAATACGACTTAAATAATTAGTTATTGAAATGACATATATACATATGTATAGTCCCTATATGCATATGAGAAATATATAACCGTACAAAATCTACATATTCGCTATTATTATTAGTTTTTTTTTTTTTTTTTTTTTGTTTTTTACATATTTTACAGTATGTAGTACATTAACAGGTAGCAACATTAGTTAAAGTATCACACGCCGATGTAAAAATGTTGTTCACTTGAACTAAGCGATAAGTAACATAAAATCACATTTAATTTATATTAAGCTCAAAATACTAGGCAACCAATGCAATCCACATCAAACTGACTTGATTTTGTGCTTCAACGTAAAATAGGCTAAGATCTTGAACAATGTTATGTGGCCCAAGATCATCATGATGTTATAGCCAAAGTCGCCCTGTTCCATGCCAAACTGACGCAGCACCGTAATTGCGTTTCTATAATAGATAATCTTCATAAGTATATATGTATGTGTTTTGAAACATGTGCTTAAAACTTACTTGAAATGACAGTAGAATTCGGTGGGTGGACACTCTAGTTTATCGCGCTGATTTCCATACAATGATACAACCATATTCTCTAGAGCATAGCGCATTGGCGAAAGAGCTGCAATGAATCGTAGGGCTGTGGGTATGTGATTCAGCAGGATGAGGAAGCCCGAAAACATGAGCATAAAACATGTCGAAACAGCTCCAACAAAGGTACCATTCTGCGAGGGAGAGAGAGCATATCATATTAACAAATATTATCAGATGATATATATATATATATATATATATGTATATATCTATCTTACCACCGGATTAAGTAAAGTGCCCAGGAATACGCCCAAGCCATCTGCACAGATAGTTACGACAACAGCCGTTAGTAAATATTTTACAAAGCGATCTAATTCAACTGGCTGATCGGTCATCAGATATCCAATGGTTATATAGACGGTCGAGAAGATTATCTGCAAGGGAATAGAAAATTAGATATAGGACAAATTAGATATATAATATGATCTGATCAGATATAAGCTTACATGCACTGGCGTGGATGTTATTAAGGTGGCCACATAGTATGTTCTCAGTTTGTACCAATTGTTAAATGTTTCCTTTTTGATTATCTCAATTTCCAGGGGATCTATGAACAATGTATATTATTATAAACATATAGAAACTATATTTAATTTAACCTACAGCGCAAGATGCCAGGCATTATAGTCGTATACCAGAGATAGACACAGTGTATCATAATCATGCCCACATTTGATATTTGTTTCGTCGCATTAATGCCGGAATCGCCAAAGAATAGTCCAATCATAACGGCACTCAGAATATGCATGCCCAGTTTCAGATATGTTAAGGTCTATAAATAAACAGTAAATTAAGTGTAGATTAATTATAATAATAATCGTTTAAATATATAGAGCATTAACATTAAAAAATAATTAAAAGCTGCCGTATAATAAGTAGAGGGCATCTACCTATGCATGTTTGATCTGCAAGTCGAGCCCGACAAACAGTAAAACTTCTATCTAGAAAAAATTAGCTCTATATTAAGTAGGTAATTAAGTCTTTATACAGTTATGCATGTGTGTATATTCAAGGTCTTCAACTATGAATAAACATTATTCTAGGTATGAATATGTATTTATGAATTTATTAATATGATAAGTATTTATATAAGCTAAAGTATTATTTGTACAAGACCTCCTAAACGATTCTCAATAAATGTAATTCCATTACCTGTATTCCCTCTCTGTCTTCTTGTTCGCTTATTTTTTTTTCTAATTTTTTCTTTCATTATTTCTCTGTCTTTCTTCTCTCTCTATCTCAATAGCTATTCTGTCTCTCTACCTTTCCATATCCTTCCTCTCTCTCTCACTCTCCTCTCTCTCTCTCTCTCTCCTCTCTTTCTCTCTCTTTCGCGTTTTGTTAAGCTCTCTATCTTTCCTTCTTACTTTCTCTTTTAGTCCCTCTCTTTCAGATTGTGTTTCTCCCACTGTTTCTAATTCTGATTGCCATAATCTCTGACGAGGTATATCACTGCACATATATAGAAAAATGTATTTCGTAGGAGAAATAAATACAAAGCAACTAAATAATCATAAGTGTCTGGTCAAGTATATATACATATATATATATGTATATATATATGCTTAAACATATGGACATACTGTAAATAAGTAAGTTCAAGTTCAGGCTGCGCAGATCAGGGCACGTCTGATCTCGTTGTCTCGTGCAAGCTCTATAAAAGTGCTGAGCGGTCTGAGTATATAGTTTATGCATTAAAGAAAATTTTACACACCCAATCCCTAAAGAACTGTAGATGACAGCGTCCAATTAGCAGCCATAAGCGTACCCATTCAGGCGGTGGATAGGTGTGCTTAATGAGCTCCTTGGCTGATTCAGCCTTTTGTATTTTGGAATGTGCTGCTTGGCCTTGGGTTTGCGATTCGTTGAACTTGGCCACCTGAGCATCTGTTGGTGGCTCTGCCTCGTCCTGCAGTAGCTGCTGATCGTATCGCCAGCGTGTGTCCCTGGCCCCCTCTGTTAAGGCCTCAGTGTGATCTTCGAAGTCCCCGTTCACGCACTCCAGCACTGTCACGTGACGACAATGACATTTTTTATGATTATTTAAAGGCGGACGCCAATTAGTGGCGTAGGTCTACTTACAGAAATCGGCTGGATTGTGATAGGCGGGGCATTCGAGTCCGATCGTTTTCAGAAACATCACTGTATTTTGGGGCGTGCCCTGATATGTGCATTGACCAGAACTCAGCACGTAGATCAGGTTGAACAGATTGTAAATGTTTGTCGACGGCTGATGGATTGTGCACACAATGGTGCGACCCTCGTTCGCCAGTGTCCGCAGCAATTGTATGGTGTCAAAGGAGGACGAGCTGTCCAGGCCACTGTGAAGGGATACAGTCTCAAGGTTAATGCTACATCTGATCGTGCTGCTGTTGCTTTTGCTTACGTTGTGGGCTCGTCTAAAAATAGCACAGCCGGATTGTCAATTAGTTCCAAAGCAATAGACAGGCGCTTCTTCTGGCCTCCGCTCAGCTTTGAGCAACGTGTTTGCTTGGCCTTGGTCAGCTTTAGTGTGTTTAACAGGTGATCGATCTGAAAGGTATGCAAGAAATGTAAATTAAAAATGAAGTAAGGATAAGGTAAATGGAAGAGAAGCCTTGGCACTTGGAGCTTTCAAAATCTTCAAAGAGACTTAATCTGGTTATTAAAACGCTTAAATTATTTTTAAGATATGATCAAAAATTTTTTTTTTTTTAAAGTTCTACCAGTTTCTTTAAACTTCTAAAGATTTTTCAAGTTGCTGAAGGCATTTAAAAGCTCACTCAAGCACATTTTAGCTTGATGGATTGTTCTAGTAACACACTCTCTTACTCGGTTTACTCTGAAATCTTACCAAAATGCGTTTTTCCTTCAGGCTAACACACTTATTGGATATCTTAAGTGCTGCTGCTAGAAGCATTGTCTCCTCCACCGTGAAGAATGGATAGAAATGATCATCCTGCATGATGTAGGCGCACAATTTGCGTGCCTTGCCGATTTCAATGGTGCCCGAGACACCAGTTTTGGTGAGGCCCGTCAGAATGTTCATAAGACTAGATTTGCCGGCGCCCGATGGGCCCATTATAGCAGTCATCTCGCCCGATTTGAACGTACCGGTAATGCCCTTGAGCACCGATTTTTTTTCTGCAAACAAATTGCGAGTATTTAATATAAGCAAAATAATACAAATATTTCAAAAGAGTTCAGGTAAGATTTTTATCTGCTTTTGTGATTGTATTTACGTTTAACGCACCTTTCTGCTTCGGCTCTTTGACCTGGTAGACCAGATCTTGAAAGTGTATGTCGATGCCATAAACAGTTTTTAATAGTTTGCTACTATCCATGTTTATTTGTTTATAATTAATTAGTTCTCACTGACTTTGTGCAACTTTTTGTTCATCTGTTTTATGTTACTTTTGATATGTTTCGTTTTTTTAATAATTTTTTATTTTGTTATTTTTTTTTATTAATCTCGATTCGTTGTATTTCAGAATTCACTTTGTTTTAAGGTCGCTTAACAAATCATTGCTGCAATGTAATTAGTTTCAATATAAGAGAGCCCCTCTTGCACAAATTTTTAATGACACGCTCTAAACAATTAAAAAAATGTAAATTAAAAATTGTAAATAAAAAAAAAAAACAATGATGACAAAACACTTTAGGCTTCAGCCTGTTTCATTGTAATTGGAGCGCGAACTGAACTGACGTACACGCGGGGCCGAGATCTTGAACCGCTGCACCATTGCATAAAACTGCCAAACACCAACCGAGCCGCCAAGCCACTGAACCGACAAACGAACAGCTGTTAACTGCGGAAGAAGCGACTGGGCGGCAGAGTCAGCGGCAGAGCCAGCGGCAGAGGCAGCGACAACTGCGCAGCCGCGTCGACGGCCAACGGAGACGTCAACTGCGGAGCCCGCTGTGCTTTAAAAACCAAAGCAAAATCCAATAAATTAAATCGTACAATAACAATGAAGAGACCAGCAGCAACAACAACAATAACAGCTATCAGCTATAATACGCATATCCAAATCAATTTGGCAATGCAAAACGCGTCGACAAAATGACAAAAACAAAAACAATATTGAAAAATAAAGTCAACAATCGAGCTACGGGAAACCAAAAATGTTCAAGTTTAAAGTTTTGGACGTAGACATTATTTTGGGCGAACAGAACACGCACGCACACATACACACACACACACACACACACACACACTTTGACTAGTGAGTCAACGTCTATATACATACCTATAATTGTCTATGGAAGATATAATAATAATTATAAAAACACATCAAATGTGTCCCATAGAATGAAATTATTTGCGAACGACCTTCCCGTCATTGGTCTAACATGACAATGCTCAAAAAAACGTGAAGCAGAAGAGGAATGCGTACTCTCGCTTCGCATATTATGAATATTATTATTTCTGTAAATATGTAGGCAAACATCAAGTGTGAATAGCGCTAGAAATGGGACAGCACCGAATATTTTAATATACTTCACACTTTGCAAGAGGAAGAATTTTAATGTATTGGAAAAGTTGCAAACAAATCTTGCCAAACTTCTACCTGAAAACCAGTTTTATTTTTTTTTGTTTTTGTTTTTGATGAACCGTCTCGACTGTTACATAGTATATCAAATATGAGAGGATGGTGTTAGATAATAAATTGAATTTGTATAAATGAAAACAAATGTTTATTTCTGCTTTAAATTGAAACTGATATTTTGACAATGAAGAAATATACTCATTTTATTTTTGTATATCAAACAAAAGTCATTAAAAATATACAAATCAATTTAGTATTTTTTACTTTCTAAGCATTAAACTGGTTCAAAATATGTGCCATATGTCAACAAAGTCATAAATAAATATAAAAGTGTATAGAAATTAAAATAATATGTAGATAAATATAACAAAACAATATATATAATTGAATTAGTACAATATATATACATATATATAAATTATTTACATAATAAAAGTTCAATTATTAATATATGTAAAATTATAAATTAGCATCTGCCTTTTTATCGTATGCAAATATTTTTCAATTTAATTATAAAAAAAAAAATATTAAAAATTAAAAAAAAACTGAATTATCGTTTTTATTTATTTTATATTATTTACATAAAAATAACAAAAAAATATAATTTTTGAAAAATGTTTTGGATTCTGCACAAATTCATAATTTATTTTAAAGCTCTATAAGAACTTATATCATTTACTTGATTGTTGAGTATTTATATAAAATTTAACACCACACATAGATAACAAACAGCATTAGTAGTTGAGTATGCCAAGTATTTGTTTAATCTCTTGTGAGCTCATAATAAAATTTACCGCAATGCGCGCATGAGCTGATGAGCTGATGACCAACAAGAGGATGACAGTAAACGACGCGTCGTAGAACAGTCGAGCCAGAGCAAAAGCAACAGCAAAAGCAACAGCAAAAGAAACAACACCAGCAGCAGCGGTGGCAGAAGAAGTAGCTAAGACAACAACCTCTGCAGATGAACAACTTTGAAGAAATATGCTATTTGTTAATGGCATTTGTGGACATCAAGTAGTCGTCAAACAGAAGTGAAACGAAAACAACAAAAAAATGGCATAAATTGCAAAATTCGAATTACACAAACAACAACATGCCGAAATTGGTATGGAAAATAAAAAGAGACCCGTCAAGACCATCGCGGTCGCTGCACAATAGCATAAACAACAGCAACAACTTCCACAACAACAACAACAACAACAACACCTGTTTTAGTAGCACTTGAATGTCGACGGTTCGGCGACCGTCGCGACGCGAAAAGTGAATCTGAAGTAGCCCGCCGCGCTGTTTGCTGCCTCTGCAACAGCTACTGCAAGGGGCGAAGGGAAGTTGTATACAATATTACTATAATAGAGCCACAGCCGGCAGTCTTTGTCAGTTTCTTGTTTTAGCTCTTGTTGTGTTGTTAGTATACTCTAACAGCGGGTATCACGAAAATATATAAAACTAGATTCATACTACTGCCTCTAGTCATATTGTATTTGTATCATTTTATCATATCTGTACCGTTTTGTTGAAGTTTTGACATTAGCTGTTGCCAAGGTACTTTCATTTAGTTGCTGCTTTCTATAGCAGTCAGTACAGGAAGTGAGTGGCTTAAATAGCTGTCTTAGTTGTTGCAAGATTGATCGATCGCAATTATACCTCACATTCCTCTGAACCAACAGACCTTTTACATGCATTTAAAATTACCAATAAAATAAAATTCTTATGAATATTGAGCTACTATTAGACAAGTTAATAGGATTTAATTATCAGGAAACAGCATTTTCTGACGGCTGTGAGTCTGTATGGGAAATTTAAAAAAGTGTTATGCTTTTGTTTGGAGATATACTAATATTTTAAAATAGACATTTACTGTTATTAAAATGTATCTACTACCTTCTAGGCATAATTTAGTTTCTAAAAAAAATTCTAAAAATTTTCTGCGGCTTCAGCTCAAACAGTCTTCATTTTTCAAGCCACCCTCAGCGTGCAGTGTATATAAATTTCGTTGTACAAATTATGCTTTTTTATTGCGTTTGTTTTTGTTTTTGTTTTTCTTATTTGTTTACAGCATTTGTCGCCGGTTGCGTAATGAAATTCCTGCGCTTTGAATGCTCTCGTCCGCAGCCTCAGACTGTCTTTAGAATTTTCGTTTATTACTACGTGACCAGAGTGGAAGTAATGACTCAAGATCTTAATACATCGGTCTTACAAAAGAGGCTTTTGTGAAATAGGTGTCAACAAAGAGCTGCGCCTTTTAATCAAAATTAAGGCCAGCAGTCCATGCGGTTCTCAGGCTGCTATCAAAATGACCATAATTAAGTTCAGAATCGGGTATATGTGTGTGTTCACTCTATATAAGAGACTAGACTAGTTATAAATGTAAGAGTACGCTGTCCTTCGAATGCATAGTTGAACTGCAGGTCGCTAGTGCAATAGACATATGTATATAAGTATGTATATACATGTATTGAGAGGTATGCATGTATATGTATATCATGTACTCGATACCTTGGGAACGCAAACAGCCGGCACTGCCACTTGCTATCAATTAAAGTAAATTGTATTAAGATTGTCGTTGGCTTTTACACATTTTTTATTACTTGAATATCTAATGAAAATAATTATATGCCTGACAAATGGACAGACAACTGTATGTCTGCCAAGACGTTCCCTATAGAATATTAGCAACTGAAAAACTTTACGATTTTCTAAGACTTCAACTTTATAGATGAATGGGAAATATGTGTAAATAAGTTAATTACATATTTATAAATATGAATATGCATGCAATCAGCTCTTAGCATAGCACGCTTTGGTGATAAATTAACAATTTTGCATGCACTAACAAAAAGTAATAAACTTAACAGTAAGTTAGGAAGTGCACATAGAACTATTTAGCTTTGCAAAAAGTAAAGCAAAAAATATATGTGTTTGAATCATGAATCATATCATCGTTTTTTTTTGCTACAAGAAAACTAATAAAAACAAAAAAGTAAATAAATAAATAAATTTATACAATAC
Source organism: Drosophila mulleri (assembly GCA_035047565.1). Lineage (NCBI taxonomy): Eukaryota > Metazoa > Arthropoda > Insecta > Diptera > Drosophilidae > Drosophila > Drosophila mulleri. Next base: position 6,762,741 of record JAWNPK010000012.1, read on the forward strand.
GAGAGTCTGATTAGGATTATAATGATACTAACTAAAATATATATGCTTGTATTTCGGGGTATGCTTCATAAGAAGATAAGATTTTACTCTAGACGCATCTGAGTTCGGAATTTTTTGGCTCTGAATTCTAACAACTTTTGAGCAACTATTGGAAAGACTTTAACTACTAAGAGAATTTAGCATTTAGATTATGAGTTTTTAAAAATTAGAAAGTGCTCTGCTATAAAATATACCATAAAATTATAGCAAATACTCATATGTTGACCTTGTTTCACAATGAAATAAGATTGGACTGGATTGGCATTTGGCATTTGGATTATAAATTTTAAAGATTTGCAAACCCTAATAAAAAATGTTAAACATTTATAAAGGATGGAACATTTTCTTCTACTAAAATATATATTCATAATATGATACAAGATCAAAAAGCTGTGATTTAGTATATCTTCGAATTACTTTATCTACGATCTATTCGGGAAACTCCACATGATTCAATATATAGCTTTTGGCTATTTCCATTTGAAATCAAATCGAGCAAAGGTAAACACAATCTTTTCAGTTTGTTTCTATTTGTTTAGTGCTTGCATAAACAAAATAATTATACTATTTTAGGGTATTAATTGCATAAACAAATGAATGAAATGTGTTCAAGATCACAGTTAGGTACTTAACAATCCCAAAAAGAGCAGAAATGAATAAGAATAAAATTCATAATCATTGCTCGTTCAACGTTTAACTGTGAAGCTTCAAGGTTGCACAAATCTGAAATGATCGATTCCGTCGTAAACACGTGTTTAGCTTAAACAATTTACTGTGAATCATTGTGGAATTAAAAGTGAAATTAAGTGCCAAAAATATGATTAGGTGCGACTAAGAAGATGCACGTCTGTCTGCTTAATTTTAATATTAATTGAGTATTTATTCAACTACTTAGCATGAGAATTAGTCAAGTTCGATCGCACCTAGAACAAGTTGTTAATTAACAAATGTCGTCGTTAAAAAGATTTGCTTGGCAAGAGGTCTGCTTACGCTCGAATCGGTCATAGTTGTGGGAATGCAACTCTTTAGTACCTAATTAGCCAAGTTCAATAGCACCCAAAACGAGTTTTTAATCTAAAAATGTGTTTAAAATGCAAACCAGAAGCTTATATAACGGTCAAGTTCCCGGGCGATAAAAGTGTTACACAAATTCAATTCAGCATGAATTTTTCTGTTCTCGTTGTTGTTGTTGCTTTTGCTGACCACCTTGCAAGTTCTGACAGCGCTGAAAGCCAACACATAAAGAAGTTGATCCACAAGTTCTTGCCTTGTCATTTCACTTTTTATTTCTCGTATCCTACAGCAAGCCAATTAATGTCAACAGACACATGAAATATCAGCAAAATTATCGGATCGGATTTGTGCTCAGTGCACGATGCGTGAATTCGAATGACGGAATTTTAATTTACCCAAAGTTATATTAATATATCAACAACAGCTAAATAATGAGCTGTCTTTTTCCGAGGAACCTTCGGTATATATTAAATGGATGATATAGAGCTTGCTGTTCAGTAAAAAATATTCCAGAAATTTAATTCAAGCCGTTGCCAACTATCAATTCAAGCTGTGTAGTTAATCTCATTATAATGATTAAGTAAGTGCTAAGATTATTTACGTCACAAAGCCAATTAAAAAGTTTGATTTTCAATGCGAAACAGGTTCGGTTGAAGAATTTCCTGAAGTCACTTTTCGAGTTTTAATAAGTACTATAATTGATCCATTTTAATTGAGTGCAGAGAGCTTATAGAAATCTACAGAGATTCTACACAGTTAATATAACATAACGATATGCTTGAAAATTCTGCAATAAAATGAGGGGAATCAACAGAACTTGAACTAGTCATACCTAGTTGGCTTTACAAAATACACAAGCTTAATATTCATTGTAGTTTCCATTGAATTCGCAATTCATTCAATATTTCACGGTTAATCTATGCACAAAACTTTTATCTCAATCAAATTCATTCAGCTAGTATCGCCGTTCACTCACTGGGTTTTAGACTAATTAAAAACGAGCTGGGTGCAGCTAGACCCAGGGACGTAATTTCACCGTCAAGCGAAGAATTTGCCGCAACAGGTGAGGCAGTTATGGAAAAGCTATAAAAAAGCCCTAGAAAAAAAAGAAAACACTCACACAATTTGCTATTTGCCAATTACAATTTCCAAAGACAAGCTACAGGTGGTTGGACAGTGCCTTTTACTCATATACATTTGGGATATAGAGTTTCTCAGGCTGGCGGCGGGTTCTATATAGTTTGCCATGATGTTTGGCTCAGTACGTTGAGTACGCAGAAAGATAAGCGCTAGAGATGGGTGTGGGGCGCACTCCCCCACACACACACACACACACATACACACACACACACATACACACACACACATACACACACACACACTCGCACACACAGAGACAGAAAGTTACGCACTTTTCATTGCTTGTGTTTCTATTTTCTGTATATGGATATAAATACGTATTTATGTACATACATAGATACGCGTATATGTATCTATCAAATGTACACACACTACATCGAGTTGGTAGCTTTGTCGGACTCTATGCAAACCGGAGCGTATTGCATTACAAATTGTATTTTTCCACGCCCTCGACTCGAGGAGAGTATGTTGACGCTCAGTCAGAGCCCGACAGCGACCCACTCTGCGCGCCCATTGTTGCTAGTGACAATGATGATGATGGGGTCCGCTGGGACAGACGGGTCTGGACTTTAAGGGCTATGATATCATCATCAAATGCGATTTGGCAACAATAATTGCACCACTAATAAAATGTAAATAAATGTATCAAAGGAAACTCATCGTGCTCGCATAATTAATTTGTGGCTAACAGAAAGGAAGGCATACAAGGCGTATGCGTAATTTGGGCAATACAAATATATATATGTATGTATACATATATGATATATGCCATATTGCATGCCAAAAATAAGAAGAAACATATACTGAACTTTGATCTACAAAAGAATAATAAATTCTTGATATATTTTTTATGGCGCTTTTTGAGCGTCTGCATGTGTGTGTGTGTGTCTGTGTGCGTCTGCTCCATTTTCTAGATGATTTCATTACACAAAATAGAAAAGAAATAGGAACTAATAGCTAATAGAAAACATAAAAAAGCAAATTAAGCACTCAAATCGAAATCGAAACCAAAGTTACAACTAGTTCAATTAGGTTTACATATTTTAGCTGTGGAATTGTGTCAAATACGTTGAATAACTCACGAGTTGTTTTACGCCTTGCTCTTGATATTCAATTCAATGAAAATGAATGAAAAGCAGCGAGCAACGCGAAGAGAAAGAAGAAGAAGAAGAGAACTACTCTTGTATATATCGAATTGACTTCCTACATGCAGCTGGTTTCATCTAAACAACACGAAACGTTGCATAGTTTTGCATAATTTTTAAAAAAATACTTTCTTGTTTTCTTTACTTATTTATAAAGACGGAAAGCATATATAGCGGTAATTATTATATATATAAAATGCGAAATTTTTTTTAGATCTGTAACACGCGCGACGAGCACTCTATTGAGAATACATATACATATATATAGCTATATATAAGCATATATATGTATATATCTGTGCGTTTTATTCAGTATCTCAAAAAAACACTTCCGAATCGCTCAAAATGCGGCGCGAGACTGAGACTGGGTCGACTTTCAGGCAGCCATTGGCGACGACGTCGGAACGAAACGGAACTCGCGTAAATAGTTTCTGAAGCGTTGCGGGGTCTCTGATATCGTATGTAGATATCTACTCTTTTTTTTCTATTTATTTGGAGAGCGCTCGCCTAGGGTCTATCATTGTTTTCCTAATGTTTATTAATAAAACAACAACAGCAAACACACACAGATAAAATTGAGCGTACAATCCGAGAGCATCTCGAGAATTGCTCGCGAGTCTCTGTTATTGTTTGGGGTGCTCAATGTGTCGCCGCTGCTCTCAAGTGATTTGTATAGAATTCTCCGTCCCTATATGGCATCTCAGAGTACTGATGCTCAGCTGGCCACAGTGCACAATTGCGTCTGTCCAATAATGTGAATATGGCTTAGTTTAATTGACCGGTTGAACTTGTTAGCTATTTAGCATTAAGTAGTTAAATGGAAAGAGAAAATCGAGCATATGTTTAGTAATTCACTAATTTTTACGCGTGTTTCCCTGGAAATTCAGTTAGAAGTTCTGTTGATCTGTTTGTTTTTTTTTTCTTTTTTTTTTTTTTTTTTTTTTTGTATTCGCACGTGTGTTTTATTAGTCTAATCTGGTAATTTCGGCTAGATTAATTTTTTTTATTTATTTTTTATATATTTTTTGCAGATAAGCTCTATAATGTAGCTATAGATAGTAGTACACGCTTCGCCTTGAAAAAATGTTTTTAATTGAATTCGTGTTTAATTTTTCTTTGAAATATGTGTATTAGAGTACATTTACAATTGCATATGTATGTGTAAGGCTTAATTTATTATTTAATCAAAAATGAATGGGCAATAAAATATGAAAGAATTATATAAGAAGTAAATGTAATAGTCTTATCTCTACTATATAAATTCAGCAAAGACTATTATATTTAGATTTTATTTAGTGCCAATTAAAAGCTGGTATCAGCGATCCTCCTCCGTCTATTAAAAATTAAATATACAAATATAATATAAAATACATATATAAATTGTATACACTTAAATAAACTTTTCTTTTTTTTTTTTTAAATATTGTTTGATTTTTTGTCCAGCTTTTTATTTTTATCGAAATCAGGTATCTCAGAAAACAATTAGCATTTAGAATGTATAAATTTAATTAATGCTAATCAAAAAGAAAGTCATGGTAAAATATTTGCGGGCTTCAATTTTACTTTGATCGCATCGAGGATGGGATTAGTATATATTATAATAATTTGTACTCAAATTTATGGAACAGCTTACTTGATTTTACTGCTTACCTACTTTTTATTTATTAAATTTTTTGTATTATATTAACATATTTTTGTAATTTGTATTAAAAAACTTTCTGAATATTTATTTATTGTTTCAAATAACTTGCTATTTAATGTGTAATTTATTGTACTAATGTTTTCTGTAAACTTTTTAAATTCTTTCAATGAAATTTGTTGGTCTAAATATATTTATAGCAATTATTATATTTTTATGCATTTCTTGATCATGTTTATATTAATTCAACAACAATTAGATTCTATATGAAACTAAGGTTTTAAAATAATTTAAACATTATTTTATTAAGACGCAGCTGTAAATTACGAAATATAAAGCGTAGCCCCATAAGTCATGTGAATATAACACATTCACATTTTACTGTCCTCACCGAATGAGCTACTACGGTGATTCTGTCTGAACTTTGAAATGGGGCTTTCGCTTTAAATCTCTGGCAAGTTAGACGTTAGCAGCTACTACATTTCTAATTAGCACCGTGTCAAACCTATAACTAAACTTTAAGTGTAGATTTTACTTGCCTCTTATAAATAATCACTTAGTAATTGTTATTATCAAAGGTTCGGTTAAAGATCAGGCCGGATGCTTCACTTCGGGACTAATAATCTTTTTATTATTATTATTATATTTTGCTGTTAATACGACACATACGTGAAAGCCGTTTTTCAATTTGTGGTCATATTTTTACACGTAGTTACTATAATTTAATAAATGCTTAATTACGTTGTGGAATATGCAATTAATGGCAAAATTCCGGTTTCTCCTAAGCCTAGCTTCAACACGACTGCAGCCGATGAAAAAGGCAATAAAAGTCAATTACTAAGAATGAATACGTTGCGGCATTACATTAACTACGTACTTAATGCATTCACCAACTCTTTTCGAACTATCGACAAGTCTAAATAATAATCTAATAGCCACTAGATAATTTCCAACTGATTTACAATGCATCCATATATTAGTTTGTTGTATTCATTCTGACCCACGGCATTTATATTGCGGGCTCTATAACTAACTAATTGCTTATGCTCATATGATAACCGATAGTACCTTATCAGGCGGGAGATAAATGAATTGGCCAACGTACACCCCAAACGTATTAGATTATTTAATACAGCGATCCCTTGCACAGATAAAAAACCAATTTACTAATATCGAGCTTGATATTGAAATTGTATCAAAGGCACTTCACTAATATGGTATTTATTAATATTTAGTAGGCAGCTTAGTTTTGCCCAGTCATCATTATAGATAATATTCTTTAGTGCATTTTTGCATTTTTAATTTATCTTTAATATACCCTAATAAACTTATTAGAACCTTGTTCGTTAGTCGCTAATCTGTGTTTGTTTAAGTATAATAGCTTGTATTAATAGTTTGTTGATTGTGGGATTTTGATATAATTAAATAACTATTATAAATTTCCAATTACATTAACATGAAATTTCTATTTGTTTGTCTATTTAATGGAAGTAGCTATTTTATGTACTAGAAAATTTGAATAATAATATATTTTTTTTAAATTCATATTATTAGTATTGCTTTTATTTTTATCACATACTACTTGCCTTTCTGTTTATATTGTCGGAATCAGCATATATAGTACTCATTGCGGTTAAAAGGTATGAGGTTAAGCTTTCATAATAAAGTACAATTTGTTAGTCATTGTTAAAATATCTTGAATACATATTTATAGCACTTCAATACTGGGCTACAAAAGCAAAAACATGTTTTTGTGCTGGTTTGTCGTTTTGGGAGAGTTGAACTTTAATGAATGAATAACATATTGTTATAGATTTTATTAATATATATATATATATATATATATATATATATATATATATATATATATATATATATATATATATATATATATATATATATATATATATATATATATATATATATATATATATATATATATATATATATATATATATATATATATATATATATATATATTTTTATTTTTTATTTTATTTGAAAACAAGCAATATAGATCAATTTTTCTCAATATAATTTTATGACCGAATCTGTGTTATTTTGTTAAATTTATATATTATTATTTATGATTTATAATGCAATAAAATTATCATTATTAATTGCATTCATCTCGTTCACGATTCTCAGCTAAATAATTTTTAGAGTTAACAATATAATTTAATTTTTAGCTTCGTGAACTTTTAATATAATTTTTAAAATATTTTATTCTAAATATATACTATATTTATTAAATTTATTTGTATTAAGATAAAAAATAAATAAGATTTTAAAATATTTTAGCTTAACAAAAACCGATAAAAACTATATTTACTAAACTTACTTTTATTGAGATAAAAATATATAAATATTATATACATATATTGGACTCGATTTGTAATTTTCGAAGGTGAGTTAGTGATTTACTGATTAATATGTATACACATACATTTATATTGTGTGCCTTCAGCCAACAAATCTTTATAAAGAATGCAGTATATTCTATTTAAAGTTTATAGTAAAAAAATAAAACCAGTTGCTAAGTCAATGCTGCAAAATACAATAGTAGCTAAATTATGGTGTTCAATATTTGTTTACTGTTTGTCTCGTGTACTAAGATACAACACATGCTTACATGTGATGCGTGTGTGGAGGTCTGTGTGTTTGTGTTTGTTATTCAATAGAAATAATAACAACAATAAAATCAAGCACAAAATTCAAACTGAGGCGGCAAATTTCGCTGCGTGCTTGATTCAACATGCGATCGCAAACGCTTTTGACATTGACATTGAAAACGAACACCGAACAGGCATACATACATACATACATACATACATACATACATATACATACATACATATATAGAGACGCTACATAAGCTACAGAAACTACCTAACAACCGGCTGGCCTTCTCTGCATAGTAATCAAACAACAACAACATTAGTTAACAGGCTTTGACTCTTTGACAGAGCTACAGCTGATCAAAATATAATATTTTAAAATCTGCTCCCGCTGTGTATCTCCCTCTCTCTGTCTCTCTAGCTTTGCACTCGCCGCCGCAAGGTAGAGCCGGCTTTATGCGGGGGAGCTGAAAACTCGAATAAAATGTCGTCACGACTCGGTTGACTGAACTCGTTCAATATTTATACATATAGACATCCATCAATATATACACATATAAACATTTTTTTCCTATCTGTTAAGTTGTGAGCATTTAAATGAACTGCAGCACCGGGTAGATACTATAAATTAACAAATCTCGCTTCAAGTTTGAAACATTTATATTTTGTTTAACAAATTTTGAGCACTTTGTCATTTTTTTATTGTAATTTTTAGCTGTTGAAGTTAATAGATTTTATGAGCGTTAAGTGCTTGAGTTTTGAATTAAATAGGCGCATGCATTTATTATAATTCATATTTTTTTTAATATTTTCAGGGTTTTTTTTTTTTTTTTTTATGGAATGTCAGTTTTAATTGGATATTTATGATTTTAATTTATTCTATTTTTTTTTTTTTTTTCAGAGCTAGTTTTGTACATAAAAATTTAAATTTTGTAGTGATTTGAAGGAATAGTTTATGATTTTGTTTTTTTCTTTCTTTCTGTTTATTTATTAATATTGTTATTTTTTTTTTTTTTTACAAATTTAAAGAAATTAATTTTTTTTAATAGAATTGCAACGCATCTTTGTATATTATTTCTGTGAAATTTGTTCACGAAGAAAAATAAAATAAAGTTAATTAATATTTATTTATATTAATTTATTTATTAAATCTTTCCAAGAAGAAGTAATTGTTTTCTATCTTAAGCGGAAGGGAAATTTAATACTTTCAAATATTTTCATCTCATTTAGTGTGAAGCGTTCACTACTTATTCTAAGTTGACAATTTGAAAGGCCATCAGATCGAGTCTCTAATCGGTTTAACGCTCTAGCTGTCTAGTTGATAACAAGTTGCGTTAATGCTTTAAGTGCTAAGCTTTGATTTGTTTTATTTATAGAAAAATACTGTTACGTCTATTTGTAAAAAAAAATTTGATGATATTATCGAATCGGTAAATAATTAAAGGCGCTAAAAATATCGACTTATTACCTATTTAGATTGACTTTTACTTTCAACCAAATGGCAAATAACTTTGAGATGTGACATGATTTGATTCAAAATTGTATATTCGAATACGTTAGACGAGCTTTAGACACGACAACTCAATTACGAATACGTGTGGATGATTACAATGTGGGTTAAAGAACTTTAGCCGATCCGATGACGGGAAAATCATTTAGTTGTGCATAACTTATTCGATTTTCGCTCATTTAAATTGCAAACACGTTTTGCAAACTAATAAAATAAAATCGAACTAATCGAAAGAAATTTGAATCGTAGCAGAGTTTGTAATTGTTAATAGTTCCCTTACCTTTGGATTGGGGCATTTCCACACGGTAGCTGAGATTCTTGAATCTGATGCAAGTATCCATCGACCCTAGCATCATTTTTTTTTTTTCCCTTGAGTTTGCAAAGTGCCTATAAAAAGCGTATAAAAATAAAAGTTTGTTTTTGACCAACCTTTAAATGTAATGAAAACAAGTAAATTAAGTCTAGGCGAGACTGCTCGACTACGAGATCCTCTATGGTTGAGGGTTGAGGGTGATATGCAAAATATAACAAAAATCGAAATTTTATTGAATATATATGTATAAATCTAAATCCTGAATTTGTAGACTCAAGCTTTACCAGTATTTTTTTTTTGAGTGTCTAGCTCTTATTGCTTTTGAGATCGACTCGTCCCTATGACGGATGAACGGACGGGTTAAAAAGGCAGCTCCTTTATGGATTCTACTACGCCTCATTCTGCCTGTAACATATATGCCAACAAAGGCATCATACCCTAATTTCCCATTACACAAATAAAAGCGCGAATACCGAATTTGGTAATTCGCTTTGGGCATAAGACTTTATGAATGATTTTAACTAAAATTCATTTTACAAAGCGAAATTAAAAGTTAAGTACGCGTACAATGACTTGGGTGTAATTTAAAACTTTGCCTAATTATGCTTTTAGGTAATAAGCCGTATACATACCATGCTTATGGCAGACATTGCTCAGCCAACAAAACAGGTCAAATTACCCAAACTAATATATGTATGTTGGATTTTGGCTTTAATTGGGCATATATCAAATACGAGCTAAATATTATCTCTGAAACTATGGTAGTTGGAATTTTAGGTTAGCTTAGGAATGTTGAAACTCGAAATTTGGAATTAAGGGGCGTGGCAATTAAGAAGAAACTGTATTTTATACATGCTATTTAACCTTTTAGCTTCCATATCTTTAGCTTTTTACTTAAAGCAAACAAATTATTTGAGAGAGAATCAGTTAATAATCAATTATATAAAGATTATTTAAAAAAAAAATCAAATGTTTACGAAATGAATTTTTATGAAATGTTAATAATATGAAATAACAAATGCATTATGAAATATTTAAACAAATATAAATCGCATGCTTGATTAAAATATTTTAATTACCGTTATAATTTTTCGTTTTCTGTTTCAATAGTGTTTTTATTTCACTTGCGAGTGAAACGTTTAGCTTGTGTAGTTCTTAGTTTTCAGCAAGCGTATGCATTGAGGTATGCCAAGAGACTGTTCTGGTGTAATATTGCAGCCACAATGAAGCTGTGTCGCACTTTAAGTATTATAGACAACCCATGTTTATGTAGTTTTAGCGGATTTAATTACTAGATGCAATTTAATTAACAACCGGGTGATTAAATACAACCACGCTGTACCGCAAAACCAGACAGCCTCCGTGCTGGAAGGCTCGGAATCGATGTAAAAATAGCTAATGCAGCTACGATCTGATATTCCACGAACAACATATAAATAGAGAGATATATGTAATAGTTATATATATGAACAAAACGGAAATGTATACGCACTCGAATAGTTTGAGCTATTGTCAAAATGAAAAGTTGTGATTGACTATTTAACATTTGAAAATTGCACTTTATTAATAAATAGAAACTTTGAACTGACTCATGTGTTAATAAACAAGAAACACATTCAATTTGCAATGCCAATAAATTATTTATATTTCCGCGGGATTAAACCTTTTAATTCATTGAATATACAATGTTATCTTAGATATATTGTAATATTTGCTTAAAGTTAAATAGGGGTTATTACAGGGCACTTGCATAGTTTATCAATTTAAATTATTGATCGTTATATTGATAATAACTACCTTGCAAGATAATTAATTAAAGCCGCCTATATCTATATCGCTTACAAATTCAAACGGGCTATATAAATTGGCCCAATTATATTGTTATAGATGAAACAAACAAAATGAAATAAAAACATTTATTTCACATTTTTCATTTCTTTGAAGAATGTCATACTCAAATGTGGTATGTGTCTTTGCTAAGCCAAAAGCTTTTACGCTGAGTGTCAGCTCAGCTTCATACCATTTTATAGCAATTAGCTTTTTGCATAGCGTAGCGAATACACAAACCTAATTGTATTGCAATGTGATTTTTGCGCTGTTGAATACAAAATAATACAATTAATAAATAAATTAAATCATTACACATATATTTTATTGAACCTGTTTTTAGAAATTAATTTTAAATATTACTTCATTTTAAATAAAATAATAATACTATATATTTTGAACGGAAATTTAGCCTTATAGTGACTGCCAAAAGCATAGATATATTATTATTAAATTATTTAAAATAACATAGCAATATGCATAATTTCAGAGTTTTTGATTATTCTTTAACAAAGCGTGATACGATTTTTATTAAACTGCAATTCTGAAGACTCTAATCAGAATTCGTCTTCAATTACAGATATTACGTTAATGTGCCCATGAACCAAATTAAATATATTTCTGGGTGACTTGAATAGCTGAAGGCATTCGCATTCGCATTCGACTGATGGCCAAGTGATTGAACCAAAGCAAAATATCGGCAAACAGACTGAATTATTAAATAGGAATTGTCGGCAGTGCCAGACTGCCAGCTTGTCCTCCAGCCAGAGCCTTTGCTTGTCTGCCTATTGGGTTCCATCATTATGTCAATCTGTGGCAACAATTCGCTATTTGTCGCTCGTTTTAGGCGTAACAGCGAATGGGGCGAAGGTCTGGGTGTGTGCGAATTGTCTGCTTAGTTTCGTTTGCTTGGCGCACTAAAAACCTCTTGTGATTTTTTCAATCAAAATTTGAAAGCCAGCATAAGCTACACAGGATTTGCCGAATGTGTCCTGCCAATGATCCTGGCAGCAGCAGCAGCGGCAACAGCCGCCTCTCCCCGAGGTTCTTCGTCTCCATATGCCTTATGTGCGTGAATTTGCTTTGTCTTATTTTCATTTCGTTATACTTTGGCATTTATTTGTTGCCTGTTATCTATTTGTGTTTGCCCTGCTCTCATTTCGGCCATAAGGCGACAATCGTTCTCATCATCATCATCATCATCTTCATCATCAACAGGGTAGGGTGGCTGGGCGCTCGTTTGCGCGCTCAGTGCCTGGTAATCCAAGGATGATGATATTCCCCAAAAACTAAATCAAAGCGAAATCGAATCGAATTTATTGTCATCTTCATTTTGCGCCTCAGATTATGCTACACAGATTTCTTTCGCTCACGCCCACTCCACCCTCTCTCTCACTCTATCTCTTTTTTTTTCGTTGTCAGAGGCCACGCGGCTTCCAGCTTTGTTGTTGGGTTTCAATTTCGGTGTGAACTTTCGCTTTTGGGTGCGTTCCGGGCAGGACGCCAGGACACATTTATCTGTGCATGGCGGCTGCATGGCGGCATGGGTACTGTGGGTCGGTTTCGGCTACAACGTTCTGCGCTGCCCCTGAAGCTACAGGTTATAATGCTGTCTCTCGTTTGTTGTCTCTATGTTTTTTTTTTGGTCTGGTGTGTGTTTTGGCATTTCATCTCGTGTTTTGTTCTTGTGTGTCGCCCTCGCAATTTTGCTGATTGTGATTGTTGTTATTTTGTTTTCTCATATTTATATATTTTTTTATGTTTGTTTCTTTTTCTTCTTATTTTAAGCAGCTGCAATCAAAAATACATCATTGATGCGATACGAAATGCTCTGAGGGCATCTCATTTGTATGCTTACCCCCAGATGTCATCAGTTCAGATTGGAAATTTCATTTCAAATTTGAATCACCAAATGATTATAATCATTATAGCTATAACTTGTATTTCAGCTAGACAGTTAGGTGCATTAAAGAAGTTTTTAGGTGCAATTTGATTACATTTTTAATAATATTTATTATTATTTATATTATTATGAACTATTTATTTTATATTTCATAAATTAAGTTCTCAAAAAATTAATCATATTTTAGAATTTGTTAAAACATAAAGGTAACCATACAACAAAGTTTTACTTTCATGTTTATTTCATAACAAGCTTATGTGCATTTTGTGAAAAAAAAAACTTTTAGGCCGTCTTCTTCTCTGCAATTTTTATTATATCTTGTTACACTTACAGACTTTCCCAAGTAAAACAAAATAACAACTTGCATTAGCAATCAAATCAGCTTTACTTTTGACTGCTTTAATTTATAATACTTCAAAAAATCTTTACTGTTTTTTTTTCTGCTTTGTATTACATTACATTACATTTAGTGCAATCGTTTTTTTGTTTAATTTCATTACCGCGTTTTTTTCAACCATTTAAATATGGCTTAGAGCTTTTGGTGTTTCATTGATTGTGCGCGTATTTAAAAAATTATTAGTTCAGTATTTTTTTCATTTTTTGGTATCTTAAAAAATGTCTTCTAATGCTTTTATTTTTACTTACAATTTTTTATTAAACCAAATATATATATATATATATTTTTTTTTTTGAGTGAATTTAGTTCCTTGTGCTGTCAATCTGGAATACCTTACGTATAATATGTACATCTACATATTGAATTTCTAACATATATGTATATCAATTCATGCATATAAGTTTCATAAAACGAATGCTATGCCACAAGCTGTTAATTAAGCTATCAGCATTTCTCTAGATTAATTGCATACAGTTAATACAATTGAAGCATGTTGCAAATGCTATTTGGGAATCGTTCAAAGAGTTGTTGCTAGTTGCAAACTGATGCTGACATGGCGGCTAACCGTAAAGAACGAACTTCACTTTCGCCGGCAATTAGTTAGTGGAGAGTTGGCTGACTTGGCGTGGCTTGGTTTGGCTTTGGCATGTTGCATGCAACGTCTGCTGCCTAACATTTGCCCATTGAAACAGAAATTAAATTTGTGACTAATTGTTTTCAAGTTAAGTACGAGGCAAACGCTAACTCTGTTTAGCTGAAGGCGTTCGTGCAGAGCGCTGCATTGACAGCAAACGCGACACACAGGCATGTGTGTGAGTGTGTGTGTGTGTGTGCGTGGCACATTGCAACCGCGGTCCAACTGCCAGCATGGTTTTGGTTTGTGCCACGCCGTCCGCCTGCCACTGACGTTTGCTCCAAATGCTGCAGCTGACAGCAGCGACTGAGGCTGGCGGTGGCGGTCTCTATGTCTGTGTGTTGTGTATGTGTGTGACATGTCTCCTTGCAGGACCTCGCTCACCCTCTCTCCCTCGCCTCCTCCACCTCTCATGTGCGTGTCGCATTGATTTTATGGGCTTTCATATTTTATCATTTTTTGTTTACCACTCTTGGGCTGCAACAATCATTTTGTTGCATGTCTGTCTGCGGCTGGCCACAAAGCCACAGATTTTATTTTGCCTCTCTCTCTCTCTGGCTGTCAGCATATAAAAACAGTAAATCATATAATCAACATTAGTTACTTCTTTTATTATATGTTAAAAATTCCAAAAATTCACTGAACAATCAGCAAGAGTGAACCAGCAGTGTGTGACAGACTAAGAGATACCCATTAAAGCCATTTTACGCTGCTGTTGACAAGATTTTAGCAATTGACCAACTAGGTTTATTACTTCAGCAGCTCTTTAAATTAGCTTTTCCATTTAATACTTGGTAAAACATATAAATTTTATAAAAATTTCCATGTTTGAAGCAATTTTTTAGAAATCATGTTGAATTCAACATATATTATAATTGCCTTATATATATTTAATCAAATCCGCTTGTGCTGATTTACTTCTCTTAATGGCTTCAGACTTTAATAAAATTAACTCGATTCAGCTATTAAATATAAATAGATTTCATATTTTCCTAGGCTGCTTTGCTAAAAAAAAATACACATTTAAAAAATTATCCTTAGAGCATTTACAATTCACTAATAAACCTTATTTCCTGCATTTAAGCAGTTTGCACTTTTTATTTGCAATTGCGGCGCACACAAATTGTTATCGATTTGTATTTTTAATTAAATTGACAGCTTCGCACAACTTTTATGTGTGCATTTGCTTTTTGTTTTTTATAAATTTAATATATGGGTTTTTTGCCGTTGTAATGTCGAGTACGTGGCCATGGGCAAATGGCATATGAAGTTGTCAACTGCATTTCGAGCTGGAGCAAAAAATAATGTCATGTGTGTGTGTGTGCGTGTGTGTGTGTGTGATAATGTGACCTATTGCTATCTGGTTTTCATTCGCCACATGTTTGACTCGATTTGTAAGTAAAATACAAAAATGGAATAGACGAATACAAAGTATTGCAACAATGAAGAACAAATTTGTTTTTGATAGAAAGTCATGTCAAAAACAATAGCCCAACTATTGTCATACTTTACTTCACCGCTTTTTCAAGTTTCTCTCTCTCTTTTGCCAGAGAGTTTCCCAGTGGGGTGGCATATAGCACTGGAGAAGTGCGCCCAGCGTTGAGTTGACCCTCATCAAAAGCTAACTAAAAACTTTTCTTTTTATATTCCGGCATGGATCTATCTATCTATGTATGGGTCTGTGTTTGTGACTGAGTTTTCTGCTGGCTAAAGTGGAAAATAAATGATTTCACAGGATGACCATTTGCGTGATATATATATACATACATATACGTGTCAGTGTATGTGTGTGTTTGTGTTTGTGTCTGTAAATGGTCAAAAAGTTGAAAACCAAGCTACAGCTTTTTGCTCAATCTGAAGAACAGGCAAACAAATACAACATCTGTGGCCGAAACAAAAGTCAAAACTAAAACGAAATAAAAAAGCCAATAGAAATTTAAACAGTTTGACGCATTAAATACTCATTGACCGTCCGGGCTTAGACAATATCCTAGAAAAGTAAACTTGGCGAAAAGAGTATTATAAACTGAAGCTTATATTGGATATTTTTCAAAAAGTCTGCGATAATAATTTTAGTACATATTATATTTGAATAGTATAATATGTAATAATATATATATAATACAATATTTAAATATTATTGATTCAACTTTTTTTTTTATTTGCTCAAATCCATTTACTTTGACTACATCTTAAATAAAATGCAACTAAATATATTATATTCAATTATATACTATATATTCAATTATTATACGCTCTACTCGCGAAGTCAACCGATTGGGCTAAAAGTTATAATCAATCGAATTACAGGGTATTTCTTGTTGTGTGCTTGTTTTTTTCCGCAATTCCATATACTCGACATAGTTTCCTTTCGCCTACAGGGTATTACAAATTTGGACTCACACCAATTGCTTGCATTGACCCCAGAGCTTTGCTTTAGCCAAAATACGCAACCAATCTGGCAGCTCACAACAGGCTTATCCTTCACAACCAAGTGCCCAAGCCTCGCCGCAAATCCCAGCCTCCTTCAACCATTGAAATTCATATTTAATTAGGGAGCAACGTTCAGACCAACCCTTTTGCATATTTCACATCGGATTGGCTTCTCAACTGCTGCGTCAACTTAATTACGATGCGATGCTTATCACGATCATAGTCAACCCCATCGCCATCATCCGCATCATCATCATCATCATCATCATCATCATTGTCTTCTGTGCCTGCAGGCTGGCTACTGTCAGGGAAGTGCCACTTCATCAGTCAGCATCGATGCTGCCGGCGGCTGTTGTCCGCGCCTTCTGTTGCCACCTGTCCACGTCCATTGCCATCTCCAGCTTTATCTGCCCAATGGCCCAACAGTCAGGTGGCAGTTCTGTCTGCGGGTGGCGAGCGGGGGCTCGAGGGGCTGGGTTGTGTGGTGCAAAAGGTAGTCTTTGTTTGCACATTTCCTGAGGCGCGCTCCACGCAGATTTCGTTGGCCCCGCCGTGCGCCGTGTGGTTTTTGGTGGCTTTGCCTGGAGGCCAACTCTGCACGGCTTAGCGCTAAAATGTGTGCCTATCTCGGTCTCTTGCTGCCTGCATACATCTGTCCCACTCTCTCTGTGTGTGTGTCTATGTGTATATGTTTGTCTATGGCCTGATGGAATTTTAATTAAATACTCGGGTGTCTATGTTAATTTATATGCGCATATGCTTAGCAGCCCGCCAGCTACTGCAGACCATGGAGCTGCCGAGAGTCTGCAGTGCGAGCCGAGCTCCCAATGTCATTGATATGAATGGGGTATGAAGGGGAGGACGCCGGCTGGAGTATGGGTAAAAGGTAAAGTGCCTGCGCATGTTTATGATTAAGAGCTTTATACGATATGTAGTAGTGGCGCGCGTGTCCTTGTTCTCAGCTCGGTTTCATTGTTGAAAATTTAATTATCATTTTTAATGCTTAGTGAGCACTATTCTCTCAGATCCCTCTGCCATTGCGGTTATTGTGGGGAGGCCAAAAAGGTTCTTCGTGTTCAGCTCTTTGTATTTTTCGGCAATGCCACTTGATATTATCACGTCCCCATCGTCTACCCAGCTGACTCTCTCTCTCTCTCTCTCTGTCTGCTCTGTCTGCTCTGTTTATCTGTCTGCTTTCTATGGCTTTTGTCTGTGTTCTGGTTGTCACCTGGTTTTCGAGACGAAATGCTAAGAACTTGATATGGGATATATACTCGTAATTTGTTGTGCGGGTTTTCTTACTCTCACTCACGTTCCCTCTCTCCATGTCCCTCTCTCTCTCTTTTCTTTCCTTATCTCGCTCTCTATCTGTGCGTGTTTGAATTTGCTTAACGAATGGCTGAATGACCCAGCAACAGATTGACATTTTCTCATCAAATTGGGGGCACGGCAATACGCTTAACTATTCCCCTTTTCAAATGGGCTGGTTTGGCTATTACCATGCTGAAGTTTGTAGCTGGCATAAATGTAATTAATAAATTATCTGATGCCATAGCTTAGCCTTGCTAAAAGGTGTACACAATCCGATAACTGTTATGAAAGCTGCTTTACATAAAACCATTTCCTTTGCGGTGTTACCAGCCTTAACCTGTTGCGAACTGTAAGGCAAATTTTAAAGAAATTTTATTCCTAAGATTTGTTGATGCTGATAGGCTTGTAGAAGGTAGAGACTAATTATTGAAGTTTCAAAGAGATTGATGTTTGAAATATGAAATATTAATTAATGTAGTATGAAACGAAATGTTACTGAAGAAATCTTGATTAATAATAGTTATATATCAAATAATTTAACATTTATAAATATATGTGCATTTTGATTTTTCACTAAAAATTGATATTTATCGATAAATTTCTGTTGCATATTAACTGTCATATTTTAATTTTCAAATGAAATATTCAGCTTACATTTTTGGCTGAAGATAAATAACTGAAATTTGTTCGCTCCATGCTGAATTACTTTCTCTCTTATCGATATTTTTTCTAAATAGCATATATTGAAAGACTGAAATCTTTACTTACTCACCTTCCATTGCATCAATTTCCATATTCAAACAATTATTCTAAAATATACGATTTGCTTTTAATTGAAAACCTTACTTACAATCGATAACATTCACAATTAGTTAATTTTATAAGAATATCTATCTAAATGTTTCCCTTATACCTTCCTGATTGATTGGCGATGTAGTGAAGTTTTATTGATCGAATTGTTTGAGCCGCTGCTACGTGTTCGCATCGATGTTGACATTCATTTTGGCCAGATTAGCGCGACTCGTGGCGTGCCCCGGCTGCAGCTGCAACGCCCGCCGATAACAGTCGACCGCCTGTTGCCGCTGGCCGCGCATTTGCAGAATGGCGCCCAGATTGGCGTGTGCGTGCGCCGCCTGCGGCTGCAGTGCAACGGCCCGGCGATACCACAGCTCCGCCTCGGCGAGGCGATTGAGCAGACGCAGTGCATCGGCCACGGCCGACTGCAGGGCATAGTTATGGGGCGCCAGAGCAGCAGCGCGCAGCCGATAGCCCAGAGCCTCCTGCGTGCGCTGCTGTTGCTCCAGGAAGTCAGCTGTATGGGCAGGCTTTTAGTTAGCAGAGATCAAATGTCGGCACGACTTCTTTGTTCACTTACCGTAATGATGATGCGTGCTCGGCTCTAGGGGTGACAGCTCCACGGCACGCTTGAACCACAGCTCGGCTTCCGCATAGCGACTGCACTATAGAGAGAAAGACAGAGACAGAGACAGAGAGAGTGAGAGTGAGAGTGAGAAAGAGAGTTGTTAAAACCCGTTGCATGTCAACAAGAGCTCACACTTACATTTCTGGCCAGTGCTTGGCCGTAAGACACATATGCAACACCCTCGCCTGGCTGTAGTTGCAGCGCCAATTGCAGCTGCCTCTCCGCCTCCTGCCACTGCTCCAGCTCCACGTGCAACGCCGCCAGCCGTTGATGCAGCGTGGCGCGCTGTGGTCCACGCTTCAAGGGCAACGTGGCCAGCGCCTCGTTGAGCACTTCCACGGCCAGTTGGCTTCGGCCCTGCGAGCGATGCAGTGCACTTAATTGCAGGTACGCACTGTGCCGTGCCGCCTCATGGGCGCTGCGATCGCGCACGCCATGCCCGGGCAGTCGAGCGCCCGCCAGCAATACAGCTGCTGCCTCCTCCTGCCGGTCGTGGTCCCAGGCCAGCAGCGTGGTGGCCAGATTCACGTAAGCCGGCGCCAACTGTGGACGCAGCTGTATAGCCCGGCGGTAGCAGGGCAAAGCGGCGCTATAGTTCTGTTGCTGCTGATGCACAATTCCCCTGAAAGTATGCAAGACAAATTACTTTAACAATATCTGAAGTCAAGCCTCGGTTGTAAGAGAAAAGTGTTCGTAACGTTTGGACTGACCAGAGTTTGTATTGGGCTTATTAACATCTTCATTTAATATTTTATTTTGTATATGACCCATATTTTATTTAAATAATTTAGAATTTAAGGAATTTCAGGTATGACAATTTACATAGATTTATGCCGTATTTCTTTGAATTAATTAAGTTGCTATAATAGCGTTCTTCCTAATATGTATAACAATTTAAGCGGAATACACATACATATGGCAGTGTACATTTTATTTAGCTTAAACTTAAAACATATTTACTTAAATATATATTTTTATAATAAAAAAGTGAACAGCCCAGAGTTATTTCTTCAGCTTCTATTTCTTGCTGAAGTTGTGTTATTTTCTTTCTTTTTTCATTCTTTTTTCTTTCTTGTTTTACATAAGGAAACCATAACGCAAAACTTGTTAGAAATGCTAAAGTGAAGAAAAAAAATGCAGAGAAAAATAATAAAGACGGAGCTAGCAGTTATTCTAGAGCCGAGATTGGATGCTAGCCGACGTCTAATAGTGTGCCGGGCTAAATTAACTTTCGCTGTGTTTTGCTGCGGTTTCTCTGGTGCTTCGCCAGCTCTAATTGCAGCTCTCCGTCAAATACTTCAGAATGTTGACCTTCAAGTATTTTTCACTGGGCGTATACTTAGTTTTCTGGCTAACCATGCAGACGTTGGCTTCATTTAATTAACAGAGTTGAGCTTTCGCAGAGTGCGAGAGTCAGTCTAGTCTAGTGCGCATTGGGTAAACAAATATGTATCAAATTGTGGGTATGGCTGTGCATAGACAACTTGTCTGGGATTTTAATATAAACAAAATGTACGTATATGCATGAATAAGTGCTTTTAAATAAAGGATGCATTTTATTTGCAGCTCGAACGTAACAAAACTGTACAAAATAAACTCATGCACAGATTGCACAACAGCATCACCCGAAAATAGCAGCAACAACGACACTGCAATAACAACACGAATAGCAACAAACAACAACAACAACAACAGTAAGTTATTCAAATAGACGACGCGTTCTAAAATTTGTGTTGAGTTGCGACAAGAAGTCCATAAAATCAACAAGAGGGCAAATTTAGAAATATTACATTTATTATTTTTTTTTTTCCTAGAAATATTATGCATCAAGCAATAATTTAGAAATGAGAATTTATAAAAATTGTCATTAAAATTTAAATTAAAAAAACTATTTCATTTCATAAACATTTTGTAAATTTATATTTCAGCTTTATTTAATGACAAAAATTGATAATTTTCTTTCAGTTTCAAAGGCATTTATAAGTCATTTAGTTCTGCTTTGTAAATATTATATTTGTATAACTTCTATAGCATTTCTGTTGTATTATCAAGTTGGTTTGATGGCTAGCATAAGCTTCTTCTTTCTAATAGTCTTTCATACTCTTCCAGTTAAACTATTTGACCTGCCCTCGCCTTACACTAGCTACAATTGCATTTTTTTTCCATTTGCTTAAATTTTGTTTATCGTAGAGCAACAACCCATTGAGATTCCATGTAAAGTCTCCCGTTGCCCACAAATTTCGAATCCGTACACACCCCACCCCACCGCCCCTCCGCTCAGTTGCAGTCCGGAATGCCAATGGGCAGACAAGTGGGAAGCAATGCAAAACGAGCCAAGTGAATGCATGCGAATTGCAGGTGAACAACGGATGGATTTGCTCAACTGAATATTGAGTGCGACTATTCTATTCTATACTATTCCACAATATAGAAAACCCAAAATGTTGTTTTATACCATTTGCACGCTCTCTCTATCTCTCTCTCTCTCTCTCTTTTTCTCTCTTGTTATCTCTCTCCTGCTCTTTGGCAGGTAAGCAAACAACAGCTACTGGTAGAGGTAAGGATTGTGGGTGGGGTGGGGATGGGTAAAAAAAACGAGTGAAAAACAGAAATCGAATTATACAGCTCAGTGATTTTTCGGTTTTGGTGTTTGGTTGCCTGTTACTTGTAGTGTGCCTCCCCCCTCCCTTCCATCGCAACGCCCTGTTTGAGTCTCTGGGCCGAGGTCTAGCTTTGATGTGGCATGCTACAGCTAAAAATCACAGCAGCATCCAGCACAATAAATCCATGACAGTTGACTGGCATTCGGGCGGGCTGAAGGGGTGATGCCCGGGGCTGAAGACCCGCAGACGCGACGTGCGCCTCATGGACACGTGGCAAAAGGCAACAGCAGCAACAGCAACAGCAGCAACAGCAACAGAAATTTTCGCAGCAGCCGCAGGTTGCACGTTGAGGGGGAGGATTGTGCTACTATTGATGTCTTTACGAGTAAATAATGTACAAACAGCTGCTTATCCACGTTGCAGGTGGGGATTAGTGGAGGCCAGAGGAGCGGCGGAAGCTGGCTGAACGTTTGCTATTGACATTGATTTTCGATTAGATGCCGGAAATTTGACATTCCGAGGCGCTTGCTTTTTATTACTTGGCAGCTTTAAACAGCAGCGTTCATATAAAGTGTTTATGGAAATGTGACCCAACTTGACTTTGAGATTAGCGGCAGCAGCAGGAGCAACACCCACCCAACAGGCGCCTGCATAATGCAAGTGGGCGGCGGGTTTTAAAAATTCAATCAGACAACTTATCGATAAGCTGCAAAAGCCAACGGCCAACATTGAGCAAAAGGCGCAGACGAGCGAAATGCCAGAGAAAAGCGTCTTAAACTTTCACCGTCGCTAAAATGAATTCTGCGCCTTGGCCATAGTTGGACTGGCGACTGTTGGCTAGTGGAGCTGGGGGCAGCAATAGCAATGGATCGGGTATCGCTTTGAGCCAAGTTAATAACTTGAAGCCTTAGCAGTTATGAAGTTCGCGTTTTGCCTTCATGTCGTTGACTTTACATTTACATTTTCTTTTTCTTTTCTGCTGCAACTGATTGAAAAGAATTTTTCTGCACTGAATTATGTTTGCTTTAATGTGAGTATCTATATTATTTTGTATATTATTTATCTGTGGTATGTAGTTAATTTTATTTGATACTTTTCAAAAGTTAGTTTCATATTTCATTGCTCGTGTTTTACTGTCGCTATTTCAAGACTAACGTATTTATAAGCTGACCTTTGACCTTCTAGATTAAAATGAAATCCTTAGAGTTTTTACTAAATTTTATCCTTTGCAGCTTCTTTGTTAAAAAGGCCCATGAATGGGTTTGGCTTATGGGTTAAGTGTTTAGGGCGACCTTATTCGGGTATTTAGTATATCTACAATGTTTTTGCCTTTATCTTTAAGTGGATAGGATAATTTACGAAAATCCTTAAAATAGAAAATGATCTAGAAATATGTTTGTATGTGTGCTCTAAATACATACCTAAGAATTAAGGCAATAGGAATAAGTAATTTTTAAAGAAAAATAAATACATGTTTATAAGACAATAATATGATTTTTAAAATGTTTCTACCTTATATGAAATTTAAAATAGGTTTTCATTTTGCCAACAATCTATCAACTGCTACTGAAGCTCTGTTACTCTTCAATATTTCAAGACAATTTTCGCTCAGTGTAATTACGCATCGTCGACGAATCAGAGTTGAGTTTCTAGTTTCTTATTTGACTCGACTCTGTCTCTGTCTCTTATTCTGTTTTCTGCGCTCTGCCTTGCAGCTTTTACGCTCGTGTCCTAAATGATGGCAATTTAGCAACAGGCGGGCAGTGGGGCATTATGTACTAGACTCGCATGATTACAGACCGGCGTGCATAGTGGAAGGCAAGGTAGTTAGTTGGTCCCAGCAGTTGGGAGCAGCTGCTGCGGTTCCGAGACCGGGGCTCCCAACCGGGAGTCGTGTGCAATTATTTGTATTGGGCGCACAGCTGTCGCCAGCTCAGTTTGCATTTGTGCGCGAGAGCCTTTGGGATAGGGGATGGAGTGGAGAGATGGGGCAAAGTTGGATAAAAGTTGGCAAGCGAGCGAAAAGGGATTTTCCTACAATTTGCCAAAGAAGCAAAGCGAAAGGATTTCTGGCCTTCCTGCGCTGCTTCTTTTAGTCTCCTTTCATTTTACTTTTTTCTTTGCTTTTTTTTTTTGGAGCGTAAAGCCTATTATGTCAAACACAATAATCAACAATAAGAGGGCCAACAACAATAACAACAACAGCAATAGCAACGACAACAAGAATCATGACAATGACAACGGGGCGTATGAGCATTGGTTGCCTGGCTGTGGCCGGGGTGAAGAATGGAAAATGACGTGGCTGCATATTCAAAAGGACACTCGCACTCATATGCCAAAGGGGAGTGGGAGCGTGCTGGGGCCGAGGAGGGCTTGGTTAATGCGTTGGCATGTTGGCGCATGTTTGCCCTGCCACCGATCCCAATGGGAGCTGAAAGGCAGCTCTGCTTGGCGGGCGGTCGCTGCAGCCAGAGTCGAGAGTACATTTCACACTGCTGACTGCTGCCATGTGCCTGCACTGAAGTCCAAGGAGGGGCCCCGTTCGGGTCAGCGGTGCAAGTGTCATTGGCCTCAAAAAGCCAAAGCAGCACTAGCAGCAGCAGCAACCGCTGAGTGTCCAGCGACTGGCTACGCAATGCATCAGCAATTTAACTTGCAGCATCTCTCTGCAGTTTCTCTCTGCATTATTGCATCTCAACTGCAACACAGCACAGAGTAAATGCCAATCCAGCTGGCAACGTGTCCAGCTATTCGCCTCTATTGCTCTAAGCCGCATTCCAAGTGCCATCTAGTTCGCCGACAAGTGGCATGCGGCGCAAACAGTTTCAAGTTTATTGAAAATAAACTATTTTTACGAACACGAAATGGTTGCTAACATATCTACCAACATAGTATTATTTTATAAATAATTTTTAAATTAAGAAAACTTGTAAAGAACTATAATATTTTACTCGTAGTATATTATTTTAATATTATAGATTTTTGTTTTACCTGTTTTTTGTTGACACGCGGTTGTTTCTTAATCTTTGAATTTTTGTTTTATAACGTAAATGTCAATATTTACAGTCAGAGCAAATAGTTGTAGCTTTATGTCGACAACTTTTACGATCTATTCAATTTGCATATTAGTCATCAAACTATATTTTTCTTAAATATATGTTCAATCGCTCTTGCTTTGGTCACATAATCTGCATAAGGTTAGCAGCCCCGACTTTTGCCCCATATTTTGGTCGCTTTTAAATCGCGATAGTAGCTATTCCCCGAGCTTTAATGTTTTAGCAGTTGTTAGGCAACCCCGCGGCTGCAGCGCATTCAGTATGACCTAATTAATGGCACACACTCGTTTCTGCAGGGGATTACAGCGCAATACTCGTTCAAAGCCTGTACTACCAATGCTTAGGAGTCGGCCATGTGGAGTGCGAGTGTGAGCAAAAGGGAAGCTGCGTAAAGCAAAAAAAAAAAAAAAAAGAAAGAAAGCAAAACATAGAGGTACAAGTGCCCAGCAGGCAACTGTTTGCTGTTGATGGTTGTCGAGTGCATGCAAATTGCCATCCAAAAGATGCTGAACATGTGCCCCGTGTCCATAGCGTTTCCTATGCTCCTCTTCTCCACCAACGCTCTTCACTCCCACTCTCTCTCTCTCTCACCTACTTTTCTGCCCCCAGTTGATTTGTATGCGCGCAGCGGTCGGGGCCAGCGTTTTTTTTATTTTTTTGTCCCAACTTCTCAGATGTTGTCCAAACGTTTTTGCCAAGTGGCAAACAGGACAGAAGCAGCTGCCATTTGGCATTAAAGGCGTGCCACCGACCACAGCGCTACCGAGCCATTTTCTTTTTACCCCACAGCTGCCTCCCATTACCCCTTAACTGCGCCAAGGTCGCGTCAGCCATTCACTTTGAGCTTTTGAATTCTCAAAAAGGCTGAGAGCAAAAACTGACATCCATTTGGAGCATTCAGGCTGCATGTTTTGGCAGCCGCAGAAAAACGCTCAACTGGCAAAATTGCAATGCAAGCGCGAATTTTGCTTCAATTTGCATCGGTCTGATGACTTGGACGTGCTAAGCTTCGTTTACTTACAGATTAAAGTGCGCATCGGCCATGGTTGCTCGGTGTGCCAGGGCCGATTGCAGCGCCAGCTTGGCCTCCTCATAGCGTCCCTGGCTGCTCAAGACGCTGCCCAGATTTCCCAGAGCTGCAAAGAATGTCAAAAGTAGTTCAAGTCAATGCAAACTAGAGAGTCGAAAGTGGAATACATTTCATAGGGAAATTATATATAAAATATGGGTCAATGAATATGAGAGCTTTTAGACTTGTTCTAAATCTGAGAAGCTTTAAGCGGCTTCATAAATTGTATGAGTTACTTGAAAGGTGCAATATCTGTGCTTAGGTAATTAAGTTGCCTTTAGTTAATAAATAAAATACTAGCTGCCCCGGCAAACGGTGCTTTGCCCTATCCATTAATTCCTCTACGTCTGTTGACTACGAATCTGTGCGCTTCTCTTCGTCCTTTACTGGTTTCGCTTATCTCGTGCCTCTTGCAATTTTGGATGCACCTAACTGGATGCAGAGGAACTCCAAGAGATCATTTAGAAAATGCCTGCCTGAGAATGTTCCCATTGGATCGACTGCAACGATCTCTTTCTGGCGCCCAGCTCAAAATTTGAGTGCCCCTCAGGCTTTGAGTGGAAGTCGCCCTATATAAAGGGCAGCAGCTGTGGAATTTATTCAGTCGTCCAGACTCGGAGGGGTCAGTCGTACGTGTAGGGCAATGCAGTTGTTTGTTTAAGATTAAAAAAATTATCAATAAAAAAAAATTTGAATAAAAAAAAATTTTAAATAAAAAAAAAAAATTAAATGAAAAAAATTTTTAATAATAAAAAAAAAAATTAAATAAATAAAAAAAAAATAAAAAATAAAAAAAATTAATAAATAAAAAAAAAAATAAAAAAAATATAAAAAAATATAAAAAAAATATAAAAAAATATAAAAAAAAATAAAAAAAATATAAAAATAAAAAAAAATAAATAAATAAAAAAAATAAAATAAAAATAATAAAAAAAAAAAAAAAAAATTGCCCTGCACGTACGACTGACCCCACCGGGTCTGGACGACTGAATAAATTCCACAGCTGCTGCCCTTTATATAGGGCGACTTCCACTCAAATTTTGAGCAGAGCGCCAGATAGAGCAATGGGAACATTCTCTGCTGCTGCAGGCATTTTCTAAATGATCTCCTGGAGTTCTTTTGCATCCCTTGCTATTCTTAGGCAGACGGACAGAGAGACAGACAGTGAAATATATATATATATATATATATATATATATATATATATATATATATATATATATATATATATATATATATATATATTTATATTATTTTTCATTCTTTTTATTATTTATTATAAGTCATAAGTGTCGTAACACTTTTACACAACTTTCTTTTATATATATAGATAAAAATTATTTTTTATATAACATTTAATTATAGTTTTCTACGGTCTTAAGACTTAGTTCAAGCATTAAATTGCTCGAATCTATCGAATGATTTTGGATCAATTTTCCTGGTCAAATAAAGCTACCTATGCGCTTCTTAAATTCTTCTTCAACTTCAAGTTTCAAACTTTAAATATCATAAATTATTTCTCATTTCTTCAATTCTTACCTTTCGGTGGATTGATGGCAATAGCGCTACGGAACAGCTGCTCCTCGTCCTGCCAGTCGCGATTGCGTTGAATCGTGCGCAGACTAAAGGTGCCCAGCAGCAGGCCAAGACAGCAGAGCAACAGCAGCCTCTGGATAGAGTTGTGCAGACGCTGCCAGAGGCGGCCAAAGCCTAGGCCGAGCATTAGACAATAGCCAACACTGGGCAGATAGAGTAAACGTTCGGCCAGCACGAAGCCCACGTGGAAGAACAAATTGCAGGCGGGCAGAAAGGGCAGCACCATGAAGGCTATGCAGGTAACCAAGATAGAGGCCGATGCGGATGTCGCTGCAGCTGAGGTGGCGGTGGAGGTGGAGCAAGCAATCCGACTGACTGAAGCCTTGTGCTGCAGCGACGATAGTTGCTGCTGCTGCTGTTTGAGCTGATGATGGCAGGCGCAGACGAGGCCATGCCAGGCCTGGCAGCTGCTGCCGCCCAGACGCTGCAGCAGCGGGAGCGAAATGCTTGTGGCCACAGCTGCATAGTCCACGGAGCTGCTGGCAGTGCAGCGCCAGCGAATGCCCTTGCAGGTCACGGCCAGCAGGCTGCCGTAGAATACCAGGCTGAGCACATTGCGGGCATCCCACAGCGTTCTGATGCGCGGTATGGCCTCCATGCCCCAATCGAAGCTCAGGTGCTGCGGCCAGAGCAGCAGCTGAAAGTTTGCCACAGGCAGGTACAGGTAGCTGAGTGTGCGTGTCCACCAGCTGGGCTCGTGGGCCGTCGGATTATCGGCGGCGGAGAATGCAGTCGAGGGGCGTGGCACAATGCTGAGGCGACAGTAGAGAGCGCAGAGCAGCGCCACGCCCAGAATGGTGAGCGAGCGTAGGCGATGCTGGAATAGCAAGAGAGGCGGAATACATCACATCACATCATATCAGAAGTAGAGGCTTTAATTAATTATGTGTATATGATTTGTATGTGAAATTATCACACTGATGTTTAGTATTAAGCAGCTGCTGTCACACTCACCTTGTCATCTCCGGCGTGCTTGACGCCCTGGCCGACGCACAGGAGGTCGCATAGTCCGCATAGCAACAGCAGCGTAATGGCCGTCTCCTTGTAGAGCAGCGCCGCCACAGCCAGCAGCAGTGTGAGCGCCAGCGAGCGCCAATCCCTGTGCAGCATGTGCCGGCGATAGAGCAGGTAGGCGAGCAGCCAGCAAACTGTGGCACTTAAGTCCGCACGGCCCACCACGCCGGCCACGGCCTCCGTGTGCACGGGATGGGCGGCAAAGAGGGAGCCAGCGGCATAGACGGCCGCACGCGTGGGCAGCAGGGTGCGTGCCACGTGCACCACCAAGACGGTGGCGAGGCCGTGCAGCAGCAGGTTGATCAGATGGAAGGGCCAGGCAGCGCCGCCGCCCAGCACGAAATTGAGACGAAAGCCCAGCACGCACAACGGACGCCAGGAGCCATGGGAGCCGCTGTCCGTCAGCGGTGTGCCCCAGTAATCATTCTGCAGCAGCTGAGCCAGCGGCCCGGTTCCAGTTACATCCGCATTGCCCAAGATGGCGCGCCTGCAAGCAAAGATAGACAAGGTGAGACGATGGGATGGAGAGTGTGCGGGTGGGAGTGAGATAGCAGATAGTAGAGTGTAGCATGCTCGCATTACCTGAACCGACAACAACCTGTGGCACACCTGTCCTATTAATTAAAATGATTAATTGCCCAGTCAGCCCCAAAGCACAAAGCCCTGCGGCAGAACTTAACTCGCTCTCTCCCTCTATGTGTCTCTATCTCTCTCTGTCTCTATACTCCCACTCGATTCGACTCGGAGTGTACCGGAGTTAGCTCGGATCGGATCGGGTTTCCTGCCACATGCAACTTGAGCTGGCCAGGCTAGCGCAGGCTGTGCCTCTGCTTATTTTTATTGTCCTTTTGTTTTTGTGCCCGGCATAAATATTGTTAAAGTGCCGAGCGACAGGACACCACTCGCTGCCTTCTTCTGCCTCCTTTTCGTGCCTTGATTAATTGCCGATTTGTTGGCGCACTTGGTGTCGTGCTCAGTGTTATTGTTGTTGTTGTTGTTGTTATTCTACTCTATACACACACACACACACACTCGTCGGCACACTCTATTGTCACTGGGCAAAGTCAACGGCTCTTTGGTAATTGCCTCACCGTTGTAGCTTTGCTTGTTGTTCTAATCGATTTCCAGTCTGCCCCGCCTGGCCCAGTGCCACCACCGTCTCGACGCTCCAGCCAAGGCCTAGGACCTTTGCTGTCGTTGTTGTTGTTCTCGATGTTGTTTTGTTGTTATTGTTGCACAGTTTGAAATTTATAGTAGGTTTGCAATAATACCTTAGCTATTTTATGCATAATTAGTTTTCAACGTTATCCAGCAAATGCTATTAATTAACTTTCCCTCACAGAGGCAACGCTTCACTGAGCTTAAATGACACAAGCCAAACAAATATATTCGATAATGGTGAAAAAGTGTAACAGGTATTTGTGAGAAGTTGAATAGCATGGAAATTTCTATTGGATTTTTCTCTGAAGCTTAAGGCTTTCATAAGTTATATAACTGCATGTTGAAGACCTGTTTAAAGCCTATTACTGAACTTTGATAATTTAAGTCAATCTTAACATAATAAGCAATTACTGTAGAAGACTGGATCAGGGAACTTTCTCATTAACATAAGTTTTAAAATTATTGAGATAGGAAAACTTAACACATGACAAGATTTAACAGAGCATTAACAGACTGTGTAAAAGAAAAAGTATAGTCCAGTATATATAGTAGTAGTAAATTTTTATGCCGAGTTCAAATCAATTGTCTTAAAAAGTAATTTAAATCCTGCTCGAATATGTATTTTATTATTATTTGAAAAATTAAACTTTCTGCTAGAGCTTGGTTATATGTATATACATATATATTTCCACATATTCAATAAACTTTTAGTTAAGCAACTAACATAAACTTTAAAGTCTATAATGATAAACTAACTTCTTTTGCCTAATGTGCCCAAAAGTTTTGTTTTAAAGCTTTAAATTCGGCTATTCATTCATAGATAACTGACATGCACAGACACCCACGTTCACCCGAAAGTAATTTGTGTTTACTTTGGTCTTAACTGGCCCGCGGGCCGTAGTTTTAGGTTTCTGGCATTCAAGCTCAAAAGTTAACACAAGCATTTTTTTTTTTTTTTGCCTAGCTGGAGGCTATAGAAGGGATGCATTTGTTTTCAAACTATATAAGGAACATAAATAAATAACGGATAGGTAAAAATAATAAAAGCACTTCATATGCAAAAACCCAAATATTTTCGTAATTTCTAAAGCAATTCAGGAGGGAAGCAAAAAAAAAATAAATAAATAAAGTTGTAAAAATATGAAATTGCATTTTTCAATTTTAATACGAATATTTTATTTAGCAGCTGCCCGGAAATACTATATAAAAATATTGTGAATGGTTCTCAATTCTTCATTGTCCATGTGTGTGTGTGTGTTGCATGCAACACTTCATATGCATGAATGGTGGCATAAAAGCGGACGCTCAAGGGTGAGGCGGGTGTATGGCATATGCCACAAATTGGGTTTGCAAATTCGGTGGGGAGACGTGGATAAATTATTGGTGGGGCAGCAGCAGCACCACCATTACCAGCACCAGCAGTAGTCATTGCTTTGGTACTTCCATCTATACTTCAATTTCAATTGGCATTTTCTTCTGCGCAAAGCAGCCACAAAAATGTTGAGCGGGAGAGAGAGAGAGAGAGGGAGATACAGCTAACAAATTCTTATCGGAAGCACACAAAGCTCAAGAAAAACTGAGTTGTGGTATGAAGCCCCTCTCTCTCTCTCTCTCTCACACACACATTTTCTCTCCCTGTGTGCTTCGGCTGCAGTTTCAATTTTGCATTGCTGCTGCTTTGCACTATGGCAACGCATAACAAAAATTTAGCTACGCCTCATTTGCAAGGATCTCAAGCAGCAGGAGCCAAACGATGGCAAATATTGAAAAGCATTTCGGGCTGCATACCTTCGAACAGCAACAAGGGCATTGTATGCCAAGCTCCTCTGTGTTGCCTTTCGGCTTAATTTTTGCCCAGTCAAAGTGTGAGCGGCGGGAGTGGGGTGGAGTGAGCTGCTGGTGACTGTGTTACTGTGCCTTGGCGACGCCGAAACTTGTCGCCCAACGTCAGCGTCAACATTATCGTCTCATCAGCAGAATATCCGCAGTGCCTTTTTTGTGCTTTATCATCGTAACTAGTGAATGAATAGCAATACTCTCGCTGAGCAGGTGGCAGCAGCGGCAGTAGAGGGGCATGCGGGCATGGGGCATGGGGCACAACAACGAAAACATCAACACCAACAGCCGTGCAGGCAGTATTGGTGGCGGGGCACTTTGTCAGCAACAGCAGCAAAGGCAGAGGCAGCAACAAAAATGCCAAGATTCAAGCAGCTTACAAGTGTGGCATGTAGTAGCTGCCGTTATCGTTCGCTTTTCACTCGCACTCGAGAGCCAGGCAGGCGACGAGCACTGTAGCCAGGAGACAGGAGCTGCCTTGCCATGGCACGAGCCACAGCCAGGGGCACTACGCATTAAGCCTGATACAGTGGAAGCGAGTGGAGAGGGCAAATAAGAATGCGATGAGTGCATGGAATAGATAAGCTGGTTATTAATATAATATTTGGATATATATACACAGAACTTGGAATTCAAATTAATTAGGTGAGGAAAATATTTTTTATCTCTTCTTTATTATATTTGTTGTTCATTCATTTTCTTCATAAAATATAACTGGATTATTTAAATTGTATAAATATATATTATATATAATATTTAAAATTAAAAAAATTTCAATTCCAAATATATAAATTTAACAAATAATAAAGTTTTATAGTTTTAGAATCAATAAATAATTCACTTGTAAAATATTAAATAATTTAAACATGAGAATATTTAAGTTATATAAACTTTATAAATGTATGTTTACTAATATACAAATCTTAATTTTGTTTAAAAATTTCAGTAATTGATTTAATTTATTATATTTAAATATATATTATTAAATAGCAAAAGTTCTCTAAATACACAAATATATAATTAAAACTTTAAACGTGCATCGCAAATATAATATTTTCTTACATACAAATACAAGAATCGCTCCACTGTTTTCTGGCAAAAGACTCACCTACACATACTCACACTCACTCACACACACACACACACAAGCACGCATTCACAGGACTGTGGTTGGCTTTTGTCGAAGACAATATATCATAGCATCAGCAGCGAGCACACCCAATGTGGAGCGTAGCCTCTGTGCTCGCATGCCAGCAAGCCAGCCAAGCAACTCCTCTCACTCCCTCTCCCTCTCTCTAGCTGTGGGCTCATGCTCTATCTCTACCTTCGTTGTCGCCCCTCACCTGACACACTGGCGTTATGGCTACCCGCAAACACTTGTATGTTTTGTGGAGCTGCTGCTGCTGCTGCTTATGTAAAGTGAAAATTTTCGATTTTCTATAAAAAAAAAGTAGAAAGAAGCATGGGAAACGAGCACAAAATGCCGTTGCTACCAGCCGTGCCCACTCTATCGATGTCGAAGTGCGCTTGGAGCCTAAAGGGCGTATGGCCATCAAAAAATTACGTATACGTAACGTTGTGTTTCATACTCCTTTGTGGTTGTTGCTGTTCTTGTTGTTGTCTGTTGTCGCTGTCCTTTTAATACGGCACATAAATTATTGTAAGACTGCAGATTGGCTCTTTGGCAACATTTTGTAGCAGCGTCGTTGTTGTAGTTGGTATTTTTCAGTATTTTTCTGCTATTTTTTTTGAGAGGCAAATATATCAAGTTGTGAGGTGTGAAACGTTTGACCGTAGGCAAAGTCCTACAAAATCTGCCACAGCAAGCTCTTTAAAATCAAGTGACAATTTCTGTGGCCAAATGATAAATGATAAACCTGTTGGGCCACCTAATATTATAACCATAACAGCATCACAGCATAACTTGCAATGGCAACAGCATTAAGCCGGCTTTGGATGTTTTTCGCTTTGGTAAAAGAAAAATAGACAATTCAAATGAAAACGGCTGCGTAAACAAAAAATGTATAAGTACTTAAAGATTAAATTAATTTTAACTATTTATTTATAAGAAAGTACATTTAAAATTTATTTATTAAATATTTCTGATATTTAGTCACGATATTCAAATGATTAGCTTTAAAAGAAAGCTTCCTCATATTATAGCATTTTTATTAAATATATTGTCTTTAGGTTTCAAGTTTTTAAATTATGCTGTGAATTCAAAACTAAAGCAGGATGTTCGATGACTATACAGCAATCATTTGATATTCCTTAAAATACTTATAGTAGTCTGCTACAAAATGGCACAAGACATAAAATGAAACCTATTTCTTGCCCTGACATCATATTCATTACTACACCTGCACCAAACTTATCTAATTAGTATTACATAAAGATTGTTACCTCAATTCCAGCACAAAAAACACTTCATTTATGCATTTATTATCAGGCAATGTGTGTGTGTGTGTGTGTGTGTGGGTCTTAACTTCGAACATAATTCGTTTTATTTTGTGATTTGTATCCGAAATATATCATGCGAAACTTTTTAAAAACTCATATCTCTGCAACTATTGTACAACAGGAATACATATTACACTCACAACCACACCTCCTCCCCCACCCTCACCTACACCTATGTATGTGTAGATGTTCTCTGTGTGTGCGTGTGTATAAACAAAATGGCAAAACGACGAAGGAAACGAAACATGAAACAATTCACAGCACACGTGAAAAATGTTTATGGATCGCTATGCCACACCCCCAAAACGCCCACCAAGCGCCCATCCTCTCACTCTCTATGGCAGTGGGTAAGCATTGGCCATTGCTCTTTTTCCAGTTGATAGGAAACAAATTGAAGGGAATGCTGCCATTTAATAAATCATGTTTTGTTTGGCTTGGCTTGACAATAATAACTTGTGCTCATGTGGCAACTGTGGCCATGTTGTGTGTGTGTGTGTGACCACAACAACAACAATAGCTGAAGCTGCATAGGTAGGCATTGCCAGTGTTGGTATTGGTGCTGGTGTTGGCAGCTGCGTGAAGCTGACCACAGTAGCATCCGCTGTTCCAGCCAAAAAAACATCAACTCGCCAAGAACTTTTTGTCCCCAAAAGGGAAGTCTTGTTCAGCTAGGCTAACAGACGGTGGGGGAGTGGGGATCGAGAACGTGGCGCACTAAGGTGGCACTGAGTTACATAAGTTGCGTTTATTATTTGAGTGTATCTGTAAGTTCTGTGCTTGTTTTCTGCCAAAGTCCCCTCCACAAAAAAAAGAACAACAGACGATGGTAAGTTGTGTATAAACTAGAAGATATTGTGTAATAAAATTTGTGATATACAAATTAAAATATATTTGATATGTTATATGTTATTGAGATTATTATATATGAAGACATAGACATATATTTATAATTATTTTAATTAATGAATTATTGTAAATATTTTTCATTTTATATATTTTATAATTGTTAGTAAAATTCTCGATAATAATCGATTTATATATATAAATCTATAATATTAAAATGTAAGTATATATATATAAAAGGAAAACTATCAAAATAAAATAATAATAAAATAAAAGCAAAGATTCACAATTAAGAAGAGACAACTTTCTTTACCAAAGATTTACCCTAGGTAGCTAAGCTTACCCCACTTAGCTGCCCGTTTACAGGGTATATAAGCAGGAGCAACTGCACAAAATAACGAGCTACAACTGAAGCTTTTGGCTGAGCACTTTGTGCATAACTTCCCATTTATGTTGCTTTGCTGCTGTCCCGTCCTCATTCCCCACTCATAGAACCATACCTCCCACCAGAGAGCAGAGCCTACCCCAAACCCAAAAACTGAATGTACACCAAGTCCAATTGTTTGCTCGTTTTTGTAGCTGTGGCGTCACTTGGCGTCCAGAAACGCAGCGGTTGACTTCGTCTATGGAAATGGCAGTGGGAAGGGAAATGGGAATGGAACTAGGAATGGGAATGGGAATGGCAATGGCATACGGCATGGGCATGGGGTAAGGAATAGGTAGTGGAGAGAGCTCTTCCTGTCCGGCTGTCCGAGCTGTGGCTGCCGCCTGACTGTTGCTGCTGCTGCTCCAAGTGCTGCTCCTCGGGGGAAATTCCTGTCCATTGTACATGACTTTTGATATTTATGGGTAATTTCGTT
This sequence comes from Drosophila mulleri, assembly GCA_035047565.1. Taxonomy (NCBI): domain Eukaryota; kingdom Metazoa; phylum Arthropoda; class Insecta; order Diptera; family Drosophilidae; genus Drosophila; species Drosophila mulleri. Next base: position 6,798,585 of record JAWNPK010000012.1, read on the forward strand.
TGCGTCCAGGTTCAGTTTTGGGGGTAGTGGGGGTAGCATTTCAATGCTAGGTGAGCTCTGAATGAGCCTAAGAAGAACAAGTTCAGACCAATTTTGTACAGTGGCTGCCCGGCAAAAGGACAACATAAATCAACAGTTTTTGTTTTTTAATTTGCTAGCCAGCAGCCAGCGTCTGATTTTGACAATAGACCAAATAATATATACTCTCTCTCTCTCTGTCTCTCTCTCTCTCTCTCTCTCTCTCTCTCTCTCTATATATATATATATATATATATATACATATATTTATATATATGTATGCGTATACAGCGATAAGCTGGCAGCTCGTTGCCAGTTTTACAATTAGGCAACCCGTAAAATTTATTATAGTGATTTTTATCAAAACGCAATGCGCGGCACTTGGCGGCCCAATTAATCATAAAAAGTTTGCGACACCATCGAACCACCTCAGCCACCCAGCCGCCATCCATTCACCCACCCACTTAGCCACACAGTCATTCAGGCGCGTAGCCGTCGACAAAGTGTCGCCCCAAGCTCCGTCGAGCAGCCGGAGACCCGGATACCCAGAGACACGGCTTCTCGCAGCTCTCGAGTCCCATTTACCTTCGTCAACTTGCTGACATATGGAATTTTTAATTCGGTTAAATTTCTCTCACCTGTCATCGTAGACAAATCCGGCGTTTAATGTGTTTAAGTATAGAACAAAGGCGAGCGTCGCACAGCCAACGAGTCCTGCATAGTCCAGGGCCAGCATTCTGCAAGGAGAACAAAACAGAACAGAGCTGAATACAGACAGTCAGACAAATGAAGAAAGTGTCCACAAATATTAAAGTTGAGTGTCATAAAATATATGCTCAAATTAATTCTCAAAGGTTCCACAACAAAGCATATAATCCCCACAAAAGGTAATGGCAATGGCAATGGCAACGGCAACGGCAACGGCAAAGGCAAAGCTTTTATGCTCATCTGTATTTTTTCCCTTTGAGATCTTTTTATTTTGATTTGAGGTTTTTTTCTGGTTTGTTTTCTAAAATACTTGTTAAAGGTACAAAAATCAAGTTGAAACGATGCTGACGATTGTACTTTGTCATGACAAAAACTAGAACTCTAGTTTGAACATGGAATATATGTGGAATTATTTATTATTATTTTTTATTATTAACTAATCTAGCATATCTATCAATATATTACACACATTTGTTGACTACTGTATTGATATCAGAATGATAATGTCACAAAGCACAGGTCTGATCTATAGAATTAATGTTCTATTCACTCGACTTTTAATCGCATTCAACCGTATTCCAGTTTGCTTTATATTAACCTTAATCACATTTCGCCATTCATCCATATATACATGGTTAGCAACAATATTTGGCTGCAAATCGGCAAACAAAACTCTGTGAATGCAAACAAATCCGTGATGCACGTTGATAACGATTATGGCTTGAATGTAATGTAATTGATGCGGATGGGGCTGGGACCTGGACGGACACACACGGACAGAGCTTACAGGAACTGCTGAGTTGGTGAACTACTGAACTGTTGTCCTCGTCATCGTCATCGTCATCGCCATCGTCATACTCATTGCACATAATGCGATGTTCTCTGTCTCGTACCTCATGGCATTCTTCGTTTTATATTAGCCGCAGACATGTTGTATGTAGCGCCCTCTCTCTCTCTCCCACTCTCTCTTTCACTCTGCAGCCCTTTCTCTGTCCCTCTTCGGGACGGAAATTAAACGTTACGAGTACATTTGGCATCGTCTGGGCCGGGCTTTTGGATTTTGTATACAACTGTGTGTGCAGCATCGAGAAATGCCACTTGAAATGCAATCCGCTGCCCGGTTCCGCATCAGTTGCTGAACACCATTGTTGCTATTGTTGTTGTAGCTGTCATCATCACCATCAAGCGCCATTACAAGTAATGAGTGCGGTAGGCACTCTCTCTCTCTTTGTGTGTGTGTGCCTGTTGTAGTTGGCTGGTCAGGGAGCAGCTTTCGCCTCGGTCATTGCATGAAAATTGTTATCTCGCACAATGCAGACGATTTCCGGCAGGCATTTTCTCTTGTACATTCTCTCATGTAACCCAAACGACACGAATGTTCTCCCACCAACGAACATCATACGCCCTGTGTGCCAGCAGAAATTAAGTCGCACCGTTTGCAAATGACTATGCGCGCTGTCCGAATGCGAATTTTACTTTCATTCTGTTTGTCTTTCTGGGTGATTCTGGAGCTCATCTGAATTTTCAGAGAACTCATATTTTTATTAATTATTTTTCCCAGTCAAATGTCCTGTTAATATGCTATAATCCTAAATAATATTCATATTCGTAATATTCTCCGTGATTTGTTACCACTATTCAACAAACATAATAACGGATTTCAGGGCAAATTAGCTCACATTCAATACTCATGCCATAGCTCGCCCTCTCTCTCTATCTTTCGGTCTGTGCTATTGCCATAGTATGTCAGCACTTCAGGCGCTGCACACTCGCACACACACACCCTTAGACTCACACACATTCATACCATGCCAGCACTCAAGCTCCGCCTATTCAAATAGATTGTATATCGTTTCGCTTTCACTGACTGCCCTTCGTCGAATATCTCTAGCTGAAATGATACTGCTAATGAGCTCTTATAATGATAATATTGCGCTACCATATACTAAGTATAAATATAGGCTATGTGCATATAAATATGTGTAAGTGTGTGTGCATGTATCTGGGGAGACATAAATAGAAGTTATTTCGGGTGCAGGCTGATTTGCAATATCAGTTAATAGTTTCTGCTGTGCGTGCGGCTTGAATGTTAAGAAATTTGGCATTATATTGAGTATATTAAAGTAGCAAGTGCTTCTAGGTGTTGTATTGTAATAGAAATAAATGTTAAAGCCATATTTGTCTGAAATTAATATTAAATAATATAAAATATAGTTAATTAGGGTTGATTATCAGATGCAAATGTGGGAAATTGGATGTAATTTCTATTAGAATATATTATATTTTATATATATTGAGCTGAGCCATCTCCTATAATACTATAAAATGTATATCACATATTCAAAATGAGCTTTCTTTATAACTTTTTTATATTTATATTCTAAAAGCATTATTTTGTATTAAAAAAATTAAATAAAACTGAAATTATTTCACAGAAAACTTGAAATTACTATTTTCCAATAAAAAATCAATATGTTGATTGTGTTTATTTTTTAAGTGTAACTAACTTTCTACAGCTTAGTATACATTATAAATATAACAAATTTCTTTAAAGAATTCTAGAAGTTTCATTTTCGAAAGCCTTTAGGTAAGTTTGAGCAGCTCATGCATATATAAATTTCTCGGAATTTTAATCGCAAACATAAGTCGGAAAGTACTTAAAATTGTAGAAACCCCTTCCATAAATAATCAAATTGGACTCCATTTATGCAAATCGCATAAATTGTGTTTAGCCCTTCAGTGGGCTGAAATATGCGCATTTCAAGTGGATTCGACTCGGGGGAACTGCCGTTTTTTAAAGTCGCACTTTAAGCTCAATTTTAGCATTTCTTATCGATTTTTATTTATTGCCAGGGAGTGCGACAGATGGCAGCGCAAATTACCTGCTGGTGCTGCTTGGCTGGAAGTCTTACAGAATTCGAGCAATTAAATTGCACGAGACGCAATAATAATAAAGCAGATATACAATATATATATATATATATATATATATTATATATATATATATACGTATATAAATATGTATATAAAATGTACAGCAAATGGCGTCGCAGAAGCAGTTTGATTGAGACGTCTGAGACCTTGAGACTTGACAGCTCGCTGTGAATTACTTGGCTAATTTTGTCAGAGCCAGACATAAAAGGATACTGACACAGATAGACGATGACATGAGCAGACTGTGTGTATGTGTGCGAGTGGGTCGTTGATCATCATGTGTGTGTCTGTGTACTGTGTATAGACTGTCGATACTCGTGGGGGTTTGCATACGGTTCAAAAGTCAAAGTGCAATTAGCGCAGCGCTTCGTGTTTGGCTTTGCCAATATATTTATTTTGATTTCATTTTTTTTCTTGTATCACTGCAAATATTTGCTTTCAATTTCGTATGCAAATGTCGCCACGGCCTCGGCGCCATTAATCACAGCCACACAGAAGTGGGTGGAGCGGGTGGCCTTGTCTTATCCTCGGCGAAGCGAAGGCGGATGACAGAAAAAATAATTACGTTGTCATGTTTACGGCATACTGAAATTAGCTGAAAGTATCTGAATGTGCCCATCTTTGATGTTGATAGCGCAGCACTCGAGCCATTACAATTTATACCGTAAAAAAAAAAATATATATATATATATATATACATACATATAAATATATATGTATATATAATATATATATGAGCGGCTTGAAAATGGGCTGAGAGGCTTTCGACTTCTCTCTGGCATTTGGTGACTGTTGTGTGACTTTTGTTTTATGAAATCAGCTAAAGAGCATGTTGACCTTATTTCATGGCGCCCAGCGGAAATTGTCGCATTCAGCCGGCTGGCAGTGCGCTCGCACAGCACACCTTAAACCGGAAGCGGAAACATTATTCCCAAAATGTCAAAAAACATAACAAAAACCCATTAGACACAATTCTGTTTTCTGGGTCAGCACAAAAGCAGCAGCAGCAGGCAGCAGGCAGCAGGCAGCTTCAACTCCCAAAAGTGAAAACACACACAAAAACACGCCAAACAGAAGCGAAGCGAACAGAAGAGCCGAATAGCGGAAGAGCGGAGCGGCACAAAGAACGGGGCGAACGTAAAGCTAAAACAAAACGACGTGGGTGGCCCTCGTTGGGGACACCAAAACAGCGAATAGACTCCAAACTCGACTCAACTAAGCTGAACCTGGGCCTCCTCAACCAGCAACACAGCAAACTGCACTGCTGACCAGTCACGGTCGCTGTAGGAGGAGGAGGCGTAGAAGGGCAGCTGGAACGATTGCGGAAATCAAGTTGTGTCAACAGCTTAAAAGCCAAAATGTAATAAGCCAGGGAAATGTAATGTAATAAAATATCAAATATAAAATGGAGCTGGCTGGGAGAGCATTTGTTGCTATTCAAGCTTTTGCTGCTTTGAAATTGGAAACAGAGGGGGCAGTCAACGGCATAAACAACTAAAGTGGAAAAGTGATAAGGTGAGTGAGCAAAGGATACCCTATAGATAGGTTAGAATATGAATTCCTAATGAAGACACATTCATGTTGAACTTGAAAGTGGAAAGTAATCGAATTTAATGATAGTGATCGATCTGTGTTACTATCGATCATCTACTGTTTTAGTTATTTTTTAGTTAAGCACTTTAAATTTTGCTCCTATATGAAATTTAAATTTAAATGAATAAATTATTTATATATTAAATATAAATATAAGTAGATAATATAATATATAAAATGAAAGCAGTTGACATTAATATCTTTAAGTTTCTATTTATCAAGGAGTATATACATAAATAACTGTACACTTTTTGTTTCTAAGTGAATTATGACAGTATAAAATTACATGATGACGGCGCGCCAATATGGCCAAAATAATTAGACAATAACCTCACAAAGAGTTTACTGGAGTACGGCTTCAATAAAAGAAGTATGAAAGCAATCTCAATCAAAAATCGATTAACTCATTTCTTGCTTAACTTCAAGATTGTGGCTCAACTATCAAGAGTTAAGTGGCTATAAATGTAAATTTTCAATTTGTATAGTAAAGCTGATTTAATTGTTTTAAGAAAAATCGTTTCCATATATCTTATTCAACTACTGTTAAGTCTTTCAAATTGGCATACTTTGCAGCTCAAGTCAAGATTAGCAAGATTAGCAATTCTTTTGTTGTTTTCATATTTTCGTTTTGCGCAAAAGAAGATGCAGCAGATTAGCTTGCTGCTGGTAAAACAACAGAATCGAGCTCGGGGTGTTGGCCATAAAAAGCGTTGCTATAATACTGTGCAGCCGCAAAATATGCGATATTTTATTATTGTTGCGCCAAACAGTATGCAACACTTTATTTCAGCGCTATGTGCTTCCGCCGCTTCCTGTGCCTCGCAGCTCCCAAAAAGCATTTCACGTTTTATATTGCGATTTTTTGTGCTGCCTCTGCTGCTGCTGGTGCTGCTCCTATTACTGCTGCTGTTGCTGCTGGAACCCATCCAAGTGCTGACTCCTCGGGCTGTGCCAAAAACTATGCTACATAGTTTTTACATGCGATTTGAATGAGCACAAACGGATATCATGTCCTGCCCAGGGTGTTTGCGGCTGTCTGCGTGTGTGTGTGTGAGATGTTGTCCAAAGTAAGTAGCATATAAGTGCAATGGGAATCATTTTAAAACACTCGAAAGCAATTCAGATTTGCTTTTTTCCTTTTTAGTACTGAGCAGATTATTAGAACAGACGTTTTTCTTGGCGCCAGCGTCTGGCATCTTGTCAGCTGCTATCATAAGGCAACCAGAAATTATTATGAGCTGCCTGCCTAAATATGGCTAATTGTCGACACGAGCTCAGATCTGTGGCAACTGTGGACATTTTTGGATATGGATGAAATATTAATATCGTACTTTGTGGCGTTTAATTCGAAAGCAAACTATATTTTGCAGCTAAAAACGAAATAAATAGCTAACAAATAATATTAGAGCATCATTTTACATTACAAAAACAAAACTTCAAAGTAAGCTCTGTAATTAACTGTGCAATTAATATTCTGTGTAATTTAAGTACAGTACTTCAACTAGCTTCCATATGAATTTTATATTCTGTGAAAGGATTAACAAATATTAGACCATTTTATCTACTTTGTCGAATTATTTTACGCAACAGTCTCAACTAAATTATTAATAATTATTGAATATTGAAATATACAAAATTCTGCTTGATATTTCATTTGCGAACTCTACAAATAATTATTAAAGGTGAAATGAAGAATTAAAAAAATATTTTTTCTGATTCAATTGCATTTAAAATCGATTCCTTCGCTGATTTTACATATGTATATTTCTACATTTTACAGACTTTTTTACCCTTTGTTAATTGATTTCAATTATTATAGCCGATTCCTAGAACTTTTTAACAAGCCATTCTCGGCACATTGAACCATGCAGCAAACAAACAAATAAATAAATGAAAAAAAAAAAAACATAAAATAAAATAAAAATGGTTTCAAATCAAATATTCGTGAACTTTTCTCACGAAGCTTTTGTTATGTCATGTCCGAGCTGAGTTCAGAGCCAAAACCCTTTGAAAGTTCAATAACAAAATGAAAAAAAAAAAAACGAAAAAAAGAGAAATGTTTTTGTTTTTTTTTTTAACTCTGAATAAAGTTGGGAATAATTGTGAAGGGCCTTGTGGAGCGAGGGGTCGAGGAGGCGGCGAGACGAGACGCGCACAGTCGAGACTTTTTAATGGGCCGGCTACAAATTGCATTCGTTATAGGTTCGAGACTTGGGGCTTTTGACCGATGTTCCACCAAAATTTATTGACGAACGGGGCACGGGGTATGACAGGGGGCGAGGGGTGGATGGCACATTCGTGCTGAACGTTAATTTGATGTCCTTTGCTGCACTGTGTTGCACGCAATGTAAATGCTAATTAAGAGCGTTACATGGGCGTGCCAGCACTAACTGTGTGTATGTGTGTGTGTGTGGAGGGGTGTTTCGAATTGTGTTTGCTTCTTAATTGCGTAAACCAAGCATTTGATTAGTATTTGCACAGCAATTGACATTAAACAGTTCAATCAATAAAAAATTCAAACAGAAACGGACTCAAGTGTGAGACAGCCGCAAATATTTAATGTGTTAAGGACTGTCAAGGATGGTGCCGCACTCTTCTTCTTCGTCGATTATAACTACAATATTCTTATTAGCACAATCAAAGCTGGGTTGGTCGGCGGCCGGTGGGTTCGTTGGCCCCAGTCAGTCAGAAACCTCAATTAGGCTGTCAATCAGCGCGTCGAAGCGCGTCACTCGCTTCCACAATAATAGAGCTATTGATTTTCCGCATGGTAATACCCACATATACATCCACACATACACACATACTGCGTTTCGTACACCGCCCTAATGAGCTTCGGGGCGTGCATTGACATGGGCACGGCCCTGGAACGTCTAATTAGTTGACGGTTTAACATTGTTCGACGATTTGATTACAAATTTAATGCAAGCATCAGCAATATATAGAAATCTAAAAATAATAAACAATTGTAATCGAAGATTGCTATTCTATTGCTCATATTAATATATTTTTTTCCTGCTACAAATTCCTGATGTTGTGCTCAAAAGGCACTGTTAAAGTATGTTTGGATTAGGGCTGCTCAGCTTAGACAATTGTAAATATGATTCGCGGCAGTTTTTCAAGCTGATCAACAACTTATGAGCCTTGCATTTTTATACCCTGAACCCATTGAAAATGGGAAATCAGGGTATAATGGTTTTGTTAAAAGTATGTAACAGGGAGAAGGAGGCGTGGCAGACCCCACAAAGTATATATATTCTTGATCAGGGCGACAAACTGAATCGATTTAGCCATGTCCGTCTGTCCGTCTGTCCGTATGTATGAACGCGTCGATTTCTGAAGATATAGAAGCTAGAGACTTCAACTTTTTTTTAAAATGCTCGTATATAGCGCGCGCATATCGAGTTTATCACTAAAAATCGATAACTCATCCCGTTATTTTTTTATCGATCAAAAACCTTATCGAAAACCAGTTATAAAATTATATCTCCTACACCCTTAGAGCTAAAGTCTCCAAATTTTAAATGTAGACTCGACTGCACGTGATAGAATTTCGATTTTTGTTATAATTCACCCCCCACCCCTATATCCACCCCCTTACCCTCATCTCTGTAAAAGGCGTATTTCAAATACTAGAGACTTGAGCTTTGGCAAATATACGCATAGTAATGATAAAACCACATTCTGAAAGTTTCATGAAGAACGTACGTCCACAAAAAAAGTTATTGAACAATTAAGTTCCCATAGTAAGCCCACACTGCAGCCCATGCCTGTTAATGCGTGCGTGCCTATGGGTGTCTATGTATATGTTTGCGTGTGTGTGTGTGTTTGTTTAAGCTGAATGACACTAAAAATTATTGAAATGTCTGTTGCTCGGAGGGTTCAGGGTATCTCGTAGTCGAGCAGTCTCGACTAGAGCTTTCTTACTTGTTATTATTGGATTGTACCCATATTCGAAAACTACTTAAAATATATTGTCAGAAATATACGGAAATAGATGTATATCAACATATACCCAAAAATATTGAGTTAATTTGACTCAGACAGCAAGTCATCAATTGTTTTGGGTAATCAACTAATTGCTTCTATTCAAATTTACTTCTATCCAAATTTAACTTTCTAAGTATAGCGCATTATTATTTCGACTTGACCTAATCTTCTGCAATTCTCCAGAAATCCAGATTTACACAACTGAAACTGACTGTAGGTAATGCGTTTCTGAGTGGCTCTCATTTGAAGTGCTTAGCTTGAGCTCATAAGGCTGGGGCAACGGCAAATAAGCTTGCAGTTTCTTAAATAAATAAACAAAAGAGAAACAATACGGAAAAAATAAAATAATATAAACATATCAAGCATTTGTGCTCAGAAACCACTTGTGTTTGAGGAATTAAGCGTGGTGAGTGAGTAGAGAAATCGATTTATATACATACAATACATAAGTATAATGTGAGGTACATATTCTTAATATTAAATATTACTTCTCCAATCGGAATAAAATATGCAAAAAGCCTGGAAACATAAATTAAATAAATCATAATAATAGAAAACATGGCAAGTCCCAGAAAGTATTTATACTCTTGATCTGGACAACGAGCTGACTCTATAGAGCTATGCATGTCCATTCAAACGTTTGACTCTCAGTGAAACAAAAGAAGATCTCAAGTCCAAATGAATTTAATATGTTTGTATAATTTTGTAGACTTTTCCTTTACACACAAAAAGAAAAAAGAAAGAGAAAAGTATTTTAAATAATAACGATTTGTTCTTTTTGATTTTACATTTGAGTATAAGAAATATGAGTTTGATTCAGAAATTGGAACTAAAACAATAGGAAATTGATAAAAAAAAGTAAATAAAAGCATTCGTAGAGAGAAGGCTAAAGTAAATAGAATATATAAAAAATATGCATTTGCCCAAAGTCAATAATTCATAACAAATTGTCACAAAGCTGAAAAACAAAGGCTCATGAAATGCAAGACTCTTAATGCATATCAGACTGCTGCAGACGCACACACACATGCACATTTAATTGTCACTCTTACAAGCTCACACACAAACACACTCACAGAGAAAGAGAGTAAGCTTTGCTTTGCCAGCTGTAAGAAAAACCCAATAATGGGAATGAAGTTGTACTTGTAGCAACATTTGCAGCATCCTTACTTGTGTGTGTTTGTGTGTGGGTGGTTTGACAGCAGTCGCCCCTTATCGATTAGCGCATGTAACTGTTTCTACCTACGAGTGTGTGCACTTGGCCCTTTAAGTTATATAAGCTAATGGATTGTCGGACATTCAAAGAGAGAGTGAGAGGGAGGGCGGGGTTCCTTTTTGGCCGCTGCTGTAAATGAAAACAGGAAACGTTCTCGCATTCACTCATTCATTTAACACACAAAAGCCATTAAAGCGCTTTGTGTGAGCTTTGTTTTGTTTGTCAACAGCAACATTAGCGTTAAAAGGCTGCCCAGCTGTCCAGCTGTCCAGCTTAAAGTCAATTCGATCAATTTTTTTAAAGCCTCAAATATTTGCCTAGCATAATTTATGCGATTGCATTGAACTAACTGTGAACTTTCACTCAATATTTCTCGCTTGTTGCTGTGCTACCTCAATATTTTTATTATTGAAAGACTTTTGCCTCAGCTTTTACATCCTTTTTCTTGCTTGCGCCGCTTTCCTTGCGACTGTCTCGACGTCCAGCGCTTGGCAAAAAAGCGAGTCTTGCGGAAAAATCAACATTGCACAAAAGTTTTCCAGCACGCCCGCTGCCAGGCAGCCACACACTCAACCACCCACCAACCACCTACAAACCACCCACGCCGACCGCCCAGCTCTCTTCTATATCTTCTCTTATTTTTATTTTTATTTTTTGTTTTGGCTTAGCGTTGATGATGTATGCACTTTGAAAAGAGTTGAGCAAAGTGGTTTTTCGGGTTTGATGAGCTAACGTCAGCCATCCGCACCACCCACTCGAAATATGAGTGCTACCTCTCTCTATCTGTCTTTTTGTCTGTCTCTCTCTCTCTCTCTTGCTCTGTTTGCATTTCGTTGGCTGTATAATAAAGTTATTAATGGACTTCAATGGCGTTTCAATTATGCAATTTCTGCGATTTGAATTTAAATGATATTTTGATTGTTTACTTTGCCGGCATGGGTTATGGATTTCCAAAAACTTTTTTTCTGCTGACTGCGCGTTTTGTTTGCCGATATTATAGAATATCTAAGTTTCACTTCTATTGCCATACAAATAAAACTTTAATGTAGATTGCATGACAAATGAGAATGAACTGCAAGCAAAAGATGAGAGGACCTACACACATATGTACATACATATATGTATATGTATGTATGTAGTTAGCTTAAGGGTAATTGTATACGATATTTTAGTTTCACTAGGTATGTAGTACATATGTACATATGTACATACATACATACCCATAGATACATGAATGTTCCTTTGAGTAGATATTTAGATTTCCGATTTGTTATTTATTCGTAATATTAAATATATAAATTTTCTATATGTGTTATGTAAGAATAAGAAAAAATTGCAGGCTCAGACAAGATATCTTAAAAACGGTTGGGAACTTTTTCACATTTGCTTGTAGGCTGAGCCTATTGGGCGACAATTTGATCGACCGAATCGATAACTTTTGAGCTGAGAGATTTGAAACTAAAAATATAAGTGGTAGACTATATCGATGAATATATAATTATTGAATAATTGGCAATATGAAAATTAATTTATATTTATGAATTTTCGTAATAGCTAAAATAAATCTGCTCAAAAAATACTTAAAGTAAAATACGTATTAAAATTATATATAATTTAATTTGTAAATTATTTTATTACAGAATATTAAATGGTCCCATATGCTAAGCGATATATATCGCTTACATAGCTTTTTGATAGCTCAGAAAAATACCAAGTTTCAGCACTAACTTCATAAAGCTGGTCACACAGAAGTCTGGAGAAAAGCGAATTCTTCCAAAACGATTAGCTGTGAATTCATAAAATTGCTGCCTGAATATGAATTATCGCGGTGTAACCAAGTTTCGCTTACCAGTGAAAATATCGAACATGAAACACGAAGATTATAAAAAAGTGACAAGAGCAAAAAAGGCTAGACGTGACACAAAAGATCCAGATGGCTCACAAAATGAAGCGAAAACTGGCGAATCAAATAAGAATGAGAATGAAATGAAGGAAGGAGCGCTAAATGAAATCACTAGCCGTAGTATTAGTGATGGGGTGGAGGGTAATAGAGTCGATATGAAACCGGCCATTTCGGATTTCGATATAATCAGCATCTATACGGACATATCGAAGTTGACCACTATAGAGCGCTATCTGAATTTGTTATATCGGTAAGTCTGCAGTGATATATTTATGTACATATATATATTTATTGTTCACCTTCATAATATTTACCTTGCAGTCCCTTCACTTGCTCTGTATGCACGAACTGCCAGTTTAAGCTCTTTGAACTGGACTGCTTTCTGACGGAGTCAAGCTATGAACCGGAAAAGCACTCGGCAATGGTCGTACGGCTCTCGAATCCGACGTGCATCTTACAGCTCTACGATAATGGCAACATCTGCTGCAAGGGCTATTCGTACAATAGCGCCGCTCTGGGCATACGTCGTTTCTTTGGCACCATGGAGCATCTGGGCTATTCTCTGGTGTTTCAGAATCCCCGCTTCAATGTGGTCAATGCGACGTTCAGTATGCCATTCCAGATCGATTTGGCACTGCTCAGCATGGAGTACTGCGACGACTGCGACTATAGGCCCGAAACACATCCGTTTCTAATTTTCAAGATACGCAACTCAAACACTAAGCTGGCCATATTTAGCAACGGCTTCATCTATGTGATGCTATCGTCGATGCCGCGCCACACCCAGCAGGCAATCGCTTATATAATGCCCATTCTTTTCCGGCATAGAGATCCTGAAAAATCTATGGATACAGAGCTGAGCATCGGCGACATTAATTTCAAATTGCTCTGGGAACATGAACTCCAGCTGCTATATCAAAACACTGTCAACAATTCCAGATGAGCAACAATGTTATGTTAGCTCCATTCCTACTTCTGCTGCTCTTCTTCTTACTGTTTCTCTTGTTGTTGGCCAACTTTTATTTTTGATACATGAAAATACAACTTTTTCTATACGAGCGTGCATAGCCGGTATATGCTCATAAATGCCGAAATGCACCGCCCGGAGTAGAGGAAACTTTTTTGGCTTAGTTATTTAAATGACAAGAGCCGTTGCGCCAACACACCCGCACAACCACACATACATACACACACACAAATTATTTAAATATGTGCATAGCTAATTCCAAGAGAAAACAAAGAAAAATATTAAAAGCTTAAATTCAAACTAAATAAAAAATATACTTGTATATACATACGTATATGAACAATATACATATTTTTATTATTTTGTTTTGGGCGTACATCTATTAAAAATGGAAAAACATTTATGTATGTATGTATGTACATATATTTTAGATTAATACAAATGTATAAAACAAGGCACTGATAGACTGTCTGACTATATGAGAGATATCTCGTATATTTTGATGGGTAGGTCGATGTGGGTGTATACATATGTATATACATAGTAGCATATTCGATAAAGAGAAGAAGCTGTATTGCCGAAAGTTATGTCAATTAAGCAAAGAATCTAAGGTCAATGCCTAGTTAGGACTACCCACTAAAGCGTATCACATCTTTTTATTTTTATCTGCAACGTCAGTTGTTTTTCACAAGTCATTAGCTCCATTTGCATACACACACACACACATATATATATATATATATGTATGTATTTATAGAAATGTCAACCCATTGAAAGGGGTTGCGGTGTACAAACACTAAAAATCACTCACAAATTTACAAATTTACAATGTAAATGCGAGCTGCAGCTCATCGAAGTCCATGTTTGCATTTGCCAGACATAAAAATGAATGTGACGGGAGGAAGATGGGATTGAGGTTAGCGAAAAGCCATCAGAAGGTCGATTCGCAACGTAAATGTGTGAAATAATATTTGAAACTGTCGTTCGTTTCAGCTGCTGTCCATTTCAAACCTATTGCATTTGAATAGTTCTTTGTCCGCGTGCAAAAACAATTCAGTGTCATATTTGTGTGTGTCTCTTTCTCTCTCTCTGTCTCTCTCTCTCTCTCTCTCTCTCTCTCTTTGTATATGTTTCGCAAACACTCACACACAACGCTTACTCTCATGGCGATATTGCTGCAGCGGCTGCCATATAAGCGGATAATTTTCAGCATTTTCAACATTTTTGTTTGCAATTTTTGGTCGCATCCAACGGGACTTTTCCTGCTTTTGTTTGTGTGCAAACATTTTTGGGCCGTTGACGGCTTTTCGCATGTTTTCGCTCTGTTAGAGTAGCTTGTGGGCTGTTGGGATTACTCATTAGAGCCGTTTGACTGTGCGTATGAGAAGTAAGAATTATTGAATTGGAAGTCCATGACTAAGAGTTATCCTAAATTCGAAAGATTCGTATTTATTTTATTTACAGATTTACAAAGGGAATAAGGTCTCTTTCAGCCCATACGTGATACTAAATTATCGGTAGCCAATGAAGCAGAAGTATCATCCCCATTAAAAACATCTAACGTTGTATTAGCTTGAATATTTATTTTCAGCTTTATATTTACTTCATAATAACTTGGAGTAGCTCAGAAAAATTCATGTTTTTAATGAATTCGTTACATTTTTGTTATGGAAATATTTGCGCTCAAAGCAAATGAACTATAAAATCTGCTCATTTAAAGTGCAAGCACAGGAATGTAAAGCTCCAAATGCAAAATATAATTAATATTACTTTGGAGTGTGGGTGCGCTGGAGTGACCATGCCTTATTCTTCTTTTTGTTGCTTTTGCTGTTGTTGTTGTTGCTGCTGTTGGTTGGCTGAGGATTCTTGCAGCTGCTGCTTTCGTGTTATTGGAAAGGGGCACACATTTGTGTGTGTGTGTGTCTGCATTTTCATAATTTCTGCACAACAAAAAGCGAAGACCACTACAATAGCGCAAAAGGGACGAAACGAACGCAGCAAATTCCAAAGCGCTGGAATTTATGCAGCAAATATTAACTTACCACACAGACGCACACACACACACACACACGCACACATAAATTGTGTTCAAAATTTCTCATGCGATTCATGTAAAAGGCAGCACAGCGAATGGGAGCGAGGGAGAGAGAGCACAAGAAGTGTGGAAGAGAGTGGGCAGGGGGAAGGTCGCAACAGCCGCTGCCCAATTTGTGCATGGGCCAGCAAGAACTGACAACAAAACTCATTAGCAGAAGCGGCGACCGTGACCGAGACGGCAAGTATGCCGTTAGAACTGTGGGCATGGGCGTGCAGCTGTCTGATGGGAATTGAAGGGGGAGAAACAGGGCTGGTCAACCTAAGCCAAAACGCAGCATGCACTTCCGTTTCTGAAAGTTTGCGCTATTTTATTCATATTTTTACTGGGCCGCTGCTGCACTTTATCTTTCTGCGGCGGTCTTAGTTGGCGAAATTGTGTGCAACCACGAAAATCTAATAAGCGCGCAAATTTGTTGACATTGCGCAAATGTTTTTTACGAGCAGCGCTCGCAAGTCCAGCAGCCTAAGACGAAAAAACTTAGCAGCCCGCTCCCGCTGCCACTGTCACCCCCTCGTTACATTATGCTCCTCTCGGTCACTGGCTACCGCAAATGTCCATTAAAGAAGTCGAAAGTCGCACTTAAAGCGCAACGGCTGAAGCGAAGTGCAATGACAAAGAGCAAACGAGGCAGACAGAGGAGAGCGACAATGTGCAAAAGTGCGCGAGAGCAGGACAGAGCTAGTGGACGAACTTGACGTTTTTGACTTTGCTAAGTCGCGCACGATGTTGCGTTAACTTTTTGGCTTTTGCGCTTTGCAGACACAAAGAAGGCGAAAGAAGTGAACGAAAGCTCCCATCACATACCAGTCTGTCAGGTAGCACAACAAAGATGGCGTCGGAGCGGTGCTGCCAGACCGTCAGCTGATATGTCAGCGGATAGCCACAGTCGCGTCAAGACAATTTCATTAACCGCGGCGGCCAGCGAGCACGTTAAGTCGAACGAGCAGACTTGCCTTTGATTCTTTATCAGCATGCATACGCATACATACATACAGACATACACATATATGCATACATATGTATATGCATACTGGATGCTGCATAATGGACGCGTAAAGTTTTTTAATTATTTTTGTGGTCTTAAATTGCATTTCTCGTGAATCTGTGCAGCGAAAGGACGAAGGACGCGCTGTCCGTGTGAGAAGTACGACCACAAAAGCGCCGACTTTATCAGTGCCAGGCAATTGTCATCTGAGCTGGGTGGCTCGAGTATGTAAGAGGGAGATGGAGAGCAGAGCAATGCAGCGCATTCATTTAAGCAAAAGTGCAATAACATGTTATTTTATTTAAAGTATTTTATTTTTTTTTTGCCCACGTTACTTTTTGCTTTTGCCCTTTCATGTAGCCCGTTAACAGCAAGCGGCTTTAAAGCATTCCAGCCTTATTACGCAATTACAAGTGGATTGGCACACAGAGCGCACGTTTCGCTTTGTCCTTGCGTTTGCTCTTCCTGATTTCATTGAGGCAAATATACGAATAATTGAAATTACATACGACCACTCGTTCCACCAGGCAATATACCAAAATTATGGGTAATTGGTATGTATACTATTTAAATATACTTCGATTGCAATTGCGGCTTACGCATATGAATATTGATAAATGTCAAGGAGAAATCCATTTAAGTTCATTTTTCAGCCTTAAGCTGGCAACTCTTAAGTCAATTTTTGTGGCAGTGGGAGACTACGAGATACTCTCAGAAATTTATGCAATTCGCAGATTATGTGGAGAGTTGGCAATGCTTTAGCTGTGGTATGTGGTGAAATATATATGATATATACCTCGTATCTATACATATGTACATATAGAATATACATACATATATAAATTACTTGCTTCACGAGTTGATAAAGTACTTAACTTATTGCCAACTTTTCCCACTGAATCAAAAACCAATTGCAACTCTTTTAATTAAATATTTATTATGTAATTAGCCTCGCAGAGAGTATAAAGTTTTGCTGGCGTTCCACTTGCAAATCAATTAGCTGATATGTTTGCCTACAACAGGAAAAAAGCCGAATGGAAAATGTATGAAGAAAAGCTAGTGGAAAATTTTTGCCACCGCCTGTCAAAAGTCGTTGCAAGCCCCAAAAAACTTTGCCCGTTCATGCATTTTATTTAACACTCGACCAAAGGCAAACGGCGTACGCCCTCCAAACATGGCAAGTGAAGTTGTTACGAAAGCTCACATCAATTTTAGCCAAAAAAGTGGGTTAGGGATGCCAAGCATGCACATATGTATAAATATATGTATATATATCTATGCATTATATATACATAAACTACCAACACGATTTCAATTTGCCTCGTTGATAAACGGCTGTGGAATTAATTCAGCCGGCTCATACAAAATGCCTCACATTTTTTTAGTTTTATCTGTATTTGAGGTAAAAATATTTTCACTTTTTAGCTGTAATTTCACACACACTCATACATACATACATGCCCGCATACATGTATATTTATGTATGCAAAAAAAAAGTTGACTTTCTTTTGACTGTGCCTGGCACCGTCGTCTTCGTCTTCGTCTGCGCTGGCCACGCCCCCTCATGAGCGCCCGCCACCCGCCCCAGTCATGTGACTTAACTGTACTAAATAGTTTCTCACGTGACTCCTGCACATAAAAAATGGCTTTATTGCTGCACACGTATTCATTAATGGCAGCAATGAACTCACATGTGAATCGAGTGGGTCGAACTGGGCCAGCTTCAAGAATTCCAGCTTAGGTTGCAGCGTGAGCTAAAGGGTTCACCCAGCCACCCACAAACACACACACACACAAGCACACACATAAACTGTATTGTTTGTTGCAACTATATTGTTGCTTGGCTGCACACAGAAAATGGTTGCAAGTCGTCTGCACAGGAAGTGCATATTAATTGTGAAAATTTGTACAGCTATTTCTTCGAAAATAGTTGGCTGTTGCTGCTGCTGCTGCTGCTGCTGCTATTGCTGCTATTGTTGTTGTTGTTATTGTGTCAGGCAGTGAGTGGCTTACCTGGTGTAAATCCATGGCTCGACTTGGCTGCAGTGCCAAAAAGTGGAGCATGATTGCAGCACTTGAGCAGCTAGTCAGAGTTTAATTTTTGGACTTAGCCAGGATATACACGTATACCAAAAAGTTTCCTTCCAGAAGCAGCAGCAGCAAGTTTAAGGGGTATTAAATAATCACAGAACCATTAAGTCAGACAGTTAAACATAAGTTTTGCTTTAGAAATTATGCTGGTTTGTCTGATCGCTGCAGAACGTGCAGCAGATTGAAAACAGTTACTAATTCTGAGATTGATGTAATGGAATATAGGCAAGGAGATAAATAGATGCCTTACAAATATTTTATAATTAGAAAATGTTTATCTAATATTTAAGGCTTTCAAACTTTTCATTGCTGCCAGAAACTTGCAATTGCTTAAAACTTGGCAAGACTTTTACGACTCTGACAGCTATCAAAGAAAGAGCTGGTATTTTTGAAGCACACAGACATAGGCAAATAGATGAATGGAGGCATGTAAATCAACTCAGCTGTGGGTAATATTCTGATGCACAACAATTAATTCATTCTCGTTCATAATATCCTTGTAACTTGCAGTTCTTCAATCAATATAATCCCTTAAATAAAATATATAACAATATCAAAAGCCCCAACTTTTCAGGTTTTAAAGTATTTTCAAATTACAAAAACTAACTAAAGCTGCTGTATAAGTGAATAAAAAATTTGTGTTTACTATGAATATTCGATGCAGTTAGCACATGCAATTTGAAAATAGATTGTAGCTGTCGATTGGCAGCGTCGAAGTCCACCGAATGTTTCATTCAATTTGTGATATGCGAAAAATGCTGCCTTGGCCTTCCGCTTCCTGCTGTGGATTAAAACTGCAATAGTTCAACGGCTTAATGGCCTTTCGGTTAGACCACATTTCAAATGTGGTTATGTTTTTCTTGAATTGCCAAGCCGCAAAGCAGAGCTCGGATTAAGCCATATGGACAGCTGCCATGCATACTAGAACTATGTAGAGCAGAAGTTCAAGAGCAGCATTCGGCAGCATCCAGCATCGATTTTTGCTGTTGAATAAAAATGTAAGCATTTTGTTGTTTGGCTATAAAATTAAAAACCAACACTCGCATAGAGAGTGTGTGTATATACATGTATGTATGTATGTATGTATGTATAACATACATGCTTATACATCTCAGGCAATTGAGAGTGGCAATGGCTGAGGGCCTGTGTGGATTTTGGATCTGGAGCGGCATCATCCATCGTAGTGGCTGCTGCAATTTGTTTGAACAACAATTTTTACAAATGAATGCATTCGTGTTGTGTTCGTTTTAATTTTCATTTTCATTTTCCATTTCCATTTTGATTTTCATTTTCCATTTAACGGCCAACAACAAGAGCCAACACAATTTTTAGTTAATTAATGGCAAGTGTTTTGGCAGCAGGGCGAAGCGCAACAACGTCTACATCAGTTTCAATGTTGATTTTCAGCTCGGTTGCAACCAAGCAACAATGACAACAACATACAACAACAACAACGTGCAACAACAATGCGCTCAATTGGCTCAAAATGAGTTTTTATGCGATTTGCATGCTCTGAATAGGGAAATAAGTGCAAACAATAGCAAAAGCAACTCAAGCCAACTCGTCTGCAGCTTGTTTTTTCTCCAGCTTCGTCTGCTACTGCTTTCTTTTCTTCTTCGCTCTCTGCTTGTTCTTCTTCGTCTTCTACTTCTCACGCCCAGGCATTTTCATAAAATTCTCTCATATTGTTTTGCCATTTTGTTGCCTTACAATTTGCATTTGCATAATTTTCATTTTTATGATACGCGGCTCATTTTTCTGTTTTTCTTAATTGTTTCTGGTTTGGCAAATTATGAAAAAAAAAACCGCAAGCCTAAAGAGCTCATAGCAAATTGCAGCTCCGTAAAACAGTCAGGAAAAAAGAGAGTTTATCCACTAAGTAATACTCTGTAACGGACGTATTGATTTGAAAGAGCAACCGTCTCTAGGCATTTGAATATTATTATTAATTTTATTATCATATTTTAATAATAAGCTGAAATTTGAATTTGTATTTTTTTTTTATTTTTCTCTGGATTTGCTTATTTTTATTTATTATTTTTTAATATTATTATTATTTATTTAATATAAACTTGTTCTTTATTTATTTTCGTTAACTAATTAAATTTTTTTTTATGAATTTAAAAAAGTTTATTTATATATATTTGTAAATATTTTTCACTCTATAAAACACATTGTTTTTTCCTAACAAATTATACGTTTTACTCCATAGCTTTTGTTGCTGTTGTAATTGTAAAAAGTAATGGGAATTCCGCAGCCTTTATCGCGTCGTATCAAGCTTAAAGAGTGGCGTTAGTGTTGTACTCAATGATATGCTCGTATAGTTCTTAATGCTCTTAGCAGGCATTATAGCTATAGGATATTATAAAACAGCGCACAGCTAAACGGAGCAGCACAAAACATTTAATGCGCACAATTACTTTGCATATATTACGGCGTATGTGAGTGTCCGGCGCAGATTTGTGTGTGTTTAGCCGGGGAGTGGGAAGCAGGAGTTGTAGTGGCAGTTGTAGCTGGAGTTGACTGCAGCTGGAATTGCCAGGCTTTTATGGTTGCCACGCTGGCCAGGCCGACTTCTTTTACATAATAAAAGCGTAAACACGTTTTCACTATTGGCCAACCAAACAGCGCCGCCCATTACATTTTGGAGCCGACATCGGTTCTGGCCTAAAAGTGCGCCTCTAAGTGGCCAAAGGGTCGGGGATCGGGTCCGACCATCCACATACATAGTCCAACGCGTGGCTCTTGCGAATAAAATAGGCCTTTTGGGTAGTTTTATGAATTGTTTCAATGCTCATTTACCGGGTGGCCTAATGGGTGCATTGCCTTCGCATTCTGGCCAATATATTTACTCTAAGCAGTGGACACGAATGTTATTAAAGGCCCTATAAAGTGCATAAGGTCTAGCTGCTTTTATGGCATTACAATTGTTATGGGAGCCTTCTATAGAAACATATGCTCAGCCTAATGTTTTTGGGGCTTAGTAGTGGGAAGATGCTTTATGTGAAATGGACATGTGGAGCAACGAAATGTTATGGAATTCTATGAAAAGTATTTACATTTTATGTGGAACATACAATTTGTTCATAAGTTTTATTTTTTTTATAAAACGAAAATTTAGATTTGGGTCCTCAAATGATTTTGAATTACAATCTGTTCTCATTTATGACTGATTTTCTTATCCTCATAATCAGAATTCTTAAATCGATTTCCTTTTGCAACGTCAATTTAACTTTTAAGACTTGTCCTTGATCTCTGAGTTGATTTTGCATTTCAATTCAAACTTTGTTGCTCAATTTTTGTTACCTACATTTATTCATAAATTGTAAAGTTCAGTTGCTTAGTTTGGCAAGCGCGCATTTCTTAGTTTTAGCCCGTTTTCTGAAACTAACTGAAAATTCCCATTTAGCGCGTAGGTCGCTGCTCGATTCACATCTTTTAAGAAACGCTTCTACATGGCTTTGAATACACTTGATAGTGGTATATGTTTTTTGACAATAAATATGTTTATCAAATATAAGAAATAATAATAATGCTAGTAATATATAAATAATTTAAGCAATAATATTAAATATAGTTATGAAAATATCAGAAGGCAATTCCATGGTCTTATTGTCTCTGTGTTTTTATCTTTCTTTTAATTTGTTTTTTTTTTTTTTTTTAAATATATTAAAAATATTTTCTACACATATATATTTTATACATATTTTTATAACAGCTAGAGTATTAATTGTGCGCTGTGCCGCAAATTTTCATTTTATCTCTTATTCTTTTGCCTCAACCACTTCACAGTGCAATATACACGCATTTTTCTGCATTGCCACTTCGCTGTGTGTGTGTAGAGTATACATAGTTCTACGCACATACACACACACCCTTACATAAGCTTCGCCCACTTCAACACCCACACACTATACCAGCCGAAGCAGATTACTAAAGTCGCAGCTAACATATTTTTGCACACTGAGCGCTAGAAAAAACCGAACAGGAAACGCAAGTGAAGAAATTGCAAGAAAAAGAAGCAAAATATAAGAAAGCGAAAAGCAATGTGGCAAATGGAAGTTGAAATACTCTAGAATAAGAATTATGTAGATTGTATTTATATATGGAAATAAATGTATATGGAAATAGGTAGATATTTACATATAAATAATGAAAGGCTGAAGAAGAGGTATAAAAGTAGATTGAATTTGGCTTGAGGGGGACATTTTTTTGAGAAATAGATCTGTTTAGTGTGAATGACTAGATTAAAACCAGAGTTGATCATAGTTTTTCAGAAAAATTATTGTATTTACCTTTAAGAGCATCATTGAAACTTTGTCACTTATGTAACATTTAATAAAATTTTACTACAGACGTAGCACAAAAAGTTACCTTTACATAAAAAATCCAATCAAGTATAAAGCTCATATACCCCATATCTGAGAGTATCATATCATATACATATATGTATGTACATATAAAAATATATATATACATATATATATATCTAACTGTTGCAAGTGCGCTAAAGTTTCATGCTTCATTGGACGCCGACGCCAGCCAGCCCCGCTGCTTGGTTGGTGCTGCAGCTACGTTTGCTTCGCAGTCGCGTCTGCTTCAAGAACAATCAAATTTGCAGCCAGCTGAATTTCTGCTGTTGCCCCTGGGCATAATATTCTCCAATGTGAAGTTCTCCATTCCCACCTCGCAGTTGTTGTTGTTGTTGCACATGCAATGCGCTGCGGCAGCACTTTCATAATCGAAACGCCAGCTAACCAGAGCCGATAGTCGAACTGAGCGACTGCCTGGCTGGCGGGGGATACTTTTTGCCTCCTCTTCCCTTCACATTAAAGCCATAACGGGGCACACTTGAAATTTAAAAGGCTCCAGGACCCCATTCATTGTCTGGCAGGCACTCAGCCACACATATGCTTAACGCTTACGGCTGGGAATATGTCTCCCACTCTATCCGCCTCTCGCTCTCCCTCTCTCTCTTTCTCGTGCTGTCGCTGTCTCTGTCTTCGTCTCTATCTCCGGGCTTAGTTTTGGCTTAAACGTTGCCATCTTTGTTAGCGTAGTGTGGGGTTTCCTTGGCTTTTTTCCTTTGCTTCTTTCACTTTTTTATTTGCATATTTTAATGCAAATTGTGCAGAATTAATTTAGTGCTGTTTAGTCTGCTGTCTCTGTAGCCCGTTTCTGTCATCCCCTCCTCCCTTCCATCCATTCAATCTCCCAGGCAGCAAACCAAAATGTTTAGCCACAATTTTTGGCTGTTCGTGTCGAGTGGGCGGTTTCGTTTCATATGTAAATATTTCGAGTTTCAACTTTTATTTCCTTCAAGTTCGTCGCTTTTCTTTATTGTTTATGCTTAAATTGTGCTTCAAGGCGCATTGAAGTGTGGCCTAGTTTTATGCCAGGGGCTGGCTGAGGGGCCAAGGGGCCAAGGGGCCAAGGGGCCAAGAGGTCGAGGGTAAAATATATTTTATGAGCTATATTATGTAAACTGAATTTAGTTTCTGGCATTTGCTCTCTGCCTCCATTCAGCCAGTTTGTTGCTGAATTATTCGACAAGGCGCATTCAACTGGCACCACAATTTGCTAAGGGTCTTTTCTTTTTGGTTTTTTTTTTTTTTTTATATGTGAGCTGGAAAGGGTTAACAAAAAAGGGATATGTAGAGTGTGTGGAGGCGCATATAAGGTTTATTTTGTATGGTTTAAGGGTTTTCTGTTAATTTTATAAACTTTACTCAATTCAATGAACAATATAAAAAGCTTAATTTAATTCCAAATATACCCTATATAAATTGAAATATACCCTAGATTTAATTTACTTCAAATTTGGATTTTTTTCTACAATGTAAATACTTTAAATACGACATATATTTTTAAAGCTTACAATGTTTCACTTGCAATTATTTACTTTAAATCGCTTAGACTTTGTTTTCTTGGCTCAGCGCATCGAGTGCTGGCTATTTGGCGCTTGGCACAAAACTAAAAGAATTATTGGAGAGAATTGCATGGAAAAATTTCACTCACGTACAAAGGAAATTAAATGAAATGAATTTCTGAGCCGTCCTTCAGTTGCTGCTCCTAGTTATCTACATAGCTCGCGCGTTTGTCTTTTCTCTTTTTTCGCTTTCACGCAGTCGTCGCGGCGGCAGCTGCAACTCGGCAGCGTCCGCGAAATTTATGCTGATCATTCATAATGTCAGATGCGAGTGAACAGCGCAGCGGTGAAAGGCAGAGGTAAGGCCTAGGAGGCTCAGGAGCTCTAACGACCGGAAACAGTCAAAATGAATGTGCATAAAGTGGGTCAGATCAAGCAACACATGAGAGCTTTCACTTTAAGTTAAAGCTAGAATGGAATGCGCTCTGCGGGAGCAATAAACATATATCTTTCAAATTTATTGGGAACATTTTAGTTCACTTTTTAAATAAAGAAACAATCGATAAAATTATATTTTTTCTTTCATGTTCAATAAAATATTTAAAATGCTTTTTCTTTTCGAATTAAAAATAATATTTTGCTAAAATTAAAATAATAATGTTACAATTTTTATATACTTTCCGAACTAAAAAAAATTATAAAAGTATTCTTTGAAATTGAAAAAGAAAATAATGTTAAAAAATGTTTAACTTTGGAAAAGTCATTATTTGAATGTAAATTACTCATATTTATTTAATACAAAAATTATTTTATATTTTTATGTATATTATTCATATATTTACTTATTTATTTATTTTTATTTTTTTAATTGAACTATTTAAAAAGATGCTGGAACTTGTTTACAGCTGTAAAGCAATTGTTTATTCATAGATGCCACAAAAAAAAAAAAAAATAAATAAAATAAAATAAAAACAAATAAATATAATAAATAAATAAATAAAATAAATTCTATAAATATCTATACCAATTTATGTGTATGTAAAATAAGTTGGTAGATGAAATAAATTAATGGGGGGCTTGGTGGAAAGGTAGGTGAAGCAATAGCAGAAAGAAATCAACAACGCAACACAAAAGTCGTGCACAATAAGAAAAAGGAAAATCAATTTCCGCTTTCAAAATAATTCCAAAGCAATACAAAGCTGTATGAATCGAGCGCCAAGACGGGGCTGAACTGAGCTCAGCTCTGCTCGGCTTGAACAATGGGCGCGAGCGGCGACGGAGAGCAGACTCAAAATCGAGGTGGAGATTGAAGATAATGGCAGGGGATGGCAGTTGGGAGGGGGCCGAAAGAGGGGTCTGAGAAAAAGTTGCCATTATCCTGTGCGCCAGCGAGAGATAAGATATTTGCACAAGAATGGCATTCAGTTGATAAAATCCGATTTGAAAATGAGCGAATGCCTGGCAATGAGCAAGGCACGCGGCAGCGTCGCCCCTATCGAATGGCGGATGGCGGCAAAAGCTGTAGCAAAACAAAGTGAGACACAGTCAGAGACAGAAAGAGTGGGTGACTGAGAAAGGGAGAGAGACAGAGACTGAGAGGGCGGCTGTGTGGGTGTTTTAAAGGAGTCTGGCCTCGTCGCTGGCAAGGATAACAATTTTATAAATAAATATTTGTGCGCTCTGCAAAGTTGCCTTCGCTCCTTTGCGTTTCGCTTTTGAACTCAACTATCTGGCGATAAATCATTTGAAGTTGTCGTTCCCTGCAATTGGCCCGGTGACAATCTTTGTACTGAAAAATGGAAAAAAAGAAACTGAAGAAGGAAAGACATGGCAAGTGAAAAAGAAAAGCCAAGAGAAAAAAGTGTAAAACAAAAACTCAAGGACACAATCACAATCACCAGCAACTACAGCTGCTGCTGCTTTTTACGCACTTTCGCCCGTAAATTTGCGCCGGGCTGTAGTCGAGCGCAAACCGGAAGCGTGTCTCCGTCTGATAGTCCAACGACTTCCGCTGCTGCCGTTTAATGCTTTTTAATGAGTTGCTTCTGCTGCCGCCTCCACTGCCTAGCAGCGGGCAGCGACGACATGCGAACTTAATCGATTTCACTGATGACAGCTTTTCGCATGTGTAAACCCGAAAATTCCAATCGGCAATCGGAAAATCAATTCAGTTATATATGAAAGACTTTAACGGATTCTAGGAAGTCACTTTATTAGTTTAATTTAAAAGTATTTCTTGAAATGTTTTTTTGTTTTTAAAATTAGAATAAATTGATTATAAAATCATTGAATTTCTTAAAAAAAAAAATACCTCCTGGAACTTCAATCTATGCTAATTATGCCTTTTGCAGCGGCCCAAATGTATGCTGGGCTTGGTTTTCACCAAGATAGAATGGTAATAGTTTCTTTAAAGTAATTAAA
The DNA here is from genome assembly GCA_035047565.1 of Drosophila mulleri. Classification (NCBI taxonomy): domain Eukaryota; kingdom Metazoa; phylum Arthropoda; class Insecta; order Diptera; family Drosophilidae; genus Drosophila; species Drosophila mulleri. The sequence goes on from JAWNPK010000012.1 coordinate 6,825,378, forward strand.
TTTGTAACCAATTTAAAGTGTTATGAAATCCATTATTTGTTTATGTAAAACTAAATATGAATATAGCGAATACTTGAAACTTAATTAATTTATGAAGTTATGAAATTATTGTTTATTATTTATATATTTGTATTTTATTGACGTTTAATTAGCTACTTTTATTATTTTTTATAAATATATATTTTATACTTATATGCACATGTCTTTGATATGATATCAGTATGAACAGTCACTTGGGCGTGAGCAACAGCATCAAAGAGTTAGTTGCTAAGCTAAAACCAAGTTGAAATTGACTTTTGGAACAGTCACATATGTGTGTGTGTGTGTTTTTTTTTTAATGCGTCTGAGCCGATTGATGATTTTTGCAATCGCCTTTGCCTTTGCTTCGATTTTTCTCTTCTATTTTTTTTTTATTTTTATTTTTTCTTTGCTTGATGTGTCTTGGAGCATTGTGTCCAAATCGGTTTTGGACGACAGTTTAGAATTCGATTGGCTGGCCTGATTACTTATGCCGGTCAGGTAAATCTTGTAGAAATTGCCCCAACCCTCTAAATTCGCTGCTCTCACTCTAACACCTCTCTCTCTATCTATCTCTCTCTCTTTCTATCTCTCTGTGTTCTCAGCTGGCTTTCGTTTTTGTCAATGTTGATTGACTCGATTTGTTGCTGGCGTCGCTTTAAAGTACTTGAATGGAACTTTAATTTGTTTTTTCCTTTGGTCAGATTTGTCTGTCTTTTGGTTAGATGGAGCGAGAGAGCGATAGACTGAGAGAGGGGGAGATAGAGAGCATCATGGCGGACGGAGTTCTTGAGCCCGCGGCGCTTGGCTTTCTGCGTGCCGTGCATTGATAAATGAGCGCGCTGCAAAGGTCGTTGCCAGGGTCGCGGCTCCTTATTCTTTCTCTTTTTTTGGGCTCTCCTCTACATTTTATTATTTGTTTATGCGCTGACTGTCCGCTGCTTTGGTCTATTGAAAACTGCCCCCCCCCCCAGTCCCTCTCTCTATCTCTCTCTCCCCCTCTGCTGGCCATACCCGGAAGATAAACAAGTAGCCGCAAATGGCGGGTCCAAAGTCGATGGCTGCTAACAAATTGTGGGCAATATTTTTGTTTCATCAACAGTGTCCTTGTCGTGCTGCTGCTGCTGCTTGGGGCCGTTACCAACTTTATTGCATTATTGAAAAACTTGTCCAAATATTTTGAATGTGTAGAAAAGCTTTTTGCTCTTATTAAATTTCTATCCCACTCTCATGTCGCAGTTCATTTAATTGTATCAAAATATATATACATATACAGTGCTATAAAAATTCTCTAGAATTTTAAGATTCGGCCTACCTTAGTTGTTGGTTGCTGTAACTGCAGTTCGGGCAGCTCTGCTCACTTTTCGGCCTCATACAATTTGTTGTTGTCATTTTTGCACATGATTTTATTAATACATTTTCCCAGAGTTTTCACATGGTAATGAAAACTTTATGATTTTACAGGCGAGCAAAATAAATATACAATTTTGCTTTATATAATTCTGTTTTTGTTTCTGCACTTCACAACGTTGCAAATCAATTTTAATCAAGCGAATTCTTTTGAGGCTTAATTAAATTTCACTTTATATAATTCTCGATAGTTTTGCATTTTTGTATTTCCTCCTCTCGCTCCCTCTCTCTGGGTGTGTGTGTGTGTGGGGACTTCTTTTCATTTTCGTCAAACATTTATGAGCTGAAAAGACAAATTAAATATTTGCAATTAATATTACTTTGTGTGGCATTTTATTATTAAGGCACAAAGAAGTAACTGATATTTATTCATTTACATTTCAGCAGTGAAATTCGATTCGAGCGCCTTACGCATTATATTTTTGTGACAGCAATATTAATTATCTTTTCAAACGTATTTTTTGTGTAATCTCTGTTACAAAGCACGTGTAAGGTGGATGGCAGCGCTCAGAAAATTCATACAACTAAAGCAGAATATTTGAATGCGGAGAACATAATATATTAAATAATAAATTCTGCATGTTTCTATACAATATATATTATATAAATCTAATAATATATAAAATGAATTCTGCCTCTATAGAGCAGCATTTAGTATTATTATATTTTTAACATTTTATTTAAGCATTTTGTTTATGTTATTTATGATTTTATTATTATTATTATTTTTTTTTTTAATTCTTTATACTATTTTAAGTTTTGGTATTTTTTTTTTTAAATTTGATTTATAAATTTAAAAAATCCCCAAAGAACTTTTATTTTATTTTACTTATTTTGTTTTTTGTATTATATAATATTAATATGATATATCCGAGTATTTCCAATGAATTTCGGATTAAAATTGAATTTGATTGAAATTAAAATTGATTTGGAATTAGATTTACAATCAGCTTCGATCACTCCATAGCCAACCTCAGGCTCTGTCTATCTGCATAGCTGGCTCATCCATATTCAGTCAACTGCCTTGTTCAAATTACATTTATTTAGCCTTAAGCTCACACTTTCTGATAACTCTGGAGCACGCCATACAATTTGCCTCGCAGCATTTCCGCTCTGGGCGTCCCATGCGGCGAATGCGCAATTTGTATGCCATACAAATGTATTATTTATATGTACATATAGACGATAGCATATGAATGAACTGTATTATTTTTATGCAGCATGCAAATATAAAAACGGAAACGTGGCTAATTTTCAACGTCTCCAAATGAAATCAATGGCAGCTGTCAGCGCATTGCGCCCCGCGCCCCTGCACCTAGATGTTAAAATGATAAATAATAGAAAAATGCGCATAGAAATTTGTTGGGGGTCTAGCTGTGTTAGGCAGAGTGATAAATGTGCGTGACAAGCGTCTAACTCTTGGGCTTTTGGCCTACTAATGTGTGCGTGTGTGTGTGTGTGTGTGTGCAGTGCGTGAATATAAGTCGATTTTAAAATGTGTGCGTTGTATTATTGAATACGACATTTATATGCCACCACAGGCCACATGCGCATTTTCACATAATAGATACAGCGCACACACACACATACATATATATGTATATACGGCTATAGATACAGATACAAATGCGCTGCCATTTGACCTAGCGACTGTCAGACGCACGCATTTTGGCGGTTGACATTGTGACAAAAGCCGAAAAAAAAAACACTACAGCGCACAATAGATGCAGATAGACACTCATTCACCCACACATACATATATGTATGTATAGCACATATATACATACATATACTCGCTTTGTTGGCCAAATGAGCCGACAACTTTTCACTAATTAGCTGCAATTTCAATTAGGCGCATAGAAAACCAAAACAAACACGATCTACGCAAAAGGACAAACACAAATTTCAGAACTGAAATAAAACCAAAATTTTTTAAAATTCCCTATAAAGTTTAAATGGGCTTAACTATCAATGAATGCTATTACCAAACAAATCAAACAAAAATATATAAATCTATATTAACAACAAATTGTAAACAAAAATGCAATATATTTGTTACATTGGACAAATACGAGTTGTATTAAGTTGCTAGTTGCAACTGCAAGATACCCTGTATATTTGAAAAGCTTGTTAGAGTAGAGAGAAAAAGAGGAGAGAAAAAGGAAATCTACAATATCTGAGGAGGACTCTAAGTTTATGATAACAACAGGCAACTCGCCATACTTTTTGAGTACACCTCGCATACACTTTTATACAGCACTCGGCAATACTCTAATACTCTTTTGATCGTCAGGTATTTATACAACACATTACTTAGTGGAAATCGAATAGCTGCTGCCCACAAAATAATTACCTCACATAATTTACTACAAAAGAGTATTAGACATGGTATATACACAAATACACGCACACACACACACCCACACACATTCATAGAACAGCTCGTTGAAGTGGTGGGTGGCGGTGGGCAAATAGCAACGAAAACGATAAGTGGAACGAAAAATAAATTAGAATTTTTGTTTAATTGGAAATTTGATGCGAAATAACAAAAATGTTTTCACTTCTTCATTGTTGTTGTTGCTGTTGTATTTTAATATTGCTGCTGTTGCTGCTGTTCCTGTTGTTGTTGTTGTTGTTATTTTTGTTGGTTTTTCGCTGGCTCGCTCGTTCGCTTTTCTCCAGCGCTGACATTGCGCAAATTGAGCTTTTCTCATCATATTAAATTTCATCAATATGTACCTATTATTTTCATTTTTAGCATCATTATTTCTGAACATGAAATATGGCATAAAATACTGGAATATCAACACAACACTCGACGTTTCAGCGTTTCAGCGTTCTCTGCAAGACAATTACAATTGCAATTTATACGGAATTCTATGGTGGATATGCCACACGGCTTTTACTTTTATATTGCGTTGAGCGAAAAATGTAAGTGAGACCGAACTGCCAATTAGAAAAAAATAAAAATAAATAAATAAAATAATATTGTAATAGCTAGTAGATGGGGGAATTTGCAGAGAAATATCCATCTAATGATGGAGCGAATAAATTGTGTGAAATTCAAATTGTCTGAAATTGAGTTCCTTAGCTGTTCGGGTTTCAATTATGAATACACAGATCGTGTACTTTTTTTATTTCGAATATCTATACTCTTCACTCCCCCTCTATATTCAATTTGATGAAAAAAAAAACATAATGTTTTTTAATCGTATATTATTCACTTTGAAAAATTGACATGCAATTATATGTAAATGTCCGAATCACGCACTGAAAAATAATTGTTAATTAGGATAAAGTCTATCTAGCAAAAATAAAAGTTATTCAGAAATGAATATAACCATTCGAGCGCAGTAAGCTAAGCTTCTGTTTATATTGGATGATTGTGTATGTAATACTTAACCAAAATAGAAGCATATAATGATTGGAGAAGAGCTCTGCATAGGGCGCAGCAGCTCTTCTAATCCGGTACCCCGATCTGAAGTCTCTAAATTGTGATATCAGCTTTCACTCGATGCTTCGCAGCAAAAGACTTGATGCCTTAAAAAAAAAAAAATGTTTTATCTCTTATATGAGATTTATTTGTTTGCACATGTATTTGTATTGAACATAGATTTTTTTTTAAAGAATATATCTTTTAATAAATATGGAAAAATAGAAATGTATAAATATATTGAAATTTGCTAGACAAATTAAAAAATTTTTCATATTTTCTCTTGCTTTTATTGTGCTGCAAGCAAAGAAGTAAATATATTTTGAAATAAGGTTCTTCTACTGGCAATATTCATAAATTCAGGCGAAGCCTGGAGGCTTTGAGTGCAAAATGTTGTTGGCTTGTTCAAATAACAAGAAAAATGTATTTCATATAAGTATTATATACGTATCGCTTCTATGTACTTGTGGGCTTATTGCAATGATTTTTTATTTAAATAAATTGTGGCTTAAATATGAAATATGTATAAGCTATGCCCGTGTTTCTTTGAAAGGCAACTCGCATGGCCAAGATGGTTTTTAATTGGTAATCTACAAAAATTTCAAACGCTGCAGAAACGAATGAACAGCGTAAAAATATTATCGCTTTAGCAAAAATAAGAAAAAAACTTTAAATTTTCGGCACACCATTCACGCGGCCATAAAGTTTGTTAGTTGATATAAGCCAGAATCAAATAAATTCAACGCATTTCACCCCCTTGGCTGTGCATGCTCTAGCGTCATTTTGGTTCATTGTGAATGGCGAAAAAGTTAAAACGCATTTCCGACCGCGCCCACTGGCTCCTCCACGCCATCCGCCTCTTCCCCATTCGCCTGATGTGTGGCGCATTATTAACGCACATAAAACTCGCATATAAAGTGATTTAAATTTATTAAATATAAAAACGCGCGCTGCAGCAAAGATGCGCGCATAACAATTGCAATAAAATTTAACGTGCATCGATAAAAATATAAAATCCAATAAAAGCAACAACAAAGCAACATCGATCTCACGCCTACGAACAGACAGGCCGTGCAGAGCGGAGAGCGAGAGAACTTCATTACTTATTTGAATGGAAAACCAAAAAAAAAAAAACAAGATATACAAAATAATGGAAAAACTCACAATAGAGCCCGTGAATGGACTCTGTGGTCCAGTGGCGGCGGGCCGAAGGGGGTTGCCTCTATTTATGCCACACAAATGAAGCGTATGAGTCGAGTCGAGTTGAGCCGAGTTGAGGCATCAACAAAGGCGCGCGTTAAATGTTTTACGTTTATTTAAGAGCTCCTCTCCACATATATTGTATAATGCACTCGCCGCACTCATGAATAATAATTATCATTTTTCAATTTCGAGCAACGTTTTCTCGCTTTGAATATCAGAAACCAACTTGACTGACAAATTGCTCTTCGAGTTGAGCCTTTTACTCTATTAAGTGGAAATGTTGTTAATTTTAAGAAATATTTGTAGACTTTTGTGAGGCGTGAAATTGCATTTTAGAACGAATAACCTGTGAAGCTTAACAACTGATGCAATTAACTGATTTGAGTGATATATATATTCAGATTAAGACAATCAAGGAAAGCTGCTTTGCTGCTTTTATTGAATTTTGTATTTGATATATATATTTATGTTTAGCAAGAATCTGTGTATACGAATTTAAGAAGCAAATGAAACTATCGAAAGCACAATTTTTTCAAGGGGATAGATTTCTTGTTCGATTTATCGCAATTTTCAATTTAGCGGGGTACAAATTATGAAGCTTGAAACTCTCTCTCAGCTCGACTTTCATAATATCAATTGCTCAGATATTAGCAGCTCTCTATGAATTGACGCATAAAAGTTGCTTAAGCTACATTCATAACCGAAAGCTCATCAAACTGCATTCAAGTGCATCACCATCCAAATCCAATGACACTTGATTAAACTAGTCATAGCTTTGGCAGCTTGCTCGCAGTGCTCGAGCGAAGCACATTCATTAGATAGAATAAATAATTGGCTTGGCAAACAATTTTTGTGACTGCCTCGAATGGGAGTTAGGAATTTAATCTGCTATCATGTTTCGCTGGGATTGTTTGTGGATAACTTTTAAAAAATATATCTGTCAGTAAGCAGTGAGAATGGCGTAGAAACCAATTGCATAACTTTCTTACGGTCTGTGCTGTGACCGCACTTGGTTGCTGGCTGTGGCAATGTGGGCGTGGCATGGACGCTGGTGGCTTGAGTCTTGGGCTTTATGCTGCGCCAACGACATCAACAAAAGTTTTGCAGTTTTTGTGCACTTGGATGTCAACACATCGACACATAACGGCACATTCGACCAATTTACACGCACACACAGAGAGACACACGCACACAGAGAGACAAGTTCGTCCTGTGGCAGGCAAGAGCCACTCCAAGGACTCAGCTGCAGACAAGCAGCGTCCGCCTTCGCCCTGGAGTTGAGCAAACTTGAACTTTTGCGGTCCGGCCAGCTGCTGACTGCCTGCCCGACTGTTGCACAGTCTCCCACAGCAGTATATATATAAATATATATATATATATGTATGTGTGTGTGTGTGTGCACTTCAAAGCGCTGCGCCCACAACATTTTTGGCAAGTGCGCGCTCTAATTACATGTTGGCCTAGAGGAAAACTCGAAACTTGGCGACTGTGGAAAAGTCGGCTTGAGCATGCGTTGCGGTTTTTCATTTGCATTCGCCTGGACGAACTTAGTTGCCCAACGACTTTTAACTGAATGAATTGTGTTAAAGCATCTTCCACACTCGCTCTGCTATTTTCTTTTCCGTTTTATATTTTATTTTCTTTTTTTTTCGCTTGCAACGAGCATAATTACATTTGGGGCAGCTGCACTGGGCTCGGCTGGGTTGGGCTGGGCTGGGCTGTATCTATATTTTATTTATGATGTTCACAGTTTTCTTTTTTTGGTCGTCTCTCGCAGGCGTTGAGTGTGCTGCTGATAATTTCAGTCGGCTAGGCAAATTTACACTGAGCTACAAAGTTCACGGTTTAGTGAACAACAACAATTTTCTAGCCATGAATGCATCCGGGTAGACGAGCCCCAGCCAGGAATGCAGCGACTGTTTCGCTTTTCTTGTGCCCCAAACTTTCTGTGGGGTGAAGGAAAATCATTTATCAATGTCAGAGAATGTGCTGCATGCACGAGAAGTTGTGTCCTGACGGTGCAGGAGACGGTGAACGTAGCGGCGGGGGGCTGACGCCCGCTTCCTTCAACAGCCTAAACTCTGATGTGTGTGTGAGTGTGTTTATGTGCGTGTGTGTGTGTGTGCCGAAAAACTTGCGACTTTGTTTCACAAGTGATTTTGAAAATTATGCACACGCATAAATGCGCTCGTTCGTTTCATGCCTGAAAACTTTGAAAGCATTTTATCAATACATAATTCACCAAAACACACGAAAAACAATAAAAACAACAACAACAACACGTAGAAACATAAGAACAGCACGCACAGCTTTAGCAGATTCTAAATTTGTTCAGTTATTTTGCTATAATACTTGCACGACGAACTGAGAAGAGTATTTGGGTTTTGTCTGAAGCTAAGGGGAAACGACTCTGAGTAGAGAGTTGGGTTTTAGTTCTCTAAGTAGTTATCGTATATGACGATACATAATATCAATAATTTAATATAATATAGCAGCATAGATAATATAGTGAGTATTGAAACTATATAAAATATATTTTAACAATTTTTTGATACAGATTTAGCAAATACTGCAGATCGCAGAGCTCTGCTGATCATCTGATGAATTTCTGTTTCGCCTTTCAATGACAAATTTTGAATTACGAATGAACTTGATTTATTTTGAGGAAGATTTTCTTTTTCAATCATTTCATTATAAACTTGCCTCAGATAATTATTGAACATTGAGCGAGTATTGGGCCGTTGATTGCAGCCTGCTGTAGCTGGCATACTGGCCATATCTTTATTTTTTTCTACTCAACACTCAAGACTGAGTTCAATGTGGGCGTTTGGCTTTGTCTTGGTTTATGGTGGAAAACTTTGGCACTTAGCTGCAGTGCAGCAGTCGGCAGTTGCCAGTTGCCAGTTGCCAGTTGCCAGTTGGCTGAGAAGAAGCTGAACAGCTGAGCAGCTGAGCAGCTTTCAAGTGGCGTCTCATAGCGGCTTTCGTTCTTTTTAAGCGGCCGAGCGACGGTTCTAATTCTCTGGCCGGCACTTGTTTGCTGGCGAAACAAGTTTGCACTCGAAACTCGTAAATAATGAATGGGGCAAAAGCGCAACCGCACCATTCATAATGGAAAAAGTTGCCTCGGTCCACTCGAAACTATTGCACTTGATACAAGGCTTGGGTCCCATGCTGTATGCCGCATGCTGCATGCCGCTTGCTGCATTGCTGCAGCATCTCTGCTGGCAGCCGGCGGCGTTATTGTCATGTGTACAGTAAAAATAACAAATAACAAACACTGGGCGTGCCACTACATGCCGTAAAAGGGTGGCCCACTGTTTGCACATTGACGGCTGTGGCCTTGATGTGGTTTCATGCCATATGCCCCACACCACATGCCCCACACCGCATGCCGCATGCCGCATGCCAGCCATCCAGCTGCCGTTGGTCAGCGTTCGGCTGCTGCCAAGGTTAAAGTTTCCATTTTAATATTGTATCTGGCGTTGTTTATCTTATAAGCTGCACAGGGCTTAACTTTTCATTTCAATGCCCATTTGTATAGATGTTTTGAAAAGGAAATTTAAATTTTTGTTTAGTTTATGGCAGCGATAAATAATCGAGTTTAGTTTCCATTCCGAAAACAAAATGTGCTGCAGAGTTGGCATAGAATATATCGAATATATTAAATATTAGTATGTATTAGTGGAAGACACTCAATTCCATGTAATGGCCCAAACGCTGAAAAGTAGGCTACATTTTAATGTGCATAATTAATTTATTAAAAATGCATAAAGTATTTACATTGCTTATTTATCTAAGCAAACTAAAAATATTGATTTTCTATGTAATTAAATGTTAAATATTAATAAAATTTTAAATTGAATTTATTATGCGGACATCTCCTAGTTTTAAATTAATTTTTGTCAAATAAAAATATAAGCCTAATTAATCTATATTTCATTCAATAATTTATTATTTTGTATTAGAAAAAAAAAAAACTAAATAAATAAATAAATCTGATTTTATTTGAATTTTTTATGACATATTTTAAGATTATTCATATGTACATTTTTAAAAAATATTAAATCAATTTTTTAAATTTTATTTTAATTTAAAAATTTTATTATTCCTTTTTTTTTAGTTTTTAAATAAAAGTATATATTTTTATGACGCATTTTCTCAAAGCTATATTCAATTAGCAAACATCATTTATCATTAATAACTGCAAACAAAACTCAATTTCACTTACCTTATTCAACTTTCCAAAAATAACCGCAAATTGTTTGTTTAATTAAGAATGCAAACCCCAAACACAGAGCAAAACAAAACAAGAAACAGAGAGAGAGAGAGAGAAAAAAAAACGGATAAAGCTTGCTTAAAGTCTGCGTTTCGAGCGGAAATTGGAATTCACACACACGTCGTCCAACAGATGTCGCCGCAGCACATTTCCCCCTGTAATAGCGCACTGTACGTGTGTGTGCATGTGTGGGTGTGCGGCGAATGTTATGCCGTAATTATTGTTGTATTTTGACTTTAGTTTGAATCTTTTGCGGATTTAAATGCATTTAATTTATGTGGCTGCATGTGCGCAGATATTTACATTGGACGCTTTCAACACGACGTCCACTTGGACATTGCAGCGCCAAATGGCAAATGGCAATGGCAAATGGAATGTGGTGTGTGTGAGAGGGCGGCCGGGTGGTATGTGTTTGTGTGCGTGTGTTTGCGTTTGTGTTGTATTCGGCGCACACGTGCATTAAACTCGTATTTTTGAAAATCTCAGCTTGCCGGGCCGGGCACGAGACACGAAGCCGACCGAGTCCACCATGCGATTCAAATGTAACAAGCAGACTGAGTGCGGCTCAGCAGCGGCATCGCCAACAGCAGCAGTAGCAGCATTAGCCGAACGGGGGGCAGCGGCAGCCAACGAGAGCATAAATAGCGGCAGCGACAGCTGTAACGAGTAACCGAAGTGCGTCGGCCTCAGCGCTGTCCACAACAACCGCCAATAAGCAGAGAGCGCGAGAGAGAGAGAGAGTCGGTGGCGCCTCTCACCCACTCGCTGTAACAGCGGCTCGGCAGCTGATGCGCAAGCGTCTGTTCTCTCTGTCTCTCTCACTGTTATCGTGGTGAATATACGGCACTGTTAAAAGGAGCAACAGTTTGGTATTGTTTTTGGCTATGAACAGCTATTTAATGTGTTGCAGGGGTAAACGGGGGGAAATGCTTAAAGCAATTGAGAGTTTTTAAATAATATAAAATACGATTTTGTTGAACATTTAATGCATCAATATCTCAACTATTGTTTATTAAGTACATGTACATTTTAAATATGTAAGCAAGAACTCATCGCTGTGCAAGCTGAGCTGTTAAATATTATCCGCTGTTATGTTAAGGCTAACATTTGCTGTTAAAGCTCACCCCTCTTGCTATAATTCTGTTATTTTACAGTCTTCGTTTGCTGTTGTTACTAGCAGAGCGAACGTAACTGCTATTTAACAGGAGTGAAGCTGTTATCAGATGCAGCAGCTTAGCAGATTAAGATTAACTAATTAGATTACCTGATTATATTTTTAAATTATACAATATATATCTTAATTAAACTTAAATTTTAAACCTGCATTTGATTTGATTTTACGGATTTACTGTATTATTATTCATATCATAATGTTAGTCTGATCTACACTGCGAATAGACGAAGCATAATTATACTGAAATTCCGTTCAAATTGATTTATATAGAGTGTCTTCAAGCCCTTTCCTTCCGCAACTCTTTCAATTATGGAAGATAATAGCGCAGCTAAATTGAATTCAATTGGATTAATTGAGTTTGGCTTGGGTCTTGTTGAAAGGGTAAAAAAATGTGTGGGAAATCAAAACAAGTCGCAGCTCATAATTTACTCGAAGCTGCCATCCATTAACTTGATGCACTGCATCACTGTAATTTGCTTTGTTCAGCTGTTCAGTTGTTCACCTGTTTAGCTGCTCACCTGTTCCGGGTGATTACTGTTATCTCTCAGATGAGCGACTTTTGGCGTAATCATAATGCAACAGATTGCTGAGTGGGAAAGCTGCTTATCCCCTCCAATACTTTTGCCTCTTATGAAGTTCAGCAAATTATTGTGAATGGGATTTTATATCCCTTACTCTTCTCTCTCTTTCCCACCGATTTGTATTGTTTTTATTTTTTTTATTCGGGGTTGATTTGTATGCAGCGCTAAAAGCTTGAAAAATGTTTTACCCGCACGTGTTTCCTGCGCTTTGATACACACATACACACACACACTCGCAGATATTCGAGACACATTATATAAAATAGAATGTGTAGGAAAAAAAAGCACAACAATGAAATGGCAGTTGGGTTTGCGCTGCGACAGTCACATTACAATTTTCAAGGGTTGAGGGTTGCCCAACCCCTAGGCAAGTGGAAGAGCATGAAAAGTGTTGCAGTTCGTTTTTGTTGTTGTTATTGCTTTGCTTCTTCTTATTTATGTGGCGAATTTTGTTGGGCACATTAGGGCTTCTAATGAATGAGTGGGAAGGCCGGAACGGAAGCTCTCTGCGGGGAGTATTCGCACTCGCACTGGCGCTCTCCCTTTTCGCATTGAAAATTCTTCGGGCTGCATTTTCCAAATTGAATCCTGCGAGAATGCGCGCAGACAAACATCTAAATTGTCAACGTAATGTGACAAAATATCGAAGTCACCAGGTAAAGCCCGAGCCAGAGTCGGGAGCAGGCAGCAGCCATCAGAACAGTAGCCAACACCCGCGAGGACATCGCCTGTCGCCTGTTTCGCCTCGGCGACTCAATTCAGCTGTGTGAAGCTTGCCAGGCACGAATTCAATTTCGCGTCCACAGATGCCATTCACCTTCGGCACGTACCACTATCAACGTCAACAAGTTACACACGGCGGGCGGTCGGGCGGTCGGTCGGGGCTGCCGGCTGCCGGCTGCCAGGTGGGCGTGGCAAACTAAAGTGGAAAACAGCAGTCAGACAATACAATTGCTTCCTTGAATGCATCTGCCGGCTCCACGGCGTCCTTGTCGCTGTCATCCTACATCCGTTGAAATCGAGAGACGTTCCCGCACTCAGTCTTCGCCCGGCCACCAGCTCCCGCTTCCGCCACAGCTCCAGCTCCCTCTCCCACTCACATTTCCCAGTCCGCGCTCCTTGTTAGTCACCATGGCGAATGCTCCTGATGCTTCTGACATTTTATACTGAATTATTTATTTAGTTTTGCTTTCTCTATGTGCTCATTACTTCCTTTTTCTTTGCATACCCTGTAGACGGTAATGTGCCTCGAGTGGGGTAGCTTCACTTGGGGAATAATATTGTGTGAGCATTGACGGAAGCTAGAGAGTGAACGGGTGAAAGAGTAAGGGAGAGGCTAGAGCAACAGAGATAGAGAGAGTGAGATGGAGAGAGTGGTGTAGACAGATAGACAGAAAAAGAGAGAGAGAGAGCAGAAGTAAACGATACGATAAACAGGAAATGAAGGAAAGATAAATAATTAAGAGATAGAGAGCGAAAGAGAGAGCAATAAATATGGGCGAATAGCAAGAAAGATAGCTGGCAGGATTGCTAGAAAGAGATAGGAGATAAAGAAAATAAAAATGTTTAGCTGTGGATTATTTTTAGTTTAAAATATATATTTTTATAATTGATTTACATTTTATAGAAACACTCATCAGAGACTCTTCTCGAAAACAGCTTACTGGGTATTTCCTAGTTGGGCATACCCCTCCGTGTCACTATTGATAGTCTTTTCTGCTCCCTCGCAAAGTTGTGTACGTACTTTGACATTTTTATTGTGCTGCGTTAAATTTGCAGACGACAAAGTCAAGAAGGTTGAAATATAAGCCAAGTCCACGACCAGGGCAAGGCGATCGCTTACGAATCTAATTAAATGTGTGTATGTACAACATGTTCTATATGTGTATGTATATCTCTATATAAGTATCTCTTTGAATATATAAATGTTTATATATGTATATCTATCTATATACACTTTGCGAACTTGGCACCAAATGAAATTGAACAAAATGCGGCTCTCTAACTGTTTGATTACCTCGGAGATTTGCGCTCTACTAAAATTAAATATGACTGAGAAATATTTTCAATTTGTGGACACGCAAACTTTTCTCTTCCTCTCTCCTGCTCTCTTTCTCTCTCTTTATATACATACATACTATGTATACTCCGTACATTTTGTTACTTGCTTTTGGTTACCCATGGGAAATTTCCTAACAGAAAATAAAAGTTTCTGGTCAAGTGAGTGCAAAACTTTTAAGTGACGCACTTTTTTTTCGCCTCTTCTTCTTTCGCTTCTTTCGCCTTATTACTCCTACTCCCTTCCACACTGGGTGGACGAATACGCGCTCTAGGTGGTTAAGTGGAACTGGATTATGGATGGCTGTACAATTTATAAGGCTTGACTTTGCTCCACAATTTCTGTACGTATGTGTGTGTGTGTGTCTGTACTTTGATTACAGCTGTTGATTACATTTGCCATTTGTGACCAAGTATATAGAGCATCCAATAACTGGGGACAAGCGTCAACTGATTTCCTTGCGGAGCGTCTAGATTGATGAGCTGCCTAACTGTTATGCATTCTTATCAGCTTTTTGATTGTTTTTGCGCAAAGCAAAATCAATGCTATAAAGGCTTCACTTGAACAGTGCTGGAAATGGCTATATATTAGTCCATATAGTGTTGATTAACATTCAGAATTACTTTACAAATAACAACTTTTCCTTTACATTGAAATTAAAAATTTGTTTGTTTATTGCTTACTCTAGTGACAACTTAATCTTGTTTAGCATTGACATCTTTCAGTCAATTGGAGTCAATATTTTGGATTATCAATTTTTGAATTATCTCATATTTCAGCACAGTTACCGTAGCCGTAAAATCAGTCTTCCTCGTTTTACAGCTCTGGTAATTTGGGCCAATTGTTGAGATTCCTTGTTTAAGCTCGACATGTGGGAAATTCAGATTTGGATGCCATAAACAAATTCGTAATTGCCTTGTAATGCCTTGTGTTGACAGACGTACGACGAACAGATATGGGCTGGCGCCGAAGTGGAATGCTAGAAACAGTAGAGAGGAGAGCGACGCCTGCCTATTTGTGTATGAGTGTATGTATGTTTGTGAGTGTCTGTGTGTGTACGGTTGCAAAAAATTAGCATAAAACTTCGATTTCGCCTGCGCAAATTGCGGCCGAACGTAAATGGCAAAACGGACAGAAAACGAGGCGCAAAACGTATTTGCCAGCCTACAAATGGCAATAGATTGTCGACCATAAACTGAATCGGGCCTTAATGCTCCATACGTACGAGAACAACACGTGAATGTGAAGATGCAACGATATGAAAGAGAGTGAGCGACTATGGGATACTCTGTAGAGAGTGGGTGAGCGATTGATAGAGAGCTATATATGTACATACATCAGATAGGGTAGCTTACATACGAGCACAGTTCGGGAGGGTGCCGATCTAAAGAGAGAAGGAATATATGTATAGAGATAGAGAGTGAGAGAGAGAGAGAGAGAGAGAGAGAGAGAGGGCGATAGAGAGAGAGAAAGACACACAGAGAATATCCTATGGTGAATGAGGAATAGCCGCCAAAATATGACTAGAAATCGAAGGTAAAACCTATACGACTATGTAATACTCTCTGATGACCTACTAGCTGTTTGCTAGAATGCTAGCAGTAACTACAGTTGTTGCAACGGAATATGAAGATTTAACAGTAATCAAGGCAGTGGTTATGCGGCTATGAAATACCCTATACTGGTTGATTGACTGATATGCTTATATGTATTCATATACATACAAACATATGAGCACTACATGAGAATGCAAAGATCTAATGAAGAATAAGGAAAACAATAATGGGCAAGCAATGGACTACCTGATACCCTGTAATTATCAATTTAGCGGGCAGTTTTTTATTTTTTTATTTATTTATTTATTTATTTTTTTTTTAAATAAGTTCTTTAAATTTTGGTTATAGAAGGATTATTGACTTTACTGTATCTATAAATAAAAAAGAATTAAATTAAATATTGTAATAATCAATCATATATCGAAGTACTATTTACTACATTTTGAACACCCCACTTAGTGCAGGGTATTTTAATTGGCAAAGTGCATAGCTTCACACATCTAAGCTAATTGGGTATTTTCGCATTAATTGCAAATCTATTTCAATACAAAATCCTGACTAGTTCTGCCCCCTCTGCAAATGCTGCAGAGTAAATCTATAAGCTGCAGAGCTAAACTCTATTGTCTGCATACGCTGTGGGCTGTGGGGAGGAGGGAGAAGGGAGTGAACTGAACGTCCCGTTCATTTGACTAATTAAATTTGGAAACTTGTCTGCTGGCATTTTATGAATATTTAAAAAGTTTTGCCAAATGATTTGCCTCATCGTCAGAGTTCGGGGGCTACAAGACAAAGGCCAAAGCCTCCTCAAATTGAAAATTCATCAAAAAAGTTGAATGGTTTGTGTAAAATGAATCAAATATTCATACATGCACGTAACTTTTTATTAGTTGTTCCGTAAAAGTTGGATTGGCTAATAATTCGCCAGCTGTCCCTTTCTCTCGCTCGCACGCTCTAACTCTATCTCTGTATGTCTAAAAAGCAATTAGCCTTAACTGCCAGCACCACAGAAACTTGAAAGGCTTTTGGCCAGCTGTGGCGAGTGTTATAAAAAAAAAACTATGTATTTTTCAGTGTTGGACAACAATGCAGTTGGCTATCGATTAATTTGCTTGTATAATCGTATGATGCAATTGCATTCGAATGTTTTACAGTGCTAGGCAACGTATGTGGCTATCGATTATTGTTGTTGCTGTGCTCGAAATTTGTCTATCGATTATTCTTGTTCTTGTGCTCCAATCTTCCGGCGAGTCTGCAGTTTGGTTTCTGACTGCCTTAAAAATGAATCCACTTGATTACAAACTAACCGAGGAGAACCTCAACATAAAAAGCGATTTGGCCTTCATAGACAATGTGCTGCGTCTCCATGAGACGCAGGCCGATTCGGAAGTGCGGCGTTATCTTTTGGACACATCCTACAGTAAGCGAATATCTAACAAGCTCATTTACGCATATATATGTACATACATAAGTGAGAAATTTGTTTCTATAATGACAGCTTTGGCCCGCAATCAGCTCGTTGAGGCGCGCCGCTTTGCCAATCTGAGCAACAAAACCTTTATAGATGTGAAGGACTTGCGTATTGCCAAGATGGACAGAACGGAGGACTTCCAGGTCGGCTCGCTGGTGCTGAACAAGCCCATTGTGCAGCCGCTGCCCACGCCGACGGCGACGACGAGCCTACTACTGCCGCCCTGGCGCAACTGCCAGGTGGGCGCCAACGCAGAGCTGAAGCAGGTCGTGGCCGAGGCGGAGGCCCTCAAGGCAGCAGAAAACGGGCCGCCGCCCTGCAAAATGCCTCGCATGCGTGCGCCCAATCAGCCTACAGTGATTTAGAAAATCGTATCGAATTTGGTTGCAAAAAATACAACTTCATAAAGAACATATGAACATTATGAATATTGTTCTTTGATTTAATTTTAATTTTCTTTAATATTGGTTGAATTTTGTTTGCGTGCGCCGGCGTCTTTGGCTTGCTGCTGCACCATTTCATACTTCACCAGATGACGGTCGTAGGCGTCTTTTTTATTCTCCTGCTGCTCCATTTCGTACTTCTTTAGATTGGAGCCGTAGGTGCGACACACTTTGATGGGCATCAGGCACATCCTGCACATTGTCCTCGTGTGGATCATTTCCATACTGTTGGTCGCCTCGACCTCGTTCCAGGCGTGCAGCTTCTTGTAGGTCCTTGCCATGCGCAAGTCGGAATCCGAGGACATCCCGAATGGCACCCGATAGGGCTCCATCGACCCAAAGATTTGCTCTTCTTGCTCCGAGGGCTCTACCTGCTCAAATCGAAGGATAAATATTACAAGTTCTGCCATCTTCATGGCGACTTACCAAGTCAAGTAGGCACCAGAGATCTTCAAAACAGAGATAATTAGTCATTTCCATTGCAATGCGAATTTCAACAATCAGTTCAGAGCTTGCTTTATAAGTGAGTATATATCGACGTTGTGCTCCTATATACATATGTATGAATGTACATTTGCCAAATATTATATTGTATGCTAGGTAAATGGGATGTAGTAGGCTTTTGATTGTGAATCAGCATTCTGGTATTCTGCAATACCAGAATGCTGATTCACAATCCAACTGGGATTCCAACTCTTTAGATATAGCTGCTATTGCTCCAGCTTTGACTGGCATCACTCAGCTCAGCTTTCGGTGCAGTTGCATCTAATGCAGCATGGAATGAGTATAAATTTAGTATTTTTTTTAGTTATATTTTATCCTTTGATCATGATCAGCATATAAAAATAGTTTAGTGCACTAATCCCTGGAGCTTATAAATATTTATAAATGGAGTGTTTCAGTTGTTCTATGTTAATTAAGATGAGAAGTGGCGGCACAGTTACATTTCGAGCATCTGGCCATGTGGTAAATAATATTTACATGTCTCGGCATTTGCATAGCTAACGACAAAAACTATTTCCCAGCTCAGTCTCTCTTTCTCTCTCTATCGCTCTCTGTGTGATATAGCCAGCATGGCGTAGGTCCCTCGAGCAGTTTACAAATTAATGCGAACCCGCACGTGTTAATTCAAGGATGTGTGCCCCTAGCCCTGCTGCCCCTACTCCTGCTGCTTCTGCTGGTGCTGGTGCTGCTGCTGGCGCTACTTTATCCTTTCCATAGCCCTGCACAAGGATTCGGCATGAATTTGCATATTAGAAAAAGTTTTTTTGTGCCTGTGAAATGCCAGTTTAATATGCGTGAAGTAGTTTTGTCTGCTTAAGAATAACTAAAACTTGATGTAGTCTAACTTCCATGTGGGCACCCAAGACGGCCCGCCCACTGCCTGCCTGCCTTAGAGTTATGCTCTGTGTGGGCGGCATAAATAATTACGGCACATGTGCTAAACTGCAGCAGCTCTATCTTGGAGCTTTGAGCAACAGCGTCTACTGTAAGTTTGCGGAAGGTGTAAAGTGGTTAAGCGTCTTAAATAATTCTTAGCATAGATCTAGGATATAATTTGATCTGAAAAGTCTGCAAGCTTTTCGAGCTGAAAGCTATACCAAACGCATTCCCAAATACTGTTTGAAAAGAAGTGTTAATTTATAATAATTTTTAATAATTATGTATATAAATATATATTTTTTTCAGTCCGTGATATTTGTGTTTGAGATATTAAAAAAGCACACTGAAATGTTGTATAATAATAAAAAATAATTCTTTTGTGTAATTATATTTAAATTAAATTCTTTTTATTCATTTATATATTTATTTTTTTATTATTTGATTTGAATATTAGATTTTTTTATACAAGATGCATAAAGATTCATAAAGAAGGAGAGTATTAAATTATTTAGTTAGCTTCTCATTTCAATATCCTGAGTTGATAAAAAATAAATGAGTCATATGAGGGCTTCATAATGATTTGCAGCGCAAATGAATTCAGAGACTTTCAAAGGTCATGCCCTAAGTTCATCAATTTCAGATTAAGTGGAAACTTTTAGTCGATCATTCAGCAGCTTTACTTCGGTCTAGCCGCAGCTTGGGCGCTCTTCTCGGCGAACATGAACTGAATGAGTATGACCAGATAGGTAACCACAGCGCCAAACATCTGTGAGGAGAGAGAGAAAATAAATGGATTTCAAATTGGAATTCATTAAAAATAAATCAAATCCAAAACCTACGCTGCTCAGTAGATGCAGATTGAGACTGAAGAAGTCTTTGGCCGTCACCACAAAGCGTTGATGCAGCGTCTGCAGCAGGAATTCGCTGACCAGATCATTGTAGCGCTTGCTGCCCAAAGGCTTCACCAGCTTGGGAATCAAACAGCCAATTTGACGGCTCTGAAACGAAATTATAAATTAAAGCTAAACATAGTATTATATATAATTTTTTTTTTTTCGGTTCGTTTCTCACGTGATTAAAGCTTTGCTGGCAGTGCCAACAGGTGACCGAGAGCAAGAGGCCCACATTGATCATGAAGCCCAGAGAAGGGAACAGATGGATTCCGCCCTGCGCGTGGATCAGTGTGGTCTTGGCCAGCCAATAGGCGCTGAACACAAAGTCAAAGAACAGGACTATGAACACGATGAGCATACTCACGCCATAGGCTGCATTGAGCTGCACAAAGAGCAGATGCAGTTGTCTGTATTGCTCTTTGAGGCGCACCAGCTGTTCGACGTCGGGCAGCTGCCTGGAGCGAGTGCTTTGTGCCGCCAGCTGTTTCAGGCTGCGCCGCATGCCCAGCACCCGCTCATTGGCCGCCAGAACCTCCGCGAGAAACGCAATCATCTTGAGCTGCACCACCCAGGCACTCGGGGCGCTTAGACAGAAGATGGGCGTGTACCACTCCCACTTGGTGTTGAGCCAGAACCAAATGATTAGGCTGTGCAGCGCCACCAAGAGAAAGACACAGAACACACAGAGCAGCCCACTTCGTATTTTTCGATACGTCAGCTGATTCACGGCCAACTGCAGCTCCAGCTGACGATGCGTGCGGCGCTTCAGAAGGGTGTCCAGCAGGACGAAGCCATGCGCCGAGCTGAGCATTACGAACATGGCCATTATTATCAGACAGTCGAGACTGCAGTAGGGAACCGCCGAGTTGTAGCGCGGCGCTTTAATCCAGATCGCAATAAGCCAGCAGGACCACAAGCCGAAAGGCAAGAGCTGCAAGCGGTGCAGCCGCGAGTGGCAGCGCACGCCCATGCAGCACAGCACCAGGTGAATAGCGTCTCGTCCCGTCATGACCGAGGCAGTCGAGGGCTGCAGCTGGACTAGAGAGTGGATGGCCTAATGATTCCGAGAGAGCTGAGCCAAGCCTTGTCGCTCTACCAATTCATCACTGTCATAGTTATTGCACCTGATTGAGTTCTGATTGAATTTAGCCTTATCATGGACATTAACAGGTAAAATTAGGTTTAAGTGATGCAGATAAGACTACTCAAGGCGAGACTGCTCGACATGGGGATACCCTAAACTAAGAGACGGAAGAGCTCATATTTTAATCATTTTCTGCAAATAACACATGCACATATACACACATACACACGCACTCATGAGCATGAGCAGCTTACGCTTGGACTTTGCTTGAGTTCCTTGGTAATGGGGCTGCCCTTCAGCTCTGCTTCAAATGTGCTAGGGCTCTCTGCCTTATTTGAGGTAGGGCAATTCTAAGACTGCGCTGCTCAGGCTCTACTTAGTCTCAGCATAGGCTCTACTCAGGCTTTGTTTAGGCTCTGCTTAGGCTCTGCTTAGGCTCTGCTTAGGCTCTGCTAAGGCTCTCAACGCTTTTGAGCTCTGCGTGGAATGTGCTTGACCTCTGATTGGGCTGTGCATGAGCTCTACCTTATATGTGATTGGGCAACTCTATGGCTACTTCGGCTGTGCTCAGGCCCTGCTTACGCTCTGTGAGGCTATATAAATAAAAATAAATAAATAAATCATAATAATAATAATTTGACGCACTGACTTACTTGTTTATATCGACAATATATACATATACTTTATAGGGTATACTAAGGCTCCTTCTGTCCGTTACATACACTTCTTTAAATCATTATACCCTGATTCAGTTTAGAGTTGCAAGGTAGAGAGTGATGAAGAGGTATCTTAACATACTCTATATGCCACTGTAACCATAATCTCTTCGCAACCCATCTATCATTAAGTCAGTCTCTTATCAACCCACTTTGTCTACTTACATTATTGGCACTTGCGTCGCCGTACCAGAAGAGCGATGTGATGAGGGTGCCGATGCTGAAGCAGGTGTTGCCATTGAAGATGAATATGTAGAGGCGCTGTGAGTCGTAGGCCTCTGTGATGAACCAGTAGGCATTGGCCACGAACTCAAAGCTCCACAACAGCTGCAGGCAGAGCATGCCCCAGCCGTAGCAGTCGTTGAAGAGCTCGTAGCACTCGTAAATGCGCTCGTAGCTGAGCCGCAGCGTCTGCAGGTGCTTAAAGTCGGAGAGGCTGTAGGGCAGCCAGAGGTCATTGCCGGCGGCCAGGCGCAGCAGCGAGTGTCGCAGCTGGACGGCGCGCTGATTCAGCTCCATGATCTGCCGCATCAGCTGGATGAAGTGGAAGCGCAGCTGCCACTTCTGCATCAGGGAGACGACGTGTACCGGGGATATGCTGTATTTGGAATTGGCCCAGAACTTGACAATATCACTGGCCAAATGTGTGCACAGTAGGAATAGCAAACGCCCCGACCGTTGGCCGTAGTGCGAGCTGCTCAGCCTGCTCATCTGCAGCTTCAGCTGAATGCGATAATCCTCCAGGCGCACATACGATCGCTGCTTAAATATGGTCTGGGCCTGGATAAGCAGACCCAGCATTGAGTAGCCTATGAATAGAAGTGATCCGGTAAGATAGCTGACGCTCATGCTCCTGTCCACCAACACATAAGAGATGCCGGTCCACAGCATCCACATGAAGTAGGACACCCAAATGAGGCGTACAAGCAAGGCGAGCAGCAGCCACAATAGTTGAGACACTGGCGGCAACGGCACCAGGCCCATCCACCAATAGATGACCAGCAGGCCGCGAGCGAAGAGAGCCTCTAGTGAATTCATGAAACTGAAGAGCTTGCAATCACAACTAAATGTAAAATATTCATAAAACTAGACTTGAACGAGCTATTTATTAGTAGGGCAATAAATCATGGCAACAATTAGATTGGCTGACTGGCTAAATACGTTTGACACTTGAAGAAGGAGGAGAAGGAGAGAGAGAGAGAGAGAGAGAGTCAAGTACATGTACAATCTTGTTCTACTGCATATGAGCGAATTGATGTAAAGGGCTGATAAATTAGCTTTTAAAATACATATTAAAATTTTTAGAAAAAAAAAGAAAAACGTAAAAGGAAAATAATAATAATATTAATAAATTGATATTTTTTTTGTATACCAATATTTCTCTATTGAAAATCAACTTTTCATTTGTAAGATTTGCAGGTGGAAAGCTCTCGCACCATCCTTATATACTTTTATAGTCAAATCAAGATTGCTCGCAGCAAAATTGTAGTTTTGTAATGCATGATGAATTTTGTCGAGAAACTGCCTTAAATAGCGCCAAATTTATCCATTCGAGATTTTGGGTCTTTTTTGGGCGAAACTTTGTGGCCCGCAGCAGTTCGAGACGAAAATATCTTAGCAAGCCACTGAGAAAGTGCCGATGCTAGATGCTGCTCGATGTGATGGCAATCGAGCTACCGAATCCGATTAAAAAGTTCCACCATCAAAGTTGCCTCACATTCGCTCTCTCTCTCTCTCTCGGTCGGTATCTGTCTTTATCTAGCTTTGTGGCGCAGCATTGTGGGCGCAGTTCAAATGGCTCCCGGTTTATGAATTATGTATTC
The DNA here is from genome assembly GCA_035047565.1 of Drosophila mulleri. Taxonomy (NCBI): domain Eukaryota; kingdom Metazoa; phylum Arthropoda; class Insecta; order Diptera; family Drosophilidae; genus Drosophila; species Drosophila mulleri. Next base: position 6,848,901 of record JAWNPK010000012.1, read on the forward strand.
TAGCCAAAGGGGAACTTTGCGTTCAAAGCTAAAAATTATCCACGTTTTTTTTTGCTCCCCACTTGGTTGGCAACTGGAAAAAGGGTTGTGGCTGCTTTGAAGATTAGGTTGAACAGGAGGCCAGCGTCAGGCTGCTCTTGTGGTCCACCCCAAAGACACCCACTGCATTTAAAGGAGCGCTCAAAATGCATAATTCTCAAATACTTATATAGCTGTTGGGAGTTGCGCATAAGTATTTATTCATAATTTATGCCAAAAGCTGATGTGTGTGGGATAGTGACGTGCAGATACCCTTTCAATGCGAAAGAAATGTCTGAGAGTATGACTGTTTGCTATGGCTTGATTGAGCTTGAATGGGAGTGTGTGTTGTTGGCGAATGTATGAGATAACGACTAGCAGATACCCTTTAACACAGAAAGTAAGCTGTTTGGGAGCTGTATAATAATGTGACTGGACTAGAAGACTTTCGGGAAGATGACGCGGGGATGCCTCTTATGGAAAAATAACCTCAGCTCTTTGGCTTTTTCAATTATTATTGATAGGCTATAGATTATGTTTAAAGAAAAAAAATATATATATACATAAAATTCCATACAAGTATTCAAGTGTAGCACCTTCTAGTGTATCACATTCTCTCTCAACAATTTGTAATAATCGAGCAGTGCTTAAAAGTTTTGAAGTTTTTAATTTTTCGATTAACTTGCAATTAAATGCGTCTGGAATATACCATGTGATATTTGTTTTTCTTTTTTGCTGTGAGGAGTTTTTAACATTGCATAAAGATTTGCACTTTGCATTCATAAATGCTTAATCAAGCTGTGGCCACAAATATTGCAGCACTTCTCTGGCTCTGACTCGGACTCGGATTCCAAGTGAGATAAAAACTGTTGTCAGGTGCAATGTAGTTTGCGAGAAGTTGCTGGTCAACCGCAAAGATTATGCGACGCACTTCTCGACCAGGTGCCCAGCTGAGTGAGCTGCAATTTAATAATGACTCGAACACGAACTGGCAACTGTCAGAGAGATTGGTACGGGCTCACGGTTCAGGCACAGGCTCAGGCTCTGTTACTGTATGCCCCATGCTGCCCAAGTGAACCACAAAGCGAGAATTTTGCATATTTAACAAGCGGAATTTAAATGAAAATTAATGCCAGCTGCTTCGGTTGGCAGAGGAAATGAATGCTGCAGGAAAAGGAGCTGACTTCAAAAATGATGTTGAACGTGCTGTTGAGAGCGTGCAAGCTGGCTATGAAATACCCTGTCGAATCGGATGTAGAGCGTGTGGTAGAGCTGAGAAATATTTCGAAATTGAATTTGAAGTTTGACTTACTTAATTTGCCTTTAAAAATGTTATAAAAATTTAGTTCAATCATGATTATAAAAGCAGAATATGTAGTTCAAGTTTTTCAAATCATGATTGTCATCTGAGATTGTCATCCACAATAACTGGAGGTATAAACTTTATCTAGGTGTTTAATTTTTCTATATTCTAAAGCAAAGTTGTGGCTGCTATTTAATATACTCCATCGTGCGTTAATATAAACTCTATATTAATAGTCACCAACAGTTCTTTTATATTCTTTGCTTTTCAGCTGATACAGCTTTTCCTTTATTAAGGCTCTCTCACACACAGATCATAGAAGAAGAAGAAGAGGAAAAAGTTTGTGAGTAGAAAAACTTGGCAAGCAATTTGTTTGTATTTGAATTGCTGCTGCATAACCGAACCGCAATTGGATTTAATTGCAGTGCATACGGATAATCGTAGTCGTTTACCTGTGAAACCAGAAAATTGTACTGCAGCAGTTTGAAAGTGTCACGTAAATTGAAATTAACAGCAATTTTCCATTGCTGCTGGCCGCTGCGTGTTAATATTGGTATGAGAACTCTGATTTGCCAAGCCCCCCGTCCCGCAGCCTGGGGGAAAACGCGTTGGGTTTGTAGACGAGTCATCGATGGACTGTCCTGTGTGAGAAGGGGCAACGAAAATACATAAATCTCAAAATTCCATGTATTTGAGCATCAATAAATTTTCATTTTGATAAACCCTTAAGCCTTTTCATGGCCGAAACAAACTTTTGTGATTTATGAAGTTTTCAGCTACTTCGCAGCCCTCGTGGCAATAAAACACAGCCCACATTCGACATCTCAGATACACAACTTTGTGTTTATGTATTTACATTTTAAAGACTCGAACACAAGAAAAAAATCGCATAATAATCTTTATGAGACTTAACAATAAAGGAGGGAAACCGAATGCCTCTCTCTCTCTCTCTCTCTATCTATATTCTCTCTGTTGAATATCTATCAAGAAAATCCAATAAAAACATTTATTTGTTTTTTTTTTTTTTTTTTTTTTTTTTTTTTTGCATAAACTAAATCAAGTGGAAAAAAGATTTGAAATAAATTAAAAAAATAAAAATAAAATATTTATTGTATCTTAAATCTGCTTTCTTTATATATTCCATTTATTGAAATAACAAAATGTTGCGAATTTCAAATTTGAGTCGTTTGTAATTTGCGCACAGCTTGCGCTGATGTATGTATATATATGTACATACATATATATGAATATGAAGAAAATGAGACATGCTGACATCTAATATGGCTGATTTCCATATGGCAGCGCGAGGACAAGTACATGACATGGGGATGACACCAACAGCGTCAGCTGGCGATCAAAGTCAAATTAAATTGAAACAACTTTTTGGCGTTGCTCGGCCCTTCACATATACATATACAAGAGTAAATATTTCCTACATATATGTATATCAGCTGGCAGCAGTTAGTATGTCCAACATGTTCCTTTCATATTGCGTAGTACGCTCTTGTTTCCAAGCATCCATCCATCGCTCAGTCATCCAGAACGTGACACCGCATGCCAAACGTTCATATTGCTAGTTCATATGAGCGCAGCCCAAAAAATAAATTGAACTAATTCGTTCAATCTACAAAGTGGGCTTTTCGTGCCTCCTTTACTTCTATGGACTCTTAGCATAAAGTAATTTTTGGGCTGACATATGACATCAATTCCTAATTGTACAGCACATTACATATTAAGTAGACTAAACTTTATTCTAAATTGGATTGCTTCATGCATTTCTTAACAGAATTATACAAAATAAATGTTTGTTTAACATTGAAGCACTGTTAAGTATCAGTAGAATGATATGGAGCAGAAGCTTAAAAACGAGACAGAGACCTCTCTCTCCTCAGAGCTGCTAGAAACAAGAGATTCGTTAAAAAAAATTGTACTTGTGAACATAGTGACACTTTTTTGCTATGGACATATACATATACAAATATATGCGTAATATGATCAGCTATTTAGACTGAACAGACTGACATATATTTTCAATTAATTATTATAATTAAAAATTGGATCAATTTAGTTTTATTCTTCACTTTCAAGGACTTAAACACCGCAGTATCCCACCGTATTTACCTTCCAAGTGATGCTCTAGCTGAGCATCGTCATCCGTTCTCCTTCGCCTCACTTAATTTGCCTTTTGGCTTTTGGATGAGGTTTGCAACACTTCGCAAGCCTTTTTGTTCTTGGACATTTGCTCAGCAATCGCTTCTACCTTAACTTAATCGATTCAGATCGATTCCTCCTTTTGCGGCATTCAGCATATAGGTACTTTAAAGGGTTACCATTGGCTCTTTTGTAAAATTCAACTTGAATAGAGTTCTCATTTATATATATGTCTATACCAGCTCTAGAGCTCCCATTAATATTCTCCCCATAAGCCCACATTACAATCAACAAGAATCACTGTAATAATCCTGGATACTCAAAGTGACAGTAAATGGAAACATTTATATGCGTTAAACAATGCATCGATATGGCATTACAGAATGCAATTATTTGAAGTCCAGCATGTCACAAGCTCGTATATTTTGCTTCTTGTTTTAATTTGTCCCCTTTCGGCGTCATAAAGGCCATTTAAAACAGAAACAACACATGTGGCATGCCCCCGTGCACTGTTTTGGCCTCTGTTAAAAATTGCTCTCAGGGAATTATATTAAAAATGTTTTTTTTCGTTTTTTTTTTTTTGTTTTTCTCATTCCAGTCGCTGGCATAATATCGTACGTGTTCAACAATGCTCAACCGATATGCTAGAATAATTTTATTTTTATGGTATTCTTTTTTATATTTTTGTTGCTGTACTTTGTTGTGTCGCCAAATGATGCGACTAAAATGGGCGTGGATGCTGGTTGGTCGGTCGATTCGCTGGTAGCTTGGCAACTAGCCAACATTTAATGACCAAAAACTAATACCAAAACGAACCGCATTACATGCAATTGTTGAACATTTTCAAATTGCAACTTATCTGCACATTTATTTATGTTTGTTCAATGCAATAAAGAACAGTGCATTATGCGTGTGAGTGTATGTGCTTGCTTATGTAGAATGCTAAAAATATACACATTTGCTAATCAGCGGTCTGATTTCGATGTTGTACACATAATTATTTACCAATTAATGCTGATTGTCTAATCTAAGATTAGCTAAATAAATATTGAAACATTTGCAGCCACAAATAGAAAGAATTATTAAACCAGTTCGAATTTAAAGTAATAAGCTGAGAATATGAACTATTTGTATTTATATGTAAATACATAAGCTACAGTAGAATTCGGTTATAACGACGCTCAAGAGATTCTACTGTATTATATAATATACATTATATATAATTTATCCACTTTTTATATACTTTTATTAGCCCATATTTCGACTGTCTGGCTTAGGTGCTTTTAGCACGTCTAAAACGAGTTTGATGCAAGTTTTGTGCCCGCATAATGTGACATCTTCTCAACTGGTTGTGTTCTTGCAGAATGTTGCGTTATTTATGTATGCGCCTGTTGCAGCTACAGTTGTTGCAACTTCTGTTGCAATTTGTGTGTTGTTTTGTTTCGCCATTTGCGGAGGTGTGAGTCGGACTCACTCGCTCTCTGTGTTGTTGTTGTAGCTGCTGTTGTTGCTGGCTGTGTTTGGCAACTTTGGCGTGGTTTTCCCAACTGTACATAGCCCTATATTCAGTTACCCAGACAAACAGCAGCAGCAGCAGCAGCAACAGCATCTGGATTGTAAATAAATCACGTATTTAAACAAGTTGCCGAGTGGGCCCCAAACTTCAGAGTGTAAACACTGCACGTACTACACAAGTTTGGTTTATGACAAATGTTCACAGCATTTTCAAATAAAGAACAACACGAAAAGAAGCAAAACAAGACAATCCGGCGAATATGACTCAGGAGTAGAGCAAGTCACCCTCCTTATCCTCCTCCAGCTTGCGCTCCCACAGCAGCTTAAACGAGACATCGCCACACAGCGAGCCGTACTTCTCCGAGTGGGTGAGATAGCCGTTCTGGAACTGAGCCAGGATCGGCAGGAAACCGGCGATAGCCGCTCGGGTCTCGCTGTGCTGCTTCGAGTGCAGCACGAGCACGTAGCCGTTGGGGAATACGGCAAATCGGATACCGGTGCCATCGATCTTGTAGGTGATAAAGGGTCGCGTTTCACGGTTGCTGGATATGTGCTCGCTGTGCATTTCGCACAGCATCTCCAGGTCGATTTTGAAGGGTAGACAGAAGGAGGCGTGCACAATATTCCTGCTGAAGCTTGTGATGTCCGCCTTGTAGTCCAGCTCCTCGACCATCTGAATTACCTTCAGCACAGCCGTGCGTGCCGAGTTCGCTGTCAAGGCCGTGGACTGTATCTTGCCACCAGAATATAGCTTGATTTCGGCACTGGGATTATGCAAGCGGACAAACAGTGCCGGATGATGAGCGGGCTCATAGCGCGAATCGTCCAAGAGAATCGCCAACTCGAACAGGCTGAATTGGCAATTGACGTCCACGAGGCACGTGAAGGGCCGATAGAGCAGCTCCAGTTGCTTTTCCATTTCGCTGGCATTCGCAATGTTCTCATAGACGTTATCATAGTCAATTTCAAAATCTGGTATTATGAGTGTGTCTCCATCCACTTTTTTGGGCTCGTCATACTCACAGAATTCGCCCTCGAGAGGAGCCTCCTCCAAGTTGCTTAACGTTTCTTTAAGGGAGATTATCTCGGATGTGTCGAAAAGTTTCTCCGATTTCAACAGATCCATGTCGCTATTATAGATACCACATGCACTCGTATCTTCTGGCTTGGGAAACTCAATTTTGACATAGTCCCCAATGATATCATCGTCGCTCTTGGCATTGCCAAAACTAAAGTCCCAGTCCAAACCAAAATAGTCCGATTCCACTTCCTTGGAATTGTCGGCCTTGCCGAGTGACTCCTCCTCCACGTACCAGGGTATGTCGTCGTTGACGTCATTTTTTATTACATTTGAATCGTCGTCTGTTTCCTTATCAGCGAAAAAATTAACATCTTGCAGAAAATCGTCGTCACACAATCCGATATTAAATAAGTCTTCAATGGGATCAAATTCAGCCTCATCCTGGAAAATGACTGGCGCGTCACTCAATCGAATGGAGGCGCTCAATGCTTCTATGGGTATGTTGATATCGAGCGTATCTTCAATATTTTCAATATCGTTTTCTTCACATTTTCTGCGAAGGTCTGACTGATGATGCATGAAGTTCTTTCAGTGCGCAACTTACCTATCTTCTTTACAATCCATACTTGTGCATGTGGCAAATTCAAGTGAGTTATATTTGAAAAACAGGAAAAATGCCCCAAAAATGTAAAAATATTCGTAATTTATGACATTTTGATAGTAAAAGCAATGCAGTGAAGGAAATAAGGGCATCTCTATTTGATCACATAAACTGCAAAGCCTCACTTGAGAGCACAATCCAAGACTGTTTACTGTTTACCCTGACTCAATAAAATCCTTCATCTACCGAGTCTAATTTATGGCAAGTCGCTTTCAGATACGCTTCAACTCGGGACTTGACAAACTATAACAAATTGCATTTGAGAAGCAAATAAAAAAGAACAAAAATGTAAAAAAAAGAAGCGAATGATTTCTCTTTATTTCACTTATGTCGTTTTATGTCCCTGTCATGCTCAAATTTACACACTGTTGACCATATTTTATGTCCATTCTGGTTATGAAATTTACAGAGCTGTCAAAAAGAGTTCAGCGACATTTTAGTAAATATTGAAATTTAATCAAGCAAAGTGCAAAGCACACAAACAGTGAATGAGCGAGAGCTAGACTGAGAGAGAGAGAGAGCGAGAGAGAGGGATAGATGTAGAGTGAATAAAAGCCGGCAAAGGACAACAATATTGAACACATTCGCCCCTCAGACACCTGTCACCGTTGCTGGCGTTTGCTTCCTGCAGGATGCCATCCATTGCTTTATAAGGCACACACCATGACACACGTGTGTGTGTGTGCGTGTGTGTGTGTGTTTGGCGAAGTCAACAATCAATTGAATCGATTTCATTTTACAAATTGCGTTGAATTTTGCGGTGCAGTCAGCTGCAATTGACGGCGAAGCCAGTGGCAACAATAACGAGCTAACCTCAGTCTATCCACGCTGATGATATAGTAGGTAAAAGGAGACGACAACAGGCGACGCCTCGTGCGCTGCGTAAATCGAATATGTCTCTTACACCGGACTGAGTTTGATGGTCAACGGCAACACGCAACAGCTTCTAATTGGAAGTTCACTTTGAAAAGCGAATCAACCGCAATATACAAGACTCAAACATCATCGGCCAGAGCCACAGAATATCGATTGGTTTTGCCATGAAAAGCTGAATTATTCATGCACCAGCAAGGTGTAACCAGAGAATCTCAGATAAGAGATGATTAAAAATGTGACAAAGATACATCTATATGTATGTATGTATATGTATATATAATTAAGTAAATGAAATTTTAATAAAGGCAAATACTGAAATCTGATGTGAAAGCATTTGTGTGATTTGATGATGATTTGGTTTCCTTTGTTTCCTATTTGACTCATGCAAGACGCAGCTGAAATACGTCCATTTGTCTTGGGCGAAAATGCAATTTGTTGGGGCCCATCATAATGGCGCTGCTTAGATCGATTATAAGCCATTACAGGCGACGCGATGGCCCGTACCGTTGGCAATTAATAGATTTTTTCGTGGCTGAGCAGTGCGCGGTAATTTTGTGTAGGCGGTAATTAAAAACTGTGGCGCCAGCTGTGACCCACCATGGTCATGGCGCTGGCTCTGGCTCTGGCTCTGTGGTGGTGCTGCCCACTCATTTTAATTCAAATTGAAGTGGCGTTTTTGTGTTGTGCGAGTAATTAGGACGTAAAGTCGAATCGAAGCTCGCTGGCCAACTCAAATGACATTTTTGGCCAGCCCCACAGTTTCAACACAGTAATCCCAGTCAAAGTACCCTTCCCCTTGCCCTGCCCATTCAACCAACGGCTGACGCTGCGCCGCTCTGGTGGGCGTGATGAACAATTGGAGATAAGTGCAGGCAGGCATGAAATATAGCAAATAAAGCGTCGCCCGAGCCACTCACATACAAAAATGTCGCTGGCACGCAATGTTTTCATTTACCTAATCGCCATTAGGCGGGGAGACGAACAGTTCGAGGAATTACTCCGCTCTCGGTTGCGGCTCGGTGGCTCGGTGGCTCGGTGGCTCTGTGGTTGATTTCCACTGGGGGCACCGGTCAGAGTTGTGTAATCGCTTTGTGCTGCGACTTTTGCTTTTATAATTTGTTCGAATATTTGATGAACACTCGCTGGGCATTACAGCTCCGCTCCAAGCTGAGAGTGTTACACAAAACATTTGAATATTACATGCCATTAAATTGAAGAGAAACTTTAATACCTGATGATTACAGGTCATGGAACTTCTGGAAATTTGTTTGCTTTCAAATAAAGCAATTTACATTGGATATAGTATACGTAAATTATTTATACATATGTATACACATATACATATATTCAAATGTTTATGATTTTATTTTTTTATTATAATATATTTATTATGATTTTATTTTATTTGTTATTCTTAAAATCGAATATATTTTATTTATTTATTTTTTTTTTATGAGATTAAAATATGTTAACTTAAATATATTTTACTTTATTTACCACTACAATTCATTTGAATTATAATCTCTATAAGCTTCGTTTTTATGGGACAAAAATTTAATTTCGATTATTATTTTATTTATTTATTTTTAAGTTTCAGACTTTTTAGTTATCTGAGATTTTCGATAAAAGGGTCACATTTTATAAAATTCAATTTACTCTTTTTATTTTTGATTTCTTCTATTAGAAAATTAAATCCCTCATATGACGTCTGGTCTGGCATGGCGTTCTCCTTCCGATTGACACATTAATAAATGTTGCGAAATGGCATTGACAGCTTTTGGCTGGAAAATAGAGTGTTAAGTGCATTAGAAAGTTTCGCTCCATCTTTCAAGTTTTCTCTTAGTCTCTGTTTTTTTTTTCTTTTTTTTTTTTTTTTTCTGTTGCGTGTTTGTTTTGTTTTCTTTCAAATTGTGCATTTCCACGCATGGTCAGCACGAAGGAGCTGTAGTTGCAGCTGCAGCCCGACAATCCCATTCGCCCACAACTTAAATTGAGTGCTCGTCCTTTGCCCCCGGCCCCTGGGCCTCGGCCCTTGGCCAAATCGAAAAAGTTGGCAACTTGCTGTCTTCGAATCGCCCGCATTCACATCCGTTCGCATCCATCGCAGCAGGACTCGTAATAGCAATTGCTGTCGTCATCGGCGCTGTTGCTGAAGGTGTTCATGCGTGCCATGGAATCAATAGAAAAAGTTTGAAATTACAAAATTGGAAAGAAAACAAATAGTGGGGCGAACGTAAAATAAACAAACAAACAAAAACAAAACTACGACCGAAGCAGCGGACCAGCCAGCAAAATTGTTGGCTTTGGCTTTGGTTTTGGCCAGCCCCCAAAGGCAAACAAATCCTCTGACTCTCTGACAAATGCTGAAAAGTTCAACTGCAACTTTTATTCTGTAATTTTATTTTTTTATTTTTTTACTTATTTTATTTCAACTCTGACACATATTAACACACATGCACGCACACACACACATACAGGCACATGACACGGAAGGCAAAACTTGGAGTATATAAAATATTTCATGTACATATATAGACATCTATGTTATGTATTATGTATATAGATTTACTGCTGCCAATGGGATAGCTGCCAGCTTGCTACGAAGATTGCATCATGCAATTGAAATAGTAGAAGAAAGTTTCTATTACTTGGAAGTAAATGTGTGTATGTATATAATGTGTATATAATAGTATAATATTTTACTTTTAATTTAATATTTTTATGCGCAACATTAAAAAAATAAAATTTACGTACGCCATTATTGACATATTGCTTTTCAGGCAATAGATTACATACTTACATATTTAGCAAGAAAAGAGAAATTATTTAATTTGATTTTACACAATAAAATATATGTGATTGATTATTATTGTAAGTATTGTAAGATAAAATAAAAGGTTTCTGGAAATTAGTCGTTTTTGGATTATAAGATTTGCTTGGTCAACAACCAATTACTTTAGATTAAATTGATTTAAATAAAAAGTTGTTAAATAATATTTATTATTATTTAAATTATAAAAGTTAGGCATCTTAAACATTTTAAATATTTTTAAAAATTTTGTATAAACTTTTCTCTGATATGAAATAAAAAATTCACTTTATTTATAATTGTAATATATGTATATAATCCTTCCACTTAATACATTAGGCACTTTTAAGGCTTTTACTATTTACACAGCTCCGACTAATTACACAATGCCAGTTTCTGTTATTCCGTCAGATTCGACACTCGTTTCGCGCCCCCGAGCTCATTCTCTCATTCGCTCTTTCTTGCGCTCTCTCTGTGTTCATTGTTGATGTCACAACTGTCTCCGGTCACTCGCTCAATGCGACCCTCTCGAATCTGTGTACTATCATAAATTATGCCGCTGGTATTTAAAGCTGGCATTGTTGCGAGTTGGCTGATTGGGTTACAGCACACGCCCCACACGCCGCCCCACACGCCGCCCCACACGCCGCCCCACACGCCACCCCATACGCACACATACATGCAACTTGATTTATGTGCAGCAAAATGCAACGAAATAAAATTTGTTACAATGGGAAAATATCGATGAGATCAAAGTGAGTGATTTATAGGCTGTTTATCGGCTCTGGCCAGCACGAAACATGATGTCATTTTCAACTTTACATTTACATGACAGCTTTAAGAGCCCTTCACGGTTTGATTGCAAATAAATGCATTTGCAATCAATGGAATTAATTCTCGCTGTTATATGTAATTAAATAGTAAATTTAATAAATATAATTTTGAAATTTTGAATTGAATCTATTATAATTTATATATAATTTTACATATCTAACACAATTTTGATTTGACTTTTTCACGTTCAAATATTGTTTTCTGCTTATTTTAAATTATTTACATATATAATTTATTTTTTAAAAGCCAATCTAGCATCCTTTATTGCTGCTTTTAGATTTTGTATTCATGCCAAGATCCATTGCGATCTGTCAGGCTGTTAATGAACGTCTTTCAATCCTGTTTAGGCTGTCGCACTTCATTCCCACTTCACTCACGTCCTGCTACTCCCGTACTCTTTGTGCTCAATCTTCAGTTTACGACGCACACCTTAAAAATGTGCAAATGTTGCTGATTGCGCAACGTTCCCCCAATTCCTGCCACAATGAAAGACATTTAAGCGAGCGTTGACGTTGCCGTTAAAACGTACCGTTAATTTCCCAAAGGCATCCGCATTGCATATCTAAAACATGCGCCAGCTGCCAGCAGGGACTACGACACGGCGCAGTTGAGGTAAATTGCGTAGGTGTTGAGCGAACAAAAAAAAAAAAAAAAAAAAAAGTGAAAGAATGGAAAAAGGTTTCAATTCATTTTAAGGCTTGCTTCCGAGTGCTTCTTGTCCAGGGAATGGGACGAACAAGTCTTGGCTGAAGCACTTCCCGAGTTAATAGAAAGTTTGATGAAGGAAAATCAATGCAACAGAAAATGTCAACTTGAAGCGCTTTAGGCATTATTATACATACATATATATGTATGTACATAGCTTCAACTGAATGGAATATACTGTAGTTTTCTGATATCCCATTACTTGGTATTATATCTGTTAATAGCAAATACGCCATTCATATCAAGCCCAACGGATGCTAATTGTAAGTGCCACTGACAACTGCCGCTGACATCATCAATGCATGTCAAGGATTTTCCCTCTAGCACTGGCATCAGCTGGCTGTGGCACTCGTGCCAGACACAGACGAGAGGGCACACTCGAGTCGAGAGCTGTTCAGAGCTGATCAAAGCAATACGCTGAGAGCTCAATTCATAAATTGCGCATACGCCATGTGGGACGGCGTCGAGGAGTTGCTAATGCAATAGATTCACAGTTGATATAGCTAAGTGGCAAAACTAGCTGGCAAAATGCTTCTTCTTGGCCCACTCAGCAACTGTAGCCAGATAAAAATGCATAATTAAAAAGCCAAAGGCAGAGCGAGAGCCAGAGCGACACTCAAAGAGCGAGAGAGAGACAGAGAGATTGGGCATTTTATGGCTGTTGGAGGGGCTATGAGTCGCATAAATTCGCATTCACCGCATCATAATGTCCGCAAATCCTGGCTCTGGTCCCTTGCAATATTAATAAGCACTCGAAAATGAAAAGGAGTCGAGTCAAGGCGAGTGCTGCTGGCCCGGTCTTTAAGGAATTTTAATGGGCTTTGGTCAGGTTCAAAGTGAAGGCGGATCGAGGCGGGCCGGGCTGGGGCGGAGCTGCCGCAGTTTACCTTTTGCATATTTTATGAATGAATTTTAATGAAAATTAAATCGAAATGTGCGACACCTGAGCTACACAACGCACTTGCGATTTATATATACTTTAATCCTTTCTGGGCTAGCAGATGTACAGAAGAAGTCTTGGGCCTACCCGTTGACCAGTTGGGCGAGGAGCGCTGAGCGCTGCAAATGGTAAATGGCAAATGGCGAATGGCCACGAGCGGCAAATAAAACATGGCCCGCTGATTGATGACTTTGACTTTTGGCCATAATTTATCATAGATATCAGGCGAGTCGCACTTATTGTCCTTGTTGCTGCCGCTGTTTGGCTTTTGTCAATGGCAGCGAGAAAAACAGCCGCCCAGCGGCAACAGATGACGCTCATTCTGTTGAAAAATGTGCACAAAAGTGTCATAAAAGCCGAGCTGGAGCCGCATCGCGCGAGTCAGACAAAAGGGGCCCTGTCGTGGCCGTAAACTAATTGCAACAAATAATAAAAACTAATAGGCTGTCGAAAAACGAGGCCGGCGGGCAGACACTGCTATCAGTTGAAGAATACAGAATTCCACAGCCCCATACACACACACACGACATTTGCCAGTGAAAAATGACAATGACAATGGCAATGGCCAAGGCACAACAACAACAAATAAGTGCAAGCCAAGGCAAAGGCAAAGATCATCATCATGAATCATCATCAGAGCAGTCATACGACACACACACATACGCACTTACTCACATACACAGAGACAGTTCTCCACTTGAACTTATCCATGTGCAAGTTAATGTCCTGTCAAGAAGTCGCTGCCTCCAAGTTGCGTCGCTTAAACGTCACAAATTGCTGCCATGTCTTGGCTGCGAATGCGGCGCTTAAACGAGCTGAAAGAGAGAGAGGGGAAGAGAGGGTAGATGAGAGACAGATAGAGCGTGAGACAGACATAGTCGGTTGGCAGGTCTTACAAGCGCATTATCTAAACACTCACTTCAGTAAGAAACGAAAAGTTTTCAAGTATTTTTCATAAGGTGCGAGAAACGCATTAATTTAACTAAAGTACCTCAAAGCAGTCAGACTCAAATATGTTTACATTGTAAGTGGATGTCTGACTCTCAAGGCATGAATCAATGGGCTTAACTGATAGAGGAAGCAGTATTAAATTACCAATTGGCCTCTGAACAAGTTTTTATGCTGATTGAGTTAAAGATTGACAGACTGCCTGACGAACAGTTGGAAGGGTAGACAGACGGACAGGAGAGCTAGCAAATAGACGAAGAGACGGACAGACAGACAGGCCCAACCGGCTCAGCTGTTACTTCAGATCAAAATATATTCACGCCCACTTCTCTCACACCCACACCTAAGCATAAGAATCATAATGCCTCTCTTTGCAATTCTCATATGCTCACAATGACCTTTTGGGATAGGATTGTAATATAAAATAAGCTTTATATGCATACTATCTACTCATTATATCTCTATATAGTCTATTTTTACAGTCTTTTCTGTCTTATGGCCTCTCATTTATACATTCCTCACTTGCTTTTATGCAGTCTCCATCTGCCCCTCATATTTTATTAGCCTGCTCTGTGTCTCTCTGCATCAGCTGTATGCTTAAATCATTTGGGAATGTCGTATTTTCCATTCGATTAGTTGCACTGTTTTCACATTTTTCCAGCTGATATGTTTGTTATGTCTCTAGCCAGCGTTGGCTTTATTTGCAGATCATTTTTTTTTTCCCTAGATTTCCATGGTTCATTTTTCCATTTCTATGCAGGCCAGTCGGTGCTCGCCGAGTGACACTTTGGCATGTGCGGCCAATTAGTGATGACAACGACGGCTGCAAACAAATAAAAATCGCTGACGGCCAGTTCCTGGCAGCCCGACCACTTCAGCAGCAACAATGCCACACGATGCAGGCGATGTTGCTGCCACTGCATTTTGTTGCAAGCTGCGCACATTTTTATGAGTTTTTGCCGTCTGTCCAACGGGACGACTGACTGACTGACTGCTCTGCTCAAATGGGGAAATAGAGACATGTTGGCTTTTCTGCTTCCGATTTGCAATAGTTGACGTTACCATGTGCCACAACAAGCACACGCACATATGTATGTATCTATACATATACATATATATATATAGACGTTGCTCTATGTGCAACTTTAGCCATTGTTGCACAAACAAATCCTCATACTGCCAGGCAGCCAGTCAACCAGTCAGCCAGGCCACATATGCTAATACATGAACGCAGCCAACCATAAAATGTTCCCTTGTCATACCACTACGCCCACTCAATCCCAACTAATCCCTTCAAGTTTAGAGCTGAATAAAAAAGCCACCAAAAGTTTTAATCGATAAAAGTTAAGCAGCATTAAATGTGAAAGACATTCAGCCACACATCATTTCATGCAGCTGATAGAGAATGGCATATGCAAATATGTAGATGCAGATGAGGCTGACTGCCTGACTGATTGGAGATCAAGCCAAAACGTGCAAAGCTTAAACCTGTCAGATTAAAAGCTCTGCAAAGCTGCTAGTTTATGTGAAGCTTTTTTATGACGAATGTTCGTAATGTCATTTCTATCATATCCAATAGATAAAATTAAATTTAAAGTTTTGTATTCCACTCTGTGTCAATGTCGAATAGATGATATACGCAATTCAAATAGCAGAGGTTTGTCTGGGGGACTTGGATGTTCTCTAACTATTTTGTATGCAAACATTCAGTATCTCCAAGTTCAGTTATCTACTTTAACGATTTCATATTATAATTTTGTATACTAGTAGACAGCGATAGACATAGCATATCGGCATCGAATGAGGCCGGATTTATCGATTCCAGCTGACTAGTTCCGTTCCGGTTCACGACGAACACGTCGAAGTTACGCAGATTGATGACCAAACGCTTTTGGATCTCGGCCACGCACATTCTCAATATGTTGTAAGCCTGCTTCTGCTTCAGCTCCTGCGTCCAATACCGCTGAAAGATGCTGCCACAGAAAAGGCTGCCCAGGCCATGGCCAGCATGATTGATGGGCATGGCGGCGCCATAGGAGTCGATAAAGTGGAGATCGGGTCCCTCAACGCTGTCGTAGCCAGCCAACAGCATCGACACCTGATACCTGGTATTGGTTCTTATATAATCCGCCAGATTCTTGCGCGTAAAGTGCGCAGCTCCGCGCGGACTCAGATGATAGCCATTCGTTATGTTGTACAGCTTTAGATGTTTCGCTATGTAATCGGTGAACTGCAAAGTGTCGCCGCCATCGCCTACTGCGGCCAATATTGCGAAATCGGAGAGGCGATGAATTTTCGGCTGGTCTACAAAACAAATTCAAATATTGGAAACGCTAAATAAATATATTAATATCTCAGTGAGCCTCTTCTGTACCATCTCTCATAAAGATCACAGATTTCGCTTGCATTGTATCGCAGGCAAGCATCACACAATCCTCGCCCTTTATGCCCAAGATCGTTTCCATTGCCATTCTTAAAATCAATTTTGATATTTTTCCGAAAGCTAATCTATAAATTTAATCTGTGACTTTGAGAGAAATCCACCAGACAAGTTGATTGGTTGATTGATTTGCTGATAAGGGTATTTGGCTTAAGTGCTTCAATATTCAAATTTTAAGAATAAAATCGAGATTTAAATGAGATTACAATAAATAAATTTGGAATAATAGTTGAAGCGAGCTTGCAATACAATTTGATTTTTGCCTAGAATATATATTTTTTTATTAAATTTAATATGTATATGAATATATATATTGTTATAACGCTTAATCAACGTAAATATTTTTCTATTGTTAGTTCAGTACAAAACGCATTTGATATTATTTGTGGTATTTAATCATTAGACAAGTTAAGAAAAACTATTTTTAAGCTTTGACATTTCTTTGCAATTTAAGAAATTTTAGAAATATTGCTTAAATGTGCTTTCAAAAACTTTAAATACATGCAAATAAAATATACATATATGAGCTCTACTACTTGAACTACATGCACTCCTCTTCTTACTTTGATCCCTTATCTGCGAGCAGCGTACAGATGGAGTAGGCCGCCTTGCAGTTGGCCAGAAAAGTGGTTAGAGCAATTGGTATAAAGTTGCCGGCCATTTGCTTAGGCAAGCGTCGAGTGCGCTCCGCAAAGATGAGCACGCTCTTGCGATAGGAAATGCTCTGATCGACCCAATTGCTGCTGTAGACGACATGGTGCAAATGTCCAAACGAATACTCCACCATGGTCCCAAAGTAGCAAATGGGAAATATTTGCATGCCCAAGGCGAAAATAAATGAGCTGAAATAGACTTTGTCGTTCATATTCTCAGCGTAGAAGATTAGAGCACACAGGGCGATGCCGACGACTATAGCAATCACAACGAACTGCACCAGCAAGGGCCACGAAATGACCTCCATGGTGAGCTCGTGTAGTCTGGGTGTAAATAATAATAAAGATTACCAGCATAACAGCAACTGAGAGAACTTACTCAAAAATCTTCTGATGATCACGAATGCATTCGATGAGCTTCCTTTCATTGGCGCGCTGGTCACTTTGGTCATAGCCGATGCCCGAGAGTCGCTGGATGAGCAGCTCGCATTGGCCAATAATGATCAGGAAGATCATTGGCGGAAACAGGTCATCCACAAAGTTCTGCAGCACTTGTACGACTATTGCCAGAATCTGGTGACTCACAGCAATTATGTAACTGGTCAGCGAAGTAGTCCAGTCCGTTGGAAACCAGGCCGGGAATGGCAAAGAGCGCTCCTTGCAAAACAGAAAGGAGACGCTCGACGTCACAATGCAGCAGCCATATATATATTTATACACTGTGGACATGATGACTAGCTTCCTGGCCATTTGGGCCTTATAGGAACGTTGCTCATCCGTGTCCGCACGGCTGTCCAACTGAGCGACTCGCTGCTCGATCTCTGCAATCTTCTTTAGCCGAATGATAAAAATGACGAATTTCACAGAGGCGGACGCCGAGGTGAGCGATATATTGAAGTTGAGCAGATTATCCAGCGGCAGCTCGAAGCTGAACATGACCATGAAAAGCATCAGCGGAAACCCCAAAGTCACGAGAGCATTAAGCAGCACAGCAGCCCAATAGCGAATGGTTCCATAATTCCCGTCATATAGGTCGACGCCGCCCAAGACGTAATATGACGACCAAATAACGCCGAAGTAGACGCTTCCTTTGTTGAGAATTGTCGACATAACTGTCACGGTGAATATCCAGGCTCGGCCAAGTTTTAAGCTGCAGAGCACGAAGCCCGTGGTTTTTATAGCGCGACAGCGGCAAGGACAGACTTTCAAGGTAATTTTGCGCAATTATCGACATCAAAGCGAAGTCTAATTGCAGCCAGTAAATTGATTTGAGAAAGGCACGAAAAGCCTTGAACATACCCTGTACAGACTGAAACTCGCATTCCGTGAAGAGCAGCAGAGCTCTAGAAGTAGATAAATGCCTAAAGTTCCGCTTTATTAGGTTTTATATCTCTATGATGTAAACATAATATCTTATCAATAAAGTTTGATTGACAATAAGAAACCCATCCATGTCCAATATCTCATTAGGGTATCTCCAAGCTGTCACTCCCGACCAGAACTTTCTTAATTATTTAATTGCGAACTTATGCCATATGGCAAAATTTAGAAATCCAATCGGCAGGTGGTGCACTAATATATTTGCCAGAATGATATACATATATAGTTTATATTATATTTCGAGAGATTGTACAATATATGTATAGGTTATGTGCCAGTCAAGCACTCCCAGCTAAAATTTTCTTACTTGCTTAATTGTATGTATAATGCCATATGGCAACGCTCAGCAGGTGTTACACTCATTTATTTGATAGAATAATATACATACATATATAATTATATCGATTCTCATGCACTCAATATATTATAAAACTTTTCAGTACAGAAAACAAATCTCATTTTAATGCACTGGGGATTAGTCGTTGGGGAAATATCTTATCTGATATTGGTAGTGCGCCGAAGGTTTCCAGCTTGTGAACGCCGTTCTTGTCCAGCAGAAAGATCTCGAAATGGCGTAAATTGATTATCAAACGACTCTGGATCTCTGTGATACACCTACGTATTATGGTCAATCCATCTTCGATGCTGAGGTCGGGCTTCCACATCGTGTGGAAAATGCTCATGGATATTGTGTGGCCGATGCCTAGTCCGGAATAGTTGAGGTACTGTGACCCACCCTTGGAATCGATAAAGCACAAATTGGCTCCTCTTTTGGTATCGAAGCAGGCTATCAGCATCGCGACCACAAATTTGATCCGGTTGGCCAAGTTCGACAGCAAATGCTGGCGCATAAAGTGTATGACTATCGGCGCGTCCATGGAATATCCGTTCGCGATTTCATAGAGCGAAACATTCGCCGCAATAAAGTCCGCAAAATGCGCGGTGTCGCCTTCATTGCCAGCCACGCCCACCATGCAATTGCTCGAAAGGACGCGTATCTTTGAGCAATCTACGAAAGGAGAAGCAGCAGAAGAGAAGAAGCTGTCTCTGTATCAAGTACGATTTAACGATACTTACTATCCCTCAGAAAGTATATGGAATTGGCCAGCATTGTATCGGCCGCAAGCATGACATAACCTTTGCCCTTCAGGCCGATTACAGTTTCCATTGCAATTGCAATTAAAATTAAAAAATAATAATAAAAAAAAAAATAGTATAAAAAGAGAGTACAAAACTGAGAATTACTTGACACATATAACGAAACGTACTATAAAGAACTATTGACTCTAGACATGTATCAAGGAAAGCATTATTTAAGGACTCTAGAATCTAATATTAATCCTTTTTGAGTTACCAAACTGTTTGACTTGTCATTCGGAATGCATTTAATACATTCAAATGCTTAGCCGGAAAAGCTAAACAAAGAATCAAAAGCAAAGAATTGAAATTCGAATTAGGAAGCAACCACAGAGTTAAAATAGAAGATAAACTAAAAAGTGCTGACTAGAAGAGAGATTTTTCAACTTACAATGGATGCGATTTTGGCATAGGGAGCTGTGATTATATAATAATAAACTGATTCATCTTCGACATTGCATTGGCATTGGCATTGCCTACGCTCACATAAATTGCATTGCATTTGGCTAGGAGTGGGCTCTACGAGTGGCTCACTCTGAAACTCATGGGAGCGGGTGGTACTTAAAAAGCACTTTTGCCTCACAATAATTTTCAGCTTTTCCGCACTTGAACACGCTTTCAGGCATTCGCCATTCGCCATTCGGAACTGGGATTGGGTTTTCCCATTATCCGGGCGCTGCATTTTACTGTCTCTATTGTCTGAAATTTTAATGTGATGGAAATGCGAGCGTATTCCGCATAATTATCGCATCTATTTTATTTTTATTTTTTTAAATGGAAATATATTTCCGCAATTAAGAGCATATTTTCTAGCACTCTTAAAATAATGATGACGTCCGACGTCGCGACGTCCGCCTTTGTTGTTGCCATTTCAATCATTATAAAATAATTAACGCTGCAATTAAAAGCAAGAATAATGCCACAGAACGCAAAACTCCAAGCAAAACATTAGTGTCTTGACTTAACGGAGACAGATATTTGTTTATCAAATATATGTACATGCATATGTATGTATATGTGTATTCCTTTACAATGTATTTCATTTATTATTAATTCGTTCTGCGCATTGTACTGGCACTGTCCGCGCATTTGTTGGTGATAATTTTACGTATGCACCTTTCGTCCACTTTGCATTTATGCTTCACTATCTGGACAATGTCGCTGATCTTGTGCGGATCGAGCATATAGATCGCCGACCACCTGCGACCCCTCGAGTCGATTTTAGTGCCCGATATGTTCTTCGTGGCGAGCGTCTCCTTGTCGAAGACGGCGTTCAGCAGGGCACGTGTCGCCAGCGAATAGGAATCCCAGCTGATGCTCTGAAAAACATCTCGAGCGATCCTCGTTCGGTAGCGGCCGATGGGGACTGTCGATCTGTCTTCCTTACTATGAGTGCTTCGGCTCTTAGCAATTGTAGTTGGCAAACGTTGAGCTCTCGCGACGTGACTCTCTGCCCAGGCAGCTTCGTGTTCGGGCAACATGCTCTTCAAGTTATCCAGACGCAGTTGCACTGCCGTCAAACAATCCGATGACTCAGTTTGTGTTGCTCTCGATACACACGACATATTAAGGGGCTCCAAATAATTACAAAAGCTCCAGAAATATACAATATAATCAATCAGATGCTCGAAATGCAGGTTTGCATTCACCTCATGCTCTTCGACCAACGGAATGAAACCAATCGGTTAATCGATAAGTGCTGGTAAGCTTGCAGAGCTTGCCGATAATCGAAAAACTATTCTGTTAAATTGTGAGTCAATCTGAGAGTTGGGATTCTGGCTAACGGATTCATGAGGTTGGGCACTGCAATTTAACATGGAAAGGTGGAGCGGCCTGCACTACATACACTCGAATGAAGAGCGGGACGAAGACTATTTGCAGAGAATTTCTGTGTGTCTAAGTATTGATATATCGGAGATGATAGAAAACCGCTTCAATAATTTTAGCAAAATCTTTGCAACTCATCAAGAGCGTATGTAAATATTCTCATCTCGTCTCAGAATTTATTAATTGTCTACGTTTCTTTCAGATCGGAAACCTGGCGGAGGTCTATTTGGATCTGTAGAAGACAAATACAGTAGAGGAAGTAGTTTGTCTTTTACGGTTCCAAATAAATTCTTTGCCAGAAAGCGCTCTGGATTTGAGAGATATCGCAAAAAGCTGCCAATTCCATATGGTTTGAATCCGGATTCAAATAGTCGAAGGGATATCTATAAGCCCGAACGCTATGCGAGCTGTAGTGATAGACGTATGGGTGCAGTGCCGCCCACGCCTTACCTCATGGAGCCCTACGAGTGCCCAAACCAACTGAGCTTCGATCCTTATGAACAACACTACAGACATCCAAGTTATGAGCAAAGTTATTCCAAATCTGCTGTTGAATGGGATTGTCCTCCGGAATGGGACTACCGAAATAATAAGCGCTATGGAACTCTGGAAAACACAAAATTATCTAACTCATTCTATCAATGTGAATTTCCCAACAAACTGCACGACAGATCTTACAGTTCCCACCCATCTGAATATCAAGATTACGGCGTAACCAAACCAAGCAGTATAGATAGGACAAGATTCAGACAACCTTCCGGCTATGCGAATTCTGATTACTTGGAGGTTCCTTATCATAATCAGCCTGACTGCTATACAGACTATAATCCCAGTGTAAGACATTCGCCAGACTACGATTCAGAGTGGAAGTATCATCCTATACCAAACATAAGGAATAACTATTATCCTGATCCCGCATCAAGCTATGACTACGATTACGATTACAATCCCGAGCTGTTTCGAAGGTCGCCTTATCAGAAGAAATCTGTGGATTTCCTTGGCGTCGATTGTGAGATACCCTACAACATACTAAGAACGAATCGAAATGTGGTACGTACGCAGAGACAAAATTACGAGCATCCAGAAAGCTTATCATGCTTTGAGCAACTCTCTGTTGATATTCCCTCTAAGACAGCGAAGCCTAATCATATACCGAATTCGGGTTGGGATTATGATTGGGGTCGCAGAGAGTCCGGCTATGATTACTATGCCGCGGCCAAGCCGATGTCGCGAAATGCAGATTTGATGCATTCCAATTCGATGTGCCGCAGTTGCGCAAATTACTATCGACCGCAACGCAAACACCATAAGACACTAAAAGAGAAAATATCTGGCTTCTTTAAACGATCCAAATCTAAGGCTAGAGTCCAAAGCAAAACTAAGCACCGACCCGATGGTAAGGAGCAGCGATCCGTTTCAAATTTCAATAATCTTATATGTCATAAGACCGCTGTGTACAAGTCCGGGAGTAATGCATCCCGTATAACTTCGAGCTCTAAGAGTCCGAGATGCTTTCAAAGAAAATCTAGCTGCGGCATTACTTCGATTAGGAAGAAAACCAGATGCAACGTCTACCCAACGGTCTACAGAGTAACGCGAGCAAAGGTAAATAACACAGATATTGAGTCTGCCAACGATGAAAATATTAAAGGCTGCTGTGATTATAGGAAACCGCAGAGTATGCTACATTCCGATCCGATTACGGCTATTTCTAAAGAGACGGGCTTTTCGTGCGCAGCCAAAGCCAAGGCTAGTCACGCCTGTCACAATTGGGATGACCCCATCTATGTCTGCAGGAATCCTAATGATAATCAGAATGTGAATGCAGAATTCTTTGAAGACACTCAAGGTCTTGCTAGCTCTACAAGGGTGTGCTGCCACAAGCAAAATAACGAACCAGAACTCTCGTTTGCAGCGGTTAAACCCCAGGCCTCCTGCTGCAGCTTGGGCTTGTCTCCTGCGAAATTGTCGTGCAGCAAACAACACCTAATATCGGCACAGCCAAAATGTTTTCTCAGCGAGCCCAAAGTCTCTTTTGCTCAGCTGCATTTGGAGCAGCCAGAGAAATGCGCTCCGTCTGATCGTAAAGTTTCCTGTACTCGTTTGCATTCGGACAGCCAGAGTAAGAAATGCAATCGAACAACACCAGAGCCTTCGCTTTGCATGGAAGAGCTGCCGTCATGTCCATATCAGATGACAGCTAAAAGAAATTGTCTAGAAAACGACTATTTCAGCGTTCGGAATAATCAGTGCACAATTTCACCTAATCCGGGACCTACTTCTTCTGCAAGCTGCAGTCCACAGCCCTCACTCCGACCGTGTAAATGCAATGAGCAAAATACAGCTTCGTTTCAGAAGATATGCAGGCAGAATTCCTCTCAAGAGCTGGCACCGCCAGCAGCCAACGCTGAGCCATGCTCGAGGCCAGCTAAACTGGAGCCAGTTCGAGTCTGCTCAAAATCCCAGTTGAGGAGACAAACAGAAATCGGTAATTGCGCTCAGTCTAAAAACGATGCTCCGTCATGTCTGGAGGAACTGAAAAGGGAACTTTTGGCAGAATTGGAAAAGGAACAGCGAATGAATGCACAATCGGTATATCAGAATCCGACGCCACACATTATGGTATTCCCCACACCGCCAGCCAATCCAGTCTGCCCCATCTGCCAGGCGCCAGCTACGCGTTGCTGCTCCTACATGAAGTGCTGGCGGCCGCTCTAGAACTCAACTCAATAAAGAAACAATATATAAATCTGCTGCTCATTGACATGTAGTCCAGTATTGTTTAATAAACCAACAAATCAATATGTATGTATGCATGTACGACAGTGTGTATAGGTGTATATGTATGTGTGTAGATAGTTTTTTTTTTTTTTTTTTTTTAGAATTGCTTGCATATTAATTAGCTTTGGTCGTGAGTGGAACCTTTATGGTTAGGATGCCAGTGATGCCCAGCTTGACGCTCAGAGCGGCGTCGGCTTTTTCAGGCAGATCGAACTGGCGAGAGACCTTTTCGTATTGATCCCCGTAATAGCGATGGGCGCGCAATTTGACGCGTCGATCCTTCAGGTCGACCCTTATGTTGTGCAGCGGGAACTCGTTCATGTCGAATTTCCAGTACAAATGTGTCTTCGTCTCTATATAGCTAATGAGCTTCCCTTCTTCCAGATCCTCTTCGCTCTGTTCATTAGCGCTATCATTTCTCAGCTCTGCCAGCATCTGAGAACATTCCAGCACCTGCTGTTCCAGCTCCTCAATGCGCTTCTCATACTGAAGGCGCATAACGTCAAAGTGCACCATTTTGAGAAATTAGATTAATCGAAGACAACTTGCCGACACACGCAAAGATCAGAAATGAAAATGAATTATCGATAATTTTGACAAGGTAAAAAAGTCAAAGAACAACAACGACAAATGCCGATAGGAAAGTCAGCTGTCACTACGTTCGAAAGAAAAGTGGAGTTTAAAACGAAACGAAATAAAATTTTGCAAATTGAGTTTCGCTTAGCCATGCTTCGTCAGTCCAAGAGAACGATTACCGTACCGGCGTGCATTCGCCAGTATCGCGTTCTTATGAAGATTGGCAGCGGCACCTTCGGCGACATCCTGCTAGCCGAGCACGTGTGGAATGGGGAGCGCGTCGCACTCAAGCTGGAAGAGAATACTATGGTTCGGCCGCAGCTGCTGTTCGAGTACAATCTGTACAAGGTGCTGATGCCGGCCGCTGGGGTGCCGCAGGTCTACAACTACTTTCAGGAGAGCAAGTACAATGTGATGGTCATGGAGCTGCTGGGGCCGTCCTTGGAGGATTTGTTCAACTTCTGCTCGCGTCGCTTCACCCTGAAGACGGTGCTGATGCTGGCGCAGCAGATGATCGAACGCATCGAGCATGTGCATCTGAAGAGTTTTCTGCATCGCGACATTAAGCCCGAGAACTTTACCATCAGCACCGACAGCAATGTCGTGCATCTCATTGACTTTGGCCTGGCGAAGCGATACTACGATGCGGACCTGCACGAGCACATACCCTTCAAGTGGGGCAACCGAATGACGGGCACGGCTCGCTATGCCTCCATCAATGCCCTCCTGGGCTTCGAGCTCGGCCGTCGCGACGACCTGGAGTCCCTGGGCTATGTGCTGATGTACTTTCTGCGTGGCAGCCTGCCCTGGCAGGGATTGTCGGGGCCGTGCCATCAGAAGTACGAGATGCTGGCCGAGCGGAAGCAGTCCACCAAGCCGGAGGACCTGTGCAAGGGCTTTCCCGATGAGTTCGCCTCGTATCTGATCTACTGTCGAAACGTTCGATTCGAGAAGCAGCCCAACTATCTGGGCTTGCGTCGCAGCTTCAGTGATCTCTTCACTCGCCTCAAATATGTTCATGATGGCGACTATGACTGGTGCTGCCGGAAGGATTATGCCAATATTAAGATTCCTGCCATCGAGAACGCCGAGATCAACAGCAAGAAGAAGAAAAGGCAGAATAAGAAGAAGAAGTAAAGCATAGAATGCAGCCCAATTGTCAGAAATAAAATCATTTCAATATATTGCAACATTTTCTACTATGCACACCCAGGGGACTTGTAATAAATAAGGAATTTTCCTGTGTCCAGCAATCTCTGATTGCGAATCCATTTTGCAGCGCGTCAACTGTCCGAGCTGCCAATTCGAAATACACAATTACAAGTTTTCTAAAATGAGTCCAATTAACAGAACTCAGATTTGTGCAACGTTTGCATTTTACTCTCGTTTCGCCCTCTCTTTGTGTGTGTGTGTGTGGGTGCAGAGCAGAGCACTCGAAGCATCTGCCAGAAATGTCTGTCAGGGCCAACATTGCAGCTGGAGCAGTGCTGCATTCGTAGCAAATGAAAACGTTGTAAACGCCAGCATCCAATTTACGTTTGCAATTAAACTGACACCGAACAGACACTTTTGATTTAGCCTGCAGTTTTCTGACCGCCCACGTGCGCCCCATCACCCATGGCGACCATATAACATGACATAATAACAGATCTGCTTAAGCCCGAACCCAAACTCGAACATAAAACGTCAATTGCTCTAGCTGTCGCTCCACATAGATAGATTTATTAATATGCATGGGTTACACAGAGACAGTCGCATCAATACCGGCCGACTATGATAGGGCTTCTCCAGTTGGGCACGGCAGCCCCACTTGCTCTGCAGGCTGGTATGGTTGTCTCCATTACAACGACCATTCGACGGCATCTGAATATGTTCGTATAATCAGCCATTGCTGAAGTAACTAACGGACTTCTCCCGTTTCTGCTGGGAACAATTTTATATCAATTTTAGTAGCTAGTAGGCTTACTGGCGCCGAAATTCTATATATAGAGCGACAAACCCATGGCCAACCAACTCAGAAATCGTGTCAAGAGCTCAAAAATTCAGCGCCAACTTCTACTCTCTACAGTTGCTTTCTGGCAGCGCTGGAGTTGCTACTACAAATGTGCTCAGAAAATTGGGTATAAAGCGCTGGCAAAAAACACAATTGCATGCAGCACAAGGGCGAAGCTGTATACCCTGTAATTGTGCGCGAGAAGGGGGAAGTTTGCTTGATAGGTGGGTAAAAAGGATATGAGATGATATGATAATATTAAATATATTATTTAATTTAGATTTGAATATATGAGTGAGGTAGTTGGATAATTAATAGAATTCAATCTAACTTATGTCCATGTATATGATAAAAAAAAAAAAATTATATATATATATATATATATATATATATATATATATATATATATATATATATATATATATATATATATATATATATATATATTAGCAAATACCCTATATATATATATATATATATATATATATATATATATATTAACAAAATCAAATCTAAAACTGAAATATATATAATCCATATTATTTATATTTTATATATACAATTTTGTTTGATTTTTTATATACATACATATGTATATAACTTATTCAACATTTTTATACAGGGTATTTGCTAGTCATTTACTCTTTTTCAAACTTCTACCGTTTTTGCTGCTGCACATAATTACATGAAAAAGAAAATTAGTGTCGAGATTTGCGCTTTTGAGCGTCTCACCAGGTGAAAACTTTTAATGAGCAATTTTCTTACAAATTTCCAAGTGTTGCCGCATTTAATTTTTTAATTAAAATTTTTCGTCAGACGCTCGACACAGTTGATGTGCAGCCACACAGTCCCTTGACAACCCCACGACATCCCTTGTACAAGGTACAACAACAATAAGAGCAGCTCAGAAAAAAACCCTTGAGCGAAGAGATTTTTCAAGCTGACCAACGGGTCAGATCGGAGGCAAGAGCTTAGGCCAGGTGCCCCCCCCAATCAGCCAACACTTTTAGCATCAATCAGGACACGGCCTGTGCCAGGCGCTGCTTTTCCCTCCTAGTGCTTATATTTATCGGGCTGAACTCCATGTTAATGGCCAATTGACACGCCACTTGGCTTTGACGTGTGCCCCTCCGCCTCCGTTGCCTCCCGCTCAGCTGCAACTGCAAAAGAAATGCCACGATTAACGTATGTGTGTGTGTGTGAGTGTATGGGTTGGTCAGCAATAAGCTTGACTGCCCGCACCCTACTCGCCTGTAATGAGGTGCTAACTGAGCGTGCTGATTGCTGCCATTTTTGATAAGGTGTCCGCATTAATAATTCTCTTGCGTTTATTTACACCGTTTGCAGAACTCAGAATCGTTTAACATTTGCCTCAAGGTGTGCCTCATAGATACGGCAAAGAATACATAATTACGAATATATTAGAGAACTGAAAGTTGGCTGCATGGGATTTGATAAAGTTATATATAAATTCTAATATAAATATTTGAGACATTTGATGAAGATCTTTTAATTTTTCTTTAAAATTGATTACATTCGGTATTCACAGTACTTTTAGTTCGTCTCCGTTTACAAATGCCACCTTTTTATATTGATTCAGATTAGCCACGCAATATGCAATCACAAATCAAATTCTATGACATTTTCAAGTATTCTGTGGGCGTGGCAAAAATCAAGCAATACCCTCGAACAGCCGTTGCCATTTGAATTTCTTATTTTATTTGATTTTCAGCTATGCTTTGCATTTGATTTCAATTTTTATTTGCGCATTGGCATCAAAATATATTACAGACTTTGCAAATTGAATTGCCTGTCGTCAATAAAACATTGCATTTCCCTGCAGTCAGAAGACCACACCCCATTTCAAATGTAAGTACATATGTATGTGCGTGCACGTGTGTGTGTCGAAGCTCAAAAGGCATTGGGAGCGGCGAGAGCTTTGCAAAAGAAATGCGCACAAATTGCACTTATAAATAAATCAAATAGAAATATCTTGTTATTATGGGTAGAGGGACACACATATTTGCTGTCTCCTGCTCCAGCTGCTCTGTTGTCCTGCATCTGCTTGTTGTGGCAGTGGTTTCCAGCGCGCTCCCAATTGAGTTACATTTAAATATTTTGCCATTTGCAACTCGAGTGCCAGAGAGTGTTGCAGCGCTCCCCACCAAATATCAATGCCAGTCCAGCTCATGCTCATGGTCCAGCTCATGCAAGTGTGATGAGTATTTATGTATACTACTTTCGTTGCCAGTGCTCAACTCCGGTTTGAATCCAGGTTCATCAGATTGCAAGCGTAAAATAAGAAAATTAATTAGTTAACATTTTCAATAAGAATAATTCTACGACCATAATACAGATAAACAAATATAAACCACATTTTTCTTTCACATTTGTTTTCGGAGCTCCAGCATGTATCATGAAACAAGTTTATCACAGCATCTTTTAAAAATTTAGAACTAATGAAAATCCTAAATTTTACGTAATTGAATAAAATAAATATTGTTGAAAGCTAATAACAGATTATATTTATTTACAGCGGATGGCACTAGGGTTAACTATCGATATAATTATAGCTAGGTATCAATAGTCACCCATAGAATGTCAACTATCGATAAGAAACGAAAATGACAAAACCAGAAGAGGAAGAGCAAAAGCGCGGATTTTAGGTAGAAAATGAAAAAGTTTAACATAATAGATGTGCTAAAATTAGGAAAAATATTAAAGTAAATCCTCCAACAATACATACATATGTATGTATCTAAAAATCTATCTATCTATCTAAAAAAACTCTAGAACAATAATATCTATTAATAACAGTAAGTCTATACAACGAGTGAACTCTAATAAAAAAAGTTCATATTTATGTAAATACAATACATATATAATATATTTAATGAACATATAAATGCGATTTGTATAAATGTTTTTACTAAAATCTATTCCCTCCATTCAAATCCAGCCTTTCAGATAAAACTCTCTGTATATTCACAGGCAAACAGCGAATGTTTAATCGTTTTCATTTAATTCGTATAATTTCGATTTCCTTTCGTGCATCGAATGGCCAACAGGGCGTATAATTGATTTCATTTCCGCGCCTGCCATGAAAGCTTAAGCAATAAATTCAAAACTACACAATGCAATACCCATTGCCTCTCTCTTCACGCTTTCTCTCTCTCTCTCATTCCTCTTTTTCATCATCCATGCCATGGCTGAGAACTTGAAAATTGTGCGATAAGATCAGAAATAAATTTGCATAAAACTGCATTTAGATTGCCCGCAAAACAAGCCACACGACCAACTCAGCAGCGCCACCACGCGCTGCCGCTATTCCCGTCAATCCCCCTCCTCCACGCTCTCCATGGCGCTGCCCAATTCAAGCTTCAAGTGGAACACAAATCCGAAACGCAAACGCAAAAGCGAGTCAAACTTTTCAGGGATAGGAAAATGCAAAAAGCGGTTGCAAATAACTCGCAGAAAATTGTTAGCAGTGCCCAGTGATTAATTATCTACATGAAAGCGCGCTATTTACAGCTTTACCTGATGCCCCACCTACTCCAATTCAGTGTGTGTGTTTATGGAGTGTTTAGTTTTGTGCTACTGATTTGAGCTTGGATAAACCAAGTGGAGTTACGCGAAATGCCATTGCCGCTGATTTCCATAGCGCACTTTATCTAAATTAAAATCTGAACTTTTCCAGCTCCGAAAACCGAACAAAAGTTGGAACTGATTATGTAAGCATTTGTGATACCCTGCAATTGAGTGAGTGGCTTAAGCATTAGCGTTTCGTTTAGTTGGAAATTGCCTAGAAATACATTTCTTTTGAAGTCGATCTGGCAGATCGAATAATTTGAATAATCGAAATAATCTGTAAGCTAATTTGTTTATTCATTTTATATAAAAGCCATGCTAAGATATAATCATAATAAAAATAAAGAATATATTTTTACTACAAGAAAACACATTCAATGTGTTTTTATTTTATTAAGTTTATTTTGTACTTTTTTTTTAATTTTTAATTAATTTACTCTAAGTTTCTATTGAATTATAATTATTCACAACTTGTGCATATTATCTATTTCAATTTATTTACTTGTACAGAAGGCGAGCTGCTAGAGCTAAGGGTCTGCATACCCTGTAACTTATTTGTGCAATTAAATTTTGTTACTTATAAACTTTGCGTAAACAGAAAATTGAAATAAAACTGTCCAGAGCTTTTGTATAAATTGTTTATTTAATTTTTTAATTATTTGCTTTAGAGATTTATTTATTACTTAAACTGAAAATGGATTCAGTTAACATATTCCATAATTTTTGACAACTGTCTTTCAATACCTCTGAAAATCGTTTTCTTAATCATTTAACAACCATTATCAGGTCAAGCACGCTCGCCGTTGTCTTTTGCTTGAAAAGATCATCGAAGGCTCTAATGTACAACGTGTTCTGGCCGTAAGTCGAAGTTTCTGCACAGCTTATGAAATGTTGACCCGAAATGACTTTTGTCTGCTCTAGCCAGATGATGTCACTGTCACAGCTGCCACCGCACACTCGCCGTCCGCTGTGGCAAGGACAGCGACGCGACGCGACGCGCCAAGCCGCACTGCGCAGCGCCGTCACGACGTCTGCAGGTAAATTGTGTGTATTTCAATTTAGCCAGCGAATAAATTGCCAGCAATAAAGTAGGAAAAAAGTGTAATTTGTTTGGCTCGTTTGTTCTGTGTGTCATATCTGTTAGAATGTATCTGGCGTACCAGTGAGGCGCCCCCCGATCTGCCCTGCTCCTATGAGCTGTTTCTGTTGTTGCTGTTGCTGTGTCTGCGTCTGAGCGATGAGATTCTTATTTTAATTTTGATTATGTGCCTGAGTTGATGCCGCTACTCCTGCTGCTCCTGCCACTGCCACTGCCGCATGTCGGAAATGAGCGCATTCTCAGTGGATTTCTATCTGCCAGTTACATTTACAAATTGCCCAACACATTACTCCAGACCATGCCCCTTTAGCTGCCAGCTGCCAAGCACACATACATACATACACAAATTGAGTTGTACACACACACACACTCCCACACACACACACACATTAAAGCGCATTTTTTTTTGCTGCCAGGCCGCACACAAATAAATGGCCACTTAGCTCAATACAAATGCAACGTGATGCCGTTAAGTCGATGCTTTTAGCATTTGATTGACACGTGAATACCCCAAACGGGCACAAAAACAACAACGAGCTCAAATGCTTGAAATCGCTTTGCACTTAGCAACGCATAAATACCAGAAATCTATTTGCGCCTGAGACGGCACAGGCAAACATGCGAAAATGTTTTTCTTTGTATTTGACAGATTGTATTGGATTCAATTAGTGTATAAATTTCATAAGATTTGTTTTGATTTGGCATTAAAATAATCAGGGGAATCGTGCAAGTGTGCTATGCTTCTAAATCGAACTAGAATGTTAAAAATAAATGTACTTAAATTTAATTATTTATTCATTAATATTTTTTATTTAACTTTTACTAAAATAGTTTTATATTCATTTCAATAGAAAAACTTTAAAGCATTATAAACTTTATTTAATTTATTATTCAAATAATTTGGATTTTATTTCAATAAAAAAAAACTTTAAAGCATTCAACTTTTGCTCTTAAATTTGTTTTATTGTAATTTACACCAAATTAAATTAATAAAAAAATGGTATATACAATTAATCATGAAATTATTATAAAATGTCATTCAGCTGACAGACAGTTTCATTCTATTAGTTTGTCATGAATGATAAATGAATAGTATTCAAGTTAAATACTGATTAATTAATTAACTTATAACTATAACAGATAAATCGATATTGTTTATACTTATAATTAAATTATACTTATAATACAAGTATACAGAATGATTTATGATCTCTTAAATGCCGTCCAATTTCATTTTGAGTTGAGTCTAACAGCCTGTAAAAGTCTTTGTCAAAGGAATGTTCTTAGAGTACTACATATATGTATGTATGTGTATATTTCTATATATCCTTGGTTCATATTCATTCTCAGAACTCAAAATTGAAAAAGCTATTCACAGTCTGAGTAGCTGCTCTTAAGAGCGTACCCAAAAAATTGATAACTCACTAAACATGCATTTACTTAGTCATTTCCAGTTCATGAATACTGTGAAATATCATGAGGGGACAACATATGGCTATATATACAATATAAGCACATACTCGAAAAACATTAACTACACACACACACACACGCACACACAAATACATAGATATTCTAGCCAAGATATAAGCACTTAAAGCAGCATGTGGGAGTATGGACGGGTCGTTTGAACGGTCATTTCCTGTATAAAAAGGTTTGGGGTTAACATCTGATGGGCCAAAATGGGAAGCAGTTAGCATAATGTCGGCAACGCTGCCAACTTTACAATGGCCAACTTGTGGGCCATTAACCGAAAAGTGAAAACAAGCGCAAGACATGCGAAACGCTTATTAAAACGATACTTCAGACGGCGAGGACGACGCGTCGTCCCCTTCGGCAGCAGGGCAGGGCCGGGAACGGCGGGGCAGCAGGATATGCGACACATCCTGGATATAAGGCAGAAGCTTAGGTAATTTAGATTGTGACTCTCGAAGCCCGAGGACCTGGAGTTGACATACAGGTTAAATAGATTAAGGATATCGCTTACCGCTAAGTGCCGGGGCACCTGACGCGGCCAACTAAGCGAAACTGAAAGTAATTGCCAAATATTGAGACAACAACAGCTCAACACTCCACGCAGCGTGGGCCAACCTCCCATTGCCAACAGCAGCAGCGGCAGCAGCAGCAGCAACAACAAAT
The DNA here is from genome assembly GCA_035047565.1 of Drosophila mulleri. Classification (NCBI taxonomy): domain Eukaryota; kingdom Metazoa; phylum Arthropoda; class Insecta; order Diptera; family Drosophilidae; genus Drosophila; species Drosophila mulleri. The sequence continues at coordinate 6,882,295 of JAWNPK010000012.1, forward strand.
TGAATTATTAATGGTGTTGTCATTGGCATTGGATTCGGCCCCACTGAAAGTTGGCCGCGACTTTAACCTGCTCGTTAAACCCCCCACCCCCTCAGATGGAAACTTGTTTGTCCAGCAATACAATTAAGTTGTCAGTCATCGCCCACTGACCGCCCACACCCGCCCACACACAGAGAAAAGGAGGCTGACTTTCGACTTTGCCCATAAGCATTTATAATGTTGGTTTTTTGTGTGGGCGTGGCGGCGGCTGTTGAGGTTGCTTTTTGCGTTGATGATGAGCCACGAAAGTGATTTCTAGCGAGTAAATAGAAATGTGAAGCCAACCAAATACATGCCAAGGTGAAATTATAAGCTTGAGTTTCGCCTATGGTTGGAGGCAGATCAAATAGAAAAGTCGATTACAGACTCAAAGAGAAACACAAAAAAGGCTGGTTGGATATGCCGGCTAGCTAAGTCAGATAAGGCCTTGGTATTAAATCATAGGATTTCATTTATATTGAAAATGTGGAATGACGCTCAATTCTATAACAATAAAAAAGAGTCCTTGCAAGAGCGTTTGCTCTGTCATTTGCTTAAGCTCGAACTGGAATATTTTATTATTTAAGTTATTTGCTTAGCTTTGCATTATACGAACCTCAATCGTATCCCTCTCCAAACGATGTTCGTTAAAAGAGCGTCACACGAATATGAAATTCGACTCAAGGCGAAGATCCGAAGTCTTCTACTGAGAGCGAGAGCGAATGTGAATCGAATTAAACGATCAACTCTCATTTCAAAACGATTGTTTTATATCTCCTAATAAGCAGCTCTGCATATTCTAGATTGATTAATATTTAACATGAGCACTTCTCAAACTAAGGGCATTGTATATCCTCTTTTAATGTTGCTCCTAATAATTCAATTATTGTCAGCTGACAGCTTTAAGGCTTAATTCGCCTAGTACAATATTATATCTATACAATAAACCTATACACTGCATTCTCTTCTCCCACTTTAGGCACTAACCTAACTTCTTATATGCACCTCAACTTCTTATCCATATACTACAAACTTGAGTTCCTTTGATTCACTTTCTAGTCCTCTCCCTTTATCAACTTGAACTAAAAGCCTTAATTTGTGTCTGTTAATTTCCAGCTGTCGTTTGCGTCATTTCATTAATTAATAAATTCTATATTTATGTTCGTCAAATGTGATAAACAAATTGCCAGCGATGCGATACGACTGCCTGGCTGTTAACCATTTGAATGCCACGCCCAGTGGGCGGGCCAGCGGGCCATGTGTTGTATCCGTGTCATTGTCAGTGTCTGTGTTATGGGCCAATGGCCATCGATTGGCATTTTTATGTGGCCCAACACTTAACTTTATTAATTTTTGCTGCACTGCGTCTAAGTTTTAATCACTTTTCTCTCTCTCACTCTCTCTCTCTCTCTCTCTGTTACTCTATGGCTTTGCTTCTAGCAAATGACGTGACATAAAATTTTTATTTAACGGCAACATCGCGATGGCTGGCTTCAGCTTCTGTTTTCGGCCAGGTTTATGGACGGACGCACATTTGTCGCTGGGCCACATAAAATAGAAATTTAATTACGCAACAAGGGAAACCAATTAACGTATAGTTCCGGGCGTCTATTTAAAGTTAAGTCGAAACTGCATGCATAAATTGAATGACTTTATATAGCCAGTGGGGTTATTTGTGTTGTCGTTTCATTAAAAATGCAAATTTTAAGCACAACTTGAAGCGCTCTACACAGGCGCGATTACGCAGTTCAAGAGGCCAGCCATTGTTGTCGTTGTCGTTGTTGTTGGTGTTGGTGTTGCCTAGACTGGGGTGAACTCAATGCTCTGGCGCTCTGCCTAAGGGGCCCGCAAATGCTGGGGCGACAGAAGTTATCTTCAAGTGGCTGCATGTTGCCAAACAGGCGCACAAAGGCGAACGTGCCAAGTGTGTGCGGGTGTGTGAGCCAGCTGGAGGAGAGAACTCATCCTAACACCCCAAACACTTGACAAAATGCACCTTGGGCAAACAATGGACAAATGTGCGGCAGGTGAGAGATTCTACAACACTCACACACACACACACACACATGCGAGCCTCCATTCACAGCCGCATCCTTGAGGGGCAAATACATTTAGATGATGTCTAACGCTGCAATGCGTCTGTTAACTATGCATGTGTGTGAGTGTGTGTGTGTGTGTGGGACTTGCATTGTTGTTGTTGTATTACGTTGGCTATGTGCTTGCTTGCAATTGCTATTAACCTAATGTCAACGCCACAGTTGCGATTATGTTTGCACTGTTTTTCATTTTGCAGGAGTCGCTGTTAATCTGGCAAAGCCCGCAATACATGCGAAATACCCATATTCATAGCTATCCAAACCTTAAGCTCTACATGGGCCTTAAATAGCTTTAGTCAAGGGGCTTACGTCATGGAATATGCTGCACGAGAGTGTTTGGAATTTGAGCCCATTAATCGATTGACTGCACCGCAAAACTGTTGAAAGCCGGTCTAGTGCAAATTAATGAATTTCTAAGATAAGCAGAAAAGAAAGTTATAGTATAGTTAAATGAAATTAATTAAAATTCAATTAAACAAAAAATAAATGAAATGCATTAAATAAAACTAATAATTTAAAATGAAAAGAAATAAAACAAAAATAATAGAAATAAATATACAATATAAAGTAATAAAATTCAGTTAAATAAGTAAATTATTATGATTATTTGTTTTTTTAATTTTATAAAAATAAAGCAGAGAAAAGAAATGAAGTAAAAGAAATAAAGTAAAAGAATATAAAAAATGGTTTTTATGTTACTTGACTTTCAAAATTCTTGATATACAGGATATCTTATAGCTCTTAGCTACGCCTAGACTGTGCTATTAACTTGTAATAAATTGAACTACGCCATTGCTCTCTAATAATCATGAAGTACTTTTCGGAAGCCTCACAAACTCTCTGAGCCGAGCCATTCAGCTAAATGCCAATATTTCGCATCTGTCAATTCGCTCGGCTTGTGACGGCATGGCACATGTCGAGCTGTAAATTATGAATTTGAGAAATAGGCGAATGCATCGCAATATTAAAATTGAACACGTACCGAACGTGAGCTCCACTGACAGCAGTCGAGCGGCGGAACAAGATTGGGGAATAGTTTTTGTGCCTTTTCAGTCGTTTCAGCAAATGCCTCCCGTTGTCCTAGATGAAAGCTAAGAGTACTTTGTATATGGAGAAAAGTGAACACAAAACTCGAATTGGCAAAGCTAAATATATGAATCTCTTTTAGATACACATAGGTATTTTATATGACTTTGGCTTTCTTATTCACAAGGAACAGCACTGCAAAGAGCATCAGTTAGTCAACTAGTTGCTGGCTTCGTCTTAGTTTTTTGTCTGTTCTGTGACCGCAATCTATTAATAAACATACTTATTTGTGCCAGCAATTCGTGTGCAGTTGAGGTCAGAAGCAGGCCAAATGAAATATTAAAAGGCCACGACGCAAATGTGGATTATGTGAGGCTCTGATGGCGCACTCAGTTCGGTTCGTTTAGTTTAGTTTTAGTTTTAGTTTTTTGGCTGGCATGCACGATAAATTGTATTTAAAATGAAAGAAGCGGCAACAGCAGCTATAGCTACATGTACTCCATATTCCAGGCACGTGCGAATTCATTCTGATCTCCTGACATGGCAGCAGGCAGTCAGCCAAGAGGCAGTCAGCCAGCAGGCAGCAGGCAGCAGGACACGATGTTTGCCTTTTGACGTTTACAAATTACCCACAGCTGGCACAGCAAATGCCAAAGCATTGTGTATGTGTGTGTATGTGTCCTGGGTGCTATATTAAACGTACATACGCTTAAAGTCATCTAAGACAGCCAAAACACCTTCCCTCCTGCCCCCTTCACATGCTGCTCTCCCAACCTACTTTGCCTTATGTCAAAACAAGTACAAACATGTGGCACTTACATTTGTCAGTCTATTTCTCTCTCTCACTCTCTCTCACTCTCTCTCACTCTCTCTTTCTCTGTGTGGGATTGTCTCCCTGTGGATGGATGACTGCATAGCCCCAAATTCATCCCGCTGTTAGTTTGGGTGTTTTTTTTCTGGTATGCATAATTCATCGGGCTGTGGATCTCATCAAATTGAGCGACCTCGTTAGACACGTAAAACGATGTCAAAATTGTCTACAGGCAAAACATTTGTTATTTCAATTATTTAAATGTAATTTCCCAAATTGTGCTCTTCCGCTCAAAATTCTAAACAATCACAAATATGCGCATGCAAATGTTCGCATGCGTGGTATGTCACAAAAGTTATTATTGTGAGTCTGTGGTTTATTTTTGGCAACTAGATTTGGTTTATATAAAGGATGAACTTATTCCAGTCAGAGGCTTAATTAATTTTAATTTAATTATACTTTTAATATTTTTGAAATGTATATTTATATATGTAGTTTTTACATAGGTTCAACATTTATTTTTATTTATTTATTTAAATAAATTTGCATTACTCCACAACTGAGCCTCGCGCGGGTCTATTTCTTATTTAAAACTTTCCTCTGGCAACAGAATTGATTCTGTAATTGCCTTGAGAGAATGCATTTGCACTGCTTTGGTCTTAAGTGTTTAATGGCCTCAAATTGCAAATGCGCCCAATTAGCCGCAGTTAAAAAAACGTGGCAAATAAAATAATAAATAAATGAAATGCTTTTGTTGCTGCGTGCTCGGTGTGAAAGTACTTTTGCTGCTCTACGGCTGGGCTTCTTTAATGTTTCAAATATTTTAATTGCGAGTCAACTCTTTTGATTCCAGCAGAAAGAAACATTCCTCAAGGACTTGTGCCAAGTGGCAATTATGTCCTCCAGCCGGTCGTTGAGTGTGCACTCCAATTGGCAAAAGGAGCGCAGCTCGCTTGATGTTGTCGGCTGTCGGCTGTCGGCTGTCGGTTGCTGGTTGTCGGTTGTTGCCAGTTGGTGTTGCATGTTGACAAGGCCCAAATGCATTTAATTTTCTTAAAGAGGCGCGTAATTAGTTTGCCCGACGAGCACTCAGCACACACACTTGTAGACTGCACACATACATGCCCCACACACACACACACACACACTTACACAGGCTCACGCCTTGGCACTCGAATTCATACTTATATATATAATATAGCATAATTCGAGGCGCCGCTGCAGGTTTGTGTGGAGGAGGGGTGAGGGGCTCAGCGATGCGACGCGTCGTCCTTTGCACACTGCCACGCTGCAACAGCGGCCACTAATGTGCCTCTTTGAGGTTTCGTAATTAATGTTTAATTGCTGCGAAACTTTGCTTCGGGTTAGCCTTGTGGCTCACAACACAAATATGCAGTTTTACGCCAGCCCAGCCCAGCCCAGCGCAGCATGATTAAAAAATGCTCCCTGAATCTGCACTAATTAAGGCCAACAATGGATTTTAGATGATTACACTGTGCATCTATGACCATGTATGTGAGAGGCAATTTAACGCAACTACAGATGAATTTCTATCTTAAATCTAGTATTCAATTGATGCTACAATTTAGCTCAATTTTGCTGGCACAGTTCGATTTGGTATACAAAATTCAAATTTGAAATGATTTAAAAATTGAGCGCAAACTGTAATCAAATATGCGTCACACTTTTACTCTGAATGATATATTGAATGAAGAGATGATGATATGAGTTTATATTTTTATTTATTTTATACTTGAATTGCATTTTAATCAAATCAAAATCAAAACTTGTATATAATCCGCACTACTCTTGACGTATGCGTAATGTTTTGTACCTTGGATTTTATTTCTTTTATATATATGTATATAATATATACATATTTTTTTCGTATATATATATGTCGTATCAGTTCGATATTACGCTGTTGTTGTAGTTGCAATTTGATTTCTTAATGCAGTAGTGTTGAGAAAGACTGCATTACATTAATCGTTTGACTTAGTATTGGAATGGCGATTAAAGGATGTATCGTCATCAGAAAGCGACAACTATAGCTGTTGCTGAACGTGGTCCCGGATGTCGCTGGGTTAGAGAGAGACGCCTAGTTACGTCATTCGGACAGGGTCGCTATGCTTTCGATGAACAAGAATATGCGACCAGAATGAGTGGAGACAGACAGGCACTTTGGAAAAGACAATTGAACAAGAAGGAGCTTAGAGAAAGAATAAAGCGACACCGGGAACTCGTTATTAGGCGCAGTTATAATGGACGGCAAGAACAATAAAACGCAACGCCACGACATCAGAAGTGGGATCGGCACCATCTCCTACGTTCTTGGAGGAGCAGTGGCGTACGACCTACAAATGCGAAATTTAATGAAATTTTTCAAGACTATTAATACGTCAAGTGAGAGAGAGATAGAAAGAGTGAAAAGTGGCATCAAAAAAAAAAGAGAAAAACGTGACCGCCTTGCTAAAATGACTTGAGTGTTCAATAGTTTAAATTGCGGTATAAGAAAAGAGCAATGTTTTGTTTTTATTAAATAATAAGCTCACAGAAGTGTATGATGCAGTGCAGCGCCGCCGTACCTAACGGGTAGATGTTTAGCTGCGGAGTCAGATTCCAGAAGATTCCAGAATGTTCATTGATGAAAGAAAAGCTAAGTATAAAATTTGTTGGTACACATCAGAGAATTGCAACAAGCCACCGGTACTCAAGGTGCACCGATGTTGAGGTTTCATTCGTGCACGCCTTCGGCTGAGTTGTTTTTTACGTATTTGTTTACGTACTTGCTGCTGGAAATGCGTGCACAATAGAAAAAAAAAATTGACATACTTGCAGTTCTCTGGTACACACTTAAAATCTATTTTTTTATACAGAAGTCACTTTTGGTGATCTTTGACCTGCAGTACACAATCGAGTTTCATACTGATGCGAGTGCTCGAGGATATGGTGTCATTTTACCATTTACAATTACAGAAAGCCTCTTGCCGATGAGTTTTTATTTATTACGCCAGTTTCAATTTCTATGCAGTGCTGTTATACAGCATTTTCATCACTATTATTTGACGAATAGAGATTTTGTCGTTTTTACAGAACACAAAGATGGCGTGCTTTTTATAGACATAATTTGATTTACAGTAAAGAGACGGCAAACGAATGGGTCATGTTGACTTCTTTTCCTGACTTCTTGACTTCTTTTGCGTAATTATCTTATGGTTTAGCAGCAAAAAGATTCTGATGTAGCTCATATTGTGAAGAAGTTGCAATTATTTGGACGAGGACATTGGAGAATTATATGAATTAACTGTTAGAGATATTTGGCTTAATGTTTGCGTTGCAATGCCAGCGAGAGTAAAAACGTTGTGGTTCGGTTAAAGGTTTAATAAAGAGTAAAATATAAACAGAATAATGTTAATTACATTCTTCGCATGGTGTTGCCAGACTACATGTATGCTTATGTTAATGCTAATTTCAATTACAATTTCAACATTAAGAGCATAAATATTTTGTCGAATAATTCAGAGAAATGGTCGAACTCGACCTTTGCTGATTGTCAGGTGTTAAATGTTGATGTGAATGAGCTTTTTATATTTTCTTCGTATTTTATTTTGATGAATGAATTCCCTAGGAAGAAAGTCTTAGAGGGGAATGAGATTTGAAAAGAAAGAAATGTAGGCGTTTAAAGAGATGTGAGTAGAGAGTAATAGAGCAATAGAACCTAACATGTGAGATACATTGGTGTATATCAGACATTATACCTGAGAATCTTTCTGGTAAACATGTCATTGTACTGTTAGCGCTGTTAAGGACACGAGTTAATGTGTTATCCTAATGAGTCGCTGGTAGTCATTGATAGTAAGATTTTGGGTATGTTGTCCTGATGACCTAAGTAATCTTCACATAAGAGTAGTTAGCTAGTAAAATACTTTTTGCAATTGTTTTATTTTAGAAACTATGTCAATGGAATGACTTAGTTTGTTTTATTCATTTATACCTAGTAGCACACGAGGACGTGTGAACGTCAGAATGGCCGTAGTGAGATTTGTTTTAGACAAACAAAAAAGTAAATAAAAATGTTGAGAACGTTGAAGTCACTAAAGAAAGCGAAGAAGAGTGAAGACACTAAAGAGAGTAAAGAGTACTGCTGGCCAGAGAATGGTAGAGTACTTGGTTATGTAGTAGTGCAAGCACAAGTGCAAAACATACTGAAGTTAGTTTTGATCATGGCGTGTGGGGCATTTGATTATATAATGGTGATTATATAATAGTGCAAGCACAAGTGCAAAACATACTGAAGTTAGTTTTGATCATGGCGTGTGGGGCATTTGATTACATAATGTTGAATAAAGTGGAATAAATAATGATTGAAAGAAAAGTCGCTTACAAATAATCGGCAGTATAAATATAGCCACGAAAACATTCGCAAAATGCCAAATGGACAGGTACCCAAAGAACTAGAGATGTAAAGAAGAGCTTAGCCTGCCAAAGAGTCCAGATGAGACTATGAGTTATCCGTCAGGTGTGACGATGAGTTATCCGTCAGGTGTGACGATGAGTTATCCGTCAGGTGTGACGATGAGTTATCCGTCAGGTGCGACGATGAGTTATCCGTCGGGTGTGACGATGAGTTATCCGTCGGGTGCGACGATGAGTTATCCGTCTAATTGAGACGATGTGGTATCCGTCGGGTGTGACGATGAGCTTGAACAGCGAAAATGGTATACTGGCAGAAGACCAATGATTGGTATGAACAAAAAAAAACGATAGAAAGAATGGGTATCCTGTCTTGGCAAGGCGAAGTGATGAGTTTTGAATTTGTAATATCGAGAATAACAGAAGAGTAATGTTAATAAAATAGATAATAGATACCGAAATCTAAGAAAATATTAATGTAAAATAGAACTGTAATATTTAATAATTGTAAAAAATAATAATAAAATAAAATTTAAAAATAAATAAACAATAAAAAAGAAATGAAAATAATAATAATAATAACGATAATAATAATAATATTAAAGATGAAACAAAACAAATAATATAATAAATGAATAATTAAAATAAAAGTAGCGATGATTAAATAGAATAAAATAAATAATAAAGCATAGATGGTAATGAATGATGTTCAAATGGGTGAGTTGTTACGGAAGAGTGCGATATACTATGAATATGTAAATGAGGTATCCCGTAACACTGTCATTTGATGATGTCAATAGGTTTGAGACATAAAATGAAATCCAAATGGTTGAGTTTATTTGTATTAACTAACATTTGAAGACATTTGAAAATGTGTAATGAGATAAAGTAATGATTATGTGAGTAATGAACAGAATGCAAATGTTTAAATGATGCGAACATGTTATGTTGGATGATGAAACTATGCAAACGAATTGTCCTTTGATTTGAAATGAGATACGAATCAGAGTGTTTACCTTTATACACGAGAACGTGTAAGGGTCAGTATAGCCGTGTCGGAATGATATTATGACAAAGTAATTACACAGGGACGTGTAACTGTCAGTATGGCCGTGTCGTATCAGTTCGATATTACGCTGTTGTTGTAGTTGCAATTTGATTTCTTAATGCAGTAGTGTTGAGAAAGACTGCATTACATTAATCGTTTGACTTAGTATTGGAATGGCGATTAAAGGATGTATCGTCATCAGAAAGCGACAACTATAGCTGTTGCTGAACGTGGTCCCGGATGTCGCTGGGTTAGAGAGAGACGCCTAGTTACGTCATTCGGACAGGGTCGCTATGCTTTCGATGAACAAGAATATGCGACCAGAATGAGTGGAGACAGACAGGCACTTTGGAAAAGACAATTGAACAAGAAGGAGCTTAGAGAAAGAATAAAGCGACACCGGGAACTCGTTATTAGGCGCAGTTATAATGGACGGCAAGAACAATAAAACGCAACGCCACGACATATATATATTGATTTATATATTTTTATATTAATAGTTTATTTAATTCAATAAGATTTTAAAGTTTTCCTATTGGATATATATATATATATATATATATATATATATATATATATATATATATATATATATATATATATATATATATATATATATATATATATATATATATATATATATATATTGGAATATTGCCGTCACACGCTTCGTATGCGTAACGTTTAGCATCAAGCAAATTCGATGTTAATTCAATTTTGAATTATTTTGAATTTTTTCTAATCAAACTGCAAAGGCAAGTTAAGTAATTTAAGGCATTTAAATTGCAATAAAAAGTTAAATGAGTTCGTCGTATGTGTGAAATATTTCGAGTCAGAGGCAAAACGTTGGATAATTTATTTATGGGGCACGCCTGGGGCGCGGTCATATCGTTTATGCAAAAAGTTTAATCAACAAATTTAAATCGCTTAGAACGTAACTAATTTACGCTGCGGTGCATAGCGCAAAGTTTTGCCCATTTGCGCGTCATAATGATAAAAGTTCACGCGCCCGCGGCGTAACGAGAGGTGTTGCCAGGTGCGAAGCTGACATGAAATACTCTGAGCAAAGGTTGAGAAATATGTAAAATAGTTATGAAACGCAATAGATGTAGCATTGCTGCTCTGCAATTGATGTGGCAAAGTGAGGATTCATTTCAAAGCTGCAGCTTGAAGAGGAAGAGTTGCAATGGACTTTTTGCTTTGCTTTTGCTTTTGCTTTGCCAATTGTGACGAGAGAGAGCTGTACACTTGACTGGCAACAGTGAATGGACAGCACACGAGTCAGAGTTCACATAATTAAATAGAAAGCAGCCGCACTACAGTGCGTATGCGTGATGCAAGGCACTCGAAACTCGGCTCAAGTTGAGTTGAGCCGAGAGCCGACAAGGACAAAAGCAGAAATACGAGAACGAATGCGCCACAGCCTTTCATATCAATTTGTTTGGCATGCGTATTGAATTGCGGTTTATGGATAAGCACAAGAAGAGTTGAAGAGCAACCGCATCGGCAAAGGCATCAGCAGAGGAATAAGCATCGACATCCGACAGATACATAGACAGACTGTGGAAATGGAAATGGGGCAAATGGCAGTTGCAGTGCGTTTGAGATTGTGGAGAGCTTCGAGTGCTACTCAAAATTTGCAGAATTCATTTATGCAAATGAAGTGGCTTCTATGACGCCGTCTCTCAGCTTGCCACGCCCGCACAACTCAGGGTTCCTTTCGCTGTGCCCGAACAAACAAGCAAAAAAAAAAAAAAAAAAAAAAAAACTGAAAACCAAGCCAATGCCAAGGCAAGTAATGAATGAAATTTGAGCAGATTATTCAGTTCCTTTTACGCAACAATTAAACAATTTACGTACATTTTCGAGTGCTCTAACATTTTGCTAACTAATTAAGCCAGGGTTGAGAGAGCTGCAGGGCTTGCGCCAAGAAGGCGCACCCAACGTATAGTCTTTAGCCTTTGAGCGGGTCGAGTTAATTTGCACTGATGAACCTGAACACAATGCCCGCAGGGGGCGTGGTGTGGGGGGCTCAGAGCTGAGCACAAGAAATGAATACAAAATGCTTTTAATTGAGACGCCGCTGCTGCTCAGTGCAACTCAACTAAATTAAGTGTGATCTTTGAGAAAACTGATTTTGATGGCTTGCAGGGGTGCGAATTCGTATCAGAAAATGAAAAATACGGCAAGAGATTCCTATATATGTATGTAGCTCCTGAGAAAAACTGTTTCGCTCATTGATTATCCTTGAGCCAAGCAACCAGCGCTACTTCTAACAATGTAACTAAGAGAGATTTGCAAAGAGATTTCGGTCATTCGTTCCATTTCCTTATATAAAAAAGTTTTATTTAAAATAATTTTTTTTTCTTTCAATAAAAAAAATGTATATTAAAAAAAATTAAATAAAAACAAAATTAAAAAAAATTTAAATAAAAAAAAATAAATAAAAAATGTATTAAACAAAAAAAAAATAATTAAAAAATAAAACACTTCCCTGCACGTACGACTGACCCTACCGGGTCTGGACGACTGAAGAAATGCCGCAGCTGCTGCCCTTTATATAGGGCGACTTCCACTCACAGCCTGAGTGGCACTCAAATTTTAAGCAGGGCGCCAGAAAGAGATCGTTGCAGTCGATCCAATGGGAACATTCTCTGCTGCTGTAGGCATTTTCTAAATGATCTTCTGGAGTTCTGCATTCAGTTAGGTGCATAAAAATTGCAATAGACACGAGATGAGCGAAACCAGCAAAGAAAATTAGAACGAAGAGAAGCGCGCGGACTCGCAGTCAACAGACGTAGAGGAATTGCCCGACAACGTCAACAAGTACTTCGAGCATTTACACCACATTAATTTGTGTTTTAGTATGAGCCTGATGTTGACTATTACGCTCGTTCCAAAGTGGTCGTTGGTGAATTGGAGAAGGAATGCCCGCACTGCCATGCCCTTAAATTTAAAAACGAGACAATCGGGATTTGCTTCTCATCAGGAAAACTAAAACTCCTTCCATACTTCGGTTGCTTACAACGCTTTCGACTATAGCTGCATTCACACATACGTTTAGCAAATTAGTTATTTGGTATTTAAGTACAAAATATTCCCCAGATATAGTGGATAGGGCAAAGCAAGGTTTGCCGGGTCAGCTAGTTCAATATAAGGTAACAATTCGCAATTTAAATATGTATATGTATATCCACACTCCTCACAACTCCTACTCCCCACACAACTTATTAATTACTTTAGCAAGTGAACTGTGTGAATCGTGGGCGATATGCACTTTGCTTAAGTGTGCTTAAGAGCTCGTGGATTGCCGCTTGTCAACGGCGAATCGGAACAAATGCTAATATAAGCTCCCAGTTCCCAAATCACTTTCAAACCTGTGCAGCCCACAGATTGCGAATGGCTGCCCAACGTGGATACCACACAAATATATACATATGTGTGTGTGCCCACATATATATGTATTTATATGTGATATATGTATATGTATGTGTAATGCAACAAATCTACGTATAATATGCATGTGAATCTGCGGAGCTTTTACGATTCGGCCAGCGGGGATTATGTGCTCAACGGTTGTGCAACTGTCACCAGTATTGAAAAGCTTGGGGTGGGGAGCCAAGGCGGGGGCGGTACCCAACCGGGCGCACTGCGGGGCCGTCACACGAGCGGACAGCGACAGCAGCGATGTCAGTTGTTGATTAAATAAAAGAGAAACCGGTCAAAAAACGAAGAGAAAGAAAGAGAAAGAAAAACGAAGCTGAACAAAGGCAAATTCAAAATGAAAACTAAACTAGAAAAAGTTTACTTTTAACATCGATTCCCTGGGCATTTTTTAGTGCACTGCAACAAATAGTAAAAGACTAAAGAGCGAACAGCGAGCACTGAGCACCGTGCAGCGATAGAGACAGAGTGAGAGTGAGAGAAAGGGCCAGCCCTTTCTGGTGGATAGAGAGAGGGAGCAAGAGTTGAAGCCTGCCAGAGTGCAGCAAATAAATAATTCAGGCCGAAATGTCAAACAGCGTCGTCTAAGGATGATTTTTGCGGAAGTTGTTGGCAGCCTCGACTCCTCACAGCATCTACAACTTTGCAGCATGAATAAGTAAACCATTGTCTGGGCCATGCCCCATGCCCACATCTCCGCTCCTCTATGCCACTCGGCTCCATTGTTAAAAAGTTGTTGACGTTGATGCTCGCTACGTGTAAAAAGGTGAACAACATTTGTAGACTCGCAATTGAAGTGACATTTCACACGACAGTCGTTGCCGTTGCCCTCCTCTCCTTTACGATCCTGCCAGTTATTTACCACTTTTCTCTCTCGCTCTCTCTTAGTCTGTTCCCTCAACCCAACGTATCACGTCATCTGTCTGCCAAACTGACTTCTGGTGACTTGTGCCGCTCACGTCGTAATTATTTGCAGCAAGTTGAAATTTATACCCGCAAAACTTTTGCCCGAATACACACGCACACACACACGCACACACACACGTACACTTGTACACTGAATGAATACATCAAACGGCGATAACCATCCCTTGGACCACAACAAAGCCAAAACAAATAATTTCCATCAGGCGCAATTGCTCGGGCGTTGCCACACGGTGGCGGGCTGGGGGGTGTTTGGCGTTTTCTTACCCTCTTACAGAGGGTTGTTCTTGCCACTGCTCTGTTTCATTACTAGATGGCAGTTTATTAAAAAATTTGTGCCCGAAATTTAATAAAAACATCAGCCAGCGACTACGCAAGAAATCACAGCACTTGACGCACCAAAAATTTCACGAACCCCCGAATAACCACCCGCTGGCCAAGCGAACATTCTTAGCCATCCCCTTTCCAAGGGAAGGTCAAACTCTGTGCAACGACAGTTATATATAAACATATATTTATATATATACATATGTATATATATTCCTCAGTATATATAGAGCTGCTGAGCACTTGCCTCGGTTCGACATCCCTCAATGTGTCGCCGAGCAGGGGGGTTTGACTCTGTTTTGCCAACCCCATATTATCCCAACTCCTTTGGTTCTATCGTTTATTGCCTTTTCTTTGGGTTTTCCTCTTATTTTTCTTTTTCTTTGCTTTTGTTTTTGTTGGCGTGCAACTGTTGCTTCTGTTGCTGGCCATTGTTTTTGCTGTTGCAGCGTGTCGCATCATTAATTTTCTACAGCTATTTGCTTGCAACCCCCTCGCAGACATGCCCATGCCACCCACCACCCCGCCATCCCTTTTTCTGCATGTAACTCATATCACGCCTCTGTATCTGCGCCTCAGTCTCCATAAATTTTGATAATGTGTCAATTTATGAATAGCCCCATTGGCGTCTGCTTGTCTATTTGACCGAGGGGATTGTCTCCTGTCAGCATATTGATTGTTTTTATTGATAGTCCGAAACTCGGAGTTTATGGATTGACAAGTGTCTAGACTATTGAGCAGAACTTGATTCTTAGTTGTTTATCAGAAACGATTAACACCTCCGAACGGACAACCACACGGCAAGTGCTTAAGAGCTCCATATAGGCTTAAAGTGTATAGATTTGTATATTCTATATAAATTATTGAATACCGTTTGAATGTTTCAATAAATCTCGTTGATTTTGGAAAGCTCACTTCAGTCCGATATTTTAACTTATATTATTAACTCGTACCTATCACATGTACAAATTGATTAATCTTCTATTGCAATTGGAATGTAATCTTATGTATACTACTGGTGTATCTGCTAATTATAATTAATTATACTACATTTATATATTCCAAGTAGAATGTTCACTTATACCACCTTTAAGTTGTTAATATATACTACTCATATACCCTTTATTTTATATCAACTTCTATTATCTTTTACTACTCCTTTGTACACATTTAATAAAGCATAAGATTACATTCCAATTATAAAGTGAAATTAAATTGATAATATAATACAAATATATAATTGATAATATTAAAATATATTTTATTATATACTTACGTTAACTTATATTACTCTTCCACATTACTCTCTTCTGAATACAACTTTCTCAATTTACCAATTAGAATATTAAACAATTAGACTGTTTGCTGATTAACATTTCAATTAGTCTAGATAGATGCCTTGATATTCTAAGGCATACCCTTACAAAGCTTTTGTAGGACATACATATATTAAAGTTCTTTTTCAGATACCTATGCAGGATAATGTTGGCTTGTCTGCCCTTATCCGGGCTAAATTCTTGAAGTGTCGTATTAATTTGAACACTCAGGCTTATTTAATTATTCATAGTCAATGTTTGTTCAATTAGAGCGAAAGCCGATGCCAGTGACTAATTAATGGATAGACATCCTCATCATTATCATCATCATCATCATTAACTGCTTGCATGACACACATGGCATTCCTAAGTATTTGTTTCAATCAGTCTAATTAGGAAGTAAATTTTCATTGGATTCGGCGAAGAAACTTATGTGAGCGAGAATCTGTTTTTAGCGATTCATTAAAGTGGGCTGGCTTAGCGTATGAATTCTTGCTCTTTACCCTCTGCATTATCGACGAATAATTTATGCATATTTTCTTATTATCAAATAAATGTGGCGCCCCATTTAAATACATTTCGATGTGGGAGTGCAAATCGTTCCCATGCACATGTCGAATGTATTCATTTGTTTGTAATTAGGGATTAAGTTAGATTACAGCCATCAATATCAATTATTCGTAGGCCCCGGCACATGCCAATGTATTTGTTGCCCTACATGTGTTTATTACAATTTACGCACAAATGAAACCAAACAAAATGAAACAAATAAAAAAAAGAAAGAAAAATAAGAAATCTCAACCTAAGAATACCCTGCGAATAAAGTTATTAATGTGAAAATATATATTGGAAATTTAAATGCAAGCTTTATAATATTATAATTCTAATAATCTAATATAATGGAAAAATAAATATATAATTGTAAAATTCATTTAAACTTTTTATATGTAACAGATTTATTCACTGATAACTATTTTTCAAGAATTCATATGATTATAAATAGAAAAAATAAATTATTTATGAGATTTAAACTTACAACAAAATAGATAAACCAACATATTTTAGTCAATAATTAAAAAAAAAAAAAAATAAATAAATAAAATATTTTTTACCTACAGAAACTTATTAATACCTTAGCTAAATTCACTACTCTACCTATTCCATTAAACTCCCTCTCTAATAGCTACAGGGCATAAGCACGAAGCAGAACAAAGTTCTATATATTTCATTTACGAAGAACCAAAAAAAAAAAAAAAAGAAGAAAAAAAGAGAAAAGCTACAACAATAGTTGGGGCACAATACATTATATAAATTAATGCTGATCTAATGGAATGCATATTCATTGGGCTCCACTGAAGTACAGTTTATGCGTGTTTAGTTAATTGCAATTAAACTCGGCCAAATTGTGGGGTATATGGGCGCTCTGGCTCCACTTTGCCACCGGCTATTTATGGCTGGGAGAGGGAGAATGTTGTGCGCTGCCATTTGATAAATCCGCTTATGCTCTGACCGCATGTGTATTAGAAATTGTAAGCAGATGTAGTAGTTCGGGACAGAGGGCTGACAGCTGTCAGCTGATTTTTGTAATCAAATAGCAAATAAATATACAAATGACAGTTAATGGTAATCGCTGGCTTAGTCCTACCCAAATAAATATATCAAAGTTATTTACATTATTCTCAGATCTCTAAGTAATTTCTTTTACAAATCAGCTTAAAGTTACTGGCTTAAGTAATAAAGGCTTCTTTAGTACTCTGACCTTTGCTTGTTGTTGTTTATTCATGCCATCTATATGGAATATTTGAAAGGTCCCTTCATTTCACTCTTCGCTAAAAAGAGAATCACAAATTACATGTGTCTCGCCATAATTATATTTGCCGCAAGTTCCTCGAGTCTGTTCGGAATATATATTCTGGTTGCATTGCATAAAGTCATTCACGATTCTCTTTCATTTTCTTCTCTAATTTAACAAAATTAGCAAATAAAAAAGTTTCTTTTCCGCAAAATTACACAAATGTAATTCAAATGCCATCGGGACGGCCGACACGGAGCACGACGGAGCAGCCCTTAAAAGAGGGCAAAAGTCAAGCACCAGGCGGTCGTCATGGAGGGCGGCCTGAGCTCATTTTCATTTTCCGAGTGAAACTTTTTGAAAATTATATGATAATTTAAATATACAAACAAATTGTGTGGCACTTTCAATAAAACTTTTGCCATTTCTTGCGCTTTCAGCTGTTGTCCGAGCCAGTTGAGTTATTAGCGTATTAAGTGTAGAAATTTACGGACACAATTTCATATCGTTGCCTGTGTGCTGGGGCATGCCAACTCATCTATGCCTCGCTCAAGTGACTGTCATGCGGTCATGATTGATGGAACTGACAATTGCGGCAACATCCGTACAACAATGAGCTAGGGAAAGCGCAACGCAACGCAGCGCAGCGCACCAAACCAAATCAATCTCCGAACAACCGAAAAACCCATTGTCAAATCTATATTCCCCTCCCTTACCAAGCCTCTCGCTTCTCTCTCTCTCTCTCTCTTTCTCTCTCTCTCTTTAGCTCTTTCCGCCTCTCGCCACTGAAAGCATTTCCATGCCGATATATGCAGCAATTTCGACGCTGTCAACTTCAAAAACAGAAATGGCACATTTGCATGACAGCTCAATTCGTGAAATATTTGACAATGAACCGTACGTTCTATGCGTGTGTGTGTGTGTGTGTGGAGAGCTGTGAATGGATGCGAGTGTACATTTAGCTTTCATATAGACTTCTAAGCTCAGCGCCGCGATTTGCAACTGTTTGGCATTCGCCTATCAGAGGTATATCATTTGATTTCAGCTCGCTAATGTGTGGCCCGGACATAAACTCCACAACTAGCTAATTATCTATTGTGGAATCTGAAAATATCTACATTTAGATATGAAAACTATATACAGTAACTGATATGCACTGTATGTTTGATGTGCATTTTAAATGATCAGCAAAAAAATAAATAAATAAATAAAAAAATTTTAATTAATAATAATTCATAATTAATACGATTAGATATATACATAAGCACATTGTATATGTATCAAAAAATTAATATAAAATAAATAAAAATGTAATAGAATAATTGAGTATTAATCTGTAAATATTAAAGAAAAGTTGGCATTTAAATATTGAATTATACAAATAAATATTAAAATGGAAGAAATTTCATATTTAAAGCCAGGCACACGTAATGAATCTAATGAAAAATCCATTGACCCTTGCCGATTCGTCTATATATTTTTCAGCGCTGACAATGACTAATGTTCTAGTAGAACACCACGTTGAGTCTATATACATATATCTTAATAATATAATTTGAATGCCCATAAATATTTAATGGTGCACTGCTCAGGTGTGCTCTGCTGAAAGCTGTTGCTGCTGTCTATGAGTCGGTCAAGCTGCGGGCATTCGTAATAAATATTTGACGTGAGGGTAATTCTTTTCTTTTTTTATGGTTTAACTGCAGCGGAATGACACCAAGCCGCACTTAAAATGCCAATTTTCGACAGACAAAACCACAATTAATACGCCGTAGTCCGCTGTCCACTGGTCGCTTGTACGCCACAGTTGCAGTTGCAGTTGGAGTCGACTCTGCCGGTGGCACTGGCAGAGGCAGCTGCCAGTTGGCAGTTGGCAGTTGGCAGCGCAATTTCATTGCGAGCCAATGCAATCAAAAAGGATTCACATCCGCAATATCGGCGATGACCTCAAAATCAACATTGGGGCTGAACAGACTGTTCACTGACCGCTGTCCGCTGTCCGCTGTCCGCTGTCCGCTGTCCGCTGTCCGCTGTCCACTGTCCTCTCTCCATTCTCCACAGCTCATCGTCTGCTGCCCAGGCCGGTCAGCCAATTTATTTGTTGACCCGTGGGCAATGCAGTCAATTTTTCGACTGCCTGACCAACTGACTGACGCTACACTTCCCTCAGCTCTCTCAATCAGTTCACAGTTGCAATCTGTGCCAGCTGAATGTCTGACCCTCTGTCTGACCATCTGTCTCTCTATCTGTCCGTCCTTCTGTCTGTTGTGTTGGGCTGTTTGTTCGGTTTTGCTGGAAATAAACCTTTGAGTCGCAATTTTTACGTTCGACTGCGGAAGACCACAAAATAATGACAGGAAATTATCTGAGAGTAAGAATATGGTAGGTCGAATGACTGACCGCCTGCCCGTTAGCCAGTTAGCCAGTTAGCCAGTCAGCCAACCAGCTAGTAAGTTGGCTGACATCCAAAACAATTTCGCTCTGTTGTGATTACGAATTTTGTCCGGTAGTACGCTGACAACTGCATCCATGCTTGGCCTGGCCATCTTTATTGGCTTTCCGTAAGCCGTTTGTAGGCTGCCTTCATGCTCAGCACCCGCAGTTCATTGTCACTAATTTGCTGCAATTTGACAACTTACGGCGATTATTGGGGCTGATCTGCTGGCCCACATCTTTCCGGTTGCCAACAATTTTTAATTGAAAAATTGAACGCAACACCTGGGAGTGGCCATGGCTGGGCGGGTGGGCAGAAAACTTTAGGCAACAACTTTTTACACCTGCAAGGTGTAAATGTCGGAGCTGCAATGGGGGGTTGGGGGTTGGTTGGCACACGAAAAATTGCCCAAGTTTTATAATTTTGTTAACAGTGCACAAAAACAGAGAAAAAAGACACAAAAAGAAAACACTTTGCGAAAAGTGCACAAAGTTTCGTATCGTGTTTTGGTTTCTCGTTAAAAGGCATTTGTGTTCCTCTTGCCTTTTTGTTAATAACCAATTTGCAAAGTGCGCTTAACTTTGCAACAAAAGGGCGACAGAGTGAGTGCAATAACTTTAATTATGCAAATATGGTCAAATTTATTTTTGCTTATAAAGCAAAATGCATATCGAAGGCTGCTTAAAAGTGGAAGGCAAAGTTGAATTTTCAAAATCTCATGTGATATCATATGTGTGTCATATATATGCTATGTTATAATAAGACAAGGTATGAAATGGTCTATCTAATAATGTGATATAACATGGTCTACGATATTATATGATCTGATAAGATATAATCAGATACGTTATAATATAATGTGACTTATGATATTATGCGAGTGTGATATAATATTTTATGATATGGTATGGCATATGTTAGGATTCTTAATGATATGATATGAAACCAAATATTGTAGATATAATATGGTGTCAACAGAAAGTTAAATCACAGCCAGAAAATAAAAATAACTAATAATATAAGACTTTGACTTACTATCCGTAAATATGTACCTCCATCTATCAATATATTCTTTATATGTATATCATTATTTTTTAAGAAGATATGTATTGATATAAAACAAAAAGAATATCTATCATTTTCAGCAGGCGCTTTTAGGAACATTTCTTTTACTAGCTGAAATGTCCGAAGACAAATTGTATTTCATTTTCTATTATTCACGGCAGCTAAAAATAGCGAAACGCTTCAGTCTAACAGGTGACAACCGAAGAAAACCTAGTTAAATACATTTAAATCCGGGCAACACACTCACGTGTGAGTGCGAGATGGTTTTAGTAGCTGTTGCTTCGGCGGACGTGCGACTTTTATCCTGCTGAAAGGTGTTAATTGAGTGGCTTCATTTGTTCAACGGAAATGCCCATCAATTAAGGTAATCACGCAACAAAGTCACACCGCATGCCACGCCCCCGAGAAGCGTCTGTTCCCTGGGCAGAGCCAGCCGACCACAGAGCGAAAGCTAGCCAGCCAGCCGGCCAGCCAGATTCAGAGCCCTGTCTGTGCTGTGGTCGTTGGCATTAACGACAACCGTCTAAAAAACTGCGTGACTGACACGCCACGTTCACAAGTCCATGTCCAAGACCAAGTAGCACTAGCCCAAAGGGATTGTGTGTGTGTGTGTGGTGGGTGTTGACTTTGTGCTTGGCTTTGTTAGACGCATACAAAGGCAAAAAGCGCTCCTAATTGGCCGGCCAACTAAAAGTGGCTGCGGCCTTCTCTATTCACATGTCAATCAAAGCAAGACACACACATACTCAGACACACACACATACTTGCACAACCCATTTGGTCATATCAAATTCAAAGAAAATTTGCCTCCCGCTGTGACAATCAATTCATTACAAATGCCAGTAGACAAATTTTCCAAATGCCAAACGCAGAGAGCGCTGACTGAGTCCAGGCAGCACAATGAAACTGGAAAATGGCGAATATTTACATCTCATTCTCTTCCACATCTCAACCCCGAGTACACACACACACACACACACACACACACAATGCAAATATATGAGAGGGCATAAAATGAGCGGTGAAACGTGCTGCAACATCAAATGATGAGATTATCGTAAACTCGCCGAGACCATAAAGCAGCACCAACAGCAGCAACAGCATTCGTCTCTGAGCAACGGCTAGAACGGCCTGGCCTGAGCTGGCCGTAAAAAACGCTTAATAGTCCATTAAAGGGATTAAACACAGGCGAGCCAGGCCAAATAGCTGAACAAATTCCTCGACATGGCCCATGTCAATCGTTAGTCTTGCTTTTGCCCCGACCGAGATA
Source organism: Drosophila mulleri (assembly GCA_035047565.1). Lineage (NCBI taxonomy): Eukaryota > Metazoa > Arthropoda > Insecta > Diptera > Drosophilidae > Drosophila > Drosophila mulleri. Next base: position 6,904,279 of record JAWNPK010000012.1, read on the forward strand.
GACTCGCCTGCTAAAAATCATACAGCCAGACGATTCCCACACGGCCACCGCTGCGTATGAGCGATATTGAAAAGTGTGCACAATCGAATTGAGAGAATTCTTTTTTGCCAGGCGAGTCTGAGCCGGCTGCCTGGCTGGATGGCTGGATGGCTGGCTGGTTGGTTGCTTGCTTGCTTGGTTGGTCGATGGCTTAATATAGGCAAATTAAACTAAGCTTGGCAAATTGCGTTTCAGTCACGTTCCAAGCAATACACAAAACAGCTCCATTTTCATTTCGTTTCAGCAAAAGCAAACCAAAGCCCGAATACGAATCTAAACACATGCAATTCCCAGAAATAGCACAAAGATTTGTCTGGCCGAAAGTTGTAGAGTGAATGCTCTCATTTTGTGAACTAAAAGGAATCTAAGGTAAATTCCGGTAGGCAAACTAACAAATAATAATTTATAATAAAATTGTTTAAATCTCTTCACATTTCAACAAGAATATTGAACGAAATCAACTCGCCAAAAATAAAATAAAATATGCCCAAAATGTCTTCATTCACCAGGCATTGCGCATACCCTGCTGTAGGGTACCAGAGCTCAGAGCACTCTGAAAACAATGCTATAAAAATAGCATAAAAATAAAACCTACACACACAACACAAAAAAAAAAAAAAAACACACACATTCGCACAGCATTTGCAATAACATAACAGGCAAATCATAGCAAGGAAAAAAAAAGGAAACAAGAGAAAGCAGCAAGAAATCATAAATGTAATTGAGAAATTTTATGCGTCAACGGGGGGGCCGGCTGTTGAAATAGAAATGCCTCTCTCTCTCTCTCTCTCTCTCTCTCTCTCTCTGCAATGTTGCGCAAATAAAAGTTGAAATTGTCGCAAATTCTAAGAATAAAACAAGAAAATTTTCCACAAAGACGCGCAACTGGAAAAGCACGCTTCACCCGCGCAAATGTCTACGAATTTCGCGTCCCCTCCAATCCACTCGCACTTCCATTTCCACTGCCATGTTTGCCCCTTTCCAAAAGTTTGAACGATACGCGTATGACGTTGACGTTTTCGCCATTTAAACTTCCTGCGACAGCTGTGAGCTCAGTTAGACGCACACTCTCACACACAGGCACACACACACACTCGCACAATGGGCGCCTGTTCGGTTTATTGCCAGCAATCAATTAAAACGGCAAGTCATTTGTGACAAAAACATTCGCAGACATTTGACTTTACGGACGGCGTTTGGCATATGTATACGCCGTAGAAAATCGATATATGCACATACATACATATGTGTGTGTATGCAGACATATGCTATATACATACATACACACACATACGCATAATATTTCCATATCATGCAACAAAAGCAAATATCAAGGGGAAAAGTTTCAAGAAATTCGTTTAATACAATTACCACGCCAAGTGCGAGTCGCAGACAAATGAATTATTTAAAAACTTTGCTTATGGCTAAGTAAAGCAAAGCATTTTAGATAAATTAACAAAAATACAATGGGTTTTGTTGTAATTGAATAAAATATTTTAAACATGGCTCAAGGGAAAACGCTTGCATTGCAATTGTAATAATAAATGCCAGATTAATTAATCTATAAATTTTTGAATGTACAACAAAATGAGAAATTATTCAAAATTAAAAAAAAAATTATAATAGTAATAATAATATTTTTTACATAAATTTCAAAAAAATCAATATTTGAACATTTTTCATTTTTATTTGAATAAAATATAATATTTACGAAAACTAATTTTAATTGATATTGTTTATATATTTTAAACGTAAAATATTAAAATTATATATATGTTTTTTTTCATTTGTATATAGTATTAAATAATAATAAATGAAATAAATTAAATAATAATAAATAATATTTATATAAATGTATTTTCAATTATACATTAATAGGAAATCCAAAGATTTCCATTGTTAAAATTTAACTAAAGCTAAAAAATAATATATCTAAGGAAACCATGATATCACACTGACTTTGTGCTGCCATTAAAGAATCTTCATAATTGATAATGTACTTTGAATAATCAATCAAAACAGTCCCATGTCAAAGTGAAACTCATCGAAATATTACGAAATAAACTGCAGCAGCATCGACTGCACATCCCATTAACAAAAATGTTTGCTCAATAAATTGAACCTACACAGACTTTAGTAATTTCTAAATCCAAAATAAACACATTGCAGCTGCAGGGAAGGGGAGAGTCAGCCCGACTGACTGGCTGACTGAATGGCTGGGTGACTGGCCAGCCCAGAGCCTGGCGTGGCGAATGCCAAAGCCAAAGCCAAATCAAATGTGCAGCTGCTAATATTAAATGTACACAAACGGAAGAGTTAATCCTTATCGACAATTTGACATCAGCAATTTTCGATGCTTTTGCTTTCAAATAACGGAAACCATTAAGTTGTCACATGCACATGCAGCTGCCCAACATAAAAAAAAGAAAATAAAAATGCCATTCGGATTTTTTACCGAGCGCTTTTCGAATTACAGATACCCTAGATATTGTAGAAAAAAGTAATGAAAATTGTTTCTGATAAGATTTGATGCTTACAAATGTTATATATTGAAAAAAGTGTATTCAGCATTGTTTCAGCTGTACAGCTTCTAGATATTTGACTTTTATCATATTAAAAACATTGTTTTAGTATCCAGAGCTAATCAGATGAGCAAAAAATCAACAAATCGGGATGCTCAAAATGTATTAAAATTATACTAATTAATATTTATGGATTTTCAACTTTTCTTCTTCCTTCTTCAATATTTTATTCAAATCGAAATTTTATAAACTTTCAAGAGTGTCAAACCTATTTAGATGAATCTTAGTGTATTTTCTCGCTGATCGCTATACAAATTGTGATATATTTAAACAAATATATACAAATATACTTACTATTATCAACATTATCAACAGGGCATAAAACAGCATCTCTCGTATATCAGCTGTGAGCGAATAGAAACTGAAGGCGACTCGCTGCACTGGTGGCAGAGCTCTGTCCACTCTATATGCATTTGTGTGTGGGTGTGTGTGTGTGTTTGTGTGGAGCTAGCGAATGCCACAAGTGGTCATTCAGACAAATGGCCAAATGGCGGCGCTCATGAATAATTCAGATTTTAAATTGCATTTATGCAAATGCCATGCGGATGCTTGCAGATTTTCGCCACTGGCTGTCGCGAAACGGAGGCGTCACTAGCACCATGCTCCATGCTCCATGCACCATTCTCCCGATGCCCGGTCAGCAGCAGCTCCTGGTGACGCATTTGCAACTAAATGCCCCAAAAGCTGCGAGTTTTTCGCTAATGCACAATTTGTATGCGTCAACACTTTCGTCAGAGCCGCCGAGCAGACAAAGGGGTGAGCGAGGTAGAGTTGCACGGGATGCATTAATTTTTATCAACCCAAATATCAAAACGGCGTTGATAGTGCCAGGAGCCGGGAGCAGCTGCTAGAGCTACGATTTTAAAGCCACCTTAAAACCTTCGTCTGCTGCTGCTGCTGCTCGGCTCGAAATGGAGGCCAAGTGAATCAGTGACCCGGCAGGAAATAAAATGGTCGTCAGTTCGAGGGCCACCTGTTTTGTGCTCAACTCTTTTGCAATTTGTGTATGTGTGTGTGTGTGTGTGCAGAGTGCCAACTGCAGATGTTTTCCCCAGCCTCTGCACTTGGAGTCTCGGTCCAGAAACTTGCAGATTTATTGCGCAGAAACTTTTATTGCCTTATAGAATATGTACGAGCATAGCCCAAGATAAAGATGCAATCTGGAACTTGTTCCACAGAGGAGACGAGAGAAGAAGCTAAAAAAGGAGGAAACCCATTTGGCCAGCTGTTTCGAATAGTGCGGGCAATTGTAGTACACCGAATGCCATTTGCTTATCCAGACGGAACACGAGTAACTGCTATTTGCTATCTGCTATCTGTAACTGCCAAAGGCTTTTAATTGTTCCAAGTCTGCTCCTCTAATTAGCAGTTAGTTTGCCATTAGCAGCTTCGCAAAGATGCAGCAGATGTTCCGCAAAGGTTGGCGACACTCATTATTGTCCGTTCGTTAAGGGAGATTTGAATTGAAGTTCAATTTGAGAGAGCTTGGCAAGGGTGCACAATTTTAAATAATGTTCTTTAGTTTCCTCAAATATGTTTATATATATTTAGTTAATTTAATACAAACGTTGCATTTACTGCACATATTTTTTTTTTATTTATATTAATTTCTTCAGGCAAATTAAATAAAATAAATAAATAAATTTTGAATTATTTTCAATGAAGTATTTTATTCTGCATAAAAATATTTTTTAGTTAATCTCAGCTCTGTATTAAATATATCGTAATAATATTTTTTCTTTTTTAACTGGCTACAAAACTGAATAAAAAATTAAATTAAAAGAAATAAATATTTCTCATATTTCTTGTTAAGCTTTTTGCCCTATTCCTCAATGTTGCTTGCTGAAAAAAATGATTATTTAAATACGCAATTTGTGTTTTGCTCAATTTGAACTATTTGATAGCAAACACAATTCAAATTGATCACTGATTTAAAGCTAACGCAAATTTGCGAAGCGTAAATAGAAGCAATTAAGAGCAAGGCGGCTGTGCTCGACCAGCAGTTACACTGTACCATAAAAAAGAAATGTCTTTACATAATAATATAATTATGTAAGTGTTGATTAGATATGAACAAAAAAAAAAAAATATATATATATTAATGATAACAAAACAAATAAATCAAGAAAATAAATAAATTATAACAAATAATAACATATACAAAATACAAAAATATTGCTATATTCATTTTAGCAGACTTTTTGAAACAAAAGACTAAGTTTATTTTATTTTTTAAATTTATTACTTTGTTTTAAAAACTTCAAAAAGTTATACCGAGTTTTATGACAATGTGTCGCAGGTACGATGACTTTAGTGGCCCAGTGTATGCTTTATTGGGTTATCCCAGTCTCCTGGTAGCAGGCCTAAATACATATAAATTATACTCCAATTAGAGAGATTAAACTAATTTGCTCAATCAAATGTGAATATATTTACAATTTGAGCAATTTAATATATCAGCTTTTAGAAATAAACTATACGATTGCATAGCAACAATCGATATATTTGTATCGATAGTATCGAAACTGATGATGCATGAATCTTAATAGTCGATAAGCGGTATATAAAGTAGTCGATATAAAATTAGCTCGATAATATTAATATTAAGCATTAAAAGTTTTGCATCTCGGCTCGCTTTCTACCCTTGAATACGATATTGATAAAGGAAATGTCAGGGCGCTGCAAAATAAATGCAGCTACTCAAACACCCCGTCGATTGTACGGGACAGAAACGAATCTGCACTTAAAACTATTGATAAAGCAGATGGAAAAGTTTGAGAAGGCTCTGAGAAGCCAACGCTCATCAGACAAAGACAAAAATAAGCCAAATGGAAATAAAAAAATACTAACACGACAACCTTCCACTCTAAATAAGAAAATCAATCAAATAATTCAAATCGGTCAAAATCGCACGGAGTTAACCGAAAAGATGTACGGAAAGGTGAACTTCAGTTCATATCGAACGGCCACACGTGACTTGTGCTACATGATCTTCGGCCGGGAAGTACTGGCCACGCACACGCTGTCTGGCCGCATGGGGCCAGGAACCGTTAGCCAGAATAAGCAGGCGAAGGAGCCGCTGAAGCTCGCAGCGGTGGAGGACATCGTACATCATGTGCAGTGTCTTTTCGATGTAGAGCAGAGTCAGGTCTTGCAGGTTATACGTCAAGCCTGTCGCACTTCGGCCTTGGCGCAGAAGAAGGGGAAGAAGATGTGAGGTCGTTGGCCCCATATGTGTTCAATTAAAAGCTTGAAATAAAACATTGAATACGCATAAGTTCTGGGAAAGTCAAGTTTTTCGATAAGCTGTCTGCCTGTCTGTCTGTCTGCCTCCCGTCAGCGCTCTCTTTCAGTAAAATCAATCAAATGGATCTAATGGACCCTCCAACAATGACTGTGTGGCCTCAACTTAATGATGCTAATCGGATTTGAGAATACGAAGAAAGATATCGAGAGCGACGAAGTGCGTATCACTTGCCATAACAACGAGTTGGATTCCTTCACAATGCTCCGCAAAGAAAAGGCAGAGCCGACCAAAGTGGGCGTTGCTATTGTCCGCCCACACACACACACGCACACTCTCTGAGTAAGGGTCGAGAGCTCGATTCTTGTTAGTGTAAGCAAGCGTCAACCGCATGGAAATGGGCGCCGTTTTGTTGGCCGTCATTTGATGCGAATAAATTCGAATGCGATGCGACTCGATTTGATATTCATTTATGCGCCTCGAAGATAAGCACTAAATAAATAAATCCCCACTACCCGGGACTGCGGGCGCTGGGGGAAAATGTAAATAAATGAGTGGAAAAATATGGTAAAAATTGAAGACAGACGCCACAGGCTGAATCATCGATAGCATGAAAATGATTTGCTCTCAATTTACATTATCAGAATCTCTCCCCCTCTCTTTCTCTCTTTACAGATATCTGTCTCTGTTGCTCCCGCGTTAAATTAAAAATGTCAATCGAAATGCAAAAGGAAGCGGCACCTAAATGCTTTAGTTGCTTTTTGTTTAGCTGTTATTTCTCATCGGAATCATCATCAACAACAACAACATCATCATCGTGATTGCTGCTGTTGTTTGTGTTTATGCACATATGTTGTTGCGAAATCAAAAACATCATGAAATTGTTTTGCCAACATAATTTCCATGTTGCTGCGCTGCTGTTGCTGTTGCTGTTGCCGCCTGTTGTTTTTTGTCCTGGATATTTCCGTGCGTTTACAGAAAGGATATGAACAACATCCGGCGTTTGGGCCCATAATTTCTAACAACATTTTACTACTCATTGCATTTGACCATGGCCGAGCAGCCAGGCAGCCAACCGATTTGGTTATTACAAACTCATATCTTGTGCTGTTCTAACCGAGCTGACCGCAGGCGTAGGCGGGGAGCGGGTAGCCATGTGGCAGGAGGCAGGAGGCAGGGAATTTGACCAATTTTGGGCGCTGCTAAAAATGCTCAAAATTTGCATTTTATATTAACGGAAACAGTTGTTGCCTTTGAGCGCACACACACACATACGCTGGTCTGGCTCGCACTAGCAGCTACCCGCCCCGCTTCTCTCTTCGGGCTCCACTATGGCTTATTGCTACAGCCGGGTGCACATTTCCCAAACAAATTTGACGCGTTTATGCATGTAAATTAAACAAATTTGATTTTAAATATCTTTTGGCAAAAGGCAACCAACCAACAGACCAGCAGACCGAGCCGAACTGAACCGAACCCATCCATTGGCCTAGACCTTCGGCTACCCCGCACCACACAAACACACTACCGTTGCCGGAGCCGGCCATATGCCAAGGGCAGCGTCATAAATATAAATCCAGCAATTTCTGTCCGGCCAAAGGAAATGCGAACCAGCTGAGACGCATTTACTCAGCGGTTTTTCAATTTTGCTCTGCTGCGAGTATATTAATGTGGATATGTAAAGGAAACCACTTAAGAGCTGCCTTATGGCAAACGCAATTGAACTGTGTGAAGAGAGAATATGACAGAGAGTGAACAACTTGAACAATTTGAGATGCCCTGATATGCAGGCAAATATTTTAGGCGAGAGAGTGTCATTCCAGAAGAGAAGAATAGAAGCATACAACTATAAAGAAAGCCATAAAGTAGGCGAGAATATTGCTAGAGCAGAGAATGATATACTATAAAACTCTTTTGATCCATATAGGCAATCCCCTCATAATAGAAGTGGATAACTAGATCAATTTTTAGTGCAAGTGAGAGAGGCATGAATAGCTTGCTAAGAGAATCAAAACGTAGACATATGCAATGCTGATCCGTATCATCAAACAACTGTTGGTCTTTGAAACTATATTCTCTCTGCTCACAAAAATATTTAAGCAGCACCTGCATCAACTCCTAAACACCTTGCTTACGCCCGCCTCGCATTTATATTTCACGCTTTATCTTAAATACTCTCCACACTTGTAACTATTTTTAGTCCATTCAAAGCTTAGCGCAGAGATTTCCTTTAAAGATTCCAAATAGTCTGAGCGGAGCCGGGGAATCGGGAGTGGCTTAAGTTAAGCATCTCTCGAAGTTTTCAGTTTGCTACTAATAAATACTCTTCGCTCACCTTATTTACCTTGCCAGAAATAGAAATAGAAACAGAAATCGAAATCCTGTGACGAGAGCCGGCACGTGTTGTCGCACTCACTAAACGGATTATGAGTCCGACCGAAACCGATGCCATGCCGTTGCCCAGCCTTTGTTAGTCCCCGGCCCGGACGCACGAAAATCGAAGAACATTTTAACAATAAAGTCAAACATACGGGGAACATTGTTGGCTGCACTTAAAAGTCCATTAATGGCCAGCACTAAGTGAACATTTTCCAAGTGTATATATGTGTGTGAGTGTGTTTAAAGCACATTCAGCTTCAATGTTTGCTCTGATCTGATACTGGGACAAGACTTGGATTAGCAGGTGCGAGCAAACTAAACGTATGACACGACTATGCAATGACCTGTAGACTAGGCACATTAAGTCTGATTTACTTCTGTGTGTGTGTGTGTCTGTGTGTGGTTAACTTCCTAAATCAGAGCGTGCAACTCACTCACTCACGTACGTGAAAGCTTTGCGGCTTAAAGCTGAACATATGCACAGAGCCAAGCGTGCATGCACTAATACATGCGCAGAAAATAGTTGTTGACTTTACAGGGTATAGCTGGAATTGGTTTACGAAATTAATTTCAGCTGGCAATTGACTGCATATTTGGCGCCTTTTCGAGTTGCCCATTGGAGAAAATGCGCCCAGAAAAAAAGGAAAGAAAAAACTATAATTTTGCTGGAGCTGTTGTTGAGTTTCTCGCTTTTACGCTGGGGACTTTTGCATGGCAGGCAACAAAAAAACTGACAATTGCAGCGAATTTCAATGGCCGAAAAGAGCTATCGGGTTGCTGCTATTGTTGTTGTTGCTGTTGTTATAGTAGCAATTTCAGTTGTTCTAGTTGCTGTGGTTGTTGTTACTGCTGCTGCTGCTGCTGCTGCTGCTGCTGTTACTTGTTCGATTTTGCGCCGCTGGCTTTGAATTTACAGTTTGGCTGGGAATAAAACGCACGAATGCGCCGCCGCGAATACAAAAATGACAATGGCAGGCAACAAATTTTGGAATTCCCAACAGCACTTCAACTTCCGGCTCTGCCACTTTTTTTTTTTTTTTTTTGCCTGCTCTGTTGACAAAAGTTGCGTCGCATCCATTGAAAATGTGACTCCATTTGAGATTTGCCAGTCAACAAAAAAAATATATATATACATATGTAGAGAGAGGGAGAGCGAGGGCAAAACCATGATAAATACCTGCAACATTTTTGCATTGTGTTTGTGAGTGTATGTGTTTGAGTAATGGGCGGCACTTTTAAAGTGCAACAAACTGAAATTGGTGCCTGCATTTGGCCTGGTTAAATCTCTAGTTGCCATCGAAATGCTAAACTGACAATCTGTCAATCTGATGAGCACGTGCAATGACTCTCAGAGCACTCGTCCTTCGCCTGACAATTCGCCAATGCATTTGCATTTTCGTCTCAGCTCTCAATCAACTCTCTGTCTCTCTATGTGTGTGTGTGTGACGTAAAGTGCTCGCCAAAAGTAGTTGGCCAGTGCACAGAATTGTGGAATGGAACACAAACTACTCCTTGGTCATCAATCAAATTCTCGATAAGGACCAAATTCAATTTTGACAAATCACAAATAGGCTTTTGTTAACTCAAATTAATGACAATCCAGTTGCCATCTGTATTGTACTTAATTACGCACACACACACGCACACACACACACAGTCAGAAACACTCACTCAATTCATGCATTTGAAATTGAAGTGCTCACATATGTATTTATACATGATCATTTAATTACTTTGACATGTCCTTTGGCCAGTCGTTTTTGATGGATTACTTGAGCTGCATTTCAATTTTATCCTGCAAGTGCAATAAAGGTAGAAAACAGCATGAGTGCTTGCTCATCATGTATGTTCTGTGAGTTGGTATATATATATATATATATATATTTCTATTATATAAATATTTCTAAAATAAATATTATATAAATATTTCTATTAAAAGAAATTTAAATTTCTTTTTAATATTATAAGGCAAGTATTTAATATTTTATTAGTATTTAATACTACGCTTTAAGACTAGATTAAAACAAATATTCTTTAGAATATGACAAAAATATATATGTATATACACATATATTTTATAAAAATAATTTTTTTTTTTCTAAATACCTGAAATCCAGCTGAAATGCTAGGCAACCTTGGACAGTATGTGAATGTAAACAATGTTCTATAATAGAACACAAATTCGCTATAGTTGCCCCTATTTCTCTCCTGCTCTTGCTCGTTCTCTCTGCCAATCTGACTTCCACGCTCTTTCACACTTTGCTACCCACATATCTATCCCCTCCCACAATCTACAGCTCAAATTCATCAAGAAAAACAAAGAGAAGAGAGGGACAGGGAGACAGAGAGAAAGAAAAACTGTTCAACCTAATTAGACTTTAACATATTTACTTACAATTTGTAGAGTTAACTTTTTCCGTATGCCGTCTCGGAGCCAACTAACTTTGTGTGTCTGACTTTTTGTAGGTGTTGAATTTACGTCGCTTTCTTTGTTTTGCGATAACAAATTGCACGCGAGCACGCAAGTGCCTGCCAGTGGGTCCTCGTGGTCGGCGGCAAGGATATGATATGATATGCACATAAATATGTTCTTTGAGTGCTGATATTAATTCTTCATAGACACGAAACTCGCTTTTGCCTCGTGCTTTGGCGCCGTCGAGTGCTTAATGAAATAATTAGTGGACTCAGCTCTCTGAAGTCATTTGTTTAACTCTCGGTAAGTCTCGATTCAATATGACAATCCCCATTTGCATAATATTCATTTTTTAATGCTCAATAGGCTTTATTTCATTTATTATTATTTTTATAATTTTTTCCTCATATTATTCGTACATATACATATGTGTATATGTATTTTTTTGTTTTCAGTTCAACGCCCACAATTAGTTCCACTTAAATAAATCAAAAGAAATTTTTGTAAACATTTGCCCACACAGTGGCTGACACACACGCACACACACACACATTTGTATTTTGTATGAAATTGCTGTTGTTGTTTTTTTTTTTTTTTTTTTCATAAAACCACAATTGTTTTTGCTTTATTCGAGTGTACGTTTTTAATGAATAATTCATTCATATTTACCGAGATGTACAAATTGCATGCGGCTGAGTATTAAAAATTAAAGTAGCTTCAAGTTTTACGCAGTGGCAAAACCATCAGTTGAACAAGCTCAGCAAATTGTTGTGTTTAAAATGACAGAAAATGAAGCTTGAAATGTTTTAGATTATAAATAACATTTTATAAATACACATGTACTTTCGTATTACATTATATAGTTTATGCAAAAGAATTGTTTAATTGACAATATATGTATGTAAGTATGCATAAGCTCCTCTTTGAGTAGCAATATGATATAATAGAAGCATTAAATAAAGCAGAGGTTCAAGAGCAATGACATATAATCATTCTCTAGTTTGAGGGTAAACGTAAGGGGTGCGAGAATCGGAAGTTGGTAGTGCATAGATATATAGAAAGACAGATCAATTTAAATGTAAAGTAATCTCAGAAGTGTGCATATATATATGGAATATATTTACCTCAATTTGGTCTCGACTCTGAAGCTGAAGCTTAATCACAGCTGCTGCTTATCTAATATTAAGTATTCTAATATTAATTAAATACAACAAATATAGCATCTATTATTATTCACCTATATTTCCTAAATATATACATATTTTTGTGCCATTTTCTAGCTATTTGTTAATCATGGCATTTCTTTCTCTTTTACTGTCGTTTTTGTTTGTTTTAATCATATCCGTGGAGATAAAGATGCGAGCGCTCCACACGCGTTGGCGCCATCAGCTTTTGTCTTTATGAGCACCCAAAATCCAATTAACACATGCTGCCATATTTCCGGGCTAATCCTTCCCAGAGGCGGCTGCGCAAATTACAATTTAAAAAATAATTACGAAAATGTCTGCAATGAAAATGCGCTCGCAGGCATCGCAGACGCTGCTCCCATTTCGCTGCAATTTCTGAAAAGGCGCTAAATGTTAATGAACATTATAAAAACAATTGCAAGTAATTATAATTTGAATGATAATAGCGAAACTTCTTAATCCCCGCAACGGTAATTTTTATGCCACACTTCTCTCCATCTCTCTCTCTCCCTCTCTCTCTCTCCTTCTCTCTCTCTCCCTCTCTCTCTCTCCCTCTTTGCTGATTCACCCACATCTTTTGGTCTCCTTCACGCTTACAGCGAAGACAATTCACAAAGGCTTTGGCGACGTTTCGCACAAAACGTGAAAATGCATAATAAAGGGGGCGTGCCACTGGAACTGGCACATCAAATGACAAACAGAGAGTGGGGGAAGGAGAAAGAGAGAGAGAGAGAGTCTGCAGAGAAATGAGTTGCTTGTAATTAAATTCTTTTTAATGAAACCTCAAAACAAACACAAAAGCTCTCTGCAAAAGAAAATCTGAAAAAATAAGTCGCAACAATAACGCGAAAAAATCCAATAGCATAAAATGAATGGAAATGTGTTTGAGTCACAGCTGACAAAGGCCGCAATAATAAACAAAAGAGTTGAAATGCAGATTAAAACAAAAAACTTAACAGTTGAATTTGCGCATATTAAACTGAGAATCAGGAAGATGGGAATATTCCTTCATTATTTGTTATTATAATTAATGAAAATAGTGGCCATAGTTTCGAGAGCTTAAACAATATGAAAATATGTAATACATACATATTAAAAAATATATAATACATAAATTAAAATTTTAGTTTTTATAAATATTCTTAAAAAGTATTAATATAAAATATATTTAAATATAGAGTCGAAGGCCCCAGCAGCCAGCACTCTATAATTAAGTTAGCTATATAATTTTACATTGTTAATTAACTGTATATAAATAAATAAAAAAATATATATATTTAATTATATACAAAAAAAGTTCATAATACAATTATTAAGATAAATATCTTATAATTGTTGTAGCTTGGAAATGTATATTTTTTACTAGTTATTATTTTACTAAAAAAAAAAATTTGTTTTAATTAAAAATATACATATGTTTTGAATGAATATTTGATTTTAAAAATATATTTAAAATAAATTTTATATATAAATATTTTATTGCAACTTGAAAAGATATATATATATATATATTCAAAAAAAATTATTTAATACTATATTTTATTTTCAATATATATTCATATATTTATTTATTTAAAGTGGAAATAAGTCTGTATTACCCAAAGGCGTCTCTAAGGAGTCCATTAATTAATATTTAATCGATATTTTTCCAGAGCCAACCAAATATAAAGGAAATTTTAACTTTTTCCAAAGTTCTCTTTCAGCTTAAGACTTAGTTAAAGCACTTTCAGCCAATCTCATTGACAGCTTTGTCAGGCTTTCAGATGCCAACCTTGCCCTTCCGTCGCGCCTCTGATCATTGAGCATTGTCTTGGCCCTCATAAACAGCCAAAGATACAGCAGCATCAAGAAAATTAATTCTAATTTGTAGTTAGCCGAAAAGGAAACTACCCACAACTGTTGGCAGGCCAAAAGAGGGCGAGACGGGGGAAGTGGGGTAGTTGGGGCATTACAGCCATGGCGTGCTGAGTTCTTTGCACACTTTGCAGCTAATTATTCAGATGAAAGAGGTCGAAGGGGAACGGAGAGGCGAGCAGGCATGGAGCTCAGCGAAAAATCAAACAACGAAATTGCTACTTGCAATTTCTCGTCACGTTCAAAACTTAATTAGTACATCAGGACATCATCAGAGATGCTGCTTCAGTTGCTTCCGCTCCAGCTTCAGCTCCAGCTCCAGCTTTAGCTCGAGCTACTGACGCCTGTGCGGCCAGCGCTGATGCGTCAGCCAGCCCAAGTCAAGACAGCGACTGGGCACGAGTCTCGGTGGCTCGGCCAGTGCAGAGGCGTTTAACAGCCAGACAGCGGGTGGTGTGGGAGTGGCGGGGGCAGGTCGAGCCTGTCATAAGGACGTCATGTTTCTTAATTAGTTCTTTGTTATCATAACTTTTTGGCGAAGCGTTGCGTCCACCGCAGCCGAGCAGCAGCTGCGCAGCTTTAGACTTTATCGAATTTGCTCGTGCCTGGCGCTTCATTAGCGTCATGTACTATGACAGCCTAGTCGAATTTTAGATTCCAGCCATGCCCGCATCCGCTGGGAGACGCACACACGCATTGTGGTATCATCGACATCAACGGATTTGTAGAGGCAACTGGTGGAATACTACAATACGCTCTGACAGAGCTACGAGGTAAATAAACACACAGAGGGATTGTGAGTGAAAGACAGAAGGTGGGAGTGAGAGAGAATGAGATTTTGGCATGCCGCACACGTAGAAGATTTCCGCACGAATTCGCAAAGCAACTCTTGATCCCTTTGACTCGTGGACATGTTTTCTCTGGCATTCTCTTTGATGTTTACAAATTACACCAAAAGTTGGCAAACAAATTTTCTTATTCACTTTTACCGACTGCACACACAATAAAATAGCCAAGCCAAAGCCCCCAATCCCCATGCCCCATGCCTCCCGCCCCCAACCTTATGCTGCGAGATGCTTGTAAATGTGCCAAGTGAAATTGCGACCAGGAGACAAAAATGTTGTATGTGTGTAAAATACAATCTGGAATGCATTCTTGAGCCATGGCCAAAATAATCGAAAAGTTTCAGTTCGGCCTTTAGATCGATTTAGCAATTGGATTGAGGAAGATGAAACGCTGCGGTGATTATAGTGAAGAACGAAAAGTAAATACACTATATTTGCTAAAGATATTGAGAGATTTGCTGATGCAAGCATAGAATAATAAGGAATAATTTTACTTTGTCACATTTGTTTAGTTTTATTGTTTTTATGAATTCAATTCAATATGACGGGGCTTACTGAATTCCAAGTACGCTCATCTATTATTTATAGAAAATTCTGGCGATAATCTATCCTTTACCAAAGTTGTGATTCAACTAGGTTTCTGGGTTGCAATAGATATAAAGAGAGACATTTCGATATATTATGATTATATGATTATGTTTGACAGGGCGCATTCGTACTTTATTGATTCATTCTATGAATTTGTATTACTTACGTATTATTTACGCATATTTTTTATTGTTTTGTGATAAGACACACAAATTCAAAAATAAAACTAAAGAAATGCTTGAATTTTCTTGTTCAAAATAGATTTTCATTTTTATCTGGTAATGAACGCAGAGTTGATATAATATTATTAAAACCCACATTTGTAAACTCTAAGTAAGAAGCTAAGCTATCGCTGATTGATTTCCATGCTAGATGTTTAAAATCAAACGATATATGTTTATTGAGCTTTATGTAAAGCTCCTGTTAAGTCGCTCATACTCCTCCTATGATTATATTTCCAGAGTATATCCATACGCAATGGTTTTATATTTATATATTTTTGAGTTGTTCTCGAAATATTAAAATAACATTTCACTGCTTTGTAAAACTGGCAACATAAAAAAATAAAAATAAATAAAATAAAAATAAAAAACCTTTAACAACTTATTCATTTTAGTTTCTCCAATTATATTTTTACGCTGTAAAAACTTTGTGCTTTTCTAGTATGTGGAAAAAGCTGCACATAGTTTTCATATGCTGATCTCCAGCATGCCCAAGTAGACGCTCAACTTTCTCTCTTTTTGCATGTGTGTGTGTATGTGTGTACGAAATTCATTTGTGCAAGCAACAACGATAAAAACATCTTCAAGTCGAAGGATGTGCAGAAAGTTTTTTGCTCACTCATTCATAAGTTTTTAATTAAATTGCCGTTACATATTTTTCTGGGCTCAAGCAAAGTCGCTTTTGATGACGGTCTCCGAAACGGGCTTGCTTAACTGACAGCTTAACACTTTTTGAAATACTTTCTTCTTTTGTGTACAACTATTTTATTTTATTTTTGCTAATTAGGCTATATTTGAGCGAGCATTTAAACCACATTTGAAATTGGTTTTAATCTAATTATTTAGTTGATGCTGATAATGTTGAAAGTAGACCCAAAGATACAATTAGCTAAGCAGAACACAACTGAAGTCTAAATGCAGTGGGGAGTATTTGACTATGAAATACTCTAAACTTTGTGCCTATCCCTTTGAAAATGCGTTTCATTGTGAATTTGAGGGTATAAGAAAGAAAATTAAATATGAATTTTCTACATTTTTAATTTTCAAGTGAAAGTGAAATACTCTTTTATTTTTTTTTTTTTTTTTAAGATACCGAAATATACTCACTACTTAGCCGACTACGAAGTACGCTTACCTCTGTGCCTTGCCTTTAAAATTGTGTTTCAATATTTAATAATGGGAATTCTCATATTTTTTAAATATATTATATATTAATTATTGTTATTATTGATATCACATCTCTCTCGAAATTCATCCACTTAATTGATATGACAATAAAACACGCTAAATTTATTTTAAAATAACCCGATATACACTAAAACTCTAGCACTAATTTAAAACTATATATTGCTTGAGATCGCGTTCGGCAAGTATTTCGGTGATTTCGTCCTCGTCGCGCCTGGCTGGCAGCATCTTCTTCTTCACTTCCTCCATATGCTTACGCATTGTGGCCACATTGAACTCGCAGTTCTTGGCCGGCTTGAGCACGGGCTGCGAGATCAGCTTCAAGTCCTTGAGCCGCAGCAGCCGGCGGCAGAGCAGCTCCAGGGGCGCCTCCATGTTCCAGGCAGCGCGTGACGACAGCTCGCAGTAGTCGACGTTCGGTTGCTGGCGAAACAGCAGCGCCGGGCACATCCGCTCCAGCTCCGCTTTGTTGCCGCACACCACCACCGGCAGCTGATTGCCGCAAATATCCGCCAGCTGGCGCTGCCAGCGCCCCACACTGGCCGCCGAGCTAGCCGAGCTCAGGTCGAACATGATGATGGCGCAGCGGGCATAGAAGAAGTAGCCATTGTGCAGTCCGCCATGCCGCGGGTCACCAGCCACGTCCCACATCTCCAGGGCGACACTCTTGTAGTTCGTCTCCAGCGGCAGCGTGTGCACATTCAGTCCGTATGTGGGCACATGTTGCTCCTCGAACTGACCCGTTGCATGCCGGCGCAGAAATGTGGACTTGCCCACGCCTGAATCGCCCAGGATGAGGCACTTATACGCCTCTTGGGTGCAGCGGCCGGACATAAACTCCATGTAAATGCTTGTGTATAAAAAAAAAAAAAATATATATATATATATAAATACTTGTGTCACCTGATGTAGATCTAAAGTCTAAAGCTAACTTTGATTAGGGGTTTCCTATAACTTATAATAGAGAGAGGTTATTAGCTAACTTTTAATAAATAGCCTATTTTAAGTGTTCCTATAATCCGAATTCGCTACAAAATCATGAATTATTCAAGACTATTTTAATCGATCCACTTTGAAAGTGCTGAGATCCACTTTGAAATTTTGTCTCCTTTGAAAGTTGAGAAATTAATCCGAAATTGTCTGTCTACAATTTATATGATTTTTTAAAAACATATATCTTTTATTTTATTTATTTATTTTTTATTTTTTGATTGTTTTCTTTACTTTATTTATTTCGTTTATTTTATTTGTTTTCTCTGCAACTGAACTCTTGGCTTTCTATAGAGGTTTCAGCCAGTTTGGCTATGCTAAATTACAATAACAAAAACCATCCTTAGCTGCTTAATAACTTTGTGACATAAAGTACTTCTAGAGCCCTACCTCAACTCATTGATAGAGGTTGTCTCTGGATGTCGCCCATTTAATAATCTTAATAGTTTTGCTTCAGTTGTTGTTGATTTCTCGAGTGTTTTGATAAACATTCGTTTTGCTCCGTTGAATGGGAATTGCGAGTGGAGCGCACTCAGACGAACGAGCTAGTTAAATATTTGTAATTGCACGCGATGTTTACACGAAATGAGGAAAAACAAATTCAATTGGCCAACTTGGTGACGCTGGCAACGCTGACTGCGAATACTTTGGCCAACAACGACAACAACAACAACAACAACAACAACACCCACTTGCCAGCAATGAAAATAAACGTGTAAATGTTTTTAGCACCTAAAATATACCAACTAGGCAGTCAACCAACCCCCACCCAACCCCCACCCTATCAAATGAGGCGTTAATTGTATTTACACAGCAGTTATGAGAGCCATTTGAATGCACATTAAACCACAAGACAGCTCGTTAATTCATTCACAACTTCTGCTCACTGAGCAGCTAATCCATCAGTCTTACAAATTAAGGGCCTGTCAATGTTTATAACAATCTAGCCAATCTAGATCTGCCAACGCACATTAAAATACAATAATAATAATAATAATAAAATGAACTATCTAAGATCTATTCTCGAAGTATACATATATGTATGGATTTAAATAACTGTGCTAGAAATATTTAAGTCATTTTGAATAGTCAAGAATCATAATGAACGATATTTATCGACTGACGCAAAATTAAATAAACTTTTTAATCGAATTTATGTAAGATTCACAGCACAACAAGAAAGTTAGAATCAAAAATGTGTAGATTTGCATAGTCAAGTGATATCCTTAAACAATATTAGGGGACAGTTTTAGCAGTTCAGAAAATTAACTAGACAAAATGTAACAAGACAGCACATCTTGATTCTATATTACTATAAGAAGATACTTCCATCTATGCCTTAATAAGTTATCTCTTTTTTGCCTTCCTCAATTTTAAGAGATGTACGAAGCATTTTCTCAGCCACTTTTCCGGTACACCTGACACTTGAGTTTACCAACCACTACTACTCCTATAAGTGTATATGTTCATAAAACCAATGCCCTTAAAGTGAAGTCTTTCTCTTTTTTTTTTTTTTTTTTTTTTTTGGCTGATACTTTAACGATTCGGATTGGTATTTCAAATGGCCTAATTGAGCTGCCGTTGCCAGACAAATGTTACTCGGATTGACAGCGGGAAAACGCAACGCTTGACATGACATAGGAACTGCTCGAGCTGCTGGTGACTGCTGACTGCGGACAGCTGACTGCTGGCTCCTGGCTGCCCGACTGCTGGCTGGGGTAACTGCCGACCAGGCTCGGGCACGGCTCTCTCTGCCGACTGCCGGCTGCCGTTTGCTGTACCAGTGATTGTGGAGCCAGAGCCGAATTCATTCATCTACGGTTATGCGTTGGCGGCGCAATTGTCAATTCCATCAATCAGCAGGATTGACATTTGGGTTGCCATTGCGAATAGGGAGAACTAAATGCTTCGCTCTGGCTCCAGTTCCAGCTCTGATTCCGGCTCTGGCTCTGGCTGGTTGTAATTGATGTTGAATGGCTACCGCCCGGAAGCACCTAAATGGATAAAGCACTACACCAGAGAGAGAGAGAGAGAGAAAGAGGGGGAGAGAGAAACTAAAAAGAGTGGGCGAGCTAGAGTGAATGATAGAGAGAGACGCACACAAATTAGTAACATAACCGGATTTCGCATTTTCAAATGCAAAGTATTTTCATTTGTGGAGTTGAAAAATTCTAGCCATCTACTTCCGTGGCCCAGCATTCAGCCATTGAAAGCCACTTGACAAAAGCGAAAAGCCAAAAGAAAGGCAAGCCCAAACAAAGGAAAACAAGCAAAGCGAATAACGAGGAATGAAATAATATGAGCCAGACTCACATACAATAAAAAATATAAAAAAGAGGAAGAAAATAAAAAACGTATGGCCGAAATGGATAAGCCCTGGGTAATCGACGTGGGTGGGAGCATAGCAAATGGCATTACTTTTCAGCTTCTACAGTCTCCGACGGCCTTCATCGCACATCCTTTTGGGCTGGCACTGGGCTGGGAGAGGGCGGCGACTGGAGCTTGGTGCTTGGGGCTGGCAGGCCAGTGCCGCGCTTAAATAAAATTTGTTGATTTTATTGAAAAGTGATGATGTGTCAAATTTTTTATCGCATTACCAGCGCGTAGTAGCTCTTATTTTGCTTTTAACCTTGTCATTTGCATAAAATTCGCATTGAATAGACACATTAGCATTTTTAATGGCTCGCTGCCCGCTGAAAGTCTTCACTAAGAGGCGGGCGGGTCTATGGTCATCGCCAGTCACGCCGCACGCCCCAAAAATTTATCAATGCCAAACACGTTTGGGGTTGAAGGTTGTCAAAAAAAAAACCCAAAAAAATGAATAAAACAACAAAAAACCATAAGAAAGCCATTGAATAGACGCATTCACTGAAGTGACAAGTGAGCAATATTTCCCGAGCACTCCTGCGGGAGGCAAGGCCTCAGAGCACAGATTCCAAAGACAAATTGAGCAGCTTAATGCATGTCAAATTGTCAATTGCGTGCGATCTATGCCGCACGCTCTTGAGTTAGTTGAAAGAATTGTCTGCAAACATATTGAACTTTTATGATAAGTGAATAACAATTCGGGGAATTGAAAATTTATTTTCTAATTATTTATATACTATTTATATATTTGTAAAACTATTCTGACATAAATTAACACATAACTGATATAAATAAACGGCATGTTCATATACAAAAAGAGCGCTTAAGGAGCTTTAGAAGAGTTGTTCATTAACATACATTAGTTCCATGAAAGTTATGCTCAGCCCAGCAACCACCACTACGTTTAGCATTTGAATTAAAGAGCGGCCGATGCAGTTGTTCCAGTTAAGAGGAAACTCGCATTGCGAACACAGCAATATCCCAGTCGTGATGCTGCTCTCTCCCTCTACAACTACAACTACAACTCGCCGCTGCTTCCCTCCCATCGGTCACTGGCCGAGCTTAACAGTCAAAGTGATGAGCATGCTGGCTCTCATGTTAATCTAACATGTATGCTCTCGCAACTTTTATTAACTCTCTTTCACTTTTACATGCAATTCAAATGCCTTAACAACGAATCATCGAACGAATCGTTCGTTCACAGAGCGCAACGATTTGATCGTTTGGACGAAGCCGACTACGCGTCGTAGCTCAAACAACTAGCCTTCGTGTAATTTGATGCTCATGCGTCGATAGTGCTGCTATTTCTATATAAAAAGCACAGACAGTCTCGCTTGCTCTATACGGCAAATAAAGTACATATATGTATATGTACATATGTATGTAAGTACTTGCACTTGAATTTGCAAACAGCTAAAAATATTGATATATACAAAAAATCGGTGTTGATCACATAAGTTGCACTATTATATCAATTTAATGCCTGATCCACAATCCAGACTACAACTACTACTAAACATCAATATCATCTCAATATTAATATTAAAAGAATTCATCTTTATTCACAAGGATTAATTTCCACGCCTCTGATAGTTCCCAGAATCTGTCAGGTCAGATCAACTCTTGCCATAAAGCCCTGCCTGGCTGTTTAGCTATTCCATTTGTTTTGCAATCTCAGAAGGCTTTCTGTAGAACGTGGCCATAACATGCTCTCCGGACGTCGACTAATCCGGAGAGTGAAATTTTATTCGTGCTGTCCCCGTTTTGCGCAGATGTAGAGCAATGTCTTTGCATTAGAGCGCATCTCGGCCATAAATAACATGACGTTTCATTAGGCGCTGAAAATGAAAAGCTATGATCACCTGGGCAGCCCACCTGGCTAGCCGGCACGAAGACCAAATGGTGGCTGTTACTGCTGCTGCTGGAGCCTCTGCTGCTGGCAGCTGCTGGCGCAGGTGTTTTAATCACAGGAACGCGGCGCATTTGTGCCCGGTAGTTGGTTGCCACGCATAAATTTTCATTTCCATTTTCATGGCTCAACGCACAAAACTCAGGCAGGCAGCAGGCTGGCGCTGGCAGGACGACTAGGACGACGTTTTGCCATTTGCCTTTGTCGCTTTTTATTGCCTGCACTTCATTTGTTGACGCTATTTCGTTGGCGAGTGCTCATAAACTGGCTCCAGTCTCCAGGCTGAGGTCCCTTTTTGGGTTGATGAGCGAACCGCAAAAAGTTAATTAGAATTAATGCGTTGGGCGTTACCAAAAGGCACCCAAGCACACACAAACACGCGCAAACAGGTCAAATCGCATTTAACTGCAGCCCAGGCACAACAACAACAACAACAACGACGACGACAATAACAACAACTGTAACTGTGCCGTTGCCCATTAATATTTCCACACGTTACAGAGGAGGCAACAGCAGCCGCCTCCATTCGCCATTTGCCATTTGCCATTTGGCCAAAATGACGCACAATAATCATTTCAATATATGCCACGAGTGGAGATCACGTACTCGGGACACTTTAGAACAAATACGCGTATCAAAATGTAACATCACACCAAACGGCATCAGCATGCAGCCCACCACAAGGGCAGACCCAGACGCAGACACAGGCGAGGCTATGGCAGGCGCAGTCACGAAATGGCCAGAGCCATAGAGGCCACAGCAAATAGAAGACGTAATGAAAAGGAGAAGACAGCACCAGTCCAGCAGGAACTGACGGGCTTGGCAAATAAATAAGATATTCTTAAGCCAGCAGTTTGATACCCTGTAAAGTTTAGATTTTGTATTTCACTCGAAATAAATGCTTAGCATTCAACAGTTAACCCAGTTGGACCTGTGAGTGTAGTATATGACGTTACCTATTGCTTAACAGTTGTTTTTCTTCATCCTCTGCTGAGCTGTATACAATTATCTATATATTAATATTTTTTAGCTAGGATATAGGATATAGTTTGGTAAGTTGCAAATCTATCAGAAATGTACATATAATAATTAAGTTCTTTAATTTCACCTCAATTAAATTCCAAATTGCACTGCCAGTCATTAATATAGAATTTTATTTCTTTAAATACATATGTACCATTAAAAAACTCCTCATTTAAAATCGTAGAATATTTTAGGAAAACCATTCATATATATTTCAAGGCATGTTAAAACGTTGAGCTAGAACTCAAGCCCTTCAGTTCTATGCACACAAAAATAACATTCCTTAGAATAGTTTGCATACAATTCTGCTGCCAGAAACACATCTGTGAGCAGTATTAAGTTACGCAAGCAGCTACGCCTGGGTGATCACACGCACACAGACACACTCACACACACAGAGACAGACAGAGCCACGCACAACCACAGAGACAAAGCAAATACACAGAAACAACAGAAAAGTTTTACTTGCAGGACAACGTGGAACATGAAAAAAAAAAAAACAATAAAAAAAAAGAAACAAGAAAAAACAAAACTCATCAGACAAAATGGAGGTCGCCACGGGTGCAGTAAACGTGGCTAATGAATGCTTTTGGCCCCAGCGCTGATGGCAGCTCTGTGTTTAATTTAATAACACACGCACACAACAGACAGGCACACACACACACACATACACATGCAGACATACGCAAACACACAGTCAACATATGCTCATCGTTTGTCTTTGTCTGTGTGCGTTTATAAGTATATTGAACAAATAAATTTCGAAATGTTGACAACATTTTGCTGTTTGTTCATAAACGAGGCCATCGTCACCTGTGGGAGCAGCACACGTGCCCACCACATGCACAAACCCAACCACAACACACACAGAGACAGTGAGAGAGAGACAGACATACAGATAGAGTGCGGGACCTATCCCGAGCGTAGTCCATGCTCTACGCTCAGGCTCACGTCAAACAGAGCCCGGCAATAAAAAACTTGAAGCCACAGTCCACTATGGGGAAAAATCCAAATTATCGGGTATTAATTAATAACTCGAAAACTAAGGCAGATTTTTTGATCAGGTTTTTTTATTATTAATATGTATGCCCTCAGAAATATGTTTTAGAAAAATGGGCGTGTCACCGCCCCCCATCAAAAAAAAAAAAAAAATTAAATTTTTTTAAGAATTTTGATTGAAACAAATTTTTATTAAGGAGTTTTAAAAATCAAAATAAATATCATCCGATTCAAGTTCTTGATCAGCCAGATATAGTGATCCGCTAAAATCGTCATCAGGCTCTTCAACGGCCTCAACTGCTCCTGCAATTTCACACAATAAGAGACTTATGACTTCATTAGGAAGGGAAAGACCTTTATGCTTTCGAACTCGTTTTTCAAGATTCTCAGAGGAAATAATCGGATCGGAGGTATCCATAGCTCTATTAAAAACATCTGCGAAATTATGGATTCTACTATGTTTCCGAGCGTGATAAAGTCTGTCTGCTTTATAGACTTTGTTTCGTGATTCAGACGCTTCTTCGCCGAAAAAGCCTACAGGAAGAACCGCTAATGCTTCATGTTTAGATGCTCGAATAGCCCTCTTGATTGGATTTTTTAAAAATTGCCTAACATCCTTTGCTCTTCGGGGTCTGCTTCTGAGCATATTAAGAACAGCAGCAAGATCAATCTTTCCCTCTTTGCGCGCAGCGGTGCTTGCTGCTTGCATTAATAAAGATACGTTGAACCCTTGAGACTTAGATAAAGCTGCTGCTTGTTTTTTTTTTGCTATTCCTCCTTTCAAAAAGTAATCCAACTTTGGTCGTCCAATTTGTCGATTGTTGATTACAGATGATTTTTTAATGCAAACTTTAAATGTGCTCATTAACCATGTGAAATGTTTTTTTTTCAAATTATTTTTTGTTTCTTCTGCATTTGATCCACTTAGTATTTATACTTCGGCAAAAATTGTAGCTTTTGCTTTTTAAATATGATTCATAAGTTGAATTAATAAAAGTATTACCTACTTTCATCTTGAGTAAATCAAAAATTACTTTCTGCCTTTCTCGTTGAGCCAAACACCATACAGCTCAGCGTTTGAAACCTCGTAGTAATCTGCAAGAAATTGATTTGCGTCGGTTGTGCGCAAAAGTGCACTTTGAAATTTTTGCCATGAATTCACAATTAATGGATCTACGACATGCTTTTGGAATTACACCTCCACACCCCTTCGATTTTTTTATATGCCTTCTCAAAGTTAACATTTATTTACGAGAATTGGCATTTAAACACATCTGTTAATTTTACAAAATATTAATAGAACAAGCACAAAAACAAACTTTTAGTACAAGTAACACATAGTATATATCCTTACAGCTTATATCCATTTTAAATTTCACAAAAATTTCTTCTGGTCTTTAAATAGCGACAATTTGAAAATCGGCCACCAAAAATTGCAATCTGAAAGCAGGTGTTTATCGAAAACAACAGCTGACTTTAACAGCTGTTAGCTTTAACAGTGGGCTGTTATTTAACATTTTAAGTACACCACCTTAAAGTTTGGAGTTTTATTAATATGTTAACATAAAAAAATTATAAATTTTCATACTTCGAAAAAATGACTAAATACCCGAAAAACGGCAAAATTCCCCATAGTGCAGTCATCAGGCAGAGTAACATCCACTAGGGGACGCAGACACATATAAAAAATAAACTTTTATAATAGCCACACATAGTTGTACCATGTACCTAAGGCAGTACATGGTCCACGGTCTATATGGTATGCAAGCGTACAGTCCTATTTACCATCTACTGTAACTGTCCTCTTTAATCCGTAAAACTTTCACGCAATTTGCTCCAAGCTTATGAAATACACGCACAGCCATAAAAGAAGCCAAGTCTTTAAAATGAATGGTCAATAAACCTGAAGTGTCGTCAAAAAATAAAATCGATTTTATATAAGGATTTTACCTAAAGTCAAATCAGCTGAACAATCATATATAATAATAGAACTTATAAAGATATATGATTTTTATAGTATTTTTAAATACATATAGACCTAAATTTACTAAATTAAGTTGGTTAAATCATATATATACTTTTTAAAATATTTTTCTCAACTTTTAAATACCATTTAATTCAAAATATAGTAAAATTACTCACTAATTTCCATTTATTATTTTTCAAAAATTTTATAGCATACTTTTGTGGGCAAAAATATATGTGATATGAAAACCCGTTTCGTTTGAGCCAAGAGCGAAAAATCATTTTTGTTTTTTTATAAGAACATATTCCTTAGCTAAAAATGTTGTCAAAACCACATAATTTTATTAACAAATTATTTTGTAAGTATAGATTATAGATTTATTTAATTGAAAGAAATTTGGTCCTTCAATATCTTATGCATTTTAAAACTATATAACGCTGAAGACTCAAATGTTAATCGAAGATATCAATAAAAAACGAAAACTTGATGTGTTTTCACTTAAACAAATAATCTATAAAGTTTTCTTTTATGATGCCTGGCGGCATTTAAGCCAGTGAATGAATGATTATTTAATGTCTGTATACTTATTATTGGGCAATTTTTAGCATTTATATGACATAGTTATGTGCAAGTATTTATATAGCTGTTCGCTCGACTGTGTCGAAGCTTTATGGAGCATATAAAATCGTTGGCTTCCAATCAATTGCCAAGTCATTTATTACAAATTTTAAGTGCACTTCTAATGGTAATAAAAATTAAGACTCCGCTAAACAAAAACGAAAAGAACGCAGAAAAAAATATGAGAAAATGGAAAAGCCAACTTCTTATCGGCTGAGGCCAAGCACAGTTAACAGACGCGCTTGGCTGACTCTAACCCAAAGCAGGGGGCGGGCTTTCAGGAAAAAAGCCAATCATTGCAGGCCCCGGCAGAAATTGCTGCCCTCGACTCCGGCTGCTACTGCTCCGCGTAGTCGTAGGTAATGTCGCTTCATATTTCAACGTCACTCGCATCGTCATCATTTTTGCGTGGGCGACGGTTGATGGGGGGAGGGGAGACGGGTGAAGGTGAACGGGTCTGAGCGATGACATCAACAGTTCTGCATAAATTTGCACCCGATAAAAATTTGAAATGTTTTCATCAAATCATATTTTTTTTCTGGCGCAACAGTCGAGTCGACTCGGTATACGGAACTCGGGCGAACCATCCATCATTAATGGCGCGCCTGCTAGCGAAGGAGTTGAGAGGCAATTGTAGTATGGGCGGGGGCGTGGCTGGCTGACGACTTGGCATTACTTTTTAATGACTTTGACTTGCTGCAGCCAAATGCGTCTGAGTCTGCGTTTGCCTTTCTTTACCTTTGCCAGTTTTGATGTCGCAATTCGGCAACTTTTTTTAGCACTTTTTTATGCGGACTTTGTTCTTTTTAACTATCCGATTGAAATTTGTTGTTTCATTTTGTTGGCGATTGATTTAATGCAGTATTTGGCGTTTCAATTAAAGTGGAGCACACAGCAGTCGCTTCGATTTCTTTTTGCATTGAAAGGCCCAAGGGGAGGGCAGTGGGCGGGGAGTACTTGGAGCCTCGACTGATGGCTGCCAATATGCGCATCATATTTTCACAGCGAAATATTTTCCGCTCATAAAGGAAAATTGACTGCGAAAATTGTTTTACTGCAGCTACTGAAGCGCTCACATTGCAGAAGCCTCACCCTCACTCGTCTCCCACTCTCTCCCTGTCCCACTCACCCTCACCCATTTGTTTTGTTGTGGCTGTACGGCTGTGTGTATATGTGTGTGTGTTGTAATTTGTTTGCCCCTTTTTTTTGCGTGTGCATTTTTATGTTTTTATGCGTTATTTTGCATGCATCAGCGCGTTATTAAATTCCACTGTGCCAAGCCGCAAACAAAAAGGCAGCGAAACTCTGCAGATTGTCGGCGAGTCGCCAACGCAATCGAATCCCAACCAGCCAGCCAGCCAGCCAGCCAGCTAACTCTCACGGCCTCCCCTCCAAAACTCTTGTCTGTAGCCTGGCCCTCCCGTCCCCTCTCTTTGCCGACACCCGAAAGCGTCTTATTTAACCCGCCACCCACGCATAAAAACTGAACGTAAATTCATACCACTCCCCATGCACTCAAACATACACGTTTTGTACGCACTCACACACACACATACACTCTTACACTCTTACACTCTTACACAAGCTTATCAAATTTGGCACATTGTTCCCTGCTTCAACGCTGCAGCGTTGGTGCCTCGTATATTAGTTATTTTATTATTATCCAAATACAAGATTTCCGTATACTTTAATATTTTTTATAAAATTAAAAAGGGTTTTATTTTCAATATTTCAATATTTTTATGCATTCTTTTTATAAATAAAATGTGTTTATTATTATTATCTTAGCAATTTTGGCTTTGCAATATCTTAAAATGTTAACTTAACATAGTCTGTTAATGCAACACTCCGCCACCTATTGTCAACAGTGCTAAAGTAAACTGTTATACTGTTAACCGTTAGCACAGTTCTGGAGTTAACCGGTAGCGGGGTAGTTGAAAATGTTGTTTTAACATTAACGTTTTTGTGCCAGATTTTATATGCAGACTAATAAAATAATAAATAATTATATTAAAAAAATAAATGAATAAAAATTTAAAAAGTAAATACAAAATATATATAAGCCGATTACAGCCATACTGAAATAGAGTTGGCTTAACTTAACATAAAAAAAACTTTATATAAAAAAAAATTGTATTTTATAAATTCTACTTCAGCAAATATTAAATATTGAATGCCGTTTAATTATATTTTTATATGCATATGTACTGAATACTAATTATTAATATATTTCATTTGGCAAAATATAAAAAATGTATATATACATACATAATTATTATAAAAATATGAGACTTCGCTCCGATTAAATGCAACTAAATTCGAAAAAAAAAAATCAAAGCTTTTTTCATAAACATTTGTGTTTATTCAAATTAAATCACTAAAAAAATAAACAACATTTGATAAAAACAAAGAGTGACAGGACGTGTTTCAACACTTGTGATAAAAAATTTAAAATATATAAATATATACAATATATAACACTGTTTTTTAATGCCAATTTAATGGAAGCTCACCTTTAAACTTACTCAGCAGAATTTACAATAAATACAAATTTCACTCAACCTTCGTATCGGCGGAACAAACGCAATGCAATTCATCATTCAAGTGAAAGCCAGGTGAGAACGTAGGTGGCAAGTGTAGTGATGAGGGGGCGGCTGGGTGTGGCACGTTGTATAGAATCGCCAAACGTCCCATTAACAGAATTCAATGCACAAAAACTCACGAGCTGCCAGCTGAAGCCAAAAAGCGAATGTCAACACTATCAATCATTGCTTTGACAGTTTGAGTGCTTGTTTTAGTATTTGTGCTTTTGATTATGTGACGTCCACAGACACACACACACACATGCGCGCGTGTGTATAGACATGCGGGCTACACAAACACACACACACACACACACACACATGCATGCATATATGCGAAGCGCATCAATTGATACACTTACAACAAATTGTTTGTACTGAAACACGTGGGCGGGCATTTGGCTCTGGGCATGGAGGCGGGGCATGGGGATTGATGGCAAGCATTTGATTGATGGAGGGAGCCACGACCTGAGCTATTTTAAATGAACAAATTGAATGTGCGCACATGTGTGCAAATGATTATTGAAATTTAAGAGCGTCCTTCAGCAAAAACACACATACACACTCACACAAGCATCTCTCCATATGAAATGGGATTTAAGTATCCCTCTTAGTGCTCTGCTTGCAGCCCGTCTATTTAATTATGTCTAGCATAAGCTATCAAAGCCAAAGGCAAAGGCCGCCAAAGTCAAACAAGGTGGTTGGCCTCTTACTTCAAAGCGTCCTAAAATATGCCTTGAGTGAAATAGGCTTCCAGCTTCCAGCTGGCAGTTGGCATTGGCATTGGAGTTTGGGGCGGTATCTAAGCAAAATTCTTTGAGGCAAATATTTTTGATAGTGGGAAAGAATTTCAAAATGAATTTGTTTTGATTTGTAAACAAAATATTTGTCTGAAATAAATTTGAAGTATATTTAGAATTTTAACAAAAATTCGTACTTGAAAAAAAAAAATAATAATAATAATTATAATAATAATAATAATAAAAATAATTTTTGAATTATATAGAAGTTCAAAATGAATTTGCTTTGATTCGTAAATAGAAATATTTATTTGAAATAAATTTGAAGAATATATAGAATTTTAATACAAGTTTTTGTGTTATAGCTTGTAAAAAAAATAATAATAATAAATATAAAAAATATTTTTTTAATTTTAATAAAATAACTAAAATAAATTTAAAGCATATAAATATGAATTTATGATTTTGAAACAAAATATTAATGTAAAATAAATTTTATATCAACATTTATATATACATATATATATTTATATTTATTTATCTCAATTAAATGAGAGTAAATTTATTTAATATTAACTCGAAATACATCCCTCAAGCTACTCCTCATCAACTAACAACGATTTATGGATGAAAGTGATAAACAAATACTGATAGTACTGAACCTATATGTAAAATCTTTTAAAAACTAGCTACGAGAGTATTTGCATCATATTTTTTTATCAGGCATTCGCCATTCGCATTTCAAGCAGGAAGCAAAAGACCTTGGTTAGTTTTTCTGTTGGCTGAGCTATATTAAATTTAATATGTGAACAATAAGAAACAGGAAACTCGAAACTATAAAAACGAAAAACAATTTACAGATTTACAATAAATTAAAGTCGAATAACCAAAACAAGAAGTCCACTAATGCTTGGCACTTCCGCCAAACTGATACTTGAAGGGATTGGGACGAGCACGAAACGTGGCCAGTTGGCGCTGCTTTTGGAATTCTTCCTCCTCGCGCCGCTTACGCTGCTCCTCCAGCTGACGACGCTTGGCCTCCTGCGCCTCAAGCGACTGAGCATTGAAGATTTTGCGCTGTTTGGCGCGCAGTTCCGTGGACAGACGGAACGGCTTGACCTCCAGCTGCAACGGAGTATTTGCCGGCTTTAGTGGTGCCGGCTTAAACCTGGGCACCGGCTTCGACTTGGGGCACATATTGACTTTCTGTAGCTCCTCCTGCTCTCGCTGCATCTGCTCGATCTTTTGTTTGCGCTTGAGCAGCATTTGGCGCGACGTCTTCAGCACGTTGGGCGTGACCGCACAGGTGATGCGATGCACCGTCGGCCTGTTGGCCAGATGACGATGGGCCCGGCCAAAGTTGGGCATCGGACGACTGTGGAACTGGCGCTTAGCACGCTCCTCCTCGATCTGCTGCTGCTGTAGCTGCTGCTTCTTGCGCTCATAGATGTCCTTGAAGCGATAAGCCTGCGGCGGCGGGCACTCCCCGGCAGTCATTCGCTTCTCCACGGCCTTCTGCCAGTCCGGCTCGACGGTCTTCAGCAGATTCTCGAGCACAGCCACCTGCTTCTGAGCGTTCTCGAAGACAGTGCTCTGGCGACGCTGCACCTGCTCCAGATCCTGGTCCAGCGGATGCGGCTTCAGCGTTTTCTCGCCTTCCTCGAACGACAGGTATTCCTCATCCTGCTCCTTCAAGTTCATTTGGTTGAATAGCTCATCTGTGGACTCCATATTAAAATCGCTGCAGTTCTCCTCAAATTTCATTTCCGACATTTTATTTGTATTGTGTTTTCTCTCGCTCAGATTCTAAAACAATTGTGAATACTTCTCCGGCTGCTACTTCGCATCTCATCTGCTGCTCATTAAGAGCCTACTCTGAGCCGAGAGCTCAGGAAATTTGTGTATTGGGGCATTAGTGAAAACTTCATTTGAATTATTTAGTCAGACACACTGAAGTCTTGGCTGCCCATTAAACTAGAATTTCTTCTACTGCCCCTCGTTCCTCCTCTCTTTCTCTTTCGCTCTCTGCCTCTTTGCAACTGCATAAGTCGCATTTACTTTGCGCCGTCTGTTTCCTGACGTCTGTCCAGCTATCCAGCTGTCTGTCCCGGTCAGTCCGCTGTCCGTTACGGTACGTCTATGTGGTGTCAATTTGATTGCAAAGGTAATTCAAATAATCTCATCATACACAATCTAGCTGTCTATTCACCTGCCCAACAGCCCAGCTAGAAGCCAACTTGTGCCCACACACACACACACACACACGCGCGCACGCAAGCATTTGCATACATATATATTTTATAGATATATATATATGTATATATGTTTAACTGCATATTTCCGGGCGACATCAGACAATTTCAATTTTCAGCAGCTGATTAAAATTTTATTTTAAAGCTGTTTTAAATGCGAATCAAGTGAAAATTTATTGAAAAATTGAATTGTTTTAAATTGTTTTAAAATACTTTAAAGTAAAAGAGCTTGTTGCGTAATTATAATGAATAATAAAAGCAATATTGAAATTGTAAAATACTGCCAAACTATAATCTTGCATAGAAGGCGTAGCATATTATAGATACTTATAAATAGTAATAGTAGTAGAACAGAAATAAATAGTAATAATAGTATGTAAAATAAGAAAATAGTAATGATAAGTACAGTAGCATAGGTACGGAAGAGAATTTGTAGTAAACAGTTGTAGAAGTAAATAATTTTAATCAATATTAATCATAGATAATAGAAAATAGTAGTAGTTGTAAAAAGCAAGAGTTTAATAAGAGTATTATTAGAAGTATATATATATTATGTTATATAATCTATTATAATATGTTACAATAGAAGACGAAATTGTGGATAGTAGTAGAGTAATAGCAAATAGTAGTAGCAGTAGCAAATAGTAGTAGTTGACAAATCAGTAGTAAATGCAATCATGTAGTAGCTGTAATTAATTGTCGGCTTAGTAGGCCGTATTAAGGGTAGTATTAAGGGTAATTCCTCATTAAATGCTTTCCTCTTTAATCCTTAATGGCAAAGTGTGCAAATTCGTTAATCTAACGCATTCCGCTGATTAGGGAAACAGAAGTCAGCAAGCACGCAGGTGGCATGCTACAAGTTGCAAATCAAGCCGACAAACTACATACAAATGCACTTGATTAGCACTATGTAAATGTGTGTGTGTGTGTGCGTCAGTAACATGTGTAGGGAGTATATGTCTTAACAGAAGACTCGTATCTCTCTCTCTCTGACTGAACGCTTGTTGATAACTTTTTAAAAGCACTCGTCGCCCTCACACTGTTGCCCCTGCCACGCCCACTTCTACACATGCTCGACAGATTAACAACGTTGCTTACAAAATAAAACTTTGGCTTGTAGCCGAACTTATCTCTGATAGCCATTAGTAAGGCAGAAAAGTTAACAATGAACAGACGAGGGCCACAGCCAGTAGTAAAAACTTGGCCACTGATAAACGTGCTTCACAAACAGAACCTTAGCCAGGGAAGGGGCAAGGGCAGCGGCTGGGGCAGAAGCAAAAGTTATCCCAAAAAACTTGCCGCAAAACAAGTGGAAAAACTCTTTTCCTATCTGCGATAATTGCTTCTCAGCCAGAGAAATGTTTTCGCATAGAGGAACCCCCCGACCTCGATCTCTATAAGTTCGTATGTCTAATACAAGGCGCGCCTCTTGATTAGTTTGTGAGTGTAGCTGAAGGGGAAGAGAAGCTGACAGAGCTCATTCGCTCTATGATTATCCCCAACAGTTTTGCAATTAGTGGACGCATTTAAAAGAGATTTTCCTGATTAGGAATCAAAAGGCATACGCAGCTTTCAACCTGATTGAAAAGTCAGCGGAATGAATCCCGAAAACATTTGAAGAGCAGCCGCTGCTCAGAGCGTGAGACACACGCACACACTCACACATGACAACAATGGGGTTGCTGGAGGCTGAGCTCCGTTGGTTACGCTCAGCAGCGAAAAAAAAAAAAAAAAAACAATCATAAAATGCTACGAGCTTTGCTTCCCTGCATTCTTCTCGAATCATTTAACCCGAGCGCAATTCTCATAAAACGAAATTATTAAAATTGTTGATTCCAGCATCACACGCCAGATGTTCTCAATACATATTCACATGTGCATGCATGCTAATGTGGGAGTGTGTGCGTGTGCTTAAAAAGTTTAGTTCAAACATTTTGAATCGCTTTATTATTGCGGCTGTTGGATATGAAAATTTAAAATAGCTTGGCAAATTCTTGCGAATTCATTAAGCCTGCAGCAGTAATTTAAATGTCTATTAACAATAGTTGAATTTCTATCATTGATTATCTTGTAAGAAATTTAAATAATAGAAATATATATTTGTGACTACTTTTGCCTTGAGCAGAGATTGGAATGCTTTCTGTACTGAATATGTATCGAGTATTTGATTTATTAGATATTAAAAATAATGTAAAATTAAGGCTAACTTATGAATAAAGCATTTTATTATAATTTTTCTTAAATTTTGGATCAGCTTTGTTCTTACATTTAATTTGCTTCTGATTCATATGGCTGACAAAGCTTAACATAATCTAAGATATTATAATATTTTACAATATATAATCTAAGGACTTAATATCGGGTAGTTTAAACAGCATATTCAAATCACTTCACTCTCAACTGCAGCATTCATAATAACTACGTAATCAAGTACTCATTAATTACAGGGTATTTCCAAGTATGTCATTTCAGCCTCATACAGATCTTACCTGTCACAAGCAAGCAATTGAACAAAATGTAACAAAAACTTAATCGAAAATTCTTATTGAATTTGGTCTGTAGCAAATGTAATTTTAATCTCAAATATTTCCTTTCATATATACATATGCATATATACATACATATATGCTGACATTGTAAATAATTGCGGTAAATACTTTTGCAAAAAAAAAAAAAAAAATTGGAAAAATAAAAAACACCTACAATCGAACTTTGTTAAAACTTTCCTGAGAGATAAACGCAGGGCAAAGCTAACTAAAAATTGCAAAAATCAATGTAAATATCGCATGTTTTTGAATTGCAATTGCAATTTCAATTGGAACAGAGAAATCAAAATGAATGCATAATCAATCAACATTAAGAGTAATTCGTGTGGCTAGTGAGATTATAATACAGTGCACGCAAATTTCAAATGAGTATATTAGCACTGAAAATGACAAAATAACTTTTAGTAAATCAAAACGTGGGCTAAACGGAATATCTACTAAGGAGCCCTTGACTTTATGGATGGTTTGCATACTATTTATCTACGCATGAGTATTACCATTCACTTGAAACCCGCTTCGGCTTGTTGAAAATAGTGTTGGTAAATGCTTTCATTACTATGCGAATGCGATTCGAACGGCGAACGAATACACTGTCAATCATAATTATTGATTCTCCATTAGTAACTCGCTTGTAATTTATGCATGACAACAACAAGTTTGTCGTGTTGAAAGGCGATAAAAAATCAATTTAAGTGTCGGACAGTGCCATAAATTTTGCTTTATACATCACCAGATAGAGGTAGACAATACTACATATAAATGAATGAAAAAATGGGTAAACAAAATTGAGAGCGGAATGACGAAAGGTGAATACACTATAACAAATAATTGTAATGAATTTGTTAGGATTTGTATGTGTATATGTGTTATATATATTATATTATGTGATATAAAGGCTACGAATAACACATTTGTTATGTTCTATGCTACAAATGAAAAATGATATATTAGCTGTTATATAAGCAATTTATATTAATAAATGTAAGATTTTGTTGTTTGTTTAGTTATAAATAAGTTTAAAAAAAAAAAATAATAATAATAATAATTACAAGTACTGCTTAGATGTCAAAATTTAGTACTTCCCAAGTGAAATAAATATTCTTTATAGCGTTCTATTTTACAAACCACAATTAATTGAATAATAACTAAATTGTTTTGAAATTTTTATAATAATATTGATAAGCATCTATTCAAAATGGAATAAAGGTATTATATAGATATAATATACATGGAGTCTACAAGGACCACAAAGAGAAACAAATATTTACTATAAAAGCTTCAAAGCAAATGCTTGTATATATTTCAAAGTTTTTTTTTTTTTTTTTTTTTTTTTTTTGCTTCTACAACACATTTTGAATTTGACAAAAGTGAAATTGACGGCCAAAGGAATCAGCACTTCGATGTATTTCGGAGCCCAACAAGAAAAAGCGAGCCTAAAAATAAACTTTGGGCAAATGGAAATGGAAGTCGTGTTAGGCTGCCATTAGGCAGAAACTTTGGCATTTGTCTGTCATTTGCTATCAATATTTATGACATTGCTTTGCTTTTATTATTTGGCAATTAATAATTCTGGGTGGGCTGAAGTGAAAATTCAATTTAATTTACGACAATGTTCGGTTGGAACAAGGGAAAAACTAAAAGTCAAATGCCAGGCGAAATGCATTTTCTTGTCAAATGTCAAAAGCAGAAATGCAACGGCCCAGCTTTGGCCAGTCAGCTGCAGGAGTGCTGGAGTCCTACTTGGGCAATCTCCTCGGAGTCCTCGGACTCCGTATGCAGACCAATAAACAAAAGCATTAAACCCATAAAACAGGGAACATGGCACTCACGAGAATTAACACTACATTATTCACAATGCAATTTCGAAAAAAATGTTTCAACCCGAAACGGATGCGACTCGGTGAATGTGAATGTGAATGTGAGTGGGGGGGTGAGTGTGAGTGTGAGTGTGAATGTGGGTATGTGTGCAATGGCTCACATGGGTGCCTTACATTGCCTGTGGTCTGGAGGGAGGCGTGCTTCTCTCTGCGGGCTACGCCGTCTGTGTGTGTGGGCTGTGGGCTGTGGGAGTGGCAGCTGCACCTTTCACTGAACTTTTATTATTTTGCATTTTTATTTCATTTCCATTTCCATTTGGTTCCTTTTTTTCTGGCAAAAATGTGAAAAATTAAAAATATTGTGCTATATGCGTGCATTTATATATGTATATACAAATTTCGTTGTATTTTTTTTTTTTTTTTTTTATTTTTACCGGCGTTTGCTTTCATGCATATTTCCCACAACACATTTGGAGTCGAGCAGCGGCGCTTAAATCATCCAAAAAGCGGGAGCAGCAGGAAGTGGAGGACAGGGACCAGCCCGTTTGCAGTTAGTTTGCCACTGAAGTTGGGCTTAACCCATCAGCAGCAGAAGCAGCAGGAGCAGCAGCATCATAGCTCTGCCTGAGGTGCATCTGGAACCCTAGCACCAACACCAACCCGAACATCCAGTTCATCTACCGACCTATACCAACCGTGTTGATTTATGTTCAGAGTTTGCGTTCATTTATCATTACACTTGAAAGCATTTCCGCTTTGTTCCTTTTATTATGTATATACGCTCATGCATAGGATGACGGCAGGGCGCGGGCAGCTGCGGAAGATGAGCAAAAAGGTAATACTTTTAATGCAAGCTATGTTTCATATTTCGCTGATTGTTGTTGTTTTTTATTGCAGCTGCCAAATGGGCTGCTTATCATCAATGTAAGCGCTTGGCGCATCGCAACAAGTAAGCAAAAAGCTTAAATATTAATACTCCATGATGCACACTCACAATTGCGCCTTGTTTTAATTTTTATAAAATTAATAGCAGTACATATTTAAATATATAAAATTCCATGAAAAAAACGTATGTAAAAGCGACTTTTTTCAAGGGTCCAAATAGGAATTATATCATTTTTTGATAATTACTTTTCAAAAGCTTGGCTAGCATGCTATCGATAATACGAGAATGTGCGCTGCATTTAATCATAAAATATCTTATACAGTTAATAAAGACCTTTCTCTCATTTAGTTTCTTAAAACCAATAACTATATTACTAATATTCATATTATACCTTCGGCTGACATTGAATTTCATTTCACCTGTATAAAAGCAGACTTCAAGTCTCACAAAATCTCTGCTTACAAATCAGAGCAAATCAAATCAAGTCCAAAACACTTTCTATTTACATTCAAAATTAAACCAATTTTGTCGCCATAATTTATGCATATTAAATTTAAATATTATGCAAAAAAAAAAAAAGACAGACGTATATGCAAATGCTGTCTGCTTAGAGATAATTCACATATTTGCTTTTAATTAAAGGCAAAAATTTAACGCAGTTCCGTAGGCAGACGAGAATTTATCATTGGCAAATTTAATGTGAGGAAAACATGAAAAAGTCTAATATTCATAACTAATAAATTGCCTCTGGCATTTTTGATGCAGTTCTTGGTTACATTTTGGGGCCAGGTGCAAAATTAATATACGTTATCTTTGCATAAGTTGTGTGCATGTGACAAATAATTCCCACTGATTTACAGCCATGCAGCAGTAGGCAGCAGGCAACAGGCAGCAGGAGGCATTTGGCATGTGGCTTGCAGCATGATGCATGCAGCTACTGGGAACGCTCGGCAGGCTTAGGCAGACCCAAAATGCCAAATGCAGCTGCAATAGAATGCCCGCAGCCAGGCCTACCATATAGACAGAGAGAGAGGGAGAGAGAGAGGGAAAGAGAGAGAGGGAGCGGCAGAGTGAGTGAGAACCGGAGCCGGAAAATTCATGGCCAAATGCGATTACCGTAAAGATGAAAATTGAATTTATGTATGTACGAACAAATAGAAGGCAAACACGTATGCGACCGAGAGCCAAGGCAACACGTTGCTTTTGATTAGTTAATTAAAATGTCGGCTTATATTTGCGAAATGAACTCAACATTTATGAATATCATATAACAACGTGTGTGCGTCATTGACAAACGTCTGTACTTAAATCACAAAGCTCGACACAGGTATTTAATTACCTAATTGAATAGAATAGACTTGGCCCGTGCTGCAATCGTTAGATGACAATTTTAGAGAAAACTCGGTGAATTTCGTTGTCTCATTTTGCATTTACATAATGCGAGTCGCTCTCTCCAATCTAAATTAAAATCAACGACCAGCTAGCATTTGCATTAATTAAGCTCATCCGCTTTCGCCCCAGAAAGTATTGATTGCGATCATTTCTTTTCACCGGCCAGCAGCCAAATGGACTTTTGCTATATCATATCAAAAGCTAAAAATGCAGCACGAAAAACGACGACAGCAGGAGCTGGCGAGAGCTTGACGGAATGCAGCCAGACGGGCAGATACCCAGGGGGAACAGGAAGATGAAATAAAACTGCTTAAAGAAAGCAACATAAAGGAAAGTAAATTATTGAAAACTATTAGTGGCCTGTTTTTTTCCGTAGCTTAAATAATTTGTTATATTTTTTTAAAGCAAAAAACTTAAAAAAATATAGATATATATTTTAAAAAAAAAATTAAAACTTTATTGCGAAAAATATTTTTATATATTGTAATGTATAATATATAATATATTATACTTTATAAATATACAAATTTTCAATATTAACTTACACTCTAAACATTTTTGTTTTTGCAAAATCTACAAGTATGCATTATCGATTATATGCCACATCGCAATCCGCCTCTATCATGCGCTTACGATTACAGGGTATTAAGAGCAAATGCTCTCAACAAGTTCATTTTCCATGCCATGTAATGGCTCAGGTAATAAACATAAAAACTAATTTCCCCCCAAAATGCCAAGAATGTTAATCAAAAGATTGTCCTGTTAGATTGCGGCATAGCAACAGCAACAACAACAACAATTTTGTGTATATGTGTTTGTGTGTTTGTATGTGTGTGTGCGAGGGGTATATGGTAGGGTCTGTGGTTTCTATTTTGTGGTAATTTCCGTTTATGTTTTTGAATTTTTTACTCACGGCTGCGCAAACACAACTGACTGCTGATGGCTTCTGTGCGCCAACAGCATTTGCCCAGCATTTTTCCCAGCATTTTTCCCAGCATTTTGCCAGCATTTTCCTAGCTACCCAGCATTCTGACCGGCTGCCAGCAAACATGGCCAAATTGTTGTCTCTGCTCTACATGGTTTGTTCATATTACTCGTATTTACAATTGTTGAATTTAAATTTTTGCTAAATTGACTTTAATTAACGCACGGGCTGGATGTTGGCCTAGGCCTATTTCGCCTCTAGTTAGATGGGCGTGGCAGATAATAGCAATATGAAGTCGATTAAAGTTCATGAGAAATTTTAATTATCTTGATTCCAATTTGAAATC
This sequence comes from Drosophila mulleri, assembly GCA_035047565.1. Lineage (NCBI taxonomy): Eukaryota > Metazoa > Arthropoda > Insecta > Diptera > Drosophilidae > Drosophila > Drosophila mulleri. The sequence goes on from JAWNPK010000012.1 coordinate 6,944,174, forward strand.
GGAAAGTTTCATCAATTTTAAATTTATTTTAACTTGTCTATGCTAACAAATGTTATTGTTTCTATCATTATTAAAAGAATATAAAAATAGGATATCAGATATGAAAATGCTGATATCTTTGCACAAGACCAAGTTTGGGTTGTTAGATCTATAAAAATTAATTAAGTATTAATTTATGCAACTTGTCGAAAACTTTTACAAAAATGTGAAGAACTCTTTTAAATATTATTGAATACTTTTTTGAGTAGAACTTCCAATTGCATCAGGCCTCTTAATATCAAGCTGAAAGGGGGACGCTCTTTTTCGGTTTGTTCAACTGGAGAAAGCTACGCTGTCAAATTTTTCCCAAACTTGAGACATTAAAAACAAGAACAGAAGAAAATTGCATTAGCAATTAAGTTTAAGGTGCGAGCAGACGCTAGACGTTTGCTCAGTATTGAAAATAAATTCAGAAACTTAAACATTTTTAGCGTCAATGTTTTAAGCTGGCCAGAGGTGTGGGCGGGGTGTGGCTGGGCTGATAAAATGCCTTGTATTTCATTTTCAACGTTTAGTGCATTATTTTGTGCGTTGTGTGTGTGCGGGTGTGTCTGTGCGTGTGTGTGTGTGTGTGGCAGCTGGCTGCCAGGTAAAGTTAGTGTTACCTTGTTTGCCGCCAGTGAAGAAGTTTTGCAAGTTGTCGGCAGGCGCTCGTGTTGCCTAAACAGATTAAACTCTGAACACATGTGCGCCTGCAATTTTACGCGCCGTCGCTGCGCAGGCTTCCGCATCCGTTGCCGTTGCCGTTGCCGTTGCCGGCGCTGGTGGTGTTGGTGGTGTTGGTGGTGTCGGTTGTTCAGCCGCAGCCACTGCCAGGGGCTTCACATAACCGCCACATTAATTCCTAGTGCCAGACACCTTTCTCGTTAGCGGTTGGCCTCAACTTATTTAATTTCACAATCAGCTCCAGCTCCGGCCCCAACTTTAACTCAGCCGCCTCAGCTGCAAGAGTTAAATAGCATTCAATCGCAAATTGTTAGCATTTGGTTGGCTTATTTAATTATCGAATATGCTGGCAGCAACAGTTTGTTCCACAATTTTGCAGTTTGCAGCTCGTGGACGACATTTGCTCAAAGCTCGCTCACGTTCCGCCTGACCCGGCCCGGCCATTGGGGACACCATTTTTATTTTTTTTCATTCTTTATTCTTAATTCTTGGTTGCTTTTTTTGTAAAATTTATGTCCTGTGCAGGATTTGCACGCAAGGCTAACGAATGCGCATACGTGCGATCACGTAAACTCAGATAAGGTACAAACTATGCTGGATGAATGTTATCGAGATATCTCTCCAATGCTTACTCCACCTGACAGCCAAGTGAATTATTTAACTAGAATAAAAGAGTGGAGATAGTTGATGCCAACTTTGTGAACTGCCTTTAAAAGTTGCAAAGATATCTTACAATATTACTGCCCAAAAGTTGAGGCATAAAGTAGACTTGACTAAATGAAAGAAAGATATGAAATACAATGAATAATAAACTAACAGAACTAAAAGAACCTTCATCTAAATATTGATTCATATAAGAGACAAATTGATTTCCCAACAGCTGCTGTGCGCCACATCTGCATATATGTTTGTATGTATGTTGAAATGGCAAAGTTCTCAACGCACGAGCATCATCTACCGTTCCTTCGTTTTTGGAGCGTCGTCTTCGTCGGCACGATCAAGCCGATGCGCTCTGAGAGCGAACGAAAACCGCTGAGGGCGAATGGACAGCGAACGAAGCGATGAGAGTATACATGTTAGCTCGCTCTCCTCAACTGTTAATAGACTCATCACTCGATCGTGGCGCTCATCGTGGCTTGATCGTGTAATGCAATAAAATCACTCATATTCAAGAGACTCGAGGCGAATTTTTGGTGAGATGTTATATATTATTATTCTATGTGGGGTCATTCTGAATGCAAAACATTTCAATACAGCTCGAGCCTATTATAGCACCACAATTTTCCAACTTCATTTGTAATGAGATTTTCTTTACTTAAACTGAAATCGAGCTGCATGCAGTCTTTGCTCTCCCTCTCCCTCTTCCTCTCCCACTCCCACTCCCACTCCCACTCCAATTACAATTTATTTAAGTATAATGCAAATTTCAACTAAACTGCAATAATACAAAAATACATACATAGTAATAGTTCGGAATTCCAGCATCGAAGGCGAAATGCGACTTTTGACTGAAATGCCTTCGACATAATTAAACTCTGTGTGGAATTTCATTATAAAATTCGCAGACAGTTTGCCCGATGCAAAAGATTCTGGCTGATGGCAGAGGTTTTTACACTGCAGCGACCTTAACTCGAGCTGCTTTTTATGTAGTTGTAATGTAACATTTTTGGCTTAAGTTGAATTTACATTGGAATCGGCTCGTTAAGCGATAATTTTCCTTATGAAACGCAATTTGCCCAAAGGTTCAATATGCGAGTAAAAGATAGAACAAGAGAGAGAGAGAGAGAGTGTGTGTGTCTGTGTCTGTGTGTGTCCGTTGACCAAGTTGATTTTTCACAATTTCCGGCCAAGCGAGAGCTGCGCTGTCGACTGGGCGGAAACGTAATTTGGCTTTTGGCCATTATTTTCGGCACTGACCACAAAGCCAAAGTCCGCTGCAGCTGCCTGCACGAGCGAAGGGAACGACCGGTATGGCTGGCCGAGCAAAGAGCGGTATAACGACGGCTTGGCGCCTCATCATAATCGAAGCCACGAAATTGAAGTACTGCGGCACACAATGCGGTTTCCGTTGACTGCTGATTGGCTTCCGTTTCCGCTAATTTTTGAAAGTCGGCATCAATTCACTGCCCACATTGTTTTTGCCATACACAACAGCTACTGTTCTTATTATCCTGGCGGGCACTCAGGCAGGCAGGCAATAAAGGACCGCCAGCTTAGTTGATTACACAGTCCGTTCATTGCCCAATCAGCTAGCAACTACTTACGCCCGACTGAGAACTGTTGCAAAAGTAATACAACAGAGCAGTGGAAGCTTTCTCGCAGAGAATTGAAGCTGAATGAAGGTCGAGCATTACAGATTTGAGCTGAAGATACTTTTATGTAACTACAGTAGAGTCCGACTAAAACGATTTTATAAATATCTCAAGCTAATTATTTTATGCCAAACTCTAATAGAACTATACTTTTGTGCAGCTTCTATTTGTGAATTTCCCAACATAGCTAAAAATATGGGTTGCTAAATTGAGCCACAAATGAGAATGAATTCAAGCTCTGCTCGAAGGAATCGTTGTGCTTCATATCTATCCATTCGGCTGGGTCATTTTATTGCTGCATATTCTTTATGTAAGCATATCAAAAATGTGTTTCCAAATAGAAATTTAAAACCTTATTACTCGGAAGACGAGGGAAAAAATGAAGAATACACATATACATTTTTATATATATAAATATTTTATGGCGAAATATTGCAGCTGGAAAAGGGACAATATATGTAGATACATTTAGCCAAACTGACCCCATGCCCGGGCACACAGCTGGGTCAAGCTCGGACCTGGGCTAAATCTAGACGCCTTCACGGACCGACCGGCTCGAGCACACACTTGAAGTCTAAGCTCGGCGCATCGCCTTTTATTTTCATTTTATTCTCTTAGGTTTTTTTTTTCTGTTCTGCTTTCTTTCTTTAAATTGTGTAACAAATTGTTCCCCGAGGACGAATTTGGATTAAGTAAAAAAAGGGTTTATTTACGATGCCATACATAACACGGGGCCCCATCGACCGGCTGCAGGGCCTGTCTGCTGTGCTGTGCTGTGCCTTAGCCCGGACTGGCCTTCACTCAATGGTTTCTCCTCTTTTTTTTTTTTTTTTTTTTTTGCTGTAGCAGCCCTTTCTTATTTTATTTTTCCCCCTTTTTTATTACGTGCCCAATACTCAATTTGGGGCATATTTAAATTCATCGTCTATTGACGGCAGCCAGCGGGCATTTCGTATGCACATGAAATGCGAAAGTTGGCAGCGTTTCGGTTAGATCTATTGAGTGGTTATTTGAACTGAACTTTGAGGTTGAATTCGCTTCATTTTTATGTTATTTATATGTGTGCGGCTGGGCCCTCAGACCCAGACCGAGCCAGGACCAACGTGTTGAAGCGAAATGAAATACAAGCTAACCAAAAGGCAAATTTGCCTGGCCAATATTATACAACATAAATTTCACAAACACACGCACACACACACACATACATTATGTACATATACATAAACTTATATAAGATACTTACATATGTATCTTATGTAGGTAAAATCTTGTTTACCAAAACGCTTAACAGCCTTTTCCTACACTGCCACATCAGATATTTGCCCCGATAATCAAGTGGGTGAGGAAGAGAGAGTGTAGCGGGTAGCTGAGTTGAGAAGCGCGACCCGGCGGCATCTTGATAATATTTCGATTTATACCCACGCGCTTTCCAGCTACCCCTGAGCAGCGCCCAGTTTCTGGTTTTCGTTGTCATTGTTTTTAGGAAAACAGTTTTAACTTTTTGCCAGACAACCGAAACTGTCAAACGGCGTAAACTTCAAACTGAAACGAGTCGGAACTGATGGCACCTGAGCTCCCAGTTGAGCGCCACGAGCCACCACCTATCCGAGAGCCAAAAGCTGCTCCGCCCTCCCCTAGTACCGGGTTCATTTAGTTGGGCTGTCAAGGCTTTTGCGCTCAATTTGGCAGACAACAACGCAATCATTGCGAATAAGTTTTCAACTGTGACGTCAGCAAACGTTCAACAACATTGACAGCGTATCCTAACGCAGTTATTACGTGGTAAAGATAAGGTGAATAGATTACAGAATATAGATAAATAGCAAGGAGATCAGCTAGCAGAGATTTTACGGAGACTATCCAAGCCACACCGTAACTGTCACGAAGCATCTTCACCTACAAATGGTATATCCATGATCCATATACCAAGCTATGGTATTAAACCTTTCCAGGTCGCCTGTGAGGCAAATTATTATGGCGCCGGCTGGACAGTCATTCTACGTCGCCAGGATGGCAGCGTTAATTTTTTAGAAACTGAACTGACTATAAAAATAGATTCGGCAATTTGGATGGAGAGTTCTTTCTGGGCCTCGATAAGATACATGCACTGACTGCCGATCAACCTCAGCAGTTGCTTGTGCTACTCGCAGATACCAATAGCGTAAAAAGCTGCGAAAAGTATGACAGTTTCGCAATTGGCAATGAGCAGCAATCCTATAAACTGCACACGCTCGGAAGGGTCGAAGGAAGTGCGGGCGACTCACTCAGAAAACACTTCGGTCTCAACTTTGGTGTCGACTCTCGAAACTGGACCATCCTCTACACTGGCGCATGGTGGTATGAGAAATGCCATGAAAGGTTAGACTTAACTGAGGTTTATTTCCTCTATTTTAAATTGAATACTAATTAAATGATTTCCCTAGCCACCTAACCGGAAAATAGGGGGATGAAACCTCTGGGAAGGGTATCAAATGGTTCACTTTTCGAGGTCGTATTCACTCACTGAAATTCGCCACTTGATGCTACGACCGGTGAATTAATGATCGACAATGATGACAATGATCTGCACTCTACGACTTAACTCATAAATGGCAACAACAGTCAGGGTTCCATTATGAATCTGGCATATTTTTGCTTCACTTTCTTCTATTTTACATATGCCATAAAAATGAATGAATATGAATGATGTCAACCTATCGGTACTAAGGTCTTTCACCCTTTGGCTCTACTCTTCAATAACAACTTCTTTCAGTGATATCTCTCCAATTGAAAATGCATATGTACTTAAATAATTATGAAACACCCAAACAAAGCCAATTAGCTGAGCTGAGCGGAAATTAAAAAGACAAAAAAGGTAAAAGAACAACCTTTAACGAATTTTTGATCAAGCCGTGTACTCTACAGCCCCACTCTCAGCTGCTCACCTGTCTCACCTGCCTTACCCTTCTCTTTGACTCCCCACCTATTTGGCTTGGCAATTAGCATGCTCCTGTGCACCTTGCGCAGCCAGTTGAGGCCACATTCGCAATACCATTGAACCGCAATGGAGGCACATAAAGCGCGCATTGAAAATTAATTGCGGCTCTCTGGCTGAGTGTGTGGGTGTGCATTGAGATCCGAGTCAGTGTGCGCCCCATGTGCAAATGTGAGTGCGTGAGTGCTGTACCACTTGAGCACCGTCAACCGCCTTTTCGCATTGATGATGATGCCGATGCTGACGCTGATGCCAAAGCAGGCAGCGGAGCTGCCAACGGTAGCCAGCAGCGTGGCAGGCATTCGTCCAAAACCCGCTTCGCGGTTTGCCTTTTATGAAAAATTAATTTGCTTTTTGTGTTCAGCAATAATATTTTTCTTGTTCTTTTTTTTCTGGTGCGCTGCTGTTGCACCCCAAGCATACCCCCTTGAATGTGCTGCCAATCAGAGCGTATGATTAATTTTTCGTCGCAGTGCCCACCAAAATCTGTTTAATGTGGCGGTCTATGTGTGTGTATGTATGTGTTATTATATGCTCTTTTCTGTAAAAAGTTCAAATGTCTTGAACTTAAGGCTTAACATTTGTTTTATGAGTGGGTTTTAATGCTAATTAGTATTAAGGTTTGTTAGACAAATCAAATCAATTTTTTTTTTTTTAACACTGCATGAATTTCTTTTTAAATAACAATTGAGGTGAAATACTCCTCTCTAACTCCATGCATGGAGCAAGCACTACAGTCAGTTAATGTGTTTCGGTCAAAAGCTGTCTATGCCCGTTTATCTTGAATCACTTTCCTACAGGGTATTTAGGCAGCAGCAGCTTGAGCTTGAGCACCAACAGCAACACTTTCCATGGTCATGCACAGTTATTTGCAACAGACAGCAGACAATGCATATTTTTGTGCAATGCCGCAACGAGGACAACAACTTGGTGGCAACTTCTTCGTGCTAAAGTTTTGCAAAATGCCGCCGCGTTTGCTAGCTTCTTCTTCTGCTGCTGCTGCTGCTGCTGCTGTCTTGCGAAGAGTTTTGCGCGCGCGCACACATTTCACATTAGAAAAACCACAAAATTATGCAACACAATATGAAATGCATTTGAGAGACAAGTGAATCTTGTCAAGTGCCACAGTGGCAAGCACGAAACGACTCCGGCTCCGGTTCCGGCCCAGCACAGCAGACAGCAGCGGAGTAGCACTAGCTGTAGGACTATGGCTCCAGCGTCAGAGCAGAACACTTGAGTTGGCGCTTTAATCAAAAGTCAAATATTTCATGCAATGCGACAAGCATTCGAGAATGGCTGACTGTATGGGTATGTGCGTGTGTGTGTGTGTGTGTGGTTGAGTGGATGGGGTGCTTTGGGGTGGAGCTGCATCTGCTTTAACAGCAGGCAGCTGCTGTCAGCATACAAATGCAATGCTGCTAACCCCACACAATAGATGCCAACGAAGACGACGACGGCGACGACGACGACATTCACCCCGCCTACAAATTTGAGTGGCTGAAAAATCTGGAAAACGGGATGCAGTGGCTCGGCAGCTGCCTCGCATGCCTGTGCACTTGCAGCCACTTTGAATTCGGATGGCAATGGGCCGCGCTGCGATGCTCCGCACGGCTCTTTCATGGAAATTACATTTTTGCATTCTGGCGTCGCTGCTACTCAAGTAAATGCAAATATTTCTCATTTCTCTTACAATACAAAGAAAAAAAAAATATATATAAAACACATAAAAAAAAACTTATAAAAAGCAAGAAATTGTCAAATGTATTCAAAATGTGCGCCGCATGCGAAATCTTTCTGAATATTTATATACACACATATATAAATCCACCCACACACACATACGCACACCCTCTCGCACACATACGCATTTCATTTAAATTCCAGAGCAAATGATTTTCTTGCGAATGCTGGGATTACAGCTACGAAAACATTTCATGGCCAACAAATTGGTTTAAGCTTGACTCGCAATTATTTAGCGCAGCCAAACACAAAATTGCATTTGGATTTCATATAAATACATTTTCCTTACCGAATCAGTTACAATTAACAAAAGCTTGAAACTTGTAGCATAAATACGAAAAGAATTAAATTTGTTAAATGAATATCAAAAAATTTTAAGCGAATCTTTTCGAGATAACAACTGAATCATGAGGCAGCTTATTTATGAGTAGACAGACCCACAAAATTGTATGAAATTTAATCAACATAAAGCCAAATTTACTTAAGCGAACTAGAAAATATAATGTTCTGTGAGTAATATGCTACTGACATGCACTTGAGGGCATATGTGTTTTTGTATACCCTGTACTCATTGGAAATTGGCTCCACGTTCATAAATTTATACTCAGATGTATTAAAACTAAATTCTATTCCCTTCTACAGATCCATTTCAACAGATTTCAACTAAAACTTAATCTTCGCTGAGCACCTCCAGCCGCCATTACAATTCATACTTGAACTGCTCCATTACAATCTGATCCACGTAACACCAGCCGCGTTGGCCTAATCTAATCAGCTTAGCCGTAAATTCCGCTTAATATAGCTTAAATTTGTTCGCTCGTTTTTCGTAAAATTATGACAATGCCGTGTGCAGTCAGGCCTGCATACAATGCCGAGGCAATTAATTACCAATGCATTTATAATTTCAAATTGTGGCTTTGGCTGAGCTGCTTTTGTGTGCAGTTCATAGAGAATTTTTAAATGGTATTTATTGAATTAATCTAATTGTGTTAAAAACGTGCCCACAAAAATTGAATTCATAATGAAAGACGAAAAATAACAATAGAACAAAAGAAACATGTGCTTAAAACATGTATTCCAGAAATGAATATTATTTTATATATGTACATATATATTTAATGCAATTATAATAACAAACACTGTTGCATTAGATGTATTACACACACACCCACATGCAATTTATGCGTGCACGCGGCGTATGCGTAATGCTATTAAGTATACACACTTAAATAATAAAAGGGTTTCGGTCATAAACAAAATTGAAGAAGATACCTAAAACCGTTGACGCACTTCATTTAAGTTTTTACGGCCGAATTTTATTGTTTTTTTTTTTTTTTTTTTGCCCTAAAACCTTTTCATCTTTCATTTTAATGCTAAAAGCTGGCATTAGCCTAGCTTACTCCTTAAAACGTATTTTTTATGGCGAGAGCATTTCATTGTTATCAAATTGCATAATTAGCGCAATTTAAAATATTAAATTTCCCACAATCTGGCTTTTTACGTATTGTTTAAAAATATTTATGCTTTTTATATGCGAAATTCTATATAATTTAATTCATAAGTTACATGGCTCGAAATCTGAATGATACTTCATTTAAAACTCAATTTATGATTATTTCCACACAATTTAATTTCGTAATTGATTTATGCATTTCATTTTGCTGCTTATCAGCACCCACGCGAGTGACAATCAAAGCAAGTAAATATATGTATATAGAGGAAGATAGAGGGATTGGAGAGAGGGGGAAGAGACTGTGTTGCATACAAATTGAATTCAATTTTTTGTATATTCTTTTTTATATGGCTTAATATGTAAGGGTCGGTGTTTTTTAAAAACACTCACGCTAACTAACAGTTCTTTTGAAATACTGCATTCGATACGTAGCAAAGGATCTGATATGCTATACGAATCAATAGTATATGTATTGATGCTATATATTATAATATATGAATATGTTAAATTAAGAATGTTGGATTTTGTAATTCATCGAATATTGTAAAAATCGCTGGCACAAAATTATAATATCTGAAGGGTAAAAATAGTTATAAATAATAATAAAAAAATAAAAATTAAAAAAAAATTAAAACGAAAACTGCTGGGCAAACAAATTTGTACTGGGGCACCTTTTTTATTAAAAAAAAAAATACTTACAGAGCAAGTACAAGTCGCGGTTGCTCCGAGCTAGTTTAAAAGCAAGAAATTTGAGCTGAATTGCATTCGATTTTTCATAAACAATGTTTGTAATAGTTAAATGTTCTTCTTATGTTGATTATCAAGAGCTTAAGCTTTCTGCCTACATACGGACGATTATCTATAACTAATAACACTCTTCTTTCGCACTGAACCAATGACAGGATAGCAGCTAGTCGATCATGTTCAACATCGACTTGCATTTAAAGCTGTTTGGCTTTTATGGGCTTTGTTGCTGCTGGAAAATAAACAGTTGCGTTTTTCATATGATTAAATGTTGAATGGGCAGCAGAGATGCTGAATTACAAACTGATTAAAAATGTATGCAAATGTGTACGTAATTAAATAAATTAATTAAGCGCCACCAGCGCCGAGCAGGCACCCCTCTCAGTCACTTGACAACCAACCAACAAACAACAACACCAACAATAGCAACAGCAACAGCAACAGAAATGGCCACAACTGAAATAACAAAGCAGCTGTTTTAAAAAGCAAATTGAAATTGTTCACCATTTGTATCAGGTCTTTGCCGTACTTATTGTTGTTGTTGTTCCTGTAATTGTGCAGTTTATTTTACCATTTTCCATTCAAGTGCAAATTAAATGCACAGCAACGGCAACAGCAACAGCGACAGCAACAACGACAGCAACAGCGACGACCTTTGTCCTTTGACACGCCACAGCAGCTGCAGTTCATTTAACCCTCGGGAACAACTCGCAGTTCACTTCGCCCTCGCACTTCATTTTACGCTCTTGTCGTGTCATCAATGTCACATAATTGTTACCGGATAGCTAGCCCCCGGGCCATCACTATAGTTGTTGCTAGCCTTTAACTGAATCTATTTGCTCCTCCATTAGCCACCCTCCTAACTATTCAAGCTCTTTGCCAATTTTCAATTGTGGCCCAGCATTGGGATTTACGATTTCTTATTTATGATATTTTGCAACATTATTTATTATATTTTTGCCAAACACCAAAACCAAAATTTATTACCCAACAATTCCTATTGCAATAAGCAAGCAAATGGAAAAAGACTGTAGTTCCATATATGAGGTCATCTATAAAAATAATAATAAATAAATGAATAAAATAAGAATAAAAAAAATGTATGACAATACAAAAAATTAAAGTTTAAATAAAAAATAAAAAATTAACTTGCTAAATATCGACTTAAAATATTGCTGAAAATACATAGTTAATATATTTTTTTTGTTTTTTATTACATAAATAATATTAGGTATTTTATTATAATTTATATAAAAATATATACAACTTTATATTTCATTATATTTTCTATAATACATATATTATTTAATATTCTCATCTTTCAACTCCTACAAATATATCTCAAAAATATAAATATTAAAGGTAAGCATTTCTACTTTTCTATTTTTACAGCTGAGCACATAAATATGTTTGTAAAAATCTAAAAATTATGAAGTAAATCATGCTGTTAAAATTAGCGCGTTTGTCTGCTTGCAAACGCGACATTGCTAAGGCTTCAATTGCTGCCCAAGCCTTGCAACGAATACTCTTATACAACCACCCTTGCTGACAGAACAGCAACCCCCGCTATGCCACTTCAGCCCGCACCTAAACAACTTTTACATTCCACACGGCAACAATTTTGTCGCTTTGCTTCTGGTCTATGTTACGAGCAGCTGTGGTGGCTAAACTCGTTTGAATCTGAGCTGCTAACCGTCTGTGGAGACTCTTAACAGCGCCTGTTATTTACAGAGTCTGTTAACAGACATTGCCGCTGCATACAATTGGGGTGGCTGTTGATGTAGGAATGAGTTGAGCAGAGGTTTATCTTTTGATGGAAAAAGATATATATTTTGTTAATTTAGTAATTTTATATATATTAAATTTAATCTATTTTGTATTGAATTACTTTAAAAAATGATTAGCCCAGTAAGCTTTTGGTATTGGTTTTATTGAATGCAATAAATTGTTACTTTAAGCCTAACGTCAAAGCTTGACAAACTGGCTTACTTGCATTTGGCTAAAAGCTGCATGCATAACCGATTTCGGCAATTATCTGTCTGACATTTTAATGGGCAGCAGCATTTGAATCAATATGCACAGGACAACACACATTTTGATTAGGCAAGAGGCTAGAAAATGCCTAAATACAAGTTCGAAAGGCTGGCCAGAAGAAAACCAAACCCGAGCATCGTGCGCCCTATCAAATTGGATTGACATGTGAGATTCGGCTGGAAATTTGTCAGGCCAGCCCTTAGCATAACTGCGTGTGTGTGTGTCTGGGTGTTTGTGTCCATTCATGTGCATGATTCATGTTGCCGAAGCCATGTGAACGAACCTCGGCCGCAATAAATTCTAAATTGAACTAAACTGAGGAGCACACAGCACTTACATTTCCAGACAGCCCTTTGAATCAACACACAACCAACTGCATACGTATGTGAGTGTGTGTGTGTGTGTGTGTGTGTGCATCCCTAGTGATTGTAAGCTCAGATTGCATTGCGTTTATTTGCAAAGACTTCACTACTAAAGTCAATTGACACAATAAATTATTTTTAAAGCAATCAAAGCAGCTTTTGGCGACAAAAAAACAATTCCAAAATTTACAGTTTGCATGCACATGGATGGAATCTATGTATATGCACAATTACACTGTGCGAAATTAATTGAAGCAAAAAAAAAAATGCTGATAACAAAAATATTTTTAAGATTTATGTACTTATTCACATAAATTAGTGAGTTTCCCTCTATCAGCTTTCAGCTTTGCAAGATGATAAATAAAATAATAAAATTGATAAAAAAAAATAAAAATGAAATGTAACAAAATATATTTTTTGTGCGTAATTTAAGTGTATAGCTAAATAATATTAATAATTACTTTTTGCATAATTTTTCAATCTATATATAGAATTATTAAATGAATACAATTTATATACTTTTTACTTTTGTTCAATCAATCACAATTATAAATGTAATTTCATTGGTATACAAAATTGCATTTTCAGCCCAATTAAAAAATTCTTGTAATTTATTTGCTTTTGATATGTGAAAGATGTTCTCTATTCAGTACAATGTCTCGTAGACAGAAATATGCGTATTTTAATTGTGTTTGAGATGGGATAAGTACTTTGATACATATTCAATTAATATGTGCAACATGACAATTGGAGAGGCGGAGGCGGGCTGTGTGTAACGTGGTGCATTGCTTCAGTTGTGAAATTAGCCAAATTATTGGAGTAAACAGGGCGAGTCGACAAGTCGTCTTGTTTGCGCTTAAAATTTAATTTCACGCACAATTGAGTTCATGCATAATTTTGACCGGGGTGATAAATTATTGCTGTTATTGCACACGGAGGCAGACGCACGCACAGAACAAGAAACAGACCCCAGAATCGACCGCAGGCAGACCCGGCCGGGCAACCGGCGCCTGAGCTGGGACTGCAATATAATGACCCCACCTAACGGCGCCTACCACCCTAGGCCCATCTGCTGCAGTCCTGCTGCACTCGGAGCATCGTACAGTGGGGCAGATGCATAGTAAAGTTGATTTACTATCTTCTCTCTTCTGCTAATTTCGTTTCTCGCTCTTCTACTTTGTAAGATCTTCTCTCTTCTCTTTTCTATCGATTCTCCTTCTGGGTTCTTCTCTTCCTGCTGTCTTCTTCTCTCTCACATTGTTTTTTTTTTAACATTTTTACGAAGCCAACAACTTCCACTGTGCGACGTGGCTCCTGTCGCCTGTCGCCTGTGCGGCTGCTCGTTTGCTGCGTTCATTAATTCGCTGCCATAAAATAGCCTGCGGGAGGGGTAGCATATTTTGCTTTGCTTGCATTTGCATACTTTCAGGGAGTAGGCACCTGTTACCGCGGCCAGGACGTGGTGCTCGTCCTGGTGCCAGCCGCAGTTCAAACTCCGCATACGCCTACAACACATGCCTGCTCATAATTAATGTGTAAATTGTAAAGCTGCGCTCGCCTTCCTGGTCGTCCTCGCCTTCGCTGCGGCCGTGTACAACCAGCGCGACAACAAGTGAGAGGACGAGCCGAGCAGTGGGGGGCAGGGCCTGTAGGCGGCCCTATTCTAGTTAATACAAGAACAACAACAGCAACAGCTACAACAACAACAACAACAATAACAACAACATCAATAAACGACTCTGACCTGGTACATGCTGGGCCAAAATGCGTTTTGACGTTGCGCAAAGCTTAATTGCATTTGGCTCCACGCTTCATGGCCAGATCGGTGCACCTGGACGCAGGTGGGCCAAAGCGATTTGGCGCATGGGCAACGACAATTTATTTATGCTTTCCACGAGCTTAAATTGTTTTACCTTGACTACGATAAATTAATGAACTTGTAAAGCAACAACAATTTCATATTAAATCAACGAGGAAAGATAGAGAATCTAAGTCGAATAATGAATATATATTATATATTGCATATAGGTATGTTAATACAGTTGCGTTCATAAAAAGCGTAGCACTGGAAGGAGTTCACGAAAATAGTTGTCAACAAAACTTAGGCGTGCACAGAATATATTGCTCAATAATATATAAAGCAATAGCTATAAACAAATATTAATATTCAAATATTTTACTGTAAATATAAATGATATAATTTGCAAATTTTATTCTTCCTTTTATAAGAAAGACAACAGCAAAGGAAAACTAAATTCATAGTTCACTTATTTTTGCCATCTTTCCATTTCTTTGTTTAGTCAGATCCGACTTTTTTTTGTTTTTAATAATTTCAACAGTCTTTGCTATGCGCATCTTTTCACTTAAAATGCATGCTGTAGCTGTTGACTTTTTGACCTGAACGCAGGGACAAGTTCCATTTAAGGTTGACGGAATGCGCGTAATTCTTTTGATTTGGCAGCACAATTCCGAACAATTGCTGGCCTCCTGCCGCTGCACTGGACTGGAACTAAAGCCGCTGCCATTAGTGAGATTAAAACTATGGCCAAGTCACTGGAAGGAGACACTGACTGAGACAGAGATAGAAATAGAGAGAGAGAGAGAGAGAAGGGTACACTCTAGTGGCACTGAGGCATTGCTTTGTTTTAGCTCGAACAATGGGCATATCTCTCGTAATGACGCAATGCGTACTCATATACATTGTGCTCAACAGCACAATTGCCACAGTGCTGTCTGACTGTATATGTATGTATATATGTGTATATAGACTATGCAGTATGAGATATATTGCTGTGCGATGCAGGCATCCATAACACAGAACAGTTGACACAAATGCAGCGAACAGTGCACTCAGAATGGAACTTCATTGGAGCTGCTGGCCAGGGTCGGTGGCTTTACAATTTGTTGTGTCTCTAATCTAGCTTTGATGCCTTGACAGCCATTCATACAATTTAGCAGTATATAAAATAAAGTTCAATTTGTTTAATTCAGCATATTGTCTCATCTACACAAATCATGGAACAGCCAGCCAGGACAGTTGCCGTTGCCGTTGCAGTTGCAGTTGCTCTGGCAATTCTGTAATTGACAGTTGAAATGTGAAAATCCCATTTCGCATTGGACAAGCGTAATTTGTAGTACGCCAAATAATTCAAATTACACAAGCAGCCATTAATTGTCATCACAACAATACTAATAATGCGGGCGAGGTTGAATTAAATTTAATGTCCACCCTAATCCAGTCAAAAACTCTGACTGCAATTGCGTAAATGCAAAATTTGCAACTGAGATAACTCTCGGCACATTCAGGGCTTACTATTTTAATCAAATTAAGCGCGTTGCGTCTACTTAAGCTCATTAAAAGCTTAATTTTGATTTTCCAAAGCCATTCAACACAATCGGCGCAATTGATTAATCTAATGAGCTTGTCACAGGATTAAATTGGCAAAGAAAACGATTTTCCAATGCTTACTTGAATGGATAAGAAATAATTTGTATTTATTTATTATACCCTGAACCCATTGAAAATGGGAAATCAGGGTATAATGTTTTTGTTGAAATGTATGTAACAGGCAGAAGGAGGCGTGGCAGACCCCATAAAGTATATATATTCTTGATCAGGGCGACGAGCTGAGTCGATTTAGCCCTGTCCGTCTGTCTGTCCGTCTGTCCGTCTGTCCGTCCGTCCGTCTGTCCGTATGTTTGAACGCGTCGATTTCAGAAGATATAGAAGCTAGAGACTTCAACTTTTTTTTAAAATGCTCGTATATAGCACGCGGATATCGAGTTTATCACCAAAAATCGATAACTCATCCCGTTATTTTTTTATCGATCAAAAACCTTATCGAAATGCAGTTATAAAATTATGTCTCCTACATCTTTAGAGCTAGAGTATCCAAATTTTAAATGTAGATTGATATGTACGTTATAGATTTTCGATTTTTGTTCAATTTCACCCCCACCCTTATATCCACCCCCTCACCCATAAGTTTGTAAAAGGCGTATTTCAAATACTAGAGACTTGAGCTTTGGCAATTATACGCATAGTAATGATAAAACCACAATCTGAAAGTTTCATGGAGAACGTACGTCCAGAAAAAAAGTTATTAAACAATTAAGTTCCCATAGTAAGCCCACACTGCAGCCCATGCGTGCGCGCCTATGGGTGTCTATGTATGTGTGTTTGCGTGTGTATGTGTGTGTTTGTGTAAGCAGAGAGACGCTAAAAATGATTGAAATGGCTGTTGCTTGAAGGGTTCAGGGGATCTCGTAGTCGAGCACTCTCGACTAGAGTTTTCTTACTTGTTTTTATTTTTTGTTTGTAAATTTCTTTTTTATAGAAGAATTTTTTTTTTTTTTTTGAGTCTACTATTTAATTCTTAGATATTTGTCCTATAATATTTTGTATTTTTATTTGAAATGTTTAATCATGAAAAGTAAAATCAGAATTATGAATATTTAAAGATAAAAAATATATATATTAAATAGAATTTAAAATATATTTAGTGTATTTATGAAAAATGAATTTGATTAAGTTTGCTATTTTGAAAAATTCAAATTAAATTTTCAGCGCATTTACCACCAAAAGTTTTCTTGCACGACATCAAGCACTTGAGATCCTTTCTTGTGGTGGGCGTGTTTTGTATGCAGGTGGGAGGGGTAACTGAACGAAGAAGTAGAAGTAGAAGAAGAGAAATGTGTGCAGTGCGCGGCTACAAATTGCTTTGGTTGACTTTGTTGTGGCTTTTGGCCAAGTTGGCTTACTCTTAACTTATTACCTGATTCAATTTGATTACGTATACGTAAAGGGCAAGGCGCCGCATGAGTTATGAATCAAATTTAAGTTCCATTTTTGCGTTTGACATTGCCAAAACAGTTACACGTATTTTCTTTATTTTTGGCTCTTCCCCACCTAGCATCAGCACAATCAAATGACGCTCATATATCTTGGAGCGAGTTCACGAGGTAAGTCACCAATAAATGGCTATGGCTATGGCTAGGCTGGGAGCGATGGGCTGTGGGCGTTACTGACTGGAGAAATTGGTTGAAATTGTTTGGCTTGGGCATTGTGCATTTGTTTGCCAGGCAATATGGTCGCCAACAGTTTTATTAAATTCTTACAAAGGCTTCTTCTTCGCGTCCAAAAGAAAAGGCAATAAAAATCATTTAACAAAGTCAAACAACAATAAAAATTAAACTTTGCCGTCAACACAGCACAAAAAAATACCAGGTTGAACGGGTATACATGACCAAACAATGCCGTGTAAGCAATTGAAGAAAGTCTGACGAAGTCTGATTAATATAGAATACACAGATATGGTCAAGCATGTGAGTATATAACTGACTGCTTAATACTCTGTAAATATTTACATAATATATAGGCTTGGTTTGACGACTGGCCAAGAACTTCTAGCACATTCTCATAATATAACTATCCCATTATAATACCTACTCCAATGCGAACTTCTACAGCTATAAGGTACAACCAATATACTCTACAAAACACTGTCAAAACTGGGTATATTAAAGTAAAAGTGGAGGCAAAGTTGGCAGCAGCCAAGCATAAAAAGACGCTGAGCAAAGCGCACAGAGCAAAAGGCAAAAGTACATAACAAAAAGAAAATTAAATAATAAATATAAAATATAAATAACGCATAGAATGCGCACTGTTCTTGTGTGAGTTGTGCACAACAGAGGCACCAAAGCACACAAAAAAAAAAAAAAAAATTAAATTAAATAAAAATAAAAAATAAAACAACTTTTGCGAAATTAATTTCGAAAATCTGCTGCAGCTCCTAAAAGTCATGTGTGTGTTGTGTGTTGTCATCGTCGTCAGAGGACACAGGACGACGGCAATTTATTATGTCATGCCTCGTCAGGCAGCGCCTGATGAAAAGGCAAAGGCAAAGGCAACGGCGAATGGAAAAGGCAATGCCAAAGGCAAAGGCATCATCATAAATCAATCCATTTGACGACCTCAAGCCGGAGCAGTGCGACGAATTTAATTACACTTAAGCGAATTGTTGGCCAAAATGAAAATCGTCATACATTTTGCCAGCTGTGAGTGCTCGTTCCACTTTTCTTCGGTTTACAGTTTCATTCACCTCTTGCCGCAATATTATTCGATTTGCTGCGATGCAATAATCCTAAGTGCTATCCCGAATGTAGCATGACTCCAACAAAAGCCAGAAAAAAGAGGGGGACTGAGACTCTTGGCCAACACGTGGCAGCAGCGGCTGATGGATTGAACTTGATAAGTCGGAGTCGGAGTTCGCCAGAGTAGATATGCTCGATTCACACAGATTTTAATTAACTTTAAAGTCTCTCCGTAAACGAAAAATCTGCTTAAAGATGCTTCAATTATCTGAAAGAATTTCATCAGAATATCAATTCACTTTCATTAGCTGATTACGGCTATTCAATTTTAATCTGTTGAAATCAAGAGATTTTCCACATACTGAACAGTTGTAATAATATAATATATATTATATTTTATATATATTTTTATACCCTGAACCCATTGAAAATGGGAAATCAGGGTATAATGGTTTTGTTAAAAGTATGTAACAGGGAGAAGGAGGCGTGGCAGACCCCACAAAGTATATATATTCTTGATCAGGGCGACGAGAGAAGTTGATTTAGCCCTGTCCGTCTGTCTGTCCGTCCGTCCGTCCGTCCGTCCGTCCGTCCGTCCGTCCGTCCGTCCGTCCGTCCGTCCGTCCGTCCGTCCGTATGTATGAACGCGTCGATTTCCGAAGATATACGAGCTAGAGACTTGAACTTTTTTTTAAAATGACCGTATATACAGCGCGCATATCAAGTTTATCACAAAAGATCGATAACTCATCCCGTTATTTTTTTATCGATCAAAAACCTTATCGAAATGCAGTTATAGAATTATATCTCCTACATCTTTAGAGCTAGAGTATCCAAATTTGAAATGTAGATTGATATGTACGTTATAGAATTTCGATTTTTGTTCAATTTCACCCCCCACCCTTATATCCACCCCCTCACCCATAAGTTTGTAAAAGGCGTATTTCAAATACTAGATACTTGAGCTTTGGCAATTATACGCATAGTAATGATAAAACCACAATCTGAAAGTTTCATGGAGAACGTACGTCCAGAAAAAAAGTTATTAAACAATTAAGTTCCCATAGTAAGCCCACACTGCAGCCCATGCGTGCGCGCCTATGGGTGTCTATGTATGTGTGTTTGCGTGTGTATGTGTGTGTTTGTGTAAGCAGGGAGACGCTAAAAATGATTGAAATGGCTGTTGCTTGAAGGGTTCAGGGGATCTCGTAGTCGAGCACTCTCGACTAGAGTTTTCTTACTTGTTTATATTAAATAGAACTATAATTCCACTTGACAAATGGAGTATTTCAGCTCATGTCAACATTCTTGCTTAGCTTAGCCAAAATCAACTCTGACATCTGGAGGAGACAACGCGCCTCAGATGTCAGCTAAATGTCATTCGTCACATTCAGCAAATGATTTGCCAGGTAAAATTCAGCTAGAAACTATGCCATGTTCAGGCACCTGGCGATGCCACCCATACACCCAATCGCCCATTCTCCCATTCGCGAAATTTCCTTTGATTTTTGCCGAGAAAGCTGCCTCATCAGCAATTCGCCTCGAGGTGGAGCCGCACAAACTATTTTACCAGCTTCTGATGAAACATGTAAAATGCAAACGAATTTTTTAGCACGCACAAAACTTTGGCTTTTTTCACGTTTTCTAGGAGGGGGGATTGGATTCGGAGGTTGAGTAAGGGGGAGGTGAGGTCGACAGGCGCTGCTCCAATTACATTTTGAAGGAAGTAAATACTCTGGAAGAGGAAGCAGCACTCAGTTTTTGGCTAGATGGTAAGAAGTTTCAAGTTTGTCATGCGAAAATCATACAAAACTTGGGTTTTCGTGTGCTCACGAAAAGTAATTGAGGCGGAAATCCCTAATTGGCACCTTCAAGTCAGCCCCAACGACGACGACGTCGACGAAAAAGAAATCAGAGCAAAAGAGCCGAAAAAGGAAAAGACGACAACAACGACAACTGCCATCGCCTGGCAGAGAAACTTGCATACCAAACACACACAGCCACACTCCAAAGAGTGTATTATTTTCTGGCCTGGTACTTGTCTGTGTGACTGTGTGTGTGTGTGTGTGTGTGTTGGCGGGGGTGTGGCTTTGGCCGCACACGTAGTCGCATGCAAATGGGAAAACTTTGCTCATCAGCGCGCACAAATTGAGTGAAATTATCAGTTCAAGTGAAATTTACACTTGAATGTCGGTCGCAGCTCTTAACGCGCAGCTCACAACTTGCTCCACTGCCTCTGGTTATACATTATGCGTATTACCCACCAATATTTCGAAAATAGCTAATGAGTTGAGCGTGCCTGAAGAGTGTATGCCCTCTAAGCTGAGACTGCCTGAAATAATACGGTATGTAGTTGCATGAATATAGCAAATATATGAGAACATATAAAATAAATATATATTTTATTAGATTTAAAATCAATTATTTCAAAAATTACAATAGTCTAAATAATATATTTTTGTCAATTCATAGATTTTTTCTATAATCTAAAGAAAATAATTATTTTAATTTCAAAAATATATTTATAAATTTAAAATTAAATTGTAGTAATTTGTTTTATCGATTTTATAAAAAAAAATAATAATAATAATAATAATTTTTATTTAAAAATATGTTTATCAAATAAAATAAATATTTCTATAACTCACTTCGTCACTTTTACAAAACACATTGCCGTCTTTCATGCCTACATCACACACATCCTTCAAGGGTATCGGGTATATTCATGCTGCTAATTTCGTCCCGCTACACGCGTTTATTTCTGGCAATTCAATTAAACACATGAAGAGCGACAAAAAACATGTGTGACACGACTCGATAATTTTGCAGCTGGCATTCTGGCCCAGCCTTTTGGCCTAGTTAATTGGGAACTACGCCTTGGCAGCGACATTTGCCAACTTCCCAGATACTTTTTGCTTCGCCTCGTTCTCTCTCTCTCTCTCTCTCTGTCTTTCTCCTGTAAGTTCCAATTGAGTTGAGGCCAACAAGAACAACAGCTCTACATCGACTCATATTCCAGATGCTAGCTAGATAGTAGTTAGCTCGAGTTCCTAATTGCCATAAATTGGTTTCGGCTGGACGTTTTAATGACTTGCCAAATGTGCGATAATTTCAGCTATTAAGAATGTTGCCAAAACCCCCCCTACTTACACTTGCAATTATTATTTTAAATTACTTTGCTTCTTTCTGCTTTGCTCTCTGCGTTGCTTTGCTGTGCTCAATATACAAGATTTTATTTTATTTTTGTTCTGTGTACCAAAGATGGTGTTTGTGTGGGAAACCTAGGGAAAGAGATGTCTTCTGTGAACCTATTGAAATGCTTTTACAGGGTATGTGTGAAGAGTATTCTCATGCATGGTCTAGCCTAGTGATAATAAATCCATTGAAAATGAGCAGGAAATTGAGGCAGACTATGCAGAAGTCCTAGTTCTTAAGAGAACTATAGAATAAATAACTATGCCATCGAATAATTATAAGTTTTAATGTATTTATTAATCATACATTTATCATATCAACGCTCAGCGTTATCAAACATATATATTCTTAATCAGCGTAAATAGGTAATCCGATTTAACTATGCGTATTTGTTTGCCTCTCTCTCTCTCTCCCCCTCTCGCTCTCTCCCCCCTCTCTCTCTCCCTCTCTCTCTCTCTCTCTGTCTCTCTATATCTCTCTCCCTCTCTGTCTCTCAATATCTCTCTCTCCCTCTCTCTCTCTCCCTCTCTCTCTCTCCCTCTCTCTCTCCCTCTCGCTCTCTCTTTCTCACTCTCTATCTCTCTCTCTTTCTCTCTCTCCCTTTCTCTCTCTCCCTCTCTCTCTCTCTCTCTCTCTCCCTCTCTCTCTCTTTCTCTCTCTCCCTCTCTCTCTCTCTCCCTCTATCTATCTATCTCACAGTCTGTCTCTCCATTTGTCTCTCTGAGTCTGTTGGCCTAGCAAGAGAAAAGATCCCATTGGGAATATACCGGGCACAACATTTGAGCGCAACTAAGTGTTCGAGTGAGAGTCGCCCTATATAAAGGGCAGCAGCTGCAGCATTTCCTCAGTCGTCCAAGCCCGGTGGTGATCGATAGTGCAGAGCAGTAAAGTGAAGTGAAGTGAACTAAGCATTGGAAACCTAGAGGAAATACTTGGAGGGAATACTTGGTAAGAATTCTTAAAAAAAAAAATACTGAGAAGAAATAGTTAGAAGAAACACTTAAATGAAAAATCTTTGATTAAATACTTTGAGGAAGAATTGAAAGAAACACTTAGTAGAAAAATTTAAAGGAAATACTTAGAGGAAATACTTAGAGGAAATACTTAGAAGAAATACTTAGAAGAAATACTTAGAAGAAATACTTAGAGAAAATATTTAGAGTAGCTTGCGTAGAAATTTCCATATAAGCCAGAGAAATAAGATTTAACCATGGCAAATAGAATGCAACCTCGAAGTGCAGAGTAGTATATATTCTAATTACAATACCAATCCACTCTAAGACCACATTCATGCTCCTTCATGTTCTTATGTTACCCGTACTCAAGCTCAAAAACAAAAGAACTCCAATAATCAACTGCAGTCGATCATCTCACGTTAACGAAGTGAAATCATCATAGCTCTTGCCGCAAATGTTCAATGCCCGCCAGCTCTCCCTGCCCCCTCTTGCCTAAGCTGCTGTGGCATGCCACCAACTGTGCAACAGTCATTAGTGCAGCGCACACAATGCAAAGGTAAGTGCAATGGGCCAAAATCAAAGTTCATTATTGCTGCAAATTGTGGGCAGCAAGCACAATGAAAGCGACACTGCCAGGCCGCTGCTCACATATCGTATACGTAATATTAATACGCAGCAACTGAACTGAAATCAACTCAACTGAATTGTTGGTCTATTGATCAACTTGCTGCTCAAAGACGTTATTTACCAAAAGAGCAAAGAAAATGAGCAATGCATGGCACATAAATCACGCGGAGCATGCGGCGTCTGTCGATGGCGAGCAGGAGGAGGAGGAGGCGGAGCTGTGACTGGGCAGGCTGAAGTGCTGGCCAAAAGGCGAACTCATCAACTAACTGCAAAAGCTGCAGCGGCTGCTACCCAGAGAGCAGCTCGACAAGTGCTGTACTACAAGAATAATTGACGACGACAATGGATAATGAGCACACACACACACAGAAGACAAGACAAGGCAAAGGCAACAGCACTGAACGCCTGCCTGCAGGATGCTTGCTCTGTATAGCTCCGACTCTGGCTCTGGCTGTGTGCTCACTGTCTATCTGGCTATTATAATCCTGCGGAAACACTTGAAAATGATGGATGAAAATTATCGTTTTCTGCAACGCATGCAAATCCGTTAAATTACTTTCGAATGATTAATGCACTGACATTGGAGAAATTTTCAACAGCTAAATGCAGCGACTATCGCTTACCGCATCATCATCAGCAGCAGGACCAGGAGCAGGAGCAGCATCAAAAAACAAACCCAAACATAATTAAGCCCAGACAGTGTAAATTATGAATGCCTTTCCATTGGCACGGCTAGAGCATATCCTTAACTTTGAGAGAAAAGTCCTAGAGCTTACTCCTCAATGTTACTTATTTTCGGTTTTTATGAAAGGTTTTCTAGAAAGAAAATATTTTTATGTGTTTACACTTTACGTAGAACGTAGCTACCAAATTTTATAGCTCTAACTCTTACAGTCTTCGAGATATACTCGTATCAGAACTATATTTTTTCATATATCATACCCGAACCCAAAAACCAGATGATTTATAAATAGAAATATAAATAGAAATAGAAATATAAGTAAAGAGTGCATAATTAAAAGATATCCTGAACTATAATATATATGGAAAAGTAAAGACCCTCTGCAGACAGATAGACAAAGGAACAGAAATAGTTTGATATGTAACCAAATAAGCCAAATTTCCAATTTTAATATAAGCAGAGAAACAGACATATGTACAGAACTCTCTTAACTCTGTCCTATACCCTCTACTCTGCAATCCCTTCTGCTATGAATTCGAGCTATAAAAAAAAAAAAACGAACACACAGCATGAAGCGACAGAGGACGGCTGCTGAGCTTCATTTGAAATTCATATTTTAAATATTCGTCAGTCAATTAGAGAGCAAAAGACTCGACACCAAATTTGCATTCGAGCGTAAAATTATCAAATTAATATTCAGTCACCTCGAGAATGGCTGGAATGTATTTAGCAGCATAGAGCATAAGGGCAAAGGACAATAGCAGGAGCTGGTGCTGGCTCTGGCTCTGGCTCTGGCTCTAGCTCTGAGGCACAGGATATTCTCATTTCTAGGCAATAAATGTCGAGAAGTTTTTGAATGTAGATGTCGTCAGCATTGCGCATATTTTTCGGCAAGTTGTCAACGCAAATGGAAAACTTGCTCCAGCAATGTCAATTTGATGAGATATTTAAATATGTTCACTCCACAATGTGTGTGTGTGAATATATTTATGTGTGTGTGTGTGTGTGTGTGTGTTTATCCAACCTGTGCTAATTGGAAGCTTTGAGCTCAACAGGGCACAAGTCATGCGCTCAAGCAACAACAGCTAGAAATATTTCATGAAATAGGCTTAAAGCTTAAGCAGATTAATCCTGTGAACAAAGAGGTATTTGTTTAAATAAATCTATATTTAGTAAATATATCTTGATTTCCCTTGACATCAATTATATTTTATTTTTATAAAACATACAACAATGAAGCAATAGTGCCAATATTTATTAAAATTTATAATATTTATATTCATCAAATACGTTAAACTTTCTCTCAATTCATGCAACCTCGTATGAATACTAAAATCTCTTACATCAACAAAGGCCAACCTACTAATGAACTTATTGCTGTTTAAACAGCTTCAGCTAGCCATTCTTCTATTCAGCAGCTGAAATGTCAGTCCAACTGTAGAACGATTCGGACTAACTCCTGTAAATGGGCATTGAGCATTGAGTATTTATCGATTCAATTAATTAGCTGAGCACAAAAGGGTTAACAATGTGCATTGCTAGCAAATAGGCCAAATCAACGTCAAAATGAATTCTATTGAATATACGAGACCATTTTGGGCCATTATCAAATTTTAAATGCACTGAGCCTACCGCCGAGTATCCTTGAGTATCCTTGATATGCATACAACAATAAAATCGACAGATGAGTTGCTCACACACACACGCACGCACACACACACACACACATTGGTTGCTTGCCAACCAATTCGTGTAGCAAACTAAGTCGATGCCACGCCCACTGCTCACCATACAGAATCCACTAACCGCTGCTCCCACACACCCACACACCGACACACACACATGCAAATCTAAGGCACTTGTGAGGCAAGCCCGATTGTCCCTTTTCTATTTTCTATTTGCTATTTGCTGTTTGTATGCAATGCCTCTGACCACTTGGCTGCCTGCTGCTGCTGTTGCCTTCTGTTGCCTCCAGTCCAGTCCAGTCTGAAGCTGGAGCTCAAGTTCCTGCTCCTAGCTCATGCACAGTTTTTTATCTAAAGCCAAAGTGGAATATATTGAGATGGGCCGACAATGCACTGTGAATTGTGGTGTGTATATGTGTGTGCATGAGTCTATGGTCATATGTATGTGTGAGA
The DNA here is from genome assembly GCA_035047565.1 of Drosophila mulleri. NCBI lineage: Eukaryota > Metazoa > Arthropoda > Insecta > Diptera > Drosophilidae > Drosophila > Drosophila mulleri. The sequence continues at coordinate 6,970,189 of JAWNPK010000012.1, forward strand.
GTATTGGACATGGACATGACCATGGACATGGTACTAGCTCTAGCTGGGCCCATATCATTAAGTTTGCACAATGAAGCACACACACTCACACACACATATATATACACCACACATTTTGTTTGTCAGTCTAAAGCCAAAAAAAAAAAAGTGCAAAGAGAATAAAGAAAACTAAAATCCATAAAAGCGTAGAACGGATAAGTACCGGGGTATTGAATGAAGCATGGAGATTGCTGCAATCTATTGTTGCCTGCCACTTTGTTAAATTTTTCAATCGAACATTGAGGCTTCAACGGGATGTCTTTGTGGTTGTGGCTATTTCAAACTCAATTCTCTATTTAGGTTCATTTCCCACTTAAAGAGAAAATGCGAGATGCAACTTTCAGCACTCCTCTGAAATTTAATTCAAATTTACAAAATATTTTGTGATAACAATTTCAATAAATCAACTTCATCATTTGAATATTTATAAAGTGTTATTTCCAACTACTTTTACCACGCAACAAGTGAGGCGTCAAGGATAAGATAAGCATTTCAATTTTAAACAATTTCATAACGCGCGCTCTTTATTGCAATCAATAATATCGATTATTTTTTCAAGCGCGCGCAATTCAAACGGTGCTGTAAATGTATGAGTACCACCACCAAGCACATATTAGGTGACATGAATTACGTTCAACGCTAGGCTATTAATACAATTTTTATATATTTAATATTTACATTTCATCAAAATGCATTTCGAATTAAATTTGCAAGTTATACTGCACTCTTTTGAGCTTATCGGTGCTGCTAACGAGTGAAATAGACACGAACTCATTTCATTGATCTGGCAACACTCACAGGGGGTCAACGCTTGTTCAGCCCTGTCAAAATTTGCAAAAAAGTTTTTACCACACACTCTCGCGTCAATCAAATTCCCAACAACGCGTAGTATTAATGTGTTAGAATTTAAATAGGCATTAACAAATTATTGTGCAAATTGTGACAGAGGGCGAGCTAAAGCGTGATTACACTACTGCCAGCTGACTGAAAAATGGAAGCGCTTATTCCAGTTATCAACAAATTGCAAGATGTCTTCAACACCGTCGGCTCTGACTCAATACAATTGCCTCAAATTGTTGTACTCGGCAGTCAGGTAAGACGGAACAGCAATCAGCCGAACAACTGGGAGCGCCCAACTGAAAGAGCATATTAAATAATGTTTGAGCAACTGGGGCAGCTGGCCAAAAATGGAGCTGTTCAGCATTCTGCACGCACGCCAAATGCTATTTAACATATTTCCATTATATAACGGGGCTCTTGTTTGGCCCACGCCGATGCCGGCACGTAATAACGAATTGTTTTCAATTGCTGGCAAATGGACATTGTGTCATTGTGGCTTTGAAATTGTTTATATAATTTAACTGCAACCGCAGCTGGTTTTGCGCCCATGTACATATGTATGTATATGAAAAATCGATATTGTGCACAGTAAATGGAACAAAAGCAGCTGCTGTGACACATTCCAATACAACAAAATCACAAACACACACATACACATATACATGACGCACAGCCACATAACACACATACAACTTCAATTTGTTGATTTTGAGAATCGGCTGAAAGCTTTAATTAGAGCTCAATTGCATTATTAATGTTTGCACTGATTTTAAATCTCCGCTCTTGTTAAATCGAATATTTAATAACTCTGTTGCATATTTCAGCCAGATCAGTTATAATCCGATATTTTCTATGTTCACGTATTTTAAAGCCGACCTTTGGTTTGAGTAGGGAGGCTTAGGGTGGACCTTTATTGAATATCTTGCAAGCCACCGTTTGATTAGATTAGAGCGGAATGCAGATAGATCTATTACAATGTTATTTAATAATTCAGATTTCTTACAATATGTATACAAAATCTATACAAAATAGATCAGTTTTATTTCACATTGCCATTATTAATCAAAATAGTGAATAATTATAATAATATAAATGGTATATATTTATCAAACATAAATTATATTATTCAAATATATTCTAAATTTCACAAAGAGACATCTTCGGCTTATATAAGAAAGCGAAAGTAAGAGAGATGCTACAACAGCTGACTAAATTCAACATTGCCCAAGTTATTAAAAGTAATCTTAAAGTCGTAAGCTTAATTCTGAATGTAAGCTGATCCCGTGGCATTTTAATTTAAAAGCAACAACCCCGCATGAGTTTCGATCTTAAACAAAGAAGGTGATTTCGACACTTACAAAGTACTGCTTAAATAGTATCCAATCAAAATCTAAGAGTATTTTCTGACACCAAGCAATGTCTATGCATTAAGTAACTCCGCCACATGGCTAGTTCGAGTGCTCAGCGTGTATAGATTGCAGATAAGCATGTATGGGTGTGTGGGCTAATCGGAGCACTGGCTTTCACCAGTAGATATAATATATAAGAATGTGCAGATTATATACACTCTTACAAACTGAATCGTTTTGTGTGTTTGATTGCAGAGTTCAGGCAAGAGTTCTGTCATCGAGAGCGTGGTGGGACGCTCGTTTCTGCCACGAGGCACAGGCATTGTGACGCGTCGTCCGCTGGTGCTGCAACTGATCTACTGTCCACTCGATGATCGCGAGCATCGCTCAGCCGAGAATGGTGAGTGGAAGCGTACTAATATTACGAAAGTTATTTACACAATGAATTCTCTCTTTCAGGCACTGTCAATGCAGAAGAATGGGGACGCTTTCTGCACACAAAGAAGTGCTTCACGGACTTCAATGAAATCCGCCACGAGATCGAGAATGAAACGGAGCGAGTGGCGGGCAACAACAAGGGCATCTGTCCGGAGCCCATTAATCTGAAGATATTCTCGACACGCGTTGTCAACCTGACCCTGGTCGATTTGCCAGGCATTACGAAGGTGCCCGTCGGGGATCAGCCCGAGGATATTGAAGCCCAGATTAAGGATTTGGTTGTCAAATATATTGAGAACCCCAATTCGATCATCTTGGCCGTGACGGCGGCCAATACGGACATGGCGACCAGCGAGGCGCTCAAGCTGGCCAAGGATGTGGATCCCGATGGCAGGCGCACACTGGCCGTGGTCACCAAACTGGATCTCATGGATGCCGGCACCGATGCCATTGATATTCTGTGCGGTCGTGTCATACCCGTCAAACTGGGCATCATTGGTGTGATGAATCGATCGCAACAGGACATCATCGATAAGAAGGACATTGATGACCAAATGAAGGACGAGGCGGCTTTCCTGCAGCGCAAATATCCCACATTGGCCACACGCAACGGCACACCCTATCTGGCCAAGACGCTGAATCGCCTGCTGATGCATCACATACGCGACTGCCTGCCCGATCTTAAGGTGTAACTCACTATATCATTCCATATTATTCTAGTCTATATATAGTTTATATCTGTACTTTAGACACGTGTGAACATCATGTCCACACAATTCCAATCGCTGCTGAATTCCTACGGCGAGGACGTATCGGACAAGAGCCAGACGCTTTTGCACATCATAACAAAGTTCTCCAGCGCCTACTGCTCCACGATTGAGGGCACCGCGCGGAATATCGAGACGACTGAGCTGTGCGGCGGCGCGCGCCTCTGTTACATCTTTCATGAGATCTTTGGGCGCACACTGGACTCGATACACCCGCTGGCGGGCTTGACCAAAATGGACATTCTGACAGCCATACGCAATGCAACGGGTCCAAGGCCGGCGCTGTTTGTGCCCGAGGTCTCGTTCGAGCTGCTGGTGAAGCGGCAAATTCGACGCCTGGAGGAGCCTTCGCTGCGCTGCGTGGAGCTCATACACGAGGAGATGCAACGCATTGTGCAGCACTGCGGCAACGAGGTGCAACAGGAGATGCTGCGGTAGGTCGAGTCAATTACCCAAGCGCACGTTTATCTCATTCTCTTCTGCCTTGCAGTTTCCCCAAGCTGCACGAAAAGATTGTCGATGTGGTGACGCAGCTGTTGCGTTGTCGCCTGCCCGCCACCAATGTCATGGTCGAGAACATTGTGGCCATCGAACTGGCGTACATCAATACCAAGCATCCCGACTTCCACAAGGAAGCCGCACTGGTGCCCAGCCTACTTAAAACCGACAGTGATCCCTTCGTGCAGTCGCGCCGAACGAATACGCCACGTAACACAATGTCGCCGCAGGTGTCCTCCCACAATTCGATGTCGCAGAGTCAACAACCGTCACAACAACTGCTGCAGACACAACAACAACAGCAGCAGCAGCAGCAGCAACAACAGCAGCAGCCGCAGCAACAACAACAGCAGCAACAGCAACAAAATGATGTTCATGAGCAACAGGTAAAGCTTATAATAATATATTATATAGGATAATTAACTGAAGAGATTATGTATATGGGAGTAATTAGTTAAGGCTTTAGACTATAATCAAGAGAGCGCCATTGCCAAACTCTTTTAAATATCAAATATTCTTTACATTAGCCTCAGAAAGTATTTTATATATGTTTTTATGTGTATATTTAACAAAATTATTGCTTTTTATATCCATATTTATTATATCGAAGAAAGCAAAGACTCATGTAAAATCAAAATGTCATATAGAGTTCTTTAAAAAATCAAAAAATGGAAAGTGTCTAAGATAAGATTATCATATCGCATATTAGTATATATCGACAAATTTATTCATAATTTATATAAATCTATCAATTCGGCTTCACTGTTATCACATCAGTTAGGTAATTTAAGATTTTTAAATTTTTATATTCATAGATTTCTACAACGTTTTATGGGCTGCTTTTGTCAAGGGTATGTAAGCGTCGGTGTGAATGCTTTCCCTTGTGTTACAGTTATAAAAGAAAAAACCTATATTTGAGTAATGCGATCATTTCAAACTCTTCAATTCCATATATCTATCATGTTAACTTAAGCACGCCACAGCTGCAGCCCCTAGACACCTACTGGCTAACACTTCAGCAAATATTAAAAATTGCATATACTAATATTAACTGCTCCTATTTTACAGAATCACAATGGCGAGAACTCGGCGGGCTCTTGGCTATCAAATATTTTACCACCCGCGCCCAATCGTCCCGATAGCATTGAGAACTCGGCTAGCAATACGCCGGTGCACAATAATATAACTCCACTGAAGCCGGTTAATCTGCTGCCCGATGTGCCGCAGGTGGCTAATCCACGTCGACTCACTGACAAGGAGCAAAGGGATTGCGACGTCATTGGTTAGTTCGATCTCCGAATAATCTTTCCCCCTCATTAGCTGATATCTTACCTACTTTTTAGAGCGGCTGATTAAATCTTACTTCTATATTGTGCGCAAATCCATACAAGACTCTGTACCAAAGGCGATTATGCACTTTTTGGTTAACTACGTTAAGGACAACCTTCAGAGTGAGCTAGTCACACACTTGTATAAGTCGGATAAGGCTGAAACGCTGCTCAACGAGTCCGATCACATTGCAGTGCGCCGGAAAGAGGCAGCGGATATGTTGAAGGTGATTTTAAAACTACCGTTAAATTGAGAGTGTTTATTAATTTGTTGATATTGAATCTACTTTGCAGGCGCTCACTCGTGCGAATCATATTATTAGCGAAATACGAGAGACTCACATGTGGTAGAGAATGCCTCGATCAGAGACAGATAAAGATGACGGTGGAGCCCATTGTGGCTGGGAGGGATAATCCCAAGAAATTATAACGCACTATTTATTGAAAAAGCAACAACTGCAGATACAGCTATAGCTACTATCAAAAAACAGAAGTTATCCGCTTTGTTGAATGTTACCCCAGAACATTAGCACACTTCATTCATAGCATCAAGTTCTGAATACGGGCTAAGAAACCAGACCATATTATATAATAGATTTAAGTATATACACTTTTCAAACATTTCTCTTTTTGTTTTCTTATCGCTGCATTTGAAGAGTCATCCGCAGAGTCAGCATAGAATATCCAAAGCATTTGCTAGCATTTCTCCTTCATCAGCTTTATTAGACCCATTTGACCATTTTGCATGTGAGATGATGATGCGTTCGGCTGTCGTCGTGATCGATTTGTTTTAAGTTAATGAAAGCACCTATTACTTTTTGAATAGTCAAATAAAATCAGAAACGGTTGATTAAATAATGAACTCAATTTGTAATTTTTAAATCATTGAGCGAGTGACGAATAATCGCAATTATGTTTGATTGGATTGTGCCACCAAATATTTGTGTTCAAGTTAATTCAAGTTTTAATCATGTTTTTATTTACGTTTTATCCTTGATTTCCCTGGCTTACGAGCTAGAGGAATACACTAGGCAGTTTTGTAATAAAAACTTTAATACTTGAATACGAGTTAAAATCTAATTTGGAAAACTTTTGTCTTTGCAATTGCGGCAAAGTGAAACTAGCGCTCGGGCTCCGGCTCGGGTGTTTACAACGGCTTCTCAAGTGGAATTTCCTTGGCAGAAGAAACTACAACAGTTATGACTAATTTATATATTTGTTGGTTTTGTGGTTGTTTGTCCCTGTAACAATGTTTCCTCATTAAGCACGGTTCGTATCCGAAAGCACGCGTACGATGCATCCAACACCGCCCTTGGCGAACGCCTTCTCGTGCCATTGCAGCAGGTGCCCGCTGGAGCCCTCGGAGGGTGTTTCAAACCCTCGATATATATACTTCATGAGCACGTCGATCAGATCGTTCTGTTCCACCGAATCGATGGCTTGATCGATTTGAGTTGACTTGATTGATAGCAGCACGCGCAACGTTATGTTCAGGGCGTTGTCCTGCAATGAGTATTATGTGATAAGCACTTGCTATGTTTCATGTTGACGCATTGCTCTCTACCTTGACGTTTTGGTTTTTACAACGTAGGGGGGCGTTCTGGAGCGCACTGAGCAGCGCCTCGACGCCTTTGCCTTTTGTTAGCAGCGATGTGATTTCGTTCTCATCTGGCCCAACTGCGGCGCTGTCGACGCCGTCGTCCTCCCGAAAATTGTCTTCGTTGTATTGATCTACATCAATTTTTCGAAACGCATTGCTTGATGTATTTTTAGCCATCTTATTGACACAGAACTGTAATTTTTTTTACTTCTTTTTTATCCAGTGCAATGAATCATGAAACACCAAATCGCCGAACAGATGTAGATGCAGGGCTGCAAAATCCGAAAATACCCAATATTGTGTGTTGTTTGGCAACTCCGGGTATAAATGTGTACAGCCCTGGCAGCACAACAATAACATAGAGATTTGAACGTAGTGGCAACTTTGCTTTGCTTCGCACGTAAGTTTTTCCATCACAAATCTAGCAAATTATTAATATTTATTTCAAACAGCAAGCAAAATGGCAAAATTTCTAGGTATTAACCGCCTAGGCAGACTCTTCCAGGCAATACGCGAAGCCGGCGGACTTAAGCAGGCCTATTTAAAGCTATACAGGTAAGAATATGCGCATAGCTCTCTTATATAAGTTGCAAAATTCTTAAATTCCAATTTGTGTACAAACAGAAATGATGACCTAAAGACGGGCAAGCTAATTGGCATTGATAAGTACGGAAACAGGTACTTTGAGAATCCCTACTATTTCTATGGCAGGAACCGCTGGGTGGAGTACTCGCCTCATGTGAACATGGACTACGATGGCTCTCAAATACCCGCCGAGTGGTACGGCTGGATGCACTACAAGGTAGGCTCTATGTTTATGGGATTGTTAATTATAAAATATGAATTTGGTATTATTTGTCTGTAGACCGATTTGCCACCCATTCGCGATGGCTGCCGACCCAAGTACAAGTGGATTGCGGATCACAGCGAGAATCTGTCTGGCACCAAAGGTAACTCAGAAAATTTAATGAATCTTCATTCCGAAAACTAACATTTAATATATTCTTACAGAGGCATATATGCCATACAGCACAACGCCTCCCAAGGTAGAGGCTTGGAATCCGAACAAGAAGTAAACTTCACGATTCACTAGGTTATTGTTAAACGAGAATAGGAGGAAGGCTGTGGCAGGCATGGCTCCAATAAAACTTGCTTTTAGTTGAGCATCTTTATTCGCAATGGAAAGTCTTTATGATTATTAAGATTCTTAAAGCTATGGCTGGATCATATCCATATCATATTTATGTCGATGTTCTCTTTCTTTTACTCGTCTATGACGTTGTCCTTGAGCGCTTTCTTGGCGCGTCGCTTGTATTTCTTAGCCGTATCGGCGCATTTTGTGGTAATGGTTGCTCTGATGTGCCGCTCCTTGCAGCCGGTGCGATTGCGCACACTGACAACGATGTCGTCGACTCGATTCTGATCCAGCATCTTCTTTGCTGGACGCTCACGGCCATAGAACGCGGGCGAAGGCTTGCCGGTCAGCGTGTGCGTGGCCAGTTCATCGTTGCTGAAGACGACGCCCAGCAGGCAGCGTGTCGCGACAGGCGCACTTGTCCAGAAGATCTGGCCATAGGCCTTGGCATCGATGCGCGTGCCATTGGGGCCCAGCACGTACTCCGTGCTGCCGTTGGGCAGCAGCACGCGTTGCGGATAATGCGAGAGAGCCGTCACGTTCTCTGACTCCTGATGAGATTCGCTCGAGCTGCTCGACATGTGCCGTGCCCGTTTCTTGGGCGGCGGCGGAGCTTCATCGTGCTCGACCTCCGGCTTAGGTTCCGGCTCGTTACCATCGTAGCGCCGATTCAACGTCTGTAGCACGCTGGTCAGACGATCAAAGAGCTGCGTATAATGAAGTTGACTTTTGCTGATCTTCGTCACGTCCTCCTTGAACGATGCTTCGACGGGTGGCAGTGGCTCAACGTCGTTTTTGGGTTCTCGTGAGCGGGGAGCTGACATGGACACCACCTGAACGTTGATGACGCGTCGCTCCTGTGGCTCCTTCTTGGGCACCAACAATGGTCGAATAGAGGGCAATCGAAGTTGGCCGAGTGGACGCGGTCTCACATTCTGATTGCGCATCAAACTCTGCTGCTTGCTGAGCTCATAGTTGATATACTTCTCGATGTCCATCCCGGGAGCCTCCCTCTGCTGGTAATTAAAGTTAACGGGCGCTGGAGTCAGCAATGAGTAATAGTAGGGCACCAGATTCGGTGCGAATTGACTCAATAACTGTTGATATGCAAACGAATAGGGCGCAGGTGCAAATGGCGCAATTGGTAAATTATTTGGCTGAATATTCAGGTGATTTATAGGTGTATTCAAATTCGCGAAAGCTGCTGCTCGAGCTTGGTGTGTCCACGAGTCTGCACTGTCTTGAACTGGCATGCGGTACGGTTCGACGTTGCCATTTTTATATTCAAAATGTACATTATGAAAATTGTGCATGCTTGATCTCTTGTGCGGCAGGTAGCAACAGGTAAGACGGAAAGGTGTGCGCAGCTGCAAAGGTTTTTCTTCGCAAAAAAATTGTATTAGGCTAGAGTACGAATTCTGGCCTCGAAATCTCCTTTACAATCGGCAAGATTTTATGATCCAGGATTAACAGTTATATTCAGTTTGACAGATGGCCATTAGAGTTACCAGAGCACAAAAGTGCATTTGATTAGGAGTGGAAAATTCGCTTTGGCAATCGAATCCTTTTGCGAGAAGTGTTTCAAGTAAACAATTTTCTTGGAAATGAAAGAGATTCAATTTCAGGGTATAAATTATTTTAGATTTTAGATAATTTAGATTATTATTTGCTATCTCTCTATACGTTGAATATATAATATTAATATGTTCTTTCTATATGATGATATGGAATTCGTATATTCATATAAAACTTTATTAGCAAAACCCAATTGCATTTACGCCAACCAAAAAATTGAGTTTTTTAGGCACTCCTAGTTTTTCAACCCAACCGTGAATAAAATGGCTACCTCAAAAATCAGCTATACAAAAAATGTAGTCTTCAAGGATTTCTTTGGAAAAACGCACAGACTTTTGCGAATTCAGTTTACAGACGTTACACAAAACGAGCGCAACAATGGACTCATTCTACCTGGCAAGCAGATTCTACTTAAGAAATTCCATCATACTTCATGCTCTAATGGCTGTAACATCTGCAGCCATTAGGGATGTTTTTCCTTTTTATTCCGATCAGAGAGCCCTTAACGTATTCCTAGAGGGAGACTTATTTTTATAGCTGACAACTGGTCTCATTGCGCTCGATCGAATAAACCGGTTTGACCAAGCGACTACTTGCAGTTTCCATACATAAATAGTATAATAATACTTTTCTGTTGTTATATGCAATTCTAATCATCATTGCTCTACATTAGTTTGCTGCTAATTTCCAGTGGAAACAGTGACATCTGCGCCAGCGCAGAAGTTGGCAACTCTATTTGCCTTCAAAATACGATTCTTGTTCCCGCTCGAACGGCATGCATGCAGCGTGGTGCAGGCAGGCATAAGAAGTAGAAGAAGAGAGAAAGGATCACAAATAAAACTTGCTCGCACGCCAGTTGGGATATAGAACAGTAGAAAGTCCCATTCCAGAGAGCACGCACGCAGAGAACAAATTCGAATACCTGAACTGAACTACTAGAAACCAAGCAGTACTCGCAGCACACAGCACACACTCACACTAACATATTTATACGTACTCTACAGCTGTAGTGGTGACCCAGGTAGCATGTGTAAGTAGTTGGAATGCATTGTGCCAAATATGTAGTTTAAACTACCCCTCTGTGTCTCTTTCTCTCTCTCATTCTTTCGCTCTCTGGCCATGGATGTGCATGCATTTTGGTGTTTTATTTTGCGCGCGTTGCTTGCTATTCTGCCGCCAATTTCGTTGGATTTTGTATAGCGCTTCGCACAGTAGACGCTCAGCCTGCAAGACGCACACAACGCAGGACAGCAAACAGGATTGCCAAAATGGATCCACAAGTAAGCTGGCGTAAAGACAATGCAACTGCAACATAGTCCATAGAATATATTATTATTATTTTCTTTTCTCTTAGATATTGCCTGCTAATGGCTCGAATTTCATAAATGTGCGCGACGATTCGCATTGGCACGGCCGGGCAGATCAGCCGATGCTGCTCACTGCCTGGACACAGACGACGAGCGAGGACTTTGGCCTGCTGCGCACCCTCGACGTCGATCCCCATTTGGATGCCGAGAATCGCGCCCTGCGCGAAAAGGTACGCTTTTTGGAGAGCAAGCTGCAGGAGCACACGGATCTGTTGTCTCAAATCCATGCGACATCGGCGCGCATGCAACAGGCCACGGCCACAGCTACGTCGCCGCCCGCACATCAGCCCCAGATCTTAACGCCGCCCAGTTCGGTGATCTGCGCGCCCAGCTCGGCTCAGCCGCAGCGCAGCGAGGTGATCGACTATAAAATCATAGCGGCCGCTGGAGCCGATTGCAACGATGCGGATGCCATTGAGATACGTTTGGCCGCCGAGAGCTTGAACAGCCTGAGCACCTCCGCCGACTCGGATCGCCTAGAAATTTGCCTGGGCAGCGAGGATCAGCATCAGCAGCCGCTGCAGCAGCATCAGATCAAGCGCGAATCCTCGACACCGCTGCAGTTGATCAAACGCCGCAAGCTGGAGCTGCAGGAGTGCCACAACAATATGGCTGCACCACAGCCTCACCCTCAGCCCCTGCAGCAGCAGCAGCAACACCTGCACAATATGCAATACAAGCTGCCGGCACGCAAAAGCAATGGAAATCTGAATTCATCTGCGGACGAGTGGAAGCCGGAGTTTAAGACACTGCAACAGAAGCCGGACAATGTGATGGTCTCCATTGGGCCGAACAACACCTGTGTGCCGGCCAGCGTCTTTGAGAACATCAATTGGTCCGTCTCCTCACTGGCCACACGCAAATTGCTGGTGGCCATCTTTGACCGCGAAACCCTGGCCACCCACTCGATGACCGGGAAGCCGTCGCCGGCGTTCAAGGACCAGCAGAAGCCGCTGAAGCAAATGCTCGATCCGCTCAAGATCCAGGACATCATCTTTGCGGTCACCCGCAAATCGAACGCCAGCGAGAAGGAGGTGCGCAATGCCATCACCACCAAATGCGCCGACGAGAACAAAATGATGAAAATTCAGAAGGGGAAACGTTGCAGCATCGGCGACAAGGAGAATATGGTTTAGAGTTTTAAATTATTTTGACTTAGTGTATGTTACCTTAAGAGGGGCACCCAACTAGTACCAAAACAGATAACAAAAACAAAGAAGAGAAAAGACAGTCTGGCTGCTGAGAATTCAACATAAATCTAGGGGAAGAGATGAAATGGGAAGCAGCAGCAACTAATTTGTACAAATCAATCAATACAAATGAAGATCTCGCAGTTTGTATATGCGGTTTAAACATAACCATTAAATTAAATACCAACTAACAAATCCGTATAAGCAAACTAACACAAACTAACAGCTAGCAGGAGGCCAAGTCGAAGGGCTTTCAAATTGGCAGCATTAGAGAGCAAAAGTCTCTATAAAAATCAATTTGTCAGTGTTTCTATGCCTCTTGCATCACATTCTCCAAGTATTAAAAAAACTAGTTAGATTTAGAGAAAAAAGTTGAATAAATTATTGTAACCAATTCAAATTTAGTTGTTGTTTTCTCAACACCTCATACAAAATTTCTAGCAGGGAGAGAATTTCAAATCAGCCCGCCATGTTCTGATTCCAGTATGTACACATTAATGCAGTGAGCGTTTCGCTTCCATCTCGTGACGCAACACGCGCATACATACAAAAGCGACTGTTTGTGTGTGTGTGCGTGTGTGTACTGTGTTGGACAGCTGAAACGAAACGCTCACCGCTACTTGCTCCGCTCAGCTGTTCGCTAATCGAGCAATTTCTGTCCGTCGTGGTGGTGTTTGGGAGATACTCGAAGAAAATTAAACGATATTGGAAGGAAAAACTATAACAACTATAAAATCATATATATATTAAACAAGTTTGTTAAGTCAATTGTTATTTGCGTCATTTTGGTTCTTTTAGTTTTTTCTTTCTCTACAACAAATTAACAACGTTTGCGTTACTGACTTCCCACAAAAAGGAAAAGCCCTAAGCATTTTCTGGGTAGTTTATTAAATAAAAAAAACAAAAAAGTAAAGGCAATAACGCGCCATGGACATACTGAAGAAAATGTTCCAATCGGAATTCGAGCAGCAGCAGGAGTCAGAGTAAGTTATTTTTAATTCGATTTATTTGCTTCAATTGCGGCTTTTTTCAATGAAATGGATCGATAAACCAGGCACCTGCTATGATAGATACACTTTTTACCAGGATACCACACAGGCGCAAATGTGTGCACGGCCTGTATTTAAGTGCAAGAGTGTGTGTGTGTGGGTTTGCATAACTGTGCAAGTGTGTGTGTGTATGTGCGGAGGCTGCGTATTGAAGTGAACTTCCTGCGGGCTTTGCTGGGGTTGCATTTGGTGTCTCTGTGTGTGTGTGTGTGTGGGTGTCGTAACTCTTTACACGTGTGCGTGTGTGTGTGCTTGTGTGTATGAGTCTGTGCACCTTTTGCCTTTTTGATTAAGCCGCCTACGCTTTTGCAGTGCTTCCGCGTCCGCCTCCAACAAGGACGAGTTTCGCAAGCCGCAATGGTTCGAGGAGGCTGAAACGGATGACGAACTGTTCGATGATGATCGCAAGTTTGCCTTTCAGGTCTTCACGAGTCCATTGGAGATGCAGAAGCACTTCGAGCGGCAACTGCAGCGCCTGCTGGAGTCAGTGCAAGACAACGAAGGTGAGTTTATAGTGAATCCAAATAGTTCATCAACTTTGAAACTCTTGCCTTTCCCCAATAGAGGTTGGGCTGGAGCGCAATTTGAGGGAGGATTTCTTGAAACCGGGCTTCGAAAGCAAAATACTTAAGGAGTTTCAGAAGAAGCACAACTCGCTAGACACCGATCTGGATGGAGAGTAGGTCGTTAATATATAATCTAATTTATATATTTATGTTTTCTTTGGTATTTCCAGAATCTATCCCGATCAGCTGTACTCGCTGATACAGCGCTTGAATCCGGAGGAGGGCCACGACAACATTTTGCCCTCCAATCAACGTGGCTTGCGCCGGGCTGCGCCTCGTCACAAGCTCTCGGACGAGGAGCTCATTATGGGACGCATCCATGGCACTCTCAATGCCGATGGTGAATCGAAGCCGGCCGTGATGTTGCCGTCGCGTCCGCCGCCGAACGCCAAGCCGAACATTATGACGCCCATGACTCCGTTTGGCGGCGTCTTCGATGGCACCTATCAGGGCCCGAAGATGTTTAGCCAGAGCGTCATGACCAAGACGGTGCGCAAGCCCGACGGCACCTATGAGACCACCAAGGTGACCCAAGACTCGACCGGTCAGAGGACAACCACGGTCACTCGCATAGTGGATGGACGCAAGGAGACGACCGTTAAAAAGGAAGGCCCTTTCAGTGCTGGATCGACGGCTGCTGGCGTTGGAGCTGGCGGAGATCGCAAGGCGTGCATGAGTCGCAACATATTTGTGACAAAAGAAGGCTACGCCATGCCACGGAACCTCTGGTGACCAGTGGTGAACAACTATTGCCCCAATCAAGATAAGCGAACAGTGCTGCTACTACTCCAACGGCAGCAGCAGCAGCACCACCAGTATGAAGATAAGCTAAAGCGATTCGTCGGCAACATAGTCCCACACAACATCCAAATTAGAACCTATTACATTTTAGTTTACATTCTCTTAAGTGTTTGTTGGTGTTTTAGATGAAACGCAATTGAGACAACAGATGACGACGACGATTCCAATGATCGTGGTCAAATACCATTGATGATTATTTGAGCAAGCGGCGAGCATCAATCGCTGTCTTGCCTCTATGTGTGCGTGTGCGTGTGTGTGTGCGTGAGCAGCGCTTCTGATGGCGCCCCACACACACACGCGCCCACACACACCAGTTCAGTTCCAGAGCACACTGCTGCCAGGAGTCCACACACACTCTCCAGGCGCTGAGTGGGCGGCGCGTCCTCTCCCGCAGGACGCGCTGTTGCAGCTGTGTGAACGTGATTCTTTTCAGTTTTGGGCCTGTTCGGCTTGACTCGATCCATGGCGCACGTGGTGGGGCCGCAATGTGGCCCACTCGACCTATTTTCGTTTATATTTGTATTCTCTTCGTGGTACTATCTGTGTCTCAATGGAGCGTACAGCATCTAAAGTGCCCGTAGTAAAAAAAAAGGAAAACGAAAAAATCAACAAAAAAAATCTCGCAAATGGCATGCGGAAAACAAAGCATAATTATGATCTATATATACATTTGATTTTTGATATACTTACTATATATCTATATATTATATATAAATATATACTTATATTTGCACTCCCAATATGTTAGGGTATGAACGGATCAGTTCTTATATAATTTATATAGACATTTATATAATTTTCTTCGTTTTTTCTTTTTGTCTTTTTCTGATAATTATTGTTTTGCATACATATAGTTATATATCAGATTTGTATATGTATACATATATAAATATATATATTTTAGTTAATAGTTTGCATACTACAAATAGACCATAATGCGAAAACGCATACATTTAACATTGTATTAGATATCATTCAAGCGAAATGCAAGTGAATAAAAGTGTTGTGCAATAAAAACAAATGCAACAAACTAGGGATCGTTTCATTCCATATGCCATATACATATTGTATGTTGTATATTCATACATACGTATGTATGTATGTGGTGATATCTGTATAAATGATGATGTGGGTAGTTATATAAATATCATTTGGTTTAGCATATATGTATTTACATATATCATATAGCAGCTGTTTTGTTTATTTTTTGCTATAATTGCACCTGTTTTAATAGGATTTGCCCCAAGATAATGTTAATGCTTGTCTTCCTAATGTATTTTATTATTGTTTTTAGATCTTTACTTTGAAAGAAATTTCGAAATTTAATTAAAATTCAATTGATGTGGAGATGAGAGACAAGAAAATGTTCTTTAATTAACAACCATTTTGATACGAGATATACTGATTTTCTCATGTACTATCTGAAATGTTCCTTAAGAGCTGTTGTTGTTGCTGCTAGCTTTTATTACAGAAGATCTTAAATAGACGTAGGTTGCAGTTCTCTAAAAGTTTCTTTGAAAACTAGTTTTACTAACCTACGACAAATATGCAGTATAGTGGTCTGGTCAGAGTGAGAGCTTAATAGAATACCGTTTCCAATTGGACTCATTTAGATAACTGTTATACTTATCCTCAAGAGAGTTACTTCATATAATTTCCCATATTTCCGCCAACATTCCAGTAAATACAGTTCCGTTAGCTTAGTATTTATAAGCTGTTTCGTTTTTTGTATATTTATATATATTCAACTAGTAACAAGAGCTTTCTTTAAGAACCAATGAATGATTTTAATGATGCTCCTTCTTCACGAAACGCAGGCCGCAATAGCCACAGCTGTGATTGCCGGGTTTATCCTAGAAGAAATGGACACATATAAATATAGAACACTGAATTTACAGCAAATTCTACCACTTACCAGATTAATGTAGACTTTTGGATGGCCGAGCGGACCGTTGCCTCCGTCGCAGTAAACAACGCGCTCTTCGCACTCTTTGGGTGGAATCTCGTCGATAAGCTTGATGCCCCAGTTCTCATTCACATAGCGCTTGGCATTTGTGAAGCGCACATTGCGATAGTCATCCTTGTCGAATACCTAATATTATTAGGGCAAAACGGAAATTAATAACAAATTTTGTTTGCGTAATCGCAAATAGAAACAGCTGAGAGCTGCGGCTCTTGCCTGGCCCGTGTGTGTGACTTTCTCGATGTCGCTGCGTGTGCTGGACCAGCGCATACTGGCCAGCGGCATCAGTTTGTTCTGGTTGCAGCGTCCTAGGGAGCTAGCCCGATTCATCAACTGTTTGCAGGCCATTTTTTTGGTTTGTTTAAAACCTCTCCGAATTTGTTACTGAAATTTAGTTACGATTTAGAGATGACAGTTTGTGAACATACCCGTTACTTGTGACCAGCACTTGATTATTCGAATGTTACAGATGAAGCAAGTCTTTCTATAATTTGATTATAATTATCGATATATCGATAGCGGGTCATTTCATACACAACACCCCAATTTCATCTAGTGGCAGCTTCTGTATACTGGCAACTTTTTTCTACAGTATGGCAGCCTTTCAACTGCGTTGCTTCTGAAACTTCTTTGTATATAGTTTCAAATACTTTAATTTGTAATATTGACTTTTATTAATTGGTATGCCTATTGTAAGAATACGTGTATTTAATTTAAAATATTATTATGTATTCAAATATTAGTTGTGTTCTTTTGTTGCTTTAACTCATTGAATAAAGGTCTGCTCTATTAGTTTTTATGAATAAGTCAAATTGTCACATTTGGTAGAAATATGCGTTAGTGCTGCCAGATGTGCAAGAAAAGTGGTCGTTAAAATTCAAATTGTAAATCTCTTACGTACGCTAGTTCGAAATAATCGATCTAATAATATAAAGAAAAAATTTAAATTATTCAAATAAGTTCATATTTTATAATTTTGATTGTGGGTTTAAATCAAATTAATTATTTCCGTTACGTTTATGTATAACTATTTGTCAATACTAGCTAAAATCGAACCTGAATTATTTGAATAGTAAGCAATAATTTTCCCTCCCTTTGAGCTGAGTTCCCAATTGCAGAGCTCTATCAACTGCGTGTCATGCCAGAGTTAAGGGCTGGGGGTTGTTTCATAATTTAGTTAACAATATTTATTATTATGGGCTGTCATGTAACTGGCTATGTACATGTAACTATTGCCCTTAACTATAACAACGCTAGCGCAGCATCCTAAGCAAACAAACGATGAGCACAGGACTAATAAAATTACATGACTAGCTAAACCCAGGCAGAGGTAGAGCTAGCCAAAGGGGGGGAGGCTGTTGGCTGAAGGGTCAGCATGCAGAGATATCCCGTTGTGTTTGATTGTGCGCAATTGTTTCAGAGCGCTGCAATTACGCAACTCGCCCCTAAAAACCTTACAACTGACCGCTGGCCAGGCTACAGCTAACAATATATATAATTTACAGCGCTTTTGTGTAGCGAGGCGTGAATTTTTTCGACAAACTGAACTTGGTTGATTTTTGAAAAATTTTTAAACGCATTTGTTTGGCTGCGTAATTAAATGCAATTTTCCGTGTCGCTCGAAATGATTTTGCTATTTCAATTTGTCCGGCGACCGCAGCGGCTGGAGGCAGGCGCCTGGTCAGTGGCTACGGCGACTGCGCAGCTGCCAAGAAGTCAGCGCGTGCGCGCAGCAGGATTCCAGCAGCAGCAGCAGCAGCGGTTGGTCCTGGCCAGTTAAAGGATATTTTTATTTTTGTTTTTGATTCATGTTTTTCGACAATTTTCACCTTTTGAGTGGCAATTGCAATGGCATTGGGTTGTTTTTACAAAAAGGATTAAGTGAAAAGCATAGCGGTTACCCTTACTCCTTTATATCCTGCATCCTTTGTCCTTAAGCAATTTAGCGTAAAACTCAGCGACCATAGATTGTCATATATATATGTACATATATATATAGGGATATTTTTTCTTTTTTTTTTTGGTTTTTTTGTATAGAATTTAGGCATTTATCAATTGTTTTTTTTTTATCTGGTGGTGAAAGTGACAAATTTTTTCGTTGCCTTTTTTTGAAGATTTATTGCTTCACATTGCATTCACTTTTCAAGTGGTTGAGTGGTTGTACGTTGTGTGTGGTGCATGCCACAAGGGTTGACAGTCGAGGGGCGTTTCCCAATTGATCAAATCATCTGAGATTTATGGCACTGAAATCGAAAGAGTGTTAGAGCTTATATAGCTGATATACTATGCCGATGTCTAAGGTAGCTCAACAGCTGCGATTTTGGCTTAGGTTTAGTTGTTTGCTAGAAACTTGTATTTATTTACAAAATAATACAAAAGTCAATATTAATAGAATATACTTATGTAAAAAGTAGAAGGTAAATAAAGTTAAAAAAGAGTAAATCTCCTATTTGTTATATCTCCCACATCCACATCTTCTAGCATCACACACACACATACATAAAAAACTTATTTCATAAACATTTCTCTTGCTAGGCCTAGTTTCCATACAATCTATTCACAATGGTTTGTGTCGTGACGCTTAATGCTAATTCACTGTGAACTCTTGTAGCTCTGCATAGCAGCAATTAATTTCGATTTCCTGCTGTTTTGGCAATCATTTAGCCAATTTCAAATAACCTTTCAAAAATAAACAACAACAGTTCCAAAATGCAGCAGCAGCTGCTGCTCACCTGCTCACCAAACTCACCTGTGCTTCAAGTGCCATTGGGGACGGGGGGTCCGCATGGTCAATGCCACAGCTTGTTAGCTGTCCGGGGTTCGAGCTCCGCTGGCCATTGGCTATTTTCACAGTGGCAAAAAAGAAAAAACCAAAAACGATAACAAAAAGCAACAACAATGTGACTATACCCTGGACAGATGCTGAAATATAGGGTATTATCAGCTAACTTTGGAGAGCTTGTGTAACTGACAGAGGGGAGCCTTTTCGTAAGGATATATATAATTGTCCGTCTAATGTATGTGCCTCTGGGCTATTTTGTATATTTATCTCTCTTTATATTCGTATATGTCTCTCTGTCTATTTTCCTGTATTCCACTCTATATTTTGTGTCTCAATAATTTCGAAACTCTATGAAACAGAGAGTCCTTATAGATACTTGTCTCTTGCCTCATGTTTCTGTTTCTAGTCCCTGTCCTCATATCTCGCCCTTTCTATCTTTCTCTCTCTATCTCTCTCTCTCTATCTCTCTGTGCATGTCTCTTTCTTTTACATTTTTTCTGCTTCTTTTTGTGCGCTCTCTTGTGTCTCTTGTCTTCTATTTTTTCTCCTCAGTGTTTTGCCATTTCCTTTTTGTCTCTCTCTCTCTGTCTTCATCCCCTGTCTCTGTCTATATGTATATATCTATCTGATGTTTTCAGTCTTTCTCTACAGGGCATTTGCTAGTCAGTCATTTCATGTATATGTTTTGTGTTTGTCTATCTGTTAATTTTTTTTTTTTTTTTTTTTTTTGCTGTCCAACCGTTTTTCCGCCATTCAAAATTATTCTGGCATGAAAATTAAAAAACATGTTCTCTGGAAATTCAATATGCGTGTGCACTGGACGCACCAGAAACAACAGCAGCAACGGCAACAGCATCGACAACAAAAACAGCAGCAACTGAGAATTGTCATTCGTTCAGTTATTCATTTGCTCACTCTGCGAGTCAAACACTCGTTCAGGCACTCACTCACTTATTCATTCGATGCACAACAAATTGCTTGCCAACAGCTTTTTTTTAAAGCGACAATATGTTGTTGTTGTTGTTGTTGTTGTTGTTGCTATTAACAATCATGTTGCTAGCTTAATTAAAAAAATCTGCCATTGGCCATTGGCAAATGCTGAACAAGCCAAAGCGAAATTAGCCTCAAGTGCTTTTTTATGACATGCTGTGCGCCTGCGCAGCGCCATCAGCAGCAGCAGCAGTAGAAGAGCGTGCGAGCGAGGTGGCAATAGTGCCCAGCCCTTTTTATCCCTTTTTATCGAGTGACCTCTGTACGGGCAGGCCTGTTGACCCCCCAACGGACAAGGGCCGGGTGTGCATGTGCGTGTGCGTGTGCATCGGGTGGTTCGGCGGTTCAACTCGACTTTGCTTGTTGTTTGACAATTTTTATGTTGTTTTGCCTGGCTAAAACTCAAGTGTTTGCCTGTCAAGCCGGGGCGGAGGAGGAGAGGATATTTTATAGATGTTTTCCAATATTTTATGTGTTTTTTTATGGATATATAAAATACATATATGGCATTTACAAACATATAAAAGGTAGTTCATGCTTAACTGATATTTTAATGCTTAACTGCTTGTCAAATCACCTAAATGTTCTGTTCAAATTATCATTTAGCTTTAGAAAAATATCTACAAAATTAGTTAATCTATTCACATTTTAAAACTTTTCACACGACAATCAAACATGCAAATTTTATTTGATTTATATATATTCCATTTGTTTTTCTCTTTTCTTAAATTGACATAGCTTGAATAAAGCTGCAAATTTTTATCACATTTTTAAACCGATTTTCAAACATTGTAAATAGCTCAAACATGCAAATTTACTGTGATTTATATTAATATTATTTATCTCGAATATTTCTCAGCTTGACAAACATTAAAATGCGCTGTCAAATTTGATTTGTTTGAATCAGCTTCTTAATTATTGAATTCACATTAGGTTGATTGGCTCGAGGCCTGCTTTTTGCTCATAAATAACCAATCGACAACAAATTATATTTTAATATGCAGATATATATCTCTTACTTTTACTTAGCTTGACACTCAATTTAATATGAATTATTCAATTTAAATTTTTGCTTAAATTTTTCTTATTTTTTTCTTTAGTGTGAGTAAACATTGCTTATAATTATACGTTAGTTATTAGTTGGTAAAACAGCTAAACAGTGTTGAGAAACAGGGAAAGAAGACGCCAATAGTAAGTACAATATCATGTACTAACCAGTGTTGGTAAACTAAATGCTACTCGGTTGCTCGTTCAGACTACTTTAAAATTACATTTAAATTGGCATTTAAAATTTTTGATGCATGTCTTGCTTTACTAAATTTACTTTATCAATATGAATTTCTGAAATTATTTACACTCTTGCACTTCCTCCTGCTGCTCCATTTAAAATTGTCTTCATTATATGACATCATCGAAGTTATTTATTTATTTTTTCAATACGAAATTGTTTGCTCAATTTGATGTGTCGAACAAAAACTTTCTTTTGTGCGCTGCGCCGCATGCTGTGCAATTATGTGGAAGAGACACGCATGATATACACACACTCACACACACACACACACACATGCGCACACTCACACACACACACACACACTCCATTCAGACACTCACGCACAACAAGCTTCAATAATTTGCTTTGATAGACATATCAAGTGTCCTCAGTCTACATACAACAAGATTATCAACATCATCATCATCATCATCATACATATATGATGATATTTAATATGAATGTTCATTAACAACAATTCGTCGTCTTTGGCGCACTTTTACCAACCGACTCAATTTGAATCATCGTCAATTTCGCTGTCAAATCGTCTGGCAATGGACCCAGCTCTAGCTCCAGGTGACATTTGCGACTCGATTTTTGTCTTCAATTGAATTTCAATTTCAATGCACGTGCAAACGATTAATTTTAGTTTAATTTCTCCTCTTTTTTATGCTCTCTCCCATTTTTTTATTGATAGTCCTTATCTGTGCGGCTCTGCCCTGCCTGACAGGGGCAACAATTTCCTCGCGCTGACATTTTCATTTTAATGCTTCTTTTTTTTTTTGTAATCCTGTGCGTGTTTTTTATTTCGCACAGGTATCCTGCGGTGCGCGTTGATTGTCTCGCTTTCAATTTCTTCAGCTCGCTTTTTTTTTACAATTTACAATTTTTGCGGTTTTGTCATTCGGCAAGCGGATGAGTGCGCCTGGCACCTGGGGTGCTTCAATAAAGCGCAGCGCGCCAATCTCTGGCAATCGCCTACCTTTCCGGCGTAATTAAAACACGATAATTGTCAGATGTGGTTTATAGAAAGGTGCCACAAAAAAAGACAACGTGCGAGGAGAGAGCAGGCCAAATTGGCTTTGCGCTTCAATTTCGATAGTATGACAATATAAATAAATAATTTATTCTTTTCACAGGTTTTACGCATAGTGAAATGTCGTTAAGCCTGAGAAGCTTATGAGTTTTATTTGCGGAGAGATTTTAATTTTGTATGTTTTTTATATAAATTTACAAATTTTACCTAACTTAAAAATAAAAATGATTGACAGAATATGGGTAATAATGAGAGTATTTATAATATAAATATAATATGAAATATATTATAGAATCAAATTATAAAAAAAATATATATTAAAATTCATCTACAAAAAAATAAATACACTGTAAAAACTTTATAATATATTTTCTTGGCATTTTGCATTTTATTAGAATTTTGTAGTTAACGAAATATTTATTTCTAGAACAAAAAGTTTTTGATATTTTTATTAATTTTTTTATTTTAATTTTTTGCTAAAGAATATTTTTTTATATTAATTTTTTGCTGAAATATATATTGTTATTTTTCTCTATTTTCCATCATTTTCTGCCATTATCATTGCAATTTCCATTCGATTTTGCGTATAATTTTAGATATTTCACTTAAGGCCTACGAAAAGAAAAAACCCATTTCATTATCATACAAAATCCGTTTCGGATTAGTTTCACTTTAATGGTGAGTTTTGGCGATTTTCGCGCTTTAGCCTAACCTCAAATTGCGCATTGCAGTCGATGCCCCGCCCACCACAATCCTACCCGCCCGCCACGCACATGGCGTGCAAATCCTGACAATTATGCGGGTTTTAAAACGATTGCCAAACAAGCGATGCGACGCTTGGCTCGGCTTGGCTACGTCGGGGCTGGTCTGCTGCCCGCCTCAAACTCTGCCCTTTGGCTATTTGCGTAACTCTTCTGGATGTCTACTCTGATATTAAATGGAATTGCCATGTACATTACAGTTTCACGGCTGAGCTCAGCGGCCACACCTCGACATCATCATCGGCATCATACAGCGAGCCTCAGCATCCGCCTCGAGGCCGCCTTTTGACAGCAGCGGGCGAGCGGACCAACTGGCGGACGAACGGACGGGCGGACCTTCGAGCGGTTGGTCGCGCGTCCAGCCTATAAATGCAATCAACCACTCGACGAACAACTGAGCAGCTACAAAAAAATCCTTTTTTTTTTATTTTACTTTAAACAAAAACGTGGATTGCTTCCAAGTGCTCATATGCATGTGTTCTAGTGCCAGCCTGGGTGTCTGTACAATTGCAACAGACTCTGAGGGTATCGGAGGGGGAGTTGAGCTAGATAGAAAGGTTTGCCTAGGCAAGGCTTGAGCTAAATTCTTTTTGTTATCTATACAAGCATTTAGATTTAAACTTGATAAGAAGTAGTTTGTTTACATTATAATTTTTTTTATAAAAAATTGTTTTTGTATATTATAAAAACAAAAAAAAAAACAAAAAAATGTTTTTTTGTACTTATATACTTCTTTGATATTCAAAGTTAAGCTACGAAAATATCTAACAATAATTAAAAATAAACTATTTTATATGATATGAAGAGAACAAATTAAATTGTTAATTATAACTTAAGTTTTATTATTATTATTATTTTTCTTTTAACAAATTAATTTGTTAATCATAAATAAAAAGTATAAAAAAATAAGAAATGAATAAAAACAGAGATAAATTGATTAATTTCTTTTTTTATAAAGTTTTTTAGTAAAAAATAATGAATTAATACATAACTTTATTCAAACCTAGATAAATTTTTTGTTTGTTTATTTTATTCTATTTTTTTTTTTTATTAATTTTAAAATTATTATATACCTTGACAGAAATGAATAAACAAAAATAAATATTTAAATAAATTGTTATGCTCCTTAAATATTTGTACCCAGAGCATAATCTCTGCATATGTTAAGTTGGTTCTGTTTGCTGGATCATTAAATTTAAGCTATGCTCTCTAGCTTCATCTTCGCACATACATATCTAGAGTAAGTGTATAACAAGTTCGTTCAGCTCGTGTCTCTACAGTACCTTTGCTTGTTTTTCAAGTGCAGCCTCTTGAACACTGAGCACTGCACAGTCGGCAGAGTGGGTCTGTCGAGCGGGCGGGCGGGCGGCGGCACACACACACATCGAGGCCGAGTGGTGGCAGCGCGGCAACCCTTTCTGCCGCCCCAGCCAGCCAGCATCCTTTTATGCATGCTCTTGGCTTAGATGCTGTAGCTGTAGCTGTTGGCGTAATTTATGCAAATTAAAGCGCACTCCATTTCGCGCCATCGGAAATATTTCCGTTTTTTTGATGTTTGTTTGATTTGGTTGTTTGTTGTTGTTGCGCAGGCGCAGCTCGTGTGCATTGTTGTTGCTGTTGTTGGAGCGACAACAATTGTTAATTGTTACGTTTTGAAAGAATTGTGCACAACGTGCAACGTGCCCTTGCGGCTATAAATTGCCGTTAATTGACGGCTGCAACATGCACGAATATCCCTGTCCAGTCACTCTCTCACTCACTGACTCACTCTCTCTCTCCCTCTTTATCCATTATCAAAGCTGCAATTTAATAAAAATCTGATCTTATCTTAAGTTTTGCGCAGTTTCTTCTCTTCATTTTGGGCCTGTCAAAATATGACAACAATTTTATAGAAAACCTCTGAAATTTTCAAGCACCAACACGAGATCGTCATCATCACAAAAGATCATCATCTGGGTGCCATGTGTTTGGTCTTTAATCTCTAATGCGGCACTTCAGATTTTTCGGGTTCGGGTCAAAGTGTTTCAATTTGAGCGCAGATTTTAGCACGGATGCTGTCGCCGCATCCCCTCGCATCAACTAAATCTTCATGTTTGTTGTTGTTGATTTTTTTCAAAAACGTTTTTAATGTGGAAATGTCACAAAATATCAGGCGATGCACGCGAAACGGGTTCACATTTGAATGACAATTGAAGGGCTGCTGGTCCAGCCTAGATTCAAAATAAAGTCTAAAAAAAAAACAAAAAACAAAAAACGAATCCTAAACGTTGATGAGCTTGTAATGCCTCTCGATGTTTTGGTGGATTGGCGGGTTGTCGAGCCCTTAGATTGGGGGTTGTGTTTATTGTGCAGCTGTCCAGGCTGAAGCAGCTATTGTTGTTGTTGCTGTTATCAGTTGTTGCTGTTGTTGTTGTAGCTCATGTTTTGCCTGTCTGAG
Organism: Drosophila mulleri; assembly: GCA_035047565.1. Lineage (NCBI taxonomy): Eukaryota > Metazoa > Arthropoda > Insecta > Diptera > Drosophilidae > Drosophila > Drosophila mulleri. The sequence goes on from JAWNPK010000012.1 coordinate 6,995,970, forward strand.
GTTTACTTTGCATCTCTGCGGGGCGTGTCCATGTGGCTGCTCACTTTTTGTGGCCCAACTTTGCCTTTGATGCTAAGCTGACGTTTGCTCTATGCAATTTTGCATGCTACATTTAACAATTCAACAGAGATACAAAAAATATTAAAAAAGGGCTTCAATTTAGATATAAAACTGATGAGTTGCTCACTAGCAATTAGAATACTGTAACAACTTACTAAGGGCCAGTTTGTGGTGCAACAGTTTTTATGAATTCTTTATCTTTATTTCAGCTGTTTTATTGTAGGATAATGCAGGTATGCTTTAAATACTGCGACTGTTTCAGCACATTAATATTCCATAATTATGCCAGCTTTTATATATATATATATTCCCATCTATGCACAACGATTTGTGCGTGTCTCAAGTTGGCTTAAGTCTTAAGTACATTCTCTCACTCCATCCTTCCCTCAGAAAGTATTCGCTTTCATATATATTTTTATTTTTTCAAGGCTAGGCCTGCTCTTTTCATCCAACATTAACTTGTATTACACAGTACTATTAGAATCTGTAAATAATCCAAGGGGAGTTGACACATTCATAGAGTGCCTGAATAAGGAGTTTTGACTTACGAGATCTAACTAAAGAAATTCCATTTCAGAGTTCTTCATTCCGGGACTTTCGAAGGATGTTTCTGATTAAGGAATTCCGATTATGCAGTTGTGTTTACGGAGTTTAGATCATCGGTCTTAAGAGCTTTGACTTAGGAGCTTTGACTTAGGAGCTCTAAGGATTTGTGGGTTATGACTTCTGACTCTGCTTGTCTCATTTAGGAGCACTGACCATGAGATCTAATAAATAAGTTAATAATGTACGACTTTAGACGAAGTATTTCGTTTTATGGATTTCAGATTTCTCAACTATAAGTCTTAGAAAACATTCTTAATGCCTGAATCAATTGTATGATAATTATCTGTAGTATTCACTAAGGCGATTCGTAGCTTTTTTTCGTATTTTCTTTATTTAATTTAACAAAGCCTAGAAATCACTTCAGCTGCAGTTGCTGCTCATGTTGTGTGTTGTGTGTGGGCTTCCTTTGTTCTGGACCTCTGCATAAACACTCAAATGCTTTTGATATGTCTAGGCAATGTGCGTCTGCTCTGCTCTGCTCTACTCTGTATGTCTTTGTCGCTTTTATCTTAATTACAAAAATGCTAAGCTCGCGCAATGCCCGCACTGATGGCAAAGAAACGGAGTCATTTGCAATGCGGAAATGCGACAGTTCCGTCGCACCACGAAGTTAGACGACGTCAGGACTCGCCAACGTTTTAGTCCTTAAATGCGATTGCAGTTGCTTGCGTTGACGCTGACGCTTTAAGTGTCGCATATTCCAGGGCCAACAAGCAGCCAGCTGCAGCTGCAGCTTGATATGCGTGTGTGTGTGTGTGTGTATGTGTTTGTATGTGTGCCGTGTCTGCTGGCCTGCCACTTGTCAAGCACTGCACCGTGGGTCTAATATATAGACCCCATTATTCACAAAACTCACAGCGCAGCAACTAAATTAAATGAATTTATTTAACCGAGTTAAGCTAGTGAAAGCTCGGGAAACAAAAGACAATGTCTGTTTATGGCAGAGTTTTGAAAACAACAAATAAGTTTACATAAATCATATCATGAGCTGTGGAGCTGAGAGATAGTTTGGCTTGAAATGAAACGAAGTCAGATTTAAATATATAATTTTGGTATAAATAGCTCAGGATTTTATTTCAGATGAGTAAATAGGCGCACCTGAATTTTTAGTTATCCCTGAGCTGTTGTATAATAATGTCAAGTAATGACAGAAAAATTCCATTACTAGGAATTGACTGAAGGCGGAGTCTTGTATTAGTTAAGTTTTTCATATATACATATGTATGTATATAATGAAAAATATTTAATACTAAATATAATATATTAAAAAAAAAAACTGTATATTCTATATACTAAACGAACTTTTCTTCTTCATTACCCTTAAAATATTACTCAAATGATATTAAGTTTGTTCTTATTCTAATCTATGTTCAAATCAAAGCTCACTTCTTCTTGCTTCTTATTGTTTTATACTAACTTGAAAATCTCACTTATCCTTTAGCCTAAGCTTCAATTGGAATCAATTTTAGCCCCAGTGTTTACCATACCTGAACCACTGTGCCTTCTTGTTTACATCGCGCTGCTCAAAATGCCGACACATTTTAATTTTCACTTGCCGCTGTCCAGAGTTCACGGCTGTCCTTTCAGCTACCAAGTGCAATTATACTAAACAGCAACAAAGTACTGAAATGAAAAGGTAGAAAAAATTCAAATTATAATAATAATTATTATTGTATGCCGCGCTGAGCACCTCGCACAGTCCTTTGCAGCCCTCGCAGTCCTTTGCCAATATTCAAGTCTGAATTATTTTTCTGTTATTCGTTATTGTTGAGCATGAAAACAGTTTTGGCTAATACTACTGCGCCACTCACAACAAATGCAGCCAAACAATGCAAACAACCACAACAACAGCAATTGAAAAGTAATCGAAAATAAATACTGCGTGCTACGACAACAACAACAACAACAATGGCAGCTCTGTGCATTGGTTAAGTAAACAAAGTTGCAATTTCTGCAACAATAAATACAAAAGAAAATAGAAAAGTGGAAAATGTTGTGGGTAGCATAGCGGGAAAAGCCGCGCGTGTAAAAATCGAAAATGCATCAGAAATTCAAGCAACCCACGTGCCACGAGCCACCGCCTCGAGCCCCGCGTCCCGAATGCACGTCCCGCATCCCAGACCCCGACCCAGACCAAGTGTCGACATATTTACCTACATTTCTCTATTTGCCTTGTCCCGTGGCCGTGGTGCTCGTCCTGGTCTCGTCCTGTTACCCTGACTTGGGCTTCACGCTTCGAGCTGTTGGATATATATAAATTTTTTTCTTTTATTTTTTTTTTTCTGCTGCTCCCTGGAACTCAGCTCTGTTTGTCCGCCTTGGGCTGTGCCCGCTGCAGCTCTTGCGTGTTGCCTTCTGGTTAACTGAACTCTTGTTTTCCTTAGCCTGCAAAGGGATGGGGGCAGGTGTCTATGTCTAGGTGGCTGCTCTGCTCTGCTTCAGAATCCGGTTGCATGTTGTTCGTAACGCATTCAATTTGAAGTTTTATGCGTGCAGCTACTTAGCAGCAACAGGGAAACCACAACAACAGCAACTGAAACAACAACGAGGAGCAACAACAATGTCTTGTGATTGAAAATTAAATTGAATTCTAACTGACAAAGCTATAAATCGGAAGTGTGTGTGCGCAAAAAGTTTCCCCAGAATGCACTCGTTTAGATTAGCTTGAGCTGTCCCATTTAAGATATAGAATTTCTAACTCCAATACTTTTTTTCGACATTTCGGACAGGTATTTGTGATCGATACAATGGGGTTGGGGAGGGAGGCATGCAACTAAGGGCTGGCAAGGCAGATGGTGAAGAGATGGAGGGGAGCAGGAGGAGAATTAGCTAAAAACTTGTTCGCTTTGAGTTAATCACAGGGAAAAGTCAGGCATTTGCTAAGGTATGAAATTATTCAAGGAATGTCAGTCCAAATAAATATGTATGAACTATCGTATAACAAGAACTTAGGAATTTATAATATCAGACTTTAAGCTATTTGTAGACCTTTACTTATTTTTACATTTTAAGTGTTTTGTCTGTCTTCTCGACTTGAAAATAGAACCGACCCTAGGCTGATCTGAAAGCTCTCTCTCATCTCTCAGTTATTTCTTCCAGTCGTGTACTTTATTTGTTTTACGGCAAAGTCAGAATTTACCTAGATAGGAAATAATTAAAGAAAATCTAACCGATGAACCTTGCAATTGTCTAAATATCAAGTAAAGTATAAAGTATTTGACAGCTTGTGTTATGGGCCTATTTTGAAGCAGAAAATTTTCTACAATTTGCTATATTTAAGACAAATAGGGAACAGAATAGAATCTTAATATCTCTAAAAAGAAACTTTGATTTATTTTGATTTTGGCCTTACCTTATTTATTATATTTTTTTAATCAATTTTTTATTTAATATTTCTATTGTATTTTAATGATGAATTATATATAGATTATTGTCAGACACATCAATGGAATTTCAATTTTTATACCTTTTACTTTTCACATTATCTTAAAAGTTTCACTTATACTTAACACTTTAATATTTTAATTCTGCTATTTTGTAAGCTTTTCACTATCAGAATTTAGTTTACAATTCGCTCCGTTGTGCGCTTCTCATGTTGTTTATTTTCTCAACTAACTAGCACTCATATGCATTTGCCCATAACTTAATGAATGCGGCTTTTGTCTATGCCATTTGCTGCATTTGCTAGAGTAAACACATATCGATTGCCCACAGCTAGTCCAGGCACATTCTGTGGCTTAACCAAGCCGGCTAAGCTGCTCTATTGTGTTTACTCAGCTGAGTGCCTTGTTTTGCATATATTGGCAACAATGGCAAATGGCCAACCAAATGCAAATGCATTTAAAGCGGCCTGATAGCAATAATTCTGCTTTAGTTAAACTGTTTATGGAAGATAGCCTGAATAGCTGAGATTCTGAGGCAGATATAAGATGTATATCATTTACATTTACATTTTTATATAATGGAGAAAATGTAGTTTATTTACAGCTCGGAAGTACGTTAAAGCCTGACCAGGATTCACATTTGGCATTTGAATTTATTCATCATTCAAACTTATCCAAACCTCAAACGCTTTAACCAAAGTCAACCTTCGGTTTATTATATTCGAAAATATATTTCATATACTCGTATAGCTGAGAGTGTTCAATAACATCATTATTAACATCCTCGACCGCATATTGTTAAGCAGTGACATCTTATTCAAAAATGTTTCAAGTTTGAACTCCCATTTTCTACAAAAGATTTCTCTGACTTCTTGAATATATATACATTATATATATATACTATAATATGTATGTACTATATACTATTTAATATATACTATAAATAATTCAAATTTCATTTTCTTTACCAGCAACGGAATATCCTTAATTAAGGCCAAGTCCGTTTTACCATATCACAAATCTAATTAGTATAGGACTCTCTAAGTAATAACAGTTAGTTCACAGTGTCAGCTACTTGTTAAACTATGCATTAACTCTAATATGCGCTTTGTAGGCCAGCCATTCGAAATGCAGGCAAGTGACACAAGCTGGGAATGCTCACGCCTAAGCTCAGGTATAAATGTACATAGCTGGGCAGGCTAAATGATTTATGTGTGTGTGTGGATGTTGGTAATATAAGAGTTGCGAGTGCTCAGCCTGCATCTCTCACTCCCCTTCTATGCAAATGATGAATGGATTCCAGCAAATGCTCAGCTGCCCAAAAAGGTGCGTAACCCTTTGGCCAACCCCTTTCCCTTTGGCTGTCCCGTTGAGGGGTTGTTGTTTTTACCGTTTTGCTTAGCTAATCAATGCGCTGCATACGAAATAGTGCAGGAAAAAAACGATACAATTTTCTATACATTTTTTCACTTAATTTTTATTTGTTTTTCTAGCTGATAACAAAAGTGGAAAAATTCGATGTGCGAGCTCATTAAAAATGCAAATTATGCAAAAACCACTTGAATGTGTAAACACGGAGCATTATGAGTGCGCGTCGAGTGCATTCGATAACGATAACTACGAAATGCTATCGAGCTATTGAGGCAGGCCCTCGAGGATTCTCAACTGGCAACTGTACCCGCTGGAACTAGTTCTGTTCACTAATTACGCTTAGCACGTAAATCCTATTAAGTCCACACGCAACTGACGAACACACTTCACAATCCCTGCCCAAAGGTAACCTTTTGTTTTAATTCAATTTCCGTCGCCGTCGCCGTCGCCGTCGCCGTCGCCGTCGCCGTCGCCGTCGCCAGCCCAGCGGCTGTTGACGTCCGCTGACCGCTGGTCACACGTCACTCATTGAGATCAGGGTAGAGCGAGCTGGCGAACCGGTTAGCGGTTGCCCATGCTGAGATGCATATAAACCTATCCCAATGCCGGACAGGGCTGGCGGCTTATCGGCCCTGGGGAATCTTCGTGGGACGCCGTGTAATTGTCGGCCAATGTTAATTGAACAATTTTCTCCGAGCCGAACAGTTTTTTGATTGACATTATCGCGTGGGCGCGATATGGATCGGGGCATCGAGCCATGAGATATGAACTCTTGTCGAGACAGTTGGTCGACAGGCCTTCCATGAACTGTCAGCCACATGAACCGTTAATTTAACCAGCACACAAGCGTGGCTAGCAGACAGGGCGAGGGGTAGCAACCCCTAGCAATGGAACCAACTGAACAAAAAAATTGAAACCCTTCTGTTCCATCTTCAGTATGTGCAATTTTTCAATATAGTGAAATTTCCAAATTTTGCACGCTTTCGAAATTATAATTAAATTATTACGGAACGTGCCAGCCCCTTGCTCCCATTGCCCTAGTTGCACTACTCAGCCATTGTTTACCTTTCTGCACGGCCGCGAGGCGGCATTCAAATGTTTTGTCATAAATTTGCATGGCACAATGGGAAAATTCTCGGCCGACCTAGACCCGATTTTCCTGGAGCCGAAATTATAGATTTGTTTTGTTATGTTTCTCATTTCTTTCATTTTTATTTTGTATTTTTTCGGGTTCGGCTAATAAATAGATTTCGCTGAGGAAATATTTGAGCTGTCATAATTTGCGCAATCATAATTTTCGCATTTTACTATGGGGCGTGGCTGTGACCCCGGCAGGGGGTAAGTGAGCAGCTGCCAAGGGCCACATTTTTTTTATTTTTTTTGCTATGCTTAATTAGCCAACAGCCAGACTTCTTCTATGAAACATGACTCGGCATTTGCACATCATCTGCTAAAGAGATGAGATGATGTATTTACTTACATATATCGTATAATTAGTAAAAGCTTTTAGTTACGCCAAAACGCAATAATCAATGTGTTAATACCAGAATTCGAAAAGCCAAACAATATATTGACTTAGCCCATTAGCTATGTTTTAAGCCAAGATAATACCTAATTATGGGCACACTTTTTTTTGTTTTTGGGGCTTTTAATGATATCCAAACTGAAATCCGTTTCGGCTTGGTCCACAATGTGCTTTGAGTGAGCCGCCAAAGCAAATAAAACAAATTTAAAAGACTTAATTAACTAGCTGGCCAACACAGAAAACAAAAGACGCTACTCAAAAATTGTTGTTACGGCTATTCATTACATAAAGCAGAGCAAACAGATCACAAAATGTGGGATCGAGCTCCCAAAACATTTCACTTTAATTTGCTCAACAACGAAAACTCGATTTTGTTTATTGGAGCACGAGCTGAAGTTGTTGTTGTTGTTGTTGTTGATGATGATGTGTGTGTGTGTGGGCTGTTGTTTAAGCGGAAGAGGAGCCAGGGAGCATTTAGCTTTACCTATTTTGGGTGCCCAATAAATTGTCAAATTACCCGAAATGTGTGCAGACACTTTTGCGCAACATTTGTGGGCCGCAAATGTCGCTGGTGGCTCCCGGAGAGGCTTCATTGCGACTTCTCATAAATATTCGATTCAAATGCAAAAGCGAAAAGCGAAAAGCGTAGAAAAATGTTTATTTATGCCGCATATATAACCATTATAATCAAATTAATACACTCACTAAGTGCAATCAAAATAACATAAATAACTTTTCGGCTACGTTGCTAACTCTGAAGACTGCAAAAAGAGTTATGTGTTTATAATTTTGACTTAAGAATGCGCTACCTCCGAGACGAGCGGTAGGGCGTTTAAATTCGAGCTGTGAATCGCAAAAGTAAAATTGGCAAAAATTAAAAAAAAAAATTAAATATAATAATATAATATTATTTGTCAAGAAAGGAAACTCTGAAAAAGAGTGGCATATGAAAATAAAACGAATCTATGCTATTAATACCTATATAGAAATATCAGAGAAAGTTGAATTTAAGAATGGTAAAAAATTCTTATCAGGAATATTTAATGTTTGCTCTGCCTCTAATATATGATCGCTCTCTTTAAAATGCTGTAAAAAATATCTATTTATATGTATATATTATCTAATTTTGCAAACAAGTTTAAGTCCAAGTCAAGGCCTCTTCAGAATGTAAAGAAGATAATATAAATTTTTTGGTAAAGTCAAAGATCATTTCGTCGCCTTGTACGCAACTTAAGTGATTAATGTGTTTTTAATAAACTCAATTTATTCTAGCGATAATAATCTTTAGTCAGTTTAGAATGGATTAAAGTATATATGATTTTTTAAATTATTCAAGTACAGCTGTTAATTGGGTTATGAATGCTGAAAAGAAGAATATATGAATATATTTTTAAAGTTGATATAAATGAATATTAATGCCTTTTCTATCTGGAATTCATTGTCTATCTTTCGCTGCTATTCTTATAAAAATATTCTATTCTTTCTTCTACTATATATTTCATAAAGCATTGATTTGTAGATAAACGCAGTTTCGGCCTGGACCGAATCTTTTCAAATCTCTTCGATTTTGTTTTCAATTTTTTTTTTTTTTTTATTTTATGACGCGTGCGGCAATTTGATGACGCTGCCATTTACAGCCATCCGCATCAGCAACAGCGGCAGCAACAGCAGCAACATCGACAGCAACATTAACAGCAGCAGCAACAGCAACAGCATCATGAACGATGAAGTCAACCCACGCACAACAGGAAGACATTTTGGCCATATAGTGGCACGCATTGCTCTGCATTGGAGAGTTGTTTGGTTTTTTGGCAACATTAAAATGAATTAAAGCAATTGCAGCAGCAACATTAACAACAGCAACAGCAGCCGCCGCAGCAGCAGCAGCAACAACTTTCATGTGTGGTACAAGCGCTTGTTGTTGGTGTTGTTATGGTTGCTGGTGTTGTTGTTGCCGCTGTTTTGGCAGCAATTAATCGGCATTAAAATTTATAACGCCATGATAATTAATGGTCTGCTAATATGCCATAAAATTAGTTTGCTTGCAACGTTCAATTAAGGATTACTTGTAACAGACTGTATCTATTTATCTTTCTAAATAGCATGAGTGTGTGCAAGTGTGCGTGTGTGTGCGTGTATGTGTGTATTACTTCCTCAATGGCATAAATCAAAATGCTTATCACGCAGTTATGAGTGCGACGACGGCAGCAAAAGACTGACTCAGCAGCAGCAGCAGCAACAGCAACGGCAGCAACGGCAGCTTCAGCTCCTGTTGCCAGCCTCCGCAGCCTCACAGCGATTGAGAATGTGAATGTGACGTGTAATTGCATAACCTGCCCAACTAGAGAGGGGCACTGCTTGAGGCTGCTGCCAAGCGTTAAAGGTCAAGAGGAAGCGCCATAATTCGCCATATTGTGTTCAATTTGATTGCAGCAGCCGCTGGCCGCAGGGGCCGCACCTAATGCCTCCCTTTGCCTGTGGCCCGCCAACAGCCGTCATGAATTGAGCAACACGTCAAGAAGGAGAGGTGGCGCGGGCGGGGCGGAGCGGTGCGGGCAGGTGGACGCGAATCTAAAGTCAATAACGAGCCAGCAGGAAGTCAAGTCCTCGCAAGAAGCAAGCGACTTCCCTGGCGTCTGCAAGTCTCTCTGGTTGCCCTTATTTATGTTTATTGTTGTCGACTGCTCCTTGGTGGATAGCCCTTTTAAAATATACTCTCACTGGTAGGGGCTAGAGGGTGTTACAAATACTGCTGCACTCTTGATACATAGCTCAATATTGGCTTAAAAATTATTTACATTTTTAGTTTTTTCATTCAAATTTTGTGGCTCTTCGAAATCTGCAGATCTTAGGCCAAGTCAAATCTTTAGCCATATTTCTTTTAGGGTATTTCATGTACGTATTATGTATTTTTTTTTTTGGTATCCCATCTGCTGCTGACCTTTTGGCATGGGAGCAGCAACAAATTGCCAAGTAATACGAAACTCAGCATTGTGTATAACATTTCAAGTCGCCAGATGGAAATGCCGTCATCGTCATCATCGCCATCATCGTCAGCAGCAGCAGCAGCAACAACAACAAAAACAGCGAATAAAATCGCATTGGCTATGTCGTGTTTGGTTTAAGTTTAAGCTTTGGCTTTTTCAATTCCCGCCGCCAATATGATTTATGTAAATGCTAATGCCAAAATGTCAAGTGTGCTTGGCTTCAGTCAGACTGGAAAATTTCATCTCATTTCATTTGGCTGATGGCACTGTCGATGATGATGATGCTCTATTGTCTTCTTAAGACAATTAGCCAATTGGATTCTTTATTTTTTTTGTGATTGGGCAGGAATGGAGTGCATAGCTGTGAGCGTCGTTGAAAATAATCAAGTAGAAGGAAGAGCTTAAAAAAATACATTTTTAATTGGCCTGATTATAAATATTATTGATATTGATATTGCTCGGGAAATAGTAGTATTCCTAAATATAATATATAAATATTTTTTTAAAATAAAATATAGGTAAATATATTTAAATAATAGTTATCTTTATCTAAATAGAGCTTAGCTTAGGCTTAATGTTTCTTTTTTTTTCTATTTATTCATATTCTTCAGCTTACACAGATGGTTTGTCAATTTCAAAATAGAAAATTATATATTTAGCTTTATTAAAAATTTAAGTCTGCTTTAAAAAGCAGAGTAAAATTTCATTAAACTGCTGACATAATTCTGTTCTCATTATCTTATTATTTAATCTGCTTGCCGAAACTCAATTAGCACGGCTTCAGTTCTAAGCACTCAACTGTTAATGGCATGCCATAAAATCGTTAGGTAAATCTAAATTAAATATTGTTGAAATGTTACTCTTCTTAATGCTAAAGATGTGTCCAGTTAAAGCTCAAATATCTGACAATATATTTTAGGCAAAAAATAAATCAAATTCTTAATAGGCTTTAACTCTGAACTGGTTATGATCTCATTTATAATAAATTAGAGAATGTTTCAATTTAATAGTAGATGTTTTATTAGTGTTTTGAAAAAAAGAAAAAAAAAATAAATAAAAACAAAAGCAAATCAACTTTTTTATATGAAATTATAATTGTAGAAAATTATTTAAATTGATGATAAAAGGTTTTAGCAATGTCCGAGAGAATCAATTGAGTTTAAAAGCATACAACCCTTTTCGAGGCTTACAAAGACTGCTTCACTTTTATATTTTTGCAAGTTGTCAGAAATGAAAAATATTTTTCCTCTCTCATGCGCTGATGATTGGACTGAGCTGAAAGATCTGTTATCGTAGTTAAATTTAAAATTCGGTCTAGTAATTCTACCACAGATTTTATGACTTTGCTTTGCTCTCAGACTTTTGATATAATTCAGTTTTTAGATACGTATAGACCATCCAAATTTTCCTCAGCTTTCCCAAAGCTTAAAGGCTTGTCTAGCTTTTATTATCTTAACCCAAAAAACATTAAGACCTCCCCTCAAGTTTGCCTTGTGCTTTAAAGTCTTTACTATTTGTTCTGTCTGTGGGCCTCTAATCAGTTTTCGTGTTTATGCATTCTATAGTAGCTGCTGTCAAGGCTTCGCCTGGGCCGCCCCTTTTTGTGTCTGTTTTGGCCAATTATTTATTTACGCATTTGCCTGGCCCGGCGAGTGACTTCAAGGCTGGCATGGACTATCTAATGGCATGATAAATTAGTTTATTTGAACTTAAAATAAACTAAACGCATGCCGTAGATAAACGCTCACATGCTCCCTTTCATATTTCGACTGCACATTGATAAAGTAGAAAATTGACTTGGTTAACTTCTTGAACCGGCTGCCCTCCACTGGTCAACTGAGAAATCACAATTCTGCAGTCAGAATTGAGAATTTGGAATTTAGAATTTAGAGTTCTAGAAGCATTAATCATGAGCACATTTGACACTTTGGTGGGCACTGAGAAAACAACAAGTGAGAATGTTGCAGCTGCTTGAGCACTGACTGCATAATACTCTGCAGCCAAAAATAAGAGAGAATCGATAAGAGAAGAAGGGCGTGATAATGATAATATGCATGAACTTTTGACAAAAATTAAAAAATTATTTTTAATAATATTTCAAAAGGCTTTTTATCAATATCTATCAATATAAAGCAAAACAAATATATTTTTAATAATATTTCATAGAGCTATGATAGATATACATAGTTTATATAATCTAACTAGCAAATTCACTCAAATTTATTATGTTCGTAGTATAGGTATATATATAAATTATTTTAGTTCTATCTGATATTCTTTCATAATGAAATATATATTTATTTATATTTTAACATCTTGTTATGCAATTTATAATGTAGACAAATAAACCCCTTTTAATATTAGCGTAAAAAATCAATTATTAAAAGAAATTCTAGCTTAGAATTAATTACAAATTTTCCATATTTAATGGACTTGTATATGATATATCAGATATGCTCTATGCCGTAAATAGGCTTGATCTGTATATAGTACATATGTAGTAAACTTTACTAAGATTCTAGCTTTAGTTTAATATATTACGACGCCAGATTGGCTGTGGCCATATAAAAGTCAATCAAATAAATATACATTTGAAATTCTAGAGCAGCTGGCACTAAACGCATATACTCTCCCATTTCGATTGCTAAACGAGCATTAAAATTGATAAAGGCGTCAACTGTGGGTCGACTTGAATGCAGTTTATCAAACCGTTGTCAGGTCTACGTCTGTGTGGCACGCAGTGAGTCAGTTGCAGTTGCAGTGGCAGCTCGAGTCGGAGTCGAGTTTGTTACAGTTGGCATAGCTGAAGTAGCTGCTGCGACTGCTGTTGCAATTAAGAGAAATTGCCAAAGAGACATAAATAGAAATTAAAAGCGCAATGCGCACAAATGATATTACACCATTAAATGCGCCATTTAAGTGCAAGGCAAGACTTGGATGGCCGTTGAGTCCGACTCTGGATTTAATTACAGCAAATTGCTAGTTGTTGTTGTTGCCGCTGCCGGCCGCTAGGTGGCGTCCCCGTGCATTGGCAATGTGTTAATCCAATTTAATGTGGCCATTAGATGGCTCCCCTGACCCAATTGAAGTAACCAGACTTGAGCAAACTCTTAGTCAGTCAGTCAGTCAGTCAGTCAATCAGTCAGTCGGTCAGTGCATGAAGCGGAGGCATAATTGCGATTTGCAGCCGTTGCAAGGGGCAATGTCAAGGTAACCAGTTTTGATTACAGCTCGACGCGTGTCTTATTGTGTCTGTGTCTGTGTGTGTGTGTATGTGAGTGCCAGCATGACATAATTGGCAATGACTACCATCTCTGCACAACTAGTTGCTCGTTTTCACTGCAGGATGTCCGCCTCACAGAATTTCATAATTTTCCCAATATGCGCCGCTCGGAGGCCTGTGCCACTTGAATTGATTGATTGCCAAAGACCAAGGCGAAGTCGAAGTCGAAGCTTAAGTGAGACAGAAAGGGGTAGAGAGCGAGAGAGAGAGGGATAAAGACTGTGAGCCAAGCAATTTCCACTTGAACAGCTCCAGCATTCAAATCGTCTCGTATGTGGGTCGATTCACAATTCGCAAAGTGCAAATTTGAGCAAGACGAACATTTTGCATGCATCCCAATCAAACTGTGAGTTCTGCCAGGCAATAGCATATGATTGGGTATGCTGAATCGTTGAAGCAGAATGATAGGCTGGAAAGTGTGGGAGAGAGGTGATAGGAGATGAAAAATATATGATAGGTAAATTGAAAAAATACTAGATAACATGATATTACAAATTTGTAACTGTTTTCAAATTATTATTATATTGGACATTTTATTTTATTATTTTTTTTTAGCTTATTTCTTATTTTATTTACTTAATATAAGTATTTATTTATATTTTATTATACATTTACTTTTTATATAAATCTTTTTATTTTATTTTCTTTTTTTGTATAAGAGATTTTCCTATATAATAATGGGTTTTGTTTCGAATTTATTTATATTTTATTTTACATTTATTTTTTATATAAATATTTTTATTTTATTTTATTTTTTATAAGAGATTTTCCTACATATATAATAATGGATTTCGTTTCGAAAAATGTTTTTAAACATAAATAATCAACTATTTGTTTTTTGTATAACTTGTTTTTAGACATAAATATATTCTATTTAGTGATAAACATTTTACTATCATACAACTTTAATAATAAATTTATACAACCTTATTTTAGGTTCATTTAATTCATCAAATTTAATTTCAAATTTTCATGCTGCACAAGAAAAATAATTATAGGGAAAGTCAACGCAATTTAACTTCATTGTAATTTAAATGAACTTTGACATGAAGCTGTAAAGCAAAGATATTATGAATATGCGTGAAAATCATGGGAAATTTGTAATTAATATGTTTTTCAAAGCGCATTTAACTTGAGGCGCAACGAATTAGTGACAGCTCTCTTATGCTCCAAGCAGATGCCAATGCAACATGGAGCGCCCTATGCCCTAGCTCTCTCTCTTCTCTGTCGCTCACTTTTTCCATCCCTCTTCTTTCCTATTTGTCTGGGTGTCTATGCCACACTCCAAAGCTTCGCATCTGCTGAGAGTGTCGACGGGTAAATGGCTCCAATTTGATTTGTTTGGGTTGTTGTTGTCGGGTTTGCTGCCCCATGAGTTCCCTTGGTGCCACACCAGCCGATTATTGATGTCTGTTGTTGCTGCTGTTGTTGTTGTTGTTGCTGCGGTTGTTTGCGTTGTTAAATTGAAATTGTTTTTGGGGTCTTGGGGCTGGCAGGCGCCCATGCATATTGTAAATTGTAAATTGTCTTTTATCAATTTGAAGTGCTAGGCGGATTATTTATGCAACTTGCCATGCATAGTTCCAATAGATAAAGTGCATGGCTTACGACTTGACTGGCTCGCACTTGGCTTGACTCGACGCAACTTGACTTGGTGTGGCTTGACTTCGACTTGGGTCTGGGTTCGCCTTGTATTCGTCGTGTGTTCACATGGCTCGCAATGTGCGTGTTTTTTGGGTCAATTTGGGCTTAAATTACGCCAGCGATTGGCGATTTGCTGAAATATTTAAATGATCGCAGGCGTCGCTGACAACTTCATTACGAACTCGGCCGAACAACTCCCAGTTGGCCATGCAGTGGCAAATGCAGTTGCAGCTCTATTGATTCATAAATGCATACAAACAACAAAATTAGTGCACACAATGGCCCAGGATTAAAATGAGAAGCTATCCCATCGCACACAATAGGTCTGCAATCAGCGAGCAGGGACCTGTGTGGCCCTTGCTCCCGCCCTCCCTCGCTCGCCCTAATTGCATGCCCTTTGTGTGCGGCTGCTGCTGCTGCTGCTGGAAGGGGGGTGGGCGTGTGAGCGGGCGTAATGTTTTTGACATGCCAGCCAGCAAACAGGATTTTCAATTTTGTGGCCCAACGCTTGGTCACTCTCTAAGGCTGGCTTCCTTTCACATTGGCGCAGACAGCGTAATCGCTTTATAATGCGGCTAGAGTTTGGGCAACATACATACATATATAACCAGCTGCCTAGATCCTAGAGATGCAACCCCTGGGCCCCTCTCCCTCGCTCCCTCTCTCTCAACTGAAGCGTATCTAAGCCTTTGCATCAGTCAATGCTTGCGATTTTCACGCATTTTCGTAATGTTTTTCACGCCAAAATTTCGGGCCTCTCATTGAAATTGCTTTATTTTCATTCGAATCGCATCCCATTGAACTTTCACTTTTATTTTGGATTCTCTTTTTTTTTTCATACACTCAGCGCGCGTCTTTAATTAATTTTGTGATACCTGAAAAAACAAGAACTGGCTTTATAAATAATGTTGCCTTTTTTTGTAACCCTTTTTACCGTTTTTTGCGTTCCTTTTTTTGGCATTTTTATGTTGGGCAAAGGGTGGAGAAAGGTTTATTATCGGGCTAGTCGGTTAGTCGGGCATGTTGATAACGAAAGCAACGCTTAATTTGTGCTGATTGATTTATTTACCTTATTGAAAATGTGCCGCGTTTTTTATTATCCATCTGTGTTGTTGCGGCTGTGAAATCGAAACCAGAAGCCTGATGGGCACTCATAATTTCATATTTACTTTGTGAAATTATATTTGTTTTGCTTGGGGCGTGCACGCTCAGCTCATGCAGAGATAAAACCAGGGCGGAGAGAGAAGCTTGTATAAGGGATACACAATTTATTGCATGTGTGTGTGTGTGTATTGGATGCGAGTGGAACTGGAGTTGTTAAGTAGAGGAATTCAGACAGTATTTTTTGAAATTTCAGACTTAATATTATTATATGATTTCTGTAGAGATGTGAGAGTAAAATCCTTAATTCTTTGAATAGTAAAGAAAAAAATAAATAAATAAATAAAAATTTAAAAAAATATATATATATGTGTATATACATAAAATAAATAAAATTTGCAAGCTTTAAAAAAAGAAAAATAAATATTAATGATATAAATATAAAGAGAAAATATATGGGAAACAAAAATGATAATAATAATAATATTGATCAAATGGTAACAATATGTATTTTTGATAAAAGATAAATAAATAAAATTTATATAAATGTAAATATAAAAAATATATAATATATAAATTTAAAGTAGTTCGTCGTTGATTTTTAAACCTGAGTGCAAATATTACTCCACATATATCGAAATGTAATATACACAAAATTCAGAAGTTCATAATCTGCTATACTTTTTGAGCACACCTCGCAGCTCAAAGCCCAAGAGTCTCTCTTAACTCTTCTAATCTGTATATCTCTAAGATTTTCAATACAATCAAGCGAGATATGCATCTTAATTATACCCTTTAGCAAGCAAATTTGGATGTTAAAAACTTAATAAACAACAAAATCAAATGCTATACCAAGAAAACGCTTAAAACTCAAAATGCTAAAGTAAAACAGATTAAAACTGAAAGCTATTAATGTGAAAATTATGTAAATATGGTTTTAACACTTTTAATAATCTTGGAGCTTTGATCAATGGCTGAAGGTCACGTGCTTTTGTTTCGTGGACATTGTCACCTGCCCAAGGCAGATGGCGGTGGCAGCCCTAGCCATCCATATACATATGCTTATTATTATTATATTCATAAATATTTTTGCGTGTTTTTGTTTAAAATTATGATTTACGACTCATCCCACATGTTAGTGGCTACGTTTTTGACCGACTTACGGTAGCGCGCTTATTTGGCTAATGCTTATTATGACGATCGTAATGATGATTAAGTTGATTGTGATGCTTATGATGTTTATGAATTAGACGTCGTTGTCAGTTTTCGCTAGTCTTTTTCCCCCTTTTTTGCAGTGTTGTGCATGTACAGCAGGTATTCCCCAGATTGTTTTATGGCTATGCTAAGTGCTTCATCACATTGAGCTGCTCATTTATAGCTCATTGTTTCGCGACTGTACCGAGTGAGAGAGATAGAGAGGGCGAGATATGTTAGATGTCTGATGTTTCAATGATGTGTCAGTTAGCTGCCTCGCCCAGCGCAACGCGACTTTCGCTCTCAACGGTTGAGGAGAGTAAAAACTACTTTAAACTATGCAACTGGGTTAGGCTTTGGCCAGGGGCAAGGGCAACGGGAAGCAGCTAGAGCAGCAGCATTCAATCTGCCGTCCGTCAGTCCGTCATGCACGTCCGCCTGTCAGCTCGACAGATAGCACTAATGACAGTTGACAGATAGCGGCGCACGCCTCTCAAAGGTGTTGCCTCTGTAGTAGTAGTAGTAGTTGCTTTTGTTGTTGTTGTTGTTGTTGCTGTTGTTGTCAATCGTCTACGAATGACGAATGTGGTGTTGTGCCAGCGTCGCGACACTTTCAAGTGGCGCGGCAGACACTGCTTTGTGGCGGCTGCGCAGTCGCAATGCCTAGTTCTAGTCCTGCCACGCATGTCACAGACAATTTGTCACAAATCAGAAGTAAGGCAAAAGGGGTGTCCTAGAGCGATGGAGAGAGAGAGAGGGAGGGATGTTGTAATCCATCAGGCAGCATTTGCAACGCCGCGCTACGCTTCAATGTTGCACGTTGCCGAAGCGTGTCAGGGACACGCCTCCTAAGCAGCTGCCCATCCTGCCGCACAGCCTGGCGTTGCTCCATGTTGCATAATTGCTCGTAAAAATGCTCGTGCCATAAAAATCATTGACCGAACGACCCGAAAACGCAGTCGTTCGCATACTCCTTTTTTGTTGTGACATACAGGATGGGATTTTATGTCTATGTGTGTGTGTGTGTGTGTGTGTGTGTGTCGTTGCCTCGTCTTGGGTTTACAACTTGGCGTAATTAAATGCAATTAGTTGAACTTGCAACAGCTGCTGTTGCCTCAGTTTCAACATAAAGGACAATCCATGGCCGTAAATTAGTTGGAAAATGCATAAAATTTTCTGTCACAAATATCATAAAAAAAATAAAATCAAATCAAATCATGTTGTATATCTCAGACTCAACTGAATAGTTACTCTGATTTCATTTTGCTTTATTAAATTTTGGCCAATGTCGCTGT
The DNA here is from genome assembly GCA_035047565.1 of Drosophila mulleri. NCBI lineage: Eukaryota > Metazoa > Arthropoda > Insecta > Diptera > Drosophilidae > Drosophila > Drosophila mulleri. The sequence goes on from JAWNPK010000012.1 coordinate 7,014,419, forward strand.
TGTTGTTGTTGCTGCTGTTACCCCCGTTGCTGCTGCTGTTGCTGCTGCTCCTGGCGGGGTGGTACAGCTGACCCCTCGCGGCAGGAGCCTCTTCAAATGTATTTTTTATGCAAAATCATATGAAAAAAATTCTATATAAAAATATTTCATGAATTTCATATATATACTTTTTCTATGAATATGCCTAATGAGCTGCGTTACACCCCTCAGCGTGTTTATGAAAAAATAATGTAAAAACTATTTTTTTTTTTTTATAAGGGTAGAGTTTGGAATGTAATATATATAATATATGAAGATATATTGTAGCCTATTGAAGAAAATATTGAAATTAATTTTAAGCCATTTGAATTTAAATAAAAACTGAAATGTGGCAGAATTATATTTGATATATTTTTATATATTTGAGAAGAGTGAAAATAAAGCTAAAAATTGTGGATTTACTAGACAAACCAAATAAATTTCCGATTTCTGAAATACATACATATGTAAATTTTAAGCTCACTAACAAAAATCCACTAATTACTTGAAGTTTCAACAAAATTAAATTGAAATTAAATACATTTTTGCAATAATTCAAAGCCCACGCAGACGATGAATCGCAATGAAGCCATGCTCAAAATTAATTACTCACACAAACAAATTTATTCAATTGGCAATTCAATAATTTTGCGCAACTCATTCAAAGAGTAACTACTCAAAAAGAGCACACTTAACTCTGATTAGCATTTCAGTGAAGAGTTGCAAAGAAATGCAAACAGTTCGTGATGCCGCGCTTAACAAATCAAGCTTCAATTGCATAATTTGCTCACTCACTTCCTACTTTGCATACGATATAACATTTCGCAGATTTCGTACATTTCCCCAATGTTGTTCTAAGTCGTTACGTAAACCGAAAATTGGGCAACCCACGCATATGCATATGCAAATGAAATTTCATTTTCAAATGTGCTCTATCTTCATCTGAAGACCTGCCCCAATCGAAAGTTCATTCGAGTTCATTTGATTTAGCCTTGAGGCGTTGCTATTGTTGTTGTTTTTGTTGTTGTTGTTCGCTGTTATCGTAACGCCAACGTATTCTATTACAGAGAATTGGGAGCGAGTGCCATCTTCAGTTAATTACGCTCAGAGTTTAAAAGCTACCTACACACACATAGACACGCACACTCATCAAGTGAGCTCTGCTTAAATTCAAATAAATTAATGACATTTATTTTTGACTACGGTAGCAAATGCCTAGCAACAATTTTGTAATTCTTTACTTGTTGCTAATTAATTAAAAGGTGTGCCTAGGTGTGCTCAGGTGTGTTGCTCATTGCTCAGCATTTCAGCATTTTGCTTATTGTATGTCTTCAAAGTAAGTCAAGGCTCGATTCGCGTCGATGCAAGATGAGGCGGCACAGGCATTCAGGCATTGCCTCTAATAATTTGTCAAGCGAACTGGTTAAGAAGGTAAATATCTAAATAATAAAAATAGAAGTCTTGAAATTGCGAAGCTTATTTATTTAAATTTTAGTCTGGCCTTTTCACCAGAATCTGTTAATCACAAATAATAGTGAGTAAATATATAAATATATTGATTTTTCGGGTTAGGTTGAAGCAGGTAAAGGCGACTTATGCACCGTCAGTCAGTTCGTAACTAAGCATTAGTATTTATAGTGGAGGTCCTATCTCCTTCCATCTGAACAGTGGTGTTCAGCTGTCTTTAAACTACTTTAATATTCTATCCAAAGAGTTGGCTTGTAACTCTCTAAATCCACTGCTCTTTTACCCCTTTTCAGCACTCACAAATAGAAGATAATATTAAAGTTATTGACGTAACAAAGTCCGAAGGGAATTGCTTTTTCTTCTCTAGCGTTTTTCAACTGTCATCTGTTCTCAACAAATTTTTGCAAAATGCAAACTGCAAACTGCATTATTCATATGCCAGTCACGTGTGCGAATATGCAGAGATTCGTTTAGATATGTGAGTACATTCGAACGATTTCTAATTGAAAGTGTGTGCCATGGCACATAGAATCTAAATTAATGAAGCATTAAGTTTGGCAGAGATTTGCCAGAGATAAGTAAAAAGCAACCGCAGAGATAATAGAGCTGAGCGCTACTTGATTGCAATCAGTGTGTGTGTGTGTGTGTGTCTGCTCCTGATTAAGGCTTGTGGAGGGTGCGATACTGAGCCGCGGGGGGTTGCAAATTGCGATTTGCAATTGAGAGATAAATTTACGCACCACAGCGCCCGGGACATGCTGACCCAATCAGCCAGAATGCCAGAATGCCGAACAGCCCATAAATTACCAAAACTATCGATATATATATATATATATGTATATATATATTGTCTGTATGTTTGTATGTATTTATACAAAGTCTTACTATCGATCAGTACATGCAAAACAATTTAAATGGTTTTGCTCTCGATGTATGCCTTCATTAGACTTAAACGTGGGAGCTCCAAGTGGGCGCAATATATCAATCGACAGCTTCAAGTATCTGTAGCCCCAGCTCAATCCAATCCAAGCCGTGATTTCAATAATCCAATGCGTGCCCGTGTCGGCGAAACAACAAATAACAAATGAAATAAATGAAAATGGTGCAATTTTGATTGATTTATAATTGAATGTGAATTGTTGATAAGATTATGATAAACGACATTCATATGTGGCCGCCAGCTCCCAGTCCCCCCTCTTCAATTGGCAGCCGATAGTCGTTGCCCGGTTTTCCAGTTGCCAGTTTGCTGTGCAGTTGACGTTGACGTTGATCGGCGCTGACTGGCCGAAAAAAAAAAACAAGAAACAAAAATCAAAAATCAAAAACAGGTTAACGAACCATAATTATAAGGCAAGCCAGCCACAACAGCAGCAGCAGCAGTAGAAGTATGAATATTGTCAAAAGGAATGGCCATGCAGTTGGGGATGAGGTGCGGGGCTGCCTGGCAGACGGCATGAATCTGTTTACCGCTCGCCTTTGGCGTCGGCGGCATGGCCAAGACGATGGCAGCCGCTTCAGTTGGCCATAAACCAGATGGTAATCAGTTAGTGCACCGCCGCACAATAAATACTCTAAATACCTGAAATGCACAGCTGATAAGGAATTTGAGAAACGTGGGGTGCTTGCTATAGCTATGCGATACCTAATTTGGTGTACATATACGAAGTTATTTCATAGAATTTTAAGTTGGAGTGGGTACCTGTGAACCAGAGAGACAGAGAGGGAGATATATATATATATATATATATATATATATAAATATATATGTATATATAAGCAGCAGAAAGAGTCAGATAGAGTGAGCAGTTTGATGCAAATTAATAATTTAAATTTTCTTTTATCAATTTCTGTATAATAAACTATTTTGTAGAATAAAATAAATATATTATATATATTATAATATTTTTTATTTTTTTATTTTTAAGCGACTATAGGAATAGTATAGGTTCGAAAAAATGTATTTACAAATGAAGAAAATTACATAAGTAACATTTTTTAATATATATATTTTGTATTTATTACTTTCAGCATTTATTCATTAATTTTCTAAAATATTTTAAGCTGAAGCTTAAATTAATTATATACAATGTTCTTAAAAACTGCAAATAAGTACTATATCAACTAACTCATCTATTTAGCTACATCTAAACAGCTACAGCTTCTTTTCCCATATTATCAAATCTATAAATATTTATATAATCATTTAAGCCTACAACACACACAATATGATATAGCTAATCTACCTCTCTTGTTCGCTACCAATGTGTAGGTCATAAAATTGTATCGGCAATCGTCAAATTGGCATCAAATGCATAATTTTTGGTTTCGTATCGATATCAATTTACATTTGCGTCGTTGGCTTTTGTGGCTAATAATAAAATCAATAAACGCACATTGAAAATTGCATATTTGAAAATAGTTAGCTTCGAATAGTTGGATCGATAGATCGCCTGCTGTGGGCACCGACCGGGTTTCTGTGTCTTGTTGAAGGCGACATTTAATTGCCAGCCTTTGAGATTTTGTGCGTGGTCTTGGGCCAGTCTCTGTCTCTATCTCTATCTATGTCTATCTCACTCGCTCACTCGCTCACTAGCTAGCTAGCTGTTGACTGTAATTTTTTGTCACTAGGAAATGGTTTATGTGACTAGCCGAGCGGCGGTCGGCTGGTCTCTTTTTGGCCGACTTTTAATTTAAACAGGAAATTATGAATGTTGACTGCAATTTGTTTATGCAGCTGCTGAGTCACATGGCCGGGCCATAAGATTGGCCCCCTCAGATATTGGTAGCAGGCGCACAAATATGCCTCGACAAAAGTTAATTTACTTTGCAAGCATTGTTGTTGCTGTTGCTGTTGCTGTTCTGGTTACAGTTGTTCGTTGTGTATCTTATGAGTATATGTTTCGTATCTATTTTGATGGCAAATATTTTACGCTACCTGGTCAACTTATAAGGTGCTCCGCGTCTGTCAGGCATCATTAGCTCTGGCCAAAAGGAGTTCAAACGGAGTTGAATCGACTCGAGTCGAAGTCCAAGTCAGCAGTTCGGTCATGGGCAAGCTGCAATCCATAATTAGTCATGTGCAGCGACTGTCACAGGCTGAATGCATTGAATGGCTTGAATGGCTTGAATGGGCTGAATGTGTTGAATGAGTTGAGTGACAGATGTCCTGTTCTTATCCACAGTTTTGTTGTCTGCCCGCTGTCGCCTTCCTCCTTCCTACTCCTGCTGTTGCCCCCTTCTTTGTTAGTTGAGGCCTTGGCCTGGCTATTAGTCATTGATATGCGGGGCTTTTGTAGCTGCCGCACCTTTGAGGTTATGCACTTGGGCCCCATTCATTCACTGCAGGAGCAGTATTTGTATCTAGAGCTGTAATTGTATCGAATGCTGAGCTGCCAAAGCTGTCATCGTCAGAGGGCGCACAGCTGCTTAACAATTGTCTTCATTAGCTCTGTCCATATTTGGTTTAAATATCCTTCTAGGGTAATGCAATTCCTATTGATTTATATAAGCCAATTTGTGTTGCTCAATTGATTAATTTAACTAATCATTTGTGAGTGTATCCATATCCATGAGTATATTTGATATTCATACGAAATATGCGTTGATACTTGTGTCCAGTATCAAAAGTTTGAACACGCAAACTTAACGCATTTAAATATTATTTTCAGATATCTATTTCCACATATGCCTAAATCTATCTTTTTCAATTTTTGCCGACATTCATCTTCCCATGTAGTTTTGAAGCTTTGATTGAAGAGTTTTGATTACACAGTTGAGTTTTGGTATTTTGAAATTCTTGTTTAATTTATTCCACATTCCACGGGTTTTTTATTTTGCTTATACATTTTTGGTATTTGTCAATATATATATTTTAATATAAGCGAACAGAAAATGAAATTCTGAAATATAATATTTATAAATATTAGTTTTACTTCGAAAACATTCATTAATTTTTTTAATAAAATATTACAAAATTAAGGTATTTATTTATTTAAATTAAATTATAGATTGATATTTAAAAATAAATTGATATCACTTTATTAAAATTTATTTGGAGAGTTGAATCCAGTTTTATCAGTCATATTTTATCGAGCTATAAAATTAGTTCGATTTACACTTTTTGTTTCCATTTGCAATCAGAACAACAAAATTAGTTTTACTGACCGCAATCAATACGAAATTTCATTAGACTTTCTCGCAGCAGAGCTGACAACAATAGGTCGTGTTTTTGCCACTAATGAGTGTTTAGCTGCTGCTGCTTGGCCAAAGTGGCTGCTCATTAGGGCCAAAATCAGCATATGCGAGTATTTTTGGATGACTATAAAAAACATTCACTTGTTTTATCTCTTACTGCTTTTGCCAACAACTAACAATAGCAACAACAACAGCAGCAGCAGCAGCCTCATTTTTTGTTTATCTTTGGCTGAAACCCTGGCTAAACCCCTTTTTGTCTACAGCCACAGCCAGAGCTCCAGCTGGCCAATTAATTACCTCTGAGCGGGTCAGCGGGAGGAGGCTGCCAAATAGTCAGTAAATCATTTTGAACTTGACATTCATGCAAATGGTTGTTGCTGTTGCTGCTGCTGCTGTTGTAATCGCTCCACGTGAGGCACAGCAACACACGGGGGAAGCGCCTCTGTGTTTTTCTTTGCGACTGGACACGAGCAACTTTTGAACATGACAACAACTATTGGCCAGCCAAATGATTTAATGAGCATTTATGCAAATTATTTGACAAACGCATCCTGCAGCCTGCAGGCTCTAGCCTGTCGGCATTCGGCTGTTGCCCATCCTTTTCTTTTTTTGGTGGTGCTTGGCCAACCACTCGTAAATCATTCAACTTTTGGTGTTTTGCATGTTTTTTTTTCGACACATTTTGTTTGCATTTGCCGTGTGTGGAGTGAGAGGGCCATTAGGACTGTTTGTGTGTGCGAGTGTGTGTGGGGGGAGGAGTTCTCTCAAATCAATAGGAAAACCCCCTAGGTAAGAACACACGCACACACACGTCAACACACATCGCACACTTCAAATACTTCACAGACATTGCTCGCCTGTGTTTCGGCGTCAGTCCAAACACTTTTGAGTTTCAATCAGGCGTAAAAAGATGCTGCCCAAAAGCAATTTTCACTTTGTATGCGAAGTTTTTCGGCACTTTATGCCCTTAGCTAGAGGTAGTTGTGTGCTGGCATGAGATAAGTAACATTTGAAGTACATATATGGGGTTGTTTGCATGTGAGTTAATAAAGAATTATGTATGTCATGTGGCCGGATCATTAGATACGTATACTTAGATAGATCAATACATGGGCTCATAATAATAAAAATCTTTGTGATATACTATATATTTACTATATATTTATACTGTTGTATTAATCTCAATATTCAATTTAAATTGTTTTCAAAATATTTGTTACTACTATTTTTTTGAGAGCAGCTAAATACTTATTTATTTTTTTTTTTTTAATATATGTGATAATTCATAAATATATGTAAATATAAAAGATTACGATAGAGTGTGAGATAGAATGGAAGAGTGAGATAGAAATGGAGAGTGAAAGAGAGAGAGTGCATAGTGTTCTGTCTGGTCTATCTCTTTCTACTTGCTACATATACAATATTAATTTCTTTTTTCTAACTATCATATCATACTCTTCTTCATAGAGCCACCTTATAAGGGCATACATTATTCGTCACAATTCTCAATAATTTTTGCTTAATTCTTTCAGTAGCTGCCGCTGCCGCTGTAGCTGCTGCTGCTGCTGCTGCTGCTGCTGCCGGCGCTGCCGTTTGGCAATCGGCTAGGGATGGCTGGCTGACGGGATGGCTGGGATAACTGGGATGGCATCATCGACGGGTCTCAGCTGAGGCACGGGCATACCAAATCCATTGCGCCTCATCAATTTTGCAACAATGCGACAGGAGACAAGAGACAGGAGACAACGGACAGCAGACGACAAACGCAGCCAGCCAGCCAACTGCCTTTCCCTGCAGCTACGTGACAAGCTGGTCACAATGAAACAATTGTCTGCTCTGATGGGGTCTGGTCGGCTAGGGTCCGGGTTTGGTATGCATGGGCATTACATGGCTGGCTCTTTGCAATCTCAATGTGCCTCGTGCTCGTGTTGCGGTTGCCTCTTCTCTCGGTTTGTTTTGTTGCCTTTTGCTGCTTATTGATTTTGGTTAAGAGTTGCTTTGTTTTCTTTTTGGTATTATTGTATTTTATTTTGTTTCCTTTTTGTTGCTTTTCATGTGGTTAGCGCGTGAAATCAATTGGAAAATGCACCTAATGATTTTCCAGATTGCGCTTTGCTCAAATGACCCAACTGTACGACGATGAACGGAATTTGAGTAGTTCCATTTGACAGCTATGCAAATCTCTGTCACAAGGGCGTGTCCCGCCCATTTCCTTGAGCAACAAAAGTAACAACTGTCGCAATGGAATGTTCATTACTATTGGCACCCCAAGTGGCTAGATTCAGTAGATTCAGCCGCCTGCTTCCGATAGGCTTAAGGGTTGCCCCGACTCCTTCGGGCTGCACCCCGAACAATCAACGATAAACGTCCCGATGGTGTCTTGCTGCTGGCATAATTATGTCAACTTCTTGAAGTGCCGACACACAGGGCCATCGCCCATTGAATCCGCTTCGGGTCGGCTTCTGTTTCTGGGCGGAAGTGCGTTGCTCGCAATTTAAAAACGATCAAGCGTAACTATGCGCACGATATGATGAGCTCGTAATTATGGGTGTGTATTTAGAGCACACGACGGGACATGGCTGAAGGTCTGCTTTGGTGCCACGACTTAAGGGTCGTGTCGTCTCAAAGGATACGCATATGTGTGAGAGGTCAGTCAAGGGTTCGAGTGAGCCGAAAGAACGGGTTTCGATTCCTGCGGGACGCTTAGCGCTCAAGAGCTCTGTACTTAATGTTAAGAGCTCAGCCAGACAAATGGGGCACTAAAATTACGAACCCAGTCGAGAAACAGAGTGAGAGAGCTTAGGCCTAATGCTCTATTATTTCCCTGCTTAAGGAGCAGAGATGTTGTCTAGGACTCAACTTGAAGGTTAACCAAGTGGCTCAGACAGGCCTTTTCAGTCGATTCAGTCAAGGGCTTGTGGCCAAGGCTAAGAGCTGAAATTACTTGAAGAAGTAAATATTTTATGTCTTTGACAGAAAGGAATTTATAATTGTGACGAAATTGTTTCTTCTAAAGTGAGGTTTGAGTTTGATTTAAAATTTCACTTCAAGTTCAGCTTTAAGTAAATTTTCAATTTTCTATTACTAATTCGTTGTTTGTGTAAGGGCAAGGGTTATTGAGCAGAGCACTATATGACAGTGCACTAGCTATTAAATTTATGGCCTGGCTAGGCTTAGATAAAAACACCTTCATATGCGCCCATATGGCCGCCCACTCGCTGACCCGAAGGCCACATACCCAGTTGGGCCATTACAATCGGCTCCATTAACAATATTGGTAAGGGTCGCACAGCAGCAGCAGCCGAGAGAGACAAAGAGGGAGAGAGAGAGAGAGAAAATACTCATAATAAAAGGGTACACAAAAGGGGCACTGAATGAAAATTATGCGTGTGGCCCAACCACTCAAACGGGGCCTACGCCAAGGCAAGTGAAATTGTGAAAAGCTTTTAATGCCCACAAAATGACTGTTGCTTTTCCTTTTTTTTCGGCCGGCTGCTGGCTGACTGTCAGCTAACGGATTAAGGTCAACGCCCAACGCCCACCCGCTAAAATGTTAGCGCCCCCTTTTTAGAGATAGAGAGAGTGTTGAAAAATTGTTGTTAGGGTTCAAATTCTGTATTTTTTTTGCTCTCTCTCAGAACGATTAATATCACTTAATTAAGGTGAAAATTCAGACGAGCGACAGCTGTCAAAAATGGACGGCGAAACAGACGTATCAAATGCCAGTACGATAACCCAAAATTACGCAAACTGCCAAAAAAAAAAAGGAAAAAATGAAAAAGGAAGGAAAAACTTTCATTTTTTATCCCATTTTGCGTTGCAATTTTCTGGAAGTCGGGGCTGAAACCGATGATGCAATTGCGCATAAAAGTTGTTTCGCCGGATTAGGGATTGTCGAAAACATATATTAATAGTTATTGTCATTGTGCAGGGCCCAAATACACAACGGCAATCAAATCGCATTTGCCGTTATGCCAAAAGCGGATTTTTTCTCTCGTTTTTTGATGGCAATCAATCAGAGGGCAGCCCGACACACACACACACGCACACAAAAAAGGTCGTTTCATCTGATTTTTTGCCTCTATTCTTTTGGCTCGGGGGTGAAATCAAAATGCATTTAACTTCTGTGGTAGCACTCGGGTGCGAGCTCCGGTTCTAGGCAACGGCTCGGGTTACCAGGGGCTGTGCCAAAAAATAGACGAAAAATGAAAAAAAAACTGCTCTGCATCTTTCCAAACAGACAATCGGCTGCGATTGCGGATTTGTGTTCAGTTCTGAGTCGCATGTCACATTAGCTGAGTGCTCAGCCGCATCAACTCCAAAGTACGACCAACACACAGCTTCAGACTGCCTGAGAGATCTATCAGTGCTTGCTTGTTAGAGATGAGAGCGTGTCGTGTTAATACTCGTCTGTGAAGTCATAAGAGTATATTGGCATGGAGAGATGTTTAGCTAAATTAGAGAACTGAAAGCTGACGATATTATTCTAGAGTACTCGATCCAATCTCAATGTCGGACATGTACCATAAAAAAGAGTATACAAAATTACATTATACTACTCTTCTGTATTACTTAAATTACTCAATATCGACACGAGCATGATTGAGTTTGGCTATTTTGCAGCTAAAACATACACGAACGCAATAGTTTATTTACCATAAAATATCGGAGACCTATTAAAATGTTTATGTTCCACATAAACCTAGAAAAGCAGAGTATTTTAAGTAATTTTCGAGGCTAATTTGACAACATTGATGAACTAAATGATTACAACATTTATAGAAAACTCTCGTTATTGTATAATTTTATATGAATGAACAAGAAGTTTTACGAAAATATAGAAATATATTTTTAAACATTTCTACTGCCAATAATTTATATATAGAGTAGAAAGTTTGATATATTTATTTTATTTAGTTTTTATTTATACATTTATATATCTTTACATCATTTCCTACTATCTTATAATAAACTTTTTTTTTTATTTTAGAAAACTATTAATATAATTTTCTTCAATAAATGAATAGAAATTTCTCTATAAACTTCTTTATATTTATTTGAAATTTCTATTCATTTATAGTAAAAATAAATACCTTTCCATCTACTCATTTCTAGTATGATATTTGATATGAATAGCTCGATTTCAGCTCCTTCGTATATCATTCTCCCACTCAGCTTAAAAATTGAGTTTCATCTCCAAATTGCCATAGGTTTGGTCATTTATGTCTGAGCTGGAATTTAATCTGCTTGTGGCTTGTAGATTTGCCAGCCGCACTCATTTGACAAGTGCTTTTTGGCCCGAAAGCCCCGTTGTTCGGCCCGTTGTCACGTTGTCTTCCGTGTTGCAGTCCGCAGCCTGAGTGGGGCGATATTATGTTACATATCCAGTCGCATGGTGTGTGGGTGAGTGTCAGCTGTCTGTCTGTGTCTTTAATGCACTTCGCACATAGATAATGAATGGACTAGCCTTTGGCTCCGTCCCCGCCTCCGCCCCCGCTCGCCTTCCTCTATCGATGACAATGGGCACGTTAATTGAATGTTTCCGAATGACTTTCTATGCGTGGGCTGACGTGGACAAGCACCTCAGCTTGAAGGTCGCCGTGAAATTGTAATACTGTCCCGAGTTTAATTGTCTTTTGGGTTTTGTATCGATTTCAGTATTTGGAAATTGAATAAAAAGGTATTATACCGTGAGCATAAAGGGAGAGAAAGACCCTCGAGGTCTCAATGCTCAGACAATGGAAGTGTTTTATGCTCCTGGCAAGGTTGTCGTTTGCATAGCTAAAAGATAATGCATTAGACAATCAAGAGTGCTGCCCTTTTCACTTACCACATTATGATTATTGGATTATCTACAATCTTAACTTTATTATTGCTAAAAGACACAAACATACCAGACATTCACCTGGCAGCTGATACATAAAAATAGTCAAACAATCTACAACAACTTAAGAGCTAGCCAATTATCAATTATTATATATATAAGTATATATCATACATATAGCGAGCGCGCATTTGAAAGATAAGAAAGTTATATATAAATAATAATAATAATAATAATAGAAGTATCGAATTGCATATAATGTACAGCGGCTATAGTTCAACTGTTTAGGACTTGGGCTTTCGACTTCGATTGGGACTGGTTCGCACTGAACGTCTCGTTGTGGTCATTGCAGGCGTTGTTGTTGTTGTTAATGCTGCTGCTGTTGTTGTTGTTGTGGGTGTTGCCTTTGTTGTTGTTGGGGTTACTGCACGCACACTGGGCCTTTCACGATAGACGCACATGATCTCATCAGCCGCATCGGGACAGTCTATTTGCTGAAAGATGAGCGAGTGAGAGAGAGAGTAAGAGAGTTGGAATTGACTCTTAGGTTTGCCTTTGCTGACCTACCTTGTCGCACAGTTGATTTACAGTTATGCACTTGCCACTCACACAGCGCAGCTCGTGCGGCAAACAGCGTCCAGGCACTCTGGTGGGCGTGGCCATTGTAGTTGAAGTGCTGCTGCTCATGCTGCTGCTGCTGCTGCTACTGCTGCTGATCGTGATACGCTCCCGTTCGCGCTGCTGCGCTAGCGTATGCGGCGGAATCGCGCTGGCACTGCGCGTCGGCACTGTGGCCGTGGAGATGCTGAATTTGTTGCTGGTGCGATTGGTGCGCTGTGCGGAATACTTGAATTTGGTCTCCGAGTCGCTGGTCATCATGATCTCCTTGCTGTCCCGAAAATTCACTAAAGTATTCATTGCATGAGCTAGATGTTTTTGGGTGTGTGTGTGGAAAGATCTCAGAATCTTGAAACTTACCAAAGCCCTTGGGTCCGCCTGCTGCTTCCTCGGCGCTGGCATTCGATGCCTGGACAGGCGCTGCGACCTGATGCACCTGGAACTTGGTCTCGGTGCCCGCCTCCTCGTCCGTGGTGGCCGTGATGTAAGTGTAGAGCTTTTCATTCGTCTCGTTGGGCGAGAGGAAACTGGCGTATGAGAAAATGCGCGGAAAGGCATTCAGCTCAGCCTCATCGAAGGGCGCCGCATCGCCAGAGCCGTAATCGTCGCAATCCTCCTCGTCGCTGGCATCGAAGCAATCGTAGTTGAGATCGCAGCGCAGACTCTCCGCTATGCACTTCTCATTGGAGCGGCATCGGAACTCCTCGTGCTCGCACACCAGGCACTGCTCGTCCTCGTCCTCGCCGCCCGCGCAGTCCTTGATGTTGTCGCACTGCCACTGCTGGGGAATGCAGCTGCCATCGTGGCACTGGAACTCGTTGCTGTAGCAGAAGTCGCGCCTGCGCGTTGGGTCCTCGCACTTGTGGGTCTCATGCGCATCCGGATACTGGCTGCAGTCGAACAGCTCGCTCAGCTGGTCCGAGTTGGCTATCACAATGGAACAGGCCTCCAGTATGGCTAAAGCGAAACAGCGCTACTGATTAATGACCCAACAGACCGGACTCCCTCTGAGTTACCTTTGCAAATGCGCCGGCACGGCGGCAGCTGGCCAATGTGCAAGGGTCGACACTCCGGCTCCAGGGCAGCGCACACAAACTCGACGGCACGGGCCGAACAGTTGGCGCCGATGAGCTGCTCGTAGGCCGCCATAGAGGCAGCGTCGCGGGGTGCTCCGTTGCCATTGTTGTAGGTCAGATCATAGTCCAGGATGCCGCGACACATGGGCAGCGCCGTCGAGATGCAGCCGCTGCCAATGCTGCTCGCCGGCGTCGTGGTCATCGCCTCGGTTGGTCTGCCGCTGACCCCCGAGGGCGGCGGCAGCGTTGGCGACACGCGTGTCAACAGATGCACATTGGCGGGGGGCGTGGACTGCGGCTTCGGCAGCAGCTACAGCGGGGGGTTGAGGGAAGACAGAATTCAGAGTGGATGAGTTGAGCAAATAGAAATGGGAATATGTAGATCATCTTAGCGAAATTACTCAAGGTGCTCTGATGTGAGCAAGAGCTTATCTTCCACATTGTGTCGTGATTTCCCAATCCTTTCTTTTCTCTTTATCTCCCTTTCTTCATAACTAATTCTTTAAGCTGTTACGTTACTTATATTATTCTTTCCTTTTTTTTTTATTAATTTTTAATTCTTATATTATTTATTTTATTTGAATGTATATATCTAAATTACCCTTAAGACTTTCTTATATTTATTTCTTTCTGTTCCCTGTTCTTCTAGCTTATGCAGTCAATAATATGCCTGACCAACTGATTAATGGATGTGAGCTGAGTTGAACTGCGATCTGTCTGCCAATAAAATACTCACATCGGCTTTGTTATATTGTTGAAATAATTATCTGTTCTTATGCAGTCTACATAATATAGTTTCTATTCAAGCATGCTATTATCTAGCTAATGTCATTTTAAATAAATAAATAAAAAGTCGTTAAAGAGAATTTCGTTAATTTTCTCTTTTATTGCGTTGACAGATGCAGTTTCTTATAATGTTCAATGCATTTTTCACTAAATAAATAACAAAGTCGATAAATTGAATTTGCGTTTTTTATTGTTTGCATTGTAATGAGAGGCGCGTAGAGAGGCAACTTTTTATAATTATGTATTCTAAGTCTTTTGTTGTCAGTTGTTTTTTTTTTTTTTTTGTTAATTAGGAATTTATTTAGTGGGCTAAAGCGTTGTCCATTATAACAAAGCTACTTGGATTTAGGTTCATAGCCCATAAAATAGACTTTGTCTTTAAATTTTTACATTTTCTTTTCTATATAGAGAAGATAGCACCACTTTCAAGCTAAGCTTGCTATAATAAAAGTTCAATGTACTTTCTAAGTCAACTTTTTTTCTAATGGATAAAATATAGAGTCTATCTTCTAAAAGACGCGATAAAGAAGAGTTTCCCAAACTCCCAGCTATTATATGATAATTAAATTCGAAGTTCAACTTTGGCTAATTAAAGAAATGAAAAAAAACTAGAAAATTTCCCAAATATCATATCCTACTTACCTCTTTCAGCAGTTGCAGCATTCGCTTATCCTGTTCGATAGGCACTCCAAAGCTATTCTGGTGGCCGGAGGTGAAGCGGATACTGTCAGCAGGTAGCAGCACATCGTCATAATCATCATCGCCGTCCGGAATGTCCGCCTCCGTCACAGACATGGCCGTCGTGTGTTCCCTGTGTACCTCGACCGCTCTGAGTCGCGTCGACTCTTGCATGGTATTTATATTCTCCGTAGTCGTTGTTAGCACCTCCATGGTTTCATCATCGAGCAGGCCGTCCCATTCGGTGGTTGAGCTGGACGTGGTCACCTCGTAGCGACGCTGTAGGAAACGCGCACGAGCCACGCTGACGTCATGCAGCCAGAGGCAGTAGGTGATCAGTCCGAAGAAGAGCAGCACGCTGGCCACGAAGATGATGGGCCAGCGCAGATATTTCCAGCGGCAGGCGCGCCTGGCATAGCCCAGTAGCATCAGTGGCGTGGGCTTCTCCTGCTGCTGGCCAGCGCCGGGTGCAGCTCGGTTCAGATAATAGTTGGCAGTCAACGGGTATTTATAGCGACGCACCTGAAGCTCGGCCAGAGTCTCGGGGCTGCCAACCATGCCGATGCGATATTTCTGGGTGTCGGTCCAGCAGGATTCGATGTCGCTGCTGCCGGCACCGCTGCTGCTGCTTCTTAGTGTGGAGGCACGCGAGTAGTCATCGGCCTTCTCGTCATCGACTGTCTGCACCGTTATGTTCAGGCCATGTGGATATTTCGTAGGCTGGCGGCGCAGACCTGCCGACCCATTGACACTGCCTGCTGCTGCTGATGCTGCTGCCTCATTAGCCCTGCGCGCGGCATCTTCGAGCGGCCTGTGTCCGTCCATGCTGTGGCAGCTGGCGCGATTCACCTTTTGTTCAGCTCCAAATGTCAATTGGAGTCAGCGCAAATTACATAAGCAATTGCTGGCTCTGTAGCTGGGGTAATTGCAATTGTCTCTCAGAGCAGACGTCGCCGCGGCTCTTGTGCCATTTGCTAATGTCAGTGCGATCACAAGGAATCAGCAGCCGATCAAAATCCAAATCCAAATCCAATTGAAGCAGGGCTCACAGAGTTGATGTCGGATGCGATTGGTGCGGCTTCTGCGAATGGTTTTTGGGAAAGGAAATCGAATTGCAAATGTACCATAAAATGAAAGTGCTGCCAATAATTCATTTCCATTTGAAAGTTGTCACTCGAGTCGCTGTCGACTCGAGGCTGCTTCTTCAATTACGCGCGTTTTTCATTTGCCCAATTTCCCAGTCTATTAAAGCAACAAAGCCCCTTCCAGCAGCAGCAGCAACAACAACAACAACAGCAAATGTCACTATTAATGACCGCAAAGCCACGTTTAGCTTCTTCAAATTGCTGCAATTTTTGTATTTCAGTTTCCCATTTGCAACTGCTGCAGATAATCGCATATTGGTCTGGCCCCCCCGATGAACCAAAACTATTGCCCAATAGTTTAGAAAGATTAAAATGCGAATGGCTTTAACAAGTACTCGCACATTGGGCAACCCCGAGCCAAGTCAAGTCGAGAGCCAGCATCAGAGCCAGCAACTGGCTGCAAATGTTTTGCCTGCCTTTGGGCCAGCACTGGCGCATGCGCAACTTGTTAGCCGGAAAACTGCTAACAGAAACGGGCAATAACGGGCCACAAACAAAAAAGAAGCAGGCCCATAAAAACGTCTATACACTAACATTAGAAAATGGGGTATATAATTCATCTCAATGAAACATTAAAGGAAAGTAACGTAAAATGTTATTTAAGAAGTCTGAGCTTGGCCATTAAAGTTATTCAAATGAAAACTTTTTATGTAGACAATTGCCTTTGGGAATATCAATAAAAATTTTTATTTTCCTTTCGATGTAATGGGCGAAATACTATATAATGCTGTATATAATATAATGTAATGCTATGAGTTGTGTTGAGCTCAGTTCATTAACTGCTGTAGTAACTACTAAAAATAATCTAAAGTTAAGCTTAGCAGTTGTTATACCATGAATTATAGATGAGCTAAGAATTCTTAAGAAATATCCATTATATTTATACATCTAGCAAAAGTTGTAGAGAAAGGCAAAGCAGAACTCATATACTTCTTAGCAGCTTTTCAACTACCTTGGCTCAGCTGTTTTGTTGTTATTCTATCAAAATAGAATTCTGAGAACGACGAAGTTGTTTGTAATGAAGAAACTGATAAAAATTAGGTGTTTACTTAAATTATACAAATCTTATAATCCACTTAGAAGCCTGCGTCTATACTGATTACTTAACATTGAGTTGGATTAGGATAAGATTTATAATAAAATATTCACAATTTCCAAACAATTTGTTGCATTTAAAAGCAAAATAAAAAAATACATTTTTTGAATAATGAAAATTTAAAAATCAATTTTAATTTATATAAAGCACGTATAAACTTTATAAAATAAATATGAAATATGGTATATATGGTATCGAAAATATGAATATCCAATTATTTATCTAGATTTGCTTATAAATTTTGCTGTTATTTATTATTTAGGCTATTCAGTTTTTTTTTTTTTTTTTTTTTTTTGCATAAATTTATATGGAATAATATGAAATGAATTTGAATTGTGCTTCCCATAAATATATGCTATCCAATAGATAAGAGAGCTAAGCTACTTTCGGTAAGTGTATAGCTGCCAAATGGTTTGAGCTTAGCGGCTACACTTGGCTGAGTGTTGGCGCTTCAACTGTGGAGCTTCGTTTTGCGTCTGGCACTTCTTGAGCTGCGACTCCCTGCCTGGGTGCTGACCTTTTCACTTTTGTTTTCATTTCGAGTCGCGTCTTGGCTGGTTGCCTGTCTGCCCTGGCGTTGCAAAGTGAGGCTCAAGTGCTCCCAACTAGCTGCAACTTCAGTTCAGTTGGGGCAACAACAACAACGCGCCCCATCGAACAACGAACAACGAACAGCGAGCAGCGAACAGCCACATCAACAGCTGTTGCCCGTTCGTTGGTCGCTTAATGAGCTGCAGCAGAGCTCTCGAATCTTGGCTCTGTCTGTTCCACTCAGCCAATCTTTGGCGCTCTACGCCTCCGCCCCCTTCTCTCATTCGGGTTGCCCTCTTAATGCACTGTGCAAAATTCGCTGGGCAGTTATTAATAGCATCGCTTGCAGCTTTTTAATTTTTTCTTTAGCTTGACGATCGGCTAAGGTCAGTTGTGTGGCGGGAAAACAGCTGTTGTTAGCCAAAATGCAAAAGGTCAAATCAGCAATTGACGGCGCTGGCTAAGCGCTCTGAAGAACCTTGCCTTAGGGTCTCGCCTTGAGGCACAAATGGGTGTGTGTGTGTGTGCAATTACGTGTGCCTCAGTGTACCTCAGCATCATTTCGAACTATAAAGCTGTTAATGGGTTCCGCAATTGCCACACAGGCCAGCTCTTAACTAATGCATGATGCGCGTGATCGAGGGAACACTTTGCGGCCGAGCCGAGTTAAGTCATCTGGGAAATGTGCTCTGATGTAAAAATTACAGAAATTACAAAACTAAATGCGGCTGCCTAAGTAGATCATATAATGATGGGTATTTTATTATATTTAATTTCTTAATTTCGTAATTTCTTAAAATATATATACATATATATATATTTTTTTTTTAAAAGAAGCGTATTGTGAAGATGGATAAGATAATGCAATGAATTGGGTTAGAGAACAATGCAATGAAGTATGAAGTGAGCACAATTTATTGGGACACTGAACCTAAAAAAAAAACTCTTATTGTCTGTTTGGAAATTTGTTTTACAATACTAAGAAAAAAAAACTATATAGAGATATCAAGAAAGAAAATGTGACTTTTTATCAAATAGTAAACTTGTGAAGAGCCTTTAAAAAGTAAGTCATTTTATTTCAAAAATTAAAACAGAAGCTTTTTATGCGTGTTATACAACACATATTATATACAACATATTTTGAATTGTGCTTTGCTATATATGAACATGTATATGTATACAAAACCAGCTGAGCTTAAGAAGATGATGGAATGGCAACATTGGAGAACTAAAAAAATTAACGAAATATAAATAAACAATATAACATATAATTTGTCTGCCCCTCGATTCTATTATATTGATCCAACACGTGAAACAAGTTTCTCTAGGCTGTGTATAAATTCTTGACTATTGGCAAACGTAACTTGTTTAGCGCCTCTCACCGCTAGTTAGTAACTGTGGCTGGGCTTAATAGCAGTCTGGCAATATCGGTATTGTACTATCTAAGCAGCTGATGTATTTGGTGTACAATGGGCCATCGGGGGCTCATTTGGGCAACCATTAGAACACCTTTGAGCAATGAATTTACGCCTGAATGCGCCACAAAGTGGGCACCTCAACACGACGCCAGTTGGCTACCTGGCCGGTGCAATCTTCAATCTATGCTCGATCTATTGCAAAACCTCTATTCTGGCAATCTCTATTCACACGTCACACTGAGCGGCTGAGACTCGGACGAGACGTGTTTTCGTATGGTGGCTAACTGGCAGTCGACCTATGCACCACATTCCTGACATGGCTAGCGACTAAATTGCATTGATTACACGAACTTGTTGCGGCATCAGCAACAATAACAACAATAACAGCAACAACAAGAGCGACTACAACTGCAACTGCAAATGCCAGGCAGGCATTGAGCTGCTTATAAGTTAAGTCATTTTGTGGCTTTAATCTGCGCCAGAAGCAAAGCTTTAGACAAAACAGATGCTGTGGTCGAGACTGTGCAACTGCAACTGCAGTTCAAAGTTATTTTTCTTTATTTTGTAAAATGCATTTTGTATGCTTTTTGATTTTATTTGGTTTTGCCTGGCATTGTAGCAGCCACAGCAGCACACAACGTCGTCTAAGCATCTAAGTATCTCTCGCTCGTTGGCTGACTGTCTGGCTGGCTGGCTGGCCAAGATGTGCGAGGTGAACCAGCAGCTAGCCACAGTTGGCCAACACATCGACGAGCCATCAACGGGGTAGCGACCAGGCCAGCAGAGAGTGGCCGAGGGAGGGCGAGATGGTGAGGGACAAACTGAGGCCAGCAGCGGGTGGATGTGGTTTTTGGTGTCGGTGTGGTGTACCTTGCTCTGTGGATTATGGCAGCCGAACGGCTCTATATATGCTCATATTTGTGCATGTTACAATTTTGTAAAGTAATTTGCTAGTTGTCTATATCTCTTCACAGTAACTGTGTAACTGCATTTGCGATGCGTCATGGCAGTGAATAATCGATAATTGATAGAGTATGCCAAGGATGTTGCACTTGGGGGTGAGAAAAGTGACCCACAATACAACTTAAGCCGAAAATACTACCATAATTTATCAGCTCATACGGTTCATTGACTCATGCCAAGAGCTAAGCTCAATTTACATATTCAATTATTTTGTTATAGTATTTATAGAAAGCACTTGGGAATAACAATTCATTGAATTCAAATTAGCTCATGGAAGCAAAAGGCGTAAATTTATTTTAGAGCTTGTTTTAAGGTATAACAAATTAAGAAAATTATGAATTCATTAATTTAAAAGCAATTAATTTGTGCTTATTGCGCAAATGTGTTGACTAATTTCGGAAATTATGTACCTAATATATAAGCAAGTAATTGAGAATGTATAAAAGCGTAGAACAGATTTTGATATAAATGTGCAGCATTTATTTTAAATTTATTTGGCGGATCAACAAATTCAAATTCATGATTTAAATGCAGGTTATTTCATAGATCTTGGCATATAAAAATGTGTAGATGAACCCTAAATAGAATATGGACAATGTATATGTATATATATTTTTAAAATTTATTTACTTTGTTAATTTGCTAATTTCAATCTAAATCAAATATTTATAATAATCACTGATATCTATATATAAATTTTTAGATATAGAAATCAGGAAACGCAAATAAGACTTGTGATAGATATATGTATATGTTGCTTACAGAAAAAATTAATATATTTAAAATATCAAATTTAATTGTTAATCATTAAATTTGATTTTATTTATTTTCCTTAGCAAAGCAAACATAGTTCTTCTCACTTTATTCAGAATTATTATTTACCTACAGCTTCTCAATATAATTATAATAATTTTTTGCGCTCAACACTCAATTTTTAAATTCTTTTCAAATGAAAACAAGCTACAATTATCTGATATTATCCAAACAATTATATATGTTTCTTATATCATTAACTAGCATTGAACTGGTCTACGATGATTAGCACAAAATGTGTTCTTTACATGAAATACTTATAGCATTCTTTGCAGTTTCACTATGAATGAGTTTGCGAAATGCTCAAGCAAAATGTATTCAATATTAATTTTGAAAAGGTCAATATTTATATAGATAATTTTTTTGTTAAATTCATATAATGTTGCATTATAATTTTTATTATTATAATTTCTTTAAATTCCCATTTAATTTGGCATTTATATTTATTCAAGATTCTTATTCAAAGTCACTTTTGCTGGCCATTCGATTGATTAACTCTATCCAGCTCTCATTATAAACAACTTGTCTAAGTTTTTTGCTCAGCCATCATATCTGATTATCATTTAAATATTTAATCCATTGCGATAAAGATTGCGACATCACTTAAAAAGATCATCTTTAACACCTGTTGCTGGTGTTGCTCACCTGTGCCTGGGCTGTCAGACTCATTTAAATAGATTTGCAATTAATGCAGCTACCAGATTTGCAGAGACCTGTTTGCTGCATGCATCGAGTGCTCATAAGCAATAATGATCGTAGATCACACGAGAACCTCACACTTGACGCTTTTCCACGGTTTTACTTTAGTTTTTTTCTATTTTGGGGTCTTGATTCATCTGCGGTTTCTGCTGTTGAATGAGTGCTCAACAATTTGAGTACTCACTAGTTGTTGTTGTTGCTGTTGCTTTTGTTGGTTTTACTCATGTTTGTTGCCATGTTATGTGTTAATCAAATTTGATTGCAAATTTTGTTTTAATTAAATGCGCAAACTTCAAATATTTACAAGTAGTTATTATAATTATATAGTTTTTTATTTTTCTTTTAATTTTTTGTTTTTTTTTTTTTTGATTGCAGCCGCAATTTGTTGTGCGATAATTGCAAAAGTTCAGATTTGCATAAAAACTAAAAGCTGAGTTGAGTCTGCCAAGTCGGTTTGCCTTGCTAAACAGATGCCAATTATGAGATACACATGCAACGCACTTGAAGATACATTTGTATCTGGACGTTGTGCACTTTTCGATATTCGCACGTTTTATTTACACTTCAAAAATAATTGTGCATTCATTTTTGCAGCTGATTTACAGATAGACTTGCTTTGCTTTTGCATCATTTCAATAACTCACACTACGCACTTGTTGTAATTAGACTCGTTGTTGTTGTTGTTGTTGTTATTGCGGTGGTAAATCGGCACGCGCGTCTTTTGGACGAAAAGCTCCGCACGTTCGGCTGCCAAAATTACGACTGAAACCTTTGCCAGTTGGGCCAAACGCTTGAAGACGCCAAAAAACTGAGCATGCGCAGCCGACGCAAGCAGTGAACAGCGAACAGCGACGCCGACGCAGACAGCGACTGCAGCAGTGATATCTCTTTGATATTTGTGATTCTGTCTTCTTCTTCTTCTTCGCCGTTAAGAGACGATCGCCGTTGGCGCCCGTTCGAGCTCAGCTGCGTTTGACTTTCGGTTTCAGTTTGATTTCGTTTTCGCCTCGCTCGTCCGACTCGAGCCCGGCTTAGTCGCAGCTGTAGCTGTTGCTGAAGCTGTGGCTGGTTTCTCAGTCTCAGTCTCTTCGAGTCGACTCTTAACTGGTTCGCATTTGGCTGCTTTCGGTCTCTCTTAAAGCGTCGTGGCTGAGTGTGCTTCTATTGAATATGGGTTCGTTTCGGCGTCGCAGTCACTGGTGCAGTGTGTTAGCTACTTGAGTTACCTGTGTTTACCTGCATCATCGCCTTCGCCATCGCCTGCGCCTTGCAACGCGCCACTTGATGCCACTTTTGGGCATTGTTGCCAATTTTTTAATGGTGACGTTTATGTTTAAGTTATGATGCCATCTTTCTATCATGTGCTAGCTCTTACTGTTGCTGTTGCTGTGTGGTTGCTTGCTGAGTGGGTCATTACGGCATTGTTTATGTCTGGTCTACGATGCTCGAAGCGTGCCTGTCTAAAGAACGTTATATGTTTCCTTATTATTATTATTTGTTGTCTTCTCGTTTTTGTATGAAAAAATGTTGTCAATCGGGTGTGGTGGAAGGGGAGAATTGCGAAAAATGTGTGGAAATACTTGGAGGATGTTTAAGAGCTTATTAGGAAGCCGTTTGATGAAGATCTTTGGTTACATCACCTATTAAATTTAATAAAGTCAAATGTCACTGGGGGAATTTATTTATGTATCTGTATCTGTATCTGTATCTGTATCTGTATCTGTATCTGTATCTGTATCTGTATCTGTATCTGTATCTGTATCTGTATCTGTATCTGTATCTGTATCTGTATCTGTATCTGTATCTGTATCTGTATCTGTATCTGTATCTGTATCTGTATCTGTATCTGTATCTGTATCTGTATCTGTATCTGTATCTGTATCTGTATCTGTATCTGTATCTGTATCTGTATCTGTATCTGTATCTGTATCTGTATCTGTATCTGTATCTGTATCTGTATCTGTATCTGTATCTGTATCTGTATCTGTATCTGTATCTGTATCTGTATCTGTATCTGTATCTGTATCTGTATCTGTATCTGTATCTGTATCTGTATCTGTATCTGTATCTGTATCTGTATCTGTATCTGTATCTGTATCTGTATCTGTATCTGTATCTGTATCTGTATCTGTATCTGTATCTGTATCTGTATCTGTATCTGTATCTGTATCTGTATCTGTATCTGTATCTGTATCTGTATCTGTATCTGTATCTGTATCTGTATCTGTATCTGTATCTGTATCTGTATCTGTATCTGTATCTGTATCTGTATCTGTATCTGTATCTGTATCTGTATCTGTATCTGTATCTGTATCTGTATCTGTATCTGTATCTGTATCTGTATCTGTATCTGTATCTGTATCTGTATCTGTATCTGTATCTGTATCTGTATCTGTATCTGTATCTGTATCTGTATCTGTATCTGTATCTGTATCTGTATCTGTATCTGTATCTGTATCTGTATCTGTATCTGTATCTGTATCTGTATCTGTATCTGTATCTGTATCTGTATCTGTATCTGTATCTGTATCTGTATCTGTATCTGTATCTGTATCTGTATCTGTATCTGTATCTGTATCTGTATCTGTATCTGTATCTGTATCTGTATCTGTATCTGTATCTGTATCTGTATCTGTATCTGTATCTGTATCTGTATCTGTATCTGTATCTGTATCTGTATCTGTATCTGTATCTGTATCTGTATCTGTATCTGTATCTGTATCTGTATCTGTATCTGTATCTGTATCTGTATCTGTATCTGTATCTGTATCTGTATCTGTATCTGTATCTGTATCTGTATCTGTATCTGTATCTGTATCTGTATCTGTATCTGTATCTGTATCTGTATCTGTATCTGTATCTGTATCTGTATCTGTATCTGTATCTGTATCTGTATCTGTATCTGTATCTGTATCTGTATCTGTATCTGTATCTGTATCTGTATCTGTATCTGTATCTGTATCTGTATCTGTATCTGTATCTGTATCTGTATCTGTATCTGTATCTGTATCTGTATCTGTATCTGTATCTGTATCTGTATCTGTATCTGTATCTGTATCTGTATCTGTATCTGTATCTGTATCTGTATCTGTATCTGTATCTGTATCTGTATCTGTATCTGTATCTGTATCTGTATCTGTATCTGTATCTGTATCTGTATCTGTATCTGTATCTGTATCTGTATCTGTATCTGTATCTGTATCTGTATCTGTATCTGTATCTGTATCTGTATCTGTATCTGTATCTGTATCTGTATCTGTATCTGTATCTGTATCTGTATCTGTATCTGTATCTGTATCTGTATCTGTATCTGTATCTGTATCTGTATCTGTATCTGTATCTGTATCTGTATCTGTATCTGTATCTGTATCTGTATCTGTATCTGTATCTGTATCTGTATCTGTATCTGTATCTGTATCTGTATCTGTATCTGTATCTGTATCTGTATCTGTATCTGTATCTGTATCTGTATCTGTATCTGTATCTGTATCTGTATCTGTATCTGTATCTGTATCTGTATCTGTATCTGTATCTGTATCTGTATCTGTATCTGTATCTGTATCTGTATCTGTATCTGTATCTGTATCTGTATCTGTATCTGTATCTGTATCTGTATCTGTATCTGTATCTGTATCTGTATCTGTATCTGTATCTGTATCTGTATCTGTATCTGTATCTGTATCTGTATCTGTCTCTGTCTCTGTATCTGTATCTGTATCTGTACCTACCTACCCACCCAACAGGATATCCCCATGACATACTAACTAAACCACAATCCTTTCTAGCTTAGCTACATTTAATATATATATATATATATATATATATATATATATATATATATTCTTTTCACTTGCACTTCGATTTATTCATCCTTACGATTTATTTATTGATTTCAGTCGCTTGACTCCAACAAGCCACAAGCTGTCTCCCCCCGCTGGCTGCCTCGTGTGGCACACCCGTCTTGGCCGGCGTGCATTGCCTCCCACCCAGCTACAATTTCAATTTGCGGTCGTGGTCGGCGTCTTGGCCCGATCCATGGGCAAGTGGCAAGTGCACTGTAATTGGCCCCGTCCAGTGCACGACTGTGGCTTGAAATCAGGCTCAGAGCACGACCGACATCGCTAAAGCGACCAAATCGACTAAAAAGACGTCAAAAACGACGGAATCGATACGCAATTTTTTATGGTCGGGGCCACAAGGTTAGTGGATTTGTGGATTTGTGTGCACTCTCTGTTGTGTGTGTCCGGTGCGTTTTTTGCGTTTTTTTTGCCATTGGTATTGCTATTGATTTTCATAGCTTTTTATGGCAGAGATTTGCAATTATGAATGGTTCAGTGCGGCGCGAGCTGCATTCTAAATGTCAATGTTATTGCATAGCTACAGCGCGTATCTGTGAGATACTTTTCGCTGACAACTGGCTGCAGTTGCTGTTGTTTTTGTTGTTGTTGCCATTGCTGTTGCTGGAGCAACTGCAACTGTGACAGGCGGTTGTCTTTTTGGTGTGTGCTCATGTGGAATTTCCGCTATTCAAAACACGAATGCGACGCACCTTAAAAGCCACCGACTCCAGCGACTCCACACAGCGTTTGAGCTCAGATATTGGAAAGAAAAATACTTGAGTTGTATTTAAAAACGGGTAAAGATAGAAAAAGAAAAAAAGTATAATAAAATAATAAAAGTAAATTCATGCACTTGGAGCTCATTGAGCGCCATAAATAATGTGCTTTGCCATTGTGCGTTGGCTGAGTTTGTTGCTTCGCAGCGCGTTTCTTGACTCTGGCTGAGAAATCAAATCAATCATTTTGCACGGAACGCCACTAAAAAATGCAATTGTTTAAGCCAGGTGGGTGTGTGTTTCGGGTGTGTGTGTGAGTGTATTAGTGCTTGTGTGTGTGTGTGTGTGTGTGTGTGTGTGTGTGTACTGTTATGACAGCGTCAACAAAGCGCAGCGATATTAAAGCGTTTAATTAACACAAAAGAGTTCAACAACAAGCAGCAGAGACAAGTAAAAATCGCTCATACGCTCCGTTGAACTTCAAGCGAAGAGCAGCGAGAAACACGCACAAGGAAAATCCAAAAAAGTGAATATCTATGTGTATGTGTGTGCGAGTGCCAAGTTGTGCCAAGCGCATGATTAATTGTGCAATTGAAATGGAATTAAAAACGTGTAAATAACACGGACAGCAGCGGGAGGGATAGGAAATCAAGAAAACAAAAGTCGCACAGATGCAAAAAAAAAAAAAGAAGCAAATAGTGCTGTAAAAGCGCCGTAAAAGTGCTGTAAAATGGGCCGTGGAAGCTGGAAGCTGGCAATAAATGAATCAAAAATAAAAGCAGAAAAACAGTCAGCGACGGGGCACTTTAATTGAATTTATGGTAAATGCAAATGAGTGGGAAACTGAAATAAAAAATCAACTGCGAATTGATTGAGCCGAGAGAGAAATATGCAAAGAGGCAGCAGCTACAACAACAGCAACATATTGTGAGTAACAGCAACAACGTTGTTCATATTGTGCGCGCTGCTGCGGCTGCTGCTGCGGCGCGATTACGATTAAACACGCTTGTAAATACTGGATCATAAAAATCAACGCAAAAAGAAAAAAAATATCACAAAACAAAAAAAATATATACATGAACAAAAAAAAGTAACAGCACAGAAATTGAAACAGAAACTGCAACCGTAACTTAAGCTGAAAAGTGCGCAGCACGAGCTACAGCGACTCGATATAATCTCTGCAAAGTTCAGAGCGCAGGCGACCCAGGAAAGACGGTGCCCGGACAGAGTCCAGGCCGCAATCGGTGCATTGCGGGCAATATTCATCAATTGCATGAGCTTTAAAAGCCAGCTTAAAAAGAAAACAATTATATGTAGAGGAAACAGGAAGGATATATAGATAATGGCTGAGGAAAGCGAAATAAACTCAGATGGCAATTTGAGGTACGTTTGAAAAGATAGAGAAAATATGAAAATAAAGAAACAAAGAAAATTAAAAAATGAAATGAAAAAATGAAATAAGTTGTGGAGAATGTGCAAAAAGTATTTATTAATTATTTACTAATCATAAATCATTATATTTTTTATTATATTAATTACTGTATAAATCTATAAACTCAAGACTTAGTTTTACTATTTATTATTTAATTTTTCTACACTTGACCAATAAACCCAAATGTAAAAAAACAATTGAATCTAAATTGGAACTAAAATATGCTTATCTTCAATTAAAATTAGTTTCATAGAAATCGATTTTTAAAGAAAATCATCTGTGAAGCATGTAAACTTAAGCTCCAATCCTTGAATTTGTCAAGCCATTGAACTTGTAATTGAATAATTGAAGAATGTTTGTGTTTAGTCATGTAGAGGGCATGCTATATAGTTGTAATTAAAATAGAAATAAACTAAGCTAAAAAATAAAATAAAATAAAATAATAATAATTAATAAATAAATCATTGTAATTCACAATAAAACAGAATTTTCTCCCATTTCATTCCCGCTTGACTTATCTAAAAACCAATATGCCCTTTGGAGTGTAGCGCATTCCATGCTAGTTGGGCGTTAAAAAAAATCTTTGTTCGTTCGCCTTTGAATTGGCGTACAGCTCAGTGGAATGAGTAATGTCCACATTGATGAGGGAGTTGGGAGTCGCAGTCCAGTCTGCGCCGGGAGGTGGAGGTGGTGTCAGTGTCATAGTAACAATTACATTAACGTTGCGCTCGGACTCGCACTCCATATAGCATTGTCAAAGCCAATGTTAAAGCCAGAAACAGAGACCAAGTCCGCGACTGATACAGTTACAAAGCCAATCGTCCAACACACTCACACACTCACACACACACACAGACATATTGACACACTTCAGACCACACTCCACTGCCCACGAAGGTAATGAAGTGCCTTCGTTTTGGCCATATCCCACTTGGTGAGCGAATCAGAGTTTGTTGCTTACATTCAGCTTGCCCGCAATTCGCATGCACGTTTTTTACATACCAATCTGTAATTTAAGTTTAAGTATCTGTGCATGTGTTTGTTGTTGTTGCTGTTGTTGTCGCTTGTGTATTTTGTGGTCAAACGAGTTTAAGTTTATTTATGATTGCTTTTGATTTCATTTAATAAAAATAAATACAAGCACCACACAATGCCAGCGGGTGGTGCGCGTAATTGCACGACGCCCGCAACTATAGCTGATGGCGATGGCGATGAGACGGGTGGGAGACTTATGTTGGGGCTCCCATAACTGGCTCCAATTGACCCACCTCGCTGCCTAATACAGTTGTAAAACAAAGATACCATTTTGCCAAAGCAACTTCCGCATTTGGCCAACACACGATCGACACTCAGATCGACATCGGCCCCCAGGCGCCCGCCAGCTGAGCTTCAATCTGCTCTTGTGGGTTATTTGTGTGAGCCAACTTTAGCTCTGGGTTTTTGGCCTAATCACATGGCTTTTAGGTCTTGCCTGTTTCTACAGCAAGTGATCGCATGGTATTTGTGCTCTTTTCGTAATGCTCGCCGACGCTACTCTGTAATTGCCCTCCGATGACTGCGTCGGAGCTGGATTTGGATTGCTGAAGATTTTTGTATTGCTTCAATTAGAGATGGTCGTGCGGCATTTTAATTGAAAATGTAGCCAGGTAGGAGGTGCGGAAATTTTGTGAATTTTATTAATTTGTAAAGATACTTCAACTATTTACTGACAGTTGTATCAAAATCTCCGCAGAGCTCAAGAAAATCTGCTTGAAATTGGACTAAATAAAAGTACATTTACTTCCTCAATCTCATAATGTTATATACATTAAATTCGACATATTAATTTTATAGATAGTACTACTCTCTAGTCATATTCATAGAATATTCGGCATTTATATATTTATATATTTTAGAAATATATATTTTTCCCTGCAAGAGAAATCTAGTTATATAAAAGGAAGCTTGTCGACTCAGATCTAGCTATAAATACAATTTATTTTCTCAAAGCCAACAAAAGTTAAAAGTAAGAGTGTCGTATAAACTTTGATGATATTGTAGTCTAGTCAGGCAATAAAATTGGGTAATTCTATTTATAGAAGACTTCTTCTGAAAACACAACAGAATTGTTTCAATCAGCTTCTCTTTATCATAGTTAGATTACGTCACTTGTAGATAATCGTTTTAATGCGCTTTAAATACCTTTTTATACTCTTCGCAGTCTTTATAATTTATACATTTAATTTTCAGCTTAAAGCGTATTAATTCTAATTATTTCCATAGCTTAAAATGCTTCAAGCTTGACGTACGATTCTCGAACTGATTTATAGACTAATTCATCACACTCTTACTTAAAGAGGCAAGCTCAAGGCTATATTTACTATGAATAACTATTGTATATAGTCTTTATTTTACTTTTGATATTTACTACAATATATATTTTACAGTTAAAGCATTTTCGTGCCTTCTATGTCGTGCCACACCAGCCACCCAGCCCATCGCTAGCGCTAAGCTCTTCAGTCTCGGTTTTTGGTCTGGAGACGTTTCGCCTGCATTTTGTCAGCTATTTGCACAATGTGCACGTAGCTCCGTACTCGTACACGTATCTACTATAATTTGGCTCGTTTTTTTTATTTATATTGTTTTCTCTCTCTCTCTCTCGCTGTGCCTCTCTCTCCGTCTTTTTTTCTTGCCTGCCTTTACTGTACATATTGTGTGAATCCATGGCACAGCCCGTTTGCTTCACCACCGCCTTCATCTGCAAATAAAATTTCAACTCTTCGAAGTAGCTCGCTTTGTTTGGCAATTACAAAATTTGTAATTTTGTGCGATGCGCCGCGGGATTCTGTTGACGTGAATTGCGCAAAATAAAAATCCCCACACCTCGCCTCGGCAAAGTTGAGAGAGACTCTTGTTAGTGTGCCATCACATGGTAATCGGGTAATCAACTACAGCTCGAGACTTATTCCCAAATATGATAATTGAAAGGTTTTTGTTGGCATTAGAATATCGAAGAGCTGGGAATTACTCAAGCTTAACGTTAATCAGTTGACGGTTGATCCATAATATTGCCATCATACCCTCTTGATTTGGTAACTCCCAAGTCATGTAGCTATCGACTAGGTCTGTTTCCAATTAATATAATTGAAATGCTTTCTGTATAGCCAACTTTAACAGAAATAAACTATCGGTTATTAATGAACTACACACTATCGTATATCGAGCATAGGTTAATCAATAATCAAGTCATCGCCTGTCTCTCTCCTTTAAAAGTGTGAAACTTATCGGTCCACGGCAAATATCTAGCTAATCACGTCAATCTGAACTAGACTTATTTCCAAGCATGATAATTGAAAGACTTTTGATGTAGCGTATCCCATTTTCGATACCTACGGCTACCAGCTATCATCGATTGTCGACTAATCAAAAAGTAACTCCCTCGCTTCACGCTTCAGTGTTGAGCAATTTGTTAATGTCTGCCTTTGGTAAGCTGCTAATCAAACAGATCTTGGCTAGAATGCAGTCTTTTGATTTTCCAACTATGATAATTGAAAGCCTTTTGGCGTAGAATGTCAAATAGCTGCAACTTTCCCAAGCTTGAGTAGTGAGCACAAACAAAACATATCGTATATCGATTACTGGACTATGCAAGAGTATTTTATTTATTTCGGCCACTCCTCAAATGGTTTCACTCTATAGTTAAGTTTTTTTTTGCGGTAGCATATCATTTATGCCATGAAATAACAGAAATCCCTTTTGTTGTTGTCTGACTGTATATGACTTTAAAGTTTAGTCAAGTAACTGTTGTTGTTTTAGCTTTGACTATGATCTGCATACAATGCCCATTGGGTATCCCATTGAGGGGGGGCCGCAGTCATTTTTTGCGATACGCCGCCAACCATTGTTGGCTCACTCGAAATCTGTAGCATTGAGCCGCCGTCGTTGCCCCACGTCGCCCTCCCATCAAGTGCTTTAATGATACTAAACAACATGATATTGCGGTTTTCCAGCCTCATCGTCATCGTCGTCATCCATCGCGTCATACACAAACGACGGCTCTTCACTCAGTTTTTTTTTTTCCTCTCTTTGAAATGGGAATTGAATTTGGATTTGGCTGTTGATGTGGATGTGGAATTGGGCAGGTAGACATTGAATGCCGCTTCAGTTGATTCAATTGCCGGCTTTTGCTTGATGAGCTTTGGCTGCTGCTGTTAGCCATGAAATTTGCATAGTTTAACCCCCCAAAAAAAACTAAAAAAAATAAACTATAAGGGGGCGGGATCGGGGGCAGCGTTGGTCTTTCGAGGCGGCAATTTGAAATCGGCTGCTGAAAAGGTTAAATTTAAATGGCATTTGTGCAATGCGATGCGGCCAAAAAATTATCGAGCAAACAATTGAACTGAGCAAACAATCAACGGGGGCCACGGATACCACAACAATTGAATTTGACAGCCCCGAAAAAAGTAAAATTAAGCAGCGCATTGAACATGATTTTAGTTAAGAGCACTAGCTAAAGAGATACCCTGCAATAAGCTAATCTATATAAGGAGGTCGGGAAAAGATTAGAGTAGAGCCAAACTATAATTGTCATGCATATTTATATATCATTTATTTTAAATAAATAAAAATATATTTAAAATATTTGCTTAGATTTTCGAACTGAGAATTGTCACTCCATTTCATTAGAAATTTTCGATATATACTGTTTTAATAATCTAATTTATCCAGATTATCATCCTAAATATATCTTCACAACTTTTTCGGCCTGTCTCCAACTTGTCCACAATTTTAAAACACCCTAGATGGCCATCTGGTTTTAATCAGCGTAGGGTATTGGCGAACAGTAATTTTACCTTAATTGAACTCTACAAACTTGTTTAACCAATAACTAATGTTGGCTTTTAATTAAATTATGTTTGACTGCTTTATTAAAGCGTTTCTCTATCTCCTTCTCCTTCGGCCGCTCTCTTTCTTTGCTGTTCTGTTTTGGCTTTGGTTTGCTTTCAGAATGACCATTTATCATTTATTTAGTTGGCCTTGACTTGTGGTTCAACATTTGCAACGTTTCGTTTTGACCGTTTTTCTGACCACTTTATTTCCTTAACCGCTGTGAAAACAAATGATTTCTATCATTTTATGAATCATAACAAAGCCGCGCAGATATGTATATACCCCAGAGAGGTGTTCACACTTAACCTTGACTGGCCTGCCTTTTGGCACATGCCCTGATTAACACCATCATCATTTCTCAAAAGCACCAAATCTCGATCGCCAGCGCCCAGCCCGGTATGCAGTGTGGGCTGGCTATGGTCTCCACCTCTCTCCAGGCGGGGCCTTAAGTAAGATTAATGAAAACATGTGCCAAACATATGCGAATGCGTAGATCGCTCCGAGTTACACACTTCAATACACACACACACACACACACGAACACAAATACATTTGCATTTCGAGTGGCGTAATTGAACATAACTTGTTGTCGTTGTCCCTCGTTGATTACAGCGAATTCGCGATGGAAACGTGTCCAACACGAAGTCCAAGTCGATAAAACTTGTACTATTTCAAAATAATAATAAAATAAAATAAATTACTTCAAAGTAATAATAGGTGTTCTAATATCTTGTTATAAATAGTTCAATTAAATTCACATTTACTTATATAGAAATGAATAACTAAAGACTACAGAAAATATATTTATTTTACTATTAAAAATAAATAAAATAATAAAATAATAATACATAACTAATTGAATACACAGAATGCTATATATATCAATTTTTAAAATAAAAGTACAATGATATGTATATGTGTTCTATATAAAATACTCTTAAGTATTTCACGAACAAATTAAACTTCTACTTTTACATAAACTTTGAGTTTTACTTTAATTAAGCTTTTATAGTCAGCCTACACTACCCGAAGGCATTTGAACTATCGTTGAAGCCGCGTGACACGCTACCAACTCTACTTATGAAAACACTCCTCAGCAGCGAGGAGTGTACGAAGAGTTGTTAGCCCCGGGGACTTGCAGTCAGATTAGCATAAATTCAACGGCTTGTAATTGTCAATTTATAAGTGTGCGTGCTAGTGTGTGTGTGTGTGTGTGTGTGTGTATGTGTTAAACTCAGTGTCTAGATGCCGGCAATGCGACTAATGAATACATTCGCCTGACGGTCGCTGCTGCCGCTTGGTGTGGGCAGCGGAGGGAGCGTTGGCTCCATGGGCTTGTCAATTGCCATGCAGATTGAAGCGCTTTATATGCATGCACATACACATACATACATACCTATATAAATGTATATGCGTGCTTTTGTGTGTGGGGGGCTAGTTATAGAGACCTAATCAGCTGTTCGAAAAAGCTTTAAGCTGCTCAGAGGGCGTGTCCAAGGCAGAGAGGAGTAGGAGAGCAGCGGAACTGTGACAGAGTTGCCAAAGTGCAAAGCCATAAAAAATGCACTTAGGCATGCGTGTGCTGCTATCTCGCTTGCACAATTAGCTCTAATTGTTTTGTAGTCACATTTGTAATGCTCTTTGTTGCTGTTGTTTCTGTTGCCTGAAGTCACGAAATGTGCATTCAAAATGCGAAGCAGAGCAATCGCAATTATTTCGAAATAAACGCAACAGATATACATATATACATATATATATATGTATACCATTATGTATATAGATATACATAAATATATTTTGATTGTAGTTTTCGTTTTCGTGCGTTGTCTTTGCGCTGGCTTCCGTGTTATTATATGGAAAGTGTGCAGAGGTAGAGCGAAGTCAGCTATGAGGATACACGAATTGGCGTCCACTTGTCGCCGCGCATCCTTCTTGGCCATTAAACTGACAAATTGTTATCGTAAACGTCAGAGTCGTAAATTAAGATTGACTCGAGACGGCGGTGCAAATGCTCGCCGTATGATAGCGCTGGCAACTTCAGCAGCCTTTCACCCACTTTGGGCCACTGGGGCAATGCATCATGCAGTTGTCAAAAAAAAAAAACAAAAAAGAAAAGAAAACCTCCATTGATAGCAAAGACACAGCGAGAAAGAGAAAGAGTAAGAGTGGGAGAGAGGGAGAGATGGGTAGACTGGCAGCCAGCGGGGGCAGCAGCAAAGAAAGCAGCATCAACAAGAGCAGCAGCAGCAGCAGCAGCCGTTGCTCCACTTTTGGCTGCGTTACGCAATACCAACTCGAATTTTGTTGTTGTTGTTGTTATTGCCAGACACTCCACATATACACATTGTTGGAGAAAAGCAGCCAAGACTCACAGGCCACGACTCTGGCTGTGACTGACCAGCGCTGATTGGAGTTTCATTACCAGAGCCACAGCCGCGCTGGAGAAATGCGTCTACCCGCTGTCCCGCTCTTCCGCTGTCCCTGCGCCTCCTGCTCTGCCGATATGCTGTCTGCAGTGATATAAATCAAATGTCTTGAAACAATACATCAAGTGAAGGCGCTAGCCAAGACGTCGCGTCGTCGTCGTCATCCACTCTGAGTGCATCTCGCTCGCTAATGGCCTTTGGCTACGTCGACTGCTGCTGCTGCTGCTGCGGCTGCCGCTTCGTTTGTTGTTGTTATTATTGTATTTCGAGTGGCTGGAACAAATGTCAATGGTATTGACATTTTCGTTACGTTTGCTCAACCGATTCCAAATCTTCAAATTGACATGAGAAACTTTTGAAATCACGTTGCATTTGGCTATGCCAGATTTAGATGCGGTTAGCTACATTTCTCCACACACAAATGGGAGAAGGGCATACTTACTCACACACATTCACACACACACACTCACACACTTTTACTCTATTTATTTTTTTGGAACGGGTTTTTTGCTTTGACATTTGTAAACACTTCCGCGTGCTCTCTTTAATTCATCTGATTGTTTTTGTTGTGTTTGTCTTTCGCCTGTAATTGATGGCTCCACATTGTGATTGGAGTTGATCTCTATACACGTGTGTGTGTGTGTGTGTGTTTTTGTGTATTTTCTGTTACATTTAACGAGAGCTATTAGCGGCTGTAGTTTGTGTTGTTTGTTCCAGTCGATCGCAATTTGTTATCTGCGCCAATTAGCCATCTGTTTTTCGCATTTAATCAGCTCTGGCATCGCTTACATCTGAAGAATGACTTAATTATGGAAACACTTATTTAATAATGTTGTTCATTTCAATTAGCTTTAATTGCATAAGTCTTTACAGCTGACGGATGCTTTGTTTTGAATTGAATTACATTGAATTGATATTGGTTTTGTGTAAAATAATAAATTTTGATAAGTTTTAATTAAAATGTACTTCTATAAAATAGAATATGAGTAACAATATAAATATAATTTCTTTAAAAATAAATACAATACGTATATGCATATATCCATATAATTATATAATATATTATAGCTATTTTTATATAAATTTTATTTATTTTGTTATACATTATATATTATATATATTTATATTCACAATTCAATTTTTTTTTTTTTTTTTGTATTATTTTATATATACTAATATATACATATATAATAGTTTATAATTATTTATCTTCAAGTAGCAAGTGACCTTTATTTACTCTTGTTTTTTTTATTATTATATATAATTAACTTTATTTTTACTAAGTACTCAGAGATTCCATAAATGGCTTGAATTTGCTAAAATACACGTTCAGAACTAAGCCTTCAGTTTAAGTATAAAATCCATTTTTTTTTAGCCAGCGCCACCCGTCGCCCGTCGCCCGCCTCCTGTCGACTCTGGTGTAAATTAACTCACTCGCTGACAACAGCTGAGGTCCCCCTTGCATCATCTATCTTCAGTCTCTGACAACAACCTACGACAACTGTAATTACATTAATCCATTGGCACGCGTCGTCGGCTCTCGCTTAGCTATTCCGTCTTCCTCTCTGTCGGCCGCGCCGACCGCCCGCTCGCCCGCTCGTACGCTGCGCCATGAATATCAAATAACCAATCAACGCATAAAAAAATTTTCGCACTAATCCAAATGCAAAATAAAAAAGATAGAGTGTGAAAATAAATGAAGGCAGGCAAATCAATCAATGAATCGGAGCCCAGGACAAGGACGCACAGAAGCAACAGCAACAGCAACAGCAGCAGCAGCAACACCAACAGCGACCCAAATCAATCAAAGTTTTTGTGTGCGCTCAACAATATTTTAAACTTTTTTAGCCGCTGTTGACTTAAGCCACGTGTAAGTTGCCATGTTTGTCATGCCGCACAATGAGGCTCACGCACACACAAACACACACACATACAGACACACAAAGAGGTGACAACAACACAAACAACTACGGGAAGATCAACAATGTAGGCATATTCATAACCAGCTCAACCCAACCCATCTCAGCTGCCAGACAATGGCTCTAAATAAACTCAACCCTCGGCTAACAATTTCGCATGTCTCTCTTTGCCTCGTGCTATCTCTTTCTATTTTCGCCAGCTCACAATTTGATACAAATTATGCAAATGCTCTGGTTTCTTATCAGCAAATTAGCAACAGCCGGCAGGCGCTGCCAGACCACGATTGATTATCCCAAATGCAAATTGAAGCTGCAAAATAAGCAAAAAATGGAAATCTAAAAAAAAAATGAATGAGTATAAAAACTGAAATCTGAATTTTTTTTGCGTCAGATCATTTATCAAGCATGGCAACAACTTGCAGCGCTTTGGCAAATCACATAGAATGATGATTAATTTGCACGTGATTTGAGCCAGAGCCGGCGGGATTAACAGCAGCAGCAGGAGGATTCGACAGTCCACTGTCCAGTGTGCACTTTCTAGCGGCTACTGTCTGCTAATGTTTGCATAAATGTTTGAGCTGTTGAGTCAACACGGAGAGGGAGCAACTGCAGCTCTATATGAATGGTGGGTTAGGGGAGCGATGTCGAAGCCGACGCGTCGCAATAATTAATGATGATATGAAGGTACATATCGCAGTCATGCGATATTAGCATGATAAATGAGCAGATGACCAGTTGAACAGTTGACCAGCTGACCGGCTGACCAGCTAACTGGATCCTTATCGAAACGCCAGTTGCATTTGCTAATAAAAATTGTGAAATCTTCAACACATACGTGGCTTGAAAAATGATAGAGATAATAAATAAATTAATAATTATATAAATTGAAGCACTTAAGTTTGCTAAGTCAATGCTGATTGAAGCTGAATTTTGTTTATGTTTTTCCGTTTCTTAAAAGGAAACGCATACGAAGCAATTTTATTTATTAATTTTCTTGGTTCAACAGCATCGAAACGAAGGCATCGCCTAAAAACGTTTTGCCAGTCAAATTGCGATCCAGGTTGGAGAAATCTATACCGTTGGAGTAGGGCGGCACATTTCTGGTTTGCAAATAGTAAGAGCCACGTGCCGTTGGCCGTGCTCTGTAGCCAAGTGGCTCAATGTTCGCGTCAGGCTGGCACTCATACTTTATGTAGGTTATAAAATCCTTACAATAGAAGCCAAAGAAGCCATAGGGCGAGGTAATTGACTCGGCATAGTAGTCCACCGCACGTTTGTGATAGCATTGATAGGTGGTTACTGTAAGCACAGAGCGAATGACTCAATTCTAAAACTTCTACTACTAAAGCAACTGCTACTAACTTTGGTTTACATCTCCACAACCGGGCTGTATTACGCCCGCGTTGGGATAAAAGTCCACATGCCCAAGGGGCGCCAATATCCCATGCAAAAAAACGTCCGAATGAATCACATCCACAAAGTCGGCATCGCTTTTGTCCAAGCGGCTCTCAATATTCTCGGTGAGATACAGCGGCTTGGCGGGATCTAACGCTGATATACGATTAACTCGTACGTTCAAACCCTGCAGCAGTTTCGCCGCAAATCCAGCCACATGGGCACCAATACCAAATCCAATCAGATGCGCTTTTGACATATCCGCACCGGAACGAAGCAAAAGGTGAGCCAAACAGCGAGCCACAAAGCGTGAGTTGTGCACAGCCTCACTATAGCAGGGATCGACCACAAGATTCGCATAGTCCACGGAGAGTACGTCTGCCTCCTTGTCGCGTATCAATAACGGTAGCAATTGACTATTCGGCGACGCGGTCCGAGAGCCATCGTATCCATGTAACAGCACATGCAGCTTTCTCCCAGGCAAGAATCTGTCATTTTCGGTAAACATAGCGCCTTCGGGTTTATTATGTCTATAAAGAGACTCAGATCAGATCAGATCAGACCAGATCCGCAAAGA
The DNA here is from genome assembly GCA_035047565.1 of Drosophila mulleri. Classification (NCBI taxonomy): domain Eukaryota; kingdom Metazoa; phylum Arthropoda; class Insecta; order Diptera; family Drosophilidae; genus Drosophila; species Drosophila mulleri. The sequence continues at coordinate 7,052,918 of JAWNPK010000012.1, forward strand.
AATTGCAACAACGCGCTTACGTATGCAGCCAGAAGGTAATATTCCAATTGGGACACTCGTCACTCTGCAGTGCAAAACAATTTATCGGGCTTAATAAGATGTTAGCAGCTGTTACCAGCTCCAGGCCAATGCATCCTGTTAGAAGTATATTTAAAATAGTTAAACAACTCCATATTTGACCTCTACATATACGATTATCCTTCAAGTACCCAGTATTAATATAAGATTCAACATTTTACTGCATTGCCTCGGTCCAAGAAGTGAAACTGAAACTCTTAAATTGATATTTTGACTTTTTAAACATTTACCGTTGCAATTAATTGGCATGACTTATAGAATTAGTTAAACTATTTATATGCAAATATTTTAAAATATATATTTGCTACACATATGCGTAGTATATTGCATTTTAATGAAAGCTATATAAATCAAATAAAACACTTTGCTTTTTTGCAATATGAATCAAGAAATGTCAAATATTATATATCAAATTATAACAAACCATTAAAGCGAAGCTAATCATCTCCTATAAGCACATTAAAATGTGTTTCTTTTATAAAGAAATAAAATGAAAAATCTATGCATATATAAAAAAAATATATATATGTATATATTTGTAAAAAATTTTAATATTTTTTTAATAAATTTGCATAATACTTTTTCACAAAAGAATATAATACTAACAAAATATGACAAAAAAATTAATAAAATAAATAAATAAAATAGTATAAATAATTTTAGTTATCAAAAATAGTAAAATTCTTTATGAATTTTTTCTTTTTATATTTCCATTAAAATTTCTGTTAATATTTATATTAATATTTAAAACATTAATCGATTGATTCCGAAATCCAATAATATTATTAGAGTGCTAAATATAAATATTAAACTCTACTATTAGCTGTTAAAACCGTAGTTATCATTAATTATAATTTGAATATTCATTATAATTCACTATTATAAATAAATGAATAGGACATAGCTTGCCTGTCGAGCGAATGAAGATGTTATTGCGCAACTATTTCTCTTGATTAATGAAATGTAGTAAATAAATAAACCAAATTAATAAAATACAAATAAATATCATACCATGAACTCTTTAAGTTTATACATGAATAAACTTTTTTTGCAAACTTAACTAAAAAAGCTCTTATTATATGCGCTGTATTAGTCAGCTCTAAAGAAATTTGGCACACTACTCTAATTCGTTTACTAGTGTTAGTCTGCACCTCTAGCATTATTTTAGTTCCCAGCGCTAGTACAGAAACTTGTGTTTAACATAAGTATACGGCAATATGACATGCCTATTTACAACAGTTTTTTAATTACTTTTTAGCGCATTTGTATTACAATTGCTGTGTTGCTCTGAGACAACCGGAAATTAGGTAATTTAAAGAAATTCATAGCAAGAGATTTGCTCGCTTTCGCTTTAACGCATCCTCCTCTTGATTTCACAATACTTTAAAGTACTTTCACTCTGAAGGTCAAGCCATAATCTTGGCAACTTGACCCAATTCCGCCGAGAGCCCTTTGCTGCATTCTGCGGCCGCAGCTGCTTAGACTCCCCAGTGGCTGATTATGTGCTTTTGCACCTTAATGTGACCACACTTTGAACACTCACTCATTCCGTCATTCCCCCACTCAAGCACTCGATACCTGTCAAACACACACACATAGACTCCTGCCCCATTGCGAGGCTCCTCACGTGCCACGCTGATGGGAACGTCGTTCATTGAATTACGCACAAGTTGGCAAGCGCCTCGGACATAACTTTTTACTACAGCCCAGTGAAGTTTTTGAAACGATGGCGTTTGATAAGTGGCTGACAGGATGTGTTGAGACAGACAGACAGGCAGACAGACCCACCGAGCAGATGGACAGAGCAACGAATGCTCAACTCTTAGGCTCTGCTGCAAATTGCCAGCAGCTCTCCAGGGACAACTTTTTGGGTTGCGCTAGTAATGGACTGATTACACTTTGAACAATTTGAAGAAAAATATTTAGATTTACTAACGACTATCATTACCCGCCGTTAGTTAGTAGATATACAATTTATATAATAAAATCAGTATATAATAATAATAATACATAATGCTCTAAAAATGAAATTGAGCCCTGACAAAGAAAACAAAATATTATTTTCCACAAACGTATAAACAGTTGTCTTATAATTATTTTACGTACCTCTAGCTAAACAGAAGAAATAATAACATGCTAACATAAATTGCCAATTAGCTAAATTCATATTTGTGTAATATTAATAATAATAGAATAAAATTAAAACAAAAAAATGAAATAGCAAACTCTATTTATTGCAAGTGAAAATTATAAAAATATACATATAAACTTAACTTATAAAAAAAAAATAATAATAATACAAAACGTAATTAAAAATAACAAAGTTTCTAAAAATTAGTTAATTATAAAAATTAAAAGAAAAATATCGAAATATATGTATAAATTATGTTTTAAAATAAAAAAATTTAAAAATAAAAAAAAAAACAATTAAAAATAACCAAATTTCTAATATTTAGTTAGCTCTAAAAATTAAAAAAAAAAATATATATATACAAAAAAAAATGAAGTAAATATTTTTCAAAAACAAAAATTAAATTGTACTAAATAAATAATAATATATGTTATGAGTATAATAATATGCATTTATCGTTCTGAAATAAATTTTATATTCATATTAAATTCTACACCAACACAAAATACGTTCTTCAAGTGTAGAGTCCTTCGTAAGCAGCCGCCGACTCCTGCTTAGCCACCTGTTGAAAACTTTGGCGAGCCTTTGGTTTTCAGCCACGTACGCGGCGGGTGTTTAACTTTTAATTGAATTTGATCGAATGCATGTGATAAAATTAATTGAAGAGGCGCAGTGAAAACTCAGCTGTGCGAATTGCGAGAACGGAGAGAACACATAACACGTGGTAGCAGAAGCTGCGCTGTGTCCACTTGACCAAAAGTTTTTAATTGACTTTTGAGCGTAAAATTTGAGCAGCACGTAAAAAGGAGCGAAAAAAGGGGGACGAGGCTGGGGTCGCTGGCTAACAACTTTTTGGGGCACAGCGCGTTGGCATATGTCAAGCGAAAATGACAGAGAGAGGAAGAGAGGGAGTGGGAGAGAGAACAAGGTCGTGGTCTCTGTTCGCCAGGTAATTGATGTTGCCAATTTGTGTTCCGTCCAACAAACTTTGTTGTGTAGTTTGCGGTGTTTCATTAGCGGTTTATGTTTTGGCAAGCGCCAAATGGCAAATGGCAACTGGCAACTGCCTTTTTTTTTTTTTTTTTTTGTTCTTGGTTAGCATGCATGGGCCTGCCTGCTGATTGGATACATCAGTCGTAAGTTTTAAGTATGGCTGCTGGCAGAGCTACTGAGCTGCAGCTAATTTGATTTATGACTTATCAAACTGTTGAAGTGGCGCTCTTACTTCGTGATAAATTGCGCAACAGCCAGCCCCAGCAAAGTGAGTGCAACAGTGGCACAGTAAACGGGCAAATGCCCCTCCCTATAAAAAGGTAGCTCGTAAACCTCAGCCGCAAGCTCCAGCTCGAGCAGCCTCAAAGTATGCTACGCAAATTCGGCTTCGGCAATTTATGAAAGAAACAGTTTTGCCAGCTTAAGGCGAATTTCAGGTATTTCTATGAGTGCGCAAAACCTGAACAAACGACCTGACAAAGCGGATGCGGCCAATTTCAGCATTTTCATAATTTCCGCTCGAGTTTGTTTTGGCTTGCGGTTAGAAGTATTTGGCAAGAGACGCCGCCGACGCCGCTCGAGCAACCCAAAGTCTTGGCTAAAGTCTGCCGAGCTGCTTCCTTTTCCTGTTCCGCCGCAACATCGAAAGTAAAGCTCGTTTATTTACGGTTTAATAAGTCTCGGTTACTTTGCCATAAAGAAAAAAAAATGAAATAAAACAACTTATGACAAATAAAATATAAATATGAAGATATGAATAACCTGCCGGAAACTTCTTCAGCTCCCACACGCTGCGCACACACGCACACACACACACGAGCCATCTATCTAAGCCGTCTAATTCTGGCTCGGGCTGCTGATGTTATGAGTCTCAAGGCTTAAGCACATCAAAAATAAACATCATTATAATAAAAAAGCGCCTTTAGCTCGGATTACGGGCTTTTCTATGGCAATAGGAGCTGATTTCATCAAAGCAACTGAAAACATCAAAGCAAATTGAGAGAAAAACAAAAACATTTTCGCTCAATATGTGAAGATGATACTCTTTTAAGCACACAGTAGCCTCAAATTTATATCAGTTATATATTTCATAAAATATCAGGTTGTGCAATTATGGCAGCCTTGTTCGAGAAATACCTGGAAATTTTATATAAAATAAGAAAATAAAACAATTGTAATAAAGTTGTTATATAAAATATCCTGAAAAATCGAAAAAAAATTGAACATATTTCTTGAATTACAAAAAATTAAAAGATGATGTCGAAATCTTTATATTTTATTTTATTTATTTTGAATAGTATTTGAAGTACATACAAGACTTTCATATTTGACTATTATCATTATTTTATTTATTTACTTTTTTTTTTTTTAACTATGTAACCTATAATATAATTTATATTATTCCATTATTGATATCATATGTATATTATATCATACCAAACTATATTATGATATTCACTTTTCAATTTTTGTATATTTTTCTATGCAACATTCTGGAATTTATATCTATACACATTAACAGATATTAATTATTATAATACATTTATTAATATTAATTATAAAAAATGCAGATAAATATTAAAACTGATTGCAAAATATTTACAATGAAAAAATACTGCTGTAAAGGAAAATATTCAGCTTTAAAGACAGTCAAGAAATCTACATGAGATTAAATTCTAGTGCAAAATAATGATTGCACGAACACATCAATAAAACTCAACAAATATTGTCTTTGACGGTCATAAAGAGGCTCTTTGAATGCGTGGCACATTCAGTGCTCAAAATTATAATGCTCCCTGCTAGGGCCTATGCAAAGGTAGACCTCTTTATAGGTAGATAGGTAGAGAAAGAGGGAGAGAGAGAGAGAGAGAGATATGTACATTCATACAGAAGCTGCTCTGACATTAATGTATGCAAATGCGATGCCGTTCAGTTTACTTTGATTATGTTGTCTGGCTGTGTATTAATATTATCCTTTTTTGGAGTAACTTTACACTGTGCACAGGATATGATTTGCATAGCTCAAATAATTTCGGATCGTAAGGGATTGGCATGTAAATTTCATTTCATTTCATTTCATTTCATTTCGTTTCTGCCTGTGTCTCTGTGTTGGCAAATGATTTCTCGATTTATGCGCATTCGCGTTGATTAATTATTGATTTCGAGATTTGATTGGACAAAAAATGATTAATGCTCCAGTTGAGGCGTCTCAAATTTCAATTTTCGAACAGCTGTAACAAAAGTAGGATGGGCACCGCACCCACAAAGTGGGTGCAGTCCGGTTGACCGGCCACTGAGAACCCAAACCGCAACTAGTCAAAACTGGTTAAAGGACCTTCGCGAGGCGGGGCGTGTGTGGACAGCATTGATAAGTTGGCAAAACTCGCTAAATGAGTACAAAATTGCGCGCAGGCGCAGAAAATTTAATTAAAACGAGAGCTGCGCACCGGCGCACCCCAAACAACCCCTAAAACTAAAAGAGTTGGCATCGCGCCAAAGAACTCCGACTGACAGGCCAACTGACGCAAGTTCATCAATTTCTGCTGACGTGCCACTGCCACTGCCACTGCCACTGCTGCTGCTGCTGCTGGCAAATACAATTCACGCAATTAGACACACAAGCCGCATTAGCATGCCAACAGCAACACAATTGAATAACAGATATATATACATATATACACATATATATGCAGTTCTTTTTTTCAATTTTTAAATATTTTGTTCATTTTGTGTGAAGAGGGTGAGAGAGAGTACAAATCAAGTCAACGTTACATAAACTATTTTAAGTATGATCTCAATTCAAGCTTCTTTATAAACTGGAATACTTATATAAGTATAAGAGGGATAAGCGAATTGAACTACAAGTTTCAAAATATAAGCACAAGCCATTAAAATACATATATTATATACATTTAATTGTTGTTTCTGTAAACTATTTAATCTAAATCAAATCAATTTAATTATTTAATTTTTTAATTTTTTTTTTTTATTATTCAGATTTCCATCTTCTTCTCTCCATCTCTCAAATCCCTTCAAAAAAAAAAAAAAAAAAAAAACTGCACTATTTTTGCTCTATAAGGATCAAATTCAATACAACTGCAACAAGTTGCAAGTAGGCTTGCCTAAATCGAAATTAGCCTTTTCTCCAAATATCACATATCTCACTTATATCATAACGTCTTGATTGAAAGCACTACTTAGCAAAATATTTCTAATGGGAATAAAAAACTTTCACACACTCTCTTCGCACTAGCTAAGATTCCCGCTTCAATTAACTCAAACATTTCCTTACTCTTGTTCGACAACATTCCTTTCATAATAAAACCACCACCAACACAACATTCTTCCGATGAAGTTCTAATGGATGGAATGTGGTCGAACATGAGTTCGGAGGTCTTTGATGCAACTGCAACGCGTTGCAAGCACCTACCTCAAACCCCGTGAAACATGCTCGCTTGCAACTGCAACACATTTCACGTTACAACATCATTTTAGGGGTTGTTGATCTCACGAGTTATGCCAAGACACGCATCTCGGAAAAACTAACCACAAACATTTTCAATATCGAATGCCCGCAATTTTCATGAGCCTAAAAAAACGAGTTTTCCTCATTTCTTTCGAGGGGACAATTAAGAAAACCAAGAGACGGCAGACAGACAAAACCAACAGCATCAAAATTCAAAAAAATATTTTTTTGTTTCTTGTATTTATGTATGCGCTTTATTTTCACTTGATTTAATTTCGACACGCACACTGAGCAATAGAAGAAATGAAGTGAAATCTGTTTGCTAGACATTTGCATTTGATGTGCCAGTGTCAGAGTTCTGACAGCAAATATCGCAGCCCAACCCAACGCAACCCCAAACCGAAGGAAATCGCTGACCTATTTATGTAATTTTCTTGAGTTTTCACTTTGGCCATTGTCAGCGTCGTCGTCGTCGTCATCGTCATCGCCTTTGGCATTGTTTGCATTCAACTGGAAGCACTTTATTCCGTTTCAGTTGTCAGCAGTGCAACGACTTTTCATTTATGAGTCGAAGAACTCCAGACAGCTGAGTTATGATATATTTATGGGTTAAGGTTTAGTTGGAGTTTTTTTTTTTTTTTTTTTTTTTGGTTTGGCTATAGATCTTTTATTGATTGGTATTCAAATATGAAATATTTCAAGGCATTTGAGAACATGTATTTATATATTATTGGTGAATTTAACAAGCTTGGATTGACTTGTATGCATAAAATAGTATGTATAAAATACTTATCAGTTCAATCTACTAATGATTGACTTAACTAAAATATACTATATATAGTATAATTCTCGAAACCCTTCAAAGCTAGAGATATCAAATTTAGGAAAAAAGGATCTTAGAAACAACACAAAATTATATAATTATATCTTAGCTTAGGACAACCTCAAAAAACAACATAGATCTGACGATCTTACCAGATTGTTTAGTAGATTCTTTTATTAAGCAGACGTAAATAAAGAAGAAGCAGTATTCGAACTTGCCAATGTACTACATTATGAAACATAGATATTCCTTCAATTCTTACACTATTCCAACTTATTCATAAAACATTTTACATATCATAAATATAACTATTCAACAAATTTTGACAACCTTCGATATTTCCGCTCTCGCTTTCATCTACCTCGCTATGAAGCATTCTACTATGAATATAGTATTTCCTCTCCGTACACGTAATTGTAGTACTTTAGTTGCAGATTGAGCACACAATCATCAATCTGGTTACTTTCACGAGTTCCATTTCGCATTTCATGCCACTGTCTCATCAATTGCGCCCTTAGCAAACATAACTCAACCTCAATTTATAATGGACTTTCGCACTGAGCACGCTTCACAGTCCAGCGATTTGTCCAATTGGCAGCTCATAAAAATTTTGATCCAGCATTTTAAAACACACACACTCATACACACTCATATGCTGTGCACAACAAAGTGAAAGGGCATCGCTAACAATTGCAAAAATATGAGCCCATTAAAAATAAATCATATGACAGGCCATGGCTGCAGCCGTGGCAGAGCAGAGGCGCAACCCCCTAACCCTTCCGTGGTCCAGGTAAATGCCAGTCAAGTGTGCAAAAATGCATTAAACAACACGCGACTCTAAAATCTCTGCCTCACATATATCGACGCTGCCACTTGAGCGAGGGGGAAGAAGGCAGAGACTCTACGTCTCTCTCTCTCTCTCTCTCTCTCTCTCCCTCTCTTTTTGGCAATCCTTTGTTTTTGCTTAAAACCTTTTATTAGCTCATATCGATAACAACGAGAGCATCGCAGCAGCAGCAGCAGCCGCCTTTGTTCGAGCTGCTGACTTTTTGTTTTGCACTTCCGGCTTGTGGATTTTACAAAATTTTTCAGGTAGAGCCGAGTCAAGAATTAGCTGCAGCAGCAGCAACAGCAGCTGACCAAAAAGAGTTGGCATTTAATTGCGGCTAATTGTGAAGCGATAAAACAGAAATCGAAACCAGGCGCATAAATCTAACAACTCAGCTGCTCGGGGGCGTACGGCCAGATCAGGTGTCTCCAGTGGGCGACGCTTCATGCATATACATATAGTCTATAGAGCTGAGTTGTACCGTGGTTCCGAACAGGTTCGCTTTAACTGAACGTATGCAAAGACAAATGATTTTGATATATTTTGACTAAATTACTCAGTAATATAAATGGCTGATAATTAAGTAAATATTTTGTTTTGAGCTCGAAGTGTTGAACTTAATATATTAAAACTAAGTCGGAATATGTTTCATGGAATAGATTGCTAAGATAATACAACCTTCTTCATGAACTGCATTAAACTTTTTAAAATGTTAAAACTCAATCAGAATATATTCCACAGAATAGATTATTAAAATGATCTACTCAATGCACTTAGAGATCGTTGGAACTACAAAGCCAGACTTTTTTTAAATACCACAAGTTCTTTTGGACTAAACGGCTGTAAGTCTTTAGTTTTATTTAATATATGTTATTTATTTATGATCTACTGATAATATAATTTACGAGCTACAGAGTTATGGAACTTGTGAGAAATACCAGTGAGTGAACCAATCTATCAACTGCAACTAGGCATTGCCAGTTCCATGATGGAGCACATGGCACATGGAGTACATGGCAAGTGTAAGTGCAACTCAAGTCTTGTCCAGTCAAAGCAAAGCTCATTAATGTCTCGACCTCGACATGCTCTGGCCATTGGCATGCAGAAACACCCGCGCGCACTGATTGCCATATTGGGCATGGTTAATGGTGTGAGTGTGTATCGAGAATCGATTTTAAATAAGTGCCCGGGCCACACGATAACGCAGCAGGTTCAATGCATGTCCCATTAATCAGCCGGGAATTGAATTGGCGACAGGAATCGCTGACGACTGCGCCACTTGCACTTCATTAAGTTGTACCCCTGTCAGCATTTAATTAACCGGCTATCCAACTCCTAGTTAGTCAGCTCTTCAGCTCTTCGACTCTCCGCTCTCCCCAGTTCATGTCCGACAGTTTTTGGTTCAACTATTTTGCATATCTGGCAACGACAAGTCGCAGTCACAATTTGATTTGCAGCCGCGATTAGCGTCTGTGATTACATATTCAAATGATTGCCACTGTCGGCGTTTACAGCACGATTGATTGATTGACTGATGGTCCATTAAGTGCACCATTCTGGCGGGCTTAGCCACCTACTGACACCTGTTACAAAATGCCAGTTTGTGGCTGCGGTAAATGCGAACAAAATAATACCGCTAAAGGCACAACAAATTATCTGTGCCACATCGATAATGGAATACTCTTAGGGAGAGCTAACTGGAGGTAATAGCTATCATCGAAAATATAAATTTAGACAATAAATGAAATGCTTAAAGTGGGAACTGTAGTTGATTATTGTAAAATTGTAAAGTATATAATCAATGGAAAACTCATATTGGACCAATTCGTTATATAGAAGTTAACAATACTTAGATTTATTATTATTAACTACATTAATATGCTTAGTAAATATACAATACTAAAAATGTAAGATATATAAATAAATAAATATTGATTAATATAGTTGGGTATAGATTGAATAAAATGTAAAATTTTAATTATATATAGCTATCTAACTTAGGAGAGAGAGAGTGAGAGACTTGTACTGAATGAAAATTAATAATTATCGGATTTTTATTAAGTTCTATAAACAGTTATAACAGCTATCTATTTCTACATATATACATATGTATATACTCCTATATGTATAAACATTGAAGTACATCTTTTGATGCTCATGCACTCCATAATATATTCATAATACCCTCCAAAAGAGTATAAATAAGTGCTTGTAAGCACAGATAGAGGAAGTGTTTCATAGCTCGAGAGAGAGAGAGAGAGAGAGAGAGAGAGAACGTTTTACTGTGAGAAATTTGTTTGACTGCAAGCTTGGCATTGGCAATTGTTTACACTAAATGTATTCTAGATCCCTTATCTCACTTACAAACAATATAATATAATATGGGAAAAGTTTTTAAGTAGGGGATATTTAAGAGCATTTACCTAAGACGAACTGTTTAAACTCATATAAATAATATATATTTTCTTAAAATTTCCAAATTAATTTGAATTTGATATGAAAATGATATAAATATCTATTTAAAAATATTTTTGGATATGATATATATGTATATATTATATATATTATATATAATTAATTTATTGGGAATTAACAGAAACAATGTTAATGTTATATTTCCTACCAGTAAATGTTGTTTATATATGTATGACTAAAAAGCATCTAAGTATTTAAAGCCTCCTCAAAGTCAACTACTTATATTTGCATAATATCTCTTAGAACTTCATTGACTTAACGGTAAATATTTCTTTCCCAGATAAAGTTCTGTTAATCTCAAGCATATCCTTACGAGGCATGATTTCTATAAAGTAAATATATTGTAGCACTTAGTCAAGCATTAAATCATTCTCGTGTGGTTACAATTCAATTCAAAGCGCGAATCAAAGGAATTCCAGAAGCCCTCAAGCATGGAACCCTCTAAATGCTCTTTTAAAGCATCTGCTGTCAGTATTCCCCCCCTGAGCAACACACACACACACACGCACACTCAACACGCTCTAATTGTGCAAATTCCCACAATTTAGTTTTTTTTCTATTCTTCTTTTCTTTTCTTGACTCTAAAGAGAACGAGAGACTGTGAAATCGGCAGAGTCTTCATTCTGTTAACACTCTCGCGGTGCTTGCCTGTGCCTGGACCAAAACATTTTTCCCAGCCGAAAGGGTTGCCAAACAATGCGCTGGAAAATCTATATTCCACCGAAAAAAAAGAAAAGAAAAGCAAGCTAAAGAATGGGTAAAGCGGCAGCCACTAAGCCAAATAAACAAACAAAACAAAGCCAAATGAAAAGCAAAGCGAAGCGCCAGCCAAAATTTCGTGATGCTGCAAAGGTAACACAGTCAGAGAGAGGGAGAGAGCGGCAGGGAGGGGAAGTGAGTGAAAGTAGTTTTGTAACAGCCAAAGCGCATATCCTTATGCCTGCATCTTGGCATTGTTATAGCAGCGAGCGGGAAGTGGAAGTTGCTAAGTAGAGCACGGCCAAGTTGTATAAAAAATAGAGGAAGCGGTCAATGGACTCGGCACAGCATGAAATCAATTTGTGGCAGCTACTTAAGTGCAACACACTCACATACACTCAGCTACTTCATCAATGGCTCCATAAGCAGTCGACAACACGATTTGCCTATTAGCGACAGCAACAACAACAACAACATCGAACGAACGAACGAGCGAAAATGGTGACAAAAATTTATTTGCTTTTAGCGCAAAGCATTTTAATTACCTCACAACAAAGCAGAAAAAAAAAAGGAAAATGCAAAAAAGTAAAAACGATATTGAAAATTTGCATGCCCACCCCAAAATGCACATCCTGTCACACACACACACACACACACGCAGCCAATTACCCATTATGATTTCTGCATTTGCTTGTCCTGGCCCATTGCCATAAATTTTAATGGCAAAAAGTGAATTTTTTTGCAATTGCCTCTTAAACGATATGTGCGCAGGGGTAGGGCGCTTATGATATATGTATATATGTATGTCTACCTAACAAATCCCATGATGACGTTCGATGTTTGATATTTCGTCACATGGCGAGTGGGCATGCATAATTCGATGCTTAATGGCAGCACATTTCAATCGATTTTAAATGCCAATTCGAATTTGCATGTGTATGTGGCACACATGCAGCATGCAACGTGCAGCCCAGCTGCGTATGGCATCTGCAAATGGCCCACAAATTTGCCTTAATAAGTCTACACAAACACACAAACACACACAGTCGTAAAGAGTTATTTTGGGCAAATGTCATACGATTAGGCGGCGCCAACAGCAAACGACCCAGCCCAGGCACGTGCCGCTGACTGCAAATGAGCACAGAATGCCACTGACACCAGCCAACAAAGCCCGTCCCAATTCCAAGTTCCAACACAACTGGACTAACCACAGTGCAATATGATAAAAGCCAGAGAGAAATGACTACATTTAAATACTCTCTACACAGCTTACAAATATTTGGCAGCAAAAGTTAGAGCAGTTAGATTTTAATATAGAGAAATCTTATGTATTTTTAAGAATATTTATAAAAACTTAAAAGAGATTATTTAGAAATACAATTTTGAGATAAAAAATAAAATCAAAAATCAAAAGTCTACACTTTAAAATGAAGATGGGTAATAGAAAATACAATAAAGATTGGAGAGCTTCTGCTTATGAAATAGTTGAAAAGATCACTAAAGAGCACACATTTCAGGCTGAACTGTTCTAAATCAAACAGATGTGGAGAAGAGACATCGGAATAAGAAAATATCATGTGAAAAGGGGACAAGAGAATACAAAAATAGAAAATATAATAAGCATAAGGATTGAAGAGGATCAAAAAATAGAAAAAATTCAAGATATGCACCAGAAAGGATAAAAAATAATAAAAGAAAATAATAAAGTAAAAATAGTAAAATTATTAAAATAAAGTATTAATAAAAAAAAAATTTTTTTAGTTTAATTTTTTTTTTATAATTTTTTTAAAAAATTTTTTTTTTTTTTAATTTTTTCTGAAGAAGTTAATAAACTCCTGTGTATTTTGGGAAAAAATGATGATGTGCAAAATTGTTCTCATTTTGTTTTGTATAGAAAACTGAACTTATAGATTATGACCTGACTCCAATATAAATTTGAATATTTCAATAGTAATTATGATAAAGGAAATTGGAATGCAAAACATAAAACTTTGTTAATTTAAGTATAAAAATAATTAATAAATTTAAGAAAGTTTTTGGAGTTTCATAGAGTTGAAAGGTTTTTGAGAAGTATGCAAATAATTTATAAACTTGACCCTTAATTTATTTAATGAACTGAAATTTAATAATTACCTAATGAAAATGATCTAATAACAAAAGCAAATAAATGAGTAACTTTATGAATGTTTGAACTAAAATTTAATAATTACGTAAAAAAATAAATGATCCAATAATAAGGCAAATAAATTAGAAACTTGAATCTGTGAGCCTTTATACCGCGTTCTCTACGACAAAAAGGGTAGATGCTGAATAGCACGCCTTGACAGGCAATCACTTGATAACTTATGTATATATAGAAGTTCCGTATATCAAGTAACCAAATCTGCTTCACAGTTCGCTATGCTCAAGTTGCAATAGAAAGTGTATAAGGAATGAAACGAGTATATATGCGATTTTGATGCCTTGGCTGCAGTTCTAAAGCACTTGAAAAGAGCATTAGGAATTATGCTAGAACTTTGTTGCAGTTGCAGTTGTTGGTTGTATTGTTAAGCCAAAGTCCTGCCCCAGGAAACGGGAGCTGAAGCATGTGAAGACGAGCTGCTGGGGTGGGTGGGGCTTGGCGTGGCGGAGCAGCGCGCAACTGGTTGCCTTTTATGCTCGACCCAAAAGCCAGACAAATGTAGCCGGAAAATCGATAGCAAAAGAAGTTGCACAAAAGACCGAGCTGATGGCAGGAGGGGATGGGGGGAGGGGGGAGGGAGCTGACGACAGTATGGCAGAAGTTGGGGTGCGTAGAGTGAGCGTCATGTGAAGCCAATGAATAGCAAATAGTTGGCTAAAAACTGGGCTGGAATGGCTGGCATGGAGCATGGCAGACATGGTGTGGTGTGGTGTGGTGTGGTGCCACCACAGCACAAACGTGTGGGTGGTAGTGCTGTGACTGGAGGAGGCGTGGCAGCCGCGTCATTTTGGCGCCACTCTGTTTAATTTATGAGTGGGAAAGAGAGAGCAGATAGCATCGGGACATTCAGCTGGCCAAAGCTGCGTCTAATGTCGACCAGTTTTTATTGTTTGGCCAACTGATTTGCGTCGAGCATTGGGTTTGCGCCTCTTTATGACCATGTCTTTCATTTGATATTCAACATGGAAGCTGGATTTGGGTCACCCAACCACGCAACCACACGCACATCTTTTACAGTTATGTCTGCTGCTGCTGCTGCTGCTGTTCACGGAAATTGAATTGTTTTTCACAATTTTCCATTGATGGTGCGGGCGCACAATGAAATTGTCAGAGTCGTCGTCGACTTTCTTGTAAACAACTTCTGCATAACACACTCCAATGGATCGATAGAGGGCAGGCACTCACTCGAAGATTCTCACTCGATTAGGTGACATAGATTTGTATGCGCCGCTGTTGACAAACTTGATGAACTATTAATAATAGCCGACTATGAAAACTTTGCTCCAAACTATTGTAACCATATATAAGTATATATTATATATGTATGTTGCATATATTCAGTTATATATATGTGTTGTGGCTGTTTTAGTGGCCATATTAAAGTTATGTCACAGCTAGAGAGCGAGAGTGATTCACTTGTTTTGCTGCCGGGCCACACGTGGCATTTTACGATTGAGTCTACCCTCCAGCCAAGCTGAGGGCAGAGATGAATCATTAGGAAAATCAGAGTTGAAAAAGGCAGAGCTTATATGGTCCCTTACAGATATTGTTGGTCATAAAGCGAGAGTCGATTTAACTGGAATGAATGTGAGCAGTTAGTGATAAGGCAGAAGATGGAAGTGTATAAAAGGGCACTGAATCACTGTTGCCATTATATTTATATATGTTATTATCATTTCTAAGATTGAAGAGCTAAAAGAGAAAACAAAACGGGCAAATCAAGTTAAGAACCCCATATTATCAAATACCCCTCGCGTCACTAACCAAGTTGAGTCAGGTAAGTGAAATTACAGCTGTTTGGCGCCCCCTTTGTGATGGCCATCAATGCGACAATAAAATGACAATTCGCTGTCAATTTTCAGTAATATCGCATCGAACGTGCGAAATTCAATTGCACGAAGCAAACTGAGAAGGCAAACGGTAGAAGTCAGCACGTGACAATGGTTGGCAAATGTGTTTTCCATTCATTCAAAGCACTCATTCATTCATTCATTCATTCATTTATCGAATTGCCAGCATTCAACTGCGTTTAGGGCAACTATTTGGCTTCTGCTGAAAGAGACACTGAAATAGATGAAAAGGAACTAGAAATGAGATCTAAGAATGAATTGCAAAAGAGAAAGAAGGGTGAGAGAGGGAGAAAGAGAGAGAGAAAGAGGGACAGGCCAGATGACAATTCCAGATGCTGTTGAAAGACGGCACTACCTTCTCATGCACCTTTTCCGTGTCGTTTACCTGAGTTAATTGCCGTCATTTTGCGCAAATTGCGTTCAACACACAAAAGAGACTTTTGCCCCCCACCCCCCATTGCCCTCGTCCTCCACCTGCCTACCCCATCCGTCCCTTTGCCCAATTCTCGGTCAAGCAGCTTTAATTGCACTGCATTTTTTTATTGATTTTCTTGGCGAACTAGCTGAATGGGGGTAAACACACGCCCCCATTCTCGCCTAAGCAACTGAGCTGGGCACAACAAAAGGCAAATATGCCATCAAAATATTCAGGGTCAAAACTTGCCCATAAAAACCCAAGTGCAATTGGCCAACAATTGAAAGTGCTTAAGCTTGAATAAAAGGATTTTGAAGAATATTACACAAATTATATTCTGAGTAAGTTATGTAGAGCTGAAATATATAAAAATAATTAAATTTAATAAAAAATAATTATATATTTGCAGAGCTGAAATAAATAAAAAAAATAATTAAATTACATTTAAAATAATTATATAAATATATGTATATAAATCTATTTATATTTATAAATACTATCTTGAAAAAAAATACAGCAACGAATTACATTTCCTTATTTGTTCACATATTTAATTCATAGCACTTATCTATGATATGAATTATATAAAAATTATATTAAAATTATTATTATATTAAAAATTAAAATTGGTGTGTTTTTTATTGTATAATATATTTGTTAATATTAAAAAAATAAACTATCATAAATATATAATATATATTTTTATTAGTTTTCTATGGAATAAGGAGCTTATTTTATGCAGTTAAATTTATATTTAATATGCAATATATATTTAACTAAACATATAATAAAAAATAAAATAAAATATTAAATATTTAGATATAATATAATATAAAATAATATATATGTATTATAATAGATTTTAATAATTTATAAATTATTATTAATTATTTTTATATACAATAAATTGAGCATTAAAGGATATATTAATACATTTGAATTTCATTTAACTTATTCGATATATATACAACATAAACAAAATTCCAAACTTAAATTCTTCAGTCATTTTCCCTTTAAACTTTCTCCGATTCAAGTATAAGGTGAATAAGAACGAAATGCGTTTCCTTAACAATTTCCTGCATGTTCGTTTCGTAGAAGTTTGCCAAGTAGGTCAGCTGCCCCCGCACTTGGCCCCGGCCTCGAGCTCACTCCAAAAGTCATTTACACACAACTCATAACTCAATTGTCGGCGCTCAACACGCTTCAATTGCCACGACGAGGGGCCGATCCCAAGAATATAAAAGAAGAATTTGTTTTGCCCGTCGAGCATTCAAATTCGAATATATATTTTTGTTTGAGAAAGTGTCAAAATTGTTGAAGGAGATAAGGAAAGACAAAGAAATGCGAGAAATGGAGGGAAGGGAAATGTAAAACGGAAAATAAAACATATGCAACTCAATTAAGGATAAGGCAGGATAAGAGCCCGACGCACTTCAGCAACAATTAAAAATCTCACCTAGCAGGTGAGAGAGAGAGAGAGAGAGAGAGGGAGGAGGAGTCCTGCGAGCGTGTGTGTGCGTGTGGGTGTGCAATGCACTTAGTTACGCAACATTTGCGACGATCCAGCGATAAGGTCCGTTTGACAATTTTTTATTTTTGTTAATTTAAATGCGTTGACTTTTTGTCACCCGCCTTCTCCTCGCGTCGGCAGCTGCTTATCCCAGGCGCTTATCCTGCTCGTGCCGCGCACTCGACACTCTATTAGATAATTGCTAACACGAGTCCTTAAGTGTGTAGGCGTGTGTAGTTCTTCTGCTGTTTGCATTTGTCGCACAACCTGCGCCAAGTGTCAGCTCATTAATTTACTATCCTTTTCGACCTACTGCTGCTTCTTCTTCTTCGGCGACTTCACCTTCGGGCTGTGTTGGCACGTGTGCTGTGCCGGCATGGCTCCAGTTTCACAGGCCAGCTAATTAGTAGCATGTGTTGACAAAGCGAGGTTGCCCTACGGCTACACCTAATCCTAGGGGCTGGCCGGGCAATTTATCAGCTTTCAACGGTGAGTCATCAGGCAGATGGCCAAAAAGCTAAACACTGATTGGCTTAAAGCATTAACAGCGTAATCCAACTAACTTGTGTGGGTCATAAATACATAGCTCAGACTCGGTTGGCAACAGCAGCAAAAAAAAAGGAGCACAAATAGCCGAAAGGCCAAAAAAAAGGAAGGTTTTTTTTTTCATTGTTTGCTCTACTCATATTTACATAGCTACAAGGAAGCTGTGAATGGAGGCAAGGTGAGGCGCAGTCAACTCTTTGGCATGGCCTAAACAAGCTAACAAAACTCAAGTGCACAACTGGAAGAGTTTCAAAATGTTTGTTGTAATTCGCAACGAGTTCAGGTCTGCCAAAGAACAAACAGTTGAGAACGTGAATAGAAATAAATTGCAGCCGATTAAAGTTAAGGTCAAATAGAGTCTATACTGAAACTTATATCCTTATCAGACCTTCATTTGGCTCTATAATTCGACAGCTCTCAAATAACTGTATCTTTCATATGAAGAGAAACTTCGCTTACTTTCCGCCTACGTATCCATATTTCCGTGTTAAGGTCCGTTGGTCTATCCTTCTCTATATCTGATAATTATTGTTTCCAAGTCTAACTTACAGAGCTTCTGCTCTTATAATGAGCCCCTCTTTATTTAGTTATATCATAGGCTCTATAACACTGAAGCTCTTGTATTGTACAATAAATTCCTTATATACGCTTAATTGGGCTTTGCCTGCCTGAAGACAAAGTTTTTACAGCTAGGTTAGGGTAGGGCAGCATTCTCACAACATCCAATCAAAGTTCAAGAATTTCCACTTTGAATATAATATATGTTATGATAAATTGAAGAAACGTATAAGGAAAACTTTACTCATAAATAGCAGCAGAATCTACCATATATATAATCAATAATGTTACCCCAGGAAACACTAAGTAGCAAAGAAAAAGAGAAAGTTGACATAATAACTACAACAGAACTTGGACAAAGAAGAAGAAACAATCAAGAACTTCATAAGAGCAGAGATGATTAAGAGATCAATTAAGGTAAAGGAAATAAAAATATCTAACTAAAAGTGCAATCGAAGCGCAATAAACTTTCCTAACTAACAATATTCAATATAACACGAACAAACGGCAAATTGCGAGTTATCCTTATGACAGGATAACAAGGAGAAACCAAGAAGAAGAAGATGATGATGAAGAGGACAATGTTGGAACAAAAGTTTTATGGCCGCGGGCAGTTTTGATGGAGTCTAAACGCTGATCCATTGAGCCCAGAGCTACGAAGGAGTCAAGAGGCAAACGGAAAGCTGAAGCAAAAATTAAATTTAAGCTGATTTAAGATTTATGAGCCAGCAGCGACCAGCGACCAGAGGACGTGCCACATGCGGCAGGCGATGAGCTGCGTCTCAGACGACGCGTCGCGACGGCTGGTGGCACGGCTTAGCGGCAGTTGCGGCACGTCTGGCAAATCATTTTTGTGGCATGAGGCAACGTTTTGCAGTTGCAAACAGTTTTTTGAACCTATTTAAATGGAAATGCAGAGTTGTTGAAGTGTACGAAGTAGGCAGTGTAGGAGGAGGCGTGGCTGAGGCCATAGAGTATTTAAATATTTTTGATTAGGAGTCAGTTAAGTCTGGATGTATATATACATATATACATACATATGTATATCTATATGGCCGAATATACCGATTGAATTCATCGGTAATAAAGGTTTTTCAAGAACATCTTATGTGCCCAATATATATAAATAGCTATACTATATAGTTACACTAGTAGTTCTGTGTGTTTCTGATATATCATTTTTATAAGTGTGGGTCTATCTATAACTTTTTTCGATATCTTTCGATATCAAACCTGAATATTTTGGCATAGAATCTATGAAAATCGATAAGTATCAGTATCAAACTTAAATTTTTTAGTATATCCAGCAGGTTCTTTAGATAGAAATTAGATTAGAGCAATTTATCGGCAGATTAGAGCAATTCAAAGAGCACCAGCTGCAGACCTAGATCAGAAACACAATCATATAAAATGAAGAAATTTTACTACAATATTTCCAATAAATTTATCAGCAGCTTAAGCAAAAAGTCACTTATTTAAATATATACATATGCATACCTCGCAAGAATCATATATTTAAATAAGATTACTATGATCCTAAATCATCAATATCTTTCATGAACTGCTTTCAAGCATTTCTTCTTTCTTTCAGGCATTTCTCGTAAATTTAAGAGCTATAGCTATACTAATTCCAGTATTGCTTCAGCCTGTTAGCCTGTTATATCTCCCGCATTTGTCTTAATATAAAATATTCCGATTTTTTCGAGGGTATCTTGCAGTTATACACATCCACTCACGTCTGTTCTTTTTTCGTACGTATGTATCTTTGTTGTACTTCTTTTTTTTAAGTCGAGCTGCGCACAATTTTTAATTAAAACTTTTGCTCAGCTGCTGTTAGCTGGAAATATCGCGCTTAGCAGGCGGAAAATGCAGTAGCGAAAAGAAAAAACAAGCGGAAAATAAAATTCATTTTCTTTGGTTTTTTTTTATTTATTTATTTTTCCATTTTGTGGGGGCGAAAAAACTTAGAAGACGAACTTAGAGCCACTCGGCTGACGAGCTCTTGGCAAGTTTTGCTGGCTTCTCTCTCGTTTTTTTCCTTTTTTTGCTTAGCCAAGTCAACTTTTTATTGGCCAAATATTGGCCATAATTAAGGCGATAAAAATAGAAGACAATTCTATTCAAGCAGCTATAATTATTTCGTGCGGCCCCGCTCGTGCGCCCTTTTTGGTGACTTTTAATTTGCATTTTAATTTATGGCGCCCATAACTTTTATCGTCTTCGTTGTCGTCATTGAGCCAAAGGCCAGAGGCCAAGCGGGCCAAAAGGTCAGGATAGGACTACATTTCGTATGTCAAACGATAGAAACAGCTGTTGGATTACCCAAAAATCCAACTTGGTTGGGCAATTAGCAGCGAGGTCAAAAGGTTGATGAGTTTTCCGATAGCCTAGGCCAACAGCTGCTGGCCGCGGGGGCAGTTAGTCAAAGGGGTACCGTTAAGGCGGCTAGATTAAAGTAGGCTATAGCATAGTTTCAGATAGTGAGTATGTTGTGTGTGTGGGATCTATGCAAACTAAGGAACATTTGGGAGCAGAGCAAAGCGAAGACAAAGAATTTGTCTCTTCTGAATGACCTCTCTTATCGGTGCTAAAGTCTCAGGTATGAATGTGTTTGTGCTACTAATGAGAGTTATCTCGTAATTGTCACTCGATAGGTAGAGCTCAGATTTTTGTTCATCTGCTATCTGTTTTTTTATGTGATTTGATTATTCAATTTGAATGTGCAGTAAAAATTGATAAAAGTTTTTTATGACCTTAAGAATTTATTAGAAGCTTACTAAAAAAATAATTATTTTTAATTGAGATAATTCCTAGTAGCTTTAAACATGGGCTTAAATTGTAGTTAAATTATTATACAGAAATTTGGAAATAAGAGTAGTTTAGAATTATAATTTATTTAGAGCTTAAAACTACTTAATAATGCTTATGTATCTAATGTTAAAAATAATTAAAAATGTGAATAGGGTATATACATATAGAGTATACACATATGTATGATATGTACTTACAACGTTAGTATTTCTCACTATTATCTGAGAGGTCTTGTCAACTACAACTCCTCTTCTCTCTCTCTCTCTCTCGCACTCCCAATTTCTCTTACTTTTTGCCTGTTCTTTCAACCTGCGTCTTGATAACCCTCTTTTTCTCTAACTTTCTCTCTCTGTGGTTCACTCATTCTATTTCCCTCTTTCTATCCTTCTCTCACTCTCTATCTAGCTCCTATCTCTCTCTCTCCTTGATTTTTTCCTTATAATTCCCTCTCTCTCTCTCTCTCTCTATCTCCTTGGTTTTCTTCTTATGATTCCCTCTCTCTCATTCTCCTTCATTTTCTCCCTATAAGCCCCTCTCTATCGATTCTCTATCGATTATCTGTCTTGGTTCCTCTTCCTATCGATCTGTCTTTCTCAAGCGTCTTCTCTTTCTCCCACCGTGTCTCTCTCTCTCTCTCTCTCCTTCTTTGTGACCTTCTCTCTCTCTCTCTGTCTGTCTCTCCTTGTCTCTCTCACTCTCTCGCTCTCTCTCTTCCTCACTCGCTCTCTCTCTCTCTCTCTCTTCCTCACTCGCTCTCTCTCCCTATCTCAATCTCTCTCTGTCTGTCTCCCTCTCTCTCTCTCTCTCTCTCTCTCTCTCTCTCTCTGTCCTTCTCTCCCTCCCTCAGTCCCTCATTAAAGCTGATTTACTTTCTCCTCAACTGCTGCCTGGCACAAGGCAACACAAACTCGCAACAATGTTCCACTCTGCTAATGAACACATGTCAATTAAAGTAACAACACTGACCAGTGTCCAATGTCCAGCGTCCAGTGTCCAGTGTCCAGCGTGCAGTGTCCAGTGTCCAGTGTCTGCTGCACCACAGTGGATCAGCGAAATGATATATGTGTGCCTGGCTGGTTGGCTGGCTGGCCGTCCGGTCGATTGGCTCGCGTGCCGTCGAGGCAGCGTATTACGTCTACGCACAGCTGTGGAGCGGTGGTGCTGCTGGTGCAGGTGGCTCCGGTGTGTTAGACGGTGGGGGGTTGGGGCGCAACTGTGACAAGGTGCCACTGTGGCCAACAGAAATCCATGTGTCTCACATTTCTGGCCAAGACGCGGCCTGATTTATGTCGCCGCCGAAGGAAAAGTGTCGCGGGTGTTGCGTGTCAGCCCCCCACACAGCGGGCGAGCCACCGCACCACCCGCTAGACACATGAGACTCTGGCAGCAGCTGCTGCGGCTCTTGCGGTCAGCAATTTCCGCTTTAATGTAATTTTGACAACAAACATTTGACCAAAATGTGCGGCTCAGTTGCCGGGGATGGACGTGCGGCAGGAGCTGCAGGAGCTTTATTTTATTTGGCTTTTATTTTGGGCGGTTTGAGGAAATGCCAAAACATAAATCTTGCTAAGCTTTCGCCAGTTGGGCGCAACAGTAGCGATTTTATAATGACATCTGATGGCTGGCTGCGATTTGGCTGGAACGTCGATTGGATTTCATTGCAGTTCACGTCCAATTGGATTCCAGTTGCAGCTACCTGTTTCTCTGCGTGTGTGTGTGTGTGTGTGTGTGTGCTTGGCTTATCGTGCGATTTGTTTGCCATGTTTGATTTATCTGATTTGCCGTCCAGCAGATACGATTACCGTGTGCCATTTACTGTGCGCCTTGATAAGTGCCCGTTGATTTGTGGCTCAGCGGGTTTCCATCTCTCCATCTATCTCTCTCCCTCACTCACTCGGAGCAGAGCTTGTTCTAGTCAGCGGGCATTGTTATCAGTGACGCCTGCAAGTCTGGCCCATTATCGTTCGCTATAAAATTGCAAATGCTATGAGCCAATCGCTCATAAACTAAACAGTAAATTGACTCATTGTCGGACTGAGCGATTGACAGATTGTTGCATTGCGAGTGGGCCGATAAGCACTTTGCATAGCACTCAGTGCAATGCATTTTTTTTTTTTTAATTTTTCTTCTTACAATTAGCTATCCGCAAGGGCGTTGCCAAGTGGGCGTGGCAGCTGAGTAAGCGCCCACACAGAAACTGAAGCTGCAACTGTCACTGAAACTGAAACTGAAACCCATAAAGCAGCAGAGGCCTTAATGTCCAGAAATACATTATATAGCACATATAAGATTTATATAATACATTATGGTCGGAGCTAATAGCACGATTTGTTATGGCGGAGGCTAAGCTTACTATGTGTAGGAGTGTGATCGTAGTATATATTGATTAATGATTATTATTATGTTGTGCTTATTTTATTCTATATAAATATGCATATCATGTGTTCATAAATATCATATCATTGTATACATAGATAGATCATATATTAAATCATATTTGTCGGTAACTATATAAAGTAGATACCGGCTATAACGACGCTCAAGGAACCGTCGTTATATTATTGTATTATTGTTTTCTGATTTTCATTTCGAATTGTTTATTTCTATATCAAATCTATATTTAAGTTAAGTCAAGTACTTCAGCTATATATAAATCTTGCGTTTTTAGATAAAGATCATAATTATTTTACATTGAAAAAACAAAAAAAAAAAAACATAAATATTACTTAATTTTGAAATATGGTTTTATAAAAAGATATTATATTTCAAACAATATTCAAGCAATTCCCATACAAGTTCTATGATAAATGTATCTTGCTATGCTCCAACAGATATTAGCATATAGAAATATGAGAAATATCTGTTATACTTCAGGAAAATAAATTTGATGGATCTCGCTGATACATAAATTTAATAATGTATTTATATATCGATATTTAATATCTTTCTCAGGAATGCATACATATATAATCATATATACATATATAATCTACATTACATATATGTTTAGTCTAGTCTAGTAATACCTTAAACTCCCTCTAAGAGCTAAGTTAACTTTTGATTATGGTTTCACCTGTAAAGTGAAGCGTGGGACGAGCTCAACGCAGAAAAATCAAATTTGTTTGATTAGCTCAGCTCAGATAATTAAAAACAAAACGAAGTATACTAATATAGATGTCAATCAGGAGCTATACTCAAAGTGGTTCACTGTGCTGTGTCTTCGGAATTGTGGCATGCAACAGCCAGCTCTCTCCTCGGGCCACACACAAAGCGCTTATCAATCTAGCTTTGTGCCACTATCAGAAGAAGGCAATGCAAATGAGGCAGAGGGAATTTCAATACACTGAGAGAAACTGGATATCATTTGGAAAGAGAAATAAATATAAAATGAAATTTGTGTAAGAGTTAAGGCAGAATCATATATAAACTGGAATTGTAATGCAATAAATATGAAACATCAATTTTTTACATATTTTGTTAAATTATATCATGAAAAACCTAAAAAAAAAGATATTTACATGTACATATAGTAATATCTAAACAAAATTAAATGTGCAAGGTTTTAAGAATTTATTAATATTTTATTTTATTTAAATTAAATTATCTACATATGTGGCTTCTTTCTTTCAAAAACAAAACCGCTAAATGCAGTCTTATTATATATACATATACATATATAAGTAATATATATCCATACATACAGTATATATACATGTATGTATATATAAAGCATGTATATAATATATATTTATATATCCAATTTACTTGCTGAGCAAACAATATGAAATATTTAAGTACGCAGTTTTATCAGCGCTCGAGCCGCGAGTTCGTATAGTTAATATGTACGAAAAGAAATTACAGAAAATGAGACGACTAAAAAAGCAATGAAAGAAGAACAACAAACAAGTGATATTATGTAGCACATGCGACTAATAGATACTCTGTAATGAGTGTATCTTCGCTAATATTTCAAGCCTTAAAGCAACCATTCCTGGGCAAATTCTTTCTTATTAGCTCGTATTCATTCTGCATCACCCGACAATAAAATATATATTTAAGAAACAATTTTTTAAACGCATATCCATCAATTCAATGAGAAGTATTCCTATTACTTACTTAAAACAAATCCACTTACATAGAATAAAATTTTTCAAAGCTAAAATTTTATATTTCAGGAGTCTAGCTTATATAGTTCCTGAGTTCAATGGGAATATAGTTAGGTAGACAGGTAAAAATGTAATTAAAATCTCTCGTTGCTAATCATATATTACCTATATATGTATATACTCCATTAGAGAAAAGATATGCATGTTACATATGCTACCCAAAAAGCAGTATACCCCATTCTTAATAATTTGCATTGCATTATAGGGTATACATAAATAAAACCAAAGACCCGCAAAGAGCGACAAGCAACTGGAAAAAAGAGATGAAAAATCGTAAATACAAATATAAAGAAATAAAACATATATAAAACTCATATATGGAAATGGAATAAAGCAAGAGACAAATGCAATCAGTACATAAACGAATTCCACTCCGTCGGGTGGTGTCAGTCCGTAACGCTCGTACGCCAGTCCGCTCGTATTCGGCTTCTATGCTACATGTTCTATCGAGTTCTCTGGATCTGGAATTCTCTCCTCTTCTCGCCAGTTTCACGTTTTAGTCGCTATAAAGTGCCGGATCTTGTGAAAGTGATTAAATACGGCCGTAATGAGTTCCTATAGAACTTTGGTGGATCACGCAGAGACGACGCCGTGCAACGCAGCTGCGCTGGCGACGGCGTCGCCGACGACGCTGCATCGCATGATCAAATATTGGCGTAATAGTTCCGGTAAGATTCCGGGTTTGCGTAAGAGCGAGAGCTTTGCGGATTATCGACGGCATTCGGCGGGCGTGGCACAACACGGCACATTGCCCAATCGACAGGTGGTGCAGTATCAACGCCTGGAGAGCTACGACGAGAGCAAGCTGGCACAAATGAGGTGAGTGAAGGGGGGACCTGGGTGTAGCATTTCTATTGGATGGGATCGGCGTACAATTAATTTGATTGTTTTGCGCGGCTCGTTTGCTTTGATATTGTAGCAGCTGCATCGAAATGTGGGGCATGCATATTTGCCGTTTGGCTTTTGGCCTAATGCCAGCAACAGTTGGTGCGCTACGCCCCCTAAATAGTGCGTTTATCTCACAGATGAGCTCGGTGTCTCCCTCTCTCTTTTTCTTCCTCTCTCTCTCTCTTTTTATCAGCGAGCAACTCCAAAACTGCCACCGACTTTATCAGCTGCAGCAACAACGACAACAACAACAACAGTTGCTTAGCTGTTGATAAACGCAAGTGAACAAGTGCATGACGCCGTCGCAGAAGAAGCGAACGTTCCGTAGCCACTGTGGATGCTATTCTCTTGCTCTGTATGTGTTTGTGAGAGAGCGAGAGCGCACAGCGCTTATTGTTGTTGTTGCTCACGCATGCTTGTCGTTTATTTTAGCTGAGCAGCTTCTTGGCGCTTTCCAGCGTCCACAGCTCTCATACTCAGCGAAGACAAATGTCATCCACAGAGCTTGCGCGTGGTGGAGCTTGTGGCTGTGTCGACACTAGTTTACAAAGCAATGTCTTATTGACAACTATTGTGCTTAAGTTTAAGCATTACTTATATTAAATTTAATGGAAAAGAAGCTATGAAAATTAATAAACTTTCAGTTTTCTTAGTTTATTTTAAATTAATTTCCATTAATAGATGTTTTTTTTTTTTCATGCCTAGAATTATTAAGTATTATAATATTAAATTTACATATGTTTATTAATTTCCTATTACCACATATCCAAAAACATTCATTGCTCACAAAAACTTTTGTTGCACAGTGTAAAAATCAACTGTTTATGTTTTCATTCCAATGCGTGAGAGAGCGCACTATCGCTTACTCTCTCTCTGAGCGCCATACGAAAAACAGCTGCGACGCCAACTGCGCTCTATGTTGTTGTTGTATGTGATTTTTTTTTTGTATTGGTGCCCCGTGCCGGTCGTTTACAGTTTGTTTTTGTTATCGCGCGCCGCCTACTGCATACTTTTGGGGTAGCCTCCAACAGGGCAATCTTGAAACTTAGTGGAAGGAGCAGAGCGGGCGAGCTATGCAAATAGCAGTGCATTCCGAGTTGTTCCTTTGAAGAGGCCGGCAACCATTGTTATTGCTGTTGTTGTTGCTGTAGTGGCTGTTGATATTGGTTTGTTTGTTGTTTGTTTTGGCTAATGCGGGCGCATTCGCTTTCGTGCCAGCCACGCTGCTTACTGTATTTGCGCAAACTGTGCCCAAGCGGCGACAATAATCGCTTGCATTTATAATGTAAATAAATGTAAATGTAAATAAACAGGAAAATGTGCCCCCATGCGACTGCAACACCCACTCACCCCCAGAAGCAGAACGCGCTCTGTAAGTGCAACAACTGCAAGCACACACACACACATATATACGGAGAAACAGCGACGACCACGCGTAACGGTTGTTGTCATTCCAGTTGTGTGGATGCCATTCGCTCTGGCTCTCACATATTGTTTACTCTCTGGCTCTCTGACCGGTTGTGGAACCTGAAATCTGAGCTTCGTGCGCCAGCCAGTTGGCAGCGCAGCAACAGCAGCCGCCGCACTCCAATTGGGATTTCAGTTTCGTTTTGATAATCGACTCGTGTGGGCGTCGTTGTAGTCGTCGTCTTCGTCGTTCCGTATGTGAGCCGAGAGCAGCGCAGTCGAAGTTCTTTTCGTAAAAAATGCGTGCGCTGTTCTTGTTCTTGTTATTGTTGTTACGCTTCTGCCAATTCTGCTCATGCAACGGCAACATCGGCAACGTCAACGCATCATTTGCAAATTAGCAGCAGCAGCAACAGTTGCAAGCGCGCAGCACCAGCAACGGTCAAAACCAAATTCGTTGAACGAATTCAAAATAATTCAAAAGTGCAAAAGTGTGCACGAGTGTGTGAGTGTGTGTGTGTGTCTAATTAGTCAAAATGAGGTAAATATTCTTATCAGCAAGACACAATACACAAAAGTCTAACCGAAAATTCGATCAAGCAAAAAGCCGGCACGCGCCAAAAACAAAAAAAAAAGTGAAATTCGTGGAAGAAAAGAAACGAAACGAGAAAAAACTGCGCTCAATTGAACGTGGAAGAGCGGAACAAGTGTGTGCAGGCATAATAGATAATTACAGTTGTTTATTTGCGTCTCATAAAGAATATGCATTGGAATTAGGCAAAACGAAAGTGTTTGCAGTGAAATCTTTTGTTGTCTGATATTATTAAACAACAAATTACAAAAGTGTCGTTAATAATTGTGCAAAAAATATAAAATATGGAAAAAAAAGAAAATAAAAACATAATTCAAGTGACCAATAAAAAATATAAGCGAAATGACAATAATAACCGACAAGTTAACAGCTACAAAGCAAACCGCCAAAAAAAGAGGAAAAGAGAAAAAAAATCACAACACTGCTGCGGCTTCCAAATTCGAAAATTCATTTGCCATTCACCGGTGGAAGTTGTTCATGCTGTTGTTGGATTTTTATTTATTTTTTTTTTCGCTTCTTTTTGTTGCTGCATTTCGATTGAAATGCGTCACGCGTATTTGTTACGTGTTTTCTTTTGTAGTTTTTGTTTGGGGCATCAATATCGATGCGATCACATTGAATATTGATAAATGTGCAACGTGAACGTGTGTGTGTGTGTCTGATTGGAGTATACATATGTACGTCTGATATTATTGATGAAGTGGTGTCCAGTATTATGATAGCTTGTTGAGTTTGATCAATGTGTGAGAAAATTAATAAATACATTGTTAGATTATATCTACAAAACCAAAGTATTCGATAAAAACATATTCTGTTCAGAAATCGAAATGAATTTAGCTTGTATATATGTACATATGTACATGTGTATTGTATGGCATTTTTATTTTTTTTAATTTCGAAAACAAAAATGTTTTCCATTGTTGATTTCGAAATAAAATTTCATTTGATTTCCAGCATTTGCTTTTGCTTCACAAACTTCCATCTTTGGTTTAATATTTATGAAATTAATATTCAATATTTAAAATTGAATTCTTTCTATTCTTGATTACATTTCTAGTACTAACTTTCATTAAAGCGCAAGCTAGAATTTAGTTACTCCAACATGAATACTCGCTTTTTGAATTTAGTCATCTTTTGTTTTGCCGTCCACAATCTCCAATTGGAATGTCAGCTGATCGGCAGCACAAAGCACGTAAATTTTCGTCACAAAATCTTTGTTTTAAATGCGGCCAATCAACTTCGAGATGCCCGTGCGTACAGAAGTGGTGTGTCTCTCTCTCTCTCTCTCTGCTGGGTGTGTAGAATCCTGCTCGTACCCAATTTCCTTATACCGTTTGCATATGCATATCCATGCATGTGTGTATATGCATATGTATGTTTGTATGCATGTATGCAAATTACGCATTTTTTGTGTGCCGTTTAATATGCGCCTCGCTGCTGCTGTTGTTGTTGTTGCTGCTGCTATGCATTGCTAGCGGCGCATTTTTGTTGGTTCAGGCGGGCAGGCAGCAAAGTCCTCAGCACGTGAATTTCTTTTAAACGAGTTTCACATGATAATTGTTGTTGTAACTGTTGTTGTTGTAGTTGTTATTGCTGCTGGTTTTCATTTTCGTAGCTTTTTTCTTTGGTTTCTACTTGTACATACTACATACATACATACATATTTATTGGTATTTGTTTTGTTGTTTTTGTTTTTTTTTTGGTAGATTTTTTTTTTGTCACAGCTGCTGCACTACCAAAAAATTTTGTTGTTGGAATTTTTCAATAAGTTTTGCTCGCTTGTCCTCCTCCTGGCCGCCTTCTGCTGCCGCTGGCATATTTTCATTCTCGTTTGCTCTCTTTGCTGCTTTTGTTTTACTTGCACTGCTTGTGACTGCGCCTGTTGCGCGCTGTTTGTTTTTGGATTGCTCGGCGAATTAAATAGATCTGCATAAATATTGGCAACGCGCTCGTATAGCTTCGAGCTCTATGTAAATGAACTTTTTGTTGCCTTCAACCAAACAATAACAATAACAACAACAAGCATCTGCTTTTGGTCACTCTATCTGCCATTCATTCATCACTATCTTTCGCATATGCCGCTCGTCCACTCATTACGCTCATCAATCGACTTGTCATCCATCTCTCAATGCTGTCGATATTGTTGCTGCCTTCCCTTGACCGAAAAGTTCAAGTTGAAGTGCAGCAAACTGAACAGCTCCGACTCAGTGGTTATCTCTATCTCTGTCTGGCTGCCTGCTAAGATTTCGGTGAGAGTGCGCGTGTGAGAGAGTGTAGAAGATGACTGGCCAGTGTCTTTTTCGCATTGGCGCTCGCACACGCTCTCGTTCTTTATAGCATTGTTCTTTTTGGCACTGTCCTCTTGCTGTGTCATTCGCCTGCATTGATTTTAAATTTTGTTGAGCTGCTACGCAAAATTTACCGTTTTGTCGAATGCGTTTTGCTTTGTCGCTTATCTCTCGATCCCCAGCGCTGTTCCCTTTTACACACACACACACACACATACGTTAAATATATGAGGCGTGCGCGTTCTTTGGCCCACTGCCAAAAGGCCGCGACGAGTTGGGCACAGGGACGTGAGTGGGAGCGAGAGAGGGGACACATTACTCTTCTTTAGCCGGAGCAAACTGTATTTGATATGCGCCAGGCGTGTTTTTCATATGTTTACTTTAATTGCCTTTGGCAGCGGTTTCGTTTGCTATTTGCAACGGCAAGCGACTGAATGGAATGGGAGAAGGGGCAGGGGGAGAACCACTGCAAAGTGGGGTGTGTTTGCTTATGAGCTGTTTACACCTGTGCCAAAAGTCTGAGAATTCGCTTTGAAAAGGAAAACAACAACTTTTTATGTGTTCTTTCTGATTTTTAGCTTTAAAAAAATATATATATGAATATAAATTATGAAATATTTGATATTTGCTTTGTACGTAATATTGCAGGGATTATCAGCACAGCAGACCAACTGAAGGTCAGTTCTGAGTTATTTCACACCTCGAATTTTCCTATTGACTGAAAAGTTTAGACCGTTTTCCTTTGATGGGCCAACAAATCATCAATGGAATGAAGGTCGAGCAGTGTGAAACCTGATATGGGTTACAACAAAAATAATAAAAGAAACAGACTTTTAACGAGTACTGAGAAAAGTTGATTACTTTTACAATTTCCCACAAATTTTATTGTATTCAGGCCACTTGTACTGCTTGCGCATAAATTTCAAAATCTATCAACCGTTTTACGATTTCTGCTTTGGTAGAGAAATGGATGTGTACTTGTGTATATTGTTTATTAGGTTGTTACCGAAATTTGAGATTCAAATTTTCATTTGCATTCAATTTATTTTTAAAGCTCATTCCATATTATAGTAATAGATAATAGTACTTGAATTTTTATTGGATTTATTTCTATTATTCAGTATTTATTTCTATTATTCAATATTTTCTGATTATTATTATCATTATTATTTTTTATTGGATATTTTTATTATTTAATAATACTTTTTATATAACTGAATCATTATGCATTTTCAAAATGATATTCTTATTTATTTATTTTTTTTTTTTCACTTGTCTGAACAACTTTATTCATTCCCGGCCAAATTTATTTTGCTTATCTATATTTGTTAATATTTTATTTATTTGTTAATGTTTTTTTTTTTTTTTTTTTTTTTGTATACATTTTGAGCCTAATTAGCTGATGATAACTGTGTCAAGAGCTTGCACCAAATATTTGTTTGCCCTCTTTCTCTATTACACTCTCCCCAGCCAACTGTTATTGTTTTAGTATCAGTATTTCGCAATCTGATTTCAGTTGCATTATTTTGTATTTTCCTAATCGTTATCGATACGTCATTTATAGATTGTGTCTTTCAAGAACTGGCACCTACAACTCATATGATTTTCAGTTAACAGAAACCCTAACCGAGACCCAGTTCAGTTGAAACTTGAGTCAGCAACCACGTAACGGTTATAAATACCAAGCAAATTGGGTTGCCTCCGCTTATCGATAGGTGGCAAGAGATTTTTTGTTGTTCTTATGAAACAACATTTTATTACACACAAAATGAAAAAAAAAAAGTAAAAACAAAGTTTTCTTCTCTTGGTAACCTTTATAGACCTCTGTGTGGGTGTCTGGGTATACATCCGGAATTTTGGCAGGTTTTCATTTCAGGCTGCTTCCGTGTTGATTTTAGCCCCTCCCTAAGACATACGCACACACAGCCCGCAGCCCGTTTCCCTTGTTAACTTGGTCACATTTTCAGCATTTGTTTCATGTTTATTACGACTTCTTCCACTTCTTCTTGTTCTCTGTGCTGGGACACGTGTTTAAATATTTACGCTCTGGCATAAATGCTGTAAACAATTTATTAGATTCGAGCTTGTGTTCCCAGCATCGACATTGCCCCGAGCTGAGTTCAGTTATCACACAGCTTGCAACAGCTGTTGGCAGTTGACCAAACACCACCAACAACAACGACAACAGCAAAGACAACGTCAACTATCAAAACTATATTTCGCTTCAAAAAGTTTGTATCACATATTTCAAATAGTCTCTGGAGTGTCTGCGCTCTTATCTTATCTATCAGCTATCAGCTACCATTTGCTGGCCGATGCATCACTGAAAATATGGCAACAGGCAACCTTGAAAGAGAGTTTTTTGCTCTGGTAACACTCCATCATATTGTGACATTCTTTAGGCTCTATTAATTCTGAATGGTTATCATATCACGAAATGATATGATAGCTAGAAAGCCTAGATAACAGAGATAGCTCTTGCAATTGAATTGATTTGATTTTTCAGTTTTCTATTAAAATTTATACATAATATAGAATTAATACAGAACTTTACGAAATTTTAATTAAATAACATTTTTCCTATCTGTACTTCATAGTTGTATGATAAACACTTACAGTTAATACAGTACAACTCATGATATTATTGATCACTTTTAAGTTCGATTTTAATATTTGTTTATTTATTTATTTATTTATTTTTTTTTAATTTCAATTCGTAAGAAAATACCAAAAGCTTATAGATAAAAAAATAAATAAATATTATTTTTCTTACAAAATTTGGCAATTTTTTTATTTATTTCTTACTTAAAAACTTTTGTTTTGAGATAAATTTTTATTTTGTGAATCGAGTCCATCGATCAAGTTCAAATTTATATACACAATTAGAAGATAGATAAAATATATTTATTTTTAATTTGAAGCATATAAAAATATTAAAAACAATTTTGTAGTATGTTTCTATATACCAAACTAAAGTTTTCAATTATTTTAAAGTTATGAACGTGATATGATTAATTGATTACAAACAGAGCTTAGCTATATAAACTTATCGATTACTATATTTACGCTCTTATCGATAGATTTATTAATTGAAATTCCATGAGATTTTCTCTCTATTTTCTATTTGCTTCAACTTCCATCTCAGACGCAACCCGCGCTAGTTTCCTTCTTGGCTTAACTGGTTATGGTTATGGTTATCGATTACGCTCGTAATTGCTTACATTTCAATATTATTTACCACAGCATTTTTCTATACACATACATATATATAATTAAAACTTTTTATATCAATTGAATTCGAGCAAAACACATCAATAAAGTGTCGCACAAGTGCAATGCAAAATCTGAGATTATTTAACCCCATCACGCGAGTTCTAGCCGCAATTAACTGAGCAATCAGCCCACATGCTGCACAATGCTGCTTGCCTCCATCATCTCGCCGGCTGCAGTGCTCCTTGGTTTTTTCTTTGCAGCCAATGTAGTTAAATCGTAGACATATCGTTATAAATTGTTATGAATTTTTTGCATGTCTCCATAAAAGGTCGCCAAAGTTGTCGCTCGTCGTCGTCGACGATGTTGTTCATGGATCTGGGTTGATGGGGGCGGTCCGAAGCTGATTTAAATAAATTATTCTATATGCGTTTTTTTATTGCATTTAGCCGCAATTCCCTGCCGTCAAACACTTCGCCACAATACCATAAAAACGCACACATAATGGTTAACTTTACTCTTGTTGAGGGTAGGGGTGAATTCGTGATACCCTGTAATAATGGAAAACGTATGAAGAAAACATTGCTATGGGTGTTGTTGGTGTAAGAAGCGGAATGGGGCTTCATTAAATGTGTATATAGTTCATGTAGTGAAAAAGGTAAACCTAAAAGTTATATTTTTAGTCTATGAATCACTCACTCGATAGCTTCGCTAACAGCCCACATTCAGTAAAATTTTTTCTTTATAACAAGTTTCATCTGTAAGTCTTAGCTTAGTCTTCTATATTCCTCAAAAAATTGAACTGAAATTTATCTAAGAATCCCGATCTTATACAGGGTATCGCTTAGTTTTCCGATTCTATACTTAGCTATACTCTGATTTATATGTATATGTACATATATAAGTTGTTTGTTATGCCACGTAATTGAATTCGCTTACCTAATTCTATTTTATGATGTGCTCATATACACACACATCCACATCCGCATAAAAATATATGTGTCTCTAATATATTTCACCTGAGCGCAGATTATGCGTTTTATTTTTCTATGTTTGTTTTCATTTCACTTCTTTTTTCTCGCTGTATTCACATGCGGAAAAGACGAATTTGCAGCGGAAGTTGCGTGTTACTAAATAACAGCAAATAACATTAAAAAAAAAGAAGCAGCAGAAAAAATAATACAAAAAAAAGCAAAAAAAAAAAAAAAACAGATATACAAAATAAATCATTGCTCTTAATTCGATTCAAGTCAAATAATTTGATGTTTGGCAATTTTATTATGGAAGTTCATTTCCTCGCGATTTTGCTGCCTTCCTCTGTGTGACGCTTCGGGCGAGAGGAGGCTTAACGATTTTGGGGCCAGGGCAACTGTTGATATAATAACAAATGATGTAACCGACAGATCATTTAAAGAAGTTTGGAAAATAACAATCGACATAAGCATGCAAATGAAGAGAAACTGATGTAAAAGGGAGAGTTGTAAAATGATGAATGATGTTTCTCTTGAGGAGAATGGTCGAATTTAATGGATATATACATGAGAGCAAAATTATTTGCTATAGACTTTGCTATTTGTTTAATAGAATAGAACCTAATTAGTAAAGATATGATTATAATAAGTCCATTGAACATATAGAGTTAATAGACGGGTCAAGTTCTCTAATTTACCTAGGTATTAGGAGCAAAATATATATTAATACAAAATATGAATAAAGTTTAATCCAAAACTCAATTTTCTAATATACAATATTTCAAGAAACGAAAGTCAACTTCATAGTTGCTACAAGTTGTTCCGAACTCATAAAAGCCCAGCTCGAACCCTGAGCGATATTCAAATAACTAATTAACTGCTTCGCCCACAAAATGACAAAGGTAACTAATTAAAGACTCCTTCAGAGTCTTTTTTGGGGGGGCAACTAATCAAGTCAAGTGCTGACGTTAATTTCAAATATAATCGCATTGCCATCCCAACTTGGTTGGCTACCTTGTTTTTCCTCGAGGCTATGAAATGGGTTTTTCTGCTGGCTATTTGCTTAAGTACGTCCTGAAATGACTCTGGGGCTAGCCCACCGAAAGTAAATAGTAGCTTAGTAGCTGTTGCTCTTCTTCCTTTCTATAGCTGATTCGGCATTGTAATGAGCTAGACTTGAGCTAGACTTGCTGCTGCTGGTAGTGATGGCGGTAGGGGTGGGTGTGCGGCACCACCTGACAAACGTTGCTAAGCAGTTGCCACATGCCTTCAGTCAATGCCATGCAACATAAATCATCTTGGCGGCACTTGGACACGTGCCGTCAGCCATTACCTACACAGAATGCCGGGTTGGACAACCCTCTAGACTTAAGCCAATTGTCAGTGGGGCAGGTTCAAGTCAACGCTCCCTCGCCCCTCTCTCTGCTTCCCCCATTTTCCTTCGCTTTCCTTGGGCTTTTGGGCTCCCGTACGTACATTTGCCTCGAGTGCTTTTTATGACGGTTTTGTTCACAAGTTGCCTTAGGTCTGAGTTGAGCAGCTTTGTTGCCCGTCCTCACTCTCACTCTCACTCTCACTCTCTTTCTCTCTCTCTCTCGCTTTGTCTCTGAGTTGCTTTTCACATGTGCGGGTTGCTTTTGCTTTTCTGCTGTATGTTTTACTGGCTGTCTACTGTCATTGGCTTTTCATATTGCACGCATTTTCACGCGCTTTTCATCGCTTCGCTGGACAAAGGCAAGCGCAGCAGGCAGAAAGCAAAGCAAAGGCAAAGCAATGCCAATGGCTTTTCAGCATTACTTCTTAATATGGCCCAGCACTTTATTTCGGGCCTGAGTGATTTTCTTTTTTTTTTTTTTTTTTTTTTCATCTTTTCCATATATTTTTTTTTTATGAAGTTTTACGAGCGCTCATAAAGTTGACTTCTCTCAGGCTGTCAGTTATTAAATTTCCATCGTTTTCCATATTCCGGCATTGCGCTTGGCCGGCCTTTATTGCCATTGGTTACCTTCTTAAGCAGCTGCTCGACGTATAAAGCCACTGAAATTGGATTTGCTTCTTGTTTTTTGCGGCCAGTTGCCGCTTGCCGCATCGTAAAAAGAATTATCGTAACAAGTTCAAGATATATCTAGATATATTCATAAATTTATTGCACGACCTGGGTGATTCCATGTAATTAGAAGAAGAAGGGAGAAGTCTTGGTATACTCAAAAGTTGACTTGAAAGTCAGCTTTAAACCTGGTCTATGTACTATGCCCAGCTCTAGCCATAACTTACAACGGATATTTAGATTTTTTTTTTATACATATACATACATACACAACTGTATGTAATAATTAGCATAATAGCATAGCTTGCCCTATAGAATTTTACATGAATTCTTTTGACTTTTAACAATCAACTATGCTTTGTAAATTTATGCCTTGAGTGCTTCAAATGAACAAAAATTACAGAACTTGAATTTTACAATTTGTGAAAATCATATAAACAGTAAAATATTATCGTGTAATTCGTTTTGTGCGCGAAAAAAAAATAATAATAGTAATAATTAATTAAGCTGCTCAATTGAGCACTTCGCAATTCGAGTAGCTGAAGTGCAGGCAAATCGATTGTAATAAAATGCCAAGAAGCAATATAATTAAATGTTAAACCGAATCCAATTTTTAGCACACGCCGCCAACGATATGTAAAGTGAATAAAACATAAGAAACAAAAAAAAAAGAAGAAAATATTGAAGGAAAACAGCGTAAACCCAAAAAGCAAACCAAAACAAAACGCATCCAAATATTTAAAACCAAAAATACAAAACCAAAAACAAAAAACAGAAACAAAACAAAACAAAGCAACACGCAGCAGCAGGCCAGCAGTCAACGCAACGTCAAGCAGTCAATCCATCAATCAAACAACATGCTGAAGATACATATGCTCGAGCAGGTCGTCAACACGGACAGCGTCTGCGATAATGCGGCCCAGGAGCTGTCACCCAAGCGCAAAGTGGCCATGCCAGCGGGTGGAGTGTCTGGCGGTGGTGCCAGCAGTGCTGCTGCTGGTGCTGCTGCGGGTGGTGGGGGCAGCAGCTCATCATCAAAAAGTACACCGACTGTTTCGGCCACCTCGTCGCCGCATCATCAGCCAACGCCACCGCAACGTCATATACACACATCGTCGGCGGCGGCGGCAATGGCAGCGGGCAAATGCTTCAGCCAGGGATCCTCACCAGCCGGGTATGTGTCAGCCAACACAGATATAAACACCTAAAAACACACGTACACACACACACACAGAGACAAGCGCTACACAGCTTGTGGGGCCATTAAAAGGGCATTGCATTTCCGCTAACTTGGCCAATTGCTGCGAAGATTGACGCAATGTGGCGCTCTGACAAATTGCATGATGGATGCTTTTTTGATGCGCTGCACCTAAATATGTTTGCCTCTCGCTCTCGCTCTCACTCTCACTCTATCTCTATCGCACCATCTCTCTCTATCTCTTTTTCACTTCGTCTATCTCTTTTTCCCTAGTTCTCTCTACATTTTGTCGCATTCCTTTGGTTTTTGCGGGCATTCGTCGTCATCATAATGAGCGCAACATCACTTACCACTTGCTACCTGCCACCTGTCACCTAGCTACCTGCCGAACTGCCTCTGAGTTGCATTCCCCAGCTCCTCATCTCCCCATCTCAGTCCTATGCAATGAAAATTTTCACCGCAATTCTGTTGTTGCCAAAGTTTTGTTGTTGCCAATTTGCTTTTGGCTTTGGCTGCTCGCGCCGCATGAGCTGCAACAATGCAACGCGTACAACCATTGTTTGCCACAGAGTTGCAGGGTGCTTTTTTTTGGAGGTCTCTGCTAATTAACTCTGATCTACTCTGCCACAAATTCCACAATTTTTTCTACATTTCAATTAAATGAATTTTTTCACGGAACGTTAAGAATTGCATGAAAATTTCTATTTATTACGTGTCAAACTCTTTGATTGCATCTATTGAGTAACTGACTTGATTGGACTATGGAAGTATTGATATGAGAGATTTAATTTATGATGAATTCAGATTTGATGAACTATACAGTTATATGTAATGCAACAGAACTTTTGATGTACATATAAAAAATCCAATTATTTTTTATTTTATTACTAAAATGCACATATGCTGAGTCTTATGCTAGAAAGTTTTCAGCTTATGAACTTTTGTTCTCATTTATAATAATAAATTTCTATAGTTAATATACTTTCTCGACATGGTAAATACCAGTTCAATCTATCGCTTTTCGGCTTTCTGGGAATTTTCGGATGTGTTAATCTAAATAGTAATGCTGCGCTAAATAAAAACATACTTATTCTGTTGAAAAATAATAAAAAATTTCCACTTTTTGTTTAGTTTAGAATATTTTACTTTTGATTATATATCTTTGCATACGTTTTCAGTTGAAAAGTAATAAAACTGATTTTTTATGAATAGCTAAATTTAAATTATACTTTTTCCGTTGGAAAAAAATAGGTTTTATAGAATATTTCGTTTATGAATATTGTATCTTTAATATGTATTAGATAATTCATAATATATGATTAAAAAATCTAGATATCAATATTTTAATATCTCTTTTTGCTTGCTCTTGCCACTCTTTCTGCTTTCTTTAGACTATTCTATTTTATTCAATTCCATTCCATTTCATTGCATTCCATTCCACTTCATTCCATTCTCCCTCCTCTCTTCAACTTACTCAATTTCGCATAGCTCTTCTTTAAAGTTGTTGCGGTCAGTTCACAAACTACAATTACAAAAATTCCATTCCATTTCACTTGACAGTCCACTTCCACTTCATTCCATTCCACTCGCAAGCCTTTAAGCTATTTACGTGTCCAAGCCGACCAATATAATCCATTTATTGTTGTTCATTCTCAGTGCTCTTGCATCACTTTTTCTTAGATAAGTTTCGACTTGTATTTCTTGCTCTTGTCTCGTTCTCTCTATTCGCTCTTCCCTCTCCCTTCTGGGTTTCTTTTTCCTCTCACTCGCATCGCACCTGTCACAACTTGTCATGAGTTGTGGTGCTCTGCGCTTCATTTGTGTGGATATCTCTTACCCATTAGCCGAGCAACTCTTTCCCTATAAAAACCTCGAAACACCCAACCCCGCTCCCGCCCCCACCACTTTATTCACAGCTTTTCTTTGAGCTGGTTATATGTTTCTCTCATATTGTTATTATCTGGTTTCTCGTTATTCGCCTTATTGTTATTTTGT
This sequence comes from Drosophila mulleri, assembly GCA_035047565.1. Taxonomy (NCBI): domain Eukaryota; kingdom Metazoa; phylum Arthropoda; class Insecta; order Diptera; family Drosophilidae; genus Drosophila; species Drosophila mulleri. Next base: position 7,093,046 of record JAWNPK010000012.1, read on the forward strand.
GATGCTTTGCTTGTTATTTTCGCATTAGAGATTTGTAATTGATACCTGTCACTCTATGCGTATATGTGTGTGTGGGTGAGCTGTATATACAAAGTCACATACATATAGTTATCACTGTCTTTCTTATAAACATCCACCCACCCCCACGCCATCCTCTTCTGCAATGCGAACAATGCCTGCTGAGCTGGCGCCTTCTCTCAGCTGTTCCTGTGCTGTTTTGCCTGTGGGCGTGGCGTGGGCGCATTTTGTAAATAATTATTATAGCAAAAGTCGCACAAAGCAAAAAAAGTAATTTTCATTTTTATTTTTGTTTATTTTTTTTATAGAGCTTGCGGGCTCTGCTAATGTCCCTCGGACTTCCCCAACTGAACTTGACAGTCAAAAGGGATTTTCATTTCTTTTCTTTATGTTTGGTTTATTTATCCACCTCCCACACACACATACACACGCAGAGAAACACTTCCGTTTCTAGTCCCCCTTCAGACACTCTTTGTCTTCAACTCTTCTTCTTATAGTTTTTTTTTTTAAGATTCTATTTTTACTTAATTACTTGTGCTTGGGTTTAGTTCAGCTTCGGCTTCCTCGCTAGATTATTCATGGCTCGCGCATTAGCTCGACAACAATTTTGATTTATGTGATCCAGAGATGCTGTCTCTCTCTCTCTCTCTCGCTCCATGCTTGATCTTCATTTCGTTCGGCTGGCAGTTAGTCGACCTCAAAATGAATCTTGCCAGACAGTTAGCCCAGTTTACAGAATCAGTCGCACGAGCAAGATGCCATCTTTAGGAATTTGGCCAGCTGTGCGTATTCTTTATATTTTGATGCCATTTTCTTCGTCTTCTTCTACCACTTCTTCTGGCTAATTTATATGCAAAACTCAAGCCAGATAATTGGCCAAACAGCAGCAGCGACATGAAACAGCTGACCAGGCCAGATCATTTATCACTATTTAATTTCATGTGTATGTGTGTGTTTGTGCGTCGGTGTGTATTATGCTTGCTTCTTTGATTAGATATGTATACCCTGTATGTGAGAGCTATATTGAAGCTGGTATATGCTTTTTTCTATAATTTAAGATATATCAGAAATGGCTGTAGGGTATATATAAATATATATGTAGGGTATGTCAACAGTTTTGCCGCAAATTTCTCATATGTGTGTATATTATTATTATATATTTTTAATTTGTATAAAGGTAGCGAGCTTTATTTTCTTATGTATAGCTTCAAATTTATTTATAAGGTATCTCCAAGTCATGTCCTTTCTTGATTTTGGTTCTTGAAAATACGCTGGAGAATCAGCTTGGCAGGAAAAGTTAAAAATATATATCGGACATGTTTTTAATGTGTGTCTGCTAGTCTGGTATACTCTTGCTGCTTATTATTTAGTGGAATTTAAGTTTTCCATTTTTGTTGGCCAATAATTTGTTCTGTTTAGTTTGCAATATACTTTTAAAATGTTTTTGTAGGGTATTTGCTACTCAAGCATGCTCTAACAATAAATATTTTTGTATGGTGGCAAATCAAATTGTATGCCTAATTTAATTTTGACTTAAATGATTTCGTAGGGTATCCGCTAGTCTGTCCAATATATTATTTTTTTATTTCGCTTGCTTTTATTTCGTTTGGGTAAACATTTTGGTTTATATTAAATAATTTAATAAACGGTTTCCAAACGCAATGCCGTTAGAGAGCATGCGATCCGTCGGGCATATCGCAGATCACTCAATTATTTCTGGTATTTCTGACGATTCTTCGTTGTTTGTGTTGGGGTAAACACAATTTGGCATTCGCATAGCTTAAACTGTTTCGACACGCAACAAAACTAAAAGCCTCGCTTCGGTGGGTGGCTCGATTCTTTGACCACGGCGTGCGGCTGGCTGTCGTGAGTGGTGCAGTGCATTTGTACGAGTAGCCGCTGAATAATTGACTGACAAGTTTGGCTGAAAGAAAAGTTAATGGCTTAATTATGAGACAGCAAACGGCAGACGGGCAAGAAATCGCAGCAAATTGCAATTTGAATGAACTAGTTCATGTTGATGAACCGCGCCAAATAGAAACGAAATGGCAAACTATGCCACAGCCGGACACCTAGCTGACGAAAGACTCGCCTTCCCCCATTAAACGCGCACGTGACATTCGAAGCACCTGACAGGGCCACTCAACTGGGTTGGCAACTCGTCTTAGCCATGGCTAAAACTCGCTGCAGCTTATTTAAGCCGCAGCACGACTTGGCGCGAATCGGAATAGAAGTCGGAGCGCTGGAGTTGAAGTTGGCGACGAGGACAGACGCGAGTGTAGGCATTCTGTGGGCGTTGGGGCATGTCCGCGTACGTGATTCTTGAGCAATTGCCACAACTGTCTTCTGGCCATGCATAAAATCGATAAGGAAGAAAAACGGGATGAGCTTGAACGACTAAAGGTTACTCTGCATGAAATGCAGCATTAGAAAGTGATTTAGGGTATAAGTATTGTGAGTAGATCCTAAAGGAATATATTTAAATAAAGTATAGTCTAACGATTATCATATGAAAGTTATCATTAGCATCATATTGAAACGTATACACCTGCTCAGCTTACATATTACAGGGTATCATAAGGTAAAGCTGACATTAAAGAGCCAAGCCCCCTACGGCGGAATCGGGCAAATCGAGCGTTAACGGCACTTCAAGAGTGCCGTGTCTGTCAGCTTTCAAGAGACAACAACAATGAACTGGCCTGAACCACAAATAATAAGAGCCAAGTTCAAGAAACCGAAAATCATGAATAGCAAAAAATAATACAATTAAAAATACGATATTCGCGATACAGAAATAGATTGTGGGTTATGTGTGGAGGAAATGTGTTTTGTAATCGCAGCGCGGCGTAGTTCAATGGGCATTACGATTGCTAAGCCACATAATCGCTCCAAATTTTATAAATTTATTAGCTGACATGAGCTGAATGGAGCACAAAAGGTAAGGCCGAGGGAGAGAGAGAGAGAGAGAGCAGGGCAACTGTCGCATATGAAGTTCAAAGATGCTGACAACAATTAAATTAAAGTCACGCCAAGGAAAATCAATAAAAAAGAATATATACATAGAAAGGCAACAGCAAATGAAAGAGCAGAGCCTAAGGGAATGAGATTGGGGCAGCAACACGGGGAGCTACTGCTGCTGCTGCTGCTGGCTTGTCATTTTCCATGCCAGTGAACCGGCTCTGCTCTGCCTGTTGCACAGACACACACACACACATACATATATGCAGAGAGTCACACACAATTAGAAATGCGTCTAATTGGTGCCTGGGGGCCGAGCTGGCCGACGCGTGGGTGCCGCCTGCCGAAAAAGGTGCCAAGACAACGTTTACTCCCATCTGCTCCCATCATCTACCTACCAGCAGCTGCCATCTGCCTTATCGACCCGATTTCCATTTGCTTGAACTGTGTCGAAAGTCAATTTCGCAGTTTGACGCTAATTTATGCTCCGGCCATTCGCTTGCCATGGGTCACAGTTGAGGCGGCAGGTGTATTCAGCCCCCATTGTTAATGGTCCATTCATTCTGTTTGGCTTAGATTTCGTTTGACACAAAACTGATGTAACTTTTGTTTTCTTCGACACACAAAACTTCCTCTTTGTTTATTGTTTTCGCTTGTTGCCTGCCAGTCGCACAATTATGCAAAAAAGAAGAAAAAAAAAAAGAAAAATATATGTATATAGAAAAAGAAGAAATATGTTAAGGCAGATCTCCCTTTTGTCCCTCTCTCCTTCTGTCTCCCATACTCCCTATGTCGCTCCCGCTCTGTCTATCAAATGAGGCCAATAAATGTGTGCTCAAAATGGGTAAAGAGTGAAGGTGCCTGCTTATGAGTTATGCATGAGCTTTATAATACCCTGTATAGACTTGAAAATGGGCATATTTGTATAATCTTATAAATGAAGCGTATCATATTTGATTTTATTGAATCTACAAGTAAACCAAATTTCTTAATATGAAAATATATCGAGTATAGAGCATACATATTCGATAGATTTTATAATTTATTAACCGATTATATTATTGGTTTACGATTGGTAAAATTTTAAGTACATTTTCTCTAGTTAAACCATATATTATGCTTAGCGTTCCTTTCAATATATAATCTAAAGGCAAATATCGTAAAAGTAATTATTCGCTAGCTCACTGAGCCAATTCCGAGTATAATTTACAGAGTATCGGCTCGTGCATCATTTGATTGCCTCAACTCTTGCCATTAACTTCAGCAGTAGGTAACTTGGTCCTAGAGTTTCTGGCACCAGGAGGGCACTCAGCCAGTGCGTGTCATGTGTGTGTTTGGCAATTAGGAAAATTGATATTTGTGCTGAGCATTGAGCTAAACTAATGGCTGATTGGACTGAACAGAGTCAGAGCTTTGCCTCCAGCTCCAGTTCCAGTTCCAGTGACAGAAATTGGAATAGCTTTGCCATTGGCATTTGTGAGATTAAATATGAGAGTTGACGTTGGCTGGCACTTCGAACTTTAGCTCATCTATGATTTATAGAGCAGATTGCTCGCTGATTACATACTAAGCCAACCGAACGATGCACATGACGAAAATTTTTAAAGCTGTCGTAAAAAATTAAGCAAAGGCCCATAAAAAAATGCGCATAAAAAACTATGCTGGAAGTAGGAGAAAAAAAAAGAAGAAGAAAAAATCACTCATTACTCAGACAAATCTGAGTATGAGTAGTGCACTCATTTGCGATTCAAGAAAGTAAAAAAAAAATTGTTTGAGCAGCAGAAGAAAAAGAAAAGCTGAAAACTCACTTCACTTAGCATCTGCAAGTGCTGCAACTGTATCTTTATATCTGTAGCTGTGCATCTGTGTATCTTTTTGTATCTATGTCTGGGCAACTTGATGTGCATGCCAGACATCAGCTGCTGCTGCTCCACTGGTAACCCAATTACAAGCAGGCTGTGTAGCATAAATAAATTTGCTGTTGTTGTTATTGTCCCACTCAAATGCAGCAGACAAATTGCCAAGAAAAACACTTTGAACAACAAGTGTTGGCAATTCAGCCAAGGGCCAGGGCACAACCGCAACAAACGGGCGCAACACACACAGACACAACACTGTTGTTGGGGGCGAGGGGCGTAAAACATTTGTTTTTTGACACTGAAGCAGCATCAGTCTCAGTCATCTTCGAGAGAGAGAGAGAGTAGTCAAATGTTTATGAATTATTAATTGGAAATTGTAGACAGAGCGTCAGCTCAGTGTGCTCAGTGTGCTCAGTGTGCTCAGAGTGCTCAGACTCTTCCATCAGTTGGCTGCCTCTTCACAGCCAACTCGGTATCTCTGGCCGCAGTTGCACAGTTTGTAAAAAGTTAAAATCACTTGTAAAACTTTTACATTTTGCGGTGAATGACACACTGCTGTTGTTATGAATACCCTGTCGCTAAAGTGTGACCCAAGTGTGGGCATGCAAGTTTGTATATTTTTATAAATATCTGTCTCACGAGACCAACTTAGTTTTCTCATTCACAGTTTCAGCAACTAACTAAATTTGTATATACATAAATCATGTTTGCAGAGGCTATATGAAGAAGCTTTCAGTATTTGAATTTATGATGCTAAAATATTGCATAGCTTAGTTTTGCTAAATGCTTTTCCATTTCAATGCAATCAAGTTTTTGTTATGCACTTTTAAATATCAAAATTCGAATTCAAATTTGTTTTAAATTCGCAAAATTATGGTTGATATGCACACACTAATTAAGTTTTCAAATATTCTATTTAAGTGTTTCGCTGGGGATTAGATTAATTAAGAACTGATTTTATACTATATATGAATAATAAATATTTTTCAGATATATTTATATTTAGGATAAATTAAATATATAAAATTATTTATTTAGAAAATAATTTCATTTCCTAGAAAAATATCAATTTTTAAAAGCAAGAGCTTTTGCTTTCTTTATTTTATTTATTTGTCTTTAAATCTAAGTTCATTTTTCCATTTTTGTCAGTTTTTAATTCATTAAAAAAAAAACGTTAATAATAATTTTAATATTGTCAATTTTTAGGGCTATTAATAATATTTATTTTTTTAGGCTTTATATAAGGTCTGACTAATTTACAAGGCATTTGTTTGTCTATATTTATATATATATTTAATATTATATGCTTGACATACTTTTATGTATATTTTATATATTTTTATATATATTTTAGCAGGTTCTTAATATTACAAAATATTCAGCTCATCTAAAGCTATATATACCATAACATAACATCTACAGTCAATTTCTATGATATCTCTTAGTCTAGCACAGACCAGTTGCATGCTGCATACTTCACGTTGTTTGTACTCGATGTCATCTGTTTGTTGTTGTTGTTGCTGTCGTTTGGCTGTTGTCTGTGCTATATGCAAATATGTATCTGAATTGATGTGGCAGACATTTTTCTATGCCTCAAAGTTTGACAACTTGAAATGAAACATTTTTTTAGGAAATTTTGTTAGGCAGAGAGATAGTGAGAGGGTAAGGGAGAGGGGGGAAGGTGTGAGTATATGTGGGTGAGCTGTTAAGTGAAAAGTTGAAAACGCTTTGGAATTGAGCTGATTGAACGTCGTAGGGGGTTGCAGGAAGCGCAAGTCAAGTGGCTGCAGCGCATGTTTTGGGGATCAACTGGCGCCCGAAATGTTAAACAAGTTAATTGCATTTGCAATTGCGCGACGGCCAAAATGCTGCAACAATGCAAAACTGGAAAACCGACAAGCGGCAAACAGCCAACTGCCAAGTTTTTCCTCTATTTTTTTTTTTTTTTTTTTATACTTACATATATTTTTTTCGTATATCAGTCAGTGGGTCAAAAGCGGCCGCCACTTTTAGCGTTTTTGGCATGCGACGGCGCCGTTTAGTTGTTGTTATTGTTGTTGTCGTTTGTTGGCAGCGCACCAAAAATAGTTGCTGCTGCCAGTTGATTGAGCCAGTCAGCATAGACAGACGGACAGACAGAACTCGCATCAGCAACAGCAGCAGCAGCAACAGCCAAGCATCGGCTACTGTTTACAACTGTGCGCAGCTAAATAGAAACTGCTTTGATGAAGAAAGAAAATAGAATAGGAACTAGCAGAGAGCCAACTGTGTGTTAGATAACAATCAAATATATATACATATGTATGTATGTATATAGTACTGGTGTAGCTACAGCTGCAGTTTAAGGCATGAGCAAACTTTAAAGTATGTCAATTGTAATTTTCAATATTATTAGAGTCATCCAATAGCTATAGCAATTTATAAATTGTTATTGAAGTTTCATTAGTGTAAGATACTAATTTGAAACTTACCCAAGGGTAATACTATAGAAAACAAGGCAATTAAATAATTACTGAGCTGCATAATTTGTTAAATCTAAATGGCAAAGTGTATTTGCTGTTTAAGTTTTTGCAATGATCCATAATTTTTACACATTTACAGTTCATCTTTCAGCATTTATAATGGAACAAATTCCTAGTTCCTCGTAGGTTATACTACACCGAAAATATCATACATAACTGAGCCAGAAATAAATTCCAATTGGGGTCAATCACTGATTAATTAGTTTTATATGAGAATCCTCTACTAATTATCTTGACAAGAACTTTAACATATTGAACAATAATTGTCAAAAGTTATCAGTCATCCATATTCAGCTCTAGTTTTTATGGTGCCAAATTGTCTATAAGTCATAAAAGACAGTTGCTAAAAAGAAAAAAATAAAAATAAATAAATAAGTAAAAAAAGTTTCTTGTCAACAATTTATAGTGTTGTTTGATAAAAACCAATAATATTAACAAAGCATTGCATGAGCTTGAAGTTGCTAATGTAAGCAATAAGTCAGCTCAGCTAGATTTTCATATTCAAATTAAAAAGACTTACAGCTGCTTACAGCAGCAAAAAATTACTTAAGCTTAATGTAAACTTAAGTGTTTAATGCCAAGCTACAAGTTCAGAGAAAAACTGTTAATTTTATTATTGATACAGCACAAAGCTTTAAGATGTTTTTCAATAATAATTAAAATATTATAGCCTAAGCTGGTATTAGCCGAAATCATAAAAAAATGAGCTAAGACAATGTTAACTAAGCTGCATTTGCCCTATATATTGCTCGCATATACCGTTAATTCAACATATCTACCCACGAGGTGCCCATTTATAGGGTATTTACAACAGGTTTTCATCATCATTTTGTTTTGTTTATTTGAATCGTTGAACTTTTTGCTTTGGCGATCCGGCAAGATCGTGTGAATGACGATAGGGATTACTAAAGTGGCCATCAATTGATGGGCAGTTCCAATGATTATCACGCAAATTTATGTAAATCAGTAAGAGAGGCGAAGCTGAAGCTGAGTCCGCCCGGAGAGAAGGGCATTGGAACGATCGAACAAAAGAAAGCCAAAGAGTCAAGTTCATTGTAAGCCAATGAAGGTCACAACTGAACGATGAGTTAATTATGTAATTTACAACATGAACTGATCACAAAAAAATAATAATAATAAAAATGGATAAAAAAATGCAACCAAAGAAGAAGAAGACGACAAAGAAGCAAATGGAGCGTATACGTAATGTGCAACAAAATTGAATTCGTGCCACATGCAAGCGCTCAGGCAAGTGGAAAAACTTTCGTTTTTCACATGATCTGAACTTGGTGAATCAACCAAACTGTGCTTAGCCTCCGTCCGACACAGCCTCAACATTCTTTATGGGCACAATTAAATTTCAGCTCAGTTAATTTAACAGCAACAACAACAAAAACAACAACAAGAGCTTATCGAACACCTCTCTAGAGTCGATTTTAATTGGTTGCGTTTAATGCAAAGAGTCATTAACGCCCAATTAAATCGAGCAAATTCTAAATTCGAATTTTTTTTCTTTTTTTTTTTTGTAATTAAAAGCAAAAGGTTTTCAGTTTTTCAATCACTTTCGTTTAAGGCAAAAGTTTCACTGCTTTTAACTAGGGCTGGGCAGTTCAGCTGGCTGACGTCTGACAGCCCACAGTCAGAGTTAGTTGAGTCTGTTTGGCCATTTTGGCCCGTTTGGCTAATTACGTGTTGCACCGCTGTCTCTTTCAATTTTCGTCGCACAATTTTTGTTGCATTCATTTGTCGGCCATAAAAGTCGCCGTCAACGCCAAATGCGCCAAATTTACAAAAGCTGCTTTACCATATTCTCAAATGAGCTGCAAATATTTGTCGTATTTCTACACTGGCTATTTTTTTTTTTTCAGCTAATATACACTTTGTAAGCGGGTAATGTTAACTGGGCTTAGAAATGAAGCTGCGAAATATTTTAAATATTGATTAAGAGCTGATTTTATAAAGTTAATTTAAAGTGATTTTTAGGCCTTGAATACTAGCTGTAAAAGCGCTTTTAGAAGTTTATAATTAGATGACATTGAAAGTTTCTATAATAACTTGAAGTAAGATTTTAGCATTCCATAAAAAATAAAACATCATTTATAGAACTCTTAAGTTTACTGAAAACAATTCTCTGCAGACAAAAGTTATTTAGTTCGCTCTGAGTTTTAATATGCTGAATCCATTCTTTGCGCGGCTTTTGCTGTTGACTACAACTAAGCGATATGTCACTCAGTAAAAGCTTTATCCATTATATTACAATATATTATATTAAAATGTATATATTAAATTATATTATATTTTACTATTCAGTTAATTCAGCAAATATAAAGCTTTTACTTAATAAATAGCTTTGTTTTAATCATATATATATTTTGATTTTTATCCAGCAGCTTTGAAAGTTTTCTATTATTTTTCCCCCCTGCTCGATCAGTCATTGACTCACGTTCACCCTATATATAGCTCTGATTTAAGTGCATTTAAGCTTCGACATCGCTAAAAGAAAAATCCGCTTTAATTTCATATATTTTGTCAGCTAAGCAGTCGCATTTTTGCACTCACTCACACACACACATACACACACACACACATTTAGTTTTCAAGTCTCAGCTGCAATTCCCTCAAGTTGCTTATCTAATGTGGCCCGAGACTAGGTGGGCGTGGCCTGGGTTGCCTTTTAGAATCAACAAGTAAATCATATGCGCATTGTGGATGACGTCAATTTTGAAATTCAAATTGAACGACTGCCTGGGGAGCTTTGCATTAAAGCACAGGGGTGCAGGGCCCGAATAAGAAGAAAAATAAAGTACATTACATATACATATACATATGTATATGGTATAGTATATATAGTATGCATATCGTACAGTTGTGATGCGGTTTCAATGTCAGTTCTTCATCTGCTCAACTCATTTGGAGGCGCATTTTGTATGCTATTATTGTATCGCCTGTGGCTGCATTACACATTCAATGATGCTACGAAAGCGCCGACGCCGCAACTCATCAGCAATTCAATTGCCAAGAGAGAAGAGAGAGAGAGAGCGGCAGGAAGTAGCAGGGAAGCTGGCAATGAGACACAGAGACAAATGCTGTGGCGAAGCTTTTTCGCTTACGCCCCCACGTGCCAAACAATTTGTATGCGTCTGATTCGATTATCGACTTGGGCTTTGATTTTCAACAATAATTCCCAGTGGACGCGGTCTGAGAAATGTGCTTAAAGTGCGATCTTTAAAGCGTTGATAAGATCTTCAAATCTTCGCCCTTTGTGCATCCCTCAGGCACACTCAGATATCTGTTGCTGTCGCGCCTAGCACATTATCGAGCTTTAAAAATCTCGCTTCATTCACAAACTCTTTTCAAAAGTCTTAAAGTTAAGCAAGCACAATGTATTCCAGACATAAAGATATGCCATTAGTGGTTTCTCGGCTCTGCAGGGCAGCAGCTTTTGTGTCATTGTGCGTCTGGGGCGGCACAGTGGCATGAGCATGCGTGAAATGGTAGGCAAAATTTGATAGAAAAGGACTGTCAGGAAATATTTAAAAATATATATACATACATATATCGGAAGTTGTGTAGTCTTTAATTATTTTTAAATATTTAATAAATAATATTCATAAATGAATTTGCTCTCAAGTTTTTTTTTCTATAGTTACCAGCTTGACATTTGGTTAGCATAATTATTGGATAACTTGTCCCACTGTGCTCAACAAATCACTTCGACTCCCATACCACACACACACGAATTTTTGTCTACTCCAGCCCCGACATCAGCCAGCCTAACACACTCCTATTCCGCCCCATTCCCATCCCCGGGTTATTATTACATATATTTTGTAGCATTTTGTGCCCAAAATGTATGGATGGCACACACTGCCGGAGATACATGATATAGACTTTTGGGGCTATACAGCAACGACGACATACATATTTATGAATCCTCGACGGCAACGCTTGCAACTATGTATTTATGAGGCAGGGCCAAGTTTTGGGTGGGGCAAGCGCAGGGAAAGTGCAACTATGAAATATTTTTGGACTGTTTTCCTCCTTGTTCTCGCTTTTTTTTTGGATGATTATTAAGGCTGCCAAAAAATAATTTCCTTACTGTAAAAAACTTTTGCGAGTTTGGCGAAAAAAAAAAAATGCCTCAAGAATTATGAAAAATGCTGCGGCAAAGCCAGAGAAAAATGCGAGAAATGAAAATGGCGTGCGGCACGAAAATGTTGCAAAACGAAAATAAAAAGTGAAATAAAAATGAGAAAAATACTTAAAATAAAATTGTAAAAAATGGTGTGCAAAATTTAGCTTGGGGTTACATTTTTGGCAGGCAGCCGCGCAGACAAGACTGCAAATTGTCTGACCAACAGTTGGATCGGGTATGTGGGCTGGGGGCTGGTGACTGAAGGGGGGCTGGGTGCACGCAGGCCTGCCACAGCAAGTGCAATAAACGGAAAAGTGTCTGCCGACGTTTGCCAGCCACTGTACAGTGGCCCCATTGTTGTCGACGTTTTGTTTACTGGACGTCGCCGATGTTTTGTTGTGTTTGTTGTTGCTTTTTTTTTCGCCACAATTTGTATACACTTCAGCAAGAGAATATTTTAGCCAAATAGGCGATGCATAAAACTGACTAAAATTTATATACATACGTATATGTATATAATGTTGTAAATACTCAAAGAGCACTAGAAATTTGATTTATTTTATTTGTTTGCTTGAATCGGAAATAGTTAAATATACTCAAAATAAATTCTTTGAAATGTTGCAGTCTATCAGCTATATGCGTCTCTTTATTAGTTCTTTATGGGGGTGTTCTGTGAATACTAAATATGGCCTGTTCAGTGCAAATATGCGTTACTGGAATGTGAAGGTTGTTAGGCGTATTATTTTGAAGGAAAATTAATTTGCACGTCTGTTGGTATATCGTTCTCTCTGTCGATCCCCCTCCCCCTCCCCCTCCCGTGCAAGCCAGCCTCTCACAGTCTGACTCTCTCTCGGTGCAAGGCATGCAGAAGAACTGCAGGAGATCATTTAGAATATGCCTGCAGTAGCAGAGAATGTTCCCATTGATCTCTACCTGGCGCTCTGCTCAAAATTTGAGTGCCACTCAGGCTTTGAGTGGAAGTCACCCTATATAAAGGGCAGTAGCTGCGGCATTAGCCGTCCAGACCCGGTGGGATCAGTCGTACGTGCAGCGCAATGCAGTCAAGTGTTTCATTTCTTAATTTTTTTTTGTTTATTTTTTTTTTAATTCATTTTATTTTTAAATTAATTTTCGTTTATTTTTATTAAATTTTTTTTATTTCAAATTTTTTTTTATCTAATTTTTTTTAATAAGAAAACTTTCTATTTAAAGTTTGAAAATTTGTTTTCATTTAAAAATTTTTTATTTAAACAATTTTTTAATTTACTTTTTTTTTGTGCAGGACAGTGTTGTGAAGTGGGTGAAAATGTATTAGTATTAAATTAATGTTTTTTTTATTAATTTTATTTTTCATTATTATTTTTTTTTGTTAATTTATTTTTATTTTTTTTTTGTAATTTTTTTTTGTTTTATGTTTTTTTTTTTAATTTTTTTAGTTATTTATTTTTAAAATTCAAATAGGTTTTACAAAAATTTTATTACTTCAACTAACTTCATTCATCAGCATTCCACTACTATATTATTATAAAGCTCTACTAATACTTATACAAAATAGTAACTTATGCGTGAAAAGCTTAGTGATTTCTTAAGAAGCCTTTTATTTTTGTAACATTTCAAGATATCTTAACCGTCTTCAATGCTAATGAGTTGAATGACTCTTTCTTAAATTTTATCTATTTATATTATACAATATAATAAATAATATTATAATATATAATATATTATACAATATAATATGCTCCCTTAATAAAGAGTATTTAAGTTTCGCCTTTTCATAGTTCAATGCGTCTGAAAACAGATGAAAAATGTATATAAATAAATATATATATATGTTTGTATATAACTGCTGGAAAATTTGTTGCACTGTGCAAATAAAGCGCTTTAATTGTTACGCTCGCCACACCAAATACACACGCACACATAGATAAACAATTTTTGAATTAAAGATAAATATTTGTACTCTTGTGAATTTGACAGGCGACATATACATATATCTAGATACATATATATATCCACATACATATATCCACATAATATTCATTTATTTTCGTATATAATTTGTTTTTTTAAGCACAATTTTTGTTAAATGTTGTTTATGTGCACACATATATGTATATATATCCAGTTGTGCATTTATTTATGTGCATTTTAATGCGCTTTTATTGAAGGTTTTGCCGTGCAATTTCTAATTTCAAATTTGTCAACCGGCTGCACGTGCAAAATGTGGCTCGAAAAAAGCATATTCCATAGCCGCCAACCATTTAATTGCTAATAAATAAAAACAATAACAGAAAATAAAAATGATAGCAAATAATGCAACAACAAATAGCAAATCCAAACAGAAAACAATTAAAATGTGTTGATTGCACAGGCATGGCCATAAAAATAAGACAGGTGGCGCCAAGGCAACAGAAAATTGTGTCAAATTTACTCCAGCAGACAGACAGAGAGACGACAGAGAGAAAGGGGAAAACGAAAGCTGTTTTAGGAGGGGAGGGCGAACTCTTTGAGAATTTTCTGTTTTGAAGAATCCTATAAATTTCTTTTCTCTTTTCAAATTCCTAACTTAAATTCCAACCTATGGGAATATACAAAAATACAATTTTTAGCTGTAAAAAAGGAAAATATATTACAGGCTTTTATGCTTACATATATATTAAAGAAATTATTTGAGAGATTAATGTGATTTAGATGTGATTTAATCGTTTAGCTGCATTGCTTAGCTGTAAAGCCAAATAAATATATTAGCCTAAAGATGCTGACAAAAGCCATTGTCTTTGATTGGGTCAAGATGTGGGAAAGTCACTTAAGCTTAAGAAGCGCTTGTTAACCTTCTCAAGGCCATAGTCGTGGCTAAATAGGGTCAGATTAAGCCAAAGTGAATTTTGTTTACATTATCTGTGCCTTAAGATATATAAAATAAATTACTTTTCATCTTGAGCTCCTTCGTTCTTATAGCTTACAAAATATTTATCAAATAGTAATATATAAGATAATAATTATTATTTTTTTAAATATTAAAAAAAAATTATAAATTATATTTTGATATATTTTTAATAAACTTCCTTAATATAAAATTATACGCACCTGAAATTAAATATTTTGTTGATTATAAATATTTATTTTACTTGCAATTAACACAAAATAAAGCTGCTGTAGTCGAGGTTGCCTTACTCTGAGCTGTACTGAACAAGTTGAAATAGAATTTTCAGTGCCTAAATGTTTTTAATTTCCGCGTTCGACGCGTTCAACCGGTTAAACGGATATCCGGACATGATTGAATTGTTTGTTTCGGATTAGAATATAAAATGAAGTAAAGAGAGTAATTCTGGTTATCGATGTCGCAATACTCTCACTTGCGCCATTAGAAGTTGCAGTTATTCATTTACGGCTATTCAAAGACACCCATTAAAGTATCGTATAATCTTATTAACTCTTCCTAAATAGCTATAATAGCACTTATAGACCAGCTTTTCATAGAATATTTTCTTCTATCAACATTTCTAGCTGTTCAACTAGCTATGCTTGCCTTAATGAAAGCATATTCCTTATCGAAATTCATTTCCTCAATCGTTTTCATTTTCAAATTTGTTTCTTTAACAAGTTGGCCAATTTCCTGTTGTTCATAAAGGATGGATTTTGCATAGATTTGTGTCAAATATTTGTGTTGCCAAATTAACCCACACGAACGACTAATTTGACAAGAGGCTGACGCTGTTAAGTTAAGTGTTGGCCCGTCGGCGCTTTGGGTTGCCTGATTAATGGACACGTGTTTTGCATAGCCATGGCTGTGAGCTGTTGGCCACAACGACTAATAACGGGCCATAAATTGCGGCTGGCAGTGCCCCACTGTTGGCCAATTAACGGCTAAAAAAATTACGAACGGCTACTTTGCCAAGTATACATACGTACATATATGACGCAAACTAAATGCGAGACGCAAAAAAAAAACTCAATTTACAGTTTTACAAGCAGCATATTTACTAGATTAAATGCAGGGCTTTTAGCCAGATTTCAAGCAAGGTGCTAAGTGGCTAAGTTGTTATATAAGTTTTGAAAATATGTCGGGCATTGAATCGGAAAAGGGTCACAAATAAATTGATAGATGGATGGTTGCTCTGTTGATAGTATAGGTCCATATATATCAGGTATTGCTCATAGTATTATATCTATAGTGAAAATATATTGCTAATATATACATATATGCATAAAAATTTATAAATATTAAATTTATGTTCAATAAACTTGAAATATTCCAAAGTATAGTCGATTTATGTTCTATGTATAAGCATACAAATTTTTTATAAATATTAAAATTAGATTACCAACATGATATATTGCTGAAAAAAAAACACGAATTTAGTATGTTTTTATTTACAGCGTCTTTAGTTACAGCTGTTTGATATTTGAATCTTAATATATTATGGGCTTAAGTCTAGTGTGATAGAATATAAAGGGCTTAAATCGTAGGATTAATAAAATATGTTAATAATATTACTCTGTTCTCACCAGAGTAGAGCTAGATTTTTAATGTAGCTTTAATTTAAAGAAACAACTTTACTCGATTGTATTAATATTAAATTTATTAAATGTTTATTAAAGTTGTTGAATAAAACACTTTACGCTTATAGCTTATTTAAGTCTAGATATGGCAATAGTTCGAATTGCCATATATTACTGAAATGGAAAACCGAAGTCATTCAAAACTTAAAACATTAAATATATACATATATATTTTTCTTATATTATATTGTATATTTTTATATAATAAATCTATAGTACTTGGAATATTTGCATGAAATATTTAAATCAAAAATATACAGTTGCATATAAATCGCAATAATAATCAACTGTACTTAATGGAACTAATGATTGAAAATCAAAATCATACTAATCAATTCAATAATCATATAATTTCAATTAGTTTCAATCGAATTTCCAATTCAAGCCTTCATTTATAAATAGAACTTTCATATAAGCCATATTGAACCAAAAAGGGCATCAACGATTTGTCTCTGCTCAATGGTAAGCTGACTGTAAACTGACTCATGCTTAGTTCATACATAGTAACTTTTCAGCGCCTATAACTGTAATTAGTAAACTTGGCCAAAACCATAAAGTCAGTCTGAAGGACTTTCGGCCCGCGCCAAAGTTGACTAATGTTTTAGCCAGCCGAAACTGCTTATAAACTTCTAAGGGTTCACTAGCCAGATTAACGAACCAAGTTAGGCTGCCAGCCTGGCAGGCAGTTGGCTCTTGGCCATACATCTTCTAGGCCACATTACTTTAGACCCAAAAGCGCACACACACTTTCCAGTTTGTTGTTGCTGCAGTTGTTGTTGTTGTTGTTCGTATTTCCTCTTTGAGTTTTGTGAGTTTTTGGGTTTTTCTTGGCTGTGTGTCTGGCTTTTAATTTTGCACTTCCGATTGTTGGCCAAGACAACAGCAACAGCAACAGTAACAACCTCTCAGCCAACGGCTAAGACGCCTATTAATGTTTTTCTTTCTTTTCGCTGGCTGCTCATTTTGTGCTTCCTCTTTTCTTAGCCACATTGTGCAATTGTTTGTCTGTTGCTGCTTCTTCTTCTTCGACGACTTTTTTGTTTGTTTTTGGAAACAGTTTGTAAGTCTCAGATCATGTTGTTGTTGTTGTTGCTGCCGCGGTTTGTTGCCAACAACTTTATTAGCAGCGGCAACAAATTGTGTGTGATATAAGCGCATTGCCACGCCCCTTTTATAGGTATCTATGAACTGAATGCTTCAGTGATTTGGCTTTTGGCAACGCATTAAACAAATATCACGTGAGAATGCGCCAGATGGCAGTGCACGACTAGTAGATGCCCTGCTAGTGGATCAATGGCGTTAACTTATATCACACACACACACGTGTATATATGTGTGTATCTGATATAAGTTAACGCATTTGATTCACTAGCAGGGCATCTACTAGTCGTGCACTGCCATCTGGCGCACACACGCAGAGAGACAGACTGACACAGCTTGATCGACTCCATTGAACACCCTCGCATTATCCTAATCAATAATTGCTGTACTTTATGGCATATGCCACGCCTTCTTCTCACTGTTACGTACATTTAATGAAAACCAATATACTCTATATTTTCAATGCGTTTAGCGCATTAAAAGCCAAAAATTGTGCTGTTGCTGCTGTGTTGCAATACGACAGCATTTTCCACATTTATTCACGCGCCAGCAACAATATTTTGTTGTTGTTGTTTAGTTATTGCATTTGGCTGCATTAAATTGAATTACACGCTTATACGATTGGTGTGGCTGGTTGACTAATCGTAGTGGTTGTTATTGTTTTTGTTTACCTTTATAATTCATATTAATTCAAATTAGTTAAATTACATTTTGCCCTCTATTTGCCTCGCTCTCTCTCCCTGTCTCTCTTTCTCCATGCTGTTGCTGTTGTTTATCTTTATAATTTATATTGATTCAAATTAGTTAAATTACATTTTACCCTGCCTATTTCTCACTCTTTCTCTCTCTCTCTCTCTTTCTGTCTCTCTTAGTCCCAATTGGTTTTAATGTGCTTTGTTTTCCGTTTGTTAGGCATTTGTAAGCTTATATCTGAAAATATATTTGAATTTAATTTTATATATTTAATGGCTTTTGCCTATTTTTGAAATAGTAGCCATTTGCGTTTTATGACTTTGTTTAATTATCTCCAAAAATAACTGATTGCTGTGTGTGACTTAAATGAGTTTAAATATACATATATAGAAATTTATGTTATATACATATATTCAAATATATATTTAATTAGACATACTTAAAATTAACTACTGAATTTTTTACGCTTTAAAATTAATTGAGAGTTTCTTCGTCTTCAACATTTTGTAGCATTGTAAAGTTTAAGCTTATTCAATTAAATTCAAGAGCTTTAATGTGCTTTTAAGCTTGCACACAACTTTAATTATACATATCTAATGATGATATACTCTGTATTAATTTAAATTAACAATTTTGAACTGTTTCAATTGAGATTTCTTATCGTGTTTCTATAGCTTCACTTAACCTTACTTAAACTAATTAAAGTATTTGAAATGTAGTTAACAGCTTTAATGATTTTTTTAAGTGCGCTTTGTCTTAGCATGCAATATATTTTCTTAAAATTAACAAGATTTCTATATTTCAAAAAAGATTTACTATTATTTCATTTAATGCTGCCTACTTTGCTTGGCCATCAACAAGATTATACGCGATCAGGAAGTAAAAACTCCATAGTAGTTTTACGCAGTGTATTGACATAGCTTGTTGTTTAAGTAAACTTAGACTTAAAGCTTTATAAACTTAAACAAATTCATAAATCAGTCATTAATCGATTTGCTTTTGCTAGTATTTAATATAAATTAATTGATTCCAAAATGTTTCGTATATTCTTATTTATACTAATTATTAAATTATGAAAAATGAATGAAATAAATCATATAAAAAACTTGTGATCGAAATCCAATCAAACTTAATAAAAACAAAAATCTAACATCAGCTGCAATAACATCTGTCTTCCGTCTTTCCATCCGTCCAACCGTCTGTCTGCTTACTTTGCCAATTGATTTCCCTCTGGATTTTCATTTTCATTTTGGAATTCAAGACAGAGATGTTTCTATACATATGTGCGATTTGGCAAAAGCACATTGAGAATAATGTCAATTCGACTTCACTCGAGCTGTGCAAATTGCCCTCATCATCATTATCATCATTATGGTGATTATGGTCATTATGTGATGGCAATCGTCAAATTATCAAACAAAATATTGTGCAAATCGTTTTATCGTTTATTTAAAGCCCACAAAAACAATATGCAGATAATAAATACGATTTATTAGACTTTATCAACAATGAAAAAAAATAAAAATAAAAAAACAAACAAACACGCAAAACAAATAAATTAAATAAAAATCAAATCAAATAGACAATAAATAAATTGTTTTACATATCGAATTTCAGTTTATTTAGCCAGCCATAAATGACAAGCCCACAAGTAAATAAATATATTTACCTAAAAACATTTTCATTGTTTTTGTGTCATTTTTGTTCGCATATTTAATTAAGAGTCATTTGCAGTGATTTTATTTTTAGGTTTTGTTGAACATTATTTAAAGCTGAATATAAAACCTTTTTTATTGAAAGGAGGGAAGTTGGGTATATTGGTTTTGTGAAGTATATACTAAATTGTGCATATATGCTAAAGTAGTTGTACACACCCCTAGTCCAGCGCTTACTTATTTCTATATTTCTGCATATCTACATTGTAATATATGCCAAAACCTGGCAACACTTCTAAACTCTTGTTATATCATATTTTCTTTATTCTCTTTTATTTTATTTTCAGGTAAGTCCTTTTCAATCTCCATATGCGCTCGCAAATGCCAGCAGTTGTGATGTAAGTGGTATTGAAAAATTCCATAAATCTATACGTAATATGCTCTTAAATATTTACGAACATATCCGTTGCCATTCGATGCGTCTTGTATTTTGTAACACCAGCCAGCCAGACAGACAGCCAGCGAATCGTGTAAGACTCTCAATTTCAAATCACATCGACAGCTTCCGTAATTCAATAAATATTTTATTGTGTTGCATATTTCGTTTTGCATATACCCTAGAAGTAGGTATTTCCTTAAGAGAGGGTGTTTAGATAAGTTTAGCTGCTGTAAAGAAAAATTTGATACATCAATTGACTAATCGGATACGACATAGTTTACCTTTATTGATTTGATGATATTTTCTATATATAATATTGACTAAAATATAAAATATTGCATTCTACACTGAGACAATTAATTTATATACATAGGTATAATAATATTATATTTAATAAACATAATTATATTAATCACTTAAAGCCTATGTGAATAAAATAATTAATATATATACTATAATCTATTATAAATATTAATAAAACACATATTAAACACTAAAAAGCTTATGAGAATCACTGAGAGAGGTCATTCAACTCAAAGGGTGCTTGCATATTGCATCAAATTCGTTTAACATGCTTTGCCAAGCACTTGCCCCCTCAAGGCACTCGCTCCTCTCCGCCCATCGTTCCGTTGCCTTCACATTGTTGAATCTTATTTTGTCGCTCTCAATATTATTCATATGGCGTTGACAGCAGCCGGCGACAATGAAAAAGCGAAACATGAAACCAAACGCCCAGCAAGTGCAACAGATAACGGCACATTGTGAGAATTGCTCCAATGAAAAGAGAGAAAAAATGGCAAAATGCAAAGTTGAAAACTTTATTTTGCAGCCAGCGGCAGTTGCCACAACTTCAACTCAAACTGCAACTTCAGCTCTCCAGCTCCAACTTTGGTTCCATTGCTAGTTGCATCTTTGCTTGAAGACATATTGATAAAAAATGCGTTACTGCTGGCACTTAGGGGCTGGGCGCAAGGGGAATGAGGAATCTGGAATGAGGAATGGGAAATGGGCCTATGCTGCTGACAAAGATACGCCCACCTTTTATTTCATATGCTTGAATATAGAGGCAAGCACTTCATATCAGCTCCCTCTCTCTCTCTCTGTCTGTCTGTCTGTCTTTGATCTCTTTCTCTCTCTCTACGCTTCGTTGCATATAAATAAAACATTTGCTGCCACCCAACAGGCAACGACGACTTTTGTCCTGCCTCGTCGTGAGAAACTTGTCGCACTCTGATAAGGAGCCAGTTGCCAAGAAAGAGAAAGAGGACGAGAAAGAGAGAGTGAGAGAGCGAAAAGAGTGAGAACTTGCAAATGCAGTTGCGAGTTTGCAATATTTATCGCTGCAATTGAACCTTTCAATGGGCCGGTCATATATTGTGCCTTTGACTGCAGGCCTTAACTCATCTCGACAGTCCGCCCCGAGCAGCTCAAAGCCAAAGGCCGGCGATTCCAATGTGCAACAGGGCGTTGCCTACATGTGGCAAGTGAAAAATTGAGAACAAGCCAACGAAATTCCGATCAAATCTGAAGCATATAGCAAATATGGAAATATAATGCAATTTTATTGTATGTAAAGATACATTAATCATTATGCACATAAAAAGGAAAATGCTTCATAAATTTTGATCTTGATTTATAATTTAATGACAGTGTGAGGCAAAAATTAGAAAAATTTTTATATTAAGAAATAAAATTGAAATATGAAGTAAAAATAATTAAAATTAAAATTAAAATAACAAAACAATGGCATAAAGTGATCATGCTTAATGCAAACAACTCGAGAAAGTACAATAAAAAACAGGTACGAAATAGTTTTTGGGAGCAGAGAGCAGAATTTTAATGACCATGCTGAAGAGTTAAATGAAACACTGAAAACCCATTACTAAACCAGAAACTATAAAAATATATACATTATTAAAAATGTTAACGACTCGACTATCAAGTGAAAAAAGCTAATTTCACAAAATATCCCAAATGACCTTGAGGCATATGTATGTGGTGTACAACAATAACAACGTGTGTGAACAGATTTCCCATGCAGAGATTTTCCGATGACCTTGGAGTGAATGTATAACATGACATCTAACATCTTTGATGGGAAACTTTTGTAGTCTTTATCGATTATGCGATGTTAACGTTAAATAGCAGACGGCTTAATTAAAAAGCCCAGAAGGCTATAAATATTTCAATGCTATAGACTGAAGTTTAATTAAACTAGACGGCCATTAGCTGGACATGCCCACACGGCCCACCTACCAGTCTGATAACAATTTGCCTGTCATTATGATAGAGAGAGAGAAAGAGAGAGAGAGAGTGGCATAGTGTGACAGGGAGGGAGGGAGGTAAAACGGCTGTAATCATGAATGAGAAATTTGTTGACCCGGCGAGCGTCATAAAACAGCATCGAAACGGGCATATACGACAGTGCAATACGCTGTAAACTCTAGCTTAAAGCAAATGTTTTAAGTTTTGTAATATGCCACGCCCCTTGTCAGTGTTTTCTGATCGGCATTTAACAAATAATCCCAATATACTCACTTTTCCTTTTTGCGAACGAGCATGCAAATTGACCTTTGGCCGACAATAGACTGCAGTTGGGAAGCGTTGGCGTGGCCGCAGGTACTCTGGTTATTTATTGTTCTTATTTTTATTTTTATTTTATTTATTTTGCCATGTTGACAGCCATTTTCTTTGCTGTCAATTGCAAGCATTTCAATAAACGCATAAATTTAAGTATATTTTTAGGCGCACTTTAAGCGCCTGACTACGGTGAAAAAAGACAAAAGCGAAAAGTTATAAGACACTCAATATTCCTGGAAATATTTACAGTCTTAGCATCGGCAAACAAGTAACATTAATTAATTGAGTGTCAATCGCAATGAGCATTAAAAGCAAATACATAAAAGGCAGCTCCCACGCACACACAATTACAGTGAATATTTGAGTATATATGGGTATATGCAGGAATATACATACATATGTACATGATTTTGTTAGCCAAAGTACAAATGTACCAAAGGAGGAAGTTTTTTATTAGCTTTTAGTATATTGGTATGTTTTTGCTACATTTAAATACAGTTTACAGACGTACATGTTTGCTGCACTCTCTTTGCTCTCTTCCAACGACCACTCTCACCCTCTCTCTTTCTCACGCTTCTATTTGATCAGCTAACGCAGCACACACAAATCCACCCATACGCATCACACATACAATCGCACACACGCTCAAATACACTTGTGTGTGTGTGTGCTTGTAAGTTTGCTCAGCGATTCCCACGCTGTTTACAAGCCAGCCGCACACACAAAAAAACAACAAAAAGTTCACAGGTGTTGCTTGCCCTGCGGTCACGCGCAAGCACACATACATACAAATAGATATACGCTCCGGTAGGCGTTGTTTAATCATTGCATTGCCAATTAAACAATAAAAACAATGCAAAATGTAATTAATTGGCAATCAGAACAGCTGTGATCAATCGAGTGTGACCAGATCACTGAAATGAAGTGTGCTCAAGTAATTTTTGGCAATGCCCTTGACAGTATTTTTATTTTTTATTGTTGCCATTTCTGTTGTGCTTACAGCAAGTTGAACTTGTAAGCTCACCACAGCATACATACATACATACATGTGCACGTAACGGCAGCTCATTGTTGATTGTTGTCTTCGTTTTGTCAATTCCACTTTTCGCTTGCCATTTGCTGGCACTGATCAAAAGCGCGATAATTTGATTGAAAGGAAATAAGAAGAAAAAATGTGGACAATGGAATGACTGGAAAGAGACAGCCTGTTACGCTCGCTGCCAGCAACACACACGCACACACACACAAAGAGAGACTAATGGCAACTGTTATTAATTAAATGTGACCGGAGGCCGTTAAGAACGAAATGGCAGGCAAATGGCGAGGGCCAAACAAAGGACCACCCAAGTGCAGAAGGCCATAAAAATCAGCAAAGGTGTCAAATAAAACGGCCTAGAAGCCACAGCTCAGACGCGAGTCAGACTCAGACTCAGTTAGGCATATTAAATACATATGTACGACGGCTGCGACAGGGCCATAAAAGTGCGCCAACTAATTGATGCTCGACAACGTGGAACGTTTGACGGCAGGTCTACTGAGCTGGACGACGTCATATAAAATTGATATTAATTAATATATTTTACCTATATGTGTATATGCATATATGCATATCAATTATTTCAATTTGGTTGTCAACTTTTGTGCTAACGAGCTGCTGGCCAAGCAATTAAAATTCACCAACCCAAAAAAAAAACAAGTAAGAAAGCTCTAGTCGAGACTGCTCGACTAGGAGATACCCTGAACCCTCCGTGCTGATGTTCAAATCATTCTGCACACATACATACACATGCATCCACCCCCACGCATAGGCCCGCGCTCTGCTAACTGCGCAGTAAGCAGCGACTGCGCTTGGGCGGCGCTGCAGTGTGGGCAATATTATGAGAATTTATTTGTTGAATAATTTCATTTGTAGACGTACAATCTTAATGAAACTTTCAGAACGTAATCATTATGTGTAAATGTGTGTACATTCCAAAGCACAAGTCTCTAGTACTTGATATACGTTTTTTACCAATTTGGGGCGAAGGGGGCGTGGTATCCAAAATCTGTAAATTACAAAATGTGTGTGCCCATCAAATGTATATACACAGTAAATCTGAAGTCTCTAGGTCTAATAGTGTTCAAATTAGGCTGAAAAAACAATATAAATTTATCGATTATCCGCGATAAAAAAGATATCGAATGAGTTATCGAAAAAATATGATAAACTCGTACTGCGTATGGTATACACGAGTATGCATACAAAATTTCAGCTCTCTAGCTCCTTTAACTTCTGAGATCGACGCACTCATACGGACGGACGGACGGACGGACGGACGGACAGACGGACAGGGCTATATCGACTCAGCTCATCGTCCTGATCAAGAATATATATACTTTATGGGGTCTGCGATGATTCCTTCTGCCTGTTACATACTTTTCACAAAACCATTATACCCTGATTTCCCATTTTCAATGGGTTCAGGGTATAAAAAAGGCGCAACGGGATGTGGTTTGGCTGTGTGTGGTCGCAAATGAATATGCATGCAGATAAATATATGTACATATGTACATACATTTATATTTACATACATACATATGTACATATATCTAGCGCATATTTCAATCGTCATTTGAAGCAGAACCTTTTAACATTTTTTACACCTGACCCTCGTGTTTTTGGCAAATTAAAAACACATTTTGTGACACGTTATGTAGGTGTTGTCCCGACCAGTTGCTGTTGCTCTTGTTGTTGTTGTTGTTGGCTGTTGGCACATGGCGTGTTGACCTGTTTGGTGCAGCACACCTAGAAATGCGCACGTTTACGCCTCATTAGACAAAGGGAACCTCGAATGAGTTGAAAGGTCGATTTACATGCACTGAGCTGTTCATTAATTAGCTCCATTTGTAGACCAGATGCGAGGGTGTGAGAAGAGAAAGTGAAAGGAGAGCAGGAGCAAGAGAAGAAGAGAGTGAAAAGTAGAGACAAAAAGTTCAAGGAATAAAGTTCATACCAATTGGGAGGAACTTGGTATGAGAGAGTAGATCAATCAGTCTGAAAGCCGTTCTGGACAATTACTTGTATACATATATGTATATATATTTGTATATATACTTGGGCATAGTCATTGCCTTAAGTTTTTCAAATAAAAGGTATGTAAATAGATTGCAACTTTTGCAATTCTGAACAAAAATAGATATATAACAAGTTAAAGTCGCTTTAAGCCAATAAGTGGAAAAGTAGGCAAAACTTTTCCTTTCTTGTTTTTTCTGTTTTTTTTTTTTTTTTTTTTTGTTTTTTTTTTTGTTTTGGGGCAAGAAGCGCTTTAGAAAATTTGCTGATATTATTTCATTATTGGCTTTTGCCACTGCCCCTAGAAACTTGTGATGCTGCAGACTGTGAGATGATTTGGCAAAAGTTTGCGACTTTTGGCATTGGCATTCATGTCTACCCTACTAAATAGCTTAAAAACTTTAACAGCATTCGAAAGTTTGCAATGCATGAAAATATTTTGCATATAGAATAGGTTGGCGAAGGATAGGAAATGCTGCCCGAGGATGTGGAATTTGTTGACCAGCTACGTTGTAGAGTCGTTGCCAGAGATAGGATTTGGTTTAATTGAAAAAAATTAGCTCAAGCAACAATTTGGTATGCAAATACACGAGCCGAGAGAGTTAAAGGATTTGCCATTAAAGCCTGGCAAACTGGAGACACGAAAAATGTTAAATGGAAAATGCAAAATGGCAAATGGAAATGGAAAATGGAGCTGCAAGCGAGCAGGCTCCAAGCTAGCTGGAAAATCATGTGTCAATGTCGAACGGATGCGTGGCGGAGCTGCAGAGGACGGAGGGGGCAGTAGGCTGGGCTCTGGCTGGTTAACGACTGCTCAGGCCGTCAAAGGCGATGAGTTTGTCAACGTTGATGAAATGATGTCTGTCTGTCGCTCAGCCGCTCTGTCTCTCTGTCTATCCGTCTCGCTGTCTATCTGTCTGTTTGTCTCCTGTTCAGCTGGGCATGTCCTGTGTGTACTTGTAAGGACTCGCTGCGCACAATGCAGCCAGCGTCGGGACATTGCACTGTCTGCTTCAGGGGCTCAGGCCTCGTTCAGCTTGTGCCCTGTGAGTTGGCAACTTTCTCGACACGCTCACTCTCTCTCTCTCTCTATTACTCTCACACTGTTCTGCCTGCCTCTGCCTTTGTGCTCGCCCTGACATTAACCCCTCGCGCTGTGTGCCAAAGGCTCACAGAGTGTCCTGTGTCTGTGTGCATTTTACTCCACTTCTACTATACATATATATATATATGTATATATGTATATATTTATTAGTTTTGTATTTTGCTTTTACCCTTCCTCCTTTTTTATGATATTCAATTATATCTCTGGGCTTCATCTCTTAAAACCTGTTTTTTCCCATACACATTCAATTATCGCAACTGATTTTCTAAATGTCCCTCAAATTAGTTTGTCAATTTCGTTTCACGGACGTCGCATTAAATATTCAGCTACTCGTGAACCCTGCCTCAATTCTCAATTGTTGAGCTAACAGAGAAACGAGCGAAAAAAATGGTATATGCAGGCAGTAGGCACTGCCACGCCCTCCCTCGCCACCTCGTACCAAGAAAGTTTTTTCTGCTGCACTGCAAGAAATCCTTGTTATATTCCGCCTGCTGCCACTAGGCTTGAGGTCTGCATTGTGGCAGCTGCTGCTGCTGCTGCTGCTGCTTAAATTTCATTTGCCGCATTAAATGGAGAATTATATTTGTTTAGCCCCCGCCCCCCGCTCGTGGATCCAACTGAAATGGGGGTTTGGGCGACATTAAGACCCGCTCAAGTGCTTCGACGGCAAAAGGGATTTGGAGTTGCAGCCAAATAGCAACAGCAATTGAAATTCTTAGCAGTTGCATGAAGTAACGAATGTTTAATACACTAATATGAATGCAATTTCGTATGGTTCAATACAAATTAATCCGAAAGAATTATAAAATTCTAATTAAAATGTTTAAATCATAAATTATCTGATAAGTAAACCAAAAAAAAATTTAACAAATTAAAACCAGTTACATTCTAATCAACAACAATAAATAAATATAAATTTAAAAAAAAATTACATATAATATAATTAAATATGTACAACAAATCTTTGTTAATTATGTATTATATTATATTTTGTATAATTATATATTATATATTAAAATCATTTATGTTATTTATTTGCAACTGTTGCAACTACTACGATTTCGTATACATTGCTGATATATCAAATTTAAATTTACATATACCTGCACTTTGTGTTATTAAATTTCTAATGTGCAATGAATGTTCAGCAAGAATAACAAAACATTAAGTTAAATTACTATTCTACGAATTACGTTTTATAAAAAACAACTCAGTGAATTGCTGCAAAATGCAAAACTTAATTGTAAATCAAATTTCCTGGAAATGCCTTGGATACGTTAGCCAATTATTGCGACGAAAGATATATACATATACCTAAAGATACATAGAAAAATATATATAAGTATATATCAAATAAAATATAAAATAATGCAAATGTATGTAAATAAATAAACATTTATTATTTTAAGAAAAATTAAATTATAAATTAAGTTAAATTAAAACCATTCATATAAATGTATATATAGTAATTTTTGAATTTAATCTTACAATAATATATTATATTTATATATATTATTATATTTATACTTACTAAATATAATTAAGGAACTTTCTTTTGCAAGCTTAAGTTGAATTTGATTAGTCCTAAATGGCTTTAATATAAGTTCTACATATACTTCTTTATTGCTAGAACGACTAAGCCATATCCTATGGACATAACCAGTGCCCTCGGTTGCCCTGGGATTAGTGTATAAAAAGTGCTGACTGCAAACGATGACGACGACGACGGCGACGACGACGACGACGATGATGATGATGATTATGACGATGACATTTTAATTATGTGTGCCTCCAAGGCTGTATTAAGATGGAGCCTTTAGGAGCCTACGGTGGGGCCGAGGGGACTGGGGACTGGGCAGACTGGTAAATAGGGTACTAGCCGAGACGCTTGCGAGACACAGTTGCCGCTCGTTGTTGTTGCACTCGACGCAGCTCGTCGCTTGCTCGGCTGAATAGGGGCTGTTTAGCTAGGGGTTGTCTGCGTCTATGTGTGTGTGTGTGTGTGTGTGTATTCGTGCGGGGCTTTTAGGTTCACAAATGAAAAGTGAATTCAAAACGGAAACATTGCGAAAAATGCGCCAATGCAGCAAATGTTACTCAGCCCAGCAGCCTGGGAGGTTTGTCTAGGTTCCCATTTATGAATATAAGCATATTTTTGCCATTGCGTTATACACTGAGAGAAATTACATAGAATTACATACATACACATATATAGTCACATATGCAATTAAACATTTAAAAGCTCCCACACACACACACACACACTCAACTCTATATGCTGTGCATATGTATTTGCAGTTCATTAAGTGTTGCATGGCCAACCCAACTAGCCTCCCCCACCTTTGCCACCCTCTTCTCTCACCCACTACGCACAGGGCAGACCTAAGCTAACCCAGTCTCACTTCCTGCACATTTGTAGCCTGTGAATGTGAATGTGAATACTTGGCGAGCTACGGCGTAAATTAACAAGCGTAACAAAAACACACGCACACAGACATTCACATATCTGTACAATGCGTTCGAGTGCTTGAAGTTTAACTAAAAAATACCCTGGAATAGATAAAGAACATAATCATGCGTCGATTGGACTGAGGCTCACATATATTACAACTATTGTGGGTATATAAAAAGTGCATTTAGATTTCCTAAAGCTAATTAAATCAATTAGAAGAAAATACTTGTACTTAACTAATTCTGAAAGCTTAACTAGGTATATTCAAGAAATTCATTCGCTCTCATTTCTGATTTTCATCTATTATGCATTACATAATGATATCAAATATCATATAACCCACTTAATTCACTCTCTACACCTACAGGGTATATAAAAATGTTTCTAAAGGGTGTCGCCAGCGTTGTGGGTGGCCAGCTGCGAGCTGTGTGTATTGGGGATGCAGAAGGAGGGCGACATTCGGCCTTACCCCAAACAATCCGCAAACTGGCAACAGCAGCCGCCGAGGCCTGGGTTAATGTACTTTCCGTGGCGTCTGCTTGACTGGCAGCCTACCCAAACTTGTTAGCTACACATCCCCCTACGCCCCAGTTGCCCGCACTTGGTGTCCCGTGCACCTCGCCGCTCGGCAATTGCCGCAGCTTGTGTGCAGCTTCCCTCGGCGGCAGCGACGATAAAATGTTTTATTTAGCATACACAAAATGTGATTCTAACATTTCATTTTTGTAATTGCGGAAATTTTCATTGAAAAAAATTAGCTTTCCGAAATGTGCAGCCAATTTGTTTGTTGACTCTTGTTTTAGGGTCTAATCGAGTTGAATGCCTGCTATCAATGTCAGGGTCAAATGAAGTCAACTAATTTGGGCAATGCACAGAAATATATATCTGTTTAAATCTCGCTCTTCATGGAGAAATTGTGTTGGAAATTAAAATAAAATATATTGCATTAATAAAAAAAATATTATTATTGAGTATATATATTAAGTATTTCCAAAATATCATTTTAAAAATATTGAAAAAAAAAAGAAATTATAATGAAAATATTATCATACGTTTGTAAATAAAACTCAGAATTAATAATAACTATTATTTAGTAACATTACGCATAGGTAACTATACAAAAAAATAGCTGCAAAAACGATCCACCCTGTATTATAATAATTACATATTTATAATATATATTATATGAATAATCTTGCATTATTAGTATATTATATTATTGATTTATTATTGGAACTCACGCTCCTCTCTCTCTCCCTGTCTCTCTACATACCTGCTATAACATTAGGTTTTCCGAACATGTTCCTCCTGCATTGGGTTCCCTTTGATCATAATCAAATGCAGGTTTCTAACAAATTTATAGTTTATTTGTCGCATTCTCTATGGTTTGTTGCTGTCCATTTAGAAAATTATGTAAATTTTATTAGAATTTTAAAGAGCCCGCCTCGCATGTACCCAATCAAAGTTTACCAATTGAGCGAATAAATTAAAAAAAAAAAAAAATCAAAAATGCATAAAAAACTTAAAAAAAAATTATATATTCAAACAAAATACCAGAAAAAATGTGTGTGTTGAGGGGTAGCAAGGGGTGCCTGTCGCAGGGTGCACAGCCTTAGGGGTGAGTGAAGTGAAGTACAGAGAACGAAAGGTGAACGCGTGCGCAGTCGCCTTTAACACCTGAATGAGACAATTGGAAATCGAGCATGGCTGAAGGAGGGTAGAGACTGTTAGGGGTACGTAACGCTGCCTTCCGTACAGACTCTAACACCCTGTGCCTGCGTTTGCCACTTGAAGCGAGCTGCAAATTATAAAATCATAAAAAAGGCGAAAAAAAACTTGACTATCTGAGGCGCAATCAAAAAAAAAAAAAAAAAAAAACTGTAGATTGAGGGCTAAAGAGAGAGGAGTAAAACTAGGTAGAGTGCGTCGTCAACTTGCGACGACGTTCCATAAACAGAGGCGCAACTAATTTGCATAATTTCATGAAGAAGTAGAAGAAAAAACAGTTGAGAAATAGAGAAGAAGCGAGAAAAAGTGTGTACAAAGTCGACGAAAGTGAAGTTAACAAGCGTGGGCCTCGAGAGTTGGCCAGAAGTAGCTTATTATCATGATTATGTATGCAAAGACAGGCGGCATAGGCACGGGCACAGGTCGAAAGACAATAGAATTATGAGGTGTTGAGCGTTGACTTGACTAGCGGAACGTCCATAAAAAATGAGAAATACAAAACAGAAAAAACAAAACCAACAACAACAACAAATCAGAAACCTGGGCCTAAAACCCCGCTGTGCTCAAGTCTAGTTAGACGCCAGCTTAACACAATAGATAGAAAGTTATGTGTTTCAGGGCTAAAAATTGAAGATGTTGAACAGAATACAAGAAGAAGCAGAAGCAGTATAACTTTGATTTAGAATCTTGATCCAAAGTTGGGAGGAAGTGGAAATGATGCAGAGGTTTCTAGCCAAAAGATGAAAATTGTATTTTAATGATAAGCTAGCCAAGAGAGCTAAGGAAGTTCAGACGAGCTAAATTGGCCTAGGTAAGTGCAAACAGTTGATAGATTATATAGAGATGCTCAACTGGCTTAGCTTCTTCAATTTAGTTAAGGTAAGAGTTATTGTTGTTGCTGTTGAAAGTTTCTTAATTATTTTGTAAGCATGACACTTACCTTCGCTTTCAACAGTTGGATATATTTTTATTTTTATTTTTTTCTTGGTTGTTTGAAATATAGAGAAATTTTTAAGCACGCTCTTCACTCAATTATTTTAATTAGTTTTAATAAGAAAAAACGCTTAAAAAGATGAAGAAGAAAAAGAAACTCTGTGTGCGTATAAAAAAATATTTGAATTTTGCTTTACGATTAATACGCAAACACTTTTAGAGTTGCAGACGAAGTACCTTAAATAGACTTGATAGTTTTTTACCCTGAACCCAATGAAAATGAGAAATCAGGGTATAATGGTTTTGTTAAAATGTATGTAACAGTCGGAAGGATGCGTGGCAGACCCCATAAAGCATATAAATTCATGATCAGGGCGACGAGCTAGAGCAATTATGATCAAGCTTTTGTCATACACATGCCTTAACTCAAGTTTCAAGTTTTGAGTTGGCCTACAGTGCCTACAATTATGATAAATATTTCCACAAGTTTTATTAATGCACCTTCCACCGAATATCGTAGCATTCAGCTTTTGTCATGAAAGCTGTCTTCACTCTTGTTTTTGCCACATTCACTAGAAGAGTTGGTTTCAGAGACATTCAAATTGCTACGTCATTTATTTACCGAGCAATTATAATAAATATTTCCACAGGTTTCAAAGAAGTACCATTCATCGAGTGTCATATCATTCAGCTTCTGTCAGGCTGTCTCATTTAGCTTCTGTCCTCAATTCTCTAGATGACCCAAACTAAAAGCATTCATATTTCTGTGAATCATATTATTATGTTTTCTATTTCATGAACAATGAGGATCATATTTTCCATAAGCTTCATATAATTCAGTCTTTGGCACTGATGTACCTTACATAGAGTCTTGTAGCATTCAGCTTTTGTCATGTAGCTGCCCTAACTCAAGTTTCAAGTTTTGTTTTTGTCACATTCATTAGAAAAGTTGGTCCACAGTTTCAGAGACAGGTTTTTTTCCTGAACAAGCAACTTATGATAAATATTTCCACAAGTTTTATTAATGCACCTTCCACCGAATATCGTAGCATTCAGCTTTTGTCATGCAGCTGTCTTCACTCTAGTTTTTGCCACATTCACTAGAAGAGTTGGTTTCAGAGACATTCAAATTGCTACGTCATTTATTTACCGAGCAATTATAATAAATATTTCCACAGGTTTCAAAGAAGTACCATTCATCGAGTGTCATATCATTCAGCTTCTGTCAGGCAGTCTCATTTAGCTTCTGTCCTAAATTCTCTAGATGACCTAAACTAAAAGCATTCATATTTCTGTGAATCATATTATTATGTTTTCTATTTCATGAACAATGAGGATCATATTTTCCATAAGCTTCATATAATTCAGTCTTTGGCACTGATGTACCTTACATAGAGTCTTGTAGCATTCAGCTTTTGTCATGTAGCTGCCCTAACTCAAGTTTCGAGTTTTGTTTTTGTCACATTCATTAGAAAAGTTGGTCCACAGTTTCAGAGACAGATTTTTTTCCTGAACAAGCAACTTATGATAAATATTTCCACAAGCTTTATTAATGCACCTTCCATCGAGTCTCGTAGCATTCAGCTTTTGTCATGCAGCTGCCTTCACTCTAGTTTTTGCCGCATTCACTATAAGAGTTGGCCCACAGTTTCATAAGGCTACGTCATTTATTTAGCGAACAATTATGATGAATATTACCACAAGTTTCAGTCTTTGGCATTGAAGCACCTTAATCAAGTGTCATAGCATTCAGCTTCTGTCATGCAGTTGTCTTAGCTAAAATTCTATAGCACTTGGGATTTTGACTTTCTCACATTCATTAAAAGAGCAGAGCACACCCTCATAGTCATTCATAAAACTATACCTTCATTTAGCAAGCAAATTTGATAAAGATTTCCACATCTATGGTACATCACCATCCATCGAGTGATATATCATTCAGCTTTTGTCATGCAGTCTCAGATAGTCTTACATATATATTATTCAGTCTTTGGCATATGGTTTATGTAACTTATGTCAGGGCTTCTCTGAGAAATCGATAAATAGTTATCGAAATCGATAAATAGTTATCGAAATCGCTAATGAGTAGTCGAAATCGATCAATAATTATCGAAATCGATAAACAGGTACCGAAATCGATAAATGGTTATCGAAACCGATAAACAGTCATCGAAGCCGATAAATAGTTATCGAAACCGATAAATAGTTATCGAACCCGATAAATAGTTATCGAAACCGATAAATAGTTATCGAACCCGATAAATAGTTATCGAAATCGATAAGCGAGCAATTATGATAAATATTTCCACCGGTTTCAAAGAGTGTCATATCATTCAGCTTCTGTCGGGCTGTCTCATTTAGCTTCTGTCCTAAATTCTCCAGATGACCTAAACTAAAAGCATTCATATTTCTGTGAGTCATATGATTATGTTTTCTATTTTATGAGCAATGAGGATCAATTTTGCCATAAGCTTCATATAATTAAGTCTTTGGCAGTGAGGTACCTTACATCGAGTCTTGTAGCATTCAGCTTTTGTCATGTAGCTGCCCTAACTCAAGTTTCATGTTTTGTTTTTGTCACATTCATTAGAAAAGTTGGTCCACAGTTTCAGAGACAGGTTTTTTTCCTGAACAAGCAACTTATGATAAATATTTCCACAAGTTTTGTATTAATGCACCTTCCAGCGAGTGTCGTAGCATTCAGCTTTTGTCATGCAGCTGCCACAATCACTAGAAGAGTTGGCCCACAGTTTCAGAGACATTCACAAGGTTACGTCATTTATTTAGCGAACAATTATGATGAATAATTATCGAAATCGATAAATGGTTATCGAAATCGATGCGTTGTTATCGAAATCGATACGTTGTTATATAATCGATAAAATGTTATCGAAATCGATACATGGTTGTCGAAATCGATACTTCGTTGTCGAAATCGATTAATCCTCGAAAAGTTATCGAAATAAATTATTATTATTAGATTATTATCGAAATGGTTGATTACTACTGATGTATTTTGATATCTTATGTATGAATATATCTTATATACATATGTAAAAAGAAGCACTTATAGCCCTTACACTTTCAATCATCATTTAATTCTCTTTACCTTAAGTTCTCCAAAGCCTTTATTATATTATTTCTTTTTATCGACATCCTTTCAATATTATTTTCTCACACTTTTCAATGAATCTCCTCCCTCTCTCTATAGCTATAGCTGATATCTGATCAGTCGGCTCAGTGGCCTGACAGTTCAGGTGTTAATGACTCCTTTACAAGCAGAACGCACAAATGCGAGCCCATTGTTAGAATATTTTGCATGTCCGGTTGAAATTAGTATGCGCTGCTCGCAAGTCGCGACTCACTCCGGGCAGTGAAGCCACTCCATATGGCCGGCTCATTGTTTCGGGGCACCCCAAAAACAAGAGACGACCGATCGAATGAACGAAGCCAGTGAGCCAGCGAGCAGGCCTTTTGTGTGGCACGCTCATATCCGGTAGCCAGCCGGTGTCGCTTTAATGCCATATAATGGCTTGATAAACTCGAGAGCCTACGCTCGTTCGCTCTGTGTTCGCTGCTGGCATCGAACATGTTGCATGTCGCACGATCAGCGCCGCTCAGTTCCGGGGTTGAGGCGAACGCCGAGGTTGCACGTTGAAGTTGGGTGGAAATTGTTGTCGAGCCTATATGGAGTTACCGGCGCAACGCATCCGACTTCAGTTTGAACGCATACGTCGTGCTGTTAGGTTGTATATACGCGGGGATTACCTGGGTAATTTTTAAGCTTAACAAGAAAAAGTGCGAAATACGAAATTCGACAACGAAACGCGAAAGTATCGAACATTATTTTGTGAAACTGTAGCAACTTTAGTATCTATGAGATGCATAAGCAAATTTGTATATATTCAATTAACTGGCATGTGCAATACAAATGCTTTATAAAAGTGTAATCACAATAGACTACCTGTTCCGAAATCAAGGCATCTCCTCGACACTCTGAGTGTCTCTGTGTGTGTGTGTTCTTGACCTAAGCAAACAAAAGACAAAGTGAAATACCTGCTGAAACGCAAGCAAAGTGAAGAAGATCAACTGGGAACTACTACACTACCATCTCTTCATCTCCATCTCCATCTCCATCATCATCATCATCATCATCTTCTTCTCTTTTAATTCAATAACTGACCTACCTAGATAACTAACTACCTGTGTGTGAAACAAAACAAAATGAAATATCTAACGCATACACATAAGGAATCCTACACATTGGTTGCCCGCAAACGTTATATGAAGAATTTGCTGTATGTATTATTGAATTAAAAATAACTATAAATATACAGATACATACGTATATATATATGCGCATCTGTTTGTGCTTATAAATCATATATCATCATCATAATTGAAATCGAAATCATGTACAAATATTGACACACGTCGCCCCCATTTGACATATGCGAAAATTATGCAAATTGGCCAAAAACGAAATGTTCGAAATTTTTGCCCTGCCCAAAAGGGATTCGCATAATTCACATTAATTAAATGCAATTCAATTTGCGGCGCACTCGAAAAACGCGAATATTTCTGCACTAATGCGCATAAAATATGCAAATTTCAATTTTTGCATTTATTTCAATATATCGGGTAAAATGTCATCCAGTTGTTTGTTTGTTTGTTGTTGTGTGTGCTCTTGGCCTTTTGTTGCCTTCTTCCCCTATTGGCAAACAAACCGCAAATGACAACGAAAAAGAGAAAGAAGAGAAAACATTTGCATCAATGCAAATATTCTGAGAAACTGCAAACGGAGCTGAAATCGTCGCCGCTAATTTTCTCAACCCTTTCGTGGGCAACGCCTTGCAAAAAAAAAAAGAATACCGAATTCCTTTGTCAACTTTTGTCATCTGGGTTTCCTTAGATCTCCTTTGATTGTTAATTAAATTTATGATTAATGAATTGGTGTCCCAAGATAGTGTTGATAATGATGTTGATGATGTTGCATAGTTGCACAGTTGCTGTTTGCTCAAACCCTGTTTCCTATAATGCATAACAAACAGCCAAAAATTGTAAGGCGATACCTTAACCCTACTGCAAAAAATTGAAATTACAAAAAATCAGTTTCCCTAACCCTTTCTCCCTTGTAACCCCTGTGCAGATTTTCAGTTTTTCAGCTTTGCAAATCAGCAAAGTCAACAAGAGTGTATAGAGTTTGTTAGTAATTCTCTCATTGCTTATCAATTTGCGGGGATCGGTTGTGTGTGTAGAACCGTTAGGCGTTAAGCCCACTGAGCAGCTCAAGACATACTATACTATATATATCTGTGCGCCGATCTCTGTGCACAATAAATCACCTGGTACAGCCCACACTTGACTAGCATCCGAAAAACTTCTCATCGAGTCGAAGAACTCACCCGGCTTCAAATGCGGTTAGTCGAAAAAAAGAAAAAAAAAATACAAAAAATTTGCTGTGCCAACACCAACGCGTATAAAATCGACAGGCGGGTCAGCTGGCGGTTAAACTCGCGTGGTTTCAATTGTTTCTTGGCCCGCAGCTCTCCTGATGCGGTGTGTGTGAGTGCATGTGTGTGTGTGTGTGTGAAATGGACAGCAGACATGCAAGCGGCATCGACAGCATACATAATTAGAAGGCCGCGCCTGGGTTGAGGAAGTTGCATTAGTCAAGCAATCAAAATAATTTGCTGCGTCTGAAAAACGCCTGAGAGTCGCGCGTAAAACGCACTCATCAGTGGCAGTCAAGTATGCAACAGCAGCAGCATCATGTAATTAATTAATTCTTGATGATTTTGCTAGAAAATTACATTAGCAGATAATCAAACTAAATGTGTTGCAATGTGTGCAGCGAGGCGACTAAAAACGCGCACTGCTGATGTGTGCGATTTTAAACGCTAGCTAGGTAGCTATTTACAAAACTTATTGAATATAGAAAAATTTTGAAATAAATAATATCCATAAGGAGTTTATTAAATCTAAGAATAGAAAATGATTTAGGAGTAAACAATTTTTGTTTTAGCGACAAAAATCGCGCATTGCACGCTGTTAAAAACGCGTGTAGATCACGCAGAAGATTTACTATAAATATATAAATGTTCTACACATTTGTTTATTTATTGATATATAGCTATTTATTTATATATAATGCATATACTTAAAAGTAATTCGATTTCCATCTACTCATCCCATAAGCACTGCTACAATAAAACGCTAACAAATCGCGGGTAAAACATACAACAAAGCGTTAATGTTTTTTAGTGACTTTTATGTCATATCATTATTAATTAAATGCAAACTTTAAATAATATAACTAGCTGTCTGAATATAGTACTAAGCTCACCCAAAAGAAATCGCTATAAAACGCGCAGAACTCGCGCGCAAAACGCGCTAGATAAATTATTCCAACAGCAGCAGGAGGACAGTATCATGCCATTACAGCTACTGCAAAAACGCGTACAAAACGCGCGCGACTTTTCACATGCCGCATTCGTAATAAGCAGTCATTTAATTTATTGCGTCTTAAGTCGCGCACAAGTCGCGTGCGCTCACCTAAATAGTGTTATAATCGCGTTTGTAATACTTATGGCGATCATTTAACCTACTAACACCCGACGTCATTTGCTTCAGTTAACCTCATCCAATATCTCAGCAGCATCTCAGCATCCCAGCATCCATACACAACGATCAATGGAAACGATTTCAGCTGCTCCATCGCTCAATACGTCACGTTGAGCTGTCAAATTTGTAGCTCTGTGGCGGGATGGAGAGGTGTTAGGGAGAATGCGTTGCGAATTGTCGTCTTGGTTAATCAGAGGCTTTGTCGTTTGGCTATTGGTAATCGGCAAAGCTAACCCGCGTCGCGTTCAACGCAGAGCGTCCCACATCTTGTTGGCCATAATTGCAAATTAAGCAGCAGCGGCAATTGCTTTCGTTTCGTTGTTGTTGCTGTGGCTGCTGTTGTTGCCTTGGGGCAACGATTGAACTGCGCGATTGCAGCTCTTAGCTTTGCTTTTTGACCTTGTCACGCGGCGAACGAGAGCGACGCCCACGCGCTTTTAAACGCGCACAACAACTTATGAACGCGCAGAACTTTTTGTAAGACTTTGCATTTTACATCAGCAACACCTTGACCTGGCTGATCCCAAAAAAATAAAGAAAAAAACAAAAAACTGTAAAGAAAAGCGCGCCAAAATATAAGCATAAAGGCTGGAGAAGGGGGAGTGGCAAGCTGAAGGTGGCACGTGGTAACTGCGCGTGCCGCTGCCACATCAATTCAAGCCTTATAAATAGTCCTGCGTTTCATTAATATGCAAAGTGAATGAACGCCTCACTGCCCCGCGTCACCTGCTGCGGCTCTTAGGCAAATTATTTAAAATTAAAAAGAAAAAGAAGAAAAAAAGTAGAGGATAAATAAGTAAGAAAATATCAACACTTAAACGGTTATTACCAGCATTTTCATGCTGCACTTGCCAAAGTCCCAGATCCAGTCGAAGCGCGACGTGCCGAGGCGAAGGCACTCAACAGGTTGGACTTGGACTCAATTGCGTGTCAAATTGAACTTGTTCTCATCTCTGGAGCTGCGGGGCACACTTCAGACGCGGGCTGAGAGGGGGGGAGCCCATGCGACGTTTTCTTGTAGTTCTTGATGACGCGCTGCTGGCACTTATATAAGAAGTGCTTGTGTCTGTGTGTTTGTGTGTGTGTGTGTGTGTGTGTGTGTAAATGGTTTGTTGACTTGTTAAAGTTTTGCCAAAGATAGTTTGGGATAATTAACAAAAAGGCCAATGAGATGATCGAGAGAGCGCCTTGAGCTCTACCGCAGCTGGTTAATGGAACACGCTAAGTGGTTGAAATTTATGTGCCACATTTATCTGCAGAGTTACCAAGTGAATTCAGATAATTTTGTGTGACAGCTTATAGATCTTAGATAAATGTAAACGAATATTTGCAGAAGGGTTTCTTGAATAACCTTGTTTTGAATGTAATATATAGATATACATATATATTCTAACGAAAATGATATTTTATATGAAGTAAACTCTTTTGCAAATATGTATAAACAAATATAATTCTATGAAATGTTATTTATGTAATACTTTGATGATTTAATCAAGTATTGGTCTCTGAGATTTCTACTACTTAGTTGCTTTAGAATTTATTTAACAGTAGCAAAAATGTAATTAAAAAAAATTGTAAATGCTTAAAGTAATAAGAGTCTCTATTTGTCTTGGCTTCTGCTTCTTGAAAACAAGTTCTTATATGCTTATCTTAGTATATTCCTGGTATTTCTCTGGGGTTCCTTCAGCTAACCCTCTTTTAAATGATGCTAAACAGAATCTCGCTCTTATGTTACTTCCTTCTATTGCCTTTTTTGATCTCCAAGTCAACTCTATCTTCTGGTCTAGATTCTAGCACTATC
Organism: Drosophila mulleri; assembly: GCA_035047565.1. Lineage (NCBI taxonomy): Eukaryota > Metazoa > Arthropoda > Insecta > Diptera > Drosophilidae > Drosophila > Drosophila mulleri. The sequence continues at coordinate 7,133,264 of JAWNPK010000012.1, forward strand.
TCTTTCTGAGCATCGTCTCACATCATATCATTAAGCGACTTACCTAACAAACTTGTCCAATAGTTAAACTAGTCCTAAATTGATCTGACAAGTTTGCCCTCTCTCCCTCCACCTTGCCAATCATATTCCACTCTATCTAATCACTTGGAACAAGTTCTTCTTCTCTTTCTCTGTTGTTTAACTAACCTGATCTACATCTAACACTTTCACCTCTCACCCAAGGTATCGGGTTGCAGCCTCTGGCAGCTGCTGTTAGAACTGGCGCATCTCTGTCGGAGTTCAGTTTAAATCCAAATTAGGCTAATCTGCCTGGAGCATCTCAACTCAGCAGCATCTCTGATTGTTTTTTTCCCATGTTTTCACTGACCGCAGTCCAGCTGCTTGGCCTCTGGCTCTAATGCTAACACAGCTTTAGCCCCTCAGCCCCTCCTCTCCTTCCGCTGAAACTTTCACTTTAGCTGCGTCGACTTTCCTCGATCGATCAACTAAAAGGCCATAAATTTACAGCTTGTCAGCCACTGAGGGGAGAGAAAAAGACTAAAATCTTTGCCAGGACCTGGCGTAAATGAGAACAAGTTCCAACGGCTGCTCCTTATCAATAAAATATATGTCTGTGAAAATGCCTATGAAAATTGTGTAATTTTTAGCCCAAAAAAAAAGAAACGATTCAAATTATGCAAATGACCAACTTTTCCGGCAAATTTGTGGCTAATTTACGAGCGAGACGAGTCGGTGTTGCCTGTACCTGAGCTCAGATCAGCGCCGCTCGCCGTTTGCTTCGAGTGTCGCGCATTTACTTTTGCCCTTCCTCTCCTTTTCGTTTCGCTTCTTGTCTTTTCTTTCTGTTTGGAACGTGTTGCGTTTGCTGTAGGAAGGAATGGAAAAACGAGTTTCTGACGGACGCAACCCCTGAAGGATGTCCTCGCACAATAGGAAAACTGGGCAGAGACAAGTTTTTCCAAATAGAATAGAAAGAAAGAGTGAGTAGGACCGGGATAGAGCGAGATAGCGTACGGAAATGAGAAAAACTTGCGCGAATCTTTGGCTGCAGCCGCATCTCAGCTGCATTCAAATTGAAAATCGCCGAGTCCTGACGATTGCCTGGAACTAATTTTAATGACAATTCATGCGGCGCGACAGCAGTCGCGACTTCTCAGCGCGCATTATATGAAAATGAGCTGGCCCTTGCCGAATACTACTGCCAGGCTACGGTTGGCTCTGTTTGGGTCCACCCTAACGAGTCGTATACTTTCTTACCCTCCCTCCCTCTGTGCTGCATTGTTTTCGCGCTCTTATCCCTTTCTTTTTTTCTCCACTTTTTCAGCATTTCCGTTCAGCTTTCTCCGGCGCTTTTTCTTCAGCCGCATCTATACGGAAATGCATATAGCTGGATAACTGCTGTAATTTTCACGTAGTTTTCCTATAAATAATTTTCTTGTGAGCATATATGGGCTGGCCTGGCCACCACTGGCTGACTTTACACGCTGCTACAATTATGCTATTAATTATGGCCCTGGGGTCGGGTCGTCTGAACGACCTCAAACTGTCTCTCGCCGTTGAGGTTTTGACTTTTTGCTCGCTCGGGATATCCCTTTACATGTGTCGGGCCATAGCCAGCGGCTGTCCAGTTACGGGTTTTCCCCCCCTCTCTCTCTCTCTCTCTCTCTGTCTGCCTCTGCCTTTGTCTATCACTGTTATCTGCGCAGTGCATCGCACTGCAGTCCTTTTCATGTCCTGTGTGAGAGAGTGCGAGATATTATCAGTTTTGTGCTCCAGTTTCCAAAGAGCGACTGAAAAATTCTCGCTTGACCCATTAGCTCTAGCTGCATGTGTGTGTCCTTTGTCCTTTGGGACTTGATTTCTTGCTTAGTTCTGTTGTTGTTGTTGTTGTTGTTGCTGCAGTTGAACGTCTCCTGTAATTTCTCACCGGCAATTGCCAGCAACTAGACAGTTGAGAGCCTGCCTCACTTGCTGCTCACTAATTAGCGCCTGGGGACAGGCCTATCAAAAGCCAAAACACCCGCCACTGACTGCTGTTGCCTTAGTGTTTTCTGTTTTTCGTTTTTTTTTTCTTCCTGTTTCCCACGCAAAGTCGAATCTGAAAACCCGAAACCCGAAAAAGAACAAACCCAAACCCGAAACCAAACAGACGCCTGTGATTAAGTGCGGCAAGGCAGCTCATATATCTTACGCTTTGCAAGAACTGTCAACGCCCCACGGCCCCAGTGGCCCCAACTACCTGATTCACCTCGCTGCAGCGCCTCCCTTTTGTCTTTTTTTTTTGTAATTGTTTTTCTTTTGCATTTTCCGCTCAGCGGCTAAACTTTTAGAACACACGCCGCGCATGCCAAATGAGGCAAGTTCTAGCTGGTAGAGGAGGGGTGGAGGGGCCAGTTTGTGTGGGTGGGGAAAGTTCGTGAGGGCGGAGGAGGAGAGGGAGGAGCTCGCGGTGGTTGCCTCGCTTGGGTGGGTGACATAAATTTGCATTTAATGAACACTTTTGCTTGGTGTGTGGAAAAAGAAATGGAGGAAATATTAGTGCTAGTAATAGCTTTTAATTAAGTGGGCGTGCCAACCGCCCTACTCACACGCAGCAGCAGCAGCAGCGGCAGCGGCAGCGACACCTCGAACAATGGCTAGATGAACAGTTAGACGCAGGCGCAACCGCAACAGGAAGTTCTTCCTCTGATTCTTCTACAACTTTTTTGTGGGTGGCACAGATTCTGTAATGTATACATATATATGTGTATATATAGAATTTCATTCAAACCCAGCGATATCATCTGCAGAGCTCGAAGAGACTGAACCCTAAACGAACAACAATGGGCACAATGCGAGCTGCCCTTCGCCTCCCCTACGACCCCTCAAAATTTGCGACTTTTATTGCTTGTTAGGGCAACAATTTTTATTATGGTTTGTCCTGCTTTCGATATTACATATACATATACACATATTGTACATATATATGTATGTTTTTATTTCAATTTCGTTTTGCGATTTCGCTTCAGCAAATCATGTGAAAAATTGTCATAAAAATGCAATAAAAATTGCTTGCACTCGCTCGCTCGCTGCTTGATTCGATCTGATGAAAATATGTTGGCACCAAAAATACTAAAAGTAAATATATATAATATATATACATACATATATAAGCTATATGTATGTGTGTGCTGACAAAGTGGGAAATATGAAACGCATTTCAATTGTTCAATACATTTCTCATAGTTTTCATTTATTTATGTTTTGCAGTTTATCAAAATGTCAACGAGTTGAACTGTTCACAAATAAAAAAAATAATACTTTAAATAATATATATAGATGCTTTGAAATTGTTGTGAATGCATTTATTGCATGTAATCTTGATGCTGAATAGTGTTCGAGTTGAATTTTAGCAGTTAAAATAAAGCTCGAATAAGAATTCAATAGAGGAAAGTATTGGGGGATTGAATCTGAGTCGGAAATTAAATTTTTAATTTATTTTACTGAGATTTCTAAGCAGATTATTTATTAATATAATATTTTTCATTACTTGTTTTCTACTCTCTTGAATTGGGTACATTTTAAGGTGAATTATAAATATATTCTGCTGAATCATCAGCTCATTTTGACAGATATATATTTATCCTAACATATTTATTAGCTGTATATCTCATGCGCTTATTTACCTTAACCCATCTATTTCTATCTCTCTCTCGCTCTCTCTCTCTCCGTAAGACAGACAGCTGTACTGTCACGCCCATAGCTAGTTCGACTCTGCTCATATTACCCGAGCGCAAAATGGGTTAGCTATGCTACTTTAAAACTATCAACACTCATAAGTGGTTGTTGTTGCTGCTGCTGCTGCCGGCTCTGCTGCTGCTGCTGCTGCTATTGCTGCTGCTGATCGTTGCTATTTGATGCATATGGCTGCGAGTCCTGTCGTTTGTTGTCCTGTTTCTGATATCCTTTTCCCATAACTGTCAACGTATTTATGTGCGCTCCACTTTATGTGTAGGTGTTAATTTATGGCTAGCAGGAGCAGCAGCAGCAGCAGCAGCAGCAGCAGCAGCAGCAGCAGCAGCAGGCACAAAACTTGACAGGACTCTAGAGCACTCGCAGAGCAGCAACAAATTGTTTAAAAATACCAACAACAACAGCAACAGCAACGGCAATTTTTGTTGTTTTTATTGTCTTTTCGAGAATGTGGAGCAACAGCAGCTGCACACACGCAATAACAACAACAACAACAACAACAAAGTAAACAACAACAGGAACCAAAGAGCCAACAACATCCTCGACATGGTTGGCTCCTATGGCCAGCTGAGGTCCCCACCTAGCTCTCTCACTCACTGTATCTCTTCCACTCGCTCTCACTGTATCTTCTGCATGTCTCCTGTGTACAGCCAAAGCGAGGCGTTTGTTGTTTCTGTGTCAACAAAGTCGCGGCTGCTGCGACAAAACTTTGGGCAAAACCAAAAAAAAAAAAAAAAAGAAATGAAAAATAAAACGAAAATATGAACTCTTCACACACAAAGAAGTGACAAAAAGAATAAAAAAATAAAAAAACACAGCAAAAATAAAGAAATACAAAAAATACATAATGTGAAATACGAAAATGAAATAAGAAATATGAATTATGAAATATTCAAGTGCCACTCATAATTTTTTTGTTCTTTCCGTTTTTTGTTTTTTGTATTCTCTGATGCGTGAGCGCAACTCTTAAGTACCCGAGAAATGTGCCACTTAACTCCACGAAAAACAACCCAAATTTATCCTGGAACAGCTCTCGACTGTCGAGATTCCCAGCTGAAGCAGCCAGATTAAGAATCCTCGAGCTTTTATTGCAATTGTAAATGAGGCTTTTCATCTGAGGTTTCTCAAATGATCGAGAGTGTTGGGCTTAGAATTAGAATTGCATAATATTTACTATTCTACTTTTTGTCTAAACTAATTCTTTTTTTATTATTTATATTTACATATATGAGGTATATTATTTAATATATTTATAAAATAAAAAAATATATATTCAAATATTAATTAATTTAGTATTTGAATAGTTTTTGTTTCGTCTATCTGGCGTTATATTTTACTATAAAAAAGGTTTTATATTAAAAAATTAAATTTACCTTATCATGTAGTTTCATTTTCTTAAAATATTTTTGACAATTTTTTTAGTAATTAAAAAATGCATATACATATATCCTTTTTAGGTTTATTCCGTTCATACCTTAGGGGCTATTTTTATGCCCTTTTTCCATTTTCGTATAGTTTTTTCTTATATTAAACGATTTTTTTTCTCTTTTGACATAACTTCTGCAATCTTTGCTTTTACTGCTTTTCAACCTCTCTTCCCTCTTTAGCGCTGTTTTATTCTCTTCATTTATTCGTTTTTCTATGCGTATCTTAAACGTTCCGCTTGACTTTCTATAGCTGTCAATCTGGCGTTTTTTTCTTCTTTTTCTCTATTGAATCTTTCTTCACTGCCCACTCGAGTTCGCGTTGCAGTTGAACCCTTTTGCCTCTTCGACGGTGATCACTGGGTTCTACTCCTTTTGCCAGTGACTGCTCTAGTGCCCACTTACCACTAGCAAAACCCCTGAAAATGCCAATCGAGCCGAGGTAGGGTAGGCAACGGGAGGGGAGGGGAGGCGAGCGACTTTGCCCTCCACTTGAGATTGCGCAGTCAATTGAAGATTCTTGGACTTGTACTTGGCGCTGAAGCATGAACAGATTGCATGTTGTGGCTGGGCTTCGCTTTGGCCAGGTCGTACTCCGCTGGTCTACCTCAAGCTCAGCTGTGACATTGGCAAAGCCAAGTGCTTGGCTTGGCTGGGCACACGCTAGCCAAGATTGTGATTAGCTTATTGCGTGCACTATTATTAAACAGTTTCCTGTTTATGTCTTGTCTCTTACTCATCTCTCTATCTCTCTCTTTCTCTCCTTGCAGACGTCAGCATGCCTTTATGGCGGGCACACAGAAGCAACCGTCCGGCTCGGCTGGCACCGGTGGCGGCAGCGTTACTCACAGTCCGGAACGCTTGCGCGGCGCCACACAGGATCTCTTTGAGCTGTTGGAGCGGGTGCAGTGCTCCCGTCTGGATGACCAGCGCTGCGTCTTACCAGCGTACTTCTCACAGGTGAGTGTGAAGGCGACCGAGCACTAGCTCTACCCCTCTCCCTCTCTCTCTCTCTCTCTCCCGCTGTCTGCCTTTCGGTTTACTGACCTCTCACAAGTGGCTGTGCCTTGCGCCTGGCCATATGGCACGGCTGCTCCACTAATCTAACTAAGCCCCCGGCCCCATTTGACCCATAAAAATCCCAGTTGCATTTAACATTTATGGCTCCATGTGTGTGTTGGTTAGGGTAGATTGTCGTAAAACTGGCAAATGGCACAACTACAACAACAACAACAACAATGATAACAAATGTGACTATAAATTGCCAAACAACCAACATTGTGGGCCCAACTACTTCAGCCGCTCTGAACCGCACCTTGTTCACTGTCTTTTTCCCTATATAATTTGACATAATCTGCGCGTCTGTGTTGTTGACTGAAGTTTTATTGGCCATCCATCCATACAGCTATATGGCATGCTAGGGATTACGCTTCACATTTTCGTTTTTGGCCAATTCTTTCAATCACTTTTTACTTTATTTATTACACACTTTCAGCTGACAGCAGCTGCTGCTAGGTGTGGTCTCTGGTCGTTTTTGTTTTTTTTTTTTTTTTAATTCAGCAAAAATTCAAAATTCGTTGCGCCTCTTGCAAGTTGACATTCGGAGTCAACAGCGAAGGTGAAGGCGCATTTGATTGGCTGCCGTTTCGGTATAGTTACACACAGACGCCGCTAGAGTGCGCTGCATTGCATGCTACATTGATGTTATTAGTTTGCAATGCTGCCGCTAGATGTCGCTGTACAGAAGCGCCACGTAGCGTAGATATTAATTTAACTTTTCCCTGGGTACAGTTTAGTACGCAGTGTTGTCGCTAGAGTGCGCTGTATAGTGGCGCCACCTAACGTTTAATGTAGAAAATGAGCGCATGCTCAGTAGCGCGTTGTTTTAACGCAAGGTGGCGCGGTGGTTCTCAAATAGGCGCCAGATTCAAATTAGAATTTTAAATAAATATCAAGAAAATAACGAAGACTTCAAAAAGTAAATCTGGGAAAAAAATAAAATAAAATTAACTTGAAATAAAAATAAGAGAATAAAAATAAAATGTACTTAACAACAAATATATATTTTAAAAAATGTTTTAAAATATATTAGTCTCATAATAAAGGCAAGTATACAATATTTAATAAAAATACATATCTAGCTTTGCATAAAAATACATTACAAAACCAAACTAATAGCTAATAATAAAAAACAAAAAATGTAAATAAATACTATTTTTTTAATTTAACAATTTAACAAAGAAGAGATTTTATAAAGTTAGCTCAAATTTTTGCCCCTTCTTAATTAAACCTTAAACTTCAGGAAATCACATTAAAATGTTTACTTATTCAAATTGTGTTCACTCTCCAAACTGGCCAACATGATCCCTTGTCAACTGCTTTTGTTGCCGTTTGCCAACTCATTTGCCCACTAATTTAGCATAATCCACTAAATAATTAAACCGCTGTTTACACTGCTCAACACAGCAGAGCGAACGAACACTTACCACCACCGAAACCCTTGCTCAAGCAAACCCTAGCGCTTTGTATCATTCCGCTTCATCTCGCACTTCCTTTAGTTGCTTTCGCATCTTTTCACATTTTAATTTAGTTTTCGCAAGAAATTTTGTTGCAAACTTTTCCATCAAAAGATGCTCAACGGCTGCAGCAGTCGCATGCTTGCCGCTTCCTGCCCCCTGCTCGAGCCTTTCATGTGTTTGCACTCGCGTCTGCCACACAATTGCCGCCACCCCAGTGCTCAGGCCAGGCTCTTCCCGAAGACTTTGCCTTTTCAAAAACTTTTATGCGGGTCGTCGTGCACGCCGTCTGGAAGCTAAGCTAAGCCAGAACTAGGTTGAATTTTGAAGTAGGTCCTTGCAGCAGCAACCCCTAAGCCAACGGCCCTTCGCCCCTCCCCCCTCCCAACCCTTATGTTGCTCACTTTGCCAAACTGTTTGCTCAAGGCGCCAAATTGAATTTAGGCTGCAGTTGCAAAGCAATTGACAAGTGACCAGCACTGCTCAAACTGTGCTGGTCACCTCTCACTCTCTCTTATTCTCTCTCTCGCTCGTTGTCCTGTTTCCTTTCACTTTAGCATTTGCCGCATTGTTTGCTGTGCCTTCCTTTCTCTCACTCTTCTCATCTCCCTCTCACATGCAGCCGCCCACCCGCCACGCTCACTTTGCTCTGCATTTCATTACCATTTACTTTGGCCTGCTGCCTAATTAAGGCTACAGCCAGCTAGCGCTTTGCCCAAAAAAAAAGTATCTCTACTTTATATGTGCATACGTAGCGCCGAGATACATTTGTATCTTTGTATCTTTTTTTGCGCTTGCAGCCGTTAGCCATTGTCTTTGGGCTTGCGTTTGTCCGCAAAGCCGCGAAAATTTATGCCACTGTTTGTTATTCTGCCTCCGCCCCCACTCACTCCCCCAGTCTCTTCCTCCCCCTCCCTCTTCCTCTCTGCTTATTAAGAGAAAAATGTATCTTTAAACATTTTATTTTGGTTTCTGCGGCTTGCTTTTTTCTTGCATATATTTCACGCTGCCGTTGCCATTAGAAGAAGCTGTCCCCCTCCGTCTACCCCACCTGTGAGCCTACGCCTTTTCTCTAGCTATTTCAATGAGCCGTTTGCTATTTGTCTGCCGCACACACACAAGTTTAGCTATTATGCACATGGCTGTAGAGTTGCAGCAGAGGGGGGCTAGGGGGGACTTTGGTTTTCAACTCCCAGGCGCAATTGCAGCGAACGTTGAAGTTGTTAATTGCCTTGGTCGTCAGCCGCAACGACGCGTCGTCCTCTTCGCAGCTGTAGCTGGTTCTGTCTGTCTCTCTATCATTCTCTCTGTCAGCGTACTCCCACAGTGCATACACACGCACGCGAGCACACACACACACACACATGTTCACTCTTGCTTCTAAGCCACAAAATGTGCGATGTTTATCTCGAGTGCAACCCACACACGTTTCTCCCCCTCTGTGCAGATGCCAGCGAATGATATCAACCTTCTGCATATGATCTAAGTTTGTTGCTATCCCACTCTCTCTCTCTCGCTCGCTTTCTTTCTTGCTCTCTCGCACAGAATCTTGATTTAGCTGTCAACTATTCTTTTCTTCCGTCTCTCATCCTCTTCCTCACCTCAGTTTTCTAATTTATAATTATTTTCCGCTTGTTGCATGTTTGCCCTCTCTCTCTACCCCTCTCTCTAGCTTCTTCTGGCCAGCGTTCGGAACTTCGTTCATTTGTGACTTTTTAATTTGACTCCCTTTTACCCCCACCTTCTTCCTCTCTCTCTCTTCCTGCTCTCCTCCCTCACACCTCTTTTGCACCTGTATAAAACAATGCAACTTTAAAACTATTTTTCTTCTCTTTTGGCTTCTTTGTCTTCCTCTTCTTGTGTCTAACAACTGCAACTCTTTATTTCTTATTTTCGTGGCTTTGACGCTGACGTTGCCTTCCCCTTCAGGGCCAACAGCAAAACGCCTCTGCACCCTGTCATGGCCCTTCCCTGCTCCTCTCCTTGCCTCTCCCACTTTTCTGCTTCCCTTTTGCTCATTTTGGGGTTTCCTCTGTTGTTTACCATGTTACTGCTTCGCTGGTTTCGTTGTTGATTGCCGCCTGTCTGCCGTAGACATAAAAAGCAGCAACAACAAATGCAGACCGGACTATATTAGGCAGTGCTTAGTTTAAAGATACCCTGTAAAGCCAAAATGTTTGTAAGAAGACTTTTAAATGATGTGGTTAATGATAGAAAAAACTCTAAAATTCTGCTCTAATACCCTGGAAGTGTCAACTCAAGTAACAGATACCCTGTAATTCTTAAAACTTAACTCAATATATGTGTTCTTCTGAAAGTTGAGAGTTCTTCAATGGAATAATTGCATATTCACTTTAAACATCTTCCACATTCAACTGGATGCTCCATATTAATTGCTCAATATTTACAGGGTATAGCGATAGCTATATAAACAACTTCATATATCTAGCTAGAGTTTCTTTTAATTCCCTTTGTGCAAACAACTTTTGCTGATCCTACACGTGAGTTGCTCTAATATTACAGGGTATTTACGACAGCAACAAGAAGAACTGCACTTTAGTTCACATTGAAACCGTTACTCATCCATCGCAGCTAAAAATTTCCAACTGAAATTCAATGTTGACTTCTAATGCGGGTCATGAATGCATATTTCATATTCATTTCATTTGCTAGCCTGAGAAAAATCTCTGCTCATTATCATTAACATTATCGTTATCGTTATCATAATCATCATTGTCAGCAGCAGCAGCAGCAGCTTGTTCTGTTTTTTTAGGCTAACCTCTGAGGCCTCCGGGGGCCTTCGTCTTAAGCCAGACCTCAACTTGTGGTACAATGCTCGCAGTTTACACAAATACTTAAGCGGCCACGCCCCCTTCGTTGATAAACAAATAATAATAAAAACTAATAACAATTATATTAACCACCCGCTGCAGCTATAGAGAAACGTGTTTCTTTCGCCCTTTGTATTTTATATTGTGTTCCATGCTCTTCTTCTTGAATATTTATTGAAGATTCGTTAACTCGCTGCTTCTGCCAGCTTTATGGCTTGAATGCCAAGGTCACGTGGGTCTAGTGCATAAATTCTACTTGTTTTATAGTGCGTGCGACTATATTTTCTCTCATATATATGTTCCCATCTAAACATATGTATTTTTGGCTCTGGCAGCTGCTCGATTTGCTCCCGAAAATACAAAAATGTCTTATCACAACGGTTTAGCTGTTACAAACACATGAACTTGAAACATTTGCTTCGTAAGTTCCTTAAAAATGTCTTATACATAAATAAGAATCATTGAAATGCCTATCTTAATATATTTACAATAAAAAACATAAAGTGCGTAGCAAACAATGTTAATATAAATACAAAAATATTTCGCCCACTTCAAGTTCATAAAAAATTCGAGAAAAACTCTCATTTCAAATTTTGGCGCCTGCGGCACAGCGCACGCTCTGCACACCGTTTGTCTCGCTCTAACACACGCCGCTACGGTTAAATGCTGTCGGGATGTTAAATTAACATACACTTCGAGTTGTAACTCACTGTTATGCTCAAATGAGCTGTCAGCTGGTCTGTTAAGGCGCCACTAAAACGCCGCTTAACATGCTGTTAGCCGGCCATAGCAGAACTCTGTAATTGTAAGCGAGTCGCTGTTAGCAGACGTCTTCGGTCGGTTGTCGTCGCCAGTCGCAAGTGAAACATAGGCAGAATTATAAAAAAAAGTAGCAACGCGCATGTTGCCCGTCGCGTTGTTCGTTTTTGTGTTCGTTACAAATTCGAAAACAAAACAAAACACAGAGTGGGAAGTGGCAAGTAAAAACAGAAACGCGAGTTATTTTTAAAACAACAAATGCAGTTGCAGCAACGCCTCAACTGTTGCTCACTTCTCCAAAACAACAAGAGAGTCAAAGAGCAAAAGAAATTTCAAATAATATAAAAATAAATTTTGTGTGCGTCTTGCACTTCTGTCTCTCTCACTCGCTCCGCGTATTTCTATCTCTGTCGCGCAGAGTGCATTTCACCGCACAAAAATAAAAGCAAACTCAAAATTTGGAATATATTTGGAAGTGTTTGAATTAAGTGAAATTATTTGCATAGCAGCTGCAGTGCTTGCCAAACTGTGAGCTTGGAAAGTCGTTACGTTTTGACAGACACTGACCAAAAACAAAAATAACCCAAAAAAAACCACAACAACAAAAAAACTGGTCAAACGAGTCGAACTACGTGTGTGCGAAGCAGTCGCAAAAAATAATAAAGAAGGCACAAAATAACAACAACAACAACAACCACAGCAGCTACAGCAACAACATTCATAATCATTTGCGTCAGTTGCAAGCGACAGCAGCAACAGCGAAAGAGCATTTGCTGAAAATTATAACAATTACCAACAGCAGCAACACCAACAATTGCTGCTAAAAAAGGCTTAGACACCCACAATCAGCAATCAATGCAGCAACAATATTAATTATAACAGCAGCAACAGTTGCTGTCAAACAAGGAATAGACACCTACAACACTACATGCCCACAGTTCAGAATCTATGCAGCAGCAATAATTGTAGCAATTGCAGCAACAATTGAAGCCCAGCAACAACAATTAGAATAAGAGCAGCACCAACAGCAATTGTTGCTAGAAGAGCGGATTTTAAGGTATAAGGGCAGCAGCAACAATAATTACAATATCAGCAACATCAGCAATTGCAGTCAGCAGAACAACAGCAACAGTTGCAGCTCATGCAAAGGAGATGAGACACCAACAACACCCACAAAACAGTCACAAAGAATTCAGGCAGCAACAAGAATTGTAGTGAAAATTAAAGCTACAGCAGCAACTAGAGCAACAACAACGGCAACAACAGTTGTTGGTAAATGCACACCTACAACAATTGCTCAGTCACAACAACAGCAACAATCAATGCCAACAGCAAGTGTAACAGTTGCAATTGAAGCCTAAGCTACAACAGCAACAACAACAACAACGACAACAGCAGCACCAGCAGTGGCAACAACAACAGTTGCAGCAGCAGCAACAACAAGGCAAACACAGTTAAGGTGGCATTTTATAGCGAAGGCGCTGAACGGCGTTGGGTGCGGCAGGCAGTGATGGGGGTGCTCAGGTGGCGCGATCTGCCCGGATCGCGAATGTCGTCGGGCAATCATACAACAGCAACAGCAGCAGCACACAACAGCAGTAACAACAACAACACAGCTAACAACAGTCAGCAGCAATATCATCACAACAACAACAACATTAACAACAACAACAATCGAGAGGTAAGTTTGTCGAAGGTGTTATAGTAGAGTGTGAATATGCGATATGCGATATATTTATATACATACATATATATTTATGTATGTACTTATATATAGCAGTATGTGTGTGTGTGTGTGTGTGGGTTGTTCCTTTTATTTTGCGATACATTTTCATTAATTAAATGCAATTTGGGCGTTGTAATTGGCGTTGTTTCGCCGATGTTGTTGCCGTGGTTGTCATACGGCAACGCTTAGTCAGCAACGTATTAAACAGTTGCAGAGCGACTGCGTGGGCGTTGTGTGTCCAAAACAAGAGAACAAGCTACAGTTTGAGAGCAATGTTTGGATACAGACAATTATGAGAGGCGCATTAAATATGTTAATTTGGCACATTAATTAACAGCTGAATGTTAGACTGACAGTTTTAGACTAACAAGAGTCAACAGAAGACTAAGTCTAATAGTCTGACAGTCACTATTAATGTTGATATTTAATCTCTATCTAGATATTCACACAGTTTGAACAGCACAATTCGATTCAGTTTCTACAACTTAACACAAATCACTATAATAAAATTAATAATAACAACTAAGAATTGCAAGAATAGTTCAGGAGTCACTGATCTGACTGTTAAAGTTTAGCAAGCACTACACTTAACATATGTCCATCATAAAGTTTAGCAGCCACTCCAATTTGCTTTTCGGCATCATTATGGAGCTTAACAACAGTTTAGCAATCATTTCACTTCCCATTCATTTCCGTTGCTATGCAGTTGAAGAAGCACTGCCCATTTTAAGCACACATTCGGTTAATTGTTAATGGCCATCACACTGTTGTGGCCTTTTGTCAACTTTTGTGGTCGCATTTCGGCTTATGTGCGGCTTTATGCGCCTTATCAATGAGCGCGCGCGCGCGTCACCCGACTTGAATTCTCTCAATACCCATTTTCAATGTAATTTACATAAAAATGCGAGTATGTGTGAGTATGAGTCCATGTTAAGTTGCTTCATTTAAATACAAATCGACAGCAGCAGCAACAACAACTACAGCTATTTCCAATGTCTGATAACGCTAAAGTATTTGTAATTTAATGCCAGGCTGTGCGAGCGAGATAGCCAATGTTTCACTCCTTCTACCTATGATACGCTGTTTCTTTGACCTTTTGAATTGAAAGAATTTCCAGGCGGTATTGGAAATACACACTCACGCACACACCCATACGCACATTGACACAAATCGCATATAAATCACTGCAAACAGCATCCACAACATCGATAGATACCACAGCAGTTCCCATTTAGGTGCTGCCAATCGCAGCAGCGAGAAAGCAAACTCTCTGTCTGTCAGTTTGTCTATCATCATTATGAAGATTACACATTCATCATCATTATACGTGTGTGTAGAGTGTGCTGAGACAGAGATGAAATGGGCAAATTATGCGATTCTTGTCGCGCTGCTTTTACCTACGCACTTTTACTATGCCCCGCCAAGAGCCGCGCTGCAGCCCACTCGCAACTTCCTCAATGTTCGACTCGCGACTCTCGACTTTCGCCTGCTCTGAGCAAGATTTGTTGATATTTTAGTTGTTGTTGTTTTCTGTGTAGAATTATAATTGCCCAAAATGGGCACAAAGCACTTAAAGGCCCTGCCGCATAACAGATCGCACGCTCCAATTAACAAAACGATTGCAGTTTGCCTCTCGCTCTGTCTCTTTCGCTCCTGTTGTATAGTGCAGGCAGCTTATCGACACCTTTAAACGCCGTCTTCACTTTTGCCTTTTTCTTAGTTCTAATTCAATTTGTGTGTAGCTAAAAAGGGGGACAAAGAAAAAAAGTAAAGAACAATCTCTGGAATGCTTATATATTATGTATTTTATTTTATTTTATTTTGTTTTATTTTACCGCTCCCCAAGGGGCCAAAGCCAAATTCAATATTTGAGACATGTTCGAATGTGTGTTTGCTCCCCCTTTTGTTAACTGCCATCCAATGGGTATTTGGATTTTAGCAAGCAATTTGCAGCTCAATAAGCAACGCTTTTTATAGAGATTCGAACATAATTTAGCTGTCTATGTGAACTCAGTAACTCTGGGGCAGATGTTAATGAAACTTTGTATGGATGAAGGCTTTAGCTAGGGTCCCAGACGTGTTAAAATCATCTTAGATTAATAGCTAGGTTTTATAAAAAACCATCGATCATTAATAGCGTTTTTTATGGTCTTTAGAGATATGTAAATAACTTGGTTATTAATGTCATTTATTTTACTTTTTGACAACTTTTTGATGGGTGCGTGATATCTATGTGTAACCCATACGGGTGCACAAAAAACAAAAACTACATATATTACGTTTTTGTGTGAGGAAAATGATAAATATATAAATACCTATAATATATATAAGCCTGATGAAAAAAATATGTATCAATAAAAAATTATTTCTATCATTTATATATAACAAAATTATTTTTATAAAACATGTATTTATGTATGTATCCTCTTCATTGCTCGTCTTCAGCATAGCTCACCGAAATTATATTGAATATACTTATCTTGCAGTCAAATATCAATAAAAAAACTTGATCTAGAAAACATATAAATTATTGAATTTATGCTAATTTTTTAAAAATGTTTGCAAAAACATGTTATTATAATGTCTATCATATCATTTAGGCAACATGTCATTAATGTATTTTATGTACATAAGATAAAATCTCTTCAAAAAACTAAAATTTTATTTTTTTTATGCAAGCCTTGAGTAGCTATATACATATGTATATAATTAATATCTGATAACCTGTTAACCACCATAAAATACATTCAATAATATCTAATTTAAATTACCAAACATATTTTGCGGTCAGAAAAGCAGATCTTGAATACTTCTTTCAGTTCTTGTCTCTTAAAATCTCTTTTATCCACTCGAAGCGCATTTCAGCTTCGTCTAGTCAAATCTCTTTAGCTCGTTGTTGTTATTTAATTTGATTTTCCATTTCATTTTGACTTTGCTTGTTTGTTTGAACCTGTGCCCACATGTGCCACGCCCACAACATATATCACAGGCGACTGCCACCATACAGTCTGCTCATTTCATATATAGAAAAATATATATATTGTACTATTATTTTTTTTTGGCCAAACTTTCGCTTTTCGACTGAGGCAGCGGCATTTAGCAGCCACTTTGTGCTGCCTGCTGTCAAACAGCTTTATCTTTGACTGTGGCTGCGGCTGTATCTGACAGATACAATATACTATATATATATATAGATGTATAGATATGTGTATCTGTGCCGCCTACAACGTCCATCAGCTGTTCTGCTGCGGTCGCGTTCTTGTATAACACACATGGCTGGCAATTTATGTTGTTGCCCACTTTGATGTCAAGGTTTTTCCCCCCAACATCGAAGAACACAAAACGAAAACCACTTGAGGACAGACTTCCTGCTGTGCACCGAAAAGGGATCTCTTTAGTATATACATAGATGCACTGAGCGAAAATTTCAGTATGAATTGTGAATGAAAAGAAAAGTATATGTTTAGAAAATATAGAATATGTAGAGGAAATTACATAGAAATTAGTCGAATATATGGAATATATTTTTTTATATTAAAAAAATAGATTTTAAAGGTAATTTTAAATGTATATGTATATATACATATATATATATATAGTTATATATATATAAAGTTAAAAATAAAATATTTTTCGATCTGTATTTTATGAAATTATAAATAAATGTTCAATAAATGCCCATGCTTCACTTAGCAGCTCACATTATTTATGCCAACTCTTTGTTTAGTGTAGCTACAGTGAATATATTTGAATTAAAAAATACCTATATATTTTATGTATATATTTTTTATATAGCTCAAATAAAAGTTTGCATATAAACAGCATTAGCTTTTTACTCAGTTGATGACAATTAAATTTTGCAAATTAACAATGACTGCCTAATTTTGTAAAGTGTAAGTACAGCTGACCGCACACATTGGCTAAGTACAGCTGACGCCCAAGTTGAAAAACCCGCGTCAAGGTCCGCCACAGACGCCGTCTTGGAAACGCTTTCGCTTTTTGTTGTCGTCGTCGTCGTAGACTTAGTTGGTTTGGCTGCCCTTAAATGGCGAGGTCCATGTAACAAATGTCGTGTGGCAGCCTATAGTCGCCACCTATCTATGTAGTTGGCAGGCCCACCTCTTTACAGCTCTCACTGTACCCCACCTCTCTCTCTCTCATTCTATATATATATATATTACTTATGCATATGGATTGCAATTGGCTGCAGGGCGCGTGTCTTGCATAATGGCCAACGATTAATGCGTCCCGAGCTCGAATCCCCCTCAGAACAGCAGCAGCAAACGAGGCAACAACAATAAGGCAACCCATTTTGTTTGGCTGTGCCTGTGTCTGGTTAGTTAGTTAGTGATTCATGACTGAGTCGAGTCTCCTCTCGGACGGGTCTCACACTCGCACTTCCTTGGCCAGCGACCGGATATGCATTTGCCAGTTGGCATTTTGCATTTTGTATGCTGTGTGACTGCTGCTTTATGGTGCTGTTTGGCAATCGTGGAACAGGCGTAATGACAATGATAATGCTGATGATTATTATGCATTGCCTCAGACTGATTAAAAGTGGCTAGCAGAAGGGCATACAACAATTATTAACAACAACTCGAGGCGAGGCGAGGCGACACGACACGAGACGAGACGAGACGAGACCTGAACGTGAACATTCGAATGGGAGATCGTTGCAGTGCGATAAGGTCACTGATCGATTATATCGATGCAGTCGCTGCAGTCGGCCACTTGAGCAGCAGGTATTGATTTAGCTAAAAGAGATAAGGCCGAGTCGAGTGTTTCAAGAAGCATCTTTCAACAGCTGAAGAATAATATATAAATAGAAAACGAAAAAACCCTGTTGGGCATGAATAATATCAACGACAGCTTGTAAAAGGTAGACCCAGATAAGATATGGTACGAGAGTCAATACGGGAATCTATCTATATACATATGTATATTTTGAAATGAGTGTGTGGCTAATGATCTTTGTGGGTATCGATGTGAAATCTAAAGAATAATTAAGATAGAGGCGACTGGAAATTGAATAATTTAGATGGATGTATTAATTTGAACTACTAAAGTGTCTATTATACGTTGAAAGCTGAGAGAAGAATATTTGTAGGTTAGCTTTAGTAGAAAATACATTTAGAATACCATTGAGGATAATTATAATGATAGTAATGACCATGATACAATAATACAAAAATTAATAATCATAATTACAATAATAATAATTAATATTATAATAAAGAAACTAAAAATAAAAGCAATGACAATGCTAATGCTAATGATGATGATATTGAGAGTCACAATCATAATAATACTCACTTATAGGAAAATAAATATTTGTATTGCCAATGCTAAAGCTAATACTAATGATGACCACAACAATACAAATAGTTATAAATAATAATAAAAATAACTTATATAACATTTTTCACATATTTCACCAAAAATATTTAGGCTTTTCTTTTTTTGCAATCGTCTTAGCCGATTCTTCACACGTTTTGTCGCATCCATACCAAGGCTTCAGACAATCGCATGGCAAGACAATCGTTGCCTCTTTATAGAAGATATATATACATATATATAAAATAAAGTTTTGAATACTTCATACTTCATGCTTGACGACGGGCATATAGAAGAGTGCATACGATATACATGTATGTATATATATATATATATATTTATATATATACATATTGTGAAGATGTTTGTCAAGCAAAATGTGATGACAATGCGGCATTAAAAAGTATGAAAATCAACCCGTTACTAAAAGCAACGGCAACAACAACAACGCCACCAGGAGGTGGCATGCTATGTGCTGCGGTTGTTGTTGTTGTTGTTTGTTGTTGGTATTATGTAATGACAAACAGTGGCTGACGGCATTGACAACGCTTTGGCTGCTTTGGCTCTGCTCTGGCTGCATTGTTGCCTGCAAAGAAATGAAATTGCGTTTATGACAAAGAGAAAAGACAATGACAATTCTTTATACATCGTATTTTTGTCTGCTTGGGGTGGGGGGTGCCGGGTGCCGGGGATTGATAAACATGCGCTATTAATTAAACAAGCAGAGCAAGCATTGCAACCATTAACGGTAGCTACCTTAACTTGGCCAACAGTGAGGCAAGACTCAGGTAGCCAACAATATACGTAAGTTATCAGCAGAGCAAACCCAGAGATAAGGCTTTGCTCACTCTCACTCTCGCTCTCGCTCTGTGCCTGGCCTCCGTCGGCCCTATCTATGTTTGTTTATAAGAAAGGTCTACCTTGGACGCGTCTTTTTGTTATTTGCACAGACAAATTGCATGTGAGATAAAAACTCGCTCGATGCGCGCTCCTTTTGTGATACCCTCTGACTAATAGCTACCTAACCAATGGGTATTCCGCTTCAGAGCATTCAATGTGTTGCGCATTATCGGAAATATATGTTATATATATAGAAATGTATTTCTTAGTCATGTTTAGGTTTATTCTTGGGTTTATTCAGAAAAGTTGCAGTTATTGCAACTACCTTAAAGCAGGCATTGTATTCAGATACTTTTCTCTCTTACAATTCTGATATTGTTGTATACTCAGTTATGATTCATATTGATTATACGCATATAGATATATAGATAGATCTATGTCTATAACTTTATTATCAAATAACTATGCACAAGTGCGCACTTCAGGAGCTCAAGTGCTATGCTAGTATTTGTAAATAGCTATGTTTTGATACTTTAGCAGTTTGAGATAGAGATACTTTAGCACAAGAGCTTTGCTTCTTGTCTTTTAACAACATATTTCATTCATTAATCGCACTACCATGTTTGTCATGCCCCTCAACAATTAACCACTTCATGGCGTATCTTAAAGATAAGTTTGCCTTTTAACAACTCATTTAATATTAAATTAACTTCAAGCTCTACATATACTCTAAACACTCCTACAGTGAAACATCTCTTAGAGTATCTCTAGTTTCGTCTTTGTTCCGTTCACTTTTGGACTTATTAATATTTGTTTAACAGCGATAAGCCTGCTTATGTTTACTCTCGTCGACCTCTATTTTATCGCACTATAATTTTGTTGTTATTATTATTATTTTTCTTTGCTTTTGATTAAACAATTTCGTATTTGTGGCTGGCAGCTGTGTGCCTATTTATACAAAAAAAAAAAAAAAAAAAAAAAGAAGAAGAAATATAAATATGTTTTAGAAATAGACATTTTCACGCTGGAAAATTTCTTAGCGCTGACAAATTGTGCTCGGCCAAAATTGCGACAGACGCGGCGACGCGTCAACTGTTGACAAATGCATATAAAGTGTTTTATGGCATATGGCGAAATATCTAGCAGGTTCTGAACAGAAAAAAAAAAGTATCTGACTAGAACTAGTTGGGTTGCCTGGCTGCCTGGCAATTGTAACAATATATATGTATATAGGTATGTAAATGAGTTTGTTTTGTTTATAGTGTTGCGTGGGCAACGTTTAAATAATTATGAAATATTTACGGTAAAAAATAAACACAATACACATGGGCACACACACACACACTTGCAAGTTGACTTCAAGTTACAGTTGCACAAAGTTTACTCTATATGAATTTGAGAGTGGACTGTGAATCGGTAGTGCCGCCTGAGCTATAGTTGCTGCTGTGGCTCTGGCTGTATCTAGATATCAGTGTAATTGTATCTTAATGTGTGGAATAGATACATCTATTATTTATACATACATATCTAGCTGTATATGTATGCATATCTAAAGCCACGAATGTATATGAAATTATATCTATATAGATGTTTGAATAACTAATATACATATCCAGCTTATATAAATATTTGTATCTGCAACCATAAGTGTATCTGTATCTGTACTGTGTCTGTATTTCAATTTGTATTTATATATGGCTATTTGTACTTCTGTCTGTATATGTATGTATGTGTATCTAAAGCAGTAGAAGTATCTAAATTGATGTGTTTCAAAAGATATCTTTACCAATAGCTATACCTACAAGTTTGTATCTGCCTCTGTCTTTGCTGTGTTTCTGTATCTACGGATGCATTGACACAACTATATTAATGTGTCTGCAACTGTATCTTGTATCTGTATCTATTCAGTGAAAAATATCCTTATCTATAATAGCAGAGCTGTCGAAATATCTGTAACCCTAAAGGTATCTGTGTCAATAGACATATTTGTATCTCATATCGTCATCAGTCTGC
This sequence comes from Drosophila mulleri, assembly GCA_035047565.1. Lineage (NCBI taxonomy): Eukaryota > Metazoa > Arthropoda > Insecta > Diptera > Drosophilidae > Drosophila > Drosophila mulleri. The sequence goes on from JAWNPK010000012.1 coordinate 7,154,439, forward strand.
TCATTTGTATCTGTATGTGTAACAGTAACTGGTTCTCTGTATATCTGCATATGAATATGAATGTGTGTGTGTGTGTGTGTGTGTGTCTGTGTGTGTGTGTATGTGTATCTCTATTTGTTTGTACTTCTGTATGTGACTCAACAGCTGCTGCTGCTGCTGCTGCTCCAAAATGTATCTGTATCTTTTAACTGTATAGCTTGGCGGCAGCTTTTGTCATCGACATTCGGCAGCAACAAAAAAGTAAAAGTTGTTTCACTTTTCAGCATCTGACAATAACAAAATCCGCCGCCTTAAGATTCTCTTGATTATATTTGTTGTTGAAGATTTTCACTTTAAATAAATATTTAAAAAGACCCCAGCCCCAACTCTGGCTCAAGCTGCAGCTTTTGCCTCGTATATATCATACATTCAATAAACACTTTCGCTGCAAATATTTATATTAATAACTATTATCTATATATATATTCGGATATATATCATCTCTCTTATTTGGGTCGTTGATCGCTTTGCCCGCATGCATAATTCAATGCATTTGAAATTAAATTTATTTTAGTTTGCGTTTGGCTGCAAAAACCGCAAAAAATTCATTTTTAGCCCAAATGCTAAATTTTGTGTAAATTATTTTTTAATCAATGCACAAATTGTGCGCGGCTTTATTTTAGTTTACTTTTTAGCTCAATTACTTTGCGGTTGATAGAGTTGTTGTTATTGTTGTTGTTGGCCTTTACACAGAACTTGGCGCCTTGGCTGCCTTTTCGTTAATTTTGGTTGTTTTTTGCTGGCAACGCATTCGAGTTGCCAAATGTTATTGACCCAAATTGAGAAAATGTAAAAAAATAATCACATTCGAAATAGAATCAAGCAAAGTAAATAAAAAATAAATAAATAAAGCACACGAAAGCTCTGTTGTCGCCAAAATAGTTTTACATATGTATATATAGAAGCATATACATATATATAATATAAATTATAATGACACACGATTCGCAGATTTGAACTATGCGTGTCAAGTGCCGAATGATGGATAGATTTTTCCATGGAAATGTTTTCTCTGTAGTGCGTAAAATATGTCAATTGAAATGCTCTTAATATAATATTTAGAAAATGTATATAAATGCACATTTATATGTGTGCATGTGTATATATATAATGAATATATAAATATATTTCAACTGGTTTAAAGCGCAGCAGCAGTTCAATGACCTTTTCTCGATTCCTGTTTGATTTTACTTGCATTCAAAAATAATTCCATGTCGAATTCACAATTATTAAATAATTTAAAATTATTTTGCAGTCTGTAAATATTGTATTGTATTTATTAATTAAGGAAACCTTGACCTTTTTCTCAGCTATATATTCAGCTCTTGGCATTATCTTATCTAAGTCTAATTTCATTTATTTACAAAGTTTCATGTAGCTCACAATCTTATCTGAGACTATAAGAATTACTATCTGTTCAATTCATAAAATTTAAGATCCCTTTTAGGCTGTTTTATTTGCGACTCTTCTAATGAAGTTGATTTCTTTATAAATTTAGATGTCTTTACTTTGCAAATATTGCTGCTTGTGAGATAAGTCTGCATGAAATCTTATCAATGAATGAAATCAAATTGAAAATCTATATATTTACAGAGTGTATTTCTTGGCAATTTGTTATCTTATTGAATCCCTCAAAACTGTGATTCAAGTCCGCTCCATCAAACTTATCTTATCTGTCAAGCTTTGCCAACTTCCTTTGCCTCACACACAGCGCAGTCTGCGTTGCTGCATTCTCGCTCTAATCATATCTGTTCCTATTTGCATATTTCAATTATCAGCAGCTTAAGCATAAGCAAATTGTGTCTGCGTTGAGCACCTTTATTTTATTTATTTATTTTTTGCATCTGTATCTATATAGCTGTATGTATATGTGGTTTTTATCTGTAGCTGCTGCTGCTGCGGCCTAAATTGCCTTTTGTAAGCAGCTGAATCAATAGCTGAAATACCGCCAGTTGCCCAAACTGAAAACCTTGCCTTGTTTTTTTTTTTTTTTCCTCTGTTGACAAACTAATTTGCGCGCAATGTTTGCTGTTATGTTGCTGTTGTTGTTGTTGTTGTTGTATTTTTCTCGCGCTTAATTAGCAACTTGCTGAGCCTAAGTCTTGAATTTTACTATCAATTAACATAATTGGCTGTCGGAGCGCGTAGCTCTTAGCTCTTTTTTTTTTTTTTTTGCTCCTCAGTTTTTGCTCGATTATTTGCTCAATATAATTTGCTGTGATTGGAAACGTTTCGGAAAAATGGTTAGCTACTAGCCTCAAGCCGCGTTTAGTTTTTCTTTAGCTCTTTTTATTTTTATTTAGCTGTGGAATGCGGCTCGCGGATTTGGGTCAGAAGAGAATCGTTGCCGTTGCTTTTTGCCCAGTCGGGCAGCTATTAGCCAACACGGTCTTTGAACTGGCCAGCAGCTCCAACTGTGCTGCTGTGCGTACGTGTGCATATGTGTGTGTGTGTGTGTAATCTGAGCCATGTGTATCATAATTTGCTCAGAGCCAAGCGTCGCATCGCGCGTCGCGCCAACATTTTGTGGGCCAAGCTGTGGCCACATTGCGCATACGCCACGTAGTGCCGAGACTCAAGACTCGACTCGACTCGATGCTGCTGCTGCTGCTACTGCTGCTGCTTATCGCGAGTGTAGAATCATTTTGCGGCTGCTTGTGCGATGTCTTTTGTTGCCAGAGCATGGAAAATGCAGCAAGCTTTAGTTGTATGTTGCCTGCTCGTTTGTTTGTTTGTTTGTTTTGCTAGCTGGCTGGCTTGCTTTCTGGTTGCCTGTATCTCCGCATTTGTTTTCAATGCGTTTGATGACCCAGAAAAAAGAAAACTTTCCAGCAGCTGTCGCAGCATGCAACCGCAGTGGCAGCAAAAGCCGCAGCATCAACAGCAGCTGCAAGTGTTTCTGCCCTAAAGCCATGGGTGTGGATGAGTGGGGCGTCTGGGCCGTCTGGGGCGTGGCTGCCACTTGGAGCCATCAACAACAGCAGCAAGAGAATCCAAGCATATGGCTATGGCATTTGACTTGTAATTAATAAATACTTGGGCTTCTTGATTTATGCGCCACAATTTGAGCCGCATGAAGTCTCCGGCCGTAACCTGTTCCTGCAGCTTGCGCAATTTGCATGCTGCAGCTTTGATTGAGCAACTGCAGCAAATTCATTTTGAGCAGCAGCCATAACAACTAAATATATTTACTTTTTTTTTTTTTTTTGAAATTTTGTTTTGTTTCATTTCAACAACTTTTCATTTTATTTTTGCGCATCAGCTTTTTATTATTTATTATTCAGTTGTGATGAAAAACTTGTGCTATTAACAAAAATTTACATGCCAGCAACAACAAGCTGATTTTTTCCCCTTTTTCTGTTTTTTGCTGCCTTTAAACGAGTTTTATTTACAAACATTTGACTTGAGTCGCTTTAAGTGTTTGCAGTTCTCGTGTTTAATGAACAAGTTAGTTAGTTTTTCTCCCCTGCCTCTCTCTCTATCTCTCGCTTTTTCTATAAGGCAAGAAAAATAGCGCTGAACGCTTATGTAAGCGCAGCGCTGACAAACAGTGGCGCTACAACTGTAGCCACCCAGTGGCTGTCGAACTGTGTAATTACTGTGCGCTGCTTTAGAGGTTGCTAAATGTCATGCGATCAATACGACATTAGGAGTAATTGCTTTTAATTTCAGTTGAATGCTTTTAATGTTTTCATTATCAACTTTGTATGATTGATAATTATGCATATGGGCAATGATTAAAGGCAACTTATTACATTGGTCTCTATTGAAAATTGTGGACACAGACTCTTTTACTAAATTTTATATATTGGTAAATGGAATAAAACTATTAATTGTATACAGAATATTTTTCGACACATATAATTACAGAACTCAAGTTGGCTAATTCCTATAGGGTTTTATACTATGATCAGCAATATATAGAAAGTATGTAATGCATAATAACAATGAAGTTGATTACTCAAGTGCTGGACATTGTATATACATAGTCATGTATTTATTTATATACATAGTAAATACTAATAAATATAGCGCACTTGAGTAATCAACTTCATAAGTTACTTCAAGGGCAGCGCCTGCTCTTTTCCCTCCACAAGTAAACATTTCTGCAGAATTCTATATAAAAAGTTTCCCATTTTGCATTTTTAATTCAATTAAATATTGTTATCAACTACAATTAACGACAATTTAGACTCTTGCACTTTGCTTAATCATTTATCTAATTATGCTTGCTTTAGATTATGTTCTGCAGTTGCTGCCGCTGCAGCTCCATCGATTTTGCATTGAATTTCACTTTGACCTCTGCTTGAGTATGAAATGATTGCTGCTGCTGCACTTATTGTCAGGCACTCACATTTCAATTAGTTTAATTTGCCTCGTTTGCCTCAGTGTTCATTCGTTCAGGCAATTTGCGTAAGTGTTTGCGCTTTCATTTGTCTGTCTTCAATCTGACATTTCTCCAAGTGGCTGCAATTTTCGCTTAGCAATTCGATCGCATTTCGCACTTGTTGGCATTTGCTGTGCTGTTGGCCAACCTCTCGCTCTTTGACTGATTTTGCTAGTAGGCAATTTCACTTTGCAAATTGACGGCAGAAGCAGAAACAACTTTCATTTTAATTAGCTGAGCGAAATAGCAATAGCGAACAAAATAGAAATAAATTAGAGAAAAAAAATAGTAAAATATAATCAAAATCAATTTTTCAATCATGTGCAAAACAAAATTCCAATTTCAATTCCAATTCCGAAACGCGAGCCAATGGCATGGAAAAACTAACTAACCGCCAGATTCAATTTAGAGCCAAGCCAAAAGGTCAATTAGCCAAGCCAACAACGACAACAACAATAACAACAACAGCAGCAAATTGACGTATGGGCAAAGTGAAAAAAAAACTATAATCAAAATAAAAACAATTTTTGACTGACAGTCTGAAGTCGATTGTCGAACAGGTGAACGTGGGCGGGGGGCTGGCTGGAGGGCGGTGTACAGCGGGCTGGCTTTAACAATTGCAAACCAGTTTACAGTTTTGTGTGTTTGTAATTCGAAAGGCATACAACAAATATTTTCTATTATTGTAGTTGCCTCTGCTAGTGTTGTTGTTGCCTAACAACAATTTGAAACGTGGCTAATTACAAAAGCGTTTGTTGCTGCTGCTGCTGTTGCCGTTGGTGTGCAAGGTGTGTCCCAAGCTGACGCTTTTGGCCAAGTTAGCTGCCACCCACCACAGCAGGCAAGTCCGTTGCCAAGTGTTTCAATGACAAAGCGCCTGCAAAACTGTCGCGACGCATACCGAGCGGCAGAGATTGAGAAAGGGGAGGGGAAGAGAGAAGAGAGGAGAAACTGAAAAAATAGATTTAAAGCTAAGCTAAAGATGAAGTGGAAGGGGTAAAAGGAATTCGAGCAGAAGTAAGTGAGAGATTTGCATATTAATTGAGATTGAAAGAGAGAGGGAAAGAGAGTGCGAGCGAGATAAAAACTGATGTTCAAGAGCCATACATAAAAGTAGGAGCTAAGAGCAAGAGAGCCAGAGATAGAATTAGATAGTAGAAGTCAGTGAGTGAGTGAAACACAAACTGAGGAATAGACAGAGAGGCAGTTATAAATAGATAGAGACGGAGAAAGAAAGAAATGATGAGCTATTTAAAATATACTTGAGCTCTAAAGCCCAGTTGAGCCGTCATCAATTATTTAATATATTAAGAAAAGCGAAATAAATAATAGAAAAGCAAAACTAAATGAAAAAGGCCGACAGAGACAAAGGTATCCAAGTTAGGTATACGACCATTGGCTTACCTGCCCCGGGCTAATGGACAATATAGCGTCCCCGCGCTGACGCATGCCTGGGCATTTGAATGTTGCAACAGAAGCCGCCAACTGAGTCACAAATTCAATTCACATCGCTTTGATCAATAAATCTTTTTGTTAAACTCAAAAATAGAGAACATTTTTTTCAATAAATCTTGTTGTTTTCCAGCTAAATATAGTATGGCAACTATTTCAGCAAGTTCAAATGTCAATGGCAACTAAAAGAAAAAAACACGAAGTGAATATGAAAAAAAAAGATCACTTGCTAATGGCACAGCAATTTCGCACATACACAAAGATACTTTGTGCGAAGCGCAATAGATACAAAGCGAGAGATACAGATACAGTCACAGCTACGACTACAGCTACAGCTACACTTGGCCGCAGTCTCAATTGATTGGCTTTAATTGCTGGCAATTGGCTTTGCTGCAATCAAAATCAACACACAAACAACATCCTGTGTGCGTGTGCGTGTGTGTGTGTGTGTGTGTTGGCAGGACGCGTGCTCTGCGCATCGTTTCCTGCTGGTGTCTGGCGCCATCGTCGCCTAATCACCTAACGACAAGCTCCTTCCACGAACTGCTAAAAACTTACCTGAGTTTTGGGATTTTCGTTGTTCTGTTTTATTTTGTTCTTGTCCGTTTTTTCTAACTCTCTGTCATGTGTTGCTGTCACGTCCGGAGCCCGAGACGTTCTTAGTCTGAGCACTCGTTAAAGATTGTATTCTCTTCTCTTTTTGAAGTGTAACTCTTTTTGGCTAGCCACGCCCCATTTGGTTGGCATTGTAATACGCATTACACAATGTCGCACGCTTTAATTTGTGTTGTCTGTTTTTTGCTTTTTGTTTCTGTGTTTCGTTTCGCTCGTAAAAAATGGTCGAGTGAAATGTTTATGCCGACATTTAGACAACTAGAAATGTGAACTATGTGAGTGTGTGTGTGTGTACAACTGTGTGTGTGTTGGGTAGTGTATATTGTTATTTGGCTGCAAATTTACGATCGTTCTGCTGCTGATGATCACGTTTCAGACGGCGCCTGTTTGGCAACCTAATGAAGCCTTACCAACAGTTTGACAGCCACTTGAAACTGTATAGAAAATTTAATGTGAATATAATTTAATTTTAGTCAGCTATTTAGCTAAAGGCAGGCAGAATAACTAGCTATTGACTTTTAACTTAAACTTTCATAAACTGAATTTTATGATTTGAACTCATTTGTCAGCTCATTAAAGTTTTTTAAGAATTTGGGAATTGTATCAATAGCTTTGTTTGTTCGAAATGTAAACAAACATTTTTAATTCATAGTCAACGTGTAGAGTTTCAAATGAATTCACATACATATATCATGGGCTGATAAAGTTTCCATAGTTGGATGACAGCATAATTTATCATATTGTCAACCAGCGAAACACATTTGCTTTAGCTAGAGAACGCTAATTATGAATATTACGTGAGAACTTCAAAGGGAGAAACAAACAAGCGAGAGATATAAAAAAGTCAAAAATCAACAATTTTAGTTAGAGTAGTAAAAATTTTTTTTTATTTTAGATAGAAGTTTTCATTTTAAAATTTTCTGGTAATTTTCCGCAATTGTTTTCACTTCTAGTTCAAATATTTCATATCTATATATTATCAATACTTTTCTAGTTCATTTCTAGTTCAAATACATATATCATATCTACATATGTACATATATATATTATCAATATTTTTGTAGCTCATAACAATGAATACAAATTACAATGAGAACACCGAGGCGCTAGCGCTATATCAACAAATATAGACAAACATAGATAAGCTTTGAAAATTGGTTTTATCATTTATTTGCATGCGCTGATAAAAGTTGATTATTGATTTTGTATATTTGTCGTTATCTTCTATGCACTTGTCATGCTTGGAGGACACACCTCCCCAATGGAGCTGACGCCCACATGGCAAATGACATGAAATGACACTTCTTTCATGGCATTTGGCTAATTTGCTTTGGCTGTTCGCCTGTCCGTCCGTACGTAGTGAACTAGATGATTATTGAGCGACAATTTTAAAGGCCATTTTGGCCAGAATTGCGCCCGCATGGGCTCGGGCCGCGGCAGACGTCTGAGGTCAAATGGCTTGTAAACCTAAAACAAATGGCACAGTCGTAAAGCCCAAATTTGTTTTGGTTTAATGCGCTTCCGCCACAGAGTCTCACAGTGCCTGCCTGCCACAGAGATTGCGCAATCTCAGGGCCAACTAACAACAGCCAACAGCTAAGAGCTAAGAGCTAAGTTAACAAGCGGTAGCCCATTGGGCCATAAATGGGCAGGCGGCGTATGAGCGAGCTGCCAGGTGAAAGAGTTGCCTTTTCAATTGGCCAATTCTGTCAGCATGTCAATTGGCATATATTATAAGACACATTCATTCAAATGTCAGTTGCACTGCGACAACCCTAAAGACGACAACCCATACAACTCCAGTTTTTCAGCTGGCTTCAACTCTGCCTCAGCCTTTACCTCGGTCTGTTCATCGTTCATTGTGGTGGCAGCTGCTTTTGGCCGTTTTTCCTCTTTCTGTTGCTGTTTCGGCATCAGCAACCGCCAACAAGTCGGCATGATGTCATAAGCTGCACACATACACACTCACACACACACACACAGCACACACAAGCAAAATATTTTAAATGAATGCCTGTCAAGTTCTTGTTCTTATTCTTGTGTCTTGTTTTGATGCTTGTCTTGATATGCTATAGGATAGCACTATTTCTATATGTATGTTTTTGTTGTTTCACGAAAACTAACTAGTTGTCATTGTTTTAACAAGCAGGCAGTTATACTTAGCGGCCGATAACTGACAATTGTACTTTATATATATATATGTATGTATATACATACATATAATCTCAAGACAAAGTACAAATTCTGCCTGCGATTCTATTAAAAGTGTGTTTTCACGCATTTTACGAATTGTTTAAAAACTTTGGATGCTTGAGCAAGACTATTAGTCATAGTTTTTTTTTTTTTTTTAATTTTTTTTTTTTTTCATTTTAAATATTTTTATTGAGTTTTATTATATAGGTTATATAAAATGGTTTAATAATATGGCAACCAATGAATTGTTTGAAATAATTGCTAATTATTCCTTTTTTTATTTATATTTATTTTATTTTTTTGTTAGTATTATATGTTTTTAGTTTAAAAATGCTTTTAATAATTTATAATTATTTTAATAATTATAATAATTTTTTGCATACTTTACTCAAGAAATCTATAATATAACTAACTATTATTTAACTAAAAACAAATTAGTGTAGGCAAAACTTGAAATTTAATATAGAGTGGAGTCGAGCTCTAAATCAAAATAATCTAAATATATAGTACTTTGTCTTTTAGAATGCTCTGTCAGAACCCAGTCGCAAATATGGAAACGAAATATGATCTCTGTTGACCTTTGAAGCAGACTCAAGATTGCATCTCATATGTACAGGTCTATGTCTGGATCTATAAATAAATTTGAAATAAGCTATACAACTTTCTCAAAAATCAAATGCAATTTATATACGTGTTATACAACAAATTTATTATATACATAATTATATCATCTAAATATATAAACATATAAACAGACATGTGTCAGAGCCGAACATAGTCGAAATTGCATATTTATTCGTATATGGCCGTTTGGTTCTTTTCCGGACATGACTAATTTTGGTAGTGCCGTTGGCTTGTTGTCGCTTGTCTTACATAAGTAGACCCTGGGCGGTTTCTTGAACATATGCTTATGGTAATTTTCATATGGCGCCAGCCTCAAATGAATGGGATGCAAATTGTGAATTGCGAATTGTGAATAACGAATTGCATGTTAGCCTTTAGTTGAGCCCGAGACGTAAACCCTTTTGCTATGACATGACACGGGCCGCAAAGTAATCAGAATTGAGTGAATGAATGACTGAATGAATGGGCCAGGGAATGAAAATGGTAAATGGCCAAAAAACGGGCCGCAGCCAAACAGCCATTGGCCAAAAGGTGCGCCACAATGTGCGCTGCGAGCTGCGAGCTGAGGCTCGTTTGTTGGCAAAGGTTGTTGCATGACTCTTTGCGGCGTTGTTGGCCAAAGTTCAGCAAGCAAGCGAAAAAAGAAATATGGAAATAAATAAATGGAAATACAGTGAGCAACAACAAAATGGCAACACCTTTATGGAACGCTGTATGTTGTAGAGGCGTGGCACAGTCAGAGCTCTCTTTCCATGCTTGACTCATGGAAGTCACGTTCGCCGCTCGCATTTGGGCCTCGCGCGCGCTCGGCATTTGGCGCATTTTGCTTGGCACGCCATGTTTATTAATATTTAAATGCAACGAGGCATTCGCCCCAGACTCAGTGCCCCACTACCCGATGCTGCCCCCGCTCTTAGCTACCTAGCCAGCTTATATACCAGAAAAAAAAACAGAGAAACCAAAAAAAAAAACAAAGCGAGTCGAACAATTTCAGGCTTGAGCGCTTGCAACTGAGCTGGCAAAACTGGGAGTTGGCCCTGGCTAAGCAGCTTTTTGTATGTGTGTGTGTGTGAGTGTGTGTGTGTTTCTCCTCGTTTTGCAGTTCGCGTAATCCTTTGGCTCTGCACTTGTCGCAGCCAAGGGGGCTGAAGAGGTGGCCAAGGGGGGTCCAGCGGCAGCACATGTTACATTTCTAATGATGCATGGGCTGGCAACACGCAGCACCGTTGCAGCACTGTGCCCCAGTTCATTTGGGTCAGTTTGCGAGTTGCAACTTACATTTCCGGATGGTCTCTAATCGCTTGTCCAATGCGGAGATTTATATTGAAATGTTATCGAACTATGTTGCACATAAATTGAGCTTTTTCCCTCGGGCTTACGGTTTGAGCTAGGTCGGCTGTTGAGAACGCAGATTAAACTTAATGCATGTATTTCGAGATATGAAATGCAAGAAGTTTTTTATAATAATCTAAAAAATTCTCATATATTTTCTGTAAAGAGGCTATAGGAATATTAATAATGGTTGAATTTAGCTGAACAACTAATCTAATCTAACGTGTTCTCAACTATTTTCGATATATGATATTATCCATAATATTTGCTCTATATATAGGCTGCACATGTTGAGCTAATGCAGTCTAGAGATCTCCAGTTCTAGTTTAGTTTTCTCAAACACATACATATTGTTTGCAAACTCAAAACCTCTCTTTGTATAGTTCATATATTATATAAACTAGCTATATCCATACATCCATCTATCCAGCCATCCAAAGATCCATTCTCTATCCTTTTTCACTTTGGAATGGACTCATTAGTTTTCCATTTCTTGTCAGATTACTTATGTATGTCTTTCATTATTATTCTATTCAATTCCTCTATCACATCTTTAATCTCTCATGGCTCTAATGAGTGCCCGGCCGGAAGTTTGTATCTGCTGCTGGTCCTCGCCTCATCGTTTCACTTCATGTTTCCTTCTTTCATAATTTTGCGCAACTAATAATTCTTGGCTGCTTTATGGCTATATAGTTCATTATCCATTTGGACACAGACCACGCACATCCGCTGGCTATACGATTGCCATCAGCTCCTAGCTGAAGTGCTCTTCGGCCCTACGGTGCGCGTCCCGACCGCCCGTTGCGTTTGCTTATTATTACAGTTCGTTCCTCTTGAGTGCCACCTGTCTTTCGAGGATCTCCAATTCGACTCTTCCCTTCAATAACATTTTCGTTGTTGTTTTCCCATGAAACTACCGGCTGCAGTTGCCTTTTGTCAAGTGCACAAAAACAACAACAACAACAACAATGACAATCTCTCTACCTGTCTCATGTCCTTTGTCGCCTTCTCTTTTACACGCACTTTTTATGCACAGTTGGCTTGCTCTTATGTATCCGCTCGTTGTTTTTAATGTTAGCTTCTTCTTCTCCTAGCACTTCTTCCCTCTGCCGCCTCCTGCGCTAGTTTGCTTCATTTGCATTACAAATCAGTTAAGAGCAAGTGAAAATCTGCGCGTGGCGACCTACTTTCACAGCTACCCCCAACTGCCCCCAGCTACCCCTAGTTGTCTTCATCTACTTATCTGCTGTTACTACTGCAGCATCTTCCTCTTTCGCCTTTTGCTTTCACACACACTAACACACACACACACATGTGTAAACAGCGCTCCTTGACAGCATTAGCCTGACAGTTTTAAGGGATTGTGTAGCCGTACACTGCCTGCGAGCAGTTTTCGCATACAAAATTCATGCACATAAATCGCACTCGCTGCGAGGTTGCCCACCCCCCCGCTCCTGCTCACGGAAGCCCTTGCTACATCCTTTTGCGCTCACATTCTTGTTTCCCACGTTGCAATAAAAAGCATACAAAAAGTGGCTAAAAAAAATATATATATACATTTTTTTCGCCTCTTACAAAACATTGCAAAACCCTTAAATAAATAAGCAGCAAAAAAAATCCACTCAACTTCTTTGTATGAAATCAAAATCATATATATATACGTATTTGTGTTTTTGTTTTTCAACTGGCAGCTGCCCTGAGGTGTAGGCGTGGTTGCCGCCTTTTATACAGCCAAACTAATGCTTGTTTATTTCTCTCTCTCTCTCTCTCATTGCAGGTTCGTATTCACACACACACACAGTTATATATACATATATATTCACTGTAAACAAGAACCGGGCAACTGGTTCCCATCTCACGAGCTGCGACCTCTGGAAAAGCCTGATGAATGCGCCTGCAGGCCAAGATCTGTTTTTCCCGTCGACTCACCCCCGCACGACCATTTGGGCATTTGAAATGTGCCGCGCGCGGCTTCAGTTTACAGTTTTTTCTTTCAGTTTCTCAGTGTTTCATTTCATTTTTAAGTATTTTATTTATTTTCCCTCTTTTTACTGCATGAATGTGCCAAAGCGGATTAGTTTTAGCGGCTGCGGCTGTGGCTGCGGTCGCTCGGCTCGAAAATATATTTTCATAGCTCGCCGCATATTTCTTTTTAATTTAGTTAATGCAATCATACCCACACCGCCCCCAGAATTAAATGCGCAAATTTATGGCATTTAATTAGAAGAAAATAAAAGGATTCTGCAATTAAATTCTGCCGACAGCTGTGCCGCGTTACCCAGCGCACACTGTAAGCGGCTTAGTACGCTGGGCGCCGCCCCGCCCCGCCCCCATTGCCGTCACGTTGCCAATCACAGCTCATCACGGCTCAGAGCTCCGAGCTCCGAGCTCATCGGCTGGGCAGCTCTCTAATCGGTCAGCAGGTGTTGCCCGAGCAATTAGTCGTAAATCTTTTTTCTGTTAGCCCAACAATCCTGGCCCGAACACTTTCGTCACTTTCACTTACCATTCGAGTCTGGTGGCATGTGCCGCCAGAGGCTTTGGCCCAAAGCAGGTGACGTGAGTGGTTCAGCGTGTGAGTGTATAAATGCGTGAATGTGTGTGCCGCCTAAGGGCGGGCACGTCTTCTACTCTATATATGAGATTTGAGTTGAGAGTTGATTGGCTTTGAGCAAAAGTTTATGAAATGAGAGCCGATGAAGTAATTTGGCATATAAAATGTGCGGATTTTGTATATATATTTAGTAAACTATATACACAGAGATAAAGGAAATATTGAGGCAAGAAAAATATATAGGTAATAGAAGTATTTAGATAAAGAAAATGTATAAGCATGTCATATATATACATATATACATATGTTTACTGTGTGGCCAGCTTCTTTATATAACATATCCTAGCCCCCCGACCGAACAGTGTATTATACAGTCGACCACAAGTGTTAGCCACATTTGCTGTACTTTCTGTATTTAATTTCCCCAGTGAGTGCAGGCCATTTCCTTGAGTTGGGCCCTCGACAGAGAGAGAGCGAGAGCCCTTGTCAGCTAAGCAAAAGCATTAAGACGTGTTTAATCATGAGAGCAGAAACATGTCTCCGACATGTCAAATCGAGCAACTGGCGCCCTGAGAAATATCTACCCAAAGCCATCCCACTCACACCGCCCCCTACCGCTGCCCCGGCCCACCCGTTTGCACCTCCATGCGCTGTAAGCCGATATCCAGCGACACAGCAAGAGCAACAAGAGAATCGAGTTGAGAAGGCTGAGAACATGCCATCTAGCCAAATATCCGTTCACTGTGGAGCTCAATGGAGCGAAGCACGAAAAGCGTGTGTGGGAAACGAACTTTGTGACAACTTTTAATTACATATATGAGGAATTTCTGCACACATACATGTATATACGTATACATATACATATATAAATATATATCACAGCTATGACATCATTTGATGAATGGGGCCTACCGAAACAACGGAAATGAGTTTGTGTGAGCCGACAGCACGAAAAGGGGCCAGAATACATATTTGCCTAGACATTAGATCCGAAAAATTTCATAACTCTGACTTTGACTTTGACTTGATGAAAATTGGGATGAAAATTGCTGTTGATATTGCTAGTTGCTGTTAGGCTGAGCTCGCTAATTAAGCAATTTGGCAAAATGTTTGATTAATTAACTGAGCGGAGCATTAATGAGCTAATGGTACACAATTTACATTGATTTCCACACACACACACATGCACGCACATAAATTGCCAATTTGTAAGCTGTTCAAGGTCATTTCACCACACACCAAATTTCACAGCGGGATGTACAGTCATTGAACTGGACAATTTAATAACACAGTAAAGCCTGGTGGGGAGCGAAAATAATGATTGATTAATGGTCAAGCGAAATTTGAAACAGTGAATGAATATTGAAGAGTGAGTTAATGTAAATACACTTTTGCATAAACTTGATCAATCAGGAATGTTTTTATTATATATAAATTCATATTCATAATTCATTCAGAAATAAATATTTGAGATTATGGTTCAAGAATCATTTTCTTTTTTTAAATACAGTGAAGTGAGCAACAGTCGAAATGATTTGCTGTGCTCAAAGTTAAATTTAAATACATTATATGCAAAGTTTTAATGAACTTTCCGAATGACGAGGTTTTTAATAACTTTATGCATGTGTGTAGCATATATATGTATATATATACATATATAAAAGCTTGCCTTATCGTTAAGTCATTTCACTTAAAATTAATGCACATTCTTAAATTGAGTTTTATTAGTAGAATTTATGCAGATCTCATTCTGAAATTTAGCAGGCCAAACTTTCAGTTGATAAAATTTACATTCCCTTGCATCACTTCAAAACTAGTTGGAAAAAATATTTATGTTCCTCTTCGCATATTTCAAACATTAAGTAAAGTTAATTATTTGAAGCACATGTAATTCTGGTTTTTAGAAAGTTTCAAAGAATATTTTTATATAAATAAATGTCATATGGAAAGTTGGAAGAAACTGAAATTGCTGCAGCACAGCGTGCAAATTAGGCAATTTCTACTGTACATTTATCATTATTATTATTGTTGTTATTATCAAAGAGTGAGCTTTTTGTTGTTTTTTTTCTGTCTGCGCGGATGTTGCGAGTTTGGTGAACTCGCAGCAAAAGATTGTTCCATTAGCCAACAGAATGAAGTAAGAAAAGCTAGGGGGAGAGCGAGGAAGCTCCAAAAGAGTGGGGCACATTAGGAGCAGAGCAAGAGGAAGGAAAGAGACGCCAATGGGCGGCCTACTGCACATTAGATGAAGAGAAGCAAGAAGAGCAGAAGAGAGTGTGTCTACTGTAGGCAGAGAGAGGCTGGACAACCCCAAGGGCTGAGGGGCGACGCACTCACACACATTAGATAGCCGCTGGGTAATTAAGCGATGTGGCAACGCTGCCGCTGTCTGCCGCGCTGCTCGACTGTCTGTCGGCCTGTCTGCTCAGACGGCCTGCCAAGAGTTCCCATAATTTATGGCAAATAATTATAATAGTAACACAATGCACACATGAGCTTAGTCTATGAGAGGAAGGGGCAGGGCGAGGGAGAGGGGGCCAAAGGCGCTTTGCCACTTGCTGCAAACAAAAGAGTCTTAAATTTTTTATATATGTATATATATATTTTTTGTCTATTGCATTAGGCGCTGCAGCTGCCGCATGAAATTGCGCGTTGATTATGGGAAACAGCAAGAGGAAAAAAATAAAGTCGAGCCTCAGTTTCAGCCACGTTTTTGTTTTTGTCTCCGGTGTTAACGGTATACGCTAAAGCTAACTGCATTAGCTACTTTTGTTGCTGCTGCTGCTGCTGTTGCAGTCGCTCTGTTAATTATGCAAGCGGCCAACGATCGAGCCAAGAGTTCTGGTTCTGGCCAGTCAGCAATTCCACTTGCCAAGCAGCAAAGTCGTGTCTCAGGAAGTGGGCGCTAGGAAGTGCCACAGCCCCCTGCCCCTGCATGGCACCTGTTTGGCTGCAAGTCGAGTCTCTGAGCTAGAGAGAGAGAGCGAGAGAGAGAGGGAGACTTTGCGTCATTAATAAAAATGTCTGGCCAAGTCTTAGAATTTATGGCATGCTTGCCAGCAGCACTTTAACATGTCCCAGACATTAAAGCGGGTTCTGATTTTTTTTTTTCTTTTGCAAATGGCCACTTGATTGCTGCTGTGTGGCCGGCACACAGCGCCTGTCAAACTGTGTGTGTGCAGTGAAATTGAATTTGCATAACTCCAGGGAAATGATAAGCTATTATTATATGGCAAATTGTTGGCATCGCAATTGAAAAGCAAATTGAAGAATTTTAAAACTATTTGAAGGCATTTTCCATGAATCTATTAATTTCATTGAAATTAGCATAAATCTAAGAACTATAAATGAAAAGGTTATTCTTTGAATTTCACAATTTAATTTCTTATTTGCTGCATGAATATATTATTCAACATTCAATTTAGCATAATCTAATCAAATTGAAAGCCAATCAAAGTTTATTCTAATTTGATCAATAGCAAATCAATTATTAAGCCCACATACTCGTGGCGTGGGAGTCAGGTCGATGAATGTATTTATATTAAAGCTATTCCTCCCAGCGGGCTGTCGCCTAATGCATTTGAAATGTTTTGCCTGCGGGCTCAGATTTATTGCGGCGCAAATGTTGCTGCCAATGCGTCAACTTTGAACTTTTGCCGCTGACACGCAATGGCTGCTCCACATACGCAGCTGTCGAGGCGTACACAAAGACTATAGTGTGTGTGAGCCCGTGTGTGTGTGTGTGTGTGTGCGGCTCATGTTTTATGCAGCGAATCCTTGGGGCCAGCTGCAACAGCGTCGTGCCATAAAACAATAAACGCGGCTTATAAAACGACAGCAAAAAGCAAAGGCAAAGGCAACAACACAAAACACATTGTCATGACAGTTTGGGCCAGGCAATTTACTATATAGTCATCATACTATATAGGGGCATATCAAGGGACAGCCCAGCTGGGAGCGAGCGCTGAGCGTTGAGCAAACAATAATTAATATGATTGTCACTCAGGTGGCGGCTAATCATAGTTTTCGCTGACGACCCACAAAAGTTAACTCAGCCCTCATACACTCACTGGCTCTGAGGGGTTAGCAGCATTTTGGGATGAAATGTGTGAGAGAGGGAGAGACATGGGTAGATAACCTAAATAAGCTGAGGCAATAACTAGAGCTACATATTCTATGCATTGCTCAGCTGGATCTCAGAAAGAATCACATAATAGTTGTCCTATATATGGCTTACTATACTATGCTATGCCAACTGATAAACGTACGTATATAATCATAGAGTTGATTGATTTTATTCCCTTATATGAGAGAACCATGGCAAGGATCGATAATTTATCGAATAATCTTATATAAATATACAAAGCTAAATGAAAAATCATTAAAAGATAATAATAATTTTATATTAAATAGCTATTAATGTTTGTTATATTGTGCAAAGCTCTGCAATTATAAATTTCTCTATATACTTTAAAAAACAACTCATATCAATATTTCACTATCAATATTTCAATATCACTAGAGTATTGCGGCTTCGACTTGTCAATGATTCAGCGCTTTATTCTAGTTTTCTTTTTATTGTGTCAACTCATGGCACACATTTAATACCATTTGGCTGCTCCTAAAGCTGTCAATAAAATTTGTGTCACACGCTTGCCACGCCCCTCGCACACCGCGTCTGCTGCTCTGCTCTGACCAAAGCCCCTCAGTTAAGAGCTATTGTTCGCTTATTAGTTTGGCCCAGAATTGACGTCAATTTCAGTTTCGATTTCAGTTTTGGTTTCGGTCTCGGTTTCAGTTCGCTTTGGCTGCCACAGGAAGCGAGCCGCTCAATCACTTGCCCCATCCACCACCGTCCCTACGGCGGAAGGATGCATTTTGTGGTTTGAGCCACGCTGGTGGTTGCCGAGGGTCTCTCACTCGAGTCTCTCCTCTTCCTCGACTTCAGCTTCGGCTTCTTTTGTTGACTTCTCACGCGCCCACTGGCTGCTTCCGGCCAGTTGTCAGACGTGGGATTTTGTTGGACTTCCTTTGCTTATTTTCCCTCTCGCTCTCGCTCTTTCTTTCTTTCGCCTTCCTTTTTTTTTATTAATTGCATTTTGCTCGCCTTTTTGGCCAACAGGCCAAACTGACAGCTCATAACAGCTGCCAATTTGTAATTTTATATGTTGCGGCTGTCGTTAGTTTGCTTGTTTTTTAAGGCCAGCTGGCACGTGCCACCGCATCCTGCAGCAGCAGGTGCGGCCAACAGGATACTGCAATTCGCAGTTTGCTGCAAAACAACAAAATGTAAGGCAGGAGCAAAATATTTATTGACGTTTCCATTAGATACTTTGTAGTAGAAACAATAAATAAGTAACGAAAGCTTAAGTGAGGTTTGACAGCTCAAGTGTTGGATAGTGACTGTCAGTGTTGGTTAAGTTAACTAATACTGGAGTACTTTAATGTGTCTTTGCACATTTGCCTACAAGCTGCCCTGTGCTGTGCACCGTTAGACGTTCAGGTCATGTCTTTTGCTCCAGTCACAAAACACGCGCTACACCTGTCATAAAAAACGAAAACAAAAAACTTATTTAGATTAAAGATCGTTTGGCGCATGCCACAAGAAATGATTTAATGCGCATCTAGTGCAAAAAAAAAAAAAAAAAAAAACGGTGTTCACCTTTTGGCTGTAAACTGTCACAGCAGCGGTAAAGAAAAAAAGGGCCAAGTCGTTGACTTGGTCAGCGGCTTAATGACTGCAGCACGGTTCAACGAACTGGCCAGTGGCCAGTGGCTGTCCAACTGTGCCGCGTACTGACCCCAATGCGTAATACGCTTTCAATAACCGAACAATAAGCAAAACTAAAATTGCCTGCCAAATCGACTGAAAGCTTTTTCTCTAATTAGTCTTCAGCTTCACAAGTTTGTTTTTCCCTCTCTCTCTCTCTCTCGCATTTTTATTAATATTGTGTCGGGCTCATTATTAACCCATTAATGGGCCTAATCTGTTCGGCGCGTTTGGCCATTTTACGAAAATTAAACAAATTAACTTAAGCGACTACAACAAGAGCAAGAACAACACTTGCTCTTGGCCATAATTGGTAGACTCACTCACACTCTCCATCTACAGTCTGTCTCTCTCTCTCTCTTTCTTTCTGTCACTCTCTTGGGGAGTCGCCGTCATCGCTGGCCAATGGAATGCTCATTGGTTAGGTCATCGCTGTGGCGCGAACTTCACGAAAAAGCAATACAATTAGCACGGCTAGGGGTTGAGTTGTGGCCCAATCCGAGAGAGGGGGCTGACTCAGGGGGGGCGTTCAAGCGAGTTTTGTAAGTAATTTGTGCGCAATTAAACTAAAAATAATTTGATTACAACGCCCAGCAATGAGCTAAGCACTTTAGTTTGATGAGTTTCTGTGCACAATATACAACACTATTTTATTTATTTTTTTGGGAAGTACAATACATCGAATAATACTTTGCTAAACTTGCTTGTGAAACACATTACAACACTAGTAGAATTATTAATTATAGTTTTTGTAGTTGACTTCACCCATTTGTAGGGTTTTACAACACTGTTTTTGAACAGTTGGCACGTGCCATATTTTGTATATTAGCAAAGCTCAGCTTCCTATGATTTTCTTTCTCCATAGGCAATAGTTTTCTGCAATGTTTTTCAGTACAGTTTTTAGCACACTTTCCAGCACTAAAAATAGGTGCAACATTTCTATTTTCTACATAACCCATATTAAACATGACATTTTGCAACACTGCATTTAATATTAACTTGTTTAATGGGCACACCTTTTTTTTTTTTGCAACAATATGATCGCACTTAACGTCTGATCTGCATAAGTAGCTTAAAAATAAGCTCAGGGTCTTAGCTCGCGCAATTCTTGTTGTCTTTTGACGCTGGCTTAACCCAGTTTGGGATGCACTGAGCTGTTTAGCATGATGCCAGGTTACCTCTAGTATTGTCTTTGCTCATTTGTATTTTATTGTTTCTTTTCTTTATATATTTTGTTGGCTCAAACTCGTTTCGCCAGCTCATTTGATACGCTCTCGTTTCGCGATGAATATGTCAAAGCTATCATCATTTTGCACATCAGTAAACAAGTTGGGCCACTCCGCCAATGATCCGCTCACCTGTCAGCCTTCGGCAGACAGCGCGGGATGGGTGGGAGTTGGAGAGGGAGGGGAAGGTGGAAGGTGGAACAATTTCGTAGCTGTATTTGGGCTAGGCCTTAGGCATTTGCACTTGAATTGATTGTCATGCTCAAACACTTCGATTTGTTACTTGGGCATATCTATGTCAGAGCTAATTTCTATAGCCTTGTTAGAGCAAATGCCAGCGCACGCACACTGAGGCAGCACACGGATATAGCATTTACATAGACAGGCGCTTTTCACACACAACTTTTCTCATGGCAGCGAAAGTTGGCAGCAAACCGCCGAGCGAGCCAACAAATAACAATAAACAATGCTTTTCCGGCGTGCCGCAGAGAGAGTGCAACATGCCAGGCAACTTTTTTTTCGGTTTCTGCTTCTTCTTTTTTGATTTTGGCCAGCAAAAGAAAAAACAACGAAATTCGACAAGTGCTGAAAATGCTGATGATTCAATAAATACCCTATAAGCAATTGAGAGGTGGAAATAATTGCAAATTATTTTAATACTAAATTAAAATACTAAATAATTAATTTCCATATATTATTAGTGATTTATCTAATTACTTTTCTATTTTAATAAAGTTTAAAAATGTGAAAAATGTTAAGATCTTTGCTTAACTGGAATTCTGTAGTATATGAAATATATACCATATACTATATTAATATAACAGTTAACTTGAATATCTTTCATATTTAATGATATGGCATGGCAATTTAATTATATTGCCAAAACTTTCATGACTACTCAGATTGCTCAGCGAGCTGGTTTCCATAAGCGCATTTCCATGACAGCTTTTGGCAATTAACTGCTTCATTTTCACAGCTCTCTGGCCACCCGTTCGACCCAATTTGGTTAATCAAAGGGCATTAAAACCGAGTTTCCAGCAGAGTTTCGACCAACTTATTGCCGCCTAGAACTATTACAAGGCCATGGGGCTTATAGCCGTGGCTGAAGCTGTTGTTGTTTTGCTGTCTGGCATAAATTAAATGTAAGGTCATCGAAGCGTCGATAGGTGAACAAAAACAGAAAATAAAAATGAAAACACTAGAAAATAGAATGAAAATAAATAATTAAAACACATCTAACAACAGTTAGTAACGGCACAAAAGCAGTTAAGTTCGAGAATACAATGCAGTGCAGCCATAATTTGAGGAGCAGATACATAATTTATCAATCAAGTTGAAAGAAAAAGCAGAACAGAGCCCCTTGATTCGCTGAAGCTAATCAGCCATCAGTCAATGAAATCATTAAAATAGCGATGCAAAAGAAATGAAGAGAAGAAGAGAAAAAGAGCAAAGCGAGGAGCTAAAAAGAGTTCTCAGGCAGGTGGATAAACCACGATTGATAATATGCTAATCAAATGTGCCTTGAAATCTGCCACGCCTCTGCAGAAATAATTTATTCATTTGCTTATTTTTTTTTTGCCATTTTTGTTTGTTGCTTTTGCGAATCATTGTAGAGCCGCGATTCGCCATTTGCTGTTTGGCATTTGCCATTTTGCCTCTCGTAATCGTTCGCATGTAAACAATGTTTTCCGCTTGTCATTTTTCCTCTGGCTAGCTGAAAACTGAAAGTTGACTCGCTAACTGGTTTCTCCCACCAGAGCAAACCAAATTCTGGCTTGTGGCTTACTGTAAGCCGAGCTGTTAGCAGTTCGCTCTTAAGTGCAGTCGAAGCTTAGGCTTTGTGTAAACAGATCAGCCAGCGGGGGCCATATAGCCAGCCATAGGAACCTTAGACGCCATAGATGCAATCCCCCCCTCTCTTCTCTCTCTCTCTTTCTGTCTGTTCCATTGAAAGTTTTAGCCAAGTCATCAGAAATGCAAGTTACAACTAAGCCAAGGCTGCTGCAAAGTCACAAGCGAGCGGCCTTTCTGAAGCCAGTTCTAATGGCATGTGCTATTCCATGCATGCGAAAAGGTAAGCGCTTATGCACCTGCCCAGCCAAATTAGTTAGGTTTGTACCTATATATACATATACATACATACATATATGTATATGCTATAATAGATATTATTCTTTTGGTATGCAATCATGCACTATATAATATTATTAATTTCTGTTACACCTTTGTTCTACTAGTGCTATAATCAGCTGTTCAATCCAAGTATTTCTCTTTTAATTGGTGATTAATCTTAACTAAGCGATTCCTTTGTTATATTACAAAACTTTTTTAGATGACTTTCCTTTATATATATAACAATACCTGTTATGATATAATATCTTCTTTCAGAACACTTTGATTGTTGTATTGGATTCTTTTTATATATTCTTTCATCATATTTTTTTTAAATTAATCAAATACATTTAGATTTCATTGTTCAGAGTATATATGAAAAAAAAAGAGCTATTATTTGTTTACAATAATATTATATAAATATTTAGATTATATTTGAGTAAACACGCGATATGTGAATGCGGGCTTTACTCATAAAATTCTCAAATGGCTACAGCTGAGCAAGAGTAGCTTAAAATAGTCGAGAGCAACGTTAGCTGAGTGTAAAACTGGAAAATTCTTAAAAGAGCTATACAGATTTGTACAGATTTGGTATGTGTTAAACATTATTAATTCGTTGTTCATATTCAACATCATCAATGACATAAAGTCGATAAAATGAACACAAATTTCTATTTATATAAATGCATATAAATATATAATTATTAAAAAAACGAAGAGTTTTATTGTTGATTCCTAAGGTCTATTATATATAATCAGCATATATAATATATAATATATTATCATAATTATATATAATACATTGAAATTATATATTATGTATGTGATTATATGATGTTGATGATGATGTATATATAATTTTATCTGATGACCTAAAGCTTGTAAGGTTTATATTACAAATGTTGCAGAATAAGTAAATTTTTAGTTAAAATGTTAATAGAATACATATACAATCTGAGCTAGTATCGAATAAATGTTTCTTTTATATTTCAGTTTTTTTTTTTTTGCCATATGGCATTCCTCTAGTATTATTTAATTGAAGTCTTCAGCTCTTTTCCAAGAATTAAGTCGGTGTTTAGTCATTCTTTGTTTTGCAATTCACATTCTCAAATTCCATTTAATTGTTATTGGCATGCTCAAGTCTTGCTCTGTGAACAATTGCAATATATTGCTACATATTTCCGAGTAGTGTTAAGCAAATTGCCTCAGAGTATTTGACATTTACTCGGATAGAGTTTGAATGAATATTGCTCATAGATAGCGTAATCAACTGAAATGCATGAAATATTTATAGGCAAATATTTAAAACTCATTCATATTTCATAAACGCAGTTCATTTTTACGGCTCATTTATCAAATCATTTCAATAAAATTCCATTTCTGTTTAGCTATTTTTCGAAAATCCATTTCGCACTCACTTGACTCGGACTTTTGGTAATCTGCTGAGACTTGGCATTGCTTGAGAATTAATTACTTCTGCTTCTTCTTCTCGGTGCTCGCGATATGAATCTTCTTTTAACACTTGTCAATTTGATTTACGGCCATAATATCCACCAGCATAGTGAACAACATGATCGTTTACTTGACCTCAATTTGGATATGTAAATACATTACTCTGCAGATCTACAACAATTTAAATAACAACAACAAAAGCCTTGACTGTAGTTCAATTATTAATCAAATCTGTGCTTTGTTTCTTTTTGTTTCGTTTCTCATTTTGCTGTTGCTAATTGAATTTTGGTTATTGCTGTGTTTTTTTTTTTTTTTTGTTATCTTTGCCGAATTTTCGTTTTCGATTCTTTTCAAACGGCAAACGAAAATCCAAGCCACAGAGCCAAGGTTTAAATCGCCATCGCATGTGTTTAAAAAATAAAATAAAAAAGATAATAAGATAGAGACAAGAAACCAGCTATGGATACAAAGCAACAAATGCTTAAGCTACAGCCGCCACAGGTTCCGGTTTTTTTTTCGTGTTGTTTTTTGTTACTCATTTTTTTAGTTTTTGTTTTCTGTAAGGCTGGGAAAGAAAGTCAATTCGTAGATTTTCTAAATGAAATGCTCGCAATGTTGTGTTAAAAAATTCATTAGCCCCAACAGCTAAGGCAACAAACAGAAAAAAAATAAAAATGAAGCAAAATAAAACAAAGCTCGAGGGAAGCCCTAAAGCAAAGCCTATGTAGTTAACACGCCCTCACCTGCCACGCCCCTAGCTCATCAGTCAGATGGCGGCTGTGAACAGTTGTTGTTGTTGCTGTTGTTTTTATTTGTTAACTTTTTTTTCGCTGCGTTTTTTTTTGGCTGCTTCTCTTGAATTTCTTCATAAAAATTTCGTAAAAAGAAAGTTGCGACAGTGACTGCCAAACTGTAACGCACCCAAAGCCACCAAAAAGCGTGAATCATGCTGAATTGTGTGCCGTGTGTTGAAAGTGTTAACTGCATTGCATAGTAAACACATCTATACGTATGTATGTATGTATATGTGTATATATATGTACATACAAGTGTGCTCATAAGATATGGATATAGATATAGCTTTATCTATTTGCAGTTTGTGGCTTTGTTTTATTTTATTTTGCTGAACTAAACTAAATTTTCGGACGCTTTGCCCATTGCTTAATTTTGATTTTAGTTGTTATTTGTTTTTCTTCATGTCTCTGTTTTTTGTTTGCATTTCACTTTGTTTGTGCGGTCTGTGGGGCAGTTATCACAGTAGCTGTCAAAAAGTCTCGTCTAGGCTTTTTGTTTGCCTTTTATTAATTGCTGTGGCACATGCAACAACAAACAGCATGCAGCATGCAGCATGCAACATGCCAATCTTCATCAATGCATCTGCCTCATCTCCCTCTCTGCAGTGCATTGACTGATTGCAGCCACTGTTACTTTGCATTGCGTGTCTTCAATTTTGTTCAGCCAATTTTATTGTTGTTGTTTAATAATTTTATGCGCTGTTAATTTATTGATATATTTACAACCGTTTATTCAATTTTCAATTAATTTTGTTGCACACCAAAATTTAGCAACAATTTTTCACAGTTGGCCAAATATTTGTTCATAAATATTCCACACCTTTAACAATTTGTTAAAATTGTTTCCAGTCTTTCGCTCTTGATCTTGTTCAGGATATATAGCGTATGCTCCAACTCCTTCAGCCCTTTGTTTATAGATTTCCACACATTTTCAATGAGTCAGCAGCAATCCCAATCAAATCTGTGCTATAAAATAGTTTTTCACAGACAACCCAAAAGGCATTAAGTAGTCATAAATAAGTCAACAAATGTCTGGCTGCTGCAGGGATCGAGTGCTATATATACATGTGCATACATATACACATATATGTATATATGTACCGTACATATATGTATATTCTGTATGAGTAAAAGTAAATCTGTATGCTGCATGTCTGGCTTCAGCAGTCGTTCGTCGATCCATTGCAATCATAATGCAGCCAATAAGTCCCAATGGCGCCCAGGCACAAATCGAGGAGTGATGAGGGCGGCGGTGCGGTGCTGTTGCTCTGCACTTGTAAGCAATCGTTTGCTAAAAATACAGCGCAAAATAAATAAGTGCATTTGCAATTTGCGGCAATTGTCGCTGTGGCGGCTTACAGTTTGACAGGCACACAGCAGGCGACAGTTGCAAAGGCAAAAGATAAACGATGTGCAGGTTTTTGTCAGCTGCGAGGAGCCGGACGTGCGTTGACCCACATTGTGCACAGCCGAAAAAATACAAACTCAAAACTAAAGCAACCAACGCGAATATGCAAAAAGTCAGATACATACGAGTTATGCACACAGATACAGATACAGATACAGACAGAGTCAGACACAGATAGAGATACATATATCCATAGTTGAGCGAGAGAGTCGAGCGCATAAAAGTGAATGTTTGCCTGATGATTTTATGGGTTTTTTTGTTTTGTTTTGTATCTTGTTGGATGACGCCAACGCTGGCAGGCGGGTGGTCAAAAGCAGAGTCAGAAAAAGTCAGAAAGCTCCCAAATCTCTCGCCTGTTCATCATAAATCAATCAAAATGTTGGCAGACAAATAGTCGCTATAATAGTCGCTGAATATTCGAATTTGCGGTGCTTTGAAAAAATAAATATATATGTATATAG
This sequence comes from Drosophila mulleri, assembly GCA_035047565.1. Lineage (NCBI taxonomy): Eukaryota > Metazoa > Arthropoda > Insecta > Diptera > Drosophilidae > Drosophila > Drosophila mulleri. The sequence continues at coordinate 7,180,858 of JAWNPK010000012.1, forward strand.
ACTACTGAAGGGTTTGAGCAAGGAAGCTGAAACACACTGAAGTTATTTGCAATGGATCTTGCTACATGCTACGGGTAGAGCTGTGTAATTTTGTGGAATGTTACAGAAATTAAAGAGCTATAATATAATTTTACGCTCTGCAGACAGAAACTTCATTAAGGAAATTCATTTAGCGGATATTTTGAAGCTTAGGCAATAGGAAGAAATGTGTGAATCGATGGCTCTGGATTTGCTATTTCAACAGATGCATATATCGTTAATTATGAAATCAGACTGCGAAAATATACATAGATGAGAGCATTAATAGCTCCAGCTTAAATGGATGTGTCTTTGTAATACTAAATTTATCATTGCAGTTATCGATCACTTTTGGGTTAGACTGCCTGCATCTGAGATAATCGATAACTTCTATGTCGCAGCCGATCTCGATATCTTCTCTTCTCTTTCATTTACTTAAATGCTAGTTTATCGATAATTCATTAAGTAAGACTGCCAGGATATACATGTATGGAATAAAATGACTTAGGGATTATACATGAATAAATATCTTTGAAAAATTTTAATAAACCATAATGAATATAATTATCTGATATTTGATTTATAATTTCTAACAATAGGAGGCCTTGGTTCTGCCTGAAATGATCGTTAGCTTAAGTTTTGTGTATATGAAATCTTGAAAAACAAATTCTTTTCATTCTTAACTTGGCTCAAATACTTTAAACTTTTTAACTATTTTTTCAGCTATTACGCTGCAGTTGGTCTCCATAAAATTACTTAGTTTACATGCTAAAAGTGGCATAATTTGAGCACCCTTAGCCTAACAGTTACCGTGCACTCAGCACGAGTGTGCACTCACTATTTGCAGGCAGTGTTAAAAGCAGCTCAGGGCCAAAAAGCATCAACGGCTAAAGATTTACCTGCCCCAGCTGACCCGAAAGTACCAAAAGCCAGCCCCAAAGACCAAGTCCTAGCCACCTACCACCACCCACTCGGTGCTCCACTTATAGGGCTGTGCAGTGCAGGGTTGCCAACGTCATGAATGATGCAAATGTGCGCATTCGCATTTGTTTTGCCTACGTAAATAGCGACGCGTTCCGATTTCGTGTGCCTGATTCTTGTTAAATCAATATAAAGGCGACTGCGTCGTTGTGGGCGTGGCCAGCACTAATTGCCTGCCAGCTGTATAATTAACAGTTGTACAAAGAAGTGTAAAGCAATGCGAGCTGGGTCAGAGTTGCCAAAGTTATGACAGCTGGCCGACAGACGGGGCAGCAACAAAAATTTGCTTATAAAGAAAACGCTTTGCTACAAATTCTCAGTAAATGTCAGGTAATGTCAGGCGCCCCCACTGCCCCGCCCTCGACCCAAGCGCCTGCTCCTGCTGCTGGAACAGATTACAAGTTTAGAGCGAGGCGATTTATTTTTTGCTGTTTTGCTGTTGCCTTTGCTTTTGTTTTTCTTTAGCTACAAGTTGGCTTCTAGGAAGACGTTAGCAACAGCCAGCAGTGCTTTAGTTGTTCCTGTTGTTATTGTTGTTGTTCATGTTTCACGCTTCGTTGCCAAATTCTCAGCAGAACGTGGGACAAGCTACAGCAGCAACAGCGTCGCCTCTTAATTCCCAGTTGAAAGCCAAAAGTCTTCGCTTCGGTTGCCGCCCTTTTGACTGCCACCAACTCCTTCTCCCTCTCTCTCTATCTCTCTCTCTCTCCTTAACTTGGATCGACTTCATCACACGCGCAATTATTTTATGAGAAAAACAAACGAAGCGCAGCGGGCTAGCCGCACAACAAACAATATGAAAGGGGCCAAAGCCCATCTCTCTAGCCAAAAGGTTGGGCAAGCGCCTGAGCTCAACTTTTTTGTCAGCTGTTTGTAATTTAAATGCGCAACTTACATAAAACTCAAAAATAATGCAGAAGAGGCACAGGCAGCAGCCGCGCCACCTCAGACGGCTCTTGAGTCACAGCCTGGCCCGCTGCAGCGCTGCTGCGCGCCCTCAGTTTGTGCAGCCAAGTGGAAACGGCGCAGCTTCAATGCACATGCGCAGGCAGCTCCGATAGGATAGGGCTCGGATAGGGGCCACACAAAGGGGCCGCAAGGGCCATTCAAATGAGTTCGCTGATTGACGCGCAGTGGCCAAAGCTCGAGACAAAGACGTGAGACAAAAGAAATGCGACCGAGCACAGTGGTGCAAAGCATTGTTGAATGCGTTATATAACAAATTAATTGGAGCTCCGTTTTATTTTATGCTAATTAATTATAATGTATAGCAATAGCAAAGGCTTTTAGTTTAGACATTTTCAATTTGGTTTAATTGAATTAAATGCTTAAGAAATTATAAGCTATAAAAATAATTATTTTAAATGCAACTTAAAATTGATTAAATTTAAAAAGATAAAATTCATTGATTTAAAAAACAAGTGAATATTCTAAATGCGTTTATATAAATGTACCATACTTGCAATTTTTTTAATTATAATTTTTAAAAACAAATTTTCTCTGATTTTATTTAAATTCAGTTTAAGAATTTACTTTAAAATATGTTTTTCATAATAAACTTTTCAAGCCCACTGTGCTAGCGATCGCTTACAGTTTGACAGGCAGTCGCTTCCCAGCTCACAGAACCATGACAAAAAATTAAAGAAGTAGAAAAAGCGCAGTAAAATATGACGTGCACCGTGAGGTGAACCTGGTCGCTGACGGTTCTTCCTCCAGTCTAGCTGTGGGCGTGAGAGTACTTTTGCCAGTTTGTTGTTGCCTTAATCAAATGGTTGCAACTAATTTGATGCAGCGCACACACGCAAACGACGAGGCAGAGAAAAGAGAGATAGAGAGAGAGAGAATGGGGGAGTCACAACAACTCCTTCATTATGCAAATTTTGTGATGGGTTCATTGCGCACAAATTGGGTCAAAGTTGCCACATGCAACAACGCGCTGTTGCAGCCAATTAAAAGCAGCCACAGAAATTTAAATAACTATTTTTCTTAATTTTAAACAGCAGCAGCAGCAGCTATTTTATTTTTAGATCCGCTGCTAACAAATTGTTTATTAAGTAATTAAAAACGTTTTGAAAATCAATCAAGCGCCTTGCATAAGTTTTCCATTCGGTTTGCTTACGGATTTCCCAAATATGGCTAGCGCCTTTCGCTTTTTTTGGCTAATGAAATTGTCGCACACAACACAACAATAAAGCAACAACAAGCGACAACAAAGCAACAAATGCGACAAGTTGCCTTAAGTGGTTCGTTGTTTTGGTATTTGGTGTTGGCTAAAACGTTAAGCTAAGTTAATAAAAAAAAAAAACCGTAATTTATGCTACTCAAATCGCCCCCGAAACTATGGCTACCTAAGCAGCTCAAACTGTGAGCGTTATTGCAATTTGATGTGTCACATTAACGAGCTGCGAGCTGCTCAAACTGTAAGCAGCAGCAGCAGCTCAAACTGTGCCCGGCAAAACTCATGAAGTTCATATATGTACACATAGATACATATATACAACTCTATATAAGCATATTTCTAGGAATTCGACTGCTGATTACTTGGGTCAGCTTTTATGTCAAATCTCTTAATGAGCAAAGCGCATGACGAAGAACGCGATAAGAACTCGAGCAGCATAAAACCCTTCAGAAGCACATACGTGCTCCAACTGCACACAGAGACACAGCTATACATATATACATACATATACATGTATAGATGTGTGTTAATTGAATGTGTGAAAGCGTTTAAAAGCAACTATTTTGGCATTTAGCTCACGTGCAGCGAGCGTTACGAACAACAACAACATAAAAAAACAAAAAACACAAGCAAAAAAAAAATCATTTGGTATAAACTGTAAAAGCTACTTTTAATATCTCTCTCGAAAAAAACTGTTGCCAACAGCCGTGAATAAAAGGTTAAATTGGGTTAAAGAGCGAAGTGCCTAAAATAGGGCTAAATAGGAAAGAGCTAAGACTAAGATATATATACATACATATACATGAGATACATCCTAAGTTTTGAGTATTCCAAAGATACAAATGGATTTAGAATGTATAGGCAAGTATGTGTGTTTGATTGAATGATTGACTGTGAGAGTGACACTGAACGATTGATTGACAGATGAACTGGCTGGCTAGTAATTCACTGACTAATTGATTGAATGTCTGATGTACATTTAAAACTGATCTTGTCTGATGATAAATAGATTGACTGAATGATAGGCTAACTAAGACTTGATTGACGAACTCTATGATTGAGCCGCTGCCTGAACAAAGGACTTTATGATTTATCGCCAGAATGAATGACTGACATACTGAATAAGTGATTGATTGACTGACTATGCTTGGCCAATACACTCGCTGTCTTGCTGACTAATTGAATTATCGATTCATAATCAACTTACAGTTCAAGTCCTCATAGATAAGAAAGCCATAAAGCTTATGCCATAAAAAAATCTATAAAAAATATATAATTAATATTTAAGTATCTAATAAAAAGTTGTATATGGAAAGATACTGCATGTATATTTCAAGAAATTGAACTTTAACTTTTGATATTTTGATTTCTATGCAGAGCCAATACAAGAACTGAAATCTTAATCAAATTTCATGCTCAGCTGTAGATCATACTCCATGTGAAATCATAATGAAATTTCATGCTCAGCTGGATCATACTGCATATATAAGCTCAACTAATCACGACTCTTGAGTTCGAACAGCTTAGTTTGGGCAGCACTGACAGTTGGACAGGCACCGCCATTGATTTATTTGCCAGCGTGCTTGATTTATGCAATTTCGATTTGATATATTTATGTGGAATACATTTTCAAATGAAATAGGCATATATATGTATATATATACATATATACTTCTATGGGAGTTATGCATATATGGTCTATAATATTTATCATTTCATGGCTCAGCGCAGAGGCAAGAATCACTCGATTGCAACGTGTTTATGTCACAGGCTCCCAGCACATAAATCAAGTCCAATACAAGTGTGGGTGGAATTCTGTTTTGTCTTGTCGTTTTTCTTTTCTTTTTCTTTTGGCTTAGCTTTTGTCGCCAACTCTCAGCCCAGAAGTTGAGTCTAGGGCGTCGACTGGCACTTTGCACGTGCGTGGCGCATATATGTATGTATGTATATATATGCAGATCTATACAAATGTATGTATATCGCCTGCATATATCAATCACTTGAGCTGGCTTGCAACTCTTTTACGCTTCGCCAGAGTCATGTGCCACACTTTCCAGCAACAACAACAATAACAACAATAGCTAGAAATGTGCGCTGCATAAGTGATGAAAGCCCAAAATGAGTTTGACAAGCGCTGGCTGTCAAACTGTGCGCACAGATGGCTTCCTGTGCGCTTTGTTTTGCACACACACACACACACATTATATATATATATACTCCAGGGCTGCCTTACCCTTTAGCATCTGGCATCTGCCTCTGTCTCTATTAGACTTTGTTTTCATTTTATGCCAGGCAAAAGATTTCAACGCCCCCACAGCAGCAGCAGCGTCGGCAGTGGCAGCAGAGGCAAGGGCGGCAGCAGCAAATGCAAAATGCACATTTTTAATGATGGGGGCCCTGCACTTGAGCCAACGGCAACAATAACAACGACAACAGCAGCACAAACAACGTTGTTGACGTTGGCGTCTCACACAGGATGTGCCCCAGCGTTGGGGCGATTGGGGAGCGGGGTGCCTGGTGTTTGGGGCTGGGCCATCAGCCGTCAGGGTCTGCCTGCCCTTCGACTTATGCAAAACGTCTCCACACTTTGTTTTTATGGCCTGCTCAATGCAGTCGCCGGCAGCTCAACTCAAGGGATTCTGTCTTGTCTGATGGGCACCGTCTCCTCTCCTCGGCAATCTCCCTAGCCGCCTCTACCCCACTAACCTCGAAAGCTGGCGTTTTGTGTAACACTTTTCTCTCACCATCTCTCTCTCCCTCTCTCGCTCTTCATTCGTAATCCGCTTAAGTTCTCAAGAATCGGCACAACATCATAATGAGCACAGCGCGATCATCATAATTGTCGAACGTTGTGCTTTAGTATTAGTTCGTGCTTTCGTTATGCTTTCGCTCCGCTTCTTCTTCCTCTTGATCCCCATTCATTAGATTTTCGTTTTTCCGGTTGTGTTCTTAATACTTGAGTGGCAGCTTCTTCCCTCATATCTCTTCGCATCCCGCGCCCATCCACTCTAGCTAGAGATGCGAGTTTAATTAGACCAAAGGGGCAGACACTACACATCTTCCACATCTTCAAATCTCATCAAATTAGACGCCGCAACGTAACTTGCCACATTCTTTCCCCTCTATGAACCAATTAAGCAAACGATTCCCTTTGCCACTAGCCACTCCTGTAGTTTGCTCCGATGACTCATTCCGCCCCAAATCGCTAGCCAATAAGTCCAAGTCCAGACAGACGTCTGTCTGATTGTCGCTACTGTTTAGCCAATCTATAAAGCAAATGAAGCCAGCTAAGCGTGTGACAAAGGAAGCTCAATCGATAGCCCTGCCTTCAGCCGGTCCAACTAACCCCTGGCCTCCGGTCCCAACCTCCTCTCAAGTTACCACAATATAAATTTATATATACATATTTGCTTAATATATAAATTTTTCCTCGGCTATTGCCGCATTTAATGTTAAAAGTCGTGCAGCATTTGCATAATCCATTCACACGCTGCTCTATTAAATGTGGTTGAATGCATTCATTTCAATCATTTAGCATTCAACACTCAACCGTATTCGAGATGACAATGCACTCATTAGTGGTCGGCAAATGCAGCAGCTGTAACTGCATTTAAATTGCACTTACCAAATAAACATTGCATCAAATGTCGTGTGGAAATGTGCACCAAATCGTCGACGCTGACCTCGAACGAAACGAACGCATTCAGGGCCTGGCAATAAAACTACAATCTACCCAATCTCTGAATGCGCCCTATGCTCAGCATCTGACGACTGAAGGCACTGAGCTAATAAATTCGTGTTGACTGACAGTAAATGTTGTTTTCCTCTTGATATCAATAAATATGACATTTTGTGGTTTATTGCTTTATTAAGAGTTGCTATAACTTATTCACTTTTACCGAGTGGAAATGACTTAGTTTATGGGAGTAAATAGAGTTTATTAAGATATTTTTGAAGATTTCGAATGTGATATTATATATATGGCTAGAAAGTTTCACCTAGTTTCCCAAAGTCCCACAATGCTAACTCATGTTAATGTTAGACATCTAAGCTAGGAGACAAAGCCTATATTGCTATATACAATCTGGAATTTTTCCGCTTAGCTTAACGTATTTTATTGCCTATCTTATGTAAAAAAAAATCGCTTAACGAATGCCTTCGTTCGTATCTTCAATACTTTTCCTAAGTGAAGGTAATCAACAATTTAATAGTCAAATAAGCTTTTAATCATGTCAATCATTAGTTGATATCATTTGTATATAGGTCCACTTGGATAGAGAAGAACCCCCAAGGATTTCTCCCTACCCTAAATATCAATTTCCTTTCCACGGACTCCGCCAATCTCTTTACTTTACATAAGTATCTCCGATGGGAAAGTGAAAGATAATATACTTATAACAACTAAATTCTTAAACAACAATTATCATTAAAAAGTCATATCTGACTAGCCTTGTCTAGTCCCTCTCGTATAACTAGAAGACAATAACCTTCAGGCGTGCCCTCTCAAGTCGCAGTCCAACTCGAGCCATTCTCAATTCATTTATCCCTAATGACTCGGTCAATCGCGCAATCTGTGAGCACGCTATTGCACAGCAGTTGCATTTGGCAGCCAGCAGACTCTTAAATCAAGGCACGAACTATCGATGAACCCGAAAAGACCTAACACACATGCACAAACGAGCTCGAACTCTATGCGGTCCGCCCTACCCCTAGATGCAAACCCGTTACGTGCCACATTTGGCTGCAAGCCAGCCATAGAAAGAAATTTCAGCTGGCCAAACAGACAGAAATAAAAGAAGTTTTTAATATGTGAGCGCAAGCTCAGCGGGTAGGGGCCGATGGGGGGGTAGAGCGTCCTAGAGTCTTTTAGGGTTTGGCTTTGGCTAGACAAAAGCGCGCAGAGCTCTGGCGCCGTTTGCGTCAGGATGTTCATGTCAAATCAAAACGTTGGCTTAATAGTATCCAAAATTTAACGGGTTTCATTCGCTGAACCGCAAACAAAGGCCGCCCACACAGGAGTCGCCCGTCAACGCGTCTCGCGTATTTGTTTAGAGCCAACAAATTGCCAGGCAAGGCCTGGTCGGGTCTGGTTGGGTCTGGGCCCCGGCATTAACCAGCTTCAGCTTCGGTCTGGGGGCTGGGGGCATTTGCATAGACGTCGACGATAATTGCATGAAATTATAATGCAGCCCATGTGTAGCCTGTCGCTCGTAGGAGTCGTTGCCCACACACATACAGTTGCTGTGTGTGTATACCCTGTAATTATAGAGAATTATTCAAACTCAGCACTAACCTACTCTTTCTCTCTCTCTTTGCAGCATCATCGCGGCAGCAATGCAAGCGAGGAGCAGCGCGTGCCACAGCCACACTCACCACACGATGGCGGCCACATGGGCGGCGGACTGCAGCACTCGGGCTCGCGGGCCACGTTGCGTCATTCAATGAATCACTCCAGCAGCTCAATGACGGGCGGCTCCGCCTCCAGTTCGACGCCCGCCTCGCCGCAGCTGAGCGGCGGCCAGCTGCTGTCGAACGGTCACCATTATCAGTCACAGTCGTCGGTATCGTCGAACTCATCGATTGTGTCGGCCATACCCGCCTCGCAGCGCCTGCTCGAGGAGGCACTGGCCAAGCCGGCGCCCTACCCGATGATCCTGCTGCCGGTGCATGGCGGCTATTGGCTGGATGGCACAGAGCACGAGTGCAGCTACGATGCGCGGGGCAATCCGCAGCTGCCGCAGACCACCTGGATGGCCAAGTTCGAGATGGACGATACGGCCAAGTGCTATCGGCGCTTCTATGCGGCCAGGGAGCACTCGAATCTGGTTGGGCATGATGAGCAGCTCGGTCCGGTGCTCATCTCGATCAAGACGGAGAATGTGGCCAACCAGGAGCATATGCGCATCCTGCTGCGCCTGCGCACCGGCACCATGCATGAGCTGATACCGGTCTCGTGCCTGGGCGCCCAGCCCAGTCCGGCGAAGATGGTGCGGCTGCTGAACGAACAGATCCAGGTGGATAACTTTATGCCGGTGTTGTGCCCGAAGGCATCGCAGCTGATCAGCGTCTATGATGAGCATGTGCTTGTCTCGCACTTCAAGTTCGGCGTGCTCTACCAAAGATATGGCCAGACCACCGAGGAGGAGCTCTTCGGCAATCAGCAGACCTCGCCGGCCTTCGAGGAGTTCCTCGATGTGATCGGCCAGCGCATCAGGCTCAAGGACCACAAGGGCTATCGCGGCGGCCTGGACATCCAGAACGGGCACACCGGCGACACGGCCGTCTATGAGGTGTTCAAGGAGCGCGAGGTCATGTTCCATGTGTCCACGCTGCTGCCCCACACCGAGGGTGATCCGCAGCAGTTGCAGCGCAAGCGGCACATCGGCAACGACATCGTGGCCATCGTGTTCCAGGAGACGAACACACCCTTCTCCCCGGACATGATCGCCAGCCACTTCCTGCACGCGTTCATTGTGGTGCAGCCCCTGGAGCCGAACACGCCGCACACCCGCTACAAGGTGAGCGTGACGGCCCGGGACGATGTGCCCTTCTTTGGGCCGACGCTGCCCAATCCGGCGGTGTTTCGCAAGGGCCAGGAGTTCAAGGAGTTCCTCCTGACCAAGCTGATCAATGCCGAGAACGCCTGCTACAAGGCCGATAAGTTTGCCAAGCTTGAGCTGCGCACACGCACCTCGCTGCTGCAGAACCTAGTGGAGGAGCTGAAGGAGAAGACACGGGACTTCCTCGGCGCCGATCTGTCACAGACCCTGACCGGCAGTCCGACACCCGAGACGCCCAAGTCGGAGAGCGGAGGCGGCGGCGGCGGCAATGCGGGCACTCGTTTCATTGACACCGTCAAGAAGGCGCTGATCATGCGCGTCCGCTCCCAGAGCGTGGACACCGGCAACGGGGCGCATCCGGACAAGTTCAGCGTGAACACCAAGGTGGGCACGCTCAACTCCAAGAAGGAGCCACAGCCCGAGACACAAACGCCCAATCTAAATGTGAGTAGACATTGGCTTAGCTCTAGTCGAAGCAATTAGCTAATCCCATTCTCTTTCTCTCTCTCGCCCTGCAGACCTGCAGTCGCACGGCTTCCAAGTCGTCGTCCAAGTCGAAATCCTCGAATGAGTCCACATCCTCCTCGCCGGACATCACCTCTCGTCCGGCTAACCACAGCCACATTAACAATAACAACAACAACAATCCAGCTGGCGGGCAACAAAATGGCGGCGGCATTGCCGCCGTCGCCGTCAGCGCTGCCCAAAACGGTGGCATTGTGGGCGTGGCCGTGGCCACCATGTCCGAGGCGAGCGACGACTCCAGCCTGAACAGCGTCGATCTGGACCCGATGATGGGTCACCTGGACGGCGGTGCCGCCTACATCGACAGCGACACGGGCCTGGAGAGCATGAGCTCCGCGGAGGCAACGACCAAGGCCTGCTCGCTGTGCCTCGAGGGGGTGCAGGGCACTACCATGATGGGCAGCTCGCCCAGCAACGAGACCATCATGATGATCGAGAATCTGCGCCAGGAAGTGACGCGGCTCAAGTGCGACAAGCTCGATTTGCTGCGACAGAATGTGGTAAGTAAAGAGAGAGAGAGAGGGCTAGACGAGAGATTTAAATATTCTTTCTCTTTCCTGCAGACCTGCCAAAGGGACATCAAACGTTTGCGGGAGCGAGAGCTATCGCTGCAAGGCGATCTGGCGGCAGCCGGACGTGAGATTCTGCGTCTGCGCGATCTGCTCAAGGAATATATGCCAGATACAGCCGCAGCGCCGCTCTCTATTTCGCCCATCTAAAGCGTCTAACGCCAAGCACAAAACAGGGTGGGAGGGAGACAGAGAGAGAGAGAGAGAGAGGCAGAACGAGAAGGAAGAGATCGAAGGAACCACTGTGCCGTGTATAACACTTTGGATGCGTCGTTATTTGTTTTTTCTTTTTTATTTCTGGGGCCAGTTCTCGCAAAACTGTATTATATTTAGTTTGCATAGCTGTTGGAACTCGAAGAGGATTAAAAGCTGAAGTGTGGCGGCATATATATTATTACAGTTTAGTCTACAAATATACACATAACAGTTACGTATAACAGTTAAAAAACAAACAGCATAGAGAAAAGAAAAAAGCATACACACACACAGAACTCAAAAAGTTACACCAAATATATAGTTGATAAGTCTTTAAGCATATTTAACGCAATGTTTAAAATCCCAAAAAAAAAAAAAACAAACAAATTTCCCACAGACGCAAAAACTAAGCCTTAAATATAAGTAGACAGAGAGGGACAGGGAGAGGGAGTATAACAGAGAGAGCGAGAGCTTATCGATTAACGTATAACACAGTAAAAACATAGAATTCGTCATCGATTTAGTAGCAGCGTAGAGCGATCCTAGGCAACCCTGCACTGCGGCAACCCTGTTAGCTCCGCTCGTTTCCATTCATCACGTAGACCTCAACAGCAATTATTAACCAATTAAAAGAAAGAGGAAGAACAACAAAATCGAAAGCTAATTAAATTAACATATATATTTATTCAAATATATGTATAGATATATTCTATTATGTATGTGTTTTAAAGTTACAAATGCAAAACTCTCGTTAGTTTTTGTTTTTAGCTGCAATCGATAAATATTATTAAAAGGAAAAAATATAAGTAAAACAAAAACTCTTAACTCTTAAGTTTAAGTTGCTTTAAATAATTTCTAATTACCATTTAGTTTGATTAAGTTTTGGGCTAAGCAACGGAGGAGCTTAAGCTAAGCTAACGACGACTCAGCGGAAGGCAAGGAGAATGTTATCGAAATTATTATTATCGAAAATCATCTGTTGTTTTGCCCTTGTATATATATTATTTACATAATTCTCGATTGAACGATTTATCGATATATCTGTCGATCTAACGTAATCACTATGCAATTTAATGACTATTTAATAAACGTATTGAAAAATGATAAATAATTATCGATAAACGATTTAGCCCAGAGCAAAATGTGCAAGATTTTTCAAATATATATATTTAAATATATATATTATCTGTCTATATACGTCTAAAGATCACACAAATACACACACATTCACACACACACACACACGTAAACATATATAGCATACATTTCTACATCAAATCAAAGAGTTCTTATCGAGTATATCTATATGTATGAATTCAACCATAAGTACCACAAACTGTTTTTTGTTGACAAAAATTCATTATTTTAATTGTGTAAAATTACAAAAACAACCAACAAAGAAACAAAGAAAAACCAACAAAATAAACATATATAATTATATATATGCAAAATATATGGAATATATACATAAAAATATATTGTGTGTTTTTTTATTTACTAACAAAAAAAGCTTGAACGTTAAAAAATTCATTTTTGTCTTTATTTCAGCATAACTACATTTTTCAAATCACGCGCCTTTCTTTCCAGCACTAACCAGCACTGTTCGAGCTTTCTGTTGACAGCCACAGGGTGACCCGCTTTGTGAGCTTTTTGTTATATTCCTCTTCGTCGAGCACAGCCACACTGTACTGAACTGTTTAATTATTCAGTTTTGTTTTGTTTGTCGTGCATCAACACTTTGATTTTAATTATTTCTTTATAAAAGTGCTAAAAGTTTTGTATATTATATATTATTTATATCAACTGACAGTTTGGCAACTGATCTTATATTTCTGTTAGCGCGCTGTAGTGTAATGTTGTTCTCCGAGCAGCTGTTGCGCTCTGCGCATGCTCTCTCTCACACACATTTGCTTATTGTACCCTGTGCTTGACAATTAGAAAGAGTTGTCTGAGTTGATAAACAGTCAGCTGCTCTTGGTCAAAGTGAATTGCGATTAATTTTTTATTTATTGAATATATTAAGAAATATAATATATTAAGACATTTATTAAAACTATTTAAAAGAATGTATTTATAAAAATGAAATGACAAATATAACAAAAAATCAATTAAAATATAAATAATAAAAAATAATAAGAACTTTAACCTCATAAAATAACAGAATTACCGTATTTATAAAAGACAATGATTTATGAAACCCATGCGTAAACATTATACAAACAACTTCAGTGCTTCACAGAGTATGCCATATGTGTCATACTCGTATTTCTGCTCTCGCTGCTTATAATGCTATAAGTGTTTTTTCCAACTCTCAAAACGCGAGAAACTTTTGATGTGGACGGACGTTTCGTCGCCGCCGTCGTCGTCGCGTGGAGGTTTCAGTTGCTCGAATTAGAGAATTGTTATTGTTTTCATACAGGCCTTTGGGCTGAGAAGGCTGTGCTCAGAGGGTGCATTTAATACATATAGAGTATCATTGAACAAAACACCGTTCTCTAATTTCAAATCAAATCAATGCAAGTCGCGTGTGTGTTCGTCCGGCAAGAATAAATAGTGCGAAAAATCTCTTGAGTGACTTTTGTTTTTGCATTTTGCAATTTGCTTTTGTTTCGTTTTGGCGGCGCTGTCGTCGGCTGCTGTGCACGTAAAACATAAAAACGATTCTCATTAAAAATAATAACAACAACAACATGAACATACCCAAAGAGTTGTACGTGTGCCAATATATGTGAGTGAGTGTGTGTGCGCGCGGTTGAGTGTGGTAATTTTTTCGTCGTTATTACTTCATAACAGAGCGGAAAGCTGCGCTGCTGCTCTCGCGTGTTCTCTCTCTCTCTCTCAGTCTTCGTTATACGCTCTTAAGCTGTGTGTCGCTCTCGGCAGCAGCCGGCAGGCTCAACTGAGGAGGGTTGCAGCAGCAGCAGGAGCCGCATTTGTGACCACAACAAAAACTAAGTAGCAAAGCTTTGGCTAACCCTCGCTCGCTCTCAATTGCGCTCTGCCTCTGTACACCCTCTCACTCAACGGCTGAGCCACCAAAAGGTAATTAGTTGTATTTTATTTTATTAATGTGACAAATAAGCAAATAATTGTGAGTGAATGCGTCTCTGTATGTGTGTACGTGTGTGTCAGAACATTTTTACGTGTATGCGTAAGCAAATGAATCAAAAAATTAAGAAGGCAAACAAATTATTAAATAACAAAAGCTGGTAGCAGCAGCTACAACAACAAGACAAATGGAAGTCAGCGAGAGAGAGAGAGAACAAAACTCTCTCTTATATGTTGAGGCCGATCAGCAGCTGAGTCGAGCTTTGACTGTGGGTATAAAAGAGATGCAGGTAGCACAGCTTCACATGGTGTAATCGTAGCCGGCGCCTCAGCTGCTACTGTTGTTGCTGCCTCTCTCCCTCTCTCTCTCGCTTTACGGGTGTTGTTGTTTTGGTTGTTCCTGGGATAAGAACAGCAATAAAATTACGATAAACGTTATATTGAGTATATTGAGAAGGCGCTTCTAATGGGGGTGGGTGGGCTTCTTTTACACTCGAGCAAGCAGCTGCTGCTTGGCTAGGGGGCGTGCCAGGGCTAAGGCGTTACGTGCACTCGACTAATCAGCCGCCAGCTTCATAAGCTAGCGATTAAGTCGAGTCTTATCAACGAAAGGTGCTCCGAGGGGTTGCCAAGGCATATAGGGGTCCAGTATATGTGTGTAGGTACATACATATGTGTGTAGGTATGCATGAGTATTTGTATGTGTACAATGAGCATTCGAGGTGAACGAATTTTAGAGCTAGATAATAAGATGAATTGCGGTTATTACGGTTATTATGTCAAAGTTGCCCATTGCATTCTTATCGGAGAGCAAACAATTGCTAATTGTGTCCAATTAGAATTCTGCATTACATAAAGCAGCAATTAAAATGCGAGATCAGGATCCAATTGGTTGCCATCATCGAAATATCTTTCGTCATTCGTCTATTTATAAGTCAAATGAGAGTATACGTATTTTAATTTAATTTAAATCTTATATATTTAAATTTGCTATGATGATTTTAGAAGCTATTAATAAATGGTTTAAAGTAAAATTAATATTATTTGTACTTATATGTTTGTTTCCTCTGAGCATTCTTTTAAAAAAAAATTTTAAAATCTTTTAATATTCATTCGAAATATTCGAATAATATCACGAAGTACGTGAAATATTTAAACAATGTGCAGAATTTGTTAAGAAAATTGGATTTTATTTAACTTTTTCCCGGAAATATGTTGGTATTCTGAACATTTACATTACTTAAATATCTATTCGAAAATTCCAATTGGAATTCCAATTCCACGTCCACTTCTAATTTGAATTGTGATCTGCTAGAGTGAAGCCACTTGAGACAGGTGCAAAGTGCCATGGATCATTTAAGAAGCATCAGGTGGCAATTTAATTGTCCGTGCGATGCGGTCGCCCGAATATCTCTCCGCTAATGTGCCATATGCCGAGTCGTGGAGTCGAATGGCGCCCGCTCATTATCTTGTCTCCCGTTTGTTTTATGCGTCTGCGACACTGGCGTCTGTTTTGCTCCACTCAGCCAGCCACCCCGCCATGGGCCATTGGAGCAACCACTCAACAGACGTCGACGGAGACCAAACAACAAGCAAATAATTTTTTGGGGGTCGACCACTGCTGCACCACATCGCCCGACCGCCCAAACGCCCGCCCGCCCCTGACATGCCAAAACAACATTCCAAGTGAGGTGAGCGAGTGGTTTTGGTGGCTTTGGGTGGCTGGGTGGTGGCACCACACGCACATATCTCAAGCGTATAAAAAGGGCTCATAATTTTCAGTTTAATTACAATAAGCAAACAACTGTACCGCCTGCCCCCCTCACTGATGGGTAGCTGCGACTCTTTATCTTCACTACACTACACACCTTGACGAGCACCTGCCCCTACCTAGGCGACTTTTTGAGCTTTCACCTGGCTGTGCAACCTATTAATAAATCTCATTAATAAATTAAACGTTTTAACGCAGGAAATTCCCTTCTCGGAGATGCTCGCTTCCCGCACATACGCACACGCGCCATCTGGCGGCGCGTTTTGGCATATATTTTAACTGATGTTTTTTTTTAGCTTATTGTAGAGGGTACTATATTTGTATGGCAGAGTGTGTAACATATCAAAATAAACTCATTTGTAGATTGAAAAGCATGTTTTTAGTTTTTGGAATATTTTTATAGCTCATTAGATTGGATTATAGGCTCAATTCCCATCAGTATATAAGCTATAAGCTTTTTCAATATTAAATTTGTAGCTTATTAATATTTTTCCAACAAGGCTTTGATCATTTTTACTACAACAATTAAGTTTTTATTACATTCGTATAATTATTTCAGAAATGCCATTAGATCGATAAAAATAAAATTTGATTTGCTAAAGTATTTTAGCTATAGAATATTAATTATGCAATGCTTTTGTTTGCATATACTTATATTATTTGTTTATGTAAATTTTTAAATTTTTTAGATTAGTATTTAATTATACATTTTTTGATTAACCATTTTTAATCTCAAATAGAGTTCTGATATAATAAAAAAAGTTATAATACTGGATTTTAATAGGCTTATATTTATATTAAATATTTTGAATAATTATTATACTAGGCTGTTGATGCATTAAATATTGCTAAAATTTTATATGCCAAATAAAAATATAACTTGTTTTGATCATTAAGAAAGATTTGTTAAGCTTGCAAAATATATTTAATAATATATAATTAAACAAAATATTTTTGTAGTATGTAAATTTTGTGAATAATTGAGTATGGAAAATTATGGAGTACTACTGTCATTTTTTAATTTTTCAACATATTTGTTGTATTTTGTGTATTTATTCATTAATGTTTTCATCAGCAGATTTTATATTGTACACAAACTTTAAAATCTTTTTTGTGCTATTGCTGAATTAGCTCTTATTTTCAATCAAAGCGTTTCGTATTCCTATTCTCATATTCCCCTTCAGCTTACGGAATAAGAAATAGTCACTGGGGAACGGACCTATTCCCATGCGGTGCTTGCGAGCGGCATTATTAGTGGTATTTGTCTCAATTTTTGATTTTTTTTTTTGCTTCATTTTGGTTCACATTCTTTGCTCCATAAATCAAAATTCGCAAAAATTTTTGTCGACACACTTTCGTATATATACATATAAGTACATAAATAGTTATTCTATATACATATACAATATTTTTTTTATAAATAATAGATGATATATGTAAATCTGTTATACATCTGACTCGTCCCATATTTCCCCACGTCCAGCAAGTGTATTCACAGCTCGACTTGCCATTTAATAAACTTGACCCGCTTGTTTATTGTTTTTTCTTCTCGTTATTTGCTCGTGTTTGATTCTCATCCTTTGCTGGTTCGTCTTTCGACTGGGGCGTATTTTAAAAATAAACCATAAGGTCTATATATACACACACGGATATACATATGTGTATGTGTATATACAAATAAAATACAAATATTGTTATAATTTGACTCGAATTGCATTGAGTTTTCCAATCTTCTGCAGCTCGACACGCACACCTATTCATTTCACTTTTGGGAGTACCCCCACTCTCGTCGCCTCATCGAACTACCTACCCACATATTTACCTGCCTAGCTACACCTTATCCACCACCTATCCCTTAAGCTTTTGCCATTTAATTTGTTTACTTGGGGGCCTATCTTGAAATGTGAATTTTTTGGTGGAAACGTGAAAACACGTAAAATGTTCATTTTTCTTCATTTTTTGGCAATTGTGACTTTTATTATAGGTGTAAGTACTGTTATGTTCGCTCCATTTGCAAGGGGGACACATTTTACCTACGACACATTTTCGACTACATTATGTGCGAATTTATCGTGCGAACTGCGAATGTTTTTCTATTTAAATCGCATTTTGTTTTATATGAGTAAATTTGCAACTATTTCTGGGTTGAGCTCTGCATGTTTCGTTTCGGTTTCTGAGGTTGCTTTAAATTGAAATTTATTTATGTGTATGACCGTGGGACATGGGCAGGGCATAGGGCACAGCTAAATGTGCAGACGACACGTATGAAAATGAAATAAAAGAACAACAACAAAAACATTTTTTGTAATGCAAAATATTACACTATTATGCTGGTCGAGTTTGAGCGATAAGGAATTGTATAATGAATAATATGAACAAAATTCATTTCCTTTTGTTTATTGTGTGGTTTATCGCAATTCAGTGGAAAAGGAAACCCCTAAATGATAGCGAATACATTTTCGGGTTTTACCGCAATAGAAAAGTGTAAATAGAAAATTGAGGGAATGTTGTTGAAGACCTCGAATATATAATATTTATTTTTTAATGACGTATGGTTGATGGAAAAAAATAGTTTTTATTATTTACAATTAATTTTATACTTATTTTTTTTTTTGCAATATTTTATATATTTATCCGTATCTAAATTTGCCTTTACAAATATTTACGCTTCAGTTTGCAATTTAATTATATTGTATTTTCATGTCATATTTGCACTTAAAATGTCATCATAAAATTGCTAATGAAGCGATAACTTAAATACATTATTATGATTATTATTATTATATGAGATCATGTCAAATATATATTCTATATTATATTGATATATGAAATATTTGGATAGGACTTGGAATTTTAGAGTTTTAGAAGTATTATAAGTATTATTAGAGGCGCTTAGATAATATAGATAAATAATAGATTCTTAAATAATCTTTGAATATATTATTGCATTTATTATTTTGTATGCTAATATTACAATAATTTATTGGTTTGCAGATATTATCTAATGGAATTTATTGTTAATATTATGTTGTTATCTTTTGGAACTGATCAAATAATTGGAAACATTTTATTTTTAATATAATATATATTTGCAGCGCATTAAATCAGTAGCCCATAGCAAACTCCTATAAATCTGCAGATTTTCAACTAGTTGATATCATTAATCTTCGCAATAAATAATAATTCATTTGTAATCGATTACACTTTTAGAAACTACAAGCAACTTAAACAAACTGTATAAATTTTGTTAAAGATTTATTTGCCTGAATGTACTCAAAGTAAAAATGCCGCGTGACCTTTGTAAATGCTGGAGCTAACTTTTATGGCACCTGCTTCCAAGAAAGAGAGAAAAAAATGCAGAAAATTTTTAGAAACAATTGAAATTTGTTGCCGCTGGAGCCCCGTACCGGATGTTAATGTTATTTGGGGCATATTTTGTGGGGGCTTTCGATGTTTTTAATGTGCGCCTGATTTGTTTGGGAAAAAATAAACAATTGTGAAATTTATTTAGTTGCCAGCAGAAAACCGATCGCCACGCCCCCCTCCATCACCCCTTGTACAGGTCGACTAGTTTTTGGCTGTGGAATGTGTGTGTCTGTCTAATCATTGTTATTGTTGTTGCCCACTGTACTTGTTGCTGTTATTCCTTTTGTTGTTGTTGCTGCTGCTGGCGTACTTTATGATCAAATAAATATGCATGGCAATTGCTTTGTGCCATAATTCGAGCAACTTTATGGGCGATTGGCATAGTTCATAGTGGAAAGTGGGCTGACGCTGAGCAAGGGTGGGGGGAGGTGGAGCAAGAGAGGGAGGGATAGTGAAATGGGCTGCAAAGGTTAGAGTGCTCTCTGCTCTTTAGGGGTTGCCACTGTGGCACAACAAAAGCTGTCAACTGGATTTGCATATCTTTTGTGTATGTCCGTCCGTTTGTCTGTCCGTTTGTCGACCTTGAGGACAACAATCAATCAGCAGCGACAGCGGCGGTGGCAGCAGCTGCTGTTCCCAGCTTAAAAGCCTTGCAATACTCGCCTTTTGTATGTAAATGTATGTGTGTGTGTGTGTTTGTGTATGTGTGTGACTGTAAATTTATTACGAAAAAAAGTGAATACGAGTTGCTAAAATTGGATAAACGCGACTATGAACTGCCCTAGCATAGAGCAAAGCACACAAAATAGTGACTCGAATGGAACAAAAGATTCATTAATGACTCGAATGTGATAAGCTTAAAAAAACATAAATTTCAAAGCTTTTTTTAAATATATCAAACTATATAGAATATCAAAATGGGAAAATTGGATCGAGTCTAGTTGAATATGATGTTGAATTTTGTATATATTTATATTTAGACTTGAGCAGAATTTCTTTTAAATATATGCATGATTTATCATAGCAGTATAACTCTTATCATATGCCATATCACACACCCACCAATATACCCCATAATTGCCATTAATATAGGGTACACTGTCTGAAATAAAAAAGTGCACAGCGCATATCTGTGAGATACGTCTTTTTTTGTATCTACGCATTTCACCTTGTCAATCAGCTGAAATTTGGGTCAGATATTTTTCATCCATCTCATCTCTTGTTGCGTCTATTGAGTGTCATATGCGCTGCTATATAGCATAATATAAGCATACTAGTCTATTCTGTTGGGTTAGACTCATATATCAAATACATATCGTATATTCAATATTTTGCATTTGGCGCGTTAATCAAATTGTTGTCAAGTTGTTTGTAGCTATTTCTCACGTACGCCGATCCGAAACACATTAAAAATAAAATCATATATAAAAATTCTTGGCTGCAACTGTAATTTAAATTCAAAATAAGGCACACACAAACACACCCACACACATGCGCAAGTAGCCACACACACTGGGACAGAATGAGAGACGAGCCAGCGGCCAACAAACAAACAAACCAAATTGGCAATTTTTATTTGATTTCTGTCCGTTTTCGTCGCTGATTAGCCAGACGCGACGTCGCTGCTGGCGCCGGCATCGCTGTCGACGGCGACACGCCTACTTTCAGCCACTTGTCGTTGACAACTCCCCAATGCGAAAACTATGCAAAAACTATTACCAAATGCCGCTTTTGTGCTGCGCTCTTGCCCCTCTCTCCCTCTCCCATCTATTCACTATTAAGCAGTGCCGCTTGTTTATTTAACTAATAAGAGAGACAGCACACAGTACAGAGAGAGACAGAGAGAGAGAGCGAGCGAACGCGTCTCTTATCAAAACATGCAAACTTTAAAGCGGCAGCCAGCAGCTTTTCCCCAAAACAAAAACAAAACGCACGAGGAGCGTAAGAGAGTAGAGAGCGAGAGCGAGATAGCGTGCGGAAACACGCGCTCGCAGCAGCTGCTCTCTCGCGAGCGGCCGAACGCAACGTGTGTGTGCAGCACGGCAAAAAAAGCTCACGTATAACAGTTCACAGTTGCGTGGGGTGGGCGCGCATAAATTTGCAATTACAGTGGTGGCTACACAAATGGGCATGGCTGCAAATAGTAATGCCAATTAAATGCTTCTTAAAACTTATGCACTTTTGTGAATATAATAATATTTTATTCATATATAAGAAATAAATTTAGTAAGTGTAAAGCAATTTAAGATTAAAACTGAGTTTATTATTATTAAAGAAAAAGTCAACATGAGATGTTAGTTTCATTTTTCATAAAACAAATTTTTGATATATTAATATCTTTCATTTTTGTTCTTAAATACATAAATACATTTATTTATAATTTGTTTTTATCTATTGTTAGATATTCATTTACATATATACTCATTTTATTTTATTTATTATTTTATATTTATTTTATTTCGTATATATTGTTTTTAATAGTTTGTTTTTAATTTTATCTGTTATTTTAATTACTTTTTTAATTGTATACTATTATCAAATATATTATTTGTATACGAAAATTCACAATATACAATATTTTAACTTATTTGGCTTTTCCTTCTTTATCCATGTCTGTCATTGCAGTCCCCTTTATCTAGCTGCCTCTGTTCCTTGGTATAACAGTTTCTTTTTGGGCATTTTCGTTTATTTACAATTTGACATTTTGCAAGCACGCACACAAGCAAAGCTACTCACCTTCATGCACACACACAACCACACGCACACACTCAGCACGCGTTGCTCCAACAAAGGTCGTCCTCTCTCTCTCTCTCTCTCTCTCTCTGTCGTGCTCACTCGTTCGCTCTCATCTCGTCGTATCTCTCGTTTAGCTATGAAATTTTCATTTTCAGTTTCGCATTTTCGTTTTCCCAACAGACATTCGTCGCACGCCGAAGCGTTCGGTCGCGTTTTCAGTGAACTCCACAAAATCAGAGAAGGAAAAAAACATAAGAAAAACAAAAACAAAGTAATACTGAAAAGTCTTTCGCCTCACATGCACAGACTCCGAGAGTTCGAGTGTGTGTGTGTACGCGCGTGTGTGTGTTTCCCGTGTGTGTGTGTGTGTGCGTATGTCCCGTGTGTGACTAACTTAGTAGATGTTGCTTAGACAGATACAGTACTTAAATACTCAGTGCTGATGAGTTCCCAGGTGTAAATCAACCCAAAGACCAAGCATTATACACAGTTACACAAATATACATATATACTTATAACACATATATCAAGTGAGATCCGCGGGGAGTTCGAGCTCTGTGTTCGACGTCCATTAGGCAATCGTAACGGTAATTTGTTGTATCTTAAGCTGGATCCCGTTTCGAGTACAAAATCTGTAATTGAAATTGATTCAACGGCAAAGCCAAAACTCGATTGTCATTTAAAAGTCAAAAACTTTCGCACAGGTAACCAAAATCTATAAAATAAAATCAAAATAAGCGAAACCATTCTGGGGGCATAAATTTTGCGTTCAAAGTGTTTTTTTTAATTTGGTTTCGTTGTCGTTGATCTCATCCATCACAAATCAAATCAAAATACAATTTCATTCATTTCAATTTACTTGTTCAACATTTTTCCACGGCGTACAGTGTGCCAAATGCTTGAAATGATGTTCAAAATTAAAAAAAAAAATGCAAAATAAAATATATAAAAAATGTGGAATTAAAAAAAAATCGAACGAAAATTTTTATTATATAAATATGAGCTTGTAGGTATTTTTGAAAATCTATTTAAAATATTATCTTCTTTTTTTTTTTGTAAGTTCAAAATGAAAATGGGCTTTTTAATTATATGAAATTCCTTTCAATTTACATTGAAATTATCTACTTTGGGCCACTGTGCATTGTTGGCAAATGATGTTGTTATTGCTGCTGCTGCTAATTGAAAATTGTGCCGAAAATTGTTTTTGGCTCTAGGCTAATTTTTGGCGCAGTCCAGGGAGAAAACTTTTTTTTTTTTTTTTGGTTCTGTTCAGGCAATGTGTTGAAAAGTTTTAAGTTATATATATTTTTTTTTTGTCTGTGTCTAGCACAGCGGGGCGGGGCAACGGTGACTGGGGGCTGGTGGGGCTTGTGCTGGAGTGTCTAATAGTTGACTCTGTTGCTTGTTGCCCGTCGCCAGTCGCCGGTTGTACTTGAACTCGTAGAAGGCCGACGGCGCGAACGCGTGGCGAACTATCTGCGAGTATCTCACAGATACGCATATTGTATCTCAAGCTGTGAGGCAGGCAAACGTTCCACAAGTGTTGACTGCAATGCCAGCACAGTCAACGGGGAGGCAGCGAAGTGAAGTGCTCGTTGCATTTTCAATTATAATATATTTACTAGCTGCATTAGGCGCATTTCCAGGAAAAATCACTCAATATATCACAATTTTCTGAGATGACAGCCATATTCTTTATTTTTTATTTATAAAAATTAATGATATTTATTTAATGTATCATATTTAATATAAACAAAATCTCTTGTTGACGAAAGTTCTTCGATTGAAACTGCCGAATTTTCCTCTCATCTCTTGATTGGCATTTAATTTCCTGTTCGAAAACAAAAAGCTTTCAATCACATTTGATATTTGTTTACTTTGATAAATTTTGTTTTATGAAATATTGAATTTTCTGCATTTGACAAATCGTTTAAGTTTGATTCAGCTTTCAAATAATTATTTGATTTCTTTTACGATTTTCTTTATATTTGATTTGTTGAGAAAAATAAATTCATACTTAAGTTATGACAATTTATAACAGAATATAATTTTTATAAATAAATATAATTATCGAAATGAAATGATAAACTTGAATAGCTCGACAGTAAAGCCATTTAAGAATATTGAATAATATTTAATATAATTATAACTTAAATTTAATTTATTAAAATTCGACAGTTAAGCCATTTAAGAATATTAAATAATATTTAATATAATTATAATTTAAATTTATTATTGATTATCATTAAAATTTGTCTCTAAATTATATAAACTTCAGCTCTCTGTTTTATTTTTATTTTTTATAAACTGAAAAATCTGGGGAATTTCGAATAAGCAGATCTACCTGTTATATATGTATTCTGAGCTACAATCCCAAATTTGTTACTCAACAGACTTGCCACTCAAGATTACAGTTTGAGAGCCACTGTCTTCTTTATATAGCTTTACAGTCATCCACTTACCTTGTCACTTAGTCAGAGCATTTACATATATGTAGAAGGCAAACGCCTGCAGGTTTATGCTGCGCGCTTATTTAACATGTCATAAGTTTTATTTAGCCAGCAGCGCTGCAGTTGCCACATGCCACACGCTACAAGCTGCATGCCGCATTCCGTATGCCACATGCCACATGCATTAATGTTGCAGTCAGCAGTAATCAGACTCATTTGGTAGACATTAAAAAAGCCGCTAGTTTCAATCAGTCAAACGCAATTAAGATAAAAGGATTGAAAACGTGTGAAACAGAGAGTGTAGAGGAGGGGAGAGCGGGAGGTAGAGTGAAAGAGAGTAAGTGAGGGAGAAGAGAGGACGAAATACAGCGAGAGTAAAGTAGATGTATAAAGAGTTAATGCCAGCGGCAATTAGTATCCTGTCTCTGTCTTTGTTTCCGTCTCTTTTGCCCTCTCTATCTGTGTGTGTGTGTGTGTGTGTGTATACACAATGCAGCGCACATTTGGCTCATTATGCTGTTTAACCCGTTCCGTAAAGAGTTAACCCCTCAGTCAGCTCGCTCGCTGTCGCCGCTGCTGCTCATTAATTATTAAAGAACGACGCCAACGCGGCTGCAATGTAAAAAAAGTTGCGCATACGCAGCGTAGGCCAAAACTATGTTGCCCTTGTTGTTGTAGCTGTTATACACTTGTTGTTGTTTCCAGTAATGCTTGCTTGTTGTTGTTGTTGTTGTTGTTGTCTGCTGAACTTATACACCAACACACACAACGATCTATCATTATAATGAAGCGTCAAATCTAATACGGGAATTTTCTAACTGCCTTCATTGCCATGTGGTTCCGCAGCTGTGGCTAAAAGAATCAGGAACTAAGGCAACGCCGAGGGGGTGGGCACTGAGGGGAGTGGCGCTGGCGGTTAATGTGGGCGTGTGTGTGCGTGCGTGTATGAGTGTATCCGAGACTCGCCCTGTTAACGTTCTTGCGCCCTGATAACGTTGACAAACTAGATAAAAGCGCGATAAAAAAATAAAAAAAATGAAAACAAAATTTACACAGAGATACAAAAAAAAAAAAAAAAGTTGAAACAAAACTGAACTAAACTCAACTCAACTCAATGTTATAAATAAAACAAAGATGCGAGTCGACATTCGCTGCTTCTGTTTCTGCTGCTGCTGCGGCTGCAAAAATAATGCTTGAATATTCCACGGATAGCCAAATAAGCTCTCTGTGGGGTTGGCTGAAAGGAATTTGCTATGAATATGAATGAGCTGACAACAAATGGCCATTTTAATACCCTGTATGCATAAAAACGTGTTTGCCGGGAGTCATAAAGCAGTTAAAGACATTCTCAAGCATGTTTTGGTTTTATGCACAAACTGATCAGAGATAAAAATATAAGCTAAGCATAGGAAATCTGTCAAGAGCGTTACATCAGCCAAAGAGACTTTGACAAGTTGAGATTAGGGCATAAACAAAGCCATATTCCAGATAAGATGACTTACACTTGTCTAGCACAAACGAATGTTAAATGAGCTGAAATGCAAATAAATTTGTATTTCTTTTGTGAGCGGCAGGATCTGCAATTGCTCAGCTATTCAATTGGAAAGGGATGGAGCTTCGAGTGGCCAGAGGAGGAAAAAAAAAAAAAAAAAATGATTTTTACTTCTTTTAAGCGCATATGTATTTCATATGCTGTTTAAACATTTCTAGAGCATAAACAGTTTGGCAAACAAGAAAATATTTGATTGAAATAGAAAATAAATATATTTAAAAATAATATTTTGTACTTGACAAGTAATTGAATCTGAATTAAAATCAATTGCATAATGCAATAAAATTGAGAAAAATCGATCAGCTTATAGAAATTTGATCTTATCAATGCTAATTGAACGTGTATACAATAAAAGATAATCGAGCTCATTATTCAATTTTTTTTTCTGTCATCTGTTTAATGAGTCAAATTAACCGTAGCAACCACAATAAAAAAGTCGCGTCGATTTTCTATGTTGATTAAATAAAAATTAGGGCTTTCAAACCCATAGAATATATATGTATATAATATAATATACAATATAGTAACATATAATAAAGAAAAATATTTTAATTTATTTTTAGCGAATTTTAAATGAATATATACTTATTGATAATTTTTATCAAAACATAGATAAATGTATTTTTATATAAATCAGGTTTAAGAAAAATAATATATTGAACCAAAAATTACATTTTATATAAATTTAGTTATGGAAAATCTATAAATATGCAGACATAATTTATTGATATACATTGAGTAAATTAATTATTTTCTGACAGAACTTCAACCTAGGGTATCCTTGCAGTCGAATACGCGTCAATTTGAACGCATTTAATTGTTGCTATTGTGATAGCTGGCGTTAACGCGCGATAAGCTTAGCCACTACTGTGTCTCTGTCTCTGTGTTTGTCTCTGTTGCTGTCTCTGCCTTTGTGGTTGTGTTGGTGTTTCTGTGTTTGTCTGTGTGAGCGCCTAATTAATTATTGTTATTTTCAATTATTTCTGGCATTTTGAACTAATGCTGCGCTCAATTTATAAAAACCTCATTAGGTAAACACAAATAATGTATATTATGATTGAAGTTGCCATTAAAGAGAGTGGCAGCTGTATATCTTAGATGAGCGAACATGCCTCATGCCACATGCATCACATTACGCATACGCAGTGTGGTGTGCAGCGTGTGGCATGTGGCATGTGTGGTTGCATTTTAATGCAAATCCAAATTAAACACACACACAGCGCGTGCTGCTTGCTGTCTGTGTGTGTGTGTGTGTGTTTGTTTGTTTAAATAATGCTGTTTTTTTATTTTTGGTGCTAATGCAACGCTCATTTAGGACACGCCGCTGCCCAACCACCGCTGCCCCACAGCCTTTGTGTTCGGCACGCGTAATTAGCCTTAATGAAAAGCTGTCCGAGATTTATGGCCGCACAGTTTTGCCCCGTTTTGTTTATGGAGATTTTCGCTCTCGCGGCTTTCCCTCTTTGCGTATCGCGTGTCACGTGTCGGCCGAGGCTCAAATTGGAAATGTTTGACTCCTGATCTTTGCCAAAATGTCAAAACTTGTTTGACGCGGAAAATGAAATTAAATTTTAAGCCATCGCATTCAAGGTGGCATCTAATAAGGCCCTAGGCGTTGCTTGTGGCTTGTACTCGATTAACCAATTAATTAACTGGGAAATATTTTCGTGAGCTTTGCGGAAATTTATAAACATATTTTGAGGTGAAAGTGTGAAATATTTGATTTAATCTATACGTTCAGCTCTTAATTATCATTACAATATTTTGCATTATGGATGTGGTTGATATATGAGATAGATATATAAGTTATGCAGATTAAAATTATTATTAAATAATTTGTAGATTAATGTATGAGTAAAATTTTAAATTCCTAATGAAATTGGGTTTACATCTGGTGCCTTTTCTTTTCTTATATATTTATTGTAATTATTTTTTCATATTTTTATTTATATATATTTTATTAAAGGTGCTTTCACTTTTTCTTGCCATTCTTTTTTTTTCTAATTTTTACTATACATTGACGTTTTTATCAGGTTTGGCATAACAGACTTACCTTCTATAGTAAACCATCGAATGTTTCTCAGCTGAGATTTAAAGACATCAATTTAACAGACGGCACAGCAGGCATATTTATGGCGATTAATCAAATATCACAACTATGCAAAAAGGGGAACCCCATTCTGTGTTCTGGCCTAACCTTTTGCTCATCTATCACTTCTGGTAATCTTCAGCAATCGAATATCAAATATAATTCATATCTATATTAATCAATCAAATGGCACTTAACTATTTGCGTATGCTCAATCGTCAATACTGAAAATATTGTTTAAGATTGATGCGATAGTTGGAAAACTAAATGAATAAATGGGGATTTTAATGATTTATATAAATAGCATGTGTTTATATTATGGAAGAGATGTGTACATATAGATAGAAATCTATATGTATGAATAAAATAAATATTTTTTTGCACTTTTTTTATCTACATAAACTGGACTCCCTGGGGCTTAATCGAATCAGAAAAGCACTTCCGTAGAGTAAATATTGATAATCAAATTGCAGATTAATTTGCTTAGTTTTAGACATGTATTTAACTTTAACCTATTTTATCTGAATCTATATTCAATCTGCATTTCTCTTAACTGAGCACGAATTCGTAGTTAGCGAATCGAATTTACTTCTTCCATTTTCAATTTCCTATTTACAATTTCGATTTCTTTTGCGCTTCCTGTTTAGCTTGTTCGGCTTAATAACCTCATTTATGCCCGTTTCCAATTGAACTATTTTCTATTAGTGTTATTGTCTTTAATAATACTATCTCGAGTTTCCAATCGATACGTGCCGAATGGTCTATTTGTATTGTTGTTGTGCTGCTTGACTGCTCCGAAAACTATGCTAAACTTTTCGAACCCTAAAAGCCTTTATAAATAGAAAATTTTTGCAACAATGAAAACAGATGAAAGCAAACGCAGGCGAGGGGGGGGGCAGTCGTGGGTTGGGGCTATGTGGGGTTTGTGAAAACTCGCGTGCAAAAAACCATCAATTGTTTTGTCAATATTTTCACAATTTACCTGCTTATATATCGACAGGTATTATCTGGTGGCAGTCGTGCTGAACTGAGTAGAGTGGGCTGGAGTTGGGTCAGTAAACTCAGGAGGGAGGCAGAAATTAAGTGTGGTGCGAGCTGACTTCACAGGGGTGGATGAAATTAAAAATGCAAACCACCCAAGCACCCTGAAAGCGAAGTGAAACAAAAGTTTTCCAATTGAAGACGTCAAGTAGGGGAGTGGGGGGAGGGAGGCGGAGCGCCTGCGGTGGGCGGGCGCCAAGTGGTGCTGTGAGGCTCGACTTGACGTTGATGGAGGTTCCTCAAAATGGGTAACAAGCGCAAACTTTGTGCTGGAGGTGCCCGAGGGCCTCTTGTTTTTTATTTTTTGGGTGTCATTGAACCTAATGTTGTTTTGCTTTTTTATTTATTTCGGTTTTTTTTTCCAATGTGGACAGGACATCGAGATGCCATAGGAGAGAAAAAACACAGCGAAAGAGAGGGAGACTGTTTTATATATATATTTTTTATTTATTTGTGTACTTTATGCCACCGATATCGCCAGAGAGCAGGCAGGCTTGACTGGTGTTTGGATTGCTGCCACAATGCGCTGGGCGGGCCGCCTCGTTTGTAGCCGCCTGATGAATTTGTTGTACGCGTGAAGTGCGGGCCAAGTGTGTTCAGGCAATAACAGCAACAACTCGGGCAAGAGAATTTGCATGATTGCCGCGCTGCTGCGCTCTTGAAATATTCAAGGCAACGACTCGAACAACAAAGTAGGCAAAAGCTGCCCGCAAATTACTCAACACTTTTGCATTTTAATAAACCCGAAAAGCGCTTCCGAATCCTTTTTTTTTTCTTCTTCTGTTACTTGTGGGCGTGGCGCTGAGCCAGCCTCTGTGTCGTCCGTGTCGGAATGTGTGCGTTGGCTTAAATATTTGATTTCGCAGCGCTTGTTTGAGTTGTTATGCTTAAGGTCAAAGGTAATTGCAGACTCGAGTGTTGCTGCTGCTGCTGCCAATCACTCTGTCTCGCTCTGGCAGGAACAAGCGCAGTGCTTGTCAAACTGCACAGCTGCCTCAAATTTTATATATAATAGCCAAGCAGCAACACACATACAAAACATGTATTTTGACATACAAGTAAATATAATTTGGTTTCGCCTAAAAGCCTCACTAACAATAAATACATGAGAAGCAACAACAATGACAAGCTAAAGCAATTAGTTTAATGTAATTCTCGCTCTTTCATTCACACACACACACACACACACTCGCTCTCTCTCTTTCTCTTTGTCTTTGTCCCTGTCTCACTGATTTTCTCTCTCGCTTAGACGCTTTAACGCTTTGGGCGCTCAATGCGAGATGAAGCGCCAACAAAAGTTGTATGTACCACAAATGAAATTATAGTCATACACACACACACACACATTCACACTCACACAGTGGCAGGCCACAGGCTGTCGCTGCAATTTGCGCGTCGACAAAAACGTTTGCTCCTAAAAGCATGCCACACAATTTTGCTCGACTCCCAATATTGCCGCCCTCATGCTGTTGCTGCTCATCGCTTATCTTTTGAAGCTCACCTGCCTCACTTTTAAGCATTTCAACTTGGCTGGCAGAGGCGAAGTCGTCGTCGTCGTTGTTGTTGTCGGCATCGGCAACGCTGTCATGCACATTAACCAAATAGCTGGCGCCTTGATTTGATTATCATGTTTTTTTGCCAGCACCGAGCTCCAAGCTCCAAGCTCCAAGATTGCCGTTTGACAAGCAACTTTATCGACAACAACAACAACAACAGCAACAGCAGCAACTGATTCGCCAGTCAGTTGTGCGGCATCTGCCGTGGGCTGCACAAGTTTGATTATGTCCCGGAAAGGGTATTTATTTTACTTTTCCTTTTCATTTTTTTTTTTCCTCTCTTTTTCCACTTTTTCTTTTTCTGTTCCCCGCATAACAATATGCATATTCTTCATAATGTTCCAGCCAGCGCATTATTGTTATGGCTAAAGAGTTGTATGGAGCACATATGCATTAATAAATGTTACTTAACGATTTGAGGTATCTTTTATGTGCTTGTATAATGTGAGCGGAGAGGAATGTTCAGCACTTCTGTGGCATTTTATTGCATTAAAATGACCATGGAGGATAATAATTTGAGAGATTACAAATGTCTTGAGCATGAATGTGCCACGTAAAAGTAAGCTCAAGAGCTGAACAGCGTTCCTTTGGGTAATATGGAGTAGCAATGACCTTGAATCTGGATTTGCTTTGCTTTTTTGTACATACATACATATATTGAATATGTTGTTTTGTAAATAATTTACTATTAAATTACAATGACAAATTATTAAAGCATCAGATAATTAAAAGTAATGAAGGCATTCAGACAAATCATATAAAAAGCATTAATTTAAATATATATATACTTTGATTTTTTTTATAAAATATATATAATTAATATAACAAAAATAAATAAGATGTTTAAATAAAATATGAATAATATATATGCATACTTGATATTATATTTGAAATTTTAATTTTAAATAATAAATGCATATATATTAAAATATATGTTTATTATTATTTAAAAATATATTATCATATTTTATTATTATATTACGTTATTATTTTATCAATTAACTAACTACATTATACTACTTAAGACTATTCATCTGGGCCATCTCAGCCAGAGAGCGAGCACAAGCCGCATCTTAAAAGAGGCAATTCGCAGTTAGTAATCGCTTGGCCCCAAATTCGACCATGGAGCATAATCAAACGGCCGCTTAGCCAGCCTAAGAGGCAGCGAGTCTAGAAAGGTTTAATGTCTAAAATATATTGTCCGACAAAACACAAGTATAATTTTATTGTGAGTACTTTTATGCATGCACATCTGTGCAATATAAACTAACCATGGAGAGAGCTTGCTGAGTGTGATGCGTTATGGCTCATAAAGTGAGAGTGGATACTTTTACTATCTCTACAAAGAGTATTCAGAAATTTCTTAGTTTCATTCCTTGCATTTTACAGTCAGCAAACATATTTATTTTTTATTTTGTCGACTGGGGCTTCTTTTGATTTATGGCGCTGCCCCGAGAGCGTTTGTCAGGAGCGAGCGAGCGAGAGAGCCGCCATTTTGTTCTGTTCTGTGTCGCATGCATGATTCATGCGACTCTCGCTTTGGTCCTGTTATTATTATGGATGTTGTTGTTGTTGTTGTTGGTTCACTAGAAGTGGAAGTCACTTCAAATCTATATGTTGCTGCTGTGATTTCCAGCCACGCCTCTGCCGGCCCGCCCCACCAACAGGGACTCGGGCGTGGGTATATCTGCAAATTGCCTGCAATAAATTTTTGCCCGTTTGCCATAAAACACTTAAAACGATTTGTGCGAAAAAAAAAAAAATAATAATAATAATAACAAGAAACAGAGAACAGAAAACTGAAATGAAAATAGAGCTAAAGGAGCTGGTGGCAAAAAAAAAAAAAAAAAACAGAAAAACAAAACGGAACCGCTGAAACGACTGGCAATTTTCATTCGATTTTCCTTCGCGCTTATGTAAGCCATAACAATTTTCCAATCATTTCCACGCGCTTCGCATGCAGAACAAAATGTTTAATTACTTCCGCAGTGAGCAAAAATTTGCCTTGCCGTACAAAACTCAATTTGTGAATGTTCCGTTTGTGGACAATACGGTAAATGTGCAGAAGTGGAAAATGGAAAATGGAAGGAAAACTGCCAAAAATAAATGCACACAAATTCAATTTATATTTGCCATAGTACGCACAAACAACAATAACAAAAAAAACTGAAACAAATGACTTCCTTTACGACCAAATGTGTGTGTGTGTGTGTGTGTGTGTGTGTGTGTGTGTGTGTGTGTGTGGGCGAAAAACACTCTCACACACACACACGCACTCACACATGGTCAAGTTGTTTGACTTGTGGAGAGAGTAAAAGTTTGCTTACGTTTTCATTTTGGTCTTTGGCTGGAATTGGTTATGGCATGGCCAAAAGAAATTATAAATGAATTAGTTGGAAAGTCACGTATGTGTGTGTGCACAAAGAGTGTGCGTATGTGTGCGTGTGTGAGTGTCTCTTATTATCTCTTAGTTACTCTATCAGCCGTTATCTGCTTCTCTCTTCGCTCTTCGACTGGCCTGTCGTAAGCGGATTAAGTGTTTTCGAGAGCAAAACTTAAAGCATTCGCCATGAATGATTCACGAGCGAGCATCGCATACCGAATGAATGAATTTACTGAACATTTATCGGCAGCTGTCATCGGTGCCCAGTTCCGTTACGTTTTGGGAGCTCGACTTCCACCGGATGTCTATTTAAAGTTCAGGCACAATACAGCTTCAGCTTGTGGGGTTCAAAAGTTGTTCGCTCTGCTAATTGAAAACTGAAGACTGTGAACTGACAACGCGCCAAATTAGCAAGAACAGAATTTCGAATAAATGAAATGCAAAAAAGCAAACTAAAATAAGGGGAAAAATCCAACACAATGCGCCAAGGCAGCTCGAAAATAGGCTAACAAAGCGAAAATGCCAAAAATCTGTGCAGAGGCAGCAGCAGCAGCAGCAGCCACAGCAGCCACAGCAGCTGACCCTAACGAGCTGGCTATTCAGCCAGACAGAGAATGGGATGAATTGATTTGAATATAGCCAAAGCTGAACTATTTTTACAAATTCAAGAATATATTTAGAGCAGCAGCAGAAGGACAAGACAAGCCTGAAATATGAAACAAGAACAGAACATATATTTCCATAAATCTTGCTCAAATTTGAAATATGCGAACGGCAGACAAAAGGCGAAGAAAATAAGCTAAAAGCTTGCCACTACAAAAAATCTCATTTTCAGTTTTAGACAAACTTTTTCTTTGTTTTTTCATCGCAAATATTCAAATGAAAATGACTGAGATATAAAAGATGCAAATGAAATATAATGGCATGATTTGATTAAAAGCAAAGCGTATTAGAGAAACAAAAATGACAGAAAGAAGAAAAAGAAACTCTTTTGACGACTTAAAGCCACAAACCGATTTTACTCTAATTTTGCAAGTTATGCAACAATTATAAAGAAAAGAAATTTTTATAAGCTTTTGAGTGTGTTGTAACAAAGTTTACTAACTGAGGGCTTACAAAAAAAAATAAGTAAAAACCAATTAAATATTCATTTAATAGGCAGATGTCTATAGCATCTTGTATATAAATTTGTTGTGAAATATATACATACTAGCTGCCCCGGCAAACGTTGCTTTGCCCTATCCATTAATTCCTCTACGTCTGTTGACTACGAATCTGCGCGCTTCTCTTCGTTCTTTGCTGGTTTCGCTCATCTCGTGCCTCTTGCAATTTTGATGCACCTAACTGGATGCAGAAGAACTCCAGGAGATCATTTAGAAAATGCCTGCAGCAGCAGAGAATGTTCCCTTTGGATCGACTGCAACGATCTCTATCTGGCGCTCAGCTCAAAATTTGAGTGCCCCTCAGACTTTGAGTGGAAGTCGCCCTATATAAAGGGCAGCAGCTGCGGAATTTATTCAGTCGCCCAGACTCGGAGGGGTCAGTCGTACGTGTAGGACAATGCAGTTGTTTATTAAAAAAAAAAAAAAAAAAAAAAAATTAAAAATTTTTCAATAAAAAAAAAAAATTTATTAAAAATAAAATTTTAATAAAAAAAAATTTTTAATAAAAAAAAAATAAATAAAAAACTTAATTAAAAAAATAAGTAACACAACAAATTAATAAAACAAAAAAATAAATTAATAAAACAAAATAGAAAATTGCCCTGCACGTACGACTGATCACACCGCGTCTGAACGACTGAATAAATAAAATAGCTGCTGCCCTTTATATAGGGCGACTTTCACTCAAATTTCGAGCAGGGCGCCAGATAGAGCAATGGGAACATTCTCTGCTGCTGCAGACATTTTCTAAATGATCTCCTGGAGTTCTTCTGCATCCCTTGCTCTTCTTAGGCAGACGGGCAGAGAGACAGACAGTGAAATATATATATAACTTTCTTTTATATATATATATATATACACACAAATTTTAATTTAAAAAAAAAAAAAAAAAAAAAAAAAAAAAAATTTTTTGCTGCCTTAGGCTTCAAGCACTGTGTCTTATTCTTATGATAAAAAGAAGTATATATTGATATATTCTTAGCATAGATATTTATCAAAAAATAATAATAATTTAAATAGACAATAATTATAAATGCTGAAAATTTCTAGTAATGGTTCAGTAAATTTTAATAGTGCAAAAAATCTAAGAGCTTTAGAGTTTATTCTCCAATAAAAGCCCAAGAGTTTCGTGAGCAAAAATGTCTTAGAAAAGTAGTTAGAAAACAGTGTCCATTGCATCCACTTACATTTTAATCCAAATTAAAACAGGTTAATCTGCTTAATTAGATTTTTAGCTATTTAGAACACATTGCCACACAATGGGGCACGGCTGTGGTCAGGGCTAGCAGCCGCTGCTGATAGGCAATCTCTGTTCAAGTGCATTAAATAGAACAAATATATATGTATACATGTACAACTGCAGCTACTTGGCTATTTGATAGCAGCACGCTAAACGTTTGTTTGTTTTCGCCTCTTTTGCAGTGGGACATTGGCGGAATTTTAATCGAGCTGCAAACGGTGAAGCGGACAGAATGCAGCTGCTGCAGGTGCAACGGGCCGAAGTTGCAGCGGCGGTCTAATTGAGGCCAGTCGGATCAGGAGCAGGAGCAGGACACGCTCAAATGGCGTCATTTGTATGCGAAGCCACAACAATTGAGAGAACCACAAAAGTTGCAAACGAAACAAACTCAACAAAGGAAATGCAGCGCAGCAGCTAAAGGCAGCCAAAAAGGGAAAAAAAAAGAAATAGAAAAAAATCAAATTGAAAACAAGCTAAACCAAATCAACGTAAAGGCAACCAGAGACAACAACAGGAAACAGGCAAACCAAAAGGGCCAACAGAATGATGAGCGCAGGCGGCACCTACATATCGACGGCCAGCGTGGAGGTGCCAAAGGCTCTGCAGGATGGCGAGAAGTTCATTAAGTGGGACGACGTAAGTAGTGCAAGAGAGTTCATTTCGTTTATTGTATGATCAGAAATGGGCTTAGTAGTCGTTGATGTGCTCCTGGATCCAGTCCTTGTAGGACGCAACGTCGGTGTAGACCGATGGATACTTGGTGCTGGCACAAGGTGTGTAGCCCCAGGATACAGTGCCAACCAGTTGGTATGAGCCGTCGGGACGCCTGTTCACCAATGGGCCGCCGCTGTCGCCGCTGCAGGCGCCGTCGGTGGTGCCGGCCTTGAAGGTGCACACATTGGTGTCGGCCAGCTTGTTGCCCCTGGGCAGGTTATCCAAGCACTTCTTGTAGTCAATGATCTCCACATCCAGTTTCTGCAGCTTGTCGGGCAGCGAGCCAGAGTTGTCGCGACCCCAGCCGTAGAGGACACCATCGCCGGTCGTGGCGTACTGCTTGGTGGCCACGGCGATGGTGGCGACAGGTGCGTTGCGGGACAAGCTATTGATATCGAATGGCTTATCGAGGAAGATCAGACCAATGTCATATGGGCCAACGCCGCCGCCATATTTCTCGTGGACCGTCTGACGGGCGCTGCTGCCCTGGCGCACCTGAGTCGCGGACTTGTCCGAGCGGCTATGAGCGCCGGCAACCACCTGGAAGTTGCTGTAGGTCATGCAATGGGCGGCGGTCAGGACGATGTCATTCCTGATCAGCGAGCCGGCGCAGTAGTGGGCGTTCTTGGTCGTCTGCAGGGAGACAATGAAGGGTGCCTCGCCAGCGTTGGCCTCGTTGCCATTGATGATGCGGCCCTCGGGAAAGCCGGGCAGACCAATTATATTGGCGTTGGCCGAGGCCACGGCCAGTGCAATAAGAGCCACAAATAGTTTCATGTTAACAGCTGTTGACTTCGCAGTTTACTGTTTGATATTGTTGGCCGGAGCATTCGCTTTTATAGCCCCCAGTGCCCAGCCAGTGGCGCCTTATCAGTTAGTCGAGGCTTATCGCATATACATTTAGCTATCAATGGCAACTGGTCTTTATGGAAGTCGTTCAATTGACGCGCTGTAGATTTACGATCCTTTTTTTTTTCCTTCTCATATTTATATTACCGGCTTACGCAGTTGACCGTGTCCCGGTTAGGCCAAGTACTACTTTGTATACTATAGACAGACAGTCCACGAATCGCCCACTTTAGATGAATATCAATGGAAACTTTGATATCGATCGAATCATTAGAGACAAGTGGGTTGGCGGCCTAAGGTCTATGCGAAAATAAATAATGTGCGAAGTGGGTCGTAAATCTCAAAATACGGTTTACATTCCTGCCCACCATATATTTTGGGTAATCTCTATAAACAAAGCAAACGATACTTTATTTCTTTTTTTTTTTTGCAAGATCATGGGTCTGATTGGGCGCGTGTGTAAGGCATTGGAGCGTTTGAGAAGTTCATCATCGATGTGATCATCGATTATTGCATACAGCTGACAGGAAGTTCCAAATTATCTAAATCTGTAAAATATGATATGATATGATCATAGCATTTCGAAATTGAAAAGGTCTAAGAATGATAAAGATGATTTGTTATGATGTATATATACATTTATATATTATATATGAGGACATACTAGTCTTTTCAGCGTTGCCAGATAGAATTGTTTTAAAAAGGATTGTGTTTTCTATACTAGAAGATTACAAGTTGGCCAAGCAATATTTATTTTATCTTATTTTATTTTGTTATTTGTTAATGTATTTTTTTGGCTTACATTTTTGTTATGGAATTTTTTTTGTTGTCTAGTGTATTTTGTAGATTTGATAAAGTGCTCAATTACAGATGTCTGAGATTTGATTATTTATAAGGAGTAACATGGGATTTTTAGCTAAATTTATGTGTCGAATCATAAAACATATAAATGGGAACAAAAATTGAATTTGTTCCCCAAGGTGTCCCATTTCTTTATGAAAGAACTTGCCATTCTCATGCAATAGATTCATATTTTCGTTATTCTTTGTGGGCATGTACCGTTTATAAGCATATAGTAAATGCAACGGTAGTGGGTAATGCCCGATTGCGCTCGTTAATGATGCCAGACTGCCAATTGAAGAAGCTTAACCAGCTTATCGCCACATTTATAGATTGATTAAAAATTTGGCGTTGCCAGGTGGTTTTACAATTTCAAAATGAATTCATCAAACGGACGTTTGACTCCAAACCGATTGATGCAATCAAATTAATGTTAGCTAATTAATATAAATAAACAATTTTTGTTGGCAGTACAGTAAACTTGCAACATCGATTCGTTAAATCAAGATCTCTTATAATTTATGGTATCGAAGGTATTATTTTTGATTTCCGTAAATTTCACATTAAAATTCCATTGAATATTATTCAATAAATAATAATACTCTAATAAATGAAGTACTAATAACAAATTTCACAGATAAGCAATTATCAAATTAGTTCACATCAAATTATCAAATCAAATAGAGATAGCTGCTCAAATTTGCCCAAATCAGAATGATTTCACTTTTATTGAAACTACAATTTAGTTAAGTAGTAGACGCTCTGGGTCTTGGTGATCCAGCCGATGTAGGCGGAGACACGGGTGTAGACCGAGGGGAAGTTGGCCGCGCCGCATGGAATGTAGCCCCAGGAGACGATTCCAATCAGCTCAGAGGGAGCATCCTTGTGCTCGATGACCAGAGGGCCGCCGGAGTCGCCATTGCAGGCAGCTTTGCTCTGCTGCAGGGAGTCGGAGCAAATGTTGGTTGATGCCAGCCTAGAATTGGGGGGCAACAGTGCCTTGCACTCATCGTAGTTGATAACGTTGGTGGTGATGGTTTGCAGAGTCTTGGCTGCCGTCAACACATAGGACTTTGGCTGGCCCCAACCGTAGAGATGAGTCTCGCCCTCGTGGATTTCGCCGGGGCTGGGCAGGACAGCGGGACTAACCCACTCGTTGAAGTCGAAGGGTTCGCTGACGTGAAGCAGCGCGATATCAAAGGGGCCAGCGGAACTCTTCGTGAATGCGAACAAAGTCAACCAGGCGCTGCTGAGTTCGCTCATCGATCACGGCACGTGCATGCAGTCCGGCAATGGCACTCATGACAACTGGGTCGGAGATGCAGTGCGCCGCGGTGAGGATCCAGTTCTTGTTGACGATAGTTCCTCCGCAGCTGTGCGAATGATGAGTGAAGTTGTTGGACAGTGAGACAATAAAGGGCGCCTGGTGGGGTGGGGCCTCGATGCCGTTGACTACGAAACCAGTGGCAAAGCTGGGAAAAACCTTGGACAGGCTATCGGTCAGCTGGCCAGCGTCAGCGCTGGCCGCCACAAGAACAAGCAGCGTGACACCGAGTACTTTCATTTTGGTCGATTGCCTTGAAATGATCTAATCGTTGATGCGATGTAATCTTTTATAGCCATGCGGAAAAAGAAGCGTTAGATGAGCCAGTATCGGTAGATTGGCAGATAGATTTATGGTGCTGTTTGCCCTTTGAGCGACCATCATATTTTGTGATTTCAGTTTTTCCAAATCTTCAAATTCAGGCTAATCAGCAGAATACTAGATCTTCTATGGTCAAAATTTAATTGATAAGAAATAAAAATAGTGAAGACTCGCCTGTTTTAGAGTGTTTATAACTATATAGTGCTGAATCGTAGGCGCGTGGCCACGATCTTTGTTTCATATAATTATATATAATATTCTGACATTTAATGATCCATAGCTCAAATTAATCGATTCAATCCGTCATGAAATGAATATGTAAAATCAGAAATATTTATGAGCCATAAATATTCAAAGCTGATTAGCTATAGCCGAAGTCCAAGCATAATATGCCTCATATATTTATTTATGAATGATCGCAGTTATGGGAGCTTTCAGACATCAAAAGTTTCTACAAGTTTGGCAATAGAATTCTTACACGTATAAATTATATAGGGATACTAAAACTATTCCTGGCTGAATACTAGAAATTTGTAGAATGCATTATTGTTGATTATTTTTTATTACTTTCTTTAAATTAAATCAATACTAAAATTTCCTCTAAGTATGGCCAAACTCGTGATGACCGACCTTGATTTCTTCTCTCTATTTTATATATATCGCGCAATTGAATTGAAGATTTACTAATCCAATCGAGCTAGCCCAATAATCTAGATCATAAATAGTGATCGATTATGGATAGGTTATCAGATCACATGATCTATTAAAACTGCATTATAAAGTCATATCGCTAAACTGAACTTGACTAGAATCAAGTGAGTTATTTATTGCATTTTATAAACAGCAAATTAGTTAAGAACGTAGTAGGCGCTCTGGATCTTGGTAAGCCAGCCGATGTAGGCGGATACACGGGTGTAGACCGAGGGTAGGTTGGCCAAGCCGCAGGGAAAGTAGCCCCAGGAGACGACTCCAATCAGTTGAGAGGGAGCGCCCTTGCGCTCGACGACCAAGGGACCGCCGGAGTCGCCATTGCAGGCAGATTTGCTCTGCTGCAGGGAGTCGGAGCAGACATTGCTTGGAGCCAGGGGGGCATCCTCGGGCAGTGCAGCCTTGCACTCTTCGTAGTTCAGAATCTGTGTGGTAAGGGTCAACAGAGTCTTGGCAGGTGTGAATATGTAGGATTTTGGCTGTCCCCAACCGTACAGATGGGTCTCGCCTTCGTTGATTTCCTCGCGACTGGGCAGGGCAGCTGGGCTGACCCACTCGTTGAACTCGAAGGGCTCGCTGACGTGCAGGATGGCAATGTCGAAGGGACCCACGCCGCCAGTGTATTGCTCGTGGACGCGGCCAAAGTCAATTTTACGGTGCTGCGTGCGCTCATCGACCTCGGCGCGCTTATGGAGACCGGCGATCACTCCCATGCCAACGGGGTTTGAGACGATGCAATGGCCAGCAGTGACGATCCATTCCTTGTTCAGGATGGTTCCTCCGCAGATGTGAGAGTGGTTCTGGAATTTGGCGCTCAGGGAGATAATGTAGGGCGCGGCATGGGGTTCAGCTTCAGTGCCGTTGATGACAAAGCCAGTGGGAAAACTGGGAACCAACTTAATCAAGTTGTCGGTCAGCTTGCCGGCCTGGGCGCTGGCAGCCACCAGGGCAAGAAGGGTAAAAGCGAGCACCTTCATTCTGTCTGAAGCAATGGACACTGAATGATGAAATCGTGAATATGCATTGGCTTTTTATAGTCGTTATTGTTTTTAATGGCCATAGTTCTTATCGGCCGATTAGAGAATGGATTTTTGAAAACGATTTCACTTTCTGCCAGTAATAAGTTTTTATGGTTCAATTTTTCCCAATTAGCCAAAAATTACGCTAATCCAATGCGGCCTGATAAGGAATGTGCTGAACCCAACCGAAGCCACAGCGGCCACACGTTTTACATTTACAACTTTGATAATTGCCATATATTGAGCTTGCGTAATGTGTGCTATACAAGGCGTTGACAAGCCACGCGTGCCAGGTGGAGTCGCCTCCTGGTGCAAAAGGGCGCTAAAAATATATGAATACATGCGTGTAACAACACAGTGTATATACATATGTATATGTATATGGGGTATTGGCATGGGATGGGGCTGTAAGTCTATAAAGGGATGCGCGTCCTTGGCGGGCATACATAAAAGAGTGGACACTGTCCAGGCTGCGATGCCTGCGGCAGATGGCGGCCATTTTACGGGCTTAGCCAATTAAAAGCAAATTTTACGCCGCTGCGGGCTTTAGACTTTGTGTAACCGCTCACACACACATACACACACGCACCGAATTGTGTACACATTAAAAACAACAAAAGGGGAAAAACACGGAGCATGTGCCACTTTAAAGTCCAGTTAAACAATGATAATAAAACTCAGGCCAGACACAGATAATCCTCTAATTAGCGTCTGGCTCAAATTGTGTAATTATAGAGCAAATCTTTACAAGCTCTTCGCAATTAATTTAATCTATTAACCGCTATATCTAATACAGAAATAATCAGCTTAACATCAAAATCCAATTAACCTTCCAATTGTTGTCTAACTTGATTTGAAAGCTAAACGAAAATAAGCTGTTAGTGATATGAGAAGGATATTTAACACGGGAAATGTAAACGATAAAAATTGAATATATGTGGGACTTGTACGTAGTCTAAAAAAGTATGATACAAAAGAATGAAAAATTAAAAAATATTTTTTTATTGGAGCAGGTCTACAGGAGTTCAATTAACCTAAAGAAATATACATTTATTGCTTGGATATATCTTCAGTTGACAACTCGAGGTTAGATTCCAAATTTCTTGCTGGTCTTCTAGCTATTATATTTAAGAGTATTCCAATAGAATTCGTTATATATGCCATTCTTATACTGAAGCCTTCGTGTTGGAGCTCTTAAAAGTAGCCCACAAGCTTGATGTCTTGTGGGTGTTAAATGCCTAGGGAAATTCTCTCAACTCAAAATACGCCCTGTCATGGTCCACTTGCTGTATGCTTGCGATAAAAGAGAAAAGTCCATATATTGAACACTTTATCATCTGTAAGCTCATGCTGCCCGCTCTCCCACAATCATTCTGCGATAACACTAATCGCTCTTGTTATACTCGTCGCTTATCGGAAAGCTCAACTGGACGCGTAGGTTTATATGCACAGTCTCGAGAGCTTCCGGGACCAGTTCGCATTCGCCCCCACACATAACGCTATGTTCACGGTAAAAATTTGTATCGCTCTGCTGCCGCTCTTGGCGCTGGCCAGAGCCAATGCCATTGGCCAGCAGCCGCAGCTGGAGCACCTGCTGTCGGAGCACTTTGAGGAGCTGACCAAGGCTATTAAAGCTGACGCAAGGGAAACGGAGCCCCGCTTGGTGGAGCACATAATGCAGAAGATGATGGACGACCTGGCCATGGAAACGTCGGCGCGTATTATAGGCGGCCACGACGTGCAGGGCGTGGACAATGCGCCTTATCTCGTCTCAATCAGCCTGACACCGCTCATCTACAGCCATCAGTGCGCGGGCGCCATCATTGGCAAGCGCTGGGTGCTGACCGCCGGCCATTGCGTGGAGGAGCTGCGCCGCTTCAATGGCGACGTGATTGGCATTCCCATCTATGCAGGCCTCTCCAATCGATCGAATGTAAGCGACGCTCAGATGCGCCTCGTGGACTTTGCGGCGACGCATCGCCAATTCAACGGCGTCGCCGGCAGCGACAACATCGCCCTGCTGCATGTCTCCCAGTCGTTCGTCTACTCGAATCGTGTGCAGCAAATCGCGCTGCCCGATCTCGACGAGGACTACAGCAACAAGACGGCTGCCCTCTATGGCTGGGGTCTGACCACAGCTGATGGCAATGAGTATTCCAAGAAGCTGCAATATGGATTCGCTCCGCTGCTGAACAGCGAACAGTGCGCCAAGCTGATGCCTGCGGATGCGCCGCTCTCGCGGAAGCAGGTGTGCACTCAGGTGAAGGCATGCTATGGCGATGGCGGCAGTCCGCTGGTCTACTGGCCCATCACTGGGCCCGCTGAGCTAGTGGGCCTGGGCTCCTGGAGCTATATGCCCTGCGGCTATGCTAATCGGCCAACGGTGTACACCTCGGTGCCCGCCTACATCGATTGGATCTACCAAGTGATTAGCGCCTACTACCAGCTGAACTGAGTAGTCCCTAAATTCGACTCGTATCAACATGATCTTTGCGTAATACATTTACTACCAATTAAAGCAAACAACAACAATCTAATCTCTATAATTCCTAGATATAGTTAATGCTGCTCTATCAGTATTGCCGATGGTCGATAAGGTATATTTTGATTGTTCCATGTGTTGGATCGCACATGACCAATCGTAAATTCTAGCCAATGTAACTGTCGTGAGTGAAGGGTCATATCGCAAGGGCATTTCAATAGAATTTCGCATGTAGAACCTGAAACCCGAGATCTACTAAGTAGATCTATGTGTAATATTTGCATTTTGGAAACCCACCCTTCTTCCTACCCTTCACTACTAGTTCAGGAACTGTGCTTTGC
Organism: Drosophila mulleri; assembly: GCA_035047565.1. Classification (NCBI taxonomy): domain Eukaryota; kingdom Metazoa; phylum Arthropoda; class Insecta; order Diptera; family Drosophilidae; genus Drosophila; species Drosophila mulleri. The sequence goes on from JAWNPK010000012.1 coordinate 7,224,878, forward strand.
TAAATAAATATACTCAATAATAATTACAATCTGAAAATTTAATCTCGAAAATCAATGTACTAGAAAATAAAAGTAAAACAATTAAAATACAAGTATTTCGCAAGGTGCAGGGTATCTCCTAGTCGAGCAGAGTCCACTAGAACACTCGTACTTGCTCTACAGCAATCTTAATTTGAGCTAAGCTACAAGTCAGGCCAAATGACGTCCCCAACAACGTTTGACAGCTGCAGCAGAGCTGTGCTGGGCTGGGGCTTGTTCGAGTGTGCCACTCGGCGTATGCTTAATAAGTGCCTGGGTAAAACTTTAAACCAACACAGCAGCAACTCGAGCAGCTAGTTTTGAAGTGCTAAACAAACTTGCACAGGTGACAAACTGGAGGCTGTCTACGTTTTTATGACATCATTTGCATGTAGTTTGAAGTTGCAGCTGTCGAAGGTTCAAACACATGCTCAGCACATATGAAATATGCAGAAGAGAGTATTGTTTTAAGGAAGCTATGGAGACTCTTGAGCAACTAATTATTAACGTTTGACTTTGAGCTATTTGAGGTATGCAACTGGACGCAGAGTAGATTCCCAAGAAATCATCTGTGTTATATCATCAATATAAGATTCATATAGATAAGCAGCTTTACAGGGTATTATTCAGTCAAGTCAAGCACACCAATATACTTATTTCAATAGTTTAGGAATGTGAGAAAAGGGTTCAAGAAATCCCATACGCAAAGATAGCAGCAGCAGCAGGAGCAGCAGCAGCTGGATAATCCCAAATAGCATTTGCATAGTCCCCGAAGCAGTTGACGCTTTGCGTATGGGCAACTGTAACACGCACTTGCCGGCTTTATTGGCAGGCCCCTAAGCATGATTGACAACACAATGTGCACAGACAGGACTGGAGATGTATCTGTATCTATGGCTGTATCTGTATCTCTATATCTGTGTTCAACTGTAACTGCGGCACATCTGCGTACGGAATTATCCCTTTTATGTGGTGGCGCCTATCCAACAAAACCAACTGCCTCCCTAAATGTCTGTAGACAGACATCTCTATGTCACAATATTGAGGGCTGGAGGTGAACGAAAAGCACAGACAGGCTGTTACATCAATTGAATTATGCATGTAATCGCTCTTAGCCCAAACAAGCTAGCACATAGAGAGAGGGAGAGAGAGAGAGGGAGAAAAAGAATTTGAGATATTGAATCTGTCGCCTCAACAGTTTTTCAGTTACAAGCATGAATTTCCCATTTCTCACTCAATTTTCTGGGATATTTGACAATTCACTTGGCTATTTATGCTTGTGCCAGTGTTGGTTAACACTCAACTTGGGCCATTGTGTTGAAATGAACGATCGGGACGGGATAGCGCACGTTGCTTAATTAGTTAAAAGTAATTAGACAAACAGCGCAAACAATATAAAAGTCTCGTGCTCAAGTATCGAAATATTCGCTTTACGCGGGGTTAAATTGTAGTCCAATTAGCGTAGCGCAACCCTTTTTCAATGCCAGCCCAAAAATCTGCAGAAAATATGCGCTTAATTGAATATAAATGTGGCGGCCGGGGATGGCTTGGGCTCGCTGGCCCCACAGAAGGAAATGAACCGAAGCCATAGTCGAGTCCCAAATGACCCCCAAATGACCCTAGAGCAAAAATTTGAACTGCAAGTTAATGTTTTCAATATAAATTATTAGTAGAGAGGCGGTCGGTTGCTTGTTGGCGGGCGCGTAGAATTCCCCAAAGTGAAATTGGGGCCACTTTGCCACCTTTCTGAGTTCATTAAACCGACCTCATCAAAGGATAATGAACTGCCGAAACAGCTGCAAATTCAATTTGCTCATTAAGACTATTTCAATGGTCATCAATTCTCGACCAAAAATAACACTTATTCCCTTATAGTAATGCTCATGTCTCATGGGTCGAGCTTGAAGGCAAGATACCAAATCGATTATAGAAATATTGAATCAAGTGAAAAGTCTTTGCGATTTGAGTTTGCGTGTTTATTATACTATTATGCTTTTACATACTTATCTTAGAATAATATTTATATTTCATCTTATATTTAACTAATGTAACATATTATTTATGCTTACTTACCTTCTATGCTCTATTTTACATAGCACGACCATGCATCACTTAAGCTCACTTATTTCGATATATCTCGATGTATGCCTTTTGTCATAAAACTTTAATAGATGGCATAAAAGTTAGGTCGTAATTTTTTTGTTCTATAAACGCAAATATCTCAAGCAATTCCTATTTCATTTTGTTGAAATAATAAAATTTCGTTTTGCACTCATCTAAATGCTACAAGCTATTTGCTGCACGAATGATTTTAGGTCGAACAAATATCTTAGATATATGGCAATCTTTGTTACCCCGACAATTTAAAGTATGCCAATCTGGAATGTAAAGCTATGATGGTTCTATTTAAGTTTTCAATCTATTTTGATGTCTAATTAATATGATAATTTATGAATACAGATACAATAAAATATATAAAAATATGTTTTTCACTGTTGATGTAAAACTTTTCTAATTAAAGCAAAACAAATTTTTATAAAATTCGGTATCAATACTTTGGATATCTCTTGTCAAGCTAAAAATTTGAGTTCATAGTTTTAATTCAAATAGAAAGTTAGCTTTTAAGCCTATTCGAAGCATTCAACGTTTCATAAGTGATTTTATTTAAGACCAGCTTGAATATTTAAATATTAAAATTTACCTAGTTAGTTTGTTATTTTATATGCAATCGAATTTTCATGACACTGAAAGCCGAGCTGAGATGACAAGTGCTGAAAATATATTTTAATTTTCAGCATGGCAAACATACATATTTAGTCTATGATATATGCTTTGTAATTGTTAATGAGTGTTTATATCTTACGCACCATTTAACGGCTTTTCAAGTAGGAAGATTCCAAGAAAACTGAAATATTGCTGCTCTCGGATGGATGCCGTGCACAATGCTCAAACGTTTCATGGCATCTTGTTTTGCATATAATATATGGAAAATAAAAACAGCCGAAAAAAACCAAAACAAACCAAAAGAAAAAATAAAATAAAACAAAATAAAATATTTCATTTTTGGCTTGCGTTGTGCGTTCTATCTGAGCGCATCTGTTTGCCATTGCCGAGCCGGCAGCTGGGGCCAGCATAAGCGAATTTCGCATTCTTTTCTTTGGTTTTTATGAATGAATGCTAAAATATTTATGGCAGTCGGCGGTCGAGGAGCGGAGACGGTGGCGGAGGTGCGGAGGTGGGTGGCCTGACGACACGGGGCACATTGTACAGGGCCATTTAATTTGACTTAAATAATAAGCAGATATGACTTTCTTCGCTCTGACCATTTTGCGGGCGATTGGAAAGCAAAATTCGTTGCAATAAATTCATAAGTCTCGACCAAGTTGAATGAACCGAGGGCGCGCTGGAGTATGTTTTCTTTTTTAGCGCAATAACAAATGATTTTTTTTTATTATTGCTATGATGTTAATGAAAACAGAAAACCTCGCACAGATTTAGCAAAAAGACATTTATCATAAACATATATACTCTTATTAATTTCCTTGTACTTCCTTCTAATTGTTCCATTCTGATTTCAGGATTCAGGCAGCGGGACACCGGTGACGATGCGAGTGGATGCCAAGGGCTTCTTTCTGTATTGGGTTGATCAAAACAATGAGCTGGACATCCTAGACATTGCCACAATTCGTGATGTGCGCACAGGACAGTATGCCAAAAAGCCAAAAGTGAGTATATAATAGATTTCATATATCATTATATATTAGCTGTCATCACAGTTACATTCGCATTCTGCAATTACAATTGAAAAATAAAATATTAAGTATACGCCGAGGTGGAAGCAAGAGATTTATATGTGATAGACTTGTTTCTGATAGGTCACATTTATTTATGACATTTAATTTTCAATCTTTTCATTCCTTATTGATTGGAGTGTGGAGTGGATGATGGCGACGAAAGGGAATTAGTAGCAGTGAGGGATGAGATGAGGTAAAAGCAGGAAATTGTGCAGAGAAAATGTATGTGGAGTATGGCTATATGTGTCTAAATGTATTTGTATTTATCTATGTATGTAGTATATAGGTAATAATATATGCTATATATATAATACATATATCTATATATATACATATACTCTTATTGGCAACCAAGCAGCATGCCGAGCTTTTTTTCGAGTTTCACATTCAAATTAAATATATTTAATTTTTTTTTTTCATATTTAATTCTGCTCTGTGAAATCTTCAAATAGCATTTGAAAGGTTTCTTGTGTTGAGAATCAAAATAGAAAACAAATAATTTATATAAGGTCATTAAATTGAAGAACGAATTTACACTTTCATTAATTTAATTAAACAGTGCAATTAGTTGAAGTATATGCTGATATACATACATATTCATCAATCTTGACACGCAATCGTGAAGGGTATCAAACAGATGGCATGCCAGAATTCATTGGATCTCGTGTGATACTTGAAGCATTCCTTGTTGAATTTTCGTGTTTGTTTGTTTGTAAATAAAAATATATTGGCAACATTAATTATTCCGACCATTCAACGAACGTTTGTATATTTGCGCTTGGTCGGCTGTGAGCATTCGAGCGAAGCTATTCGCCAAACGAGCTAATAAAAATTGCTTTGACTTTAGCGATTGAAATCCAATTATAGGCTAAGGCAGGCGAGCCGCACAAACAAGCTCTATTCTATTCTATTCTATTCTATTCTATTCTATACTATTCAATGCTGTTCAGGTGGGCACGCATAATCCACAATTTATATAGAGCATGTGTACATATGTATATATATATATGTATGTATGTATATATATATGTTTTTTTTTTCTTAGCCCGGTCACGTGCGTTATGTTCAGGTTTTTGGCGCCGGCAAGCAAACAAAAACAAATGCGACTCGTATGTGTTAGCCTCTTGTTGGCATTGTTTTGTGTCGCCATATTTGATGCTCTGCTTCTTCTTCTCGTGCCATTGGCTTTACTTGCTCTTATTTCCTTAGACACAATGTGTGTGTGTGTACGCCACTTCTTGGTCGATTCACACAATTTTCTTTTCATGGCACAAACGCTTATTGTGTGTACTTAGTGTTTCATGCGAGTATTGGTGTGAGTGTGGGTGCGGGTGTTGGCCATGTCCAGACATCTTTGTGCGTGTGTGTGTGTGTGACCAAATACATTTATCATTGCAATGACACGGCAACATAGCTGTGATCCTACACCCAAGCGGGCACAACTTTTTGCAAAGAATTGAGCGTAAAAAGCATTTTACGTAACGTTTGCAAAGGGAAGCGCTCGAACAGGGACAGACTGATTCAACCAGCCGGCAAGCGTATCCTGCCAGCGGCAAATAGGAAGCGCCAACAACAATGAATCTAACAAAAAAGAGAAGCAAAAAAGCGAGCAGTCGACTTTTTGCTCTGACTTTTCATGACTTACTAAGCAAAAAAAAAAAAAAAACAAAAAATAACAACAAAAACCCTGTCCTACAGTTGTGTTTTTAAAGTCCTTCAGCCTTAGTCTGCCCTACTTTCAAATGTTGCTCCTCACATGACAGCGCCCTTTTCTTGTGGCAGCTGCTGGAAGTGCATATTTAACCTGGGTCAATGGGCCAGGCATTTGATGGGCGGCGCGTATAATTCATATGTATGTGCCAAACCCACCAGCCACTCGTTGCTGACCGACCAACCCTAAGGCTAGGCGCTGCCCACCCACCCACAGCCCCAATCGTTGGCCTCTTATCAAAGGCAAACGAGCTGCGCTCTGGCCTCGCACTGGACAGCGAAATTGTTGCACTAATAAAATGCAGCGAGCGGAGAAATGATGCGAGCAGCTAAATGAGGCTACGCCAAAGTGTGAGAGTTGGCCGCATGCCACGCCCACTGCTGGTCAATTGTATATATATGTATATGTATACGCGAATGATTAACTCGAAAAGTTAAAAAAAAATGGGGCCTGCATATGTTGCAGTCCATTTAAGTCTGCATTAAAACATATGCTAAAAAGTCAGCCACAACATTTGTCTACTCCCCGACTTAACCCTTTTTCATTAAATTTCGAGTGTGTGTATGTGTTGATGCTCATATGCGCTGGTCTGTCTTTTTTTTACTTACTGTCTTTTTTTTGCGCATGTTGATTAAAAATGTTCCTTTGATGCCCTAACGAGAATGTCGTCTAATTTAGTCATTACAATGGTAAAGACATGTTAGATATACATTTTATATATTTATTTTATAAATATATAACTAAAATCTCTTCAAAATATAGACATGTAAAAATCTCAAAGATTATTCACATAAGGATAATAATTACTATATCTAATTATTATTTTTGTTATCGTTAAATGTTGTTACGAAAACAAAAACTATTGATTATTTCAACCATTACAAATTTATTGGATAGTAAGATAATCCCGAGTTAATTAACACCCTATTAACTATTAATTATTGTATATTAGAACACTCATAAAATTAATGGCTTATTAGATAATTAGCTGAGTGGATAGAAAATGATAACAAAAATTGTTATTAACTTGGCAATAAATTTCCCGCATTCAAGCAGTTTTTCATAACATTTCAATACGAAATTTCATTAAAAATAATTCTGATATATACTACTTATACACTTGGTTAGGGTATTCAATTCGCGGCATTTCAAAGTAAGTTGTCTGTCGTATTTATGTCGCTGCTACATTGATGAGCTGGAATGCGATTTTATGAAAATTCGCTGAAGCGAACAAAAAAAGATGCGACTCGGACACGCTTAAAGAATTTTCCTTTTTTGTCTGCTCCCAAATGAATAATGTAATAGTCCCGATGTATAGGCAAAAGAGCAATACAAATGGACTAGTGACCGCCCTTAAAAAGGTAGTCCCAATTTTTGCTTAGCTGCAAACCTTACCAAACACTCACAACTTTCATAATTAATTTTGGACCTTTTCCCCGGCGTCTGCTGCGCTGTCACATGTCACAAGTTGTATTAAGTTAAAAGTATGACATACATACATATTTATGACTAGACAAATAGAGAAGCAAAGCTATATGTATGGTCATTCGGAATGTTTATTCATGGAAAAGAAAAGTTTATTTCCTTTTATTATGTAACTGTTTGCTTTGCGCTGAAGAGTGGCTTTATGTCCCCGTGTTTTCTTTTTATTTATTATGAGCTCACTCTGCTCCCCGCTGATATCCCTATCTAATTTCGTGTAAGACCTTTACCCCTAGTCTAGTCCATGTATAAATTTTGATTCCATTTTCATCACTTACCGTGAGGGCCAAAGATCTTATCTTCGCCGCAACCTTGAATTACTACGCGCTCCGAGGGTTTCCTGCAGCATTTGCCGTAGACGGTGCACGGCGGAATCTCATCTTTATTCTTCTCAAAGCAGGACACCAGATTTGAATAGAGTTCGTCAAATGTTCTCGGTTCGTCGTCCTGCTCTTCGGCCATCGCTTCCTCCAGCTCCGTCTCCAGGTCGAATTCCACGTCATACGGCAACGTATCTTCCTTGTACTTCATCCATTGGTAATACGTGCACATGTTATCCGGCAGACCACATTGCACATCGCAGTACTGGTGATTACGCCTGAGGCCGTGCTTTACCTTTTTGGGTGGCTTCTCCATGTCGAGGGCCACCTGCAGGGGTATATAGGGTTCGTAGTCCCCGAAATCATCTTCGTACTCATCCTCTGGGCAATAAAGTATTCTATGAGAATTCTTGGCGTGCGTCTTTTTGAGCACCGTCGGCATCTTATTGATCGCACAGTGCAGGATGTTGCGGTTGAGCACATAGGCCCCCTTGGGCTTGGGCAGTTTTTCCGGTTTCTTTGTCTTTTTTGACTTTTTGGCCTTCGGATCGATGCCGTTGACCAAATTGAGAGAGTTGGTGAGGGCTCGTCGATACTCGACTGCTTCTGGCAGGTTGACTTTCGATCCCATGCCATAAAAACTGAGCGAGTCTTTGTTCGGAGCTTGTCTCCATACCTCAATGGTGTCAAATCTCTTATCCTTGCCAAAGGGTACCCTGCAGCCCATATCGACAATAGCCTCCGACAAGAAGTTTCCAGATTTCTCATTTGAGCATCGTGATATTGGCGGCCTTATATTGGGATACACTTCTTTCTTTAAAAATCGGTTCGCCTTGCAGTTCTCTATGCGCATCACATCGTAAAGCGTCAATTGAGCGTAGTCGAGCTCCTTGCCTTCTTCGTCCTCGGAAGACTGATCTTTTTTTTCTGGCTCCTTACTTTGATCCATTTTGTTATATATATATGTATATATGATTCGTCAAGTGCTAAAATCTGTAAAACCTTTATCAGGTTTTTTTAATGGGATTCTCAAATTTGTTATGTTCTCAGTTCAAAACATTTTACCTAATAAGCAAAGCTAGCTCACATGTCGACCCATATCGACTTCAGTTGTAGAGGAATAGTCTAAGTAGGCTGATATATAACGACATATGTATATCATAACAATTATAACAAAATTCACGCAGTCATAGAAGGCAATAGTTATAAATATATTTGAATGTGACTTATAACGCGAAGATGACTCTGTTTTGATAAAGAACATTTAATTTAATTAAAACAAAATAATAATAATATAAAAGTATAAAAAAAAAAATTTCCTAGAAAATGCCTCAATGCCGATTAGCCCTCATCTTTCTTTGTTTTTGCAGACCCTCACATATTTGCCAGCATAGACGATCCTTGAGTGCTTTGACTTTATTTTGCACGTCTCTATCCATATGACCATATGATTTTTGTAGATCTTGTAATGCATCCAGTCGATCAAGATATTCGCCCCACTTGCGGCTTGTGCACAAGCAACTTTCCTCCTTGATGGGCTCGCATTTGCGCTGGGGGGCACGATATTCCTTCGGAGCGCACGCCACTTGTTCTCTATGGCGCATACTGTTGTAGTAATCCCGGAGTTTGCGTCGCTTCTCCTCCTCCTTCAGTTGACTGATCAATGGCGAATCCGGCTCTCGGTCGCGGCGCTCCATAAAATTGCAAACGACACACTGGCAGTCCTTTCCGCGTGTCTTGCAGTATCGTGATGCATGAGAGCTCCATTTTCGCTGCGGTTTCATAGTTTTCTTATTTGGTTTTCGTTTTTTCGCCTGAAACTTATCAGATTCGTCCGGTGGGAAATGTTTTGCGTGGTCGCCAAAGTAATCGGTGGAGAACATCGATCGGTGACCCGAAGAACTAGACATTATGAAACTATGTTGTTTGCGAAATTTCACATCGAACGGTTTTTGTTCAGGTGTTAGCATCTTCTTCTTAGTGGAAGCTCTCGTTGGATCCGTTTTGGGCTTAGGCTTACACTTACCACGACTACCACGGCCATCTCCTGCACCCTGAGATGTACGTTTAGGTCCACTATTCGAACTAGCAGTTGGTTCTGTAGATCCATCTTTAAGACTTCTATGAGCTGCATCGCGTTCGCTGGCTTCATCCAAAGCCCTTCTCAGCACGCTTCCTTCTGTGCCGGTGTTAGCACCGCCAGAAGCGATATCGCCTGCACCACTGAAGTCAGGCATGAAGCCATGCTGCGAGGATCCCTTGCAGCTCTTGTACGCTTCATAAACAGGATCTTTTTGGGCATTTCGTTGAAAGCAAGTGATCAGCTTCGAGAAGAGTTCGTCGTAGTCCTTTGGCTCCGACTCAATTTCCTTCTCCAATTTTTCCATCTCATTCCGGTAGGCGAGCTCATACGCAGATACTTTTTTGGGTTCCATGCATACGTAATTGATCAGCTCGCCCGTTGGCTGTTTTTGTCGGCGCCTTAAATGGGTTGACTTCGGGGAACGTTTCTCTGCACCGGTCTTTTTCTTTCCGATCTGAGTCTCGCTTTGGAAAAAGGGCTGAACGTTTGCAAGTGAACGGGGACAATGGAGCCAACTGATAGCTTTGGTTAATTTAAGCGAAGCCATATTATCAATTTTGGCCTTTAATTCGGTTCGATTAAGTACGTAAGGCTGATGCCTAGGCGTAGTTGCAACAGCTGGAGTCTTCAATGGTTTCTCCTTCGCCTCTGGTGGATTTACCTTATTGAGGCATTTCTCAATCACCTGGTTAAAAACTACCGCTTCGGGCTTATTTTTTCCAGCTCCAACGCCATAGTACCCCAATGTATCCTTGTTGGGGATCCGTCTCCACACCTCCACAATATCATGATCCATGTGAAATGGTCGTGCAGACCGCTGTCCCATACCGCCATTGGTAATAGAGCGCTGAGAATCACCTTTCAATACAGGAGTCATTGATACACTGGGAGATGTTTCCCAGTGCTGAAAATTGGCTGCCTTGCTATTGAGCATCCGCGTGACTTCCCTGGGCGTATTCTTTTTCTCAGAAAATGGCTTCGAGTTCTTTATGCTGTTCAGTGTTTTCACATTCGACTTGGCCGAATCGGTTGATTTTTTCTCCTTTCTTTCTACTTGACTGGTATCCAATCTATTGATTACGTGTCGGTAGCCATAATGTTGAATTGCATCCATTAGATATTCAGCTGTGATCTCTGGAAAACATTTAGACACCGGCGGCTTGACAGTGGCATATAACTCGCCCCTGCGAAAAGCGAAGTTCTTGGTGTTCGCCATTTGCTTGGCCGCTTGGAGTGAAAGCTGGTCCGCATTTCGAATATGTGATTCTTGTTGTCTTCGCATTCTATGAGGTCTCACGTTTTAATAAGACTTGTAAAAGGTTAAGAAAATAATTAATAAAAATCTATAAAAAGGCTACAAGTTTTCCCTAAAACATAACGAAAATTTTGGAATGATTACAGTCTCAAAGTATTATAGAAAGTAAACTGAAAAGTGACATTTGTATTAAACACCCTGGCCATGCACACATTTAGTAGGCGATCAATTCCAGCATCAAGTGAACTGAATGCCGGAAAGTGACTAGAATGGAGTAGAAATAATGGAAGAGGATAACCTATTCCTGGTCTAGCCTGGTCTTCTCAGAGATATATAAATAGTGTATTTCTAGGCCTGGGTGACTGGATGAATTCTAGAATTCCAGGGAAAGGTGGTACCCTTATATATATACTATATTATGAAGTTCCCCAGTTGAGAATTTTATACAACTTTACAAATGCAACGGTTAGATCAATCTATTAATGTGATATTCTGCGTCAGATTACAAAAAGAACATCCTCCATTATTTAAGAAAAAGAAAACCATATATAAAGCAAAAAAGTAAATTTATATTTAAACAATGTAATGATCAACACTTTGAAACATAATAATTGTCAAATGAAATGAAATATTTGTACACCTTTGTGGCTATAGACACTCACATAAGCGACGCTGTATGCGCTGCTGAATGTCGTTAATGTTAAACAACAATTCATTATTTACGATAGAGTGTTTGGGACCCAGTAACTTTTTCAGATTCTCCATAGCATCTAGGCAGTCGCAATACTCTGCTAACTTTGGATTCGCGCAGAAGCTATTGTCGCACTGAATGGTATCGCACTTGTGCTGTGGCGCTGGATATTCCGGTTTGCGATATTTCATATACTCACAGTGGCACATTTGTTTGTAGTAATCGCGCAGTTCCCTTAACTTGTTTTCCCTTTTCATTTGCTGGAGCATTTGCTGTATCAGCGGAGATTCAGTCTCTTCACTGCGGCGTTTCAGATAACTGCATATTTCGCAGGGGCACTCGGGTCCTCCACTGCCGCCATCCTTGCCGTCACCCTTGCCCTTGCCCTTGCCCTTGCCACGTTTCTTGCGTTTCTTCTTCTTTTTAAGATTCGAATCCGACCCTGAACTATCATCACCTTTCTGCAAATTGCCTAAAGTTTGCCTAGGTGTCGAGAAATCTAGTCCGTCCCCTTTATCCGGTTCACCTTCTGGAAGTGATATTACTGATTCAATGCTTTTTTTCATCGGTTTGAGTGGACGTTCTTTAACTTTTGGAGTCTTCTTTTTTATGCTAGACTTTCGTTTAGTCGTTCGTCGCTTTTTGTTATCGTCAGACGACGAGTCTTCCGAAACAAAGGAAACTTTCGATCCTCCTCCATCCTTCAATACATCGATGCACTTCTCATAAGCATCGGTCTGCTCTGGTTTCCCATCATGTTCAAATAATGGAACCAGAACATTGTAAAGCTCATCGTAATCTTTAGGCTGTTTAAATCGAGATTTCCGGCTTGGTCTTCCCATTGTCATGCTTGGAAGTTTACCTTTCCTTGGTAGTATACCTCCTGCGTCAACACCTAATGGTATATAAGGGGTTGGTCCCAAACTACCTGGTCCGACACCGCGTGCAGCGAACCCCCCTTCCCCAGCACCATCTGGTATGAAACCGGGCGGAGCGAAACTGCCTGGTCCAAAACCTTCTAGTCCCATTTGCTGACGCTTTTTTTTTTCTATTTCCCATTCCACTTCCAGTCGCATTTCTTCTTCTAACTCTTCCATCTCTTTTTTGAACCTCTCTTCGTATGATTTTTGATTTTCTTTGTATTTCATCCACTCGAGCTGCGTGCATGTATTTTCCGGAATATGACATTGCAGTTCGCAGTACTTGTCTTTCGGTTTTAGGTCCTGCTTAGACTTCCCAGGTATCTTTTCCATATCAAGGGCTTTTTCGATCGGAAAATGAGGCTCAGTAGGTGGAAAGGCCTGCTCCCTGTCGCGGGGACAGTACACCCATCGAAGGGCACCCACAGCACTAACAGCCTCCTGAACAGTGGGCATTTTGCGAACTTTAACACTAAGCTTTGGACGGTTGAGAACAGCGTATCCGGGTGGCTCCGTTACTTTGTCAGGTGGTGGTTTTTCAGGCTCCTTTGGCTTCGGCGGCTCTGGCGGATTGACCTTTTTAAGAGACTCAGCAATTGCTTGGTTAAACAAAACCGCTTCCGGCTTGTGAATGCCCGTGCCTATGCCGTAGAAGCCCAGCGATTCCTTATTTGGACTTCGTCTCCAGACCTCCACAACATCATCCTTTTCCATGTCGAAATGACGCTCACATCCACCTTCTCTGAGGGTATCCATCATATACTCTGCTGTTAAAGCAGGACAGCACTTCGATACTGCGGGTCTAATGGACGGATAAATCTCGTCATCGCGATAGTCAGCCGGCTTGCAGTTAAGCATTCGCATCAGATCGTACGGGGTAAGCTTGCTATAGTCAAGGTTTCTCTTTTGTAGTTTTATTTGACTGCAAACGTATTTATTCGATGGGCGGGGCATGTCAACTCTTTTTTGAGTGACAACATTCTCTACTGGTGCAGCATTTTTGTTTGAATACAGTTTGGGGTCGAATGGCTTACAGCCTGTATTTTCAGCCACGTTGGCTATCCACTTTTCTGAGAATGCAGGACGACACCGAGACAGCGGGGGCCTAATGCTGGGATACATTTCCCTTTGTCTAAACGTATATGACTTGCAGTTCTGCAAACGCATAGCATCGTATGCAGTAACATCTGCTGCATTCCCATCGAGTGTTCCATGCTTCTTGGACATTCCTTCTGGTAAAAATGGTCAATTTATAATGAAAACTTTGTCAATTTATCACATGAAAAATTTGTGAAATATTAATAATAGTATACAGTTTTTGTCAAGACAACACAATAAAATTTTGTTATTATCACATTCAAAACAATTTAGAAACTAAAATAAATACTAACGAGAGAAGAATCCTTGGAAATTTGTACTATCAAAGTAGGCTGTGATTAGAACAAATTGAAATGTTTTTGCCTGCTGCATTTTCACAAACCAAAACCCCAAAGTACACTCAAATAAGGAGGAACTTTATAAAATATTTGGAACTAGATTTTCTTAGTTTCATTATATATTGTTCCAAAAAAAATTATGATTTATAGTTTCTTTCTCTTAGATAATCACTTTTGTAACAAGAAAATAGTGCATTACCTAGATCAAATGTGAATGGTGGAAAGGTCCTAGTTTTAATTAAATTATTTTAATTTGCCATCAGCTATATTTGTTTTCATAAGTTAATAAATTTCAAATTGAATATTAAAATATTAAATATTAAAATGTTTCATGTTTATTCATGCTTGATAAATAAGATACATCAAATAAAGCCGATAAAACTACTACGAACTCATCGCCACACCAAACATGTGCGTTAGTAGTTAAAAAAGAAGCCAGACTTAATATTTTAGAAATAAATTATTTATTGTAATATTGCATCAAAATACACATACACCGAATACATCACTACGTCAAATCAGTTCACAATTCTGTTGTGAACCCATACACATACGATCTAGTTTTTTAAATAGTCACAAAAGCGATTGCATAGTCGATTCTTCAAATCCTCTAAATTGAATATCAGTTCATTCTTTATAATGGGATGCTTGGGACCCAGTTGTTTTTGTAACTCCTGCATGGCCATCAAGCAATCACAGTATTTGGAGATCTTAGGATTTCTACAGAAGAAATCATCGCATACAATGGGATCGCATTTGTGCTGGGGCGCAGGATACTGTGGCTTGCGACACTTGAGCTGTTCAATATAGCACTTGAATCGATAGTATTCTCGCAGTTGTCGTCGTTTATCATCTCGCTTCAATTGAGAAATAAGCGGAGAGTCCCGCTCCGCTTGGCGTCGTGTCATGAATTGGCAAATGTTGCACGGGCAATCCGATTTCTTTTGATTGTCTGACTTTTGCTTGTCTGATTTTTGTTTGTCTGACTTTTGTTTTCCTGACTTTTTTTTGTGTAGCTTCTTTTTCTGCTTTGAGTTGTCTTCGAATGCATCGGATTTTTCTTCTATTTCATCATTGTCTGATTTGTCATATTCGCCATCTCCTCGACCCCTGTTTTTGCCATCTCCGCGACCCGAACTTTTGCCATCTTTGTCTAGTTGTCTATTTTTACCACCTTCACCGGTTTTATCATCTTCTCTATCAATTTTACCCTTTTTATTTCCTTTTCCGCTGCCTCCTGTTTTATCCTGCTTTCTATTTCCATTCTTCCCGTGTACCTCTCCATCTGATGTTTCTTTTTTTACGCTGGACTTTCGTTTTCCAGTCTTACTCGCCCTTTTGCCTTCATCAGATGATGAGTCTGGCGTAAATGAAATTTTCTGATTGCCACTATCCTTCAGGGAAGCAATGCAACTGTCATACGCATTGGCCAATTTTGATTTTTTGTCGTACTCAAAAGATGGAACTAGAGCTGTGTATAGTTCCGAGTAATTCGTTGGCTCTACCGATTTCCCTCTACGTCCTTGTAATTTTCCTGAGCCCCGTCTCCTTTTTCCTTTTCTTGGCAGTAAACCTCCTGCGTCAACACCCGGGGGCACAATAATAGTTTTTGTTAAATCGTCCGATCCAGACTTTTTTTCCGATTCAGAACTCAGATATCTATAAACTTTTGGTCCGAAACATACCGTTCCCAAATCTTCTTCTCCAATTCCGAAAACTCGTCCGATAGCTCCTGGCCCAAAACCACCCAGCCCGAAATCTGACATTTCCTTTTTTTCCCCCAATTCCCGATTCTTTTCCATTATTATTTCTTTCTCTAACTCTTCAATCTCTTGCTTATACTTTTCTTCATATGATTTTTTATTTTCTTTGTATTTCATCCACTCGAACTGAGTGCATGTATTTTCGGGAATATGGCATTGCAGTTCGCAGTACTCATCCTTCCGTCTTAGTTCATGCATAGACTTCGAACGTGGCCGTTCCATGTTAAGTGCTTTTTTGATCGGAAAAGGGGGCTTACTAGGAGCAAAGCGTTCTTCGTCAGTACGGGGACAGAACACCCATCGCAGTGCGCTAATAGCATTTAAGGTTTCCGTAACAGTGGGCATTCTTTTAACTTTCGCACTGAGCTTTGGACGATTGAGAACGGCGTATCCGGGTGGCTCCGTTACTTTGTCATCCGAAGCTGGTTTCTCAGGCACTACTTCTGGCTTAGGCGGTTGTTGCGGATTGACCTTTTGCAGACACTTAGAAATTGCCTCGTTAAACATAACCGCCTCCGGCTTATAAATACCCGTGCCCACACCGTAGTAGCTCAACGATTCCTTATTTGGGCTTCGTCTCCAGACCTCTACAATATCATCATTCTCCATGTCGAAATGACGCTCACAGCCACCATCTCTGAGGGTATCTATCAAATACTCTGCTGTTATAGCAGGACAGCACTGGGATACTGGAGGTCTAATAGACGGATAAATCTCGTCATCGCGATAGTCAGCCGGCTTGCAGTTAAGCATTCGCATCAGATCGTACGGGGTAAGCTTGCTATAGTCAAGGTCTGTCTTTTGTTTTTGTTTTATTTGACTGATAGCGTATTTATTCGATGGGCGGGGCATGTCAACTCTTTTTTGAGTGACAACATTCTCTACTGGTGCAGCATTGTTGCTGGAATACAGCTTGGAGTTAGCCACTTTGGATATCCACTCGGGAGAACACCGAGACACTGGGGGCCTAATGCTGGGATAGATTTCCCCTTGTCTAAACGTATATGCTTTGCATTTCTGCATTTCGCATGCAATAACATTGGCTGCATTCCTATCAAATGTTCCATTTTGCTTGGACATTGTTATAAAATGCTGTCTATTCTAAAATTTGGTGTTTATAAAGTCTGAGAAATTTGTTAAATATTAGAATAAATTTGCAAAACTACAATTTTTGTCAAGATTGTACAATAAAATTTTGTTAGTTTCACATTCAAAACAATTTAGATAGTAAAATAAATACTGCTTGACGAAGAAATGTTGTAAATATTTAAATTCTCAAAGTAGGCGAAAAAGGCAAATTTAAATGTATGTGCTTGCTCAACTTCTTAAAAAAAAATGTTTTAAAAAAAATTCAAGTTATTTGCAGAATTAATAAGAATGAAAGAAGAAAGAAATCACAGTTCAATCGAGATTGAGGGGAACATTTTGGTTGCCATTGCCGCTTCATTCTCTTAATCTTCTATATCCCCCTTTTTATAAATTTCTCCATATGATTTTTTTAGTTTTTGTATATTTGCTAAATTTGCAGGAATATCACATTACAGATCGTTTTTTTCGTTTTAGCACATACATGGATTTCGTTGGTGACCGTTCCATGTTGAGAGCTTTATTAATCAGAAAAGGGGGCTTACTAGGTGCAAAGGGCTCTTCGTCATTACGAGGGCAGAACACCCATCGCAATGCACCAACCGCATTTACGGCTTCCTGAACTGTGGGCATTCTACGAGCTTGTACATTAAGCATTGGGCGATTCAGAATAGCATGTCCTGGTGGTTCCATTAGTTTGTCACTTGGAGGTGTTTTTTGAGGCACCTCCTTTCGTTTGGGCAGTTCTAGATTGACCATTTTAAGACACTTACAAATTGCCTGGTTAAACATAACCGCCTCCGGTTTGTGAATATTTGTGCCTACGCCGTAGTAGCCCAGCGATTCCTTATTAGGGCTTCTTCTCCAGACTTCCACAATATCATCCTTCTCCATGTCAAAATGACGCTCACAGCCACCATCCCTAACTGCTTCGATCAAGTACTTTTCTGTAACGGCAGGACAACACTGGGATACTGGGGGTCTAATGGACGGATAAATCTCGTCATCGCGATAGTCAGCCGGCTTGCAGTTAAGCATTCGCATCAGATCGTACGGGGTAAGCTTGCTATAGTCAAGGTTTCTCTTTTGTAGTTTTATTTGACTGAAAACGTATTTATTCGATGCGCGGGGCATGTCAACTCTTTTTTGAGTGACAACATTCTCTACTGGTGCAGCATTTTTGTTTGAATACAGTTTGGGGTCGAATGGCTTACAGCCTGTATTGGCTATCCACATTTCTGAGAATGCGGGACGACACCGAGACAGCGGGGGCCTAATGCTGGGATACATTTCCCCTTGTCTAAACGTATATGACTTGCAGTTCTGCAAACGCATAGCATCGTATGCAGTAACATTCGCTACATTCCTATCTAGTATTCCATGTTTTTTGGGCATCTTTCTTAATAAAATATGTCAAATTATAAAATCTGGAAAATTTATTAATCCTTAATCTGTCAACATTTTAAAATTTTGTATCACATTCAAAACAATTTAGATAGTAAAATAATTACTATATGACGAAGAATCTTTGGAAATATGAACGATCACAGTAGGCTTTGAATAAAATAAACGAAATGTCTTTGCCTGCTGCATTTCTTATAAACGAAACACTCACACAAACATCAATTTCTATACTCAAATGAAATGAGTTTATTGGGTTTGCTCAATATATGTTCATCTGATTGACCGTTCATCCATTTCGCCGCTATCAATGCCCGAGACATGCAAATTTAAATACACACTCGTGTATATCCGATGCGCTCCACTTCTTTATGTAAGCGATCAAAAGATATTTGGTATATATGATTTATACGTTACTTTACTATACAAATAATATTCTGTAAAGCTATTACACATTTAAACTGTAAAGTAGTAGATTAAGGATAAAGGAAAAAATCACACTTATATGTTAGAATCAAAAACATATATTGTAACAATTGATTACAATAATCTTACACCTAATGAATCACTAAGTCACATCAGCTCGCAATTATTTTGCGTACACGTACACAGTTACATATCTATACAATCTGATAATATATATACTCTTTGTTTAAAAGTTACTAAAGACAGTCACATAGGCGCTTACATAGGCGACTCCTCAAATCCCTTAAGTTGAATATCAGTTCATTCTTTATAATGGGATGCTTGGGACCAAGTTGCTTTTGTAACTCCTGCATGGCTTTCAAGCACTCACAGTATTTGGAGATCTTAGGATTTCTACAGAAGAAATCATCACATACAATGGGATCGCATTTGTGCTGGGGTGCAGGATACTCTGGCTTGCGACACTTGAGCTGCTCGCGATGGCACCGCATTCGGTAGTAGTCCCGCAGTTGTCGTCGCTTCTCTTCTCGCTTTAATTGAGAAATAAACGGAGAGTCCGGCTCCGTTTGGCGACGTTTCATAAATTTGCAAATTTCACATGGGCAATCCTTCATTGGTTTTTTACAGTGATCACCTGGTATCATTTTGGGGGTCTTAGATTTGCGCTGTTGTCTTTTGTTCCCTTGATCTTGTTTGTCCTTTTTTTTCTTTTTTGGTTTGCCTTTGGCGGGTGGGATGGAAATGGCGGAAACTTTACCGTCGAGTATAGGTTGAGGAATGTTGTGATCATCTTCGCTTGATTTACCCTTTTTCCCCGCGTTTTTAGATTTATCTGGTTTGTTACCTTTACCAACCTCGAACTTTTTATCTTCACTTTTATCGCCCTTTTTCCCCTTTTTACCGGTGTCTGTTTCTGAACTTTTACCCCCCTTTCCATCATCCTTTCCAGACTTTTTACCATCTTTCACATTTTTCTGATTTTCTATATCATCTTCTGATTTTCCGAAAGTTTCTTTTCCGTGTCCTGTTCCTTCCTTCTCCTTATTGAAAAGGTTCTTGTCTCTGCTTGATTTTTCGTCGGCTGAACTTGTTCCTCCTTTTTTCTCTTTCTCTGATTTGTCAAGATCCGAACCGTCGACCTTTATGGGAGGAAATTCTATTCGATCCCCACCAGGTTGTCCCGATGGTCCCCGAGGGCTGCCGCCTTCAGCGCCGGTTTTATCGTTTTTCGGTTTACAGCAAATGTTATACAGCTCACACAATGAGTCTTTTCTATTGTAGTTCTCAAAACACGATATAAGATGTTCGAACAGCTCGTCGTAGTCTTTTGGCTCAGCAATAGGCTGAGCCTCCTGCTGCTCCATCTCGATCTTGAAAGCTTTCTCAATTGCCTTCGGATCTTGTTTGTACTTCATCCACTCGTAATCTGTGCATACATTCTGGGGAATGCCACATTTGAGATCGCAGTATTTGTATTTTCGCCTGAGGCCATATTTTTGATTTGGCCTCGGTCTATCCATATCCAGGGCAGCGGTCAAACTAATTCTGAGCTCGCTGCTAGCAAACGGATATTGTGGATCAATTGGAAGTGGGCAGTGCAGGACGCTGAATGCCTCGCTTGCATTGATCTTTCTTTGTATAGTGGGCATGCCTTTGAGTTTTTGGTGTAGCAACTCGCGATTCAGAACAAAGGGTCTACAGTCCTCTCTGGGTAGCTGAATATTGGCGGGCTTGCGGCTGCCAGAATTCATTGTTGGCTTCTTAACAGCCGTTGCCTTTCGCATCGCTCGTGCTAACACCTTTTGGAACTGTAGTGCC
Source organism: Drosophila mulleri (assembly GCA_035047565.1). Classification (NCBI taxonomy): domain Eukaryota; kingdom Metazoa; phylum Arthropoda; class Insecta; order Diptera; family Drosophilidae; genus Drosophila; species Drosophila mulleri. The sequence continues at coordinate 7,245,082 of JAWNPK010000012.1, forward strand.
ACCTTTTCGGGTTGGCCTGAGCTCACCCCGTAGTAGCTCAGAGTCTGCTTATCAAGGCTTTTATTCCAGACCTCGATGACATCGTCTTGCTCCATGTCAAAATAGCGTCCGCAGCCGAAATCTTCAGCCGCGCTATATAACCAATCCTCTGTCTGCGCATCATTGCACTTGGAGACTGCAGGCCTGATGTTGGGATAGCTTTCGGACTTTACAAACTTGAACGTCTTGCAGTTATTCCTGCGGATCACATCGTAGGGGGTTGGCTGCTGTGAGGGAGGCTTCCCTGTGGGATCTACATTGGCGCATGTTGATCTCGAATCAATATTTTGGACCGGAGACTTTTGTTGTTTACGCATTTTAGTTTAGCCGTTACCTGATGGACATAGGATTATATAAAATTTATCTTTTTTTTTAATTTCTTTTAAAAAATTTTGTCTGTTTGACCAACCGAAAGTTGTCAAAAACTTACTGAAACTGAAACAAAATGTATCGAAACAGTCGACATCATAAATTCTATTCGAGAGTGTTTTGGCTAAGGCAACCTATTCATGGCTAGTTACCAAATGAGGGTTGTTAAATATTTTAATAGCTAGCCTGTGCCTGTGGCTGTGGCAAAAAGGATTAGCCGAAATCAGCAAGGACAGGCCCAGGCTCAGCTCAGCAGAGCTTTAAGAGCAGCGTGTGAAACAATTAAGATAATCACCGTAGTCATTTCCGTTTTACGCTTCCTACGTAGCCCGTAAAATTTCCTGGCAGAGCCGAAACTTCACCAGCTTGTATGTGTGTGTGTGTGTGTGCACCTCTCCCTCTCTTTCTCGCACTCACTCAAAACCTGTTACATTATTCACGAAGACAAATTTGCCCGATTTAGTTTTTAGTTAAAAGCAAATTATGGCGCTCTAATGACAGCGCAGTTGAGCTCCGCGAAGGAGCACGTGTCGGGCACACTGACGGCAGTTTTCAATGACATTTTATGGCCTGGCCTGGCGTCAGGGGAACGCTTACCAAGCCAAGATTAAAGAGAATGAGGCTTTAATTGCCATGGCCTGCTCCTTGATGGCCGCTGAGCAGCGCCCCATCGTTGCCTTCATGATGATGTGCCAATCAGCGTCCTGCTAAAGTCGAAAGTGTCCCGCCAATGGACTGAGGCCCTTGTGCACACAGCCAGGCTGCTGGCAGGGCTAAGCATGTTCTTGGCCAGCAAAGGTCAGCTTTTAAACCGTTTTTCACCTGTTCTGTGCTCTGGCATTTGGCAGGTGATTGGGCTACGCTCGGGCGGCTTGTAATCGGCTTTGACGGCTCTATCAAAGTCTGTGTTACACAGTGTCAGGATATTGATGCCATCCAGCTAGTTGGCTGCCAAACTCTAACTCAAACTCTTTACCAATGCTCGTTGGCTTAACATGGGTCAAGGTCAAGTTCAAGCAATAAACTGTCAGCTCGGTTGATAAACATGTTTTGATTTGCCCAAAAATTTGTCAACTTTCCGAATTGAAGTACGTTTTGATTGTTGTCGAATGGGAAACTATCTGGCTTTTGTTTTCAGCAGCTGCAATTGTCGAGTGAGAATTGTGATTCAGAAATATGTTTTTATGACAGATTTTTGCTTAAATATATAATTATTAAATATTTCGCCAGAAATGCTGTAAATATTATGAAAAGGAAATCAACTAGTTCTTTTATATACTATAAACTGATTTTAGAACATATAAACTACAGTGAGCTAACTATATTTTTTGGTACAGCGAGTTATAAATGGGATAAAGAAGTTGCTTATCTCAGGGCACTTAGGATTGCAGCCTATGCTCTTTAAATATAAACCAAACACTTGCATAGATGACGAACTCTAAACTTTTTTATACAACTAAATTACAGAGTTATTCAATTGACAATTCAATATGCTCTCAGAGTAATTTATTAAATTTTCATGTTGTCTTAGTGCGAATATTATTTGATGAACCGCTTCGCACATTAATCATTGCCAAGCGGTCTGTGGCTAACATTTGAATAAGCACACATATGTACGAGTCTATCAGAGGGCTATTGATAATATTTGCTGTACATGGCGCAATATCGTGATCATGTATGTATATCTAAATGCTCATCATAAATAAACAGTGTGTGCACAGAGACACAAATATGAACACCCACACAGCACACAATGTGCACCACATTATTTCAGTGGTATTTTGTCCATAGTTATCCAGCAGTTTGTCAAATGTCTTAGAGTCGACTGCGCTACGGGTGGGCTGACAGACAGGCAGATACACACGCACACACACAGAGGGAGAGAGAGAGAGGGAGCTTCGCTTACTGTAAATATAAAGGCATGACTTGCCCCTAAGTTAATGCCAAATTCAAGCTGCTGACGTGTGTGTGTGTGTGTGTGTGTGTGTGTGTAGCATGCATTTTAGAGGACACTGATAATCCTGAAGCTGATTTTGGATTTGTCATTAAACGCCCAGCGGGATGACAACAATGAAGTCCATAGCAGATAAGACACTGCCCAAGCCCTGACATTGCCATAGCAACCGCCACTCGGGCGATGCAACTGCCACTCAGGCTGTACAGAGCCGTTGATGGCTGAGGAGGGAGGAGGAGGGCGCGGGCGACGGGCGACGGGCGGCAGGGAACGGGGACAACTGCTAAACTGACAACAAAGCCAAAACTAATGCCGTTCGCCATGTCTCGCCAAACAGTCGCTTCTCCCTGTCACAGTCTTCCCTCTTTCTCTTCATCAATGTCGCCATCTCCCTCTGCTTTATATTTAAGTTTTGCAGAACATGTTGCGTGATTATCTAGCTACCGGGCTGATTTACATTTAACCCAGTTGAGTAAGCAAAAATACCCTAGCAGAGGGTATTATAAAGTTGTCATGAAGCAAGGGAATCCTATCAACTAAGAAAGTCTTTATACGGTCTGTTATTATTTTTGAAAAAAAAAAAGAAAAACTTTTTGTTTTTACACAAATTTATTAAACAAAGTAAAGTTTCTAAAATAAATGAAAATTGATCAAAGCCCAGCTCGCATTTGATTTAGCCAGCAGAAGCAAGAAGTGCATGATCCATTCGACCATGGCCAAAACCGACTTCTGCTTTCTTGGCATTTTCCATGCGGTCTGTGGCTCCGACTTCTGTGTTAACTGGGTTGATTTGCTGGGTGTGTCCATTGTGGCGCATTGCTGGGCACTTGTAGTCCGCACCTCTCGTAAATCCATTTTGTGATATTTAATTGAAATATGGTGCCCCGGAGTAGTCCGGCTGCCAGTTGAGTATCTGCTTGTCTGGCTATTCGTTCTCCCAGTTATTTGCGATTTACGAGGCAGCCAAATGAGTTTTGTGCGCGCTTTCAGTGGATTAGGGCTTGGGCAATGGCTTCGATTTACGAGTAGTTTTAACGAGTTGCTGCTACTCATAAAGCATCATTTCGGCCATGGCTTATGCTAGGTAATTAATAATACCCGGTTTCTGTTTCGGTTTTGTTTACTTGCAGGACGCCAAGTTGCGGCAGATTGTGACGATGGGGCCACAGGACACACTCGAGGAGAAGACCGTCACCATTTGCCATGGCTCCGATTTTGTCAACATGACATTTGTCAACTTCTGCTGCACACGACGGGACATTGCCCAGGTAAGAAGCAACAAGCAAAAGGGGTGCATTGTAGCGGCAGCAGATGGGAGGGGGCTGTTGTCATTCCTGGCAGAGCTCCAATGCCAACAGCTGCTCATTATGGCCAATTGACAACTTGACGACAATTGAAATGCGAGCATTGAGGGCCCATCAAAAGCTATTTGGGAGCGTAAAACTGGGTCACCCACACACACACACATTCTCGCACACACACCTTGAAACACATTTGGGAATTGTGAAATGGGTCGCGAGCGCGAAACTGAATAAGCAGACATATACGACTATTCCAAATTCCCATTTCGTTCGCAATTTGCGACAGTTCCATATAGCAATATATAGTGAAATATACTTATTATTTAACTAATTCATTTATCTTTATAGGCTTTTGTTTTATGAGCTTTTTGGTTTTACCATGAACTGGTTTTTAGTGAAACTTTTAGAATAGAATTTCGGGTGTTATTCTTTTTAATTTAACTATTGTCTTATATATACAAATAATATCTTAAATTGCTCATGATCTATATAATAATGAAATATACCAACTGCATTTTCTTTGAGATTACATTTTGTGTCTTAGCTCAAGATATTAATTACATTTGTTTTTTATATATTCTTTTCAATCTACTGTCTGTCTATCTTTTACTATTACATACCACCTATATAGACCATAGAGATAGACTCGTAGAAAGACAGTTTATCTGTTCGTTAGTTAAACTTAAATATCTATATATAGTTTTCCAGACATCTGTTGAATTTGAACTTTATAGCCGTAAGCCTGCTTAGTCTAGAGACTTATAGGATAAATAGTTTATATAAGACTTACAGATATATTGCTTAATAGTCCATCTGCCCTACATATCCATGAGACACACTACTTCATATCCATCCTATCCAGCAAAAAACTCAAAAACTCTGCCTTTAATAACTCTATAAAGCGAATTGTCTGCAGCAAACGGAATTTGGAACAGATTCGTAGAATCCACTTCAGTTCAGACAACTGAGTCTATCCATACACACACACCCACTCACCCATACACAGCTTTCTTATTCGCACACATACACATTGTTGGAGTCATTAGGATACATTGGGGCACACCTGGCGCCAGTTGTTATGGGGCTATTTTTAACCATTTGCCGAATGCGCGTAAAAATATAAGTGACTGTCGAACACGTTTTATTGATTTAGCATAGGGGCTGGTGGTGGCTGGTGGGCCACGCCTTTTCTATGTCTGACTGGACACAAAGACGTATATGCTTCAAAATCGTATCGCTTGCCTCGACCTGTGCCTCGCGCAGAGGTGACCTTGCTCTTGCTGGAGCTGACAGCGTTCTGTTTGGTTTTTGGTCAAAATCAATGTTCTATATTTTATCACGGGCTCGTCTATCCGGGGCGCAGCCAGAGCCGGACACGGACACGGACACGGACACGGACACGAACGTCGGTGCTGAGCAGCGTGGCATGTGCGTGCATTCATGTTATTGTTATTATTTTTGGCACGCGTCGCCAGCGTTTCTATAAACAAATTCGAATGCCAAAATTTCATAAACTTTTACTGCATTTCGGGCCGCACGAAAATATAATCTGCACAAAATAATAAATAAACATGCAGCACAAAAACGAACGAAAACTGAGTTAGGTTATTTTGGTATTTGTTTTAAATATTTTGGAGAATATCAAACAAATGCACTGACTGGCACATGAATGTGCCCTGTAGACTTGTCAGCCAGCAAATGCAAATGCAAATGCAACTGCAGCTGCAATTCGAATCATTCAACAGCTCCATGCCATTCGAATCTTTGTGATGAAATGCAATGAAAATCATTTAGCATAACTGAAATCTATATCGGATGGAGCTCTCCCACTCTGGCCGTTGGCATGCTTGCCATGGGCGTGTGTGTAATCTGATATTTTGCGCTTGGCAAATTCAATTAGTTCCGTGTTCATGCTGGGAGCCTCTTATAGGAATACTCAATCAGTTGCTAGAAGCTCACTTTAAGTTGCATTTGGAGCATACGAACTTTCTGAGTCAAGAGTGGAAGACTATTATTGAAATTCCTTTTGGTAGTGGCAGTGTCTGCCAAAGATGTTTGTTTTTAAAAGTATATATGTATGTAGATAGCGAAAGCAGCTTTATGGCAACTCCTCGTTAGATCCTCTCTAACAGTTACCCAAAGATAACATCAATATGAATGCATTTATATAGCTCAGATCTACATTTGCCAAAGGAAGTAAAGCTCAAACGTAATTAAATCTGGTTTTATTTACCACTATTTATTTGTATAAATATTTACTTATTTATTTATTGTCATCATAAATATCGTAACTAAATTGTTCTAATAATATAGACCACTGTGAATATTCACAAGATTTCAGAGTCCCATTGGTGGTGGTTGACATCTGATATGCCATTCTATAACCTTCTTCTGTTCTCTTGCATCTCAATCAATTCTCTTCTGCTTCAATTCCCGTTCCCTCCACATCCCCCTTCCATTCATCCTTTTCTCTTATTTACCTTGCGCTCAAATACACTTCTTTCTCTCATTCACCTTCCCCCCTTTACCTCCTTCTTCTATTCCATTCACTTCTGTATCCAATTCATCTCCATCTCCCCTTTACCTCTTTCTCCCATTCACACCCTTCATCTATTCCTACTCTCACCTCACCCCAACTCTCATTTCAATTCTCAATTCAGCTCAATGTGTTCCGTTCACCTTTTGCTCTAAGTAAATGCAACTGTAACCGTAAATCAAAAAACCTTTTCATGACAATCAATCTTTATGCTTGTAGCCTGCGTCCCGTTAACTCTTGAGCTTATTTTTGAGTTTGTGTAACTTCAGTTGATTTATTTGCTCGCCTTATAGTCGTCGACTCTATTATGTTCCGTGTCACATCCATGCTGACCTTATCGTCCTCTGCTTGCATTGTCTTCTTCCAGATCTGGACGGACGGGCTCATCAAATTGGCCTATAGCCTGGCCCAGCTGAACGGCTCGGCGATTATGTTCCTGCAGAAGGCGCACACAAAGCTCTGCCTGCAGGTGGACAAAAGCGGACGCATCCCAGTCAAAAAGTAATTGCCACTGTAGCCCGCACAGAACCCACACAGAACCCACAGAGCCCCAAGCAGCAAGCAGAGGTTGGGGGCTCTTTGGCTTTTGTGCATTGTGTGTTGAAGCATTTGACAATATTTGTTAAGTGTTGCCTAGAAAATTGAAATTTACGCCAATTTCTTTTCGTATTTTCCTGCTCCTCTGCCCCCGCTCAACTCCCTCTGCTCTCCAACGACGCTACAACTCAATGTGGCTGGTACGTGGCTCATGCATCACTGACGCCGACGCCGACGCTGACTTCGACGCCAACGACTACATCATCAACACGAACCACATTGTCTGGCTGGACAACGAACCCACATAATAAAATCAATCCAACACCACCCCCAATCCCGGACCGTCTGTGCGCCGTGTTGTCGTCCTGGCCGTGACCACTTTAGCATCATTAAACTTTTTGCGCAAAATAAAGAGGATCGGAAACGTGTCGAGAAGGCGCTGGACGTGACCGGGCTGCCGTCGGGCAAGGTCGATAGCATATCGGTGTCGAAATTTCAATTTGAGGACTTTTATAATTTGTACAAATATCTGACGCAGCGCTCCGAGGTGGAGCGTCTATTCGATAGCATGTGAGTACAGTTGGTCAATCAATTCGATTGCCATTGATTCTTCTTCTTCTTCTTCTTCTGTTTCGATTTTGCACTAATTTCCAATTCCATATCGATGCAGCGTGGGCAACGCGAAGCGCAAATGCATGTCCGTGGCGCAGCTGGTGGAGTTCCTTAACAAAACGCAACGCGATCCGCGCCTCAACGAGATTCTCTATCCCTATGCAAATAATGCGCGGGCCAAGGAGCTCATCCAGCAATACGAGCCCAACAAGTTCAACGCGCAAAAGGGCCACCTTAGTTTGGATGGCTTTTTGAGGTAAGCAACCACTCCCCCAACTACCACCCCTCAAGCGCTGGCTGGCACGTCCTTAGGCCCTGCGCCTGGGCCTGACAGCTTATCGTTCTCGCCAAACGCCTGTTATAGTCACTTGACGGCACTCCATAGCCCACAAGAGGGCGCCGCTTGCATATGACGCGAGGCCTAAGACGACAACATCATCATCACAATCATCATCATCATCATCATCATCATCAGCCAGTGGCACACTTCACTGTTGCTCGGGCGCGAAGGACGCGCGCCATTGTGTCCTTCACATATCACATGCAACATATGCAAAATAATATTAAAAGCGCAAAATATGCATGCAACAATAGCGGAAAATATGCTCGATTAATAGCTTTGCGCAGAGCAAACTGACAAAGGTTTTCCAGGGGAAATTGAGAAGTTTGATAGGTAGAGGCAAGGAAAGGAAAGGATTTATCGAGAAAGTTTATGGCAATATGCATTTAAGGGCTATTTCTTTCATTATTTAAAAAGAATGAACGATTGTTGGTTTTACAAAAAACATAAAGTTTAATATTTGCTCACTGTGCAAGCGTCCAGTTTTTAACTCTAATTGGGGCAACTATGTATGCACATAGTAGTGAGCACTAAGAGCTATCTGCCTCTCTCATTGAATACCTTTCTATCCATCCCTCTCTCTCTTTCTCTGTCGCTGTCTATAACTCTTTATTCTATCTATTCATTCATCCCCTTCTCTCTATCTCCCTGTCATCTTTGCGCTCTCCCTGACCCTCTCTCTAAATATCTATACATCTCTTTCTCTCTCTCTCTCCCTCTCTCACACACACACTCTAATTTATTGTCTTCCGCTCGCATTTCAGGTATCTGATGGGCGATGATAATCCCATAATGGCGCCCAACAAGCTCGATCTCTGCGATGATATGGATCAGCCGATGTCGCATTACTTCATCAACTCCTCGCACAACACCTACCTAACGGGTCACCAGCTGACGGGCAAGTCATCTGTGGAGATATACAGGCAATGCCTGCTCGCTGGCTGCAGGTGAGTGCCGTCCTGTGCCGTGCTGTGGTGTGGCATGTGGTTGTGGTCATCTTGTGAAGGCGTGGCTGTGCTTTTTAATTACACAATTAAATGGTCACATGCGTGTCTGTGTGTGTGTGCGTGTACGTGTGAATGTGCGGTCAGTTGCCCATATTTTGGATGCTGGCCGTGACCTTGTTACATTGTTGCGCTGCCGTATGTCTGTATATGTTATTTGTGGGCCTTCGCACACACATATGCCACACACACTCATTATGTCAGGTGTGTGTGTGTCATTTTTGCCGCTGCGCTGCTTTTTAGTGCAACGGAAATCGCATGGTCGCCATTTTTACGGCCGCCATCAACAACATGGCGTGCTGCTGATGCGCTGCATCCGTCGCAGTCGACGTCGCCGCTGCAGTCGCCCGCTGACTGCGCTGCACACATCACAAAATTTATTGACGCAAAAGTTATTGCAAGGACATGGCGAATGATTTTGATTGTTGCCATTGCCGTTGCTCTTGCCGCTCTTGCCTCTTTGACCGCATTATCTGATAAACACTTTTTATGCGCCGTCGTTTTGTGGCCATTGGCGGCGTCAGTTAATTTGATGGCATCCACTTGTTTGTCGATATCAAACATTGCTTCACTTTTTGCCTTTTTTTTTGTTTTTTATTGGCTCAGATGCGTTGAGCTGGACTTTTGGAATGGCCGCACCGAGGAGCCGGTAATTGTGCACGGCTATACGTTTGTGCCCGAAATCTATGCCAAGGACGTGCTGGAGGCCATCGCGGAGAGCGCATTTAAAACATCCGAATACCCTGTGATATTGAGCTTCGAGAATCACTGCAATCCCAGGCAACAGGTAAGTCCAACACAAAATTATTGTGTGGGGCCAATGAATGGACGCCCGCATTTCGACAGTGACTTGTCCTAAACTAACTGTAACGAAAAGCCAACCCCATGGCCCCTGCCCTGAGCTAATAGGGTGCGCTGTACTGAATAATGGAATGTGGGGCGTATTAGGTATGTGTACACGATGAGCACGATGGGCACGAAAAGAGCACGAGGAGTCAGTTGACTTGTTATTAAAGAGTATAAAATATGATTGAATAGACCTGTACAGGGTGCTTAATCTAGTCATCATAACTTGAAATCCCTATAAATGCAAACTTGCTTCGATTATTCTAATACTAAATTAAACTACCTTACCTTACCTTATCTTCACACTCCTTTGCCGACTTTAGACGCATGACTTGCCTTAACTGAGCAGAGCTCTCTAAGAGAACTCGCCATAACTGAGCAGAGCTCTGCCGCATCTTAAGTCGACATCAAAACGCGGCTTAGCATGTCTAAGCTCGACTTAAAACGTCTTATGTCACGTCAACACGGTATATCACGCTGAACAGGACTCAAATTTTTTGACTTCGCTCCAATCTCTAACGGCGCTCGATCCCCTGCCACCCGAGCACCGTCCTGCACGGCTCTACCCGCTTCACGCATTAGTCAAACAATTCGTCAGAAGGCAAACAGAAAAAAATAAAACAACAACAACAAAAACTTACCCGTTCTCGTGTGTGTATGCCCAACCATCCAAAGGGATTCCAAAGTGCCACGCCCCCACCCCCAGCACCGGCGGCGCCTAGCATCTAACCAGTGTGAGCCCCGCCTCCCCACTCAAACATTGCGCAGCTCAGCTGCCGTGTGGCTGAGTAAATCTCAGCAGCTACTCGAAAGGTAATTGCCTGATGCTTTAGCTCCACGAGATAATAACAAAGGCAAACTTTTTTAGGGCCACGCGGGGCTGGCGAACAGCTGCACAGGTGCAGGAGGCGACGGCGGCGGCGGCGGCGGCCGCACAGGCATCTGGTTAAAGTTTTACCATTAAAAGTAGTTACATAAACCAAATTTACCATAGGGAACAGGTAGCATAGGCAGGCAGGCAGGCATAGGGAGTGTGAGAAAGGGCGAAGGGCGGGGGGCATGAAAGTTGGCCAGCTGCTTACGGGGGCTGTTCATCAAATTTCAGTTAACAGCCAGTTAGCCAAACTAATGCTGTTGCAACATTTTGCAGGCAAAGATTGCGAACTATTGCCGTGAGATCTTTGGCGATATGCTGTTGGATAAGCCGCTCGATTCGCATCCGCTGGAGCCGAATGTGGACTTGCCGCCGCCATCGATGCTGCGGCGCAAGATCATCATCAAGAACAAGAAGAAGCACCATCACCATCATCACCATCATCACAAGAAGCCGTCGTCGGCAATGGGACAGGGCACACCAGCTGCCGGCAATAAACTAACGACGGCGAACTCAGGTGAGTGGCCACATGGCGTATGCGTAATGCTTTTTGCGCTCTTCTATTGTGTTTGTCCGAGCGGCTGCTGCTGCTGCTGCTATTAGTTTTATGATCCCAGTTGTTGCTGTCGTTGTTGTTGTTGTTGTTGTAGTTGTTGTTTAATATGCTACAGCATTGAGCTGCTTGTTTGCCTAGCCCAACTCTCGGCAAATGTAAATGAGCTCCAAGCACGCAGCTGTTGTTGTTTGCTCCTCTTCAACTTTCTATGCAGGGCTTAACTTGGATATTGAGTTTTCAACCGATTTCAGCTTTGCTTATTTACTGTTCCAAAACATGATTTCAAAAACGTTGCTGCGTTTCATTAACTAGTTTTTGGTAAGCGACAAGTTTATATATATTGATTTAGTTGATGAAACTTTAGTTTTACTATGCAATCAAGCTAAAGCCACGTTTATGGCTAATTTGTTTAGAACTGATCTCAGAATCGTTATTAATTTTTCATAAAAAGTTTCATTTTTTAGGGGATTAAAGTGTCAGTTGTGTTTATTTTCCAATTAGATTTTTATAAAATTAGAATTTTTATAAATTGTTTTATATTTTCTGCATAGATTTTGGTAATTGTATAGAGAGAAAGAAAAAAATCCTGAAGACTTAAACAATTCTCTTAGGTTTGACAAAAACTTTTGATTGAATTGAAAGCAATTTCCAAAGAATAAATTGCCTAAACAATATGGATAATTTAAGTGTTTTGTTGAAACTTTTAGCAATACAAATTCCATTGCTTGCATTTGACTATCAGCAAGCACTTAAAATGTAAATTAGTTTTAGTTTTGCATAATCTGGTGCATGCTTGGAGCTTGGAGCTATTCAAGCTCGCGCTGATTGTAAACATAGATCAAATCAATATTCCTCACTTGCAGCCATATGTTTGAAAGTTCTTTGAAGTGTCTCTTTGGTCTGTTGTACTTAAGTTTGCCTGGCACATGTCTAAAGTTTTATTAGTATTTTACATATAAATGTATTTAGTTGTGCGCTTGGCGTCCTGGCTAATGGGGCAGAGACGCGTCTGCATCTGTTGCTGTTGCTGTTGCTGTTGTTGTTGCTGTTGGTGGCTGCAATTCGTGCTGGCGTCCATTTGCATGCACAAGTGCACAATTTAGCCATGGCTGACGCTCTATGCCATTTTGTGGCGTTTCGCTCCCGCCCAAAGGCCGCCTGCAGTCGCATTCCCAGTTGGCCTGCCACTCTCTGCCAGCAGCTCCCATTCGAGCTGCACACAGTTTAAAATGTCTGGCGCTCATTGGAGTATTCACAGCGCCGATCCCTCCCAGCCAACTCAACTTAATCCCAACGCAATCGAGCAATTGGCACAACCAACGCCTCTCTTGGCCGCAATTTTCAACTTTATGCAATTAATTTATTTCATTACACGCATTTTGCATTCAGGCAGCGAACATATTTAAAAGTATCTAGCAAAAGGGATATACTGTAAAGAATAGAGGAAATAAATATACATATACCCTTTAAGGCAGCAGAGATGCTGCCTCATGGAATCTTCCCTGAAGTATGATAAAGTTATATAAATAATTTTTCAATTTATTCAAGAATCTTTTTTTCACGTACTTTAATAGTATTTAATTTTTTTAATGCAATATTATAATATTTTTATAGGAGTTTATAAGACTTAATTTAGCCTTCTTACATAAATTTAGGGGTTTACGGCTTTAATAAATTGATCTTTCATGTTGAAGCTTGGAAAGAGAAAATCTCAAATTGAGCTCAGATTTGGCACATAATCCTAACCCTAAAGAGCTCTATAAACCGTATTTATGTAAATGTACAAGCAGGGTATCTGAACGTCAAGTCAACTCAACTCTTTAGCATTTCAATTGTTATTTGTTATTATGGCATAATATATCTACCATTTATTCAATAACAATTTTTTTTTTTTTTTTTTTTTTGTTCGTTTTTTGCAGTTGATGCCGCTGCCAAGGCGGCAACAGCAGCGGCAGCCGCTGCCAATGCACAACAAGTGGCTGGCGCAGCGCAGGACGAGGCTGGCGCTGGAGTCGGACGGACACTGACAGGCGCCGCAAATGGTGACATTGTGAGCGGTGCTGGCGGAGGACATGCGCCGCCATTGCAAGTAAGTTTATATGTGTGGGTGTGCGTGTGTGTCTCTGTCTGTGTCTGTGTGAGTGTGGGTGTGGAAATGGCATGCCTGTAATTGCATTTAATAGCAGCACTCACGCACACACGTTCCTCTATTTGCGATGCTTGTTGCCTCTCGACTCCGCAGGACTCGGTTGATTTGTCGCACTGTTTGCCTGCCCTGCCTCCCCCTCCATCTCCCCCCCAACACAATGTGAGCTCCCCCGCGTGTGCTTGCCTTGCTTAGTAGAGAACGAGTATTCAGTTGTTCTTCTTGATGTTGATTGTCATCGTTTGCTGTGTTTACGCTTTGAGTTTACATACATCGTAATGACAACCACCTCAAGCGCCCTCTCCCTGCTTTCCGGCCTTCCTGCCTCCCTCACTCAGACCTGTGCCAAAACTGTATAAATGAATTTGAAGAGCTGCTTGATGACCAGCAGCAGTCAACGAACCGTAAAAACGAGAAAAAGAGTTTGTCGCACTTACACACACACACACACACACACACACAACTTCCTGATTCAGATAAAAATGCGACACAAGCATAAAAACTGCTCTCAAATGAATGCAGCAATATATTAAGGCTCTCTCCTAAGCTCAGCTCTTCACATAAGCATTTAAAGGTTTATTCGCAACGCATGTTAATTGGCTTTAAGCTGTTCGTCCTTGTATGAGTGTGAAGGATAATTGGGTGGGATATCTAGTTTAGATTTTCCCTATATAGCAGCTTATGCAAGTCTTTTTAATTATATTTACAATTTGTTTACTGGTTTGTTTTACTATATTTGTTTGTTTGACTTACTTTACTTTATTTATTTATTTATTTTTTTTTTTAATTTTTCTCTACTATATTTATTTATATTTTATTTTAGTTAATTTATTCTATTATTTATTTATTTTTTTTTAATTTAAAAATTTTTTTTCTATATTTATTTGTGATTTATTTTTTATTTATTTATTTATTATTATTATTATATTTGTTTTTTGTAAATTTTAAATTTTATTTTACTACAATATATGTATTTAATAAGCTTTTATTTTTCGGTATTTTTATTTATTTATTAACAAATTTTTGTTTGTAAATTTTAAATCTTGTTTTAATAACAAATAATGAAAATATGTATATATCTAAATATATTTAGGTACAGCTTTTAGATTGTACTTTCGTATTGATTAGCACTCTAGATTTCTTAGAAATGTCAAAGCCATTGATTACACACATTTCCACTAAAATGAAATTCCTGCTAACAAGTAAAGGAGAGCAGAGAAGAGCAATACTTTTTCCAGGAAATATATCTCTGCAGCTCTTGCACTTATTGTTGACCTTCAACTGTGTTAGTAATCAATATAATTTGGCATTTGATTTGCAGCAGAAAGCGAGGCTAATTAGCCACATTGCATGTGCTTGAACTGTGTCAAACCTTTGTTGGATATCAAAGCTAGAATGAGTATAATATCTCAATTTATTGCAATTAATTATCCCATTGCTGTTGGTTAGCCGCAGCTCATAGAGCTAAAATTAAATTCCTGCTGTTGAGCTCTATTAAATTCGCTCTCGAAACTTAGTTTTATCTCAGCTTGTGCTAGCTTCTCAATTTCCGAATACTATATGCATTTCCCTATTTATGTTCATCATTTCCTCTCGCATTTCTATCCTATGTTTTTTATTAAACCCAAGACAATATGCCAGCGGCTGCGTAATGGTCTTCATATCCTGGCAGAGTGCTCAGTTTAATGGCTCTGTAAGCCTCACGAGCATTATGCATATTAATTTAATTGCACAGTTTGCTATATTGGGGCACACATCATTATTCATGATTTTGCCAGAGCGACCAACAGACCGACAAAGCGACGAAGAGTCAACATGTTTGGCTCCTCACAATTTTGCAAATTCAAGCTAATGGCGGCAGCAGAAGCTCTTCCGCTGCGGCGCACAGTTTTGGCAGCACTGCATTTGGGGCCACATGAGATGCTGCGGTCAGCAGGGAGTCAATGGCACAAAGGGCGGAGGCGGTGGCGGAGATATCTATCGCTCTCGAATATGGTTTGTAGTGGTGCAGTGAAAGCCAAATGGATTCAATTCGTCGTGAATGCAATGCGAATCGAGACGGAAAATGGAAAATGGAAAATGCAGCAAGCAAGCTGAATAGCCAAGGGAACAGTTTGGGCAGCGGGTGTGGCAGCTACCATAGATACTGTTGTGCCGCAGCTGTCGTTGTGAGCTTTATTCAATGAAACATACAATATCGACATGGACGCGCATTATGTGAAGTCCTGCAGCTACTGTTATTGCTCCGACGACAACGACGACAGGCAACACAATCTACGCCATTTTCTTGCCATTATGCGCTGCGCTCCCCCATTATCGACACCGAACCCATTGACTGCTACCGACTCCATCCATCGGTCCATTGGTCCATCTGTCTGCTGACTGCCTGCCGCCTGTCGGATCTGTTGCAGCGATAACAACGCAACATTTTAAAAGCTTTTCATATTGCCCAGCTGGGCCGCCCAGCTGAACTCGGCTCTCTCGCGACTATGTATAATAAATATTGCAATTTTTCACATGATGTCAGCCAATAATTTATTGTCGTTAAAAATATATATAATGTGCACATGCATACATAGACTTTCTTTACCTAAACATCTAATTTGTGATTAAATTTTAAATATATATATTTTTTAAAATATATATTTATTTATTTATTTTATTTTTTCCTTGCATTCTATTCTCAAAATGTATTTTTTATATTTATAAAAAAAATTCTGTATATTCCCTAGCAAATCCGCCAGAGCTCAAAGGACAGCACCGGCTCCTCGGACTCGGACAGCTCTAGCGATGATGAATCCCTGCCCAACACAACGCCCAGTCTGCCCAGCGGCAATGAGCCGCCGCCGGACAAGGCCCAGAAGGAGACGGAAGCAGGTGCCGAGATCTCAGCGCTGGTTAACTACGTGCAGCCCATACACTTCAGCTCCTTTGAGAATGCCGAGAGTAGGTGACATCAGCTTCGCATGCCTTTCGTTTTCTCTAACATCTGTTGTCTTGCTTCCGCAGAGAAGAACCGCTGCTACGAGATGTCCTCGTTCGATGAGAAGCAGGCGACAACTTTGCTGAAGGAGCGACCCATTGAGTTTGTCAACTACAACAAGCACCAGCTGTCCCGGGTCTATCCGGCGGGCACCCGCTTCGACAGCTCCAACTTCATGCCGCAGCTGTTCTGGAACGCTGGCTGCCAGCTGGTGGCGCTGAACTTTCAGACCCTCGACCTGGCCATGCAGCTGAACCTGGGCATCTTCGAGTACAACGCACGCTGCGGCTATTTGCTGAAGCCGGAGTTTATGCGGCGCTCCGATCGCCGGCTCGATCCGTTTGCCGAGAGCACCGTCGATGGCATCATTGCTGGCACCGTGTCCATCACCGTGCTCTCCGGCCAGTTTCTGACGGACAAGCGCGTGAACACCTTCGTCGAGGTGGACATGTACGGCCTGCCGGCGGACACCGTGCGCAAGAAGTTCCGCACGAAGACGGTGCGCGACAACGGCATGAATCCCTTCTACGACGAGGAGCCGTTCGTCTTCAAGAAGGTGGTCCTGCCGGAGCTGGCCAGCATACGGCTCGCCGCCTACGAGGAGGGCGGCAAGCTAATTGGCCACCGGGTGTTGCCCGTGATTGGCCTCTGTCCGGGCTATCGGCATGTGAATCTGCGCTCCGAGGTGGGCCAGCCCATTGGGCTCGCCTCGCTGTTCCTGTGCGTCGTCGTCAAGGACTATGTGCCCGACGATCTATCCAATTTCGCCGAGGCCCTGGCCAATCCCATCAAGTACCAGAGCGAGCTGGAGAAGCGCGACATACAGCTCTCGGTGCTGACGGATGAGACGGATGCGGTGGCCAATGCCGATGAGGATCTGTCCAAGTCATGTAAGTTTGTTGTGGGCTAGTGCTTGGAGGTGGCTAAAGGACCCAGGGCTCCACAGGATTTTCGTAGCGTTCGAGTTGAATTTTAATTTAATTTCTTTTCTTTCTACTTTTCTTTTGTATGTCATGTAACTTTCGGTTAAACTTTTGGATTTTGGATTTGGTTATACGCACACACGCACCCACCAAAAAAAAAAAAAAAAAAAAAAACAAAACAAACACACAACCACCAACAACAACACCACCACCACCACCACCACCACACAAAACGGTTGACGGACACAAATACTGCACCCAATATAAATTCCCCGCTGTCGCCCAACCCCCAACCCAATTCCTCTTTTACTCGCTCTCTCTCGCTCTCGCTCGCTTCCTTTTCTCTGCTCGATTGTCTCTGATCCTTCAGTCGTTTTCGTCCAAGTAGGTGGCCAAAAGAAGGAGCTGCGTCCAGTCGAGTCGCTAGCCACCTCGCCCAAGCATCGGGCCAGCATTTCCATAATAACCTCCAGCAGCGTGGAGCAGCCGACGGATCGGACCGATGGTGGACGCAACGACGACAACGTCTCGATCGTGACATCGGGCATACAGCATCAGCACTCGCTGGACCAGTCGGTGAGCACGTCCATCAGGCAGGTGGAGTCCTCACAGTTCGATGTGGACCTGGTGATAGCCGAGCCGCTGGAGAAGATACTCGAGCACAAGTCGGTGCGCGAGAAGCGCCTGGAGATGGAGAAGAAGCTGGAGTCGTTGCGCAAGAAGCACGACAAGGAGAAGCTGAAGATCGCTGGCCAGAAGCTCAGCCCCCTCGACGGGGGCAAGAAGCCCAAGTTCACCATCACCAACAAGCTGGTGAAGCGTCTCAGCAACAAGAGCCTGTAAGTGTCCGGCGGGTGACTGCCGCTTCCGGGTTGTGGCCACTGCCAGATGACGCCATTGAAATTAGTAATTGTCTCTCTCCGTACAGTGAGCCGGGCGTCGAGGTGCCGCCGTGTCCGCTCGATCTGGGCGACAGCAGCGAGGAGAGCGCCGGCGCCGGGGAGCTGGGCGACGAGGCCGCCTCCAGCAGCCTGGAGGGCAGCCAGGAGTCGCGTCTGCGCTACGCCTGCCGCGAGTACACCACACAGTATCGCGAGCTGCAGGAGAAGTATCACGAGGCCATCTACTCCGCCGCCGAGAAGGTGCTGAAGAACTCGCAGGCCAGCCAAACCAAACAGCTGAAGGCGTCCCTCGACAAGGTCACCGGCGAGGTGATGCACCAGCTGCAGGAGGCGCGACGCAATGAGGTCAAGAATCTGGCCACGGTGCACAGAGATCGCGATGAGCTGGTCAGGTAGGCAACGAGAGGCCAGAGAGCATGTGGTCTTATGTTACTTATGAGTTCTCTCTCTCTCTCTCTTCTCCTACTCTCTTTCTCTTTTTATAGAATGAAGCGGGAGGTGGCCAGCTCTGTGGTGGAGCGCGGCGTGGCGGAACGCATGCGGCTCAAGCAAACATTCGAGAAGCGCACGGATGAGCTGCAGAAGCAGCACGAGGCGGTGCGCAATGCTCTAGCCGAGCATCGCCTGAAGGTAGGCGAGAGTGGCTGCCCTCTCTCTATCACTTATATATGTATATATGTACATATATAGGGGATTACCCTTCAGTTCATTTAGAGAGCATGTCACTGCTAAATATTTGCTAGACTTTACTTTACTGCAAATCAAATATGTATCTCTGCTCATACTAAAATAACACCACTTGCTCGGCAGGCACGTCAAATACTCGACAAGGATGCAGAATCTCGTTGCTGCGTCTCGAACAGTGGCTTCCTGGTGCTCTTCCATGGACCGCATCATCATGGCTGCTCGTCCGGCGGAGCGGGAGCAAGCGCCGCTGTTAGCAGTCTGTCGGCGCCCAGCTCTGGCAATAATCTCACATTGAATTTGGATGGCAGGGGAGCGATGGGCAGTGCTGCCGCTGGACTGGCCATATCGCCAGCCAAGTCGCACAACAGCATTACGGCGGAGATGAAGACGTAAAATGCACGACAACAATAAAGAAATACAAATAAAATACGATCGAAAAGTAGCACAAGTTGTTCTTCAGTTTTCAGTATTCGCGGCAGTTGTGTTAAAAAAAAAAAAAAAAAGGAAAACAAAATGAAGTCTTCGTAGCGTTTAGTTTAATAGATCTAAAAATTAACTGTAAACTGTATACTGTAAACTGTAAACTGTTAACTGTAACTAAAACGGGAAACTCGAAACGTTTTCTAACTGAACAAATTAGCTGTAGAACTTTCCTGGCATGTATATCTCTATATATATACCGCATATATGTCTATGTAGTATAACTGTAATAGTCGGTGTATTTATTATGAATGTGAATGACTTATATGTTTACCTATATATATACATATATCGATAACTATACATCTATGTATAGATACATACAATAATTCTCTATAATTCTATCTCTAGACCGAAGTCGTACGGTTTCTTCCTATTCGAACTACGCTGAAACTCTGAGTGTCTAAAACTTTAAGCATATAAACTATATATAATTTATTTAACTTAAAAGTGGATGAAAGAAATATGAACAAACAAAGAAAAACAAGAGGGAAACTCACTTTTGAGGCAAAGAATGAGGAAGAGAAAGGAATCGAGCGAGGGCGAAGGGAAGACCGACTGCCTCTATCTCTCTCTCTCCCCCTCGCGCTCTCGTCATGCGATCCATTTCTACTATTTAATGTGGTTGTGTGTATTACTTTTTATATATCAAATTTACTTTTACAATAATTTATATGAATATAGTATATACCTATACTCGTTTATATGTATATATATATATTGATTTTAATTCTCTCGCACAAATTTGTGAAACGAATCTCGCGCAACTTAGAACTTAGCGCCTAGGCAACTCTCGGCCAACTTTTTAGTCAATTTTGTTCAATATTTATTTCATACGTTTTCTTAGTCACTAAACTTACGTTTTTTTGTTTTAGTTTTCTACGCATTTTTCTTAAGTGAATAATAAAAACAAAAATTCTTTGTTGAAATGTTATTTTTCTTCATTTTAGGTTTTTTTCACACTTCCCAAACTCTAACACACACACGCACACAGTCACACACAGCTACACCGACACAGCCTATACAACACCAAATACCAAAAAAAAAAAAAAAAAAAAAACTGGCGTCGCATTGCCCTCAAGCTGTGCGCGCCCTTAGCGACAATCAAAATGAAAATGAAAATGGAAAACTTTATTAGCGAAAACTTGTGAACCGGACTCAATTTGATTTGTAGGTAAACCCAAGCTGCCTTGTAACGAAATCCAAAATTTACAGAGCCACAACTGAAACGAAAGTCTTTACCAACTATAATATATGTATATGCATACATGTAATGAGAGAAAAAAAAAAAAAAAAAAAAAAAAAACAACAAACGATTAAAAACAAAAAACACAAAGAAAACAAAACAAAAATTTAATGCAAATATTGAACAAGTATAAAACGAAAGTTGAAAGAACATTTCACTGGACGGCAGAACCACCTTAGATGTTGTAATTTCCTATGCTAAAAAAAAAAAAATAACTAAACAAATGAAGAGAAAATCTTTCCAAACGCTACGTGAGTAGAGAAATTTGAAAAATGCCCCGCCTACTTCCCAAATACCGCCCACTAATTGTTGTACGTGTGTAGAGAAAAGAAATACCCGAAAAGCCCCCGCCTCCACCCCCTATCCTAATTGAAAACCAAAAACAAACAAAAATAGGTGAATACAATATATAAGTATGTGTGTTTTATTATGTTTTTTGTGTTGCTTTATTGCATAATAGTCACGTCTAAATGTCTATGAACTTTAATCGAATTGGCAACACAATTTTCTATATATATGTGTATGTTTATATGTATGTGTATGGGTGTGAGTGCATTACCAATTGGCCCACAATTCCAAATAGTAGAGCAAACAATATATACAAGCAAACAAGTATTGAATAACAAACAAAATAAAAATGAAATAAATAGTCTTTTTTGGTGTTGTATGTACATAAGTCCATAAGCATAAATAAAACTGTATCTGTGTGTTGTCGTTGCTGTTGTTGTTGTTGTCTTTGGTGTTGTTCTTGTTCAAAGTTACCAATTCAATGTTGTAGTTATTTCCTCAATTCAAATCTTTATCTTTTTCAGTTTTTATTCTTAAATAAAAATAAGGAAAAAAAAAACAAAATATTGCATGCGCCCAATTTCGCGTTTTGTTTAATTTGTTGTTGTGTGTTTCATAAAATAAATACAAGTTAAAATTTACGAAAAGCAAGGAAGAATGAGAAGGATGAAAGTAAAAGAAAAAGCAAAAACGGTGTAAAACACCAAAGGAAGAAAGAAAAACTTAAATAGAGAGAATTTTGAGAACAACAAACGAATTTGTTGTTGCATAACTATTAAAAGGAAAAAATAAATAAATAAATAATAACTTAGCTAATTAAATGTTTAGACCAAGTGCTCCCCATTGTTAAAGGTTAGAAAATACATTTACAGTTTTACAAACGATCTCTAAATGTCAAGCAGAATTTAAATAACGTTTAAATGCATATTAACGATTTACAGTTATGCACTGAAAATACAATTCAAGTTAAACAATAAACCCTTAAATACATTAAAACGCCCTGAGATTGGAGTTGATCATGTCCGGATTACGCAGCCAAATGGTTAAAGCTGAAAAATGGCTAAAAGCTCACTTCATAATTGGTTCAACCAGAATTAAAAATGGCTGCAGAAGAATCACTCAAAGAACAATTCGCTGTGTAGAAGATACAGCAGAAAACAAACATTCAGCAAATACGATTCTCACTCAAGCAGAATATCAATAACCAATTGAGAGAGTAAAGCTTCTGATCTCTGCACATCGGTCTGACTCAAAATGAAAGCTGCATATACATACATGGCGGCTATTAATCAAAGCTCAGTCGATGAGTGATTCGCTATGCGAGAGGAGCAGCTCGACGTGCATTGGCTAAGCTGAAAGTGCTATGCCGCAAAGCTCACTCAGAGAGAACATCTCAAGCCAACATCGCATTGCAGCAAAGCTATTGAGTGAGTAAAAGTTGTCGATATAAAGACTCAATTCTTTCGCATACTTTCAAACTTTATTTTGAGTAAATTTGAGTAAGATATATGTAAATATCAAAGCGAAACTATGTACATTGACTTAAATATCAGCTACAGTTAGTCTCTCTCAATGTCAAACTTTAAAGCATCAGGAATTGAGCAAGAGTGCAGTTAGACTCAAGTGAGAGCCAACTCAGCGTTGCCAGCTATTTTATCAATAGGCAGTTGGCAGTTAAAGAAAATTAATAAAGGAAAACCAAAACAGGGCGAAAAACAACTTGAAACTAATGAAACTAAAAAACAATGCAATTTCCAATAAATAAATGTGTAAGCAGTCAATGTCAATATATACAATACATAACACACATAATTTACAGTGGAGTTCATTAGTTAAATGTCAAAGTAATTGAAATACGAAAGTTGATAACTAAAACTTATAAACTAAAACCTAAATTTAAATCGAATTAATCCACATTGTTGTTGTGATCTGCAGAAACCAAAATAAACGTTAAACAAACAGAATTACCTTAAAAAACACAAAAACTTTACATTTATTTTCTCCTTGGCTCCATCCATATGGTAAAAACTTACAGGTAATATAAACTTGTTAATAAAATAATTTCGCTTTGATATGACCGTCTTTCAGACCATGGCTAAATTTTGACACAAAATGGGACGTAAAAAATATATATATGTATGTATGTATATGGAGACAATAATTGATTTACTATTAATTTGTTTAGACTATGATTAAGGCACCGTGCAGCTTGGGGGAGTGGGGGCGTAAAGGCGTGGCAATCTAAGGGTCACAGCATTTGCACAAAGGCCAAGCTCACTAGCGAGCCAATGACCATGCCCACGCTCAAGCAGGCGGCCATTATAGATGCCGCCAGCTCCTTCTCATGCTGCTTGACGGATCTGAAAAGGCGAAATTCAAATGAAAGTGCTTGTTTTTTACAGGGTATTCGCGGACTAGGCACTCACCTGGGCGCCATGATGAGCAGTATGTTGGTCAAGTATCCATTGGATAGCCCAAATATCACAATCAAGGCCATGAAGGTGTAGTCGTGCTTCACCAGCGTGGGCAGAAACTGATGCTCGCTGCTGTTGGAGCAGAGGAGGCAGGGCACGAGAGCCACACGCACTACGGTCCAGAGCAGCGTCGTGTGCTGATTTCGGGGGCACTGCAGCCAGCCGGCCAGAAGGCGGCCAAAGTAGTCGCCGCAGTTGAAGAACAGGTAGTTCACCACGGGCAGGTAATAGACATCTGAGAGGGCAGAGAAATAATTGAAATGTGATGCAAATCTCTGGGGGATTCAGCTAGTCAGCGCCACATACCAGTCCACTCGCTGTGATTGGCGGAATGCTCGGATTGCATAAGTACAGTCACCGCCGGATAGACGGACAATGTTGTGGCGTACAGCAGGACGAGACACGAGGCCTGCACGTAGATCTTGGCGAGCACCTGCTTAAAGATCGGCTCGAGTGCCACGCCCGTCTCTTCACCCTCCCGGCTGTGAGAGGGCGGCAGAGCGCTGATCACCTTGAACTTATCGCCGCCGGCCAGATAATACTTGAAGTACGCCTGGCGAGCCATCAGCACGTAGAAAACGATGCAGCCGAGGATGAGCAGAGCGCCCATAGTGAAGAACACAAAGGCCGTGGCCGAGGGTCCGGTGTCGAAGGCGAGCACCAGGAGTAATGCCAATGCCGTTATAATACCGCCCAGCGCCTGGCCGCTGACCACAGCCGTCATATACTCCGAGGGAAACAAGCCAGCGACGCCGTACAGAGCGCCCGACATGGTAGCAGCAGAAACTGGAAATGTGCATGAATATGGATGAATGAGCTGATACATAGAATACATATATGTATGTATAAGCATATATGGGAATTCATTCACTCACTGTTGAGTATGACCACAATGATGAGGGTGATCAGAAAGAACTGCTCCTGCCAGCGATCCGTGCTCACCTCCACGAAGCCCGTCGTGATGCCAAAGAGCACGAGAATCGTGAGCAGCGTGCCCAGCATCTTGGTGCGCAGCGACACATGGTGGCCATAAACGGCATTCAGCAGCAGGAATGTGGTGCCCGATATGGTCGCCGTCAAGGCCAAGTCGCTGGTGAAGCTCCTCTGCAGCGGCGTCAGCTCCTCGTCGGGCTGGGTCTCGTTCAGTGTTGTGTTGCGGAACTTGTATTTCCAATACTGCAAAAGGAAGCAGAGGGAATTGCAGTTGAATGTGCTGACTTGATGATACTCTGCAATAGTTGAGGTGTCATAATGGAGCATGAGGGAAGCATAATCACGGAAGAGTTAAAGTCTAATGTAGTTCTATTTAGTGTGACAGACTAAGTGATACCCTGTAGACAATACCATATATATATATATATATTGTTCTACTAGGTTTTATTGAATATAAACTGATAAGCTATACCCTGTACGTTACTCGTATTTTGAAGTGCAATTTTATAGCGATATCTTGAAGCAATAGCTATATCATTAGGTAAGTGTAGCTGATGTGGCGATACCCTGTAAGCTGACCTTTCGCAAATTAGAATATAGCATGACCTACTAAACAATAGCCTTTTAAAATTGATCTATAAATCTATAAATTACAGCAATAGTAAGACGAACTAAAAGCTACTGTATAAAAATTAATGTTTATAATATTTATCATTTATCATTTTGCAGTAATATATACATATATTTACAATAAAATTAATTTGTTTGACTATTTGGTATATCTTAGCTCTAACAAATCCTGTATTTTCATTAATATTTTCTACACATTTATGAGTGCCATAGTCAAAGTTTCAGCAAGTCAAGCATACCCTATACGCTCAAATGATTAGTCACAGTGTGAGGGAGTCCAAAGAGGCATTAACGGTTAATCAAATGCTCGACGAGCAACGACGAAGGGGTGGGGTAAACAGCGCTTGACTCAACCAAAATAGCGCAAACAAAGAAAAACTAAAGATGATAGCAACAACAAAAACAGCAACAAGCGTAACAGCGAGTACGAGAACGGGAACAACAACCATAAAAACACAATGCCAAAAGGGAGATAAGAAAAGTCTTAGACAGCGACGCAAGTGTTTTAAACAATGCGAATGCGGGCCGAGTGGGTCGAGAAGGAGCGAGCGAGCGAAAGAGAGGGACGTTGCAGTTAGTCTACTCTCACTCTACTTACATCTTCGGCTGTGATGAAAAAGTTCCACGGCGTCATTGTGCCAATGCCGAGCAGGTAGAAGACGCAATAAGTTAGGGCAGCTCCACTGGTTGGCGCATTGGTCAGCTGGACGACCTCATCCTGATCGCGCTCCAGCAGACAGCGTTCGTCTTCGTCGATGTTGTACTGTGGCAAAAAGGCGGGCACGAAACCAACGTTCTCCTGCTCTCCACCCAGCACTGACTCATCCGGCTGCTGCTCCGATTCCTCCTCCTCCTCCTGCTCATTGAGCAACCGTCGTTGATCTTCGTTTCGTTGCATTCCACAGCTGTTTCCGCTTCGTGTTTTATAATCTATTCAACTTCATCAGCAACAACAATTCACCCACACACATGTGCTATTTTCATTTACATATATAATATATATTTAAATCTTTATTGAATGTGTTGCAAATTCCTCTCCTCGTATCTAATTTCGCTGAGTCGCGCTTTTTATCTTTAACTCCACTACGCTTCCGTCCGATCGCTGCTGCACGGCCCGACGCATAAACAATAATAATTAACGTTTGTGTTCTGGATAAGTAAATAGAATTGTTTTGTTTTTGTTCTGCGCAGAGTTGCATTTTCCATATTGGTATTTTTTTAGTTTGGTATTTTTTGTGTGGAATCCGCGCTGCCACACTGTTTGCAGTTTGGTATGCTGGTAACATGCATATGTGGTATTCCTTCTAATTAGTTTTCCTTTGCTGAATGTACTGTTTCTTAAGACAACAATATTTTGATTTAATTTAATTGTAATATTATGATATATATAGAATTTATCACAGCTTTTTGCATATATTTTAAAGAATAAGAAAATAAAAAATAAATATTACTAAATGCAATACAAGTATTATCTATCATGTATTTATAAGTTGCATCAATGTGTAATATTTTATTTGTTAATTATAATTTTAGCCTAATTTATAAATAATTTTAAATGATCTGCAAACCTGACTTTTATAATTGATTTAAATGCAACCAAATTGATTAAGGTATATAAATGAAATATCTTTAAAAGTAATAAAATTGTTATACATTTTTATATAAATCGGCTAACGCCATTTGCAGTGTATTATAAAATCGACTTCCACTCTTTGCATGCACAGTTACTTGTTTTGCTTTTGGACTCTGAGAGTTTTTGTTTTGCTTTTGGCTCTCAGTTCGTTGAAAACGTGCATACGAGACGGACGTCACTTTTTCGTGTCGCTTCTTTGTCGCCAACGCGTCGCCGTCGCTCGGAGTCGGAGCCCAAACATTTGCTTCACATTTAAAGAGCTTCAAAAAAAGAAACAGTAAAAAAATATATTTGATTATATTTACTTGGTTAATTGCGAGTGCAAAAGAAATACGATACTAAAAGGAAAGTTCAAGAAAAAACAAAAAAAATAAAAACGGACGCAGCTTCCTTTCGGCAAACGTTTCTGTGTGTGTGCGTGCGTGTTTATGTTTGTTTGTTGTTATTGTGTTTGTAGCTGCTGTTTCGTATTAGGCAAGCAGCAAAACGTGATATGCAAATAACAACAGCGACAACAACAACAGCAACAAGAGATAAAGCCACGCAGCAGCGAGATAAAAACGAAAATTGCGCGCCAAAAAGCAGCAGCGAAACAAAAGGATTTATAAAAGACACACGGTCAGCATATAAAAAAAATACCTATACAAGCGCAAGCAGCTGAGAGAGCAGTCAATATAGCAATAACAACAACAACGGCAGCAGCAGCATCAGCAACAAAATCAAAACAGAAGCGCGCAAAGACGCAGTCTGCGAAAAATTCCAGTTTCATCTTGATTTCACCACTGCACAAAAAGGACGCCCAGAAGGCGACGACACTTGAAGCATTTGGCTGTGTGGTGAGTTTATTATTTGAGTCTTTTTTTTTTAGCACGTCTCGTTTTTTTCGGTGCAGTGTTTGATTTGGACGGCGCAAACATTTGACGTAAGTGCAAAAGTCAAGGCTCCGCTGTGCTGATTGTTTGACCTTTGGCATGGCATCGAGTGTGCACAGCCCTTGACAAGCCTTGTCATTGGCCCTGCACCCGTTAACCTTACCGTTGCTCAGGCAGGCACAGTGGTTGCCTTTGTGCTGAAGCATTAGGAAATTCGTTAAGAAATGCTTCAGAGAAAATAATATTGGAAATCTGTTGATTAATGCACTGTAACGAAATCCCAGTTTGACGCTTCAGCGTTACATCAGGTAGAAACAATATTATCAGATAACAGATTTATTGTCAAGGCCTTTGTTCCCTAAGCCATTGCAGCGAATCGGCTTTGTAACGGAAGCTGCTTATTTATGACGTGCGAGAGGGAGAGAGATAGCGTTGGGAATTTACAAAATCTGCTTAGCTTAATTGCGTTCGGAATTGAGTGAAAATATTGATGATCGTTGCAGGCGGCATTGAAAGGGAACTGTTTTAAATGAGAAACGACTCAGTTGCCTGCATTTGAGTAGAATTTAGATATTATAGCTCATTTCAGTAAAGATAGCGACGCACCCTGAAGCCAAAGGCGTGATTAGCATTTGAAAATAAAGTAACATAAAGTTCATGTTTTATTTCTGAAGGCTTTCAGCATAATTCATAATAATAAATTCAAGATATAAACCTTATCTTTGCTATTACAGCAAAGCCAAAGACCCACAAAATAACTCATGCCGCATTAATATCGAACTGATAAAGCGTAGAACACTCAAAACGAAAAAAATCCTCCTAACCAATCAAAATAAAACACAAATGGCCATGCAATTATCATTTGGGGACAATCTAACGTCATGCGGGTTCACTGTGCCTTGGCCTCTGGCTGCTTGGGCTTTCTCCTCATTTCGCTCTTCTTCATAATGCGCTGCGTCCTGTGTCTAAGTGCATGTGTTTGTGTGCCGGTAATCAAACGTCTAGACGGGGAGATGATGTTGCAGCTTCTTTCGGTTCACTCAAACTCCTGCACAAGGCGCAGACACACGCACACACATGCACACACGCACACAGTAAAACATGCCTATATGCCAACATACTTGCACATAATCCCTTTTTATTGCGCTCTCTCGCCACGGAGAGGAGTCAAGCATGAAGAGCGGGAGAGCGAGTTAGAGTGCCGTTGAGTTCTGAGTGTGAATAATGGGCGTGAGAAACTCCACTCCACTCAACTGAGGTCGTCGTCAGCGCTGTTGTCGCCGTTGACGTCGCCGCTGCTCGTAAATTACAAAACCATGGTTTTATTTGTCAAAATTTGAAACTTATTTGAACAGGCGCTAAGCAATGGGCAGTAAGTCGACAGCGAGAAGCGGGCAGCGCTCCTCAGTTCCAGTTGCGAGGCGAGTTGTTAATTTTTGTTATTTTTGTTTGTGTGCCTTTTGCTGCTGTTTATGTTTTGTTGCTCGTGTATGTGATTAGCATGCTAACTCAGTGCGCTCAGTTCGTTCTGCATGTGTGTGTGCATAAGAGAGAGCCCTTGTGAAAGCACTCGCAGACATATTGGAACGCACTCTACACACACACACACACACACGCACACACACACACACACTCACGTACACATGACTATGGACTTTTTCGTCATGAATGAATTTCTAATTGGGGTTTTTATCTAAATGGAATTTATTGAGTGTGTTGTGTACAATAAGCTATGATTGATAAAGTGTGGTACAACCCCAACCCAAAAGATTGTGTGGAGATACTCTTTTGATCTGCGGGCTGATTGATGGCTCTCGCACAATCTGATCATCAATTTGATTGGGAATTGTACAGAAATAATGTGTTTGTATTTGTGCACTCTCGCCTTGGTTGCTTCCGTCACATTTATTTCGGAAGCTTTTGTCGCATAATCCACTTTTTTTTTTGCATATTTGCATTGTGTTCATTTGGTTTACAGTTGTTTTGTGCGAGCATTGCTGTCTTCAATGACGCAGTTAGGCTCAAGCTAAAAACTCGCGCTTGTTCCCGCTATTTTAGTTGTTTTTGTTTTGTTTTATCTTTTCGCTCGTGTGTTACAATAATAAGTAAATGAGCTAATTCGACGCCATTCCCACTCCCAATTACGGTGAGTGCCCCGCTGACTGGCATTGGGTATGGGTATTGGAATGGGAATGGGAATTGGAATGAGAATTTGCGAAAAGAGCGGCAAGGCAAGGTCAGTCAAAACAATGGGCAAGAATGAGAATGAGAGCGAGCTTAATGCATGAATGAAGTACACGCTGCGATTACCGTATTCGCGGTATGTTGTGTGTGTGTGCCTTTGTATTTGTGCGCGCTTGATTACATATCATTTTGTTGTAGTTTGTTTTGTATGTGAATTTTGTTGTTGTTGTCGATTAGCCATTTTTGGGAATTTGTGAATGCGCCGTTGCTTTATATGGTCATGTTTTGTGTTATGTGCGTAATTTCAATTGCCTCTTGATTAGCCAGTTTTGTTAGTGCGCAAATCTTGTGCTTTTCTCACCCTCTCTCTCTCTCCCACTCTCACTCTCAGTTTGAATCTCACCTCTGCAGCTGACCAAATGTAGTTGAGCGATTGCGATTCCGGCTTATGCAATTCATTATGGCCACAATTCGCTGCAGCAACAACAAAATGCAATTGAATCGCCGTTTGGTAATGAATGCCACACGGCAAGACCCCTTACCCCTTACCCCTTACCCCGATCCTAACTAACGCACGGCCAAGTAAGTCTTAGACAAAACTAAAAAAAAAAAAAATCACAAAAGAAAAGTGAAAACTTGTTTTGCTTTCTGTTGTTATTGTTTTCATGTACACACAGGGTGTACATGGTTTATGTCCGCTGTTTTGTTTTATGTCTTGCATTTGACTTTGACTTTTCAACTGCTTGTCGTCATCATCACTATCATCATCATCATCATCCGCATCGTCATCGTCATCGTCATTATCAGCCAGCCACACTGGTACAAGACGTGTTAACAGCTGTAACATGCATTTATCTCTCCACTCCGACAATTTGTTGTAGTCCGATTTGCCTTGGCTTTTGCTGTTGTTATTGTTGCTTTTGCTTGTTATCTGTTCGCCCGATCGACAATTGTTGTGCTGGGTGGCAACCACTGTGCAATGACCACGACCGAAGCCACCACCGGCGTTGGCGCTTTCGATTTTTCTTGCCTTTGCAACCCCACACGCAGCAACAACAATAAGAAAAGAAGAAAAAATGAAAACAAAACCCAATTGAATAAGGGGCAAAGTGAACAAATAAGCAATACAGCTGAGGCTCTAACTGTATGAGTGACGTACTCTTTAGTGTGCGCTCTCTCGCTCTCACTGTTTGTTTGCCCCTTTGGCACCCAAGAGCCGAGAGAGCAAAACAAACAGAGACAACAACAACAACAGCAGTAGCTGGCAGCATGCGTACATTTGTTTGTTTCTGAGTGTGTGTGTGTGTGTGTGCGTGAAAAAGTCTTATTGGATATATTCAACTTGCGCTTGCACATTTTGATGATTTCCTGTGAACTTTTGGATATTTCAATGTAAAGCGACTTGTTGCATGCGATACACATAGCATGGCCTGGCTACATGTGGCGCCGCCTTCTGCTGCTGTTGCCGCTGTTGCTGCTGCTGTTGCTGCTGCTGTTGCTGCTGCTTTACTGTTAATGTTCTCTGCTTATTATGTTAATGAGGCTCCACCTAATGAGTTGCTTATACACACACATATGTACATATGCATGTGTGTATTGTATTGTATGTGCAATAGAAATAGAACATATAAGAGACATTTATTAATGACCTTAGCAAATTCTAATGCTCACTTGACAAAATCAAAAACTAATGAGAGCATTCCGAAATACCGTTTGTTTGGAGTAATTATAATTTGGGTTTGTTGTTCGTTTTTATTTATTTTTTAGCTAACTATAAAATTAACTGAAGAAAAAAAAATGTTGTTTATAAAGTCGATTTTATTCGGTGACAAAATCTACTAGTCCAAGTATATACATATGTATGTATAATATTTTAACAATTTTATGTATTCCATTAATCCGCTTAAATAGCACATATCCGGATTTTCAGGTAATCTGCTAATGGGATACTTTCCACTCAACTCTTACATATGTATTTTTATATGTTACCATATTTTTATTATATTTAAAACCTTAATTTTTTTGCAAACCTTTTAATGAGCTTGGTCAAAATGAAAGGCCAAGTGCGTCTTTTGTTTGTGTTTTTTTTTTTTTTTTTTTTTTTTAATATATTTATTCTTACACTTTTTTTTTTTTTTTGGTGCTGTAAAATGTTTGTGGTAACAACATTTGTTGGCTGAATTGTTGCAATCTGTGAATTTTGTTATTGGTTAAGTGCGGCAATTTTGTTGCGCCTCTCGTTTGGCTTATATAAAATGCCACACAGAGTGTCTGGAATGTTGCATCTCTCTCTAACACACAAACACACTCACACTTACACCTGCTGCATATTTCTTGTTAAAAGCCAAACGTTATTTTATTTTTTAGCTTTTGATTGGCCAATTCGATGTTTGTTGGTGTTGGCTCCGTTGTTTCTGTTGCGGTGGCTCGACTCTTAGCCGCCTTATGAAGGCCATTTGTTGTTGTAATGCTCACTTACACGCATTACGATTTCAGATATTTCTTTCAAAGAGGCCGCTGTGTGAAATATCTTAACGGCAGCAGCTAACTCGTCTGGGATTACTCTCTCAAACATGCCCAATGGCCATTATGTAATGGCAGTGGCAAATGCTATAAGGAAATCAAGTTGAAATATTCCATATATGCATATAGCCTGTCCGATTGTTCAGTCATTAAAGCAAAGAAAATTGCAATTTGTACTTGAGCAGAAATCTAAACAGTAGCTGCGGCATTTTTAGGGTGAATGTGAACATAAAACTGGTTTTAATAGTTCATAAAGCTATAGATCATAAAGTTTATCGTTCGTTAGTTAATTGCATATGAATGCACTGTGATTAAGCAAAAACCAAATTGTATTAAAGCAACTCAATTGAAATAATTTCATCAGTCAACCGAATCAAATTTCAGATATACATATACTCTATGCATATGTGTATATAGTATATATCTGCTCTTGCCTTTGGCCATCTGGCGATTACTTAATGCTGTATCTATCTCGCTCTTTTCTTTCTCTGTTCTATTCTATCAGCAATAGGAGCTCTATAAAAGCTTCTTATCTGGCATTACGTTTACACTTTTCATTCTTTTTAATGAGCCATATATAGTTGCTTTAAGATAAAAAACATCTATGCGATTATGAAACCTTGAGATTATTTTTAAGAATAGTATTAAAATATGCAATATATTTTATTTTATATATGTATATTATTGTATCACTAATTCACTTAAAATTCTAGTACTCAGGTGTTGATAAGGTGGCAAAAAAAACAAAAATAAAATAAAATAGGCTGTTGTCGAGTCTGTTTAATCGCACTTTGTTCGTTGCTCTCCCCCCATTCGATAAAAATTGTGCTTGAATTGGCTATTTGGTTGATTGGCTTGGGTCTGGGGGGAATTACGAAATTTTCTTTAAATTAACTCTACTCTGAGTAGTTCGAGAAAAAATGCCAACGAATAAGTTACTAAAATGCTTTCAAAATACTTTTAAATGGGGAAGAACTTGAAACGGGGCATTTCGATTGTTGTATAGGTTCTTGTGGAATATTTTGTTAAGTTAGGTTGTTAAAGATTCGAAAGCGATGTAATATGAATATCTTTAAGTATAATGATTTCTAAGTATACAAAGATATATCATTATGTATTTGTATATATACATTATTCAATATTCGACTAATTCTTTCATTCTGTAATAGAAACATCTACTCTAGTGAAAGCAAACTGATTAACATATTTGTGAATCGAATTGAATTGAAAGAATTTTGCATAATCTAAATTGTTTACCTCCCCAATTCGTTAGTTTTTCTCAAATTTTGTTTCCTTATTGTCTGAGAACTTTGATAAGTTAATGTTATTAATCGCAGACAATGTCAAATCTCCGTATAATAAAATGCCCATATTATCTGTTAAATTCCTAGATAAGAAACCTCTAACAGGTCACAACTTAAAGTCTTATCTTTATAGACAATATTGCCTTAGGCTTACTTCTGATAATGTATATGACGATGTTTATGCTCTACCCACTGTCAAATACATTTAAATTGATAGTTAGAACTTCTCACGTGTATATATCTATAGGGTATCTGCTAGTCTATCGACTATTTATACTAAATTTCATAGATGTTGGTGTGTGTTTTTTTGAAAACGTGCTGTCAGCCGCAATTTGTTTATCGTAAATGTTTATGCGCGCTGCCTTTTTCGTTGTGCTTTGTGTGTTGTTTAGGTTGTTTATGGGGTATGCCAAGAACGCCACATGGGAGCCCGAGAGCCGTGAATCGAAAGCCGAGAGCCGAGAACCGGGAGGCTAATGCTTTGCTTTGTATAAACAAGTCATAGAATTTTTAGATCCGTTCGTGGAACGGCCATCGACGAGCGGCTCTGTGAACAACGGAACGGAACCCCAAGCCCCAAAACTGAAACTGAACAAAAAACCAGACCAGACCAGACGAACGATTCGCGGAAAAGGTCAGTGGGCACGTAATATTAGTCGGTTCCGAAATATTACTTTTTTTTAAATATTTCGTTTTAATTTTTGTTTTTGGACAGTTAAAGTCGCTGCTTATTGCGCAATGTACAAATTGTGTCCGGTTTTATTTACGACTGACTATTTTCTTTTGGTGGCACTTGTCAAAAGTGGCAAAAAAAAAAAACATTAAAAACTAAAAACTAAAAACTGGTCACAAATTAAACTGAAAATTGCTGCGAAACGCAGCAACAAGACGACAAATGATGTCGGTGCGGCAAATTTCAAGTTGAATGAATGAATGAGCGAGTGGATGAGTGAGTGGATGAGTGGTGTGAGATTGTATGAGTGCTTGTGGCAAGCAGTGAAAGCCAAGTGAGCCACTCTACGGCTGACTTACATTGTGAATTGTGAATCGTGAATGCCTATTTGGAATGCGACTTCCTGTGGCGGCTGTTGCTGTTGCCGCTTCTTCTGCATTCGCTGCACATCTCCCACTGGGCGACAGTTGCACTCCCATAAGACAACAGCCAACGCCGACACACGCACACACACACACACACACACACACACACACACACACACACACACACACACACACACAGCTAATTTGCCATTACCGTGAGTCAGCTGAGCGTATAAATGGATGCCCCGCCCCCCTGTTTGTTCACCAACTCCTCATCTAATGGGCCACAAAATGAGCAGGCCAATAAATTCTGACACGCCACTAAAACTTCGAATTGAAAGGAAAAGCTAAAAGAAAAACTAAACTAAATCGCCAAGATCTTTCACCTAAACAAACGTCGCTAATTGAATGCCTTTACAAGTTTCAGTAAACAAAAGAGGAGAGCTATATAAATTGATCGTAAAATATATATGTATATAATACATATATCATGATTTACATAAGACAATAAAAATACTGAAATTCTTTTTGAATTCTGTAACAAAAGATTTGCTCAACAGCTGTTAAAAAACTCGATTTGATTATTTTAAACAATATTTATTTATAGCCCTTTTTTTAACTGTGACAAAATAAAAGATTTTCTTTCCTTTTTTCGTGCACAATATGGAGATGAATGACTTATTGAAATTGTATAATATGAATCACGTTCCATATAATTGACTTATACGTAGATAAGCTACAGAGAAATCTTGCGCCAGATGTTCAAATGATTTCATAGTATTTTTTTTTTTTGTATAGCTATTTGTTTATTTACTTGGTATTTAAATTTTGCTAAAAACGAAAGCTAACCAAGCAGTGAAGCGGAAATGGCACTTTAGTATTGTATAATTAGAATATTATATAAACATTTATAATACACTTAGAGTAGTTTCAGGAGCTCACATTCAATTCTATCAAATATGACTCTCTTTAGAACTGTTACATATTAGGCAATGCAGCTAAGATATCCTTGGCAAGGGTAACATCTATAAATTCGCATGTGAACGCGCAACATCCATGCAAGGTGTGTGTATGCCTGTGTGTGTGTATTTCTAGTGTTTTTTTTTTTTGTTTTTTA
This sequence comes from Drosophila mulleri, assembly GCA_035047565.1. NCBI lineage: Eukaryota > Metazoa > Arthropoda > Insecta > Diptera > Drosophilidae > Drosophila > Drosophila mulleri. The sequence continues at coordinate 7,280,413 of JAWNPK010000012.1, forward strand.
GTGGGCGGGTCTCTTGGGGTCGAGGTCTTTGAAAAGTCGCGTGTGCCGTGTGCCGTGTGTCGGCTCGGCCCGTTTAATGTCAAGCAGACAAACAAGCCAATAACAATAACAATTCCAATAACAAAATACAAATAACAAATACCACTAAATGGCAATGACTAACACGCGCCCACAATGACTGTTTGCCCGAGGATGAGTAGGGCCGTACTTCAAGAAGGGTATATAAAAAACCCTACGAACTATCATAACTGGCAAATCGTGCGACCAAAGTGTGAAAATAATTAGGGAAATTATGGTCTAAAGATTGCGTTTTACAGCCTGTTAGAGTTACTTATCTTTAATTTTTTCTTTCACAGTTTTAATTACATTTTTATAGAATTATATGCATATACATACATATAATAAAGCAGCTATGTTTCTATTTCTGCATGCAAAGGGAATAACAACTCCTCTTTTTTTTTTTTAAAGAGAAATTATAAAATATATTTATTTTCTTCTTGTTACATTAATAGAATATAAAAACGTTTGATTAGTAAACTGTTTTATCACTCTTAAAAATATTTATGAAATTTTTTACTAATTATTTCCAGTTCAATTGAAAGTCTTAAGAATTCTTTTTAAAAGCCATAAAATATCTTACATATCTTTAGCATTTTTGCTTATAATGCAACAGTTTTGTTTAGAATATTTTTCATATTTATTTAATTCTTTTATAGTAAAAAAAATCAAAATCACAATTACAGACATTTGGTAAGAATCTTTAGCAACTTCTTTAGTTTTCACTGTATAAATAAACAAAACATTGTTTGCATACCTTTCAATCAGCGTTTGGCTGAGATAGTAGAAAAAAATAATTCAATATATATATACAGTACAATTTGAGTTGCTACATCATATACATATACGTATATATTTTTATATATTTTGTTTTTCCGAGTGTTTAGCAATAGCCAATAATCACTGTGCTAAAAATATGTTAAGAATTTGCAAAAATCAACACAAATTTGTATGCAATTTTTGATTAAACAAAACGCGCCTTTAACCAAAAATAAAATAAATATATACATATATGTATACTATATGTATATATATACATATATGAAAAAATGTTTATTGAACAGTTTGAAGGCGCACGAAATGACTCTCAACAGGCGCAAATACTTACAGGCACTCCAACGCAATGTATATATATATATAAAGATATACATATATATAAAGTAAAAATATATATAAATAAATATTCAAGTGTAACGCACCGCGCTCAACTTTGAGCTAGACATAACTATGCTGCGACCGCCGCCGCCGCCCCCATTCGCGCGCAGCTGATAGCTGGCTAATGGTGAGCTGGGCCTGCCAGCTCTGGCTGGCGCATTGGGGGGACACACAACAACAGCAACAGCAACAGAAAACAAAGCTCCAGTGACTTGGCCTGGCACATGTTGTGCGGCCGTTGTTGCCGTTTGCTGCTATCCTGTTGAAAAATCAGGGAAATCTATTTATTGATGTTTTTCGCCAAGTCCCAAACGGTGGGGCTGGCATGGAGCATGGGCCCATGGCAACAGGGTTCGATTCGTGGGCGACCCCTACGCTCGAGCAAGGAGAGTTGAATTGCTGCGAAAGCTTAGGCAAAAGCTTCGGGAAAAGCTTTTCGCTCGCGGCTCCTGCTCGTGCTCCTGTGCTGGCGACGTCACTGCTCCTGTTTTCGATTTGCGGCTCCTGTTGCTCCTGCGCGTCAACCACCTGCGCCCGATTGCTGAACGCCTGCTGTTTTGAGGCGGAGTATTTGAGTTAGAGTTGTTGAATGGCGCGCTTCGCTCTGCCCCCCAAAATCGACGCCAGTTGAAAAACCCGAAAACAGCTCCAGCTCCAGCTCCGGCTGCTGCTGTTAGTGTTGCTGTTGCTGCAGCAACTCAAACTCCAATTTTCCGCCTGGAGAAATGTTGGCAGTATTTGGCTCGGTGGGGGAGACGGAGACGGAGACGGGGACGGGGCGGAGGCGACGCGTATGTTGCTCTGGAGTCAAGACAAGAAGTTGAATGTCTTAGACGCTGCATCTTCTCGCCCCGTTTGTTGTTGTTGCTAATTTATTTGATTTTTTTTTCTTTGCCTTTGTGTGCGTGTGTGTTTTCCGTTGTTCGTGTAGCGGCCATTTTCTCCATGGAGCCAATTAGCACCAGGCGAACAGGCGTGCAGACAGAGAGTCTGCCAATTTGTGCGGGGGTGTTGAAGGTTGTTGCTGGCTGCTCCTACGTTTGCCCCTGAAAGAGATACACACACGCACACCAATACACCTATACACGCACACACACACTCAGCTGACATCCAGAGAGCCAATCACACACGCAGCTTCCGTCGAGCTTTGGCCTTGTCCACGTACAGAGCAGAAGCTGCCACAACAACAGCATTTTCACAGGTCAAGGCGAACACAATGCATGCGCGCGGCGCGCCACACGGAACGATTTGCAGACTCCTCGTGTGCACACAAAAAAAAAAAAAAAAACAAAAAACAAAAAAAAGAAATGAGAAAATCGAAACAGAGGAGAGGCTGCGAAATGACCCGAGCAAGGCTAATGAAGCTGAGTTGTGGGTTATATACACATATATATACATACATACATACATATGTATGCAATGCCATGAAAATGACAATTCTGGGTATAATGCTTATGTGAACAAATATGTGACAGGCAGAAGGAGGCGTGGCAACAGCCATGAAACTGAGTCTATGTCTAATGAGAGCACTTCTACTTGTTTATAAATTTCATTTAAGCCCACATATTTAATAAATTATTAAATAAATCTGTAGTGATGAAACCGAAAAAATTGTAATACAAGCTAAGCAATGAACACACATACACTTAATTTGTATATATCAATAAATATATATTTAAAAAAATTAATATTTACAATAAAATGACTAAAGCTTAACTAAATAAAAAAAATATATTTTTGTTTAAAAATTCCCTTGAATTCGTTAAACTTTATATAAACGAATACTCAAATTAATGTTTTATAATTTTTTTTTAACAGTTTTGTATATTGAATATTTTTATTTTTACTTTTATTTTACTTTATTTTGTAAATTTGTATTGTATTAAATGAATGCTTAAGATGCAGCTTAATTTATATATGATTTACAGCTGAGTCTGCTTACAAAGTCTAAAAACGATTTACAATAAATTAACTTTAATTTATTATGATTATTTTTTTTGTATTTTTTTTTATTTAGTTTATTTTTTTTTTATTTATTTTATTTTATTTTTATTTATTTATTTTTTTTTTGTGGTAGTTTTCCATGTTATATTATGCAATTTAAAAATGTAAATATACAAAGTATAGTATTTCTTTACACAAAAAGTGCACAGAAAAAAAAAAACTATATAATTAAACTTTGTAGTAAATTTATAGCTAATATAAATTAAAATTTTCTAACTATAATGGAAGTGTGTTACATAAAATAATTAAAATGAAAAAATAAATAAATAAATAAATAATTATAATAATTAAAAAGTCTTGCTATTTAAGGCATAAAATATAGACATTTTTAAACATATTCAGAAAGATATAATAATCTATAATATATAAGATATTAACTGCAAATTGCCAATAGGAAATTCGTTCAGTGTACGCTGCAGGCAGTTCATGTGTTGCTGCATTTCTCTTAATTTGATGTTCGGCTTTTTGTTGCAAAGGGTTGCTGTTGGCATTGTGTGTTTACCGTTTTTGGGTGGGGTGGGGGGTGTGCGGTGGGTGGCGAGAGCAGAAAAGCTTTCACTTTCGTAGCATGCAGCCAGGATGAAACAATGGATGCGTTTTTGCATGTTGCCGCTGCTGTATGAGTGTCTGCGTGTGTGTGTGTGCGTGTGTGTGGCAGTTGTTCGTGCAACGCAAATTTGGGTCACTTGTCGCCCCATTGGCGCGCCATTGCATAAGCTCTGCCACCCATTTAAGGTGTTTCTCGCCATCTCACTCTGGCTTCCGCTCTGTCTGTCTCACTGTGAGCCTCGCTATCTTGCTCTCGTTTGCTCTGATGTTGCAACAAAATGAGGAAGCCTAAAATAGCAAAAACGCAGCCGCATTACGTTAGTTGTAGCAGCCGTAGCTGCCTCTGCTGCTGGTAATCGATTGCAGTCGCTTGCCACGTCAAGTCCGCGTCCGAGTCCCAGCCCCAGTGCCAGTCCGGCTAGCTGGCCGGGCCAGTTTGAAGCCATAAGTCGCGTTGATAAGAACAGCAGCTGAGAGCGAAAAACAAAAGCAAAAGCAAACGCCAACGCGAAAGCGAAAGCGAAAGCCAATCAACCCATGGGGCAAGTGAAAATGCAAGTGCCAACTGTGTTTTAATCTCAACGCCAACAATTAGAACAACTAAACGACTAAATCTTCAGCTCGACACGAGTTGTTGCAAAGAACAACTAAAGTAACTTAGTTACATTTGTATTTATTGCCTGTAGGTGTAGGTGGTTTCTCTTTTTGTTTCCTTTATTTATTATTTTTTATTTTTTGTTGTGTGAGTTTTATTTTACATAACTCTAGAAATTCTTACAAATTTTATTGTGTGTGTTTATCGTTTGTTTTCTCTCTCAAATATATTTATATATGTACATATAGCAAAATTTAAGTGTTATCTTTTCCATTTTATGTACTTTTTGTATAAATATTCGTATTAACAATTGTGTATAAAGCAACCAAAAAAAAAAAAAATAAATAAATAAATAAATAAATAAATCAACAATATGCAACGTCCGACGCCGCATATCTCGACGAGCATCATGAGCCGCATGTCCATCTTTGAAAGTGAGTTAAAGCTGAACTGAAATGTCAAATCTTCTGATAGACAGCAGCAGCAACAAACAACTATATGCAATATATAAATATATATACATATATATATATATATATGTAGCTGGTGAAATCTGTTTGTTTCGGATGTTTCTTGCAAATGCCTTTTTGAAGCGTGTGGCCGATGAATTCGTAAGATATTTGCCCATAAGCTTTGTACTTTGTGCGAGAGAAAACTGTAGACATTTTATAAGATCAACTAAGCAGATATCAACTGCAAATAAGATTTAAGTATTCAGTTGGTGTTTGAGCGAAATGTTGACTGAATCATAAGATTGTGTGAAGAGTGTGGCCAAAGCAACAGGCGGCTCGATTGATATGATCTGAGAATTTCAATTTGAAAAATATATATTTTTTTTATATATTTATATTTATGATGATTGTATACATATTTATATATTTAATGTGTATATTCATATTTTTTTTACATTTCTATATTTTATATATTTTGCATAATATTCATATACTTCCTCTGTCCATTCTATGAAACTATATGATATATTTAAAACTTTGGGTTGTCTTTTACAAATCTTTTTGGTGTTTCCTTCATAATTTTCTTTCAATTCAAATAGTTTTTGTGTACTACACTTCTTTTTACATTATAACATCTTAATTTTTATCTATCCATTTCAAAAAATTGAATAAGTTGCCAGCCACTATCATTAATCTTAATTAACTCCTATTCAAACTCAATTTACATGTTTAATTATGTAAATTAGATTTGAAAACGCATTGAAGGGCCTTTTGGCCTCGAAAATTGTGAATATGTCAATGTTAAACTGTCAGAGTTATTGTGATCTATCTTACTATATGATACGATTTTTTTAATAATTTGTTTATGAATGCGCGCAAAATATTTTAAACAGTAAAAAAAGCGAGCAACTGTACATTGTCGTACAGTCGGGATTGTCCAAAAAGAAGTGCTGCGTCTAGTTTAATTTGTTATTTTAACTGGTTATCTTGCTCACTTCGGCTTAGTGAAACTTAAGTTTAATGAATAGATACATAAACATATATTATTAGATTATTATTGAGTTGTGGAAGAGAGCAGAAAGACCTTAGAGATTGACTATTATTAAGTTTGCACTATTAAAGCCCGATTCGTCTAGGAAAAGAGACTCAGGGATAAATAGATTTGTTTCAGTTTTATTGATATACATATGTACATATTTTTGTTTATTATAAAATTAATGATAGAAGACAAGGATTTATAGATTTGTTTGTTTTATATTTTATTTTATTTTTTTATATTATTATTATTTTTATTTATTTATTATTATTATTTATTTATTATTATTATTTTTTTATATTATTATCAGTCAACTATTTCTTTTATTTTATTTATTATTATTTTTTTTATATATAAATATATGTTTTAATATATATATATATCTCAGTCAACTATTTCTTATATTTTCTGTATTTTCTCATTTAATTGAGTAACAACTTTATTAGCTACAGTGAAGTCATTTACGAAGGGCCGCGCGGCAGTTGGAGTGGAGCCAATTGTGCGGCGCAAAGTTCGAGTTGACATCAATTTCTGTGGACCATCAATCAAAAAATCATTTGTGCAGAGTCGCAGCGCACAATTACAACAAATTAGCGTTCATTTAACAATGGGCTTACACAGCTTTTCAGCTCGTTTCAATGGCCGTGAATGGGTCGCAGCAACCTTTAACCTTTTGCTGGCAACTGGCAGAGTTATGAAAATGCTTTGAGCATGTGACGCTGTTGGCCAATCGCAAGTTGTATGCAAATCTTGATTGATTGATTGATTTGCATTTTCATTTGCATTGAACAATAGACGAGTGTGTTCGACATGTCGAGGGCCCACTTTGCGGCTGCGGCAGCTGCAATGCAGCGCGGCAGAGGCCATAAATGATTTCCACTGTGCCATAGCTGGGCATGCAGACATGGACGACTCGAACGATTACGATTGCGATTACGCGCTGCAGTTTCACAAGTTTTCACTTGCGCAATTGGCCGAGCAAGGCAACAGCAACTACCCCCAACCCCAGTCCCAATCCCAATCCCCATTCCAATCCCCACAGAACTGTGCGACTAATGAGCTGTGCGTGTGTTGGTGGGAAATTAAGTCAAATGAAATAACAGTCAACAGCCCTTATAAGGGCCCGTCGAGCCCATGGAGAAACTAATTATATGCAATTTGTTTTCATCGAGCTCCTCCATGTCCGATTCGACCCACAATCAGCCAGACAAATGCAGCCAACAATTGGCTTCTTGTTATGCGGCTGTCTTTCTGTGTGTGTGTGAGTGTGTGTGTGCGTCTTTGTATATTTAATTTATCATATGAAAACTTGTAATTTTGTCAAGCAACAGACATTACTTTTCGCTGTCTGGAATGAAAGTTTTAATACCCTGCACGCAGTTGGAGTTGGATGAACGGGGTGTATTGTATGAGCAGCTAAAGTGTGCATATTTTTAATCAGCATCATTAGCATTTGGGCTCTCCATTTACTTGATTGCTCGGTGTTGTCTCTAGAATTTCTTTTATATATAGGTTTTCCATTTTATCCACCTATACATATATGAATAAATCTATCCGTCTCTTTTCTATTCATTTATCCGACCGTTTATCTGTGAGTCCATTCATTCATCAGAAAAAAACTATAAAATTTGTTTGTTTATCCGCTCGTTCTTTTGTTTATTCTTTTATACACCTCTCTTTTATCTATCCATCCATCTCTCGTCTAGTCTGTATAATCGTTTGCTAAATTTCTCTGGTCATCCATAACATTTCTTTGAATATATTTTTCTTTTATTTGCGAGTCATTTCAAATATAGGTTTAACCTTAAATTAGTCTAAAAATAATCAATTTGCTAATTGAAAACAATAATATTTAATAAAGGGTATCACAAAGTCGCTCTCACATATTCATCTAGTTTGCACGTCGTAAAGCCAGTTTGGGGCAATGGAAAATTCGAGCTTTACTTCATATGACCCGCAATGCAAGAAAGTTAATAGAACTAAGCGCGGCTCAAGTTAAACTAGGCATGACACTTAAGTACAGTTAGGCCCGGGTCATATATCATAGCAAGAGAGCGACACGTAGCATAATTGAAAACTTTACGCTTGCACTGATATGCATATGGGTTAACGATCAGAAACCCCTAAACCAGTTCGTTTGCCGCTCAACCATCAATGCAGTAAGGTTTTCCGTTTTCCACTGACGTTAAGCTAAACGAAGTGAGCTTTGGGATAGGTCTATGGGTCTTCTAGAACTGGCTAACTTTGGAAGGTAGAGCCTCAAAATTTATTTTGTAAACTATTTTTCGGCTTAGGGAGAGTTGACTCCAAAACAATTTATTTTAGAGTATGGGCTTTATATATATGTAGACAATACATACATCTGAGAGACTTTTTTTTTTTTTTTTTTAATAGTTTTTTGTTCATATTTTCATATTGTTTTCTAGGATAACTGAATTTTGTATGCTCAACTTCCGCATTGAGATAAGATTATAAGAATTATTTAGTATGGGAACTTGTTATACAATTGTAAAACTATGAACTAGAACTTTTAAGTTATCCTTATATAGCTTTCAATAACTTTTAGCTATTATTTCATATCTCTTAAATAATATTTGCTATTTATGTTTTGGCCTATGAGAATTCTTACTTTCTAAGAGGCATAATCGCTGCATATATTCATCGATTAAATGAGAAATTCGGGTCGTAAGCTAAGTTAACTAATGCTTTCACAAAGAAAAAAGAAAAGAAAAAAAAAAACAAACTTCTCATAATTAAGTAATACATAATTATACCTATTATATATCTAGACATATATTTATAATATATTTATTTGCATTTTTCAACATTGGGTCAACTTTACCATTAAAGGCCAAATGATGTTATGCAGTCTCGGCCGTATAATTATTTTGTTCCGATGCCAAATGCCTCGCTGAACTCGAAGACACATTTAATGGCCCGAAGTCATTAAATTTGGTATGCAACACTCTGCTAGCGGTTGTATATGGTATGGTATGGTATGGTATGGCATGGTCTCTGGCATGTATATAGACATATATATTCATTTGCCTGCCCATTTATTCATTTCCTTTTTACACATTTGCATAATTCTGGCGGGCATAAAAATTTGCTCATCTGCCAAATGTGCATTATGATTCGAAATAGTTTCCGAATTGATTTCACGCTTTCAAGTCGAATATATTTGTTGAGCAGCGTTTTTTGAGAACATCAATTTTAACGACTTTCACAAAGCGACTCAACGGCATTTCTTTCAGTTTCTTATCAACGACTATTAATCTAGTTCTGGTTCTGGCTAAAAACCAAAGTTTTTCTTTTCTACTGGTTTTTTTTTTATTTTTTATATCTTTGGATTGTTTTTTTTTTTTTTTTGCTTCTCCAGAAATGTGCGCCCAAATGTGGGTTATTATGGTGAAGGGGCGAACAAAGCGCTGCAAAGAATTTCAGAATTGACTCGTCTGTGTCTGGGTTGGCTTTGCCTTTGGCTTAAAGCGGTTGTTGTTGTTGTTGTTATTGCTGCCGCTGGTTCTTTTTTGTAACAGATAGGCAGTTTTCTGCTGCTGCTGCTGCTGCTTCTGCTTGTCATTTTTTCTTCTGTAGTGTAACAACAAATTGACAATGACATGAATGCAAAGAAATATTTAACCTTAATAAACGAACGCGACGCGAGAAGACATCGACCGCTCTTTTGTTGTGACTGGCTCATATATCTTTCTTGTTGTTGTTGTTGTTTTTGTTGTTGCTGCTGCTGCTGTTGGGCATTGTTTGATTTATGGAACGAAGGCCAAGTGCCAATTAAACTTAGTAACTGACAACGATTCTGATGCCACTTTTATTTAATGCCTATAGAAAGTTTAAGACGGCAGCCTCATACGTTCGTAATATTGATCGACATTCTCTTTATCTATATGCAGATACAGCGACGCGTAGGCATAGTTTGGCCGAGCACTCGATAGACACAATGATGTCCATGTCCACCTCGCCGCCAGCGACGCCCACGGGCGTCCAAACGGATGCTGAGGGCCTCATATTGCCAAAGAAGCTGATCAATCCCTGCATGGAGAACACCGATCGCAAGGAGCTGCATCGCGAGCTCAAGTTCAATGCACGCATGTGAGTAGCAAATGAAAATGAAATTGAATTGCTTAACTGACTCTCCCTCTCTCTCTCTCTCTCTCTCTCTCTCTCTCTCTCTCTCTCTCGCAGTGGTAAGAGTGTGCTCAATCAGAAGACGGAACTTCAACGTGCCTATGAGAAGCAAAAGGAACGGCATGCAGCGGCCATCGAGCAGCATTCACCCGAAGCGGAACTGGCTGGACTGAAGGGGGAGCTGGGGCGTGTGATCATGGAGCGGGCCCAGAAGCATGGGGCAGCGGCACAGAAACAGGATGCCGAGGATGATGAGCGTCAATATGTCAATCCCGAGTATTTAAATGTGCGCGCCAAGCTGCGTACGGCGCATGCGCCCAATTAAAAAAAAAAAAAAAATTAAGAAAAAAAGCAAAAAAAAAAAATTAAAATAAATGAGAAAATTCTGTAATCTTTTGAAGAGCTAATCTTAGTTGTGAGCCAACCAAATTTCTGTTTAATTAACTCAACGTTTTATGTGTGTGTTAACCAATCTAATTAGCATTAGTCTTTATACTTTGTTTATATCTCGAAGAACGTAAATTTAGTTTCTTTTTCATCGATATTGATATTATTAATTGATAGTTTATAAGCCGTAAGATTATGATGTCTAGTGCTTCTTTTGTTCTATGTTGAATGACGATAGTTTATTATGATTACGATTACGCTTAAGTTAAGATTATGATTTCTGCTTTGTGCATAAGAAAAGTGAAACAAAACAAAACCGTGTATAAAGTTTTAGTTGATTAACAAAAAAAGAAAAAAAAAAACGTTTCTTCTTCCAAAATAACAAACCCCAACAAATTGGCTGAATGAATGTACGTTTAGATATAGTCATAGGTTTGCGATATATGATAAAACAGGGGCAGTCGAAGATAGAGTCTAGGATCTAAGCCAACCGAATGTTTCGAGAGTTAAAACGAAAGAGAAACAAACTTATAGAGTGTGTATATGTATATGAACTATTTTATGTCGAGCGACTACTTGTTGCAGTTGCAGAAAAAAATTGAAAAATAAATAAATGCTATGTATACAACATATAAATATATATATATATATATATATACATATATAAATAATATATCTATATACACAAATTTAGTTTTCTGGTATTAATAAATTTTATTGTAGCTAAACGTTAAGAAAAATCTTCTTTATTGTTTTGTTTTCTCTATTTCTTTCCCTTCTTGCCGCCCTTACCTTTGGGCGGTGGAGCGACGGGCACCTCTACCACCTAAAATATATTTATATATATATAATATATAACATTAGCATTTGTTTAGTTATATATTTTAGATATGCAGCGCTTACCGGTGGCTTGTTTGCCTCCTCCCGTTGGGCAAATATCTCGTGAACCTCAGCAATTTTTCGATGAAACATTGGAATCTGTTCTCGGTAGAATTTTAAATCGTCTACGGCCTTTGATAGCTTGTTGCGTGTTACTTTGATCTCGTTGTCGACTAGCTCCATACTTGTCTCATATGCCGATTCCGTTTCGCTAATACGCCGCTTATAATCCGATAGCTCCAAGTCGTAGGCCAGATAACAGAGCTCCCTAAAGTAGGTGAACTCCTTGGCACGATCCTTGTAAAAGTTAACCTCGTCCTCTATGGCCTGCAGTGGAAGTTACTTATCAGATATTCGAAAATAATACGTAGCTCTACCTTAATGTCAAGTTCGTCGCTCATGAGGGACTGCTCCATTGTTGTTTGGGCCCAATTGATGCGATATCGCGCCTCAATAGGCACCGTAACTGAAATAATATTGAAAATTGAATGCGTATATGGAATAATGATCGGTAGGCTCACTGCGGAGTGACGGTGCTTACAATCCATGTGATTGATTCTTTTATTCAGCTCCTTGTGCCGGTAGCCGCCTGGATCGGCTGTACGGGGTGTTTTCTGCATTGCCTGAGCTAGCTGTGATTGCTGATCCTCCGCCTCCTTCCGAGTGTTTGTCACCAGCTCCATAATATCCACCTGGGCATCTCTGTAGTACGCAGCTCATTAATTTTGTATTTTAGATTGAAATAACTATTTAGAGTGTGCATTTACCGTATGAGGTACAGCGAGCTATTGCAGATGTCCCCTTTGACCCTGAAATCATCGTAGAGCGCATCGACAAGTCGTATGATTTCCTTCAGGTCCACGCGAAACTTGAAGCAGTCCATCTGACCCTTCAACTCCAGCTCAACATTATCCAAGTAGTTCTCGTTGCGTCGATTAAAGCGCATGAGATAGTCCTCAATCGACCAGCTGAACATCCGAAGATTGCGATCCACATTCGTTTCGTGGCGCCACATATCCCGCACCACGCTCATCCGATACCTGACGTCCGTCAGCAGACAGAGCACGGCAAAGCAGCCGATCGCTTTGGCTATACTGCCATAACGAAGTCTCAACAGCTTATTGATGTCCAGCACACTGAGTCGCTCCTCTATCAGGGGTTTGATAGACTTTTTGAGGGGGTAGGCCGTCACCCTAGCGTACTTATGAATCTCGCTGAGCAGCTTTTCCTCCGCATTGAATGGAAATGAGCCGAATCCTAAGCGGCTGTACTGCCTTTTGGGAATGAAGTAGTCGGCCTCCGACGTCATTCCCAACGATGGCGGCGGCACATCGTACGGCGCAAACAGTTTCTTTAGGAACGAATCTCGGCATTGATCGGGTGGTGCCTCTGGCAGTGGATACTCATCCTGCAGCTTTTTTAGCATTTCCAGCCGCTTCTGCTCGTATTCACGGATTAATTTCCTACGGTTCAACATTGTGCTTCCTTGTACTTGTACTAAAAGCGTAACAAATACGGTGTTTTTTTTTCTATTTTTCGTAAGTTGGAGTAGTTTGAAGTGTATTTTATGATGTGTATGTAATGATGTTGTAAGTATAGTTGACTAAGTCTAATAGAATTATGAGTATATGAGCTTGGATGTAACTGAAGACGACTGGATGTTTTGAAAGATATAAATCAGTTCCTATAAGCTCGGAATATATCTAATATGTTCAGTTCCGAGCTTAGACTTGCCTTTCTATGAATCCATCAATCTATAATTTATCAATATATCTCTTTATTTATCTATGCATATATCTAGCCATCCGTCGATCTTATCATCTAACTGGTATAGATTTCGAGAAATATCTATCTCTTTATCCATCTATATGAGATGGAGTCTTAAAAATAGCTCTTTGGGTTGTTTAAGATACTATATAAACGAATCCAGATATCAAATGCTTTGCTTGTTTTTTGTTTTTTCCTAAATATATCGGAAAAATCAATTGGGAATCTGGTATACCTGATGGCTTTGTACACTAAAACATTCTCGATCGCAGCGAGCCTTGCGTACAAGTTGGTTGGGTTTGGATATTACACGTTAGTTCGTTGACAAACGTACGATGTATAGACCGTGTTTAAAATCTAAAGTATTTGAAAAACAAACTCCATATATGTGGTGCGGCAAGCAGGGCAGCGGTGCCGAGTTGTTGGCACCGGAATCGATTGGCGACTGGTCTGTGGCGGACTGCGCGGATGCTGTGGATGATGACGATAATGAGCAGGTAACTTTAGTTAGAGTTTGAGTTTGAAGATGTTGGCTAGCCTAATTGCCGTTAGGCGCCCCACACAGCCATTGTTATTGTGGAGCCACGGCAAATGCGGCTCTCAACAACCAGCACCACCAGCAGCTCTAACAGCATCAATGCGAGTAACGGTATTGGTTCCAGTCCTAATAATAATAATAATGCTAGTGGAGGTGGTGGTGGGGGTGTGGGTGGTGTCGGTGGTTCTGGCAGCAGCAGCAACACCAGCATCGGCGGTCATGCGCCCGAGTGGTTTATGCTCCCACAGGCAGTGGATGTGAACAACGATGTGATGCGTCTGGTTAGCAGCCTCTCGACGGTGGTCCAGATCCTGACACGAATGACTAATGCGGCTGCCCAAGAGCTGCGCCAGCATCCCGAGCGGGAGGAGGGCTTTCAGGGCCTGCGCCTGTTGCTCAACTATGCTGATCAGATGTACACTACGCTGTTGCAGGTAAAAGCTCCTTAGAGTACCTACATATATATACATATGTATGTAAATGTAAATCCTGTGTAGCCCCAGCCCTTGCCGCCAGAGCGACCCGCCTCGTCAAATAGGAATGCTAGCGGGCAGTCGTATAATCTGTTCCATCATCTTTTCGAGCCCATGCTGGTCGGCTATCCGGAGAGGGTGGAGGATGTGTCGGCGCGCCAAATGCAGCCAGCGGATCGATCACGTGCCTATCCTTATCGCGTAGTGGCCGTCACGGCCAGTGCGACAGGTATTTCAGGTGGGACACCACCTGGACCGGAAGCAAGCGGACCAATTGCGCCAGCATCGGCAATCGGCGCGAATGTGTATCAGATTCGAAATTGACATGGCAACAGCTTCACTGCAGCAATGCGGCTTAAATTGTTTGTGAATAAATTAATTGCTCTGCATTTAACTGTTAAGGAGTTGACTCTATATATGTGTATGTAGGTATTTACAACAAAGCACAACGAACACCCTGTGCTTAATTCTACAAAGATAGCGTGTGTCCTACTGCCATAGCATTTTATGCGCTCTCTCTATCCCACTCTCGCTCGTTTCCACTCAACTCGACGAACAAAAGCTAACAGCACAATTGGAGAGACGTGTAAATTACGACTTGTGCCCGCTGTCAGTTAATGTTAACAACATGCAACGGTAATTTAAGCACAGTTTCAGCAAAGCAAACAAAGTGCACATAAGCAGGTACTCACACATACACGCATACATACACTCACTCATACTCAATTAAAACATCGCCGCTACTCCCACGCGCGCTCTCTTACTCTCAGCAAGCAAACACAAATAAAAGTGTGCGCACTCCCTCTCTCTCCCACTGTCTCACACTCTTGCTCTCGCACTGCGTTAGCTGTTCTCAGCTCATGTGCTGCTGTGACGTAGGCGCCCGCTTGCGTTGGTAACGTCTCCGCTCACTCGCACACAAACACACAAACGCACACGAAATAGCTTTTGCTTGCGCTCAGCTGGCAACGGGCCGAACATCGCATCGTCGCTTGCTGCTGCTGCGTGCGCGCCTGTTCACTCGTATCGCGTAGAGGGACCTGCCTCAATGCTGCGCGTCACATTTTTTTCGTGCTTTGCTTAGGCGACCGACCTTTTGCAACACACATAAAAATCCACGGTTTTTTATGCTTATTTGATAATTTTTTTCTTCTTCGGCGCTTGACAGTGGCCCATTTGAGGCTGTAGGCGCCGCTTCGTCTTTCGGCGTCTGCGCAGGGCAAATTCGATTGGTTGGGCGCTGCTTTTGCAGCTTTGTAGCTTGCAGCTTGGCCACCATTTTTGATTTGGATTGCGCTGTAGCTGCTTATGAAGCAAACAGAATGCGACTGCTGCTGGATGCTGGATGCTGTCGCCCCTACGGCGGGATGCCCACCGTCCTTGTGAAGTGCCGTTAGTTAAGCAGCGGCGTGATCAAACAATTGGCATGGGTGGGGGCGATATAAGGCGAAGGGGCTGTCATGTCACTTAATCAGCGAGCTTTTTGCCGTCGTCTACAACTGTAACTTTACGATGGCACGTATAACTGTACACGTATGTGTGTGTGCGTGTGTGTGCTGGCATTTGTATGCATTGCTCATCTTTTATGTCGACTGGCTTTTGCTATCTGTTGATTGCTGTGCACTTGTTCGCCAAACCGCAGAGAGCGCTGGCATTGCCATCGGCAGCGGGCGTAACGGTAAACGACAAACAGCGTCGCCAGCGTCGTCGACGGCACGACGGTCGCATCTGATAGACAGCTGTCTCCCGGTTACGTCAGTCAAAATGACGCATCGTGTTTTGGTAACAGGAAAGCATAAAAGCCAGCAGACGCCAACGGAGCTGGAGCGAGAGTCGCTGCCGCAACAAAAGAAAATCACCACAAAACAAAAGAACAAAGCGCAAACAGCAGCAGCGAGCAGCAAGCAACAAGCAGCGACGCGACGCGACGCAGCCACACAAAAATTGTGCGCGAGTCAACGTTTGGCGCCCACATTGAGCCACCCTCGCACTTTGGGGCCAAACTCTGGCAACTCTGGGCCAATAACCTTTGCGCAATTAGGCAAAGTGCAGTCGCGACTGTAAACTCTCCAAGGCGCAGAGCGAACTTCTCAGTCTCCCGCTTTGCACAGTCTAAATCTATGTGCGTACAAATTTAATTGCAGCACAGAAAGACAAATGAATTGAATGACTTGAAGATACCCACAAGAATTGTGTGTTTGTTTAGGTATATTTTTCCCCCGCCTAAAAGTATAGTTGTACAAATTTTATTTTATATCAATTAAAATATGAAAATTTTCTCTAATAACTAGATTTTGGTTTTATTTTGATAAAATTATAACTATGTATTTATATATTTAAAAAACAGCTGGTATTACGCTGCCTTTTATTGTATTTCAATTTTAATTATTTTGTTTATTTTATTAAACAAATTATATATGTACATATATATTTTTTGTTGGGTTATCAACATAAGATAATATTCTATATTAATTTTGATTGGTTTAATGTTGACTACCCTATTGCATGTCTAGCTGTGCAGGGTATAACTACATGCACTTGGGCAGAGCCCTGCAGAAACGCCGAAGAAGCACTGCAAAAACGACGACAACCACCAACGCCAACGCCAACGCCAACGCCAGCGCTGGCAGCGGCGAAGGCAGGGGAAAAGTCAGCGGCAACGGCAATGGCAACGCCAACGCCAACGCCATCTGCCGTTTCTTTGCTGCTTTCACACAGAGCGATGGTTGTGGAGAGTGCGGCGCGCGTGTTGGAGAGCAGCTATGCAGCTCTGCGCGCCTGCTTCGATGCGGACAAAATTTGAGCAGATCCGCTCACAAAATAAGCTATGTGCATGCGGTGCTGGTGGTTGTGGTGGTCTTTGTGGTGGAGGCCTGTCTGAGTAGGTTCCACAACCTGGCGTTCCAATAGCGACGTGACACGACGCGATTCGATTCGACTCGACTCCACTTAATGCTGGGGATAGTTGTCCCATTCCAATTGGAAATTGGCTAGCATGCGACCGCCACATGTTACATGGGAAAAATCCCCAACTGGTATTTTGAGCAGGCGCGCAGCTCGTTCCAGCAGCTGGCCAGCTAAAGAGTTCACTCAATCTCACACAGAGCGAAAGAGACAGCAAGCTGCCTACCCATGCCGATAAGAAAAGCAAGAGAGCAACAAATTGCATTGCATTGCATTGACAAGACGAGATAAACAAAAGTGAAAGACTGGAGAAGGGCTGGAGTGACCTGAAGTGACATAGAGCCGATCGCTGATATGATGAGCAGAGCTTCAATTGCAATAACGATTCGCTACAAACATAGAGAGAGACCGAAAATAATTCGATTCTGTTTGTTCTTTTGACATTTACAATGCTAATTTAGCATG
The DNA here is from genome assembly GCA_035047565.1 of Drosophila mulleri. NCBI lineage: Eukaryota > Metazoa > Arthropoda > Insecta > Diptera > Drosophilidae > Drosophila > Drosophila mulleri. The sequence goes on from JAWNPK010000012.1 coordinate 7,297,820, forward strand.
ACAAATATTCAGTTGGATACAAATATTAAAATAAAAATAATAAATATAGTAAACTAACAAATACGATTGAATGTAAAAAGATTACAAGTGTATCACGTATCAACATATATGTATCTAATTTATACTTTTATTTATGTTTTTATTGTTTCAAAAAATAGTTTCTATAATAAACAACATAGTTATATTTAAATTATATAAAACTAGCCGACCCGCCTACCTTTATTCCACCAAGCATTACGTGTTATAATAAAATAATAATGATACGACAGAGGTTTAATTTTCCTATTGATATGCGACTAACATTTCTTTCCTTTCTGGACGATCGAGCCGTTTTTCATGGAATGTTTCAATGTTACGAAATTAATTGTTTTAGTTTTTGCAAATAAAAAATCAACTGAAAACAAAAACAATGGTTAAAAGTATTAAATTGCTATTTTTATTTGAAGTTTTTTATGTGTTATCAGATTTAAGTGAATCAAAGCTCCTTCCTTTATTTACTGATAAGTAGTCATGACACTCCTATTTACAATTCCATCTCACATCATTACGGACTACTTTTATAGTTCCTTCATCTACATGCTGTGATTCCAGTTACAAATAATTTCCTTCACCTGTGACGAATTACTGTTGCTTGACACTTCAAATTTTCTGATTTTCTGCTCTCCTATCTCTCTCCCTCCCTCCCGCAGATCTATCCAAGAGGCGTTTGCTACTTAAGTCGGTGTGGATGAGCGGATCAGCTTAGTTGCTTGCTGGACCTCGTTCTAAGCAGTATGTCTTCGATATTTAGAGCTCTACCCTTGCTGGCGCTTGTTGTTGCTCTGTTCCTAGCACCCTGTGATGCTTGCCCTCGAAAGGGCCAGGATAAGAGCCTGGATAGTCGCAGTTGCAGCAAGCCATCAGTGTTAATCGCGGGCACGGACGTGCCCGAAGCGGCACTTGACCTGTTAGAGGAGGAATTTGACCTGGTGCATTTGGATGTGCCGCCCAAATTTTCCGATATATTGGTGAAGATCCGCGGAGTCGATGGCATCTTGTGGGCCGTAAACGAAACTCTCAATGCCACGCTGCTCGATGAAGCAGGAGCCAATCTGAAGGCCATCTCAACCATGTCCCCTGGCACTGAATTTGTTGATCTAGTCGAGGTGAAGCGCCGCAAAATACCGCTGGGTAACGCGGGCACTGTACTGAACAGTGTTGTGGCCGAACTGGCGGTGGGTCTGCTCATCGCGGCAGGTCGTCTCTTTTACGATGGCCGTAAACTGATCGAAGCGTAAGTGGAACGTGGAATAAGCTATTGAATAATGTGTAATGTATATATGTATATGTATGTAATTATCCTTGGCTTGGCTTAGCGGTAATTGGAACAATACTAGTCTGAGCTCGATGCAGGGCCAGGATGTGCGCGGTTCGGTGGTTGGCTTCTACGGCTTTGGCGCCATCGGCCAGGCCATTGCCAAGCGTCTGTCTGGCTTCGATATCAATCAGGTGCTCTTCACCGACCAAAGACGTCTCCACAAGGATACCGCAAAAACGTACAATGCCACGAGAGTGGATTTCAATGCTCTGCTGGTTCAGAGTGATTTCGTGGTCCTCACCGAACCACTCAATGATGCCCCGAAGGTCGTCTTCGATACCTTCGCCTTCAATAAGATGAAGAGTACGGCTGTCCTAATCAACATTGCAAACGGCAGTAAGTGAATTATCTCTATCGTGTTGTTTACCTTTTTATTTATTTATTTTCCTTTTTATTAACATTTAACATTTTTGTTTTTTTCATGCCTTTTTGGAATTCTTATTATTGTGTTTTTTTTTTTCAGAGCTTGTTAATGAGACTGCTCTGTACAATGCGCTCGATGTGGGTCGCATCTATGCCGCTGGCCTCGATGTTTTCAATTCTGAACCACTACCAAAAGGTAGTAAGCTGCTAAAACTCAACAGAATCAGTAAGTCAATTTATCCCTAATATATACATATGTATGTATGTGTGTATGTATCTATATTTAGCTCAAGGCCTTATTCTCTAAGTACATGCATTTGAAGTTATTTTATTTTTATGCAACTTGATGTCCAACGCTTCACTTATATTTTAGTTCTTCTGCCCCACATTGGATCTTCCACCTATCGCACGAATAAAGACGTGGCTATTATTGCCGCTCGTAATATTTTGAGCGGAGTGGCGGGTGAGCCCATGCCCTCGCCGGCTTACTAGGAAGCCTACGGGACTACTATGGAAGAATTATAGAGAGCCTATGGTAATCCTAGAAAGCCTACAAAGAATAGTGCTTAGCAAATCAATTGCAAAACAATTGTGTGAATAATTATCAATAAAAGTAATAAAAAAATTAATAAAAAAAAACAATGAAAACTTCACAGTCGGGCATTACGATCATCATTCACGGTCCAAAACGTGCCAGCATTTGCAATACATATGTATGTATGTATATATTATTTTAGGCATGCCATTTTATAAGGGATGCCGACTGCAACTAATTTGTTAGATTTTGAGTTAATAGCCTGCAAGCTGTAGAAGGTTTTCTTATTTAGACACGTCCACAAATGGGCGTAGAAATATACGCCATTTCTTATTGGCTATGGACTGTCAAGCCGAGTAAGAATTTCAAATTTTAAACGGTCTAGCTCATCAACTATGTAATATGATAGGCGGAAAAAGGCGATTTTCTAGGATATACATATATGTATGTATATACATACATATATAGAAAAAATTCTATTTTCACGGACAGACGGACGGACGCTTTGCTTAAATTAAATTAATTTCATTTCAAATTATATGATTTTCTGCTCTCCGATCTCTCTCCCTCTCCCCCTCTATCAATCTCTCTCTTTCGTTCACACTCCCTCCCTCCCTCCCTCCCTCCCTCTCTCAAGGCCTTTCTAAAGAACACACACACAGATCTATCCAAGAGGCTTTTGCTACATAAGTCGGTGTGGATAAGTGGATCAGCTTAGTTGCTTGCTGGACCTCGTTCTAAGCAGTATGTCTTCGATATTTAGAGCTCTACCCTTGCTGGCGCTTGTTGTTGCTCTGTTCCTAGCACACTGTGATGCTTGCTTTCGTACAAGACAGGATAAGAGTTGCGGGAAGCCGTTCAAAGTTGTGATCACGAAAACGAAGGTGGCCGAACGGTTTATCAGCCTGTTAGATGACGATATTGAGTTGGTGATCGCGAACTCCACACTTTCCGATATCATGGCCAAGATCCCCGGAGCCGATGGCATTGTGTGGGACGTAAAAGAGCCTATCAATGCCAAGGTCCTCGATGCAGCAGGACCCCAGCTGAAGACCATCTCAACCTTGACCCATGACATCGACTACATCGATCTGCAAGAGGTGAAGCGCCGCAAAGTAACCGTAGGTCAGGTGATCACTGCAGTGAACGAAGCAATGGCCAATATGGCGGTGGGTCTGATAATTGCAGCAGCTCGTCGCTTCCACGAGGGTCGCAAGAACATCGAAATGTGAGTGGGTCTTGGGATACGCTATTGAATACTTAGTATATGAATTATCCTTGGCCTTGCTTAGGGATAAGTGGGTGAATAATGATTCGAATTGGATGGTGGGCCAGGATTTGCGCGAGTCGGTGGTTGGATTCCACGGCTTTAACGGCATTGGCCAGGCCATTGCCAAGCGTCTGTCTGGCTTCGATATCGATCAGGTGCTTTACACCACACCGCGTCGCATCGGCAGGGAGACCGAAAAGGAGCTCAATGCCAAGAAAGTGGACTTCGATGAGCTGCTGTCCAAGAGCGATTTCGTGGTCAGCACCGGTCCTTTCACAGCTGCCACACATGGCGTTTTCAATGCCACCTCGTTCAACATGATGAGGAATACGGCTGTGCTGATCAACATTGGAAATGACGGTAAGTGGACTATCTATTTCGTTTTATTAAATTATTTATTTATCTATTTATTTATTTATTTCATTTTCATGTTATACCCTGAACCCATTTAAATTGGAAAATCAGGGTATAATTTGCGTAACAGACCACATTAAGTACATATGTATATTCTTGAATCAATCTCTGAGCCTATTAGCGCTAGGGAGTTGAAAATATATCGTTGCTAGCAGAGGGAGTTTATCTGTAACTATCGATAACTTTTCTTTTTTTAGTGCCATCCGTGGATATAGTCGAAAACCTTTCAAAACATCTGTTACGAAATTATATCTCCAACATTTTGAGCTCTATTCTCCAAATTTTGCATTGCGATTTATGTACATTAAAGCTTTCTTAGTTTTTAATTTTTAATAATTTTAAAATTGTGGTATACATATCTGATATTTCAATTTTCTCCTTTCATTAACTCTTGTTTTTTTTCAGAGGCTGTCAATCAGCTGGATCTAGCAGTTGCGCTCCTATCGAATCGCATCTTTGCCGCTGGCCTCGATATTATCAAGTCCAACCCAGCCCCCTTTTTTAGTCAGTTAAACCTCTACAAGGTCGGTAAGTGAATTTATCCCTACGAGCATTAGCATACTTAACTCTTATCTGCATTTTCTTCTGCATGATCTTAATAAACTGCATTTTAATCTTTCTGCTTCTCCTATCTATCTATCTGCTTCACTTCAATTTTAGTTCTTCTGCCCGACATTCTATCTACCACCTATAATACGAATCATGACATAATACCCATAGCCATTGAAAATTTGCGGTTTGGCTTGGAGCGTAAGCCCCTGCGATCGCCGGCTTACTAGGAATCCTATGGGAAAATCTATAAAGTCTACAAAGAGTAGTGCTATGCTAATTAATTGCAAACAAGTGTGTGCATAATTATGAATTATAGAAATTTATAAAAAAATGTAAGAGCGGTTTTTCTTTTAAGATCTACTGAACCCTTCGAATTACTGATATTTTAATAATTGCTCGTCTCTTGCGGCGTTCACAAGAAACACACATGCACATGCACATGCACACATACACGCACCTTTCATACATCGAATTAGAATATGAAAGGGTCACACTTTTTCGAAATATCATAAGCCAGGTTATATCAGAACATATACATATGTATGTAGACACAAATGTTTTCCAAACGCAAACAGCTAGAAAGCGTTCATAATATTTATAATAAATAATTGAGTCTGGCGGTTCACGTCGACGCGATTCGACTCCACTTAAAACTTCGTTGTCACATTCCAATTGGAAATTGGCTAGCATGCGAGCGCCACATGTTACATGGGAAAAATCCCCAACTGGTATTTTGAGCAGGCGCGCAGCTCGTTCGAGCAGCTGGCCAGCTAATGAGTTCACTCAATCTCACACAGAGCGAAAGAGACAGCAAGCTGCCTGTCCATGCCGATAAGAAGCAGCGTGCAAAGAAAACGAGATAAGCAACAAATTGCATTGCATTGGCAGAGCGAGATAAATAAAAGTGAAAGAGAGAAGAAGGGCTGGAAATGAAGTCAAATGTGTTAGACCCTATCGCTGAAAAGATAATCAGAGCTTCGATTTTTATGAACGCATTTAATACACGTTAATCATATACCATTTTTATTTCACAATTGCTCATCAAAAAAAAGAACAAGAAAAAACGTTTATCAGCAATTAATAACTGGGTGCTTAGTATTGCTAACGTTAGTAACTGTATAAAAAGGTAGCGTTTGGTTATGCTTCCAATCAGTCGTCCGGCGAACGTGCAGCTGTTAAGTTTCCCCATTGCCAGCTGAGTGCTAGTGGGTAAGTGGAATGAGAGAGTGACCAAGAGAAAGAGAGAGAGCACTTAAGAGCTTTCAGCAAGCTTTATTTATATTTCAGTTGGAAATAAGGCAAGCAGCAGTTCAGTTCATTTTTTTCATAATTAATTATTTTGCTTAGTGACGTATTATATATACATACACACATATGTATGTTGACAATTTGAGCTCTTAGCGATCGAAAACAGAGAGAGAGAAAGAGAGAGAGGAAAAGAGGGAGTAATGAAATAAAATGATTTGTTTTTATTTGTTCTTCTGCCATTGGGAATGCTAATTGAGTTATTTTTTTTTCTATATAAGTTGTGAAATATTCAGAAAGATAACAAAAAAAATAGCCTAATACAAATTTTCTTTTTCTAATTTATTTTTACAATAATCTTTAAAAGTTGAAGGTAATTTTATTTTTGTTTATTGTAAACGTATATATATATATATATATATATATATATATATATATATATATATATATATATATATATATATATATATATATATATATATATATATATATATATATATATATATATATATATATATATATATATATATATATGAAAATTATTGCAAAAAGAATAATATAACATAATTTATATAAAATATTAAAATTTAATTTAGTAATAATAAAATTAAAAATAATTAAATCATTTCATTTTGTTGGTCAAATTAAAATCAATTTATTATAAATGCACTACAAAATACAAAGAATCTTTAAATATTAAATTTTTATTTTTAAATTGATAATTTTATTTGTAGTCTGTTTCGTTAGCAAATTTTAGTCAATCAAAGCTCCTTTTCTTATTGATAAGCAGTCATTCCACAATTTATCAACTCTACAATTCTCTCTTACTCAATAAAAGCTTTAAAGTATTTTGACTATATGCCGTGATTCCAGTTAGAAGTTGATTCCTGTATCCATAATAAATTCCTGTTGCATTCTCTAACTCTCCAATCTCTCTCTCTCTCTCTCTCTCTCTCTCCTGTAAACCGGTATTTCTCATAGGCGCTAAAAAGCACAGTCATTCCCACACACACAGACATACACACACACATTGAGATCAAATCAGAACTCGCTTAGTATGCTAAACAGGTTCATAAGTTTATCGGCTCTCATTGCCAAAGGCAGCTGCAGCTTTCAGGGGCCTGGGCTGCTCTCCAAGAGGCAGTCGCTACTTAAGTCAGGGTGGGTAAGCGGCTCAGCTCAGTTACTTGCCGAACCTCGCTTTGAGCAGTATGCGTGCGATATTTAAAGTTCTGCCCTTGCTGGCATTTGTTGTTGCTCTGTTGCTAACACCCTGTGATGCTTCCCTTTTGCGCAGAGCCAAGAATAAGACAATGTCCGCCAAGCCATTCAAAGTGTTGATCACGCACCCGGAGGTGCCGCAATCGGGCATTGACCTGCTCAAGGAGAACTGTGAGCTGGTGCGTGTGGAGAGTCTGCCGCCCAAGCGGTCCGAGTTGTTGCAGAAGATCCGCGGAGTCGATGGCATTCTGTGGGCTGGACACGAGGCTCTCAATGCCGAGGCCTTGGATGCAGCTGGACCCCAGCTAAAGTCCATCTCAACCATGTCCGCTGGCATCGACTACGTCGATCTGGACGAGGTGAAGCGCCGCAAGATACCGCTAGGTCACACGCCCATTGTGCTGGACAACGCTGTGGCCGATCTGGCGGTGGGTCTGCTCATTGCAGCAGGTCGTCGCTTCCACGAGGGTCGCAAGAAGATCGAAACGTGAGTGGGACTTGGGATATGCTATTGAATATGGTGTATTTGAATTGAGCTTGCCTTGGTTTAGCGACAAGTGGGAGAACTATCACCTGAACTGGATGCTGGGCCAGGATGTGCGCGAGTCGGTGGTTGGTTTCTACGGTTTCGGCGGCATTGGCCAGGCCATTGCCAAGCGTCTGTCTGGCTTCGATATCGACCAGGTGCTCTACACCACACGGCGTCGCATCGACAGGGAGACCGAAAAGGAGCTCAATGCCAAGAAAGTGGACTTCGATGAGCTGCTGGCCAAGAGCGATTTCGTGGTCATCGCTGCACCACTCACAGCTGCCACACAGGGCATCTTCAATGCCACCGCCTTCAACAAGATGAAGAACACGGCTGTGTTGATCAACATTGCACGTGGCAGTAAGTGGGAACCTTTATATTTTGTTTTGCTCATTTAATTATTTATTTATATTTATTTCATGTTTCCCTTTCATCAGAGATTGTTAATCAGAATGATCTGTACGATGCGCTCAAATCGAATCGCATCTTTGCCGCGGGCCTCGACGTTGTCGATCCCGAACCACTGCCAGCCAATAGCAAGTTGCTAACACTCGACAATATCAGTAAGTGAATTTATCTCTATAAATATATAAGCTTTTTCAGTTAGCTCACTTATCTCTTACTCAACTCTTATCTGCATTTTTGTGAGCACTCGCTTTCTGTTATTATTTTGTAGAGGCGTTTGTTATTGTTTTAGTTTGTGAGTTGATGGCCAAGGTTCTTTTTAGGTCATCTTTAAACAATTTTGGGTTATCATCACACAAGTTTGCTGTTTATTTTGTCACTTAGAGCGCACAAAATTTGATGTCTTCTATAGGTCGTAGTGAACGGTAAAGGACGCCATTTTGATAGAGATATTATATATTTATATTTAAGTTAAATGCAAGTTGATTTTAGGCGAGATGTACATATTGCTTATCTCCTTAGGCAAGATATAGTCCAAAATTCTGAAGTGAAAAGGTCAGAAAATTTTGTATATAGGGAGGGTAACATTGCCTACAATATACAATACCTTTATATTATAGTAATCTTTAGCATTAGCAAATAGTTTTTAAGCGTCTGTTACCGCATACCTTTTATCTCTGTCAGCCACCTCGAACTAGTTGCTGGCCTCAGCTGGGCTCTTTCTTAATAGTAGCTTTAAGTACATGTCTCTTTATGCAACTCAAGGTCAACCGCTTCACTTCTATTGCAGTCATTCTGCCCCACATTGGATCTGCCACCAATCGCACCCGCTCCGACATGGCCACCATAGCCGCTCACAATGTGCTGCGCGGCTTGGTGGGTGAGCGCATGCTCTCACCGGCTTACTAAGCTCTGGGAAAACTTTGGAAGAATTATGGAATATCTATGGAAAGCCTTGATGGTCTACGAAGGCTAGTGCTATGTAAATTCGTTGCAAACAATTGTGTGAACAATTATGAATTCAACAAATTAAAAAGTAAACCGAAATTATAAACTATTATTGTATTATCAATCATGGTCTGTTTCGGTCAGCGATCTTGAAATTAATCCATCAATCAATCAGAGCTAAAGTTCTTGTTCATCTGGTTGACCAAAAAGCCAAGTTAGCAGATAGTATATCACTAGCTGTAAATATAAACATAGACAGTTATAGTAAATGTAGGTCAAATCAAGGTTAAAATTTGACAAGCTCATATTTTTGTTGAGAGCTCGTATCTAATAGCACTAGATAACTCACCAAGCTCTATACATATGTATGTACGTAAATATGTTTATTTATACACATATAATTTTTAATATAAATATTGAAGGATTGAAAAGTGTAAATATTTGAGTCATGGAGATGTGTATCAAAATAAATAATTTCTTTTGTTTTGTTTATGAAAATAGCCTGGTAACTGAATATCAAGACTTATTTAAATCATACATATACATATTATATGCGGATGGCATAATCTAACGAGAAATAAGTGTTAGTTTGATATTTAGTATATACCATGTACATTTACATATATGTATGTAGTATCCAATAGTGGATATTAATCAAACCTACATACATACGTATGTATATGCTATTTCTCATTAAATCCAGGAAGCTAATTAGCAGCGTTAGCAAGAGTAAAACTTAAAGAGAGAGTAAGTGAAACGAAACAGTAAACCGACAGAAAGAGACAGAGAAAGGAAACGAGAGAGCAACTGCCATAGAGAAAGGTGAAGGGAGAGCTTAGTTTTGCCTGAATTCTTAGTGTTTCGTTTCCAAAGAGCAGTAACGACACAGAGCGAGGAAGAGAGTGGTTGGAAGCTAGTGAAAGCTTGACAGAAAAAAGCTCAAGCATTGTTTACGCTTCGCCACGCTTTAGTTTTTCTCTAAATACCGAGAGGCTCAGTTCATAATGAGCGTTTCGCGAGTGTTCAAAGTACTCGTCTCGCATCCACAGGTGCCGGCGGCGGCGTTGCAGTTGCTCCGCTCTCGCGGCGCCGAGACCATCATCTGCCAGAGTGTGCCGCCCAGCCGCGACGAGATACTGGAGAAGGTGGGCGGTGTCGATGCCATTTTCTGGGCACACTATCAGCCGCTGAATGCGGCCATTCTCGATGCAGCTGGGCCGCAGCTGCGTGCCGTTAGCACCATGTCCTCGGGCATTGACTTTGCGGACGTGGAGGAATTCAAGCGTCGCCAGATTCCACTGGGCCATACGCCCGGCGTGGTGAAGAATTCGGTGGCAGATCTGGCCATTGGCCTGATGATTGCAGCCGGTCGACATTTTCATGCGGGTCGCAGAGACATTGAGACGTGAGTAACAGCTGAGCGTGAAAGCTTTGCGCAAAGAGCTTTTGAGCTTATTGCGGTCTGCCAACTTAACGTAAACTTTTGAATAGAGATCGAGAGTGAACGTTATTATTGTTAAATGTAGACAGACATAGCTGATATTAAATCATGTTTTGTATTGGCTTTTTATACCCTGAACCCATTGAAAATGGGAAATCAGGGTATAATGTTTTTGTTGAAATGTATGTAACAGGCAGAAGGAGGCGTGGCAGACCCCATAAAGTATATATATTCTTGATCAGGGCGACGAACTGAGTCGATTTAGCCCTGTCCGTCTGTCTGTCCGTCTGTCCGTCTGTCCGTCCGTCCGTCTGTCCGTCTGTCCGTCTGTCCGTATGTTTGAACGCGTCGATTTCAGAAGATATAGAAGCTAGAGACTTCAACTTTTTTTTAAAATGCTCGTATATAGCACGCGGATATCGAGTTTATCACTAAAAATCGATAACTCATCCCGTTATTTTTTTATCGATCAAAAACCTTATCGAAATGCAGTTATAAAATTATATCTCCTACATCTTTAGAGCTAGAGTATCCAAATTTTAAATGTAGATTGATATGTACGTTATAGAATTTCGATTTTTGTTCAATTTCACCCCCCACCCTTATATCCACCCCCTCACCCATAAGTTTGTAAAAGGCGTATTTCAAATACTAGAGACTTGAGCTTTGGCAATTATACGCATAGTAATGATAAAACCACAACCTGAAAGTTTCATGGAGAACGTACGTCCAGAAAAAAAGTTATTAAACAATTAAGTTCCCATAGTAAGCCCACACTGCAGCCCATGCCTGTTAATGCGTGCGTGCCTATGGGTGTCTATGTATGTGTGTTTGCGTGTGTATGTGTGTGTTTGTGTAAGCAGAGAGACGCTAAAATGATTGAAATGGCTGTTGCTTGAAGGGTTCAGGGGATCTCGTAGTCGAGCACTCTCGACTAGAGTTTTCTTACTTGTTTAATTTTAAATTTATTTAAAAAAAAAACTATAATTGTTTATATGCTTTAAATTTATTTATCTTATTTATTTATTTACTTATTTACTATAAATTATAATTCAATTTGAACTTAATCTCTTACAGCTCTCAGTGGCTAACGGAACAAATTGATTGGCGTATGGGCGTGGAGATTCGGGATTCAGTTGTTGGTTTCTTTGGCTTTGGCGGCATTAGCCAGGCCATAGCCAAGCGCTTGCAGTGCTGGGACGTGGCCAAGATAATCTATACGACACGGAATCGCAAAGAAAACGATATAGACTACAAGGCGGAGCATGTGCCCTTCGAGCGTTTGTTGCAGGAAAGCGATTTTCTGGTGGTTGCTGCACCACTCACCAACGAAACGCGTGAGAGGTTCAATGCCAAGGCCTTTGCTCAAATGAAATGCAGCGCAGTGTTTGTCAATGTGGCCAGAGGTGGTGAGTAAATATACATAAATGATATAGTATAAATATCTTATTTTATATATATTTATAAAACATATATTTTATTGCAGGTCTGGTTAATCAGGTGGATTTGCACAAGGCTTTGAGCACTGGCCAAATCTTTGCTGCGGGTCTAGATGTAACCACGCCCGAGCCCTTGCCTGCAGATAGTCCCATTCTGAAGCTGCCCAATTGTGGTGCGTTTTAACTCAAAGTTATTTAAATAAAACCAATTGTAAATTCATTTCCCTTACAGTGGTGCTGCCCCACCTGGGCACGCAGACCATGAAGACAACCATTGAAATGAGTCTCCTGGCAGCGAATAATATTATAAATGCTATCGAGGATAAGCCCATGGTTCGCCCAGCTTACTGAACTGAACCGAATTGGGATATTCAAATTATGTAAGTGAAAGTGTAGAAATTATGTATGTGAAAGTGTAGAAATTTGTAACACAATTTTGGGGATCTTTATAATTGTTAAATGTAAGAAATTCTGGAATCTGTGATTCCACTTGGTAAAATTTAGATAATCCAAAGACTTAAAGTAAATAAAAGGAACTCTGACAACTCAAGTTACTTTCTAATCAAACTTGATGACAATTTATTGTCCTTCAGCGATTCATTCAACAACAAATTATTAAAATCTTTTTTTTTTGTTTGTTTTTAATCGCGGTCAATATTTTTATTCACTAACATTACCGTCCTTGATTTGACTGAGATACAGGGCCTCCCACTCATCGCGTTGCAGGGCTTTCAGGTAGCGCTCTCGCTCCCGCAGCACGCGCGGCACGAGCTCCAAGTCGGGCAGCTCCGCCTGATGTTTCAGTGCTAATTCGAGTGCCCGGCTCCAGCTGTGCATGCGCAGGGCCAACGCTACGGCCTGCTTATATTTGCGATTGTGCAGCAGTATGGTCTCCGCCTCGAGCAAGCGGCCCAGCATCAGCGAGTTCTCGGCCATCTGCTCGGCGCTCGATGGCGACAACGTCTTCAGGTACTGCAGATAGCTCACCTTGTCGATCTGCAGGGCAGCCGCGTAGGCCTCCTCGCTGAGCTGCAGCTGATGCTTGCGCGTGGCCACGGCGGCCAGGGTGGCCCACAGACTCGTGTGCTGCGCCAGCCGACAGATCCTCAGCGCCTGCTGCCACTGACCCTCCTGCAGAGTGCGATGCAACACCTCGCAGTAGATGTTCACGTTTACCGGCAGCCGAGCGCCAGCGCAACGAAAGGTAATCACAGCATCCTCAAAGCTATCGATGGCTACGTGTTTGCCAAACTCACTGGAAAAGAAGGAGGAAGAGAACAGGGTTCTATTGAGAGGGACAGTTTGGATCAGAGCAATTCGAGAGGATTTCAATCAATAGAAAACATGAAAGAATTAGTTTGATTTCGAGAATAAGGTTCCATTTGGAATATGAAAAGCTCAGGTTTGAAGATACCCTGAGCCAAGCCAATTGCTTGGCTCAATCTGAATATCTATTCTGCAATAGAATATCTGTTTTAGTACAAAGCAGTTGATCCCCAGCAATCCTTGATTTCCTGTCCAAAATCAAGTAACTTGAGCCTTTCGAAAAGCATTTAGATTAACAAGTATTTTGAAACGTTAGCATAATACAAATTTTAAATTGTGATTCCTGAGCTAGGAGGACTTCTTGACCAAGCTAGAAGCGAACAATAGAAACATTTTAACAGTAAGTTCCTCCCCAATCTTAAAGATCATTAATTGCCCATTAGAGCTACAGATGGCGTTCAGAATACCAACTCATATGGTTAGCAAGTTGACTGGCAGGAGAATAGTCTCATGCTTGAGCGTAGCGAGTTTGGTGTTTCGGGTATTGAACGTACGCTGTGTCCAGTGTGATGGTGGTCAGGGCGATGATGGTGGGATCGGCAGAGCCCTCGCCTGGGCAGTACCAGATGCTGTAGCAGGAGTCGTGCACACCTACTAAGATGTTCGTCTCGCTGGCCCACCGGATGGCTGTCAGTTGAGTGCCGATCTTGTAGATCTCGTCAGAGCCGTTGGACGTGCGATCCGTCGAGGAGTTGCCGCTAATGTTTCGTGTCTCGCTGATGTACAGCTCTCGATTGGTGTCAATGAAGGCGATGAACTGATCGTCCGGACTGCCGGCGCGACAGGCGGCGATCTCGGCCAGCTGCTGCTTGGCTCGCAGGGACTGCGGCTCGTATTGCCGTGAGGCGCCCGGAATCAGGTCGAAGAGATGCAGCAGCGAGGTGTCCGAGTTGTCTCGTATGGCCAGCACATCGAGGCCCAGGGAAATGGAGCGCCAGTTGAGCAGCGGGAGCTGTGCCTGGGAGCCCGGATAGCGGGGATTGAGATGCAGACGACCCGTGTAGGTGTACACCCAAATGGAGGCGGCATCCAGCACCATGAAGTACCTGAAAGGGGCGTGGCAAGTTCAGAGAATGCCAATTGCAGCTCAACTTTGGCCACTCACTTCTTGCCCACCTCAATGACGCGCACATCGTTGCGGCCATCGATGATGATCGGGGTGTTGATGTACTTCTCGTTATAGATGTGCAGCTGATGGGTGGTGGCTACCACCAGATGGCCATAGCCGAGGGCAAAGTTGATGACGCGCTGCGGAAACTCCAGCACATCCTTGCTGCCATTGGCGATGTCCTGGAGCGCAATGCATTTGCGACCCGTGCTCGTTGCCTTCAGGTTGCGCGAGATGAGCTGCTGGTCCACTGCGTAGCCGACAATCAGCTGACCCGTGCCAGTGCCGCAGGCCACCTGGGTGCCATCCGCCGACCAGGACAAGGTGTAAAAGGAGCCCACAATCGGCGCCGTGAAACGTGCGCTGCTATAGGACCACTGCAAGGCAAAGATGGTTCAGATTCAGGCGCGTTGCAAAGGCTCCGATGGCCGTGGTGACACTTACGCCCGTGCTGTGGCACAGCTTGAGCATGTTGAAGGTGCCCACCAGCAGGTACTCCTTCTCCGGATTGAAGGCCACGCTCGTTATGGCATACTCCTCGGCCGCACTCGTGTACAGGCTGGCGCCCTGGGCATCCCAGATCTTGAAACGGAAATCTTCACCGCCAGAGGCTATAATGTTCGACTGCCCCGACCAGCTCAGAGACAGCACTAGACCGTCATGGGCTCGCCACTGAAATGGATAATCAAAGTAACGGATTCGGTTTTACCTCTGAATGTGTTTTAAAGAACTGACATAACTGTATAAATTTTTAGTTGTTCACCTATGTGTATTAGCACTTTGATTAGCTCAATAAATGTTAAGTTTGTATATAGCTTATGTCGAATATAATTGTAATTGTCCTCCACAACTCACCCTTATCAGTTTGCTATTGGCTGCCAGCGGCTTGATGGAGATGTGGCCACCCTGGCTGAAGACAATGGCCGTTGAGCTGGGCGCCCAGCGGGCACAGTAGATTGGCTCGTCGCTCTGTATGACCGTGGAGCGGAGCATGCCGGATCGCGACCAGATCTTGATGACGCCATCCTCGGCGGCGGTCAAGAGGCCAGCGCCATCGGGACTCCAGCGACCCGAGCTAATTGCCGCCGTGTGGGCGGAAATGCTGCGCTCGACCCGCGCACTCTTGTTCAATATGATAAAGCGTCCGTCGTTGCTGCAAATGAGCAGCGTATCGCTGCCCTTGCCACCGCCACTGCTGCGGCCACCCAACAGCAGCCAGTGCATATCCGTGGGTATAAAGTCATCCGGCAGCTTGGCCACCTCCACGGTATCGCGACTCACATCGTTCCACTTGTAGATCTGATGATCATCGCTGTTGGGGTTTGATGTGGATAGCCCTTAGATGCTTACCAAACACTTACAAGATTGTTTCAGTATATTTTCTCTGATGCTTCTGCCTACCTGACAAAGTAGATCTCCTCGTTACTGCTCCAGTCCACACAGCTCAGCGGATAGCTATATAATGGTTTATTCCGCTCTTGTGGATTTTCCGCTAATTTAGCTGAATTTCTTTTACAAATGCGCGTTTTTTTAGTTTCATTTCTTTCTTGTTTTTTATTATTTAACTTTTCCCTTCTTGTGTTAAAATTATTTATTTTGTTTTGCTTGTGTTTGTTGCCATGGTAATCATTTTTTACCGGCTTTCCATTAGGGGTTCAAGCTCTAAGGTCTGCCAGGGCTGCAAACCATAGGCATTGGCAGGTTTGTGCACTGACTAAGCAAGTGGTTTGCACATTGACTAACCTTTTGGTTATGAGACTCTTAATGTATAAAGTAAAATGCATAGAGGTAGGTGTTCTTGGCAGTACAAAGTCAATATTTATGTGAAATTCCTCCTTCCTTTCTTTTTCAAGGGGCATTAACTCATATGGGGCATTAAATAAGGAGTAGTTTAAACGACCTTTTTCGACTGTGAATGTAGAGTGTATCAAGTTCCTTGAATATAGCCTCATGTCTATAGTTTTTCCTAACTCATTAAGCATTTGATTTCAGTATTTGAAATATTTAATTGTTAGACAGAGAAGCAATATGCATTGTAGATTGCAATAAAATGATGTTGAATCAGAAGGCAGATACTTTCTGCTAGTTAAATATGAAATGATCTACTTTATGGACGTTCATAATGTTGAATATTAAGAGCCGAGAATAAACATGCTTAACAGTTGTATTGCATTAAGTATACTTGCCGCTTTGTGACATCATTTTGTAGATTTTGATCAAAGCTTTTTAATTTCTTAATTATTCTAATTGTCTGTGTGTTTTTTAATAAGCTGCACATCCGCTGCGGCTAGTTTTACTTTTCAAAGATAACTCAAATTACAACACGGCTCAAATGACTTAGCTGTGATTTGAGCCGAGTTATAAACTGAATTGCCTTATAATTAAGTAAGGTTTATTATTTACACGAACTAGCGTAACAAGCCTCAACGTTAATGATAGTCAAATGGGAGTGCTGCCTGTCATTGAAAATTGTCATAGAGGAATCGTCATAGAGCTGGAAATGAAATGGGAAAGATGTGCAAAGAGACGAATAGGCCTAAAGACTCTTTTTGGCCTAATCGAAGCATATGAGCTTCGCTTTATGATATGGTAATTAAGCATAGTTCGTTTAATTGGCTCTACCAAATGGGCAGCCGTTCAACATAAAACGACGAGAATTTTGTTGCCCTCGTCGAGTTCGTAGAACTGCTAAGAATATAAATAATAGTCGCACTATAATTATTTTCTAATTTGGTTGGCAGCTGTCAGCCATTGGAATATCGACATTACCAAAGGACAACTAACGACGGCTCGTTGTTCCGCTAAGCACCTTACGCATACCCCACCACAATTCCCGATTTCCAATAGATATCGCTCTATGACCATCTAAGAACAGAATTTCTTGGTATTCTGAATCATTTTGTCTTGTCATAGCGTCTGGGCGTATATTTGAGGTGATTTGGTTTCTGTTCACTGAACCCTCGAGCTAATTTGATGGATTCTACGTACAACAAATTTTTGTTTTGGTTTTGATTTCTTTTTTCTTGTTGTTGGTAAAGCGCATTTACCTTTTGGCTGTATTTGGCCAGGCTAGTGGGTGTTTAATAGTTATTTTGTTGTCCATTGAACTGAAGTAGAACAAAAAACGATTTCTTATATATTCATTCAGATGAGTTATATTTACTGTCTCTATATATAAATACATATCAGCTATCTAAATATAAAATTGATATATACATATGTATATTCTTTTATATTTATGACATGTATGTATATATCTGCTTTTAAATTTGTTTATGTTGTTTACAAAATTTGAAATTGAATCAGAAAATATTTGAAAAATCTTGCAAAAATTGTTTAGAGTTTATTTTGCTATAAATTATGTTTATTCGCAGACATATTTTTTCAAAATCTTTTCTTTGTTTTTTCTGCTCATTTTCATTGCTAGCATAATCCAGATGGCACGTGCTTGGCTGCCTTTCGCTATAGCTATAGCTTAATAGATTTAATGTCGAGCAGCCTCATATAACGCATAAGTCAACGTGCTCCAAGTCACGAATAGCTAGCTAAAGTACTCTCAGCACATAAAGTTCCCGTTGCAAGAGCATAAAAGAGCAAAAACAATAAAAGACAAACCTCAAATGCCATGGAAAACGCATAAAATATTTGCAACAAATCGAGGCAGAGATTGCTCTAGGTGGCATCCTCTCCAGCGCGCGGCTGCGAAGACTCCAAGTCCACGCTTCAAAGTGCCAGCGTTGCATTTCCTTATCAAAATCCGCGCTTGATTAGATGGAGTCGAGGACGGACGGCAGTTAGCAATTCAATTGCAACTTGGCGACAGACTGACAAACCGACAAACTGCCAAAGCGACAAAAAGCGAGCAGGCGACAAGCGGAGAGACTGCGGCTGTCATTAAGCGTCAATGGTGCCTGAAAACGCAATGGCTAAGCGCACAGTGGGATGAATGATGGGAAAAGTGAGTAGACTGATTTGCAGAGAAACAGGAATTGAATTAGACATGAATGTGGACATGAATGTAGACATGAATGTGGACATGAATGTAGATATAGAAATAGTTTATTTTTGATTAGATTATTCTAAATTTTATAGAATGAAAAACATTTTTTTTTTTTAATAGACATAAACTTTAACAAAACGCGTCTGTAAAAGATAATGCATTTGTTTCTCTCTAACTCTATAAGATGCGATATTCAGATATGTTAATTTTGGTTACATATACTTTTATTGAATTTATATAACGTTTTAAAACATACTTCAATGTAAAGATTACTGTTAGTCATTTTGCCCACTGTGCGGCATTTGAAACTGCAAGTGTTGACTTTTGTGGTGGCAGCCATTAGAAGTGCGAGCCATAGACGAGTGCTTAACCAGCTCCCAACCCGAACCCATATAAATAACGAACTCCAATATAAAATCTAGCGACACTTCAACTGCTCTCACTGCGTGGCTGCCTCTGTCTGCCCTCTCGCTCACACACACACGCAAGTTAACTGCGCTTTCAATGCTGCCGTTCAATCTGCGTGCAGTCCGATTGAAACGAAGCTCATTGAATGTGACACTCTGTCTCTTTCCCACTCAAATTCAAGCGTGCATCGAGCTCGTTCGTTTTGTTATTGGTTCGGTTTGCCCGTTGCCCGTTGGCGTCTGTTGCCTGCGACTTGTGGCGCTTTTTCGTATTCAGTCTCGATTCAGTTCGCTTTCAGTTTGTCAACGCGTCGCATGCGTTCGTCGTGCTCTGGCTAGATATATTCGGAATTGTTTGAAATCTAACGAAATTATTTGCATGCGAAAACAGTGAATTATATGAATATCTGAATATCTTCTGTGTATGTGTGTGTGTGACAAACATATTTACATAAAAAGCTAGAAGAATATCTTTTGCAACAGCACAAATAAGAAATCCTCAACAAGTTGTTCACCCCTTTATGGTCATGTCGCCCTATGCATCGTGCGCTCTCCTGCTGGGGCTGCTCTCCCTCGCACTGAGCCTGAGTACAGGTGGGTTCACACTCTCTGCGTGGATTTGCATGGCTCTGACAGCTAATTAAGTGTACTCGGCGCGCGTCAAGTGGTTCGAGTTTAGTTGGGTTCGCTGAACCAATAAGAAGAAGATATGAAAAGTAGTCACTCAGCATCGCGAAGCATCTTTTAAATTTAAGAAAAAAGTATTACAACTACTACTATTATTAATTTTCCTTGATTAATTGCCCATTCGTGGCGCATGCTTTAAATGTGACCCTCATTAATGAGCTCTATTATTTAGCGATAATCAATCAATTTCCACTTTGACCTCATTTGATAAGCTGTCGGGCATTATCAATGCTATTGTTAAGATGCACTCATCTCATAGAGCTCTCAGCCTCCATTATGGGTGTCGTCACTGGGGCGTATACTTAACATTGCCTCAAGTGCCAGCAGCAGATTATTTCATGATTTATTTATATACGATATTTATGCACTTGTCGGTTATTCTATTTATTTATAAATTCAACACTGACAGCCTGCTGCCTGCTGCCAGCTGACTGCAGCCTGTGTGGAAAAATGTTTTCACAACCTTTACAAAAAATTAAAGAAATTCTCTTCACGACATAAATAGAGCGCATTGAATGAGGCTAACTTGTAGATATATAAATAAATACAAATATATATATGTGCATGTATGTTTGCAGTGGGCTGTGCCATTTTCTAGACTCTAAAGAATTAAGAGTGCCCCATTTTCCGCACTGCAATAGAAAACTGGCCAGCTTCAATTGATTAAAGTACACAACAAATGGCTGAATTTAATTGAATTGAAACTGTAACAGAACTATCTAAATGAATTGTCGCACGAAAATGGAGAAACAACAAATGATATAAGGGCGAGCCAATTCTATTTTTGTACAATTTTAATTGCCTTAATAAAGAGCGCCAAGACGTTGAGGGAAATGAAAAGTATTATTCTGAAGTGAATAAAAATAATTAAAATTAAATATTAATACCAAAAAATTTAAGTGTGATGTTAAATTAGAATTTATTTGATTTTAGATAAATTTGAGAAAATGCATATTTTTTATACATATATTAATATATAATTAAAGTAATATATTTTGTTGTAATTTCTTGTACAAAATGTTATTTAATTTACATATATTAATACTTAATTATTTTTAGTATTATCTCTTACAGCTAAAAAATTGCCGCTTTAAGGTTTTTTGTAAATTGAACTTGAGCTTTCTGAATATATATATTTTTTTTAAGTGATAAATTTCTCCATGTTATATAAATAGAAAATTAATATCAAACTGAAATTGTGTTTATAAATTAAGAATCAATTGATATAAATTGCAGAAGACCTAAATGTTTTCAAGCTAATTCGCCATCAATAAATAAATTTCAGTTTTACTAAACTGATTTCTCGCTTCGCTTCTATTTAGTCAATTGTGTGTGTGTGTTTTTTTTTTTAATATTTATTCCCAACAGTTATATGAAATCAGTATTCCAGCTTCTAACCTGTTTTGTGATAAAAAAATAAATTAATTGAAACTACTGCGCAGTTTTCTTGGGCTATGATAGCGATCCGTAAACATTTATCTCTCGTTTGACAATTGTATATAAAACTCTGTTTCTATGGCCTCTCTTAGGCTTATTTCAGGCTTAAGGGCCTGCCCACATTTTCTTTTGTGGCTTGTAGCTTCACGATGTCGTCATATCTCCAATTAGAAGTAAATGTGTGTGGCTCATTGTTGTTGTTAGTTAAATGGGCGTGGCCTTCTGGCTCTGGACGCATTGTCAGTCAATTTTGTTTATATTGTGTCCACTCGCAACTTCGCTCGGCGCACGCACCTCAATAAAACTGTGGACCCTGACAGTTTTAGTCTGGCGCACATTCCATTTGCGACCTTGTTTTCTTTTTCTTTTCAAGTTGTTTTTACACATTGCTTACATCTCGTTCTGAAATTTCGCAGGCCAGCAAACTAGAAAACGAAAATAGTTTCAGTTCGGATTCCCATTAAAATCTCACTTGAATCCATTTGATTCTGTCAACAACTTTTGCATTCTGATGATCTCAAATGCCAGCCAAGTTTGGGTTAAGAATCTGTATATAATTAACATATGCATATATATAAAAAAAATTTTAATTAGATGATGAATGCGCATGTGCTTAAGCAGTAGTTCCATAATTAAAGCAATTCAGTGAGTGAGCGAAACAATTTGTCATTTGACTTTCATGTCAGGGCATTGCAATTTGCTTGCGATATAATCTCGGTAATGATTATAATGCGAACCAACCCTGAAATCCCTAAAACCAAAACACACCCAAAAGACCCGGAGCATGTAAAAATGTCATCATTTTAATGTGCGACGTGTAAGCCATTAAATAATTTTCTAGCATTGCAATGGAATTTTTTGTTACGTATACCCTGTAATTTAAATGAGTGCCAAAGAGCATGATAAATAAGCGTGATAAGACAGTGAAGTAGATCAAATATTTTTTGAAATAGCTAAAAATAATTGAAATATATATTTTTTGCATAAATATTTTAAAGAAAAATTTAAAATAAATAAAATAAAAATATATATATATTTAATTACAATTTCTTACAGTTTTTAATAATATCTTTTCTTTTTTAATATAAAATATAATATAATACAAATATAATACAATAAAAATTATATAGTTTGCTTTAAATTATTTATTAGTTTTAAATATTATTAAAAAATTTAAAAAATATGTTATTTCTGGTAATCTATCATAACTTATCTATACATATATTATATATACATATAATTAGTTATTTATAAATATTATTTATTCATGCAGTAATCTTGGGTATATGTGCGTTCACTTTAGTATAATTCTATAAATTTTGTTTAGATTTACAGTGAAGCGGGTGCGCACTTTTTGGGTGTGAGTATTTGGCTCTTTGATAAATCTTATATAGTACATACATATTTATACATATGATATGCATATATAATAATCTTTTGCATTTGTGTCCCAGTTGAATGTTTGTAAATATTTACAATTCCAGCTTATTTCCATTCGAAACAATTTTGAAAACGTTCGACAAGTTGTCGCAATTGTCGTTTGTAAATTTCAGTTGAACGAACTTTGATTGCATGTCAGTCAATGCAGCGCCCCCCTTCCCTTAAGCTCCTCTTTAGCCTCCCTCGTGGGCCACCCTCCCGACTGGCTTATGTGAGTCTCTTAGCTAGCGGCTGCTCTCCCCCTCCCATTACTTCTGACGTTTAGGTCCACACTCGTAAGTTGTCGATTTTATGGCAAAGATATGGAACAGCATGTCAGCGACTGTGACTGGCTTTTTTTTGTCCCTCCGTCTCTCTCTTTTGGGCAGAGTTGCCAGATTGCCAGATAATCAACACATTTCTTACAGCTTTTAAGCGCCAGTAAGTCGAGCTAATGCAAAAATTGCATGCGAACTTTGCCATGTGTGCAGTGTGTATGCATGCGTGTGTGTGTGTGTGTGAGTGTGTGCATGGGAAAGTCGCAAACCCAACCAAGTTTTAGTTTATTGTTGCCAACTTTTGCATAGGCCATTCATTGCCTACCAGAAGTCGTAGATATAACGTTACTGTGCCTCAAAGTGCATTCAACTTGGCTAATAACATAGCCGCGCCCCATTTTTATGTGGTCGCACTCAAAAGTTTTGCCAACTTGCAGTGAAAAGCCAAGAAAATTGCTTGCAAATTTATATATGTATAGATATATGTGTATATCTATATTATGTATGTATATGTAAACGTAGTTTAACTGCAAGCTAGTTAAGTAAATAAGGGGTTTCGGATAATTAACTGCATTTATTTTGACATATATTATTTATTTTATAAATAATAAATAGGCCAGTCTTGTGCATTCTATTATCTAGCGATTAGAAGCAGAGCTTTCCTTATAGATATTTACAAATTTATTAAAGGAGTTCAATTTGATAAATGCTATGGAACGATCTACATAGTTTCATCCAGAAATGATTTGTTGTTACGTTTTCTAGTTCATAAGGAAACATGAAAATATGTTTATCTTTGCCCACAATATTATTTTCGTTTTGCAAAAGGAAAATTACTATTTGGGCTTTTAATTTGCCTGCGCATTTTGTAAATCGAACGAGCAACTGATATATACGAATGCTGGAAACTACTTACGCACCCAACACACACACACACGCACACATACACACAATCATGCTTATTAGCTTGTGTGTAACCATTTTTGGGTCGCTGTTTGGAACTGCCAAAACATTTGGCATAAACGCGCGCACAATATCAATTTTCATGTTGCATACAATTACAGTCATTACCATTAGTAAACTGCCACCGCACAGTGCGCGCACAGTGCTACACGGCTATAAACAATTTGGCCAACGATCTGACAATTCAACTGTCAATTAATTTCAATATATTGTAAATGATAATAATTTCCAAGCAATACCAAATGAAGTTCGATTTTATTTCGAATTCGCTGCAATTTCTGTCTTATTCAAAATACACGCAAAAATTGTAATGTTTATGTTCGTTGTTTATGGCCAAAGCGTAGTCAAAAAAAAAAAAAGAAAAAAAAGAAAAAAAGTAAACACGTTTGCCAGGCACAGCTTGGCCTGGTCTAAAGCACCAGCTGCCCGTCCACCCTGTCGGCCGACTTGGCCATTTGCTGTTTATCTAAGCTTTCATTTAAACGCACCTCAAAGTGTTGGTTAAGTGCATTTAACCTGAACGTTAACGTTTGACGTTTAAATTGGCAAAGCACAAACGAGTTTCACGCACAAAATATCTATATACATATATAGATTTTATATATATATATATATATTGTTGTCATCAACATCCGCTGCTCTCGCTCCATGCTCCACTCTCCAGAGAAACTTCAATGCGATTTTAAGAACAGCAGCCGCTTTTCAGCCAGCAAATAAAATGTTTAATAATTATTTACACGCTCTTTGGCTAAATCGTGCGCATAAACAACGCCAACAGCCGAAAGTTTTGACACTTTTATAAGGCAGTTTTCCCATCGACTGTCCCATAAATAACTCAGCTAAAAGGCTCCTGTGTCTAATTAATTTCAGTTAGCCACATTTTTCAAAAGCCACCGCCAGCGGGCCAACGGGCCAGCCAACAAATCGCAGCGGGCATCTCTGCCATTGCCCATTATTTATGCAGTTTGGCTATCAAAATCATCGCCTGATTGCAATTTAGAGCGAAAACTACTCACTTAGTTTATGATTAAACTCTGCCAAATATCGTATATATACGCATAAAGATGGTTGATTATTAGATCGATGTAGTTATCGAGTGTATTAGGCCTTTTCATTTGGCTACTGTTACGAAAATCGAATACAAATTTGTCTAAATTACTCAAATATCTAGGCGTCTATATATATTACTCTACCTAAATGGCATTCCGAATTCTCTTACGCTCTCTAATGAGTATTGATAAGTTATAATTGCGCCTTAGCTTTGCTACGTGACTTGCCTGGCATTCATATATGTATTTTGCATTACAGCTGGCCTTGAAATATTACAAAAGGGTGCAAGCTCTTAATTTGCTTTTAAATTTATTATTAGATCATAATTGTTAGATATGGAAATCTTGTATGCCAGACGTATTAATTGCGGATATGTTTAAAATATATAAAAATAGAACTCACCGTCCTATTAGAGTTTTTTTTGAACAGTTAAATTTTATTTATGCCAATGTAGGTCTTTGGTATTTGGGCTTATTATGAATCTAAATTATCTCTGAAAACATGCACTATTAGCATTTATATAAAATTTAATTAAATAAAAAAAAAACAAAAAATAGTAATAATATAATAAATTTTATAATATGAATTAAATATATTTGAACTTATAAAATAAAAAATAAAAATAATATAATACAGTTTATAAAACGAATTAATTTTTAATTTTATTAATATATTTCAACTTAAGTTAAAGCTACTCAAAATATTTATGAAATTTCTCTAGCAATAGGGCTTTTTAAATTTATACAAAAAATGCTCGATTGATAATAAATTTTAAATATTTTAATTGAAATTACCAATTGCCAATAGAAAGACAATACTTATGTTTAAACCTACTTAGATTAAATAATAAATATATTATCATCTATAATGTCTTCAGCTCTAACTTTAATACATTCATTAATAAATTTATTTAAAAACTCAAACTTACAACAACATTTTTGATTCCCTTTATATCTACAGCCTCTGGTGTCCTACGTTGTTGGCGCTGCTCCACAGACGTGTCCAATGGCGAGTTCTGCAACGATCCCTTTCAGTCGGAGAGCATCTCGGAGCAGCAGCGCTACTGGAGCTACGTGAATTGCACCTACTCAGTGGGTGTGAAATCGGTGAATGCGCGACCCGTCTGCAAGAAACTTGTGCAGGAAGGTAAGCCACACAAAGCCACAAAGCCACAAAACCACCGCAGCCACAAGCCACAGATCAGCAGAGACCAGAGATAGGCAATTATTTAGCTCTGCCCGTTGGACTGTCAATGGGCATTGTTGTTGGGCGAGTGAGTGGGGCGACCCACCGGTGGCTCGCACTCGTGTCGCTGCCGCCTGTTGTTGCCTGCCACAGCGCGTCAAACAAGATTGAGATTTATTGGCCTGCCAGGGCAGAGCCGGCAAGTGCAGCATACAAATCCACAGAGGCAGCCGCAGCCGAGACAATTGCTCGAACGCGTTTGCTCCAGCTGCATGCTGCCAGCTGTTGCTGGGCGTCGACGCCGCTAGGCGTTGAGAGGCGGGTCGAGGTGGGGCGTGGCAAGCGCAACTGAACAAGTGGCTGCGACACTTGGCCCAAGCCGGGCCATGCCAGTTGCATGCGCCGCTAATTTACGGCAAATTTATGTGGCCAGAGAGGGAGAGAGAGAGATAGATAGAGAGAGAGAGAGAGAGAGATGGTGGGAAGGGAGTTGGAGCGGAATGGAGGCAGGCAGAGCAAACAAACGCCAACACACGCGGCGTATGAGTGATATTCGTGTTGCAGTCGTCGATCTTTGGCTGCGGCCGCAACACAACGCACTTTTCGCTTTTATTTTGTTTGTATTTTTTATTGTTCAGCCAGCGGCGAGTGCAAATTGTGCTGCTTGTTGGCATTTGCATTTGACAAGCAACGAAGCAACAACAACTGCAAAATGAATTTGAATTTTTCCACGCTGCTCAATTTGCCAAACGTTGCGTATCGTTGCAGCTTTATCTAACTTTGATATTTCTGAATAGTTTTTGATTTTTTATTGTCCACGCGAGCAGCAGCAGAAGAGTCGACAGCTTTGCATTTTCATTTCCGTTTTCATTGTTGTCTGCTAAGTGGACCAAACGCCAAGAGTAAAAAATAAAAATTTTGCATATTTTTTTTATGAGTTAAGCTGAAATTTTTGCAGTTGAATTCCATTTGCGGTTCATAAAAATATTATTTTGGTATTAATAAAAATGGTGATTTAAATTGGCTGCAAGGAAATTTATTCAGCTTGAAATGATTTTTATAGCAAACGGATTTATTCATTGTCACTGACATTTTATTTATTTTATTTGTCAGCTATAAAGTCTGAAATTGAAAATAAAATAAATATATATATATATGTGCTATATATTATCATAATATTTGCTGGCTGTGGATTGCCGAAATTGACAAATATATAGCGAGAATAACAATATCAATGTTACAAGCATATAATTCATTGGCTGATTTGCCAAATCTTTACTATAATTTTAAGCATCAAAAACTATTGAGCTGGAATGATGCTCTAGCTGTCTCTACCTGCTCGTTCGTCCTAGTAGTAGGACTTTTTGTTTGGGATTCGGCTATCGAAGAAGACCCAAGTTGAAATTGCATATTTTTAACATTGACATTACAGGGTAATAAGAACATGCCTGTTTATGTATGTATATGCATAGATATATACACACAACAAAGTCTTATAGAGATCCTTCTTCTGCTTACGCATATAGCAGTTGAATTTTCACATTTCCTATAATCGCACACTTCACTTCAGCTCAGTTCACCTTCAACTTGAATTGTCTGTAATCGAATTATAATGCACTAATTGAAAAAGTGCAAACAAACTGTTGCACATAAATAATCTTATCGCTTGGCATATGATCAAGTGCCTGGCTTGGAGCGGGCCAAATTTCTGATGGCCAATTAATGAACACCATTAAATTTTTGCAATCAAGCGTCTACAAATTGGCGCTGCGAATATTTGCAAAGATTTGCGGCTGGCAATTAAAATTGCAAACGGCAAATCTCAACCCAAGACACAGCTTAAGGCGAGTACATAATATACGAAATAAACTAAGCTGCAACAACAAGAAAACAAACGAAAAAAAAAAAACATAGATACATATAACATATATATCTATATATACATATATATAAATTAATTAAGTTGTTGCACAGCGTGAAGCGCTCAATTACGGCAATGAGCAGGGAGTCGAGAGCCAGAGGCAGATGCTGAGATAGAGACTGGGGCAGAGGCAGAGGCAGAGGCAGAGGCAGAGGCAGAGACTGTGGCTGAGGCAGAATGTTAGTCTGAGAAAAATGCAACTAGGCGATGCTGTTGTTGTTGTTGCTGCTGCTGGTCAATTTATATGCCGTTAAATTAATTGCTTATGAAGTTTGGGCCGACGACTGGCTGAGCTTTTGGCAAATGTCAAATTAAAAATGTATTCCATAATTCCATAAAACTAACAGCCAAGCCAAGCAATTAGCTATTAGCTTGACTATGTCTCTCTCTCTCTGTGTGTGTGTGTGTGTGTGTGTTTGAGTGTGCGTCGCATTTTAGTTGTCACTGTGCGTCACTGTGTAAATATTTTGCAACTTGTTGCATTTTGGCTGGTCTCGACCAAAAAGTTGTCTTTGTGCTTTTGCCTATTTTTGGCCAATTGCGTTGCGTTCGGATGTTGTTACTGTGAAAAATGTTGCCAACACACACTCACACACACACACACACGCACACACATTGCGATCAATAAATAATTAAATTAATTAAAATTTAAATTTATGACACAATGCTGCATTTCCAACTCGGGTTTCAAGCACGCGCACGCGGCGTATGCGCGATTTGGTTTCTGTTTCCTTAGCGCTCGCAAATTTTCAATTTTCTTTGGTCGCTGCAGCTGGCAACTGCATTCTGTGCGCCTTGTTTGATGCCGCGGCCGTGATAAGGCGACAATTGTCAACAATTTTATTAGAGACATGTACACGCTCTTTCTCCCTCTCTCTCTCTCTTTCGAACTTCATGCATGCTCAGCTTGTGTGTGCCGTCTCTTTCGCACCACCAGCTTTGCTGCTTCTTGCAGCCAATCACAAAAATGGTCAACGCGCACCTTTTTGAGCCGCTTTGAAAGTTTTATTTCATTTTATTGCGATTTATTTTAGTTGATTTTGTTTTATATCTTTGCTTGATTTGTTGCTGTAGTTTGTATTGTTTTTGTTTTTGTTGTGTTCTGTTTGCGAAATACGTACACACACACACACACACACACACACACTCACGCACGCACACTCACGCATTGGGAAACGCAATTTGTTGTGCATTTTTTCTGGTTTTCATTTGCCGTTTCGCTGATTGCAAATTGTCTCGCTTTGCCGAGTCTCGCGTTCATTTTGGCAGTGTATGCTGCGGCCAGCTCTAGACATAGTTGCAGGCCTCATTTCTGTTGGCGTTTTTGCTTGCCCGCCTGAGCCTAGCCTAGCTTAGCCTAGCCTAGGTTAGACTTAGCCTGGCCAAGTGAAGCCAAGTCGATTGCGCTCAGCTTGCATGCGTTTTGCACAGTGCCTGCCTTGAACCCATTTTGGCTAGTGGTCTCTTAGCCGTTCAGCCAGCTCCAGCTGGTGATATTTAATATAATGTCTTATCTTTGATTTTGTTATAGAGCTTTCACATTTGTCAGCTATAATTTATTTCGAAGCTTCCCAGTTAATATTCCTCTATTTTTCAGAAAAGTTGTATGTATTTATTTTTAGCTTGGAAAAAATATTTAGAAAAATTAATTTTTTTAATTTTAAATATTACAAATTAATTTTAAATAAATAAATACCTATTAAAATGAATAAAATATAAAAAAATTATTCACAATAAATAAAATATTAATATTATTATTATATTAAATAAAATAAAATATTACTATTAATTAATTTAAAACAAACAATAAAATAAAAAATTAAATAAATAAAAAGTATAATTATTAGACATCATTAAATCCAGTCATGTTAAAAAATGTTTAAAAACTATTCCATATTGATTGAGATTTTAAATATTTGTAACATTTGCTGATTTATTTATTATAATTTATAATATTAGCAAACAAACTCAGCCTCAGCTAAACTGCTGAAAATAAATCTGGTTACCTTAAGCAAATATTTATGCTCCACGTACAAAGAAGGCGCTCAATTTGCTTGGAAATTGTTGGATTTTTATTTTTGTTTGCTATTTAATGTGTAGTAAAAAAAAACCTATGGCATATTGCATCAGCTGCACTTACCTCACGGCTCGACTATTTGGCAGGAAGCCATTAGCCAGCGGCAGTTGATCGACGATTTGGACGACATTTGAAATGACATTTTTGAGATAAGTCAAACCAAAGCGAAGCCCACGCCAAAGCAGCGTGCCACATAAATTACATTCATTTTTCTCTCAATGTATAAATATATGCACATGAATATATTAATGCAGAAATTGTTGTCGAGCAAATAATTAATGTTGATTATGGCATTCGTTTCATTGCAGTCTACGGCAAGCGGGTAATTTCTCGGTCCTGCTTCTACGAGGATGTTGATGATCCGGCAGACAAGTGCGCCATGGACACGACCTCATCCTACATCAAGACCATTTACTGCCGCACTTGCACCACGGACGGCTGCAACTCGGCTGGCGGTCTGTCGGGCCTGGTGGGGCTGCTGGTGTTGCCGCTGCTCGCCGCGCTGCGGCAGCTATGCAAATGAGCCGCTGGCTGGGAAAAGTGAAAAGATGTGGGAGGAGACTGCACTTAATTGCATGATGCGCATGATGCAAAACTGAATTTCAATCTTACAACAAGAACACATCAAACAGCGAAGATTTTCCAAAATTTCATTTAACTCTTCTAATGCAAATGGCACAAACACTCAGCACCTAATAGCTGGCAGTCACCCTTCGTTATATACAGACATATATACATATATCATAAAATTACCATTTACACAGACTATAATTGTTATGTAGCTGTAGAGCATTCAAAGGTTTCTACTTGGCTAGATCTTAAGCAATCAGTAAATTTGTAGTCTAAAATTCATATATTCTATGTCTTGCACGCCAATTGGTTCATTTAATTGACTCGCACACATGCACATACTCACACACACACACACATTCATATACTCTTGTAGACCTTTGTAATATTGTATTACTTATTGTAATTGTAATTGAAGCACTTTTTTTATGGTGTCTTATAAATAAATTGATTAGACGGTACAAAATATATAAAGAGTTTTATTTGGAGTGAATATAAGTTTCATAATAAATATATTTTTACAGCGATTAGTATATATCCCGTTAATGCAGCTGCAAATGCAAAGAGATTTCGATTTGTTATTTTTTAATATTTTATGCAAATGAATGATTATGAAATGACTTTCTTTGCTTATGTGTCGAGTTTACTGGTATTATCAATAATCAATAGCTTATTTAAAAATATATTTTTTAGCTATTTTGTAAATAATTATAATTATCCAACAGTCTATTATATTAATTTGTATTTGTTTATAAATTTAATATATATTTTTTTAAATATACATATAACAAATATATGAAGTTTAGAAGATTCTATTTTACTTTATTTCATCCTTATGATGTTTATATAATTTATTTATTTTTATTTTTTTGTAAAGTTAATCTTGTTGATATATTTAATGTTTCTGAAATTTTTATATGGAAATAGTTATATTTTGTATCATTTTATCATACATATTCTACATATATATCATACATTTTAAAACAAATAGTAATTTTTTCTACTTAAATAAATACATTTTGAATGAAAATGATATTCCATACAAGCATTTAGATTCCATTTACCGGTCTCAATCTTATACAACCCCTAATCTTTCTCCTAGAATATCTTATGTAATTTCATTTAGCCACTACAAAAAATTTCGCGTTCAAGTTCAAGTGCCTTGCCTAGTTCGTTTAATCATAAATTATTTAATTTTCAGTGGCGAATCAAAAGTAATTGTCTCACATCATTGCGCTTGACATTGTGCAGGCCACAAAAGATGAAAGATATAGCGTAACACAGAATGGAATGAACTGAGCTGCTGTTGCTCCGATGCGTCACTCAATCCGATTCAGCAGCAGCAGAACGGAAATGAGTTCTGTTCAGTCCTCGTTCGACTGCCCACATTGAAGACTAATTGTTCGACTTAATTGACAACCACGCAATAATCTCGCTGACATTTGACCCAAACCAATTGAGTTTCGGATTTATGTGAAGCATCTTTATGGGTTTTAGGTTTACTGTGATTATTATTATAATATGTTTTCATTAAATTAGTCGGAAGAAATACATTAATATTATAAAGTTTTTACAGATTACAAGTTAAATTTTAAATTTTAATCAATTTAATCTACAATATTAGAGCCTAATATTTAAAAAATATATTTTTTTTAAAGGCACTTGTATTTTTTTAATAATTGTATATTTTTATTTTAAATTATATATTTTAATAATTGTATTTTTTTAATAATTGATTTTTTTTAATAATTGTATTTTTTTAATAATTGTATTGTTTTAATAATTGTATTCCTTTAATAATTGTATTCTTTTAATAATTGTAATTTTTGAATAATTGTATTTTTTGAATAATTGTATTTATTTAATAATTGTATTTTTTTTATAATTGTATTTATTTAATAATTGTATTTAATAATAGTGTTTTTTTAATAATTGAATTTTTTTAATAATTGTATTTTTTTTTTAATAATTGTATTGTTTTAATAATTGTAATTTTTTAATAATTTTATTCTTTTATTAATTGTATTTTTTTGAATAATTGTATTTATTTAATAATTGTATTTTTTTAATAATTGTTTTTTTTTTTAATAATTGAATTTTTTTAATTATTGTATTTTTTTTAATAATTGTATTTTTTTTAATAATTGTATTTTAGTTTTTGAATCAGTCGAGATTTAATTGCATTTATTTCAATACAAAAAAGTGAAGAAGGCATTCACAAAATGGATGCCTTGAACTTCGTCTGGTTGTATATAAATTGTGCAAATTAATGTGTTCCTTGTGCTGCCTATAAGCCTAATATATTATATTATAAACAACTCCATTCAGATTTGCATAGCGCAAAGATATGCCATTTACAGACAGATGACAGTTACAGGGTATAAATGAACAAAAAATCCAAATTAATGGGTGGCAACTAAAAACGTTTTGGCCATTTAAGCTTGTTGCACGGCTATGATTTGTTTTTCTTATTTTTGTTATTTTTAAATAAATGCAATGTTTCTGCGTATGTTGCTTTTTACTTTTTTGTTGGTTTTAGTTTTTTATGACGTGTCTAGCGAAAATGTCGTACAGTTTATGCAATAAAACTGGCCATTTATCATTGAGGGGGCATGGGTAAATATTGTAAATCGACATTGTTCAACGTTTCAGCTGGTTGCAAATGTTACGCATACGCCCCAATGGCCCCAGGCTGGCTGTCACTGGTATCCACGATCGGC
Organism: Drosophila mulleri; assembly: GCA_035047565.1. Classification (NCBI taxonomy): domain Eukaryota; kingdom Metazoa; phylum Arthropoda; class Insecta; order Diptera; family Drosophilidae; genus Drosophila; species Drosophila mulleri. The sequence goes on from JAWNPK010000012.1 coordinate 7,330,687, forward strand.
CGGCTGGCTAGCTGGCCGGTTCTCTATAGGCTGCAAGCCTAGAAGTCCAAACCTGACGCCGTGCTTAAGTTTATGATGTGATTTGACTTTTTATTGCCTCGGCTTAAGCTTCAACTTAACCTCCTAATCTGTTGCAAACATTATGTTTTGAATTTAACGCTGTTGTTGGCTCGGCTCGGCCCGGCCCGGCCCGGCTTGGCATGGTCCGCCAATCAACTCCAACTGCGGCGATGGCGTCGCTCGCAATCGACTACTCATTTGGCGTGTGCGTGCAACGCAGCGCGGGTCGCATTTTTCACGCTTTGTCAAGCGCTTTTTGGGTGCAGGAGGAGTCGCCAACTGTCGTCTAATGCAGCAGATTAATGTCAAGATTTGCATATGGCGTCGTATATCGGCTGGCCATGTCAGCGCCTCGGCTACCACTTGTGGCATAAGCATACGCCAAATTTGGCCATCTACGGCTCAACAGTTGCGGCGAAATTTGGCCAAATTATGTGCGTGCCAGCAAATGAATCACAAGTGAATCATTGCATTTGCTTAGCTGCATGTAGCAGCAAATATACATATATTAAAAAAAGAACTACTTAAAAAGCTCGAATTTATATTGGGATGAGCGTGCTGATATGGAATTCCCTAGGTATTCGGCCTAAGATATGGAGGCCTGTAAAGTAATGTATGGAAGCACGAATACGAATATAGATATTTATTTAAATATTTATTACTTAATTTATTTATAAAGTACAATGTTCAATGCTTTAAATAATTAAATGATGAATGAATTTAAATTTGTATATATTTCAACATATTTTGAGCATTTACATTATATAGAAACTTTCGATTGATGCTGGAATTTTTAAGACTTTGTTAACTATTAACATTTAGTGTTTTAAATATTTTTAGATTTTAATTTTATTTTATTAAATTGTACTTTAATTTTATTAAATTAAAAAAATAAATAATATTTATACAATTTTTTTTCATTTTAAATTTTATTAATAATACGGTTTGTGAATATAGTAAGCCGCAAGCTTTCTAAAAGCTACAGCTGCTTGCGATTTAGTCAAGTTTCACACCATAAATAAATAGGGTGACCATAATCTGAAAAATGATGATGCTGCTGCTTGTTGGGCAAACAAGTTCAAAAGTTTGCTTTCCATTATTATGTTCAGTGAAATATATAACATTTAAATTGCGTTGTTAAAAAAAAGTGTGCAGGATTTATATAATATATGGCTTTTGTTGTTAAAGAGATAAATGTATTTATAATGCATTATACTCATAAAATCATGTGAAAAAACTAATATTAAGAACTGAAACAATACTTTTTTATCGTTTGTCCATTTCAAGGTTTATTTCATTTGCCAGGCTCGGCAGCTTTGCCAGCAACAGCAGCATGGGGCATCCCCCGAGAACGTCATCATTGCTGAGGCACAGGCTGAGCTGCGGCGCTGCCGCTGCCTCTGCTTCTGCTGACGCTGACGCATACGTACTCTGGGGCAGCATAGCCTGCGGCTCGCTGGGCCGCGCACAGTTGTTAGTCGGACGAGCAAGCGTTTGCATCGCGCACAGTTTGAACTACAGCCAGAGAGTCAAGTGAAAGAGCTCCTGTCTGGCATTGAGAAGCCACACAAAGGATAAACACACAAGGAATTCGATAGTCCTCGCTGCGTCTTGTTTACCGGAAAGCCGGCGCCATTGTGTCGCCAAACCGTCTACGTGCCTTGTAGAGAGATTTGTAGCTAGCATTCCAGCGCCCAGAAATCTAATACCAAACCGCAACTATGTCAGCGCCCATTAAGTTCATAATTGCTGGCTTCTGCCTGCTGGCCACCGCCTACAATATCCGAGGTGAGTTCCGATTCCCAATCTCCCCGATCTACGCTCTTCGCTCGCCGTTCTCCATTCTCCGTTCGCCGTTGCCTGATCGGCTCGAGCGGCACGTGGCTTCTCTTTGAGTGCATTCATAAACACATTCGAATACAAACATTTGCTGTTCAGTTTCGTGTGCGAGTTCCAATTGGGCCTGCCCACGTGTAATTACATCTGGGGCAGCAAGGTCGTCTCGCTGCCTCGCATCTCAGGTGTGCTTTATGCTTGATTACATCTATGAAATGAATGAAAAGTTTCACTTGTTTCACTTGTTTCATTCCTGAGTTTGTTTATGCACAATTTGCTTTTTGTTGTTTTGCTGATTCTGTGGCCAACTTTTATGAGTTTTTTCGGTGTTTATAAGAATGGTACCATGCTTAAAAATAGCCATAGAAAAACTTAAAAAAAAATATATATAAAAAATAAATTCAATTTTAAGAGAATGAACAATTGATTTTCATGGATCAACTAAAAGCACTCCACAGATTTATTACACATGAAGATGTTTTTTATTTTTTCTTTTATTTTTTTAAATTAAAATTGAACACAATTTTTGTTTTAACAAAATACATATATAATTTAACAACCTATTTTAACAATATATATATCTACATTTTTTAAGAGAACGTTTGTAAAAACGGTTTACGGAAAAGTAAAATTTATTAGAAATGTTTTTACACCTGGACGTAGAGCATTTATGCAAATATCTGGTTGATTATCCCAAAATGTATTTTTGTCATAAACAAATTGCTTTTTGGAATATTTATATGTACGTGCATACATTGGTAGATTGAAGAGCTGTTTATGGCACATTATTTTCAACATCTGCCAAGACTTAAGATTTATTAATTTTCGGAAATTGCAAATTTCGGAAATTTATTTCTACAAATTTGTGTCTATGACAAAGCAAGTAAATATTGAAAGAGAGTGCAAGATGAGAAGAGAGAGGGAGAGAGAGAGAGAGAGAGAGAGATGAGCGACGTTTGTTGTTTAGTTTTTGGAATTTGAAATATTTTAAGAGTTTGATTGATGCTATCAATTTCTGCTTTAGCTTAATGAAATCTTCAAGAACCCTATTTAAGAATACTTTAATAATTGTTAGAGAATTTTAATCAATCATTAACCTACAGCTATTACAGCTATTTTATCTATAGCATTTTTGACACCCTATATAATCTAAGCTGAATTCCAGCTATTCTTTAGGGCTTGGTCAATTTACAGCTTTTTTCCTGGGATTCTTTTGCTGGCACGCAAACACCTTTTGTGGGTCAATGCACAGCAGAATTGTGCACTTTTCCTATAAACATACATGTATATACGTATATACGTATATACACTCTAAAGCCCGTAGATGTGCTGCAATTTGGCGGCATTTTCGTGATTTTCACGCTGTTCGATGATTGGCATGGAATGGAAATTTGAATGCATTTTGTGTATTTTGAAAATGCTTTGCTGTTTATTTCATTTGAAATATTTGCCAAGCTATTTGTTTTGTTTCATTCACAGGCGAATATACAGTGTGTAAATAGCGTTTGCAGTCAGTCGCTCATAAGAATCATTGATTAACGCCGAACGGAACTAGATTAACCAAGTGAATGGCGCTAATTATAATTACTTTTAATTGAGGCATATTGAATATTCATTGGAGAGACTGCTCCATGTCGCTTTGCCCGCTTTGTTCTCTTCTCTTCTTGTGTGTGTCCTGCAATTATCTAATTGGCTTGCATTCAATCTGTGCCCCACTGCGCAACGGCTTCGAGCACTGCGCATGTCAAACTGGCGCCAGAACGCCGTCTGCTCCAGTTTCCAGCAGCGCCGAAAACTGTCCTCAACTGTACTCCCATAGCCAGCAGAGATTTCTAGTCCACCCCACAGACTCCTAGCTGGAAACTATGTCACAGACCTCATCTGTGTATGGCTGTCTGTGTATGTGTTGGTTCGAATGCCTTGGCATGAATTGCGTAATTTGTAGATAACTGATAATGAGCAGGCGTTGCTCGGCTTGTTTTCGCACGAAATGAGCTTGTGGCAAACAGGATGCGCAGAGATTGAGCACGCTTCACAGGATGCCAGGATGCCTCCAACCCCTCAACTGTCACTCACTGTGCCCCTGTGTGTGGGGGGGGGGGGTTACTTAATTGCAGGCGACAACAAACTTCCGATGCGTATCAAATTATGACATGAATACATTGTTGTTGCCTTTTTGGTATATTACTTTCGACAGCTTATTTATGATTTGAGTGGTTCGAAAGGCATTTGGGCTACATTGTTGCGATTTCTTGAATTAAGGGTTGAAATCCAGTTTCAGAATATGCATAAGCAGGAAGCGACCTCTTGTGCTCATAGAATATGCATACATTTGATCAAAGATATTGTTTACTTAAGATAATGCTTATATAATATGTAGTTGTACAAATATATATAAAGAATATAGAATGATAAAATTATATCTATTGCTCGAGTTGAGCTCTTAGAATCCTTATACTCTTCTGTAACTATGTAAGAATGTGCTTGATTATTAAAGAGCTAACCTCTCACCTGATCACCTGCTTAGCACTATGCAAGCCCTATACTTAATATGATCTTAATCTTGTGCCAAAAATAACTTCATGTGCAACTGCTTACACAATTTGGCACATTTACAGGGTATAGAAACTGTTAAAAATAATGGCCTATGCATGTGTCCGATAAGAAAGCCAACACGCGACCTTGACTTAGCTTCACTACATACATATATGTATATAAATAGTCCATATAGTATATACGGCAAGGAAATACAATCAATTACTCAGAGCGAAAAGGCAGCACTAGCCGACCCGTCTATTAGAAACTTTCCCAGGCCAGGGCGTTGGCAAATTAACCGCAATTTCACGTCAGTCTACAGGAAGTCTGTAAACTAGAAGCGACAAGGTTAAAAATTGCAGGCAGTTTGAACAACTGGAATAACTTGAGAGACAGACGCCTCAATGCTGTGTGGAGCGGCGACAGCTGAAGGACTTTCAGCTGCCATTTAAATCCATAATAATGTAATACAATATGCTCACAATTTTCAAAATGAATTGCAAATATTTGACACCTTCTGCCACGAGGATAACTTGAGGCGCGCCAAGGTCGCTACTTGGCCAATTGCATGTCAGCCCAAGATTTACGGCTCGTTGATTTTCCGAAAAGGTAAAACCGAAACATGTACACAACAGTCCTTACATCTGGCCACCGCAGTCCTTTCCGCTTCTCAAGTCGAGTGGACATGCAAAAGCCCTGAGGCCTTGAACGAAGCCATCTTGATCTTCAGCGCTGTCCGAGTCCACGGCTAATCACGCATATCTAATTAGGCCATTTGGCTTTGCATGTCTGCTTTGAGCAGCACGTCAACTTCTGGCCCAAGCCCTCCCCCGAAGATGGGCAATCCAATTAAATATTAATTTAATGCGAATCCGCTCTAAAAATAAGCCAACTCAAGTTTTCGTGCCAATTTTTTCGCTGTCAATGTTTACCAAAAAATTGAATTTAATTTTAAAACAAATTTGATCGAAAAAGATAAATAAACAAAGCGCTTGATAAAACAACAACAAAATAATCACAGTCAGCCAGCCAAATCAATCAGCGAGTGCGAAAAAAAAAGTGCCGAGAGAACTGTGAGCAACATAATTGAGTAGTTCCCACGAAAAAAATACACATGAGTGGGAGAAAATATTTTAAAAATAGTTATTTTATTTATAATATGAAGTATATAAACTATAAAATAGGTAAATAGGTAACTAAAAAATAGGTAAAAAATATAAAATATATTTTAAAAAAATTATATTATTCTTTATATCTATCAAATAGGTAAATAGGTAACTAAAAAATAGGTAAAAAATATAAAATATATTTCTAAAAAATTATATTATTTGTTATGATATGAAATATACAAATATTAAAGCTTGCAATATATTTTAGAAACACAACAAATATATAAAAGTGTAAAATTTTTTTTTTAAATAGAAAATACATTTTTTAACACCTATAATATAACATTTATTTAAAAAGTATATTATATATTTAATATAATAATATTTTAAAATATTTTGAGAGGTATATTTTTATTCAGCTGTGATTCATCAAATTGATTTCATTCGCTGATTGATAAGATAAGCCATTACCATTTTATAAGGCGTAAATTCAACTAACATAAACAATTTTATTTGTTACAAAATAACTGTGGTGGGCATCAATTGAAAGCACTTTTAGATTCATATACTTTTAACGCCGAAATTTGTATAAATTTGTTACTTGAAAGGTAATAGCTTCATCGTTTCGCCCAGGCCAAACTCATTATGTACATTATATAATAGTTTAGAGTTGAAACACGTCTTTGGCTCAGTTCGCAAATTTGCGATTCAACAGTTTTTAGTGCTGCCTGGACGCCAAGGAATCTCATAAAGAATCTTGGTTTGCGTGGCCAAGTCATAAATTTCACTTACTTTCGTCTGCGACTTCGTGGCGTTCATGTAATAAAAATTCAATGAACGGCGCCACTGTGACTCGCTCCGCACGGTTCGCTGTCTGCGGCGGCTGCTGAATGGGTTTCGGGATTTGGGGGTTGCATCATTTGTGGGGGCGTGGAGCCTGCTGAGCCGCACATAAAGTCCGTTGAGTTTGTTTTTGGCAATGAGAGAGCGTGATGATGTCAACGGCTACAGTTTCTGGATACACACATTGTTCAGTTTCTTATGTGGGGATAGCTCTGGCGACCCATTGCGAATTGAGGTCAGGCCGTAAAGGTCGTGCAGCAACCTGAACTAATCGAATTATTTGGCTTGCTCGTCTTTGCAGCACACGAACATCAGCATTTGCAGTGCTGGCACTGCAGCTCGAGCACCATTGGCTCGGAGGACTTTTGCGATGTGACATTCCAGGAGGATAGTATACCCACGGAGCTGCTCAAGGAGCGCAATATAAATCTGTTGCGCAGCTGCAACAGCTCCATCAACTCGGATCACGAGCGCGCCGTTTGCCGCAAAACCGTCGAGGAGTGTAAGTGCTTCAGGGCGACTTGATATACCCTCACTAATTGCAATTCTCTATCATTTTAGATAATGGCAAAATCGTCACCAAACGCTTTTGCTACTACACCAACAAATCGGATCCCGTGGAGCTGTGCAATGTGACTACGCCGGAGAAGAATGTGCGCCGAATATTCTGCGAGGATTGCCTGACCGATCGCTGCAATGGCGCCGCTGGCCTCGCTGCCATCTTTGCGGCCATTTTGTTGCCGGCTGTGGCCCTGGCCAACCAGTTGGCCAACTAAGATGGCCATGTCGCCTCGATCGTATCTCTATTTTTAGTTGGAACGTGATATTTTATTTAGCTAGCCCAACAGCTGAGCCATTCGCTGATTAATATTAATATTTTACTTAGTTTAGTTATAGGCGTATTATACTTTCGTAGTCCCTCGTAGTGCCCATTTTATGTTAGGTTTTCATCTACAATTATTTGATTCATTTAGTGAAATACTTTAGGGTGCATTTCATGATTTGCTTAAAACGTTTTTAACTCAAACAACACTCAGATAAATAAATGAGTCAAATAGCTTAGCTTAACAATCGAATATTAACTTCAACAACAGCAAGCCACGCCCTTTAAACGATAAAGTACCACATTAACAATAATAATAATAATAATAATAGTAATGATATTGATATTGATAGTAAATTAATGCTGAAATGTACAAGCTAAAACACCGTATGCATTCTTCAATGTATTTATCACAATTGTATAAACAATAAATCTGACACCGAATAAATTCCTTATCTATGTGACAGTTGCTGGAGTTTATGTTATTTAAGCTGGAGGGGAACTCTTGGATGGGATATATATCTATTGGCATTGCAATGCAATTGAGAACTGAGTAGACCATTTCAGATTATACTAGAGTTCACCTAATCCCTATCTAAGCCACTGGTAATCCAATTAGTTGACCTACAACCACGACCCCATTGCATACACATCCCTCTACCATATCGTGTCAGTTCCTTTCCACTTGCTGTTCTTTATCTTTGCCTGTCATCGTCCTACAAATAATTCTAATTTTACAATATCATACGTAATTTATGCAAATGACAAAATGCTCCCCATTAAACTTATTCATGTGTTAAGGGTTAAAAATGATATGAAACAAACAGAATATAGAAAGTCTTTGTGGTAGAAAATACAAATAATGAACTAAAAGACTAAAAACTTATTTAAATCGATCTATAAACCGGAAATAGTTTCTTAAACACACGAAATAAGAAGCCTTAATCACTTGGTATCCTATAAGCAAACATGATAGTTTCACTAAATCCAGAGCTAAGCCAATTAGGGCTTTAAGTGCGTTCTCTGCTGACCTCATTTCTCCCTTATTCTGTGTCCCTTACTTACATTTGATTTGGGCAGAGTCTCAGCCAGGGGGCAATTTCTACCCACTGTGCCTTTGTCATTTATCCTGCTGCTTAGCTCAAATGACACAAAGGCTGATTTAACGGGATTTTATATTGAATGGATAACAATATCTGAGCGAAATTGTTAAATAAAATGTTGCATACCTTTAGGAGGCATTCAAAAATATTTCAGCGGCAAGTTTCACTCAATTTGTGTCAATGCATTTGTCATTTGTCATTTTAACTGTCGTTAAAACAATATTTTATTATGTATAAAATAAATTAACAGCTACACTTTGTCTACTCTCTGCGAATGAGTCAACAATTTAAGTAACTTATTTTTATAGCAGCTAATGACGATGGAAAAACTCATAATAAAAAGCTGGCAGGCCATTTATATGATCTGACCATTTTCTATAAAACATTAGCTATGAATCTCGAAGTGCACACCTGCATATTGTTCACTTGGTAAAAAAAAAAAAAAAAAAAAACTTGGTATTGCTTGCTGAAAGTAAATTATTTATATAGTATTATACTATAATAAAAAATTATTATACATTTTTTTAAGATTCGTTTTCCATTTACAAAAACAAATTTAGTTTTTTTTATTATCAATTTGTATTTATTTATTTAATTTTTTATTATATACATATTTTTGTTAACAATTTTCTCACAGTGCCTATAATTAATACTGAAAAGCGTGACTGTTTCAATGTGAATTCAAAGCACACACAAAAGTTAAGCAAGTGCTGTAAAACCGGTTGACCAATTAACCAAAACAACCGTTTTTTTTTTTAGTTTTCACAACTATTGCTCACCTGAGCCACACCCTGCACAATTTTCCACTCAAAACAAAACTCAAAGTAAGCAGCGCAGTCGCCGTTATGTTCAAAAATACTTAATAATATTATACAGCGTGAGCGTGGAAAGCAGAGAAAAAAAAACTGATTTGAAAAATCTAAACAAATGCCCGCAAACTGGTTGAACAAATACTCAAAACACACACAAATTTTCCAACACTCTCAACTTGTTTCACTCAAACCGTGCTTGGAGTGAGCGGCGCAGTCGCCGTTGCGCACAGAGAACCGAGTGAAATGAGTATGGGGGATGTTGGATAGACGATAGTGGATGGCTGGTCGAACGTCTGAACGGGGCAGCAGAATTGTGAACTTGTCAGACGTGCAGCAGACATTGTCAGCAGAGGTTGAGAGCGGTTCCAGCGAACGTTGCAGCAAAATAATATCAAATAAATAAATAAACATTTTCGAAAAATGGTGTCTGCCCTCAAATGCAGTTTGGCCGTGGCCATTATGATTAGTCTGGCCTGTTCGGGTATGTAGTTTCGACTAACCCAGAAAAACAACCTGTTTGAAAACTTTGTTGTCAACTTGCAGCCTATGCCATCAAGTGCTACCAATGCGAGTCGCTTACCACACCGAAATGCGGCCTGAAATTCGAGGAGGATGAGACTTTGCTGATTGATTGCGCCAAAATTGGGCCACCGCGCAGTCTGCAGTCCTTCTTCCCACTCCAGAATGCCACCGGCTGCATGAAGAAGACGCTCGAGAGCGGTAAGTCTAATCTCCCAATTTCTCATAGATAACCATAGATAATCTCACATCAAACTCCCGCATTGCTAATCTGCGGCATCCATTAGCGGCGGCTCTCATGCGAGCATAGAAATTCGCATTATGCTGCGACGCGTCGCTTATGATGTCATTTTACTGTACTTGATTTTTGTTTTTTTGCTTCTTTGTTATTCGGATCGTGTTGTGCTCAGATTGTTTGTGTTTTTTGCGCAGTTGCTGGATTCTTGAAGGGGTATCACGACATTGTTGTGCTTTCGGTTTTCGTGTAATTTCGTATAATTTTGATATTAGTGTGAGAAGCGTATTGAAATAATTATGACGTGATTCCACTTTTGCGGGCGGGGAGCGTGAAATTTAGCTCTTAGCATATTTTAATATCTCTTTCAAGTTAAGATTGCCAGCAAATGACAGAAGATTTATGCAACCATCAAATGGGAAAAAAACAAATTATGTTATTTTTTTTTTTATACATTTTAATAATTGCAAATTCACGTCGATGAATTTGTATAGAAAAACATTAAAAATATTTTGCTCATTTCATTTCGCTTATTATTAAAATTAATTATTCGCATTTTATTCTAATTAAGAAACAATATGTTTTTATTTGAACAACGATAAACTGGCATTTGAAATGTGTGTCAAAATAATAAAAATATGAATTTCATTGTGATAGCTATGCTCATTAACGCAGTAAAGAGAGTATATTTGTTGTAGCGCCAATATTCGTTTTGATGTCCGTCTGCCTGTATTTACGTAAATCATTTTATTATATAAATATTATTTATGATTTAGCAGCTGTAAACGAGCATTATTTAGTCGGTAGCACGTTTGCAACGTTTTTTTTAATTTTTTTTTAAAGCTATATATGTATATAGATATATACCGCTTACTAATCAATTAAAGCGAACTTTAGCGGCTTTTCTGAGCTCATCAAAGCAAATCGCACATCGCAAATCGCAAATCGTATTCAACCGTGAAAATGATCCCAACTCGTAAGTTAATTACAAATCTTGTTGACTCAAGTTGTTGCCGTTCTCTTGAACAATGCGTCAGACAGCATAGAAAATTATTGTAATATTTTTCAAACGACTCGCATTGTTAGTCGCAGCTGTCGAACAATGAACTCATTTGTGGGATTTGAATATAATTTAAGAGCTATTTATTTTTTGTGCAAAGCGTGAAAGTATTTTTTTTTCCATTTGTTTACTGACTCTAATTCTCACCTTCATTGTCACTTTTAGTTGTGGGACATCCGCAGATCGTGCGCAGCTGCTACTTTGGAGATGTCAGCAACATTCAGAGCGGCTGCCAGTCGGATCCCTCTCTGCCCTTCGTCAAGCAAATCGGCTGTGATGTGTGCACCAAGGATGAGTGCAACGGCTCCTCCTCCATTGCCCCCATTGCAGGTGCCATCGTGCTGTTCTTTGCCGCGGCTCGTCTGCTGGCCTAGATCGATCTCTAGTGTTTGGCTATATAGTTTTTAGCTCCTGCTCGTCCTTAAGTACTTTTCTGCATCAGCTGTCATTTTGATTTGCCTCATAGTTGTGACATATTCTCGTTTAAATTTGTGCTTATTCCATATGCAATTGCAATTCAATAAACTATTTATGGACCAGTTAAAATAATCAATCATGAGAACTTTTATTTATTTGCAACATCATTTCCAGAGAGCTATCAATAAATAATTATAATAAATTATCTTAGTTATTTCAACTGCAGTTCAACTGCACGATAAATAAATTTTAAAAGTATTTATTTCTGACCTTGTTTCTTAATCATTAAGGCGCAGTTGAAATAAATAATATGATTTATTATAATTATTTATTGATAGTTCTCTGGAAATGATGTTGAAAGGGCATAGCTGTTTTTACTGTCCTTTCTGTCCTCTCTTGTCGTTCTTTTAAGGATATGTCCTTCTCTCTCCTCACTTTATCTCACTCGTACACACACACACACACGTGTACTCATATATGTATATATGTATGCGTGTATAGGAAGGAAGCAGTCAGCTCTTATCTTATACCCTTCAGACATGATATTTATAGCTATACTTTCCATACTCTCTCAACATATAGTATATAGCGGCATGACTGTATCCATCTGTGGCAATGTTTTTTATGTGTTTCGTGAATGTAACGCATTTACGGAATGGATTTAACGGCGTGTCAAGTAGCCAGCGTAAGCCTCGTAACTTCTGTGACTCATCTGAAATTGCATGTTCAGAACAAATACCCCAATGAACAAAAAATAAACGCCACAGACCCGCCCAAGCCCAACACCTGGAAGTTCTAATTAGCCATAAACAAAAATGTTTATAAGAGGCCCAGAAATTTAACAATTAAACTGAGAAAAAAAGGTCAGGCATGCAATGAACTGCCCAACAAAATGCCCTCATCTGAGGTTGTGTCTCTATATATGTAAGTGTGTGTGGGCCTGTGTGTGTGTGTGCGGGCGGGTGGGTGTGGGTATGTAAATGTGTGTACGTGAGCGAGTGTGTCTGCATTATTAATTATGTTTAATTGAGTTAAATTTGAACGTGGCTGCCAAGTCGAAGTCGAGTTTACAAAGTGTTAAGCTCACATTTAACTCATTTAACAATGCGCAACGCATCGAGGAGGTCAAAAAACTGCATATGAAACTAGTGTGCCTCGATGGTGGTGGGGAACGAAGAAGGGGAAGCTCCTACTCGAACTGAAGCAGCTGCAGCGAGCTGCCTCTCAATTAACCCAAACTCATTTGGAATAATTTGAAAAAATTAACCAATTGAGCGGCATGGAAAATCATATAAGTGCTGAAATGGAAATTGAACGGATGCATGGGAAAAAGCACTTAAACCTATTCTGTGGGCTCTAAGTAATATACATAATATATACACTTCCCATTCGAATGCAATGATGTAAAATATTACTAATTAAGTAGTTGGAAAATAAGTAGTAAAAATGAAAATATTTATTAATCACAATGCTTAAAATGTATATAAATAAAAATAAAAAGATATTTTTTTAAAGTCTTAATTGACTTCATTATTCAACTTTATTGTCATTATATTTTATACATACAAAAATTGTACCGATATGTACTTAAGCTATTTCTACTTTTAATTTATAGAGCAGTAAGATTTAACAAACAAATCAAGTGTGTACAACTAACAAAATTATATGCTCTACACACTATATAAATCTAAAGACACAATTTTTTCTTAGTTTTATTACATTGTTAATGCATCACATAATGGTTATTATCATGACAATGGCAATAACAATTAAAACTATGCTTGCAAATTAAAAACTAATTAATTAGATTTATTTTGTTTCAGAGTTGTTTACCGAGTAATTTTCTCCAGTTTATTACGCATCAGAAATGAAAAGAAACGCTAATAAATAGGTAAACAAAAATTGAATGCGATGAGTCGAAGATGAAATACTCTGAAAAGAAATAATACCAAATTTACCATATATAGTAAAATATGTATTTTGACTTATAAAGTTGCCTTATGAATAATCAGATATACTCAAATAAAATTCTTTGTAAGTTGAGATTAATTAAAATTTAAATATAAAACTTATATAGAAATTCAGTTAACTCAATTGTCAGCTAAAGGCAGCTGCATGCCTATTGAATTAGCACGAAAACTGATTAGGAATTTAATTATGATAAGCAGGCAAGCTAGCTAACTCGAATATTAAATGAGTTAGGTGATGCTCCATCCATTGGGTTGCACATTCCTCAACTAAGTGATAATGCCCCATACGCACTCAAAAGAGCAAACTAAACCAGTTTGTACTACGAGCATGAAATGCTGAATACTGAATGGATCGCATACGAATTAGATGCCGCATACTGATGCATATGCAACATGACATAAATCAGACTTGTATAATTCCATATACTACTATCAAAAACATAAAAATAACAATGACAATATGTGTGTGTGTGTGTGTTTGTTTGTTTATGTGTACACACGAATCGACTCAAACGAAAAAGTAAATAAAAAGACATCATTTGTCTGACATCACCCGAAACAAGTTCTCCGATTCGTAATACACTTATATGTATATGTATATGTATATGTATATAGCTATATGTACATACATATATTGTGCATATAAAAACAAAATTGCGGTCATTTTTCTAAATGTCTGTGTGTCAGCGTAAAAATTCTAAAGTCAAAATTCAATTCAAAAGTGCAAAAAATACACACACACACGCAACCAAACTCACTCAAAATGTGAGTGAGTTTTTTGTATTTTGTTTTGTTTTCAATTTGAGTACAAAGCGCTTGGCTAAGTTAGAAAACAAGCTAGAAACCACCAGACGCCAAACAGTCGCCGAGCCGTTCAGATCTATAAAACTTACAGCGGTTACTTTGTGCTCGCATCAACAGCCCCATCCAGTGCTTCAGAATGGTTTCGAAAGTGGGTCATGTCTTGGCTTTGGCCATTCTGGCCGCCCTCGCCTGCACGGGTATGCAACAGTTGGTGCCGAAAGTATAGCAACATTGCTTCAGATTCCATTTACAGGCTATGCCATCAAGTGCTATCAGTGCGAATCTGTGACATCTCCCAAGTGTGGCGAGAAGTTCGAGGCGGATGCCAACCTGCTCTTGGACTGCTCTCGCATTGCCCCGCCCCGTTTCCTGCAGATCGGCCCCTTCAGTCGCAACGCCACCGGCTGCATGAAGAAGTCCATTGAAGGCGGTAAGTTACAACTCCAACGTGATGTCATCAACTTCAAGTTGTTGCGCATTCAATTAGCTTAATTAGTTTTAGTCGTACTCGAACTGAGCAGCCCCGTGGGCGTCGACCATGTCCGTCATTTGGGCGTACAATTAGGCAGACGAGGCGTATACGCTGTTTGTTATTGTGAAAAGCTTTCAAATGGCACATCGCACAAGGAATAATTGTTAATAATTTTATTAGAATTATGCATTTATGGGTTACTTCTCACTTAACTAATATTTATATATGTATATGTATGTACATATGTAAATATATACACATATAACAAGGCCCAACCCTCTATTCAGCTCGAATGTGGGAACAACCGTGCGGATCGTGTGATCTGAACCGTTGAGCTTCAGCCTTCTGTTTTGCATTTTAAAGCAATTATCGCACATTCGTGTTTGTCATGCAAAGTTGTTCGATAACCTTGTTTCCTTTGGTTGTTAATCTGTAGCTGGATAATTCTCCAGTGAAATGAGCATATATAAAATCATATTATTTATTACTTTCAACCCGTTGAATTTGTGATCGTTATTGAATTTTGAAAATGTCAAAAAATTAATTCAAATTGAGGTAAATTCTTCGTGCTGTGTTTCTCAATTGTAATTTGATTTGTTATTCAGAGAAAAAATAACGAACAGCCAAAGATCATTTCTGATGCCGATCTATTGCTACAAAAAATGACATCAGAACTATAAAATGTGATCTTTGTTTGCTTTTGAAGATGAATAATCTTTAATAATATATATTACGAATTTACCATTTGCTCATTTCATGCAGTGATTTAAAAGCCGAAACATATTTTTGAAGATTTAGAAATAAATTAAAAGTTGCTGAATAGAAAAATTATAAATTATTTTAACAATATTTTTGGGAATGTAAAGAGTTTAATATTGTTGCCAATTTTTTTTAAAATAATTTTCTAATAATATTGATAAAAAATGATAAGCTCTAGTATTGTAAAATATAATAATACAGAGTCTTCTTAAGTATTTTTACCACAGTTTAAATTATATATTTATAAATACTTAAATAGCATTTGCAAACATTTAAATAGCAGTGAATATTTCTAAATTGTATACCCGAGTATTTAGTATTTAATTACATCCATTGCCAAATCAAGAAAAACACCAAAGGCGTCGCTGCTCTTAATTGGATCGACAATTGAATTGAGCAAGTTCTGTCAAACGAGCAGTGTAATTAAGTAGCTGTCAGGCTGTCATCCATAAATTAGTCACGGCTATATTTTAGTTATCTCATTTTAATTGTCTTAGCTGGGCTTTCGTAGTCATTAAGGTTCTATGCGAACTGCGCAATATTTTCAGTTTCCACTTACAAAATTGGTAAGGGCTGTGAAAAAACCCCCCAGTAATGCTAATTAAATTCAAATAACAGTTAATCGACGTTGAGACAATGACAGACCTTGAAAAATAATCAGCACTAAGAGCACAAAGCTTAACAGGCTCCGTCACCCTGACGGTGTCGATGTCAACGCGTCCGATTAGCATTCGTTAGCTTGTACATCACAAAGATTCGATACGATGACGATGCATCAAAATTAACCAAGTCTTGTAAATCGGTTTTTGTTTCATTCTCTTTTCGAGCTAATTAACATTTTGTATTTTCCGCCTTTCCTAGTGCCCGGCCATCCGCAGATCGTGCGCAGCTGCTATTTCGGTGACGTCAGCAATACACAGACCGGCTGCCAGGCAGATCCCTCCCTGCCCTTTGTCAAGCAGCTCAGCTGCGATGTTTGCACCAAGGATGAGTGCAACGGCTCCTCCTCCATCGCCCCCATTGCTGGAGCGATTCTGTTGTTCTTCGGCGTGGCTCGCCTCTTGGCCTAAATTATTACTGGAGTCTTCAATTGCAGTTCGTAATTTAAAATCATAAACATTTTAAATGTAACTTATGTATTATCAAAATTGCATATCTTTTTTAAAAATAATTCAAATTTAATTGACAAAATTAATACAGCATTTATACCAAATTCAATTTACCGGGTTTTCTATCAAGATGTGTTTTGATTAAAAGATCAACGTTGTTAGACTCATTCATGAAAGTGAAATGAGTATATTGGTTCTGTGCAAGTTCGTTCGTTGGATTGAATAAGCCGCAAGACTCACACTCGACTTGCACTACATCTTGGATAGCCTTTGATAAAAAAATTTATCTTATATATGTATGTGTAACTATATATGCAAATCAATTTAGAGCTATTCTGCAATTCAAATTTAATTGCTGTTCAGTTATAAAATCGTTTATCTACCAAACACGTCCTCTGGCATCGACACTGTTATCATTAACGGAAGTGTATTGACAATGTGTCCCCAGTGAAAGCTGTCCTTGCGTGCAAGGCCATAATTAAAGCTTCTGCAAACACTCCCCCATGCATAATACCAGCACACGCACACACTCACACTCACACCCGCACACACACGCACTCGCATACAAGCTGTCGAGTTGGCTGTGCTCTTTGGCAAGTTTGTTGGCTCTCTTTGCTGATATTAAATAAAAGGGGCAAAGAGCTAAATGAAAACGTTTTGGCCTCTTCCTCCATATGCGTGCTATAAATTCTAGATAGAATATATATATTCTTTTGCGTCTGGGGGGAAATTCATTAAAATTAGACAATTTCAATAGGTGGTTGCCCAGACTGTAGAAAGGAACCACTGAGAGCAAGCGTGAGAAGTGGAGAGAGAGGCGCAGAGTGAGAGCCCAGAAGTGGAATTTGGAAATGCTTTTGGCATTTCTCAGTTTAGTTTCGAACGTGGCCGTCGACTGACGGACGTCTGAGGCGTTTTCTGCTGTTTTATAAACAGAACATACCGGAAAAATCTCTGAAACAACAACAACAACAACAACAACATCCTAAATCTCTAGAGACGGGCGACTGTTGTTAGACATCGGTGTGGAAATTGTGGCAAAATATAGAATGACGCGTGTTTACCGTGCATACAAATTCACCAAAAATATATTACAAATATAAGAAATGTGTAACAACGCGAGTAATTTGTAGAATCATATACAACAAACACTTTCAAACCATTTCGTTAATTCGTTTCGTGCTGAGTGAAAGATTTATAAATAAAACAAAAGTACAAACAACAACAAATCCAACACTAGAAATTTTCCATAAAACAAGAAATGCCAATGCGCCAATTAAAATAAATATAAATACAATATATATAGATACATACATAAATGATATTTTCAGCAATAAATTCCATAGATCCATGCAAATTGCTTATAGCCATATAGCTGGGAAAGTATTTTGAGTTTTCCTTTGTTTGACTCGAGCGCGAAAACATCAGTTTAAATGCAGTATTTACTTTGCTTGAGCGCCCTGCTCACACTGCTGGCCACAGGTTCGCACTTGACCATTCTGTCTTTAGACATATATAATACATATATATACATATATATATATATCTTTATATATTCAATGCCAACAGCTTACGCCATCAGATGCTACTCATGCGAGTCCGTTTACGAGGCGAACTGCGGCGAGAATTTCGAAATCGAGAATCATTTCAAGTATGATTGCGCCTTCATTGCCCCGCCCCGCTTTTTGGAAAACGAACTGTCCAACAAGAACGCCACGGCCTGCCTGAAGCGCGTTTTTCGCGGTAAGTACTTTCCAACCGCGCCGAACCACATCGCATGACCGCAAACTATGAATAAAACTCAAAAGGAAAGTGTGCGCCACTACTCCATAGCTTGACCTATAAACGTGTCCTTCAACAGTTTGTTGTGGGCGTTCATTATATTGCTGCCAACTAGTTTCGATTTTATGAAACCGCTGCTCCATAAATTTATCAATGAGCATTAAATGTGTATGTGATCGAAATGCATATGAGACTCGATAAAAAATCTAGCTTAGTTCAATAAGTGAATCTATGAAGATAGTAAACAAATTTTTGAAAATATCAGTTCAGACTGCTTGTTAAAAATATTACAAATTGTTGTAGCATAAATTCATAAGTGAGTTATGAATGAACATTAATATATATACTGTTTAAACACTTTTAAGAACTCTATCCAATCATTTTACTTGCTTGAAGAGAACTAAGCCAATTCAACAATATTATGTATTGAATATTACCATAATTTTTTTATTTTTAGCTTATTTATTTATTTTCATGTTTGTTTATCAAGCGTCGAATACATAAATTATAGCATGTGAAACCGTTTGCTATTGCTACGAGCATTTCATATTTTTCTTATTAATAAAAGAGCTTCCAGTTAGAGACTATAAGATTTTCAAAAATATTTAAAAATATATTTAGCAGCATCTTAAGTAAACAGAAACTTACTTAAAAATCTATGAAGTTCAATCACTAATATCGCATGTAATTGGGTCTCAGCAGGAATACAACAAAGTGAGAAACATGTTATATGAAGAGTATGAATATGTCATAGATCATATCACAGCTCAGTTCAGCCACTGTTCAGCCAGTTCGTCCATTCAATCTACTCTCTAAGTATACTCTACTCTCTGAATAAATGCAATAGGCTTCTTAATTAATGCAAACATCGTGTAAGTGAGTTATCCCACACAAGACACACACCGTTTAGGTTTGTTTATTTAAGCACTGCTCCTAAAAGTATGCCGCAAAGCCCGTTTCACTTATCTGTTGTTTGCTTTGTGAACCGCACACAGAAAATGGCGTCAAGAAGGTCGTCCGGGCCTGCTACTTTGGGGAAATGAACGAGACGGAGATTGGCTGCAAGCTGGACCCCACGCTGACATCCGTGCGGAACGCCAGCTGCCATGTCTGCAACGATGAGAACTTCTGCAATAGCGCAACGCAGCCGGAGCTGGATGTGTGGAAGTTGCCGGCGCTGGCGCTGTTCATTGTGGCAGCGCGTTGGCTGAGCGCTGGCCAGCGCGATGTATGAGGCATATTTGAGGCATTAGACATTAAGTTGTTGTTGTTGTAAATGGCAATGGCCAAGAAAGCGAGAAAGCGCTAAAGGCCAGCTAATAAAATCTAAATTAATGTAGAATAAAGCGAAATTTGTTTATTTGTGCGCGCAATGAACTTACGGGGCGAGCGGCGTGTGCGGCATCAGCAAGGGCACACATACACACACACACACAAGCGTAAACACAATAGCGCCGTGTATTTTGCTCCATTTCATGTTTCATGTCAACGGACATTTATTTTCGGCTATCAAAATGCCGTTCATACCATTTCCATGTGTGGGTGTGTGTGTGTGTGTGGCCAGTACTAGACGCGGTCAGGCAAATGAAAAGCAAATGTGTTATATGGAAAAAAACAAGAAAGAAAATAGCGCAAAAAGAATGAATACAAAACTCATCATTCAGAATGCGATTGGCGTTGGCTCAGTCTCGTGTGTGCAGCTCGTCCGGCTGGTTCGGCCATGTGACGCTCCGGCGCGATCAACGGGGCCCAATCTGTGCACTCATTTAACACATTGAAACAAGCTATCCATCATCTGTATTCGTACCTGTGCGCGAAACCCACACGCACACACACACACACCCGTGCCCCCGCAAAAACACACTAGCCGTTGGTGATGTTGGGGCATTGGGCGTTGACGCTGGGGCTGCTGCTCGCAACGCTATCGGCCACAGGTGAGCGCATCGAACGTGTCATACATTGTTGACACACATACTAAACACACGCAAAAAAAGAGAAGAAGAAAAAAATAAAATAAACACGCACACACGTTTCACAGCTCTAGCCGTTAGCTGCTACGAATGCGATTCTGTCAACGATTCGAATTGTGGCGATAATTTCCAGCCAGATGACATTGCCAAAACAGACTGCGATTCCATGGAGCTGCCAGAACATTTGCGTGCTTTCTATTTACAAAGGCCCGAAACGGCGTGCCTAACCAAATACTACAATGACGGTGAGTACGAGAGATCTATGGGCGATATTCTTGGCAATAGAAGCTAAACAATACATGCTGGGAAAGGTGAAAGAGCAGAAGATGTATTAATAAGTGTGCAAACTAGAACAGCCTTAATGAGTTGATTTAAAACAAATAAGAAAACTCTAGTCGAGAGTGCTCGACTACGAGATCCCCTGAACCCTTCAAGCAACAGCCATTTCAATCATTTTTAGCGTCTCTCTGCTTACACAAACACACACATACACACGCAAACACACATACATAGACACCCATAGGCGCGCACGCATGGGCTGCAGTGTGGGCTTACTATGGGAACTTAATTGTTTAATAACTTTTTTTCTGGACGTACGTTCTCCATGAAACTTTCAGATTGTGGTTTTATCATTACTATGCGTATAATTGCCAAATCTCAGGTCTCTAGTATTTGAAATACGCCTTTTACAAACTTATGGGTGAGGGGGGTGGATATAAGGGTGGGGGGTGAAATTGAACAAAAATCGAAATTCTATAACGTACATATCAATCTACATTTAAAATTTGGATACTCTAGCTCTAAAGATGTAGGAGATATAATTTTATAACTGCATTTCGATAAGGTTTTTGATCGATAAAAAAATAACGGGATGAGTTATCGATTTTTAGTGATAAACTTGATATGCGCGCTGTATATACGGTCATTTTAAAAAAAAGTTCAAGTCTCTAGCTCGTATATCTTCGGAAATCGACGCGTTCATACATACGGACGGACGGACAGACAGACGGACAGGGCTAAATCAACTTCTCTCGTCGCCCTGATCAAAAATATATATACTTTGTGGGGTCTGCCACGCCTCCTTCTCCCTGTTACATACTTTTAACAAAACCATTATACCCTGATTTCCCATTTTCAATGGGTTCAGGGTATAAAAATAGCATAAAGTGTGAGAAAAAATCCTAAAGTATATATAAGGTCTACATAAATACCTGTGGCAGCATAAATTGTAAGAACCATTCGATTTATATATATATAAGATCTGCTTGACCTATAAGATCAGCTTGAACTGTCATAAATTGTAGTTAGATAGACAGAGATCTATCAGTATTAAACAGACCCACGAGATATATTAACTACATATTTAAGCAGTCGACAAATGTAAGACTTATTCATAATCAGATAACGGTGCTGGATATTTCGATTGTAAAATAACATAAAGTGCAAGAAAGTTGACAAATTTCAAGATCTACATAGTTGAATTAGAAAGAAATATTAGAAAGAAATGTTAAATCCATATATTTAAACACTCTAAATACCAGCACAGCTTAAGTTAGTCAGAGAGCTAAACGTTATTAAGATATATTCACATCTATAACAGCTCAAAGGGTAAGAGATATACATATGTATATATAATCAAAGTCATCGTTTAGCAGTTAAATCAACATTTCCAATTTTAGTTATAGTAAAAATATATTTCTAATAACAATCAGCTATATATAGCTCCAACTGTAATCCTTTCACTTAGCTCATTTGGTACATTCAGATTTTTGGCTCGCTTTCAAAGTGACGCGAATTTGTAAACTGAAAAATTTTAATTTTTGTTTTATTTTTTGCAATACAAGTGCGCAATAGTTGATTAAAGTATTCGCAAATTACATTGGTAAACGGGAAATGAATGGAAATCATAATTTTGTTCATGTTTACTTAATAATAATATCTTCATACCTGTATTTATGTGGGGCTGGTCTGCATCTTTGCTTGCAGCACCTGGTGAAACGCTGTTTGTGCGTCGCTCCTGCATTTTTGGCGATTTATCTGTATGCGACGAGAAACCGGATCCGGTGATGCCGCACCTCAGCTTCCTGGGCTGTGTGTTCTGCCATAAGGATTTTTGTAATCTGAGCGCGCGTTGCGTACACGCCCACAATTTAGTGCTGGCCAGCATGCTGGCACTAATATACCTATTTAACCAATAATTTTATTGCGAATCTCAGAGCAAGTTTTTGATATTAACAAAAAAAATCTATTTTTGATTTATTTGTTTTATTTTTATTGTTTTTGTTTTTTATTTTTTATACATCCACTAAAATGATTTAACATACACTTTATATAATAATATTTATATATATATAATCTTGTTTTAAACATATGTAATATATAATTGGGCATATTTTCCATTGTATTCGTTTATTACTATATGTGTGTGTGTTGCAATTCATAAAATAAAATGATAATAATAATAAAAAAAAATTAAATAAACAATACGATCTTTAATTCAATTAGCAAACATCGCATGTATATATCCATATATATGTATGTAGGTATGTATTATTAAATCTTTCAGTTTTGTATAATATAACGTCAGTTGAGTTCATATATATATATATAACACATTTAGATGCCCCTATATAATGGTTGGTTATTGTACAATTTAGTTCATCGAAACCTAACAACGACTACACATAGAGAACAATTCATATAAATTTATATTTATATATATTTGTATTCATACATATATATATATATATATATATGTAAAGAAAAACAATGTGAACAATTGTATGTACAAAATATAATGAATTAGTTGACTGTTTGTTGCCCTTTGCCAAATACTGTTCATATAAATGAGCGCACCCGCAATTGCCTCCATCTCTCAGCCTTAGCCTCAGTCCAACGAGCGTCGCGTCGGAGCATTTGCTGTTTTATGAATAGTCAACCGAGTAAATTAAAAATCTTTTATCAACAGCGCAGAAACAAGTAACAAATATATTTTTATACATATTCTTTTCATTTTTTTTTTTTTTTGCTTTTTTTTTTGAGTTGATCAAACGTTTCAACTAGGCTATTATGGGTATGAGCTATGTGCCATATATAATGCTGCTTACATACACAATATTCTTTCAACAACACAGAGAGTTTGATTAATAAAAACTAAAAATTATAAAATACATATATATATATATATATTTGTATTAGTTTTGTTACATTTTCGTTTAAGCCAGTCACAAAAATAAATTTTACAAATTTTGCTGTTACGCCTTGCCTTTGTGTGTGTGTGTGCGTGTGGGTGAGGTGTGTGTTTCGGGTGTTTATTTGGAGTACCAGCTCCGAAATGTGTCTTGAGTCATTTGTTTGTGGAGTTTTGATCTATGCGATCGGAAATTGAGTGGCGCATAGACTTTGAGTCGGCGCAGCTACAGCAGCAAAATAGCAACTTTTCTTCGTTTTTGGCATAATTTACACACAATGTATATCGTTTTTATTATTGTTTACATATTATCTATATACGTTCTTTTGTATTCGTTGTGATTGTAACAATTCGCTTGAGTAGTGCAAGGAGCAGTCGCTAATATGGGCGTGCTTAAACGCCTATAAGAAACAAAGCAAAACCAAATATTGTGCACAGCATGTTCTCAACAATTTTCTCTTTTCTCTGACTAGAAGAATGGAAAGAAATGATAAAAAGTTGTCGCACGTATAAGAAAAATCAAAAAAGAAAATAATTTAATAGTTGTTGTCTGCAAAAACAAAACCAAAACAAAAATCAAGTCTAATTTGAGCAATGCACAAATGGAATGAATCTTAAATAAACATTGAATTTGTTGTAAGCTTTGGATATGGATCATAAATGAGATCAATATGCGACATGTGTGCACACCCCCCCCATAGCCCACTCTATCTGCCTCCGCCTTGCACGCCCAAGTAGCTTAAGTGTGGCTCTTAATCGTAACTATAGCATGTCTATATGAATTTTATATAACTATTACACTGCACTATAAGTTACGTGTTTGCTTTTTGCTTTTAATTCATGCGGCGATTTCCAGTTAACATGAGGATATATGTGTATGCATAGGTAGTAATGTATGTAATATGGTAAGAAAATAAAAAAGTTTCCAATGCAATTTACAAAGTATATAATTTATACACATATGTAATAATAATATTAATAACATTTATAACGAATTCAGTCAAGTCAGTAAATTTGGTTTACAGAAAACAGAAAAAAATAATAATAATAAGAATGCAAAGTACAATAATCATTATAATATTAATCAAAAGTGTGCAGACAAAAAATTTTGATTTGCATTTTGTCTTCTTTTTACTGATTTTTTGTTTATTTTTTAGATTTTCACTTGCTTTTCATTTAAGGAATATATTTTGTTTGTCTGCTTTTTAAAGTCGTTATATAGAAATAGGTTTACGTTTTACGATTTACATTTAGATATACATATGTATATATAGAAATATATATATATATTATA
Organism: Drosophila mulleri; assembly: GCA_035047565.1. Taxonomy (NCBI): domain Eukaryota; kingdom Metazoa; phylum Arthropoda; class Insecta; order Diptera; family Drosophilidae; genus Drosophila; species Drosophila mulleri. Next base: position 7,355,389 of record JAWNPK010000012.1, read on the forward strand.
ATATAGTTTCTTTTGTTTATGAATAACAACTATCGTATATATGTATATAATTTCAAAGCTTTTGCGTTTTGAAACATTAACTCACAGAGTATTTCCATTATATAATATATAATTTGTTTGTTTTTCATTGCCGCGAAGGGCTTTAAACATTTAACATTACAACGACAATGACGACAACGAGTGTTGCCTTTTTTTTGTTTTGTTTTAGATACATATTTATAAATAAACTTTCTTAAATGTTTACACAAATCTTCATCGTCTGCTTGTGCATCATCATCTTTCTATCTCCTTCGCGGCTTCTGCCTAATATTTCCGCAAAAGCCGGAAGCACAAGCATTCACGTCTGTGTGTCTGTTTGTGTGTGTATGTGTGCGTGTGCGATTAGGTGTGGATGAATAGGTCTGAGAGGAGCATAGGTGCGGGTTTCTTTTAACGCTGAGCACTTGAACATCGGCGGGCAATTTGGTTTCGGTTTTGAGTGCTGGGTCCATGCGGCCCTAATGACCTTAAACGCCCACAAAGCCGTACACCTCCAGCACGCGTATCTCGAAGTCGCCCGATGGACAAAGCGGGGGATTGTTGAAGGTCTTGCAGCCGTCCGTCTTGCCAAATCGTATATTCTCGTCCATCCAAATAGCTTGGCCCTCACTGCAAATGACAAAGGTAGAAATTAATTCCTGCTTTTATTTAATTTAAATAATAATATTAATATTTAAATAAAAAAAAAAAAAATAGATCTAAAAATCTTGTTCTTACTTATGTGATGTTTATTTATTTATTTTTTCTTTTTTTTTGTCAAATTGAAAAGGAAATAGAAATCTTTTAAGATCCAACATTAACATAGTTCCCTCTCTTCAGTAACGTAATGTTATTACTAGCATAACATATCGTTTACAGTTCTCTTAAAACTTAACAGTTTCATTTTATACTTTTGTATATTAGTATAGATTTCAACTCACCCGCCGCCAATTGTTATCATTTTGGAATCGGCTGCCATAAAGAGTTCTGAGCTATGGCCCAAATCGCGATCGCCCTCGATGCCCACCCAGGGGTATTTGGCACGTTCGGGATACAGAGAGAAGAGGAAGGTTTCGCCGGTGCCAAAGTAGGCCTGTCTCTGGCCCTTGTCATCTTTGACGTTGCGCTCGAACCAGCGCGAGGAGCAGTAGGCGCCAAATACCTAAGCACAAAATTGAAATTGGATTAGAAGAGCACAATAAAGACATCATAATTACACATTAGCTTACTTCATTATTGCACGTTTTGATCATCAGCAGCGTGGGCTCATGCTGCTCGACGCGCACGTAGAAGGTAGTCAGGGAGCAGCCGTGCTCCTCGGTGGTATAGAGCAGCACGGGTTGGTACATGGTGATTCGCACGGGCAGCCAGGACCACAGCGTGAACAGCTGTCAGAAGGAATAACAAAATTCATTAATGAGACATTCAAATTAATCAAAACTACTCTTTGGGAATTAGCGGAGATATATTATTAGGCAAAAAGTTAACTACAATTAACTATAAAAAGGTAGCAAGAGCCAATGTTTAAAACAGTCAAAATAATTATATATACTCTATATAATATGTAAACACACACAAATAACAAAATTAGGCAGGGCGTGTGGTAGATACAGAGAGGTAAAGGGGTTCACAGCAAGAGAGCAAGAGCGACAGCAATTGGGACTAAAACATTTGAACTAAAAGGCCAAAAAGGAATAGATAAACTAAAAGCCAAGTTAATACATGATTTATACAAAACGAAAACAAATGAAATTACTGATTTAAATACGAATACGAATACGCTATATTTTCGCTTGATTTTTTATTTTGGCCAGCAGCAGCGCATGTTAAACTGTATGATATGAATGTCAAACTGTCGGCCTGCCGAACTGCAAATGAAGTGAGATTGCGATTGCGATTTGTGTAGGCTCTATAAATGGAGAGGCATGGTTAACCAATACAAGGGACGCACACACACGCACAAACACACAATTAGAGAGAGAGAGAGAGAGTAGGAGGAAGTAAGAGACAGACAGACAAAGAGAAAGAGAGAGCGAGAGTGAAGAAGTGATCTTGGGATTTAGCACTAAGTGGAAAAGGACTTTTTGTTAAGTTTTCTAATAAAACGGCACAATATTTAACTGTTCTATATATGTATGTATATATTTATTTGGAATGGGAATTTCTTTGGATGTCACATTCACGTTTTTCACGTTTTGCTTGGTTTTTTGTTTTTTGTTGGTAAAATGTTGGCTCGTAATAGATAGATGTGCTTACAAATTGTCTATCCGTCCAGGTTTTAATGAAATTCGTTGTGCCCGGTAAACCAAAATGCTATGAAAAAAGATGATATATAGCAATGTCAAGATTAGATGCGATTCGAATTCAATGATCGATTTGCAATTTGACATGGGATACTGTTTTCATTGGGGCGGGGTAGGGGAGGAAACGGGATGCGGGGCCCTTCTGCTGCTAAAGACTGTGATAGACTTAATTTTAGAGCAATTAAATAGAAAACAAAAACTCAAATCAATTAACTATAATAATTTAATATAAAATATTGCCAACAATAGGGGAAATGCAATCATTGCATACATCATCAGAGAGCATGCAGAGTGAACTATTTTTTACGGGAAGGTGAAGCACTTCTATAAGAAGTGCCTTTGAATTACAGAGTGAGAGAGAGAGAGGGAGAGAGAAAGATACAGATAGATAGATAGAGAGACTTGTGGGTGCAGTTCGATAAGCGTAAGCATTCCGTTGTCTTAAGTGTTGTTGCTGTATGTTGATAATCTTGCTTTACAATATTACTTTAAAAAATAAGAAAATTGATATATTTACGTTGGGATATACTAGCAAAAAAAGGTTTAGCAAATGACGTTTTGACTGCTCTCTGGACTTACATCTTCGTTCTTACAGACTTGACTTTTCAGATTGTGTATGGGATAGACACCCATGGCGATAGCTCTATGACCAGGCGACTTTTCGCCCTATATACACAATGGCATACATATATACAATTAAATATATATACATATATTTAATTTTTATGCATATGATATATAATGTCAGTTTCGAAAGAAATGATATTTTTATGTTGATAAAGCGCAGAATTTTTTTTTTTTTTTTTTTTTTTTTTGATACATCGGTTTTTTTTTATAAATTTTTTTTTTTAGATTTATTTATTTATTTTTTTTTTGTTCATTGAAAGTTTGCCAAGGCAGCGCAAAATACAGGAAAAATAGAAATAACAGTTTTATGTTTATATATATATATATTATATTTTTTATAAAGTTAATATTCATATATAAAGTGACAATTTTTGGCATTAAAATTGGGTATGTATTGTAGCTGTAGTTGTTTCTGTTTTTGAATGTGTTTATTTATTATTATTTTTTGTGTGGCCTTGGAGTGCAAACAAAGTGCGATAAAATAAAAAGTCAAAGGAAATATTATAAAAATAAAGCAGATCTCAAATGCAAATTTGTGTTAGGAAACGGAACGGAAACGGATAAAAAGCTTTAGATATATTATTGTTGTTGTTTTGTGTTTGTGTTGTTGTTAGGCTTGTTAGGCTTTGATAAAAAGTCAGAGAAACCAAACTCAAGCACAGTTGTTTATTGTAATTAGTTTATTTTAATCATTTTAAAAACATTCATAAAACTGCAGCAAAAGAGGAAAAATTCAGAGAACACAACAAAAAATAATTGGCCATAAAGCGCTAAGTCCTTTAGCCAAAAATCCTCTAGAAATTAATTTGTGTCTATTGGATAATCAGCATAAGTCATTGCCTTTAACCAATTAGTTTTAAACTCAAACGAAACGTTAAAAACATCTTTTTTTGGGCAGGTCCTGCGCATGGCTTTATTTTGTTTTTAATCATAAATAGCTGCAACATGCGAAGGACGAGACTCTTAAGTTTTTTTATTTTTTAGTTAATTAATTATGAAAAACAAAACAAGCAGATTTTGAAACATCAGTCAGCAATATCATCATATAGTATATAGAAATATATGATATACATTATATTTTTATATATAAATACATATATAGAGATAATTTATAGCCCCATACCAAATTGCGACAGCTCTCGGAGTGCAGCTTCTAGTTTTGTTTTTCAATTGGTTTCATTTAAAATATTTGTTTATATATTTGAGTTGTTGTTGTTTGTTGTGGATGTTGTTGTTGTTTTTGTTGTTGTTGTGCGAGGTTTGAAAGAACACAAAAACAATAAATTAATAGAGTTGACTTTTAAAATAATTAATTGGTTAAGTTATAGAAGTGTGTGCGGTGCTCTGTGTGGATAAAAAGTAACCATTTCATATTTTTCAACTGAACCTGAACCTAATTTCAACTAAAGACTGGACAAAATTAAGGTTGGATGGGGTTGTTGTGTGGCTCCAAAGACCCTTGATAACGGTTAAATTGAGTTTATATATGGAGGCAGACGTAGTTATATATATGTATTTAAATATATAAATTTACGTCTCTTTTGCCTGGCTGTTTGTGTGGTTCTGAGTGGTTTCTGGTGGATTCGGGAGTTTGTGTATGTGCGGTTCTGTTTGAGACTGAGCTGGTCTCGCGTTTACCTACCTCTCGTATGGTCAATGTGTGTGACATCATTTGGATGTTGACCTGCGACTGACTAGTGGGCAGATTATCACTTGAACGCGATTTGATTAATTGCTTCGAACCGCTATTAAGCGCGGAACGGCTTTTTAGTAGCATTTCAGTCTTGATAAATATTCTAGAAATATACTGGGTACTGTAAACAGAGAGAAGGAGAGAGGGAAACATTAATTAGAAATAGTTTCAATATGACAACCAGTTTAAAGATCTATAATATTATTATTATGAATTGAAAATAAGAACAAAATATTCGACTCTTCATATAACATTTCATGTCATAGCATTTTTTCACATTTTAAATGTATTAAGATCAGATTTCTGATTCACTCATCTGATTCTGATACCACATTATTATTGCAATTAGGCTAAATAATTCAGCGTATCAAATTTACATATAATATATGAATATGTGCATATAGATGATCACATTAAATGTAAACTGACTTTTAATATCTGTTTATGATATCTGTTTATGAAATAAGCATGCTACAACTATTTCATATATTATATTATAAATAATTCGTAATATTATTTCCTCAGTTGTGATTTACATAATGCTCCTATTCTATCTCTATTTATTTTCTTATCACATCTCCTTACCTGAGTCCCCTAATACTAAAAGCGGCATGAAGCAGCTTCGCCGGCGATACTGGTATCTTTTTGCAGAACTTGATGAGCGCATTGCCAATGTCGTTTTTAATATTATCCGGACTCCATTCGTTGTTCGACTGGCATTCCTTGTGAAAGAGATTGAGTATGACCAGGGCGACGCGGTAGAGCACCTTAATGCCCTCATGAAAATAGCAATCCATAATTCGCACCAAATGCTGAAAGGGTAGACCAGCTAATATCCACCAGCACCAGTCCATGAATACGCGCTCCAGCTTCTGGCCCGGACAGATGCGTTGGAAATACGCAATGGCACTTTTCTGTAAATTGCAAATCAAATTAATTAATATTATTTTTTAATTATTAATAAATTTCATTTTGGACATACTGTGTGCTTTTTGGCTATTTGCATGACTGTCTTCCAGGTGACCTCATGCTGTAGTTTGGTTTGATTGATGAATGTCTTCTCCTTGCTGCCCACAAGTCCGGCCAGGCACAGATAGGCTTCCTCCTCTGCAAAGTAAACAAAATGAGATAAATCCATTAGTTTATATTTTTGTTTCATCGCTTTTGTTCGTATGTCACATAATATTGGGGCACTGGCTGGTTGCGTGCAATGCGTTATCAAATTGCACTTGCTTAAATAATTATATGGAACTCAATAACAGACCTAACCTTAGCGACACCCAGCTAGCGCCCACTGCCAGCCGCCTCTATCACTCTCGCCAGACCCCCATATGCACACCCCTCGAGCCCCACTCCTGTGGTCGCGTATATGTGCGGCTTGTCTCTAATTTAATTGCACAATTTCAAATTGCAATTTGCACTGCAGCTTCCTGAGGTCGTTCCACAATCCGCGTTCCGCGCTCATCGTCGTTGCACTTGCGGTTGATGAGCTTTGTGTGGTTTTGTGGTGCTGCTGCAGTGAGTCGAGGGCGTTACCGCAATGACGCAGCACAAATCCAATTGAATAGAGCGAATGTTAGACACACTCACCGAGAGGGGGAGAGAGCGAGAGACTTAACCTTGAAAATACCCTACCTATGATACATATTCAAGTCTTCAATTATATTTTTAATTGAATATCACTTAAAGCTCACACAGCTCACATAGAGAAATGCTATGAGAATTTAAAGCTCTATATGCATGTGTGATACAGGAAAGAAGTGCTTTAGCTTTAGCACTTTATCTGATTTCCAATTCCAGCATACCTTTGAATACCTTGAGTGACTGTAGGGTATCTCAGTCTCAGCATATGCACTTTTAACGCTTTACGTTTGAGCAGCGTAACTCCGGGTCGAGTGCTTTGGAGCTCGTTCTGGCAATTGATGTTTTTATGGCAGCTTTCAGAAATTGCCACGCAATTTGCTTATTAAATTAGTCACTTTTACGCGCTGCTTCATGTATTTAATTTACAAATTAGCCCAAATTATGCACAAAACTCGCCGCGACGAGGGCAAACTTTGCCTCTAAAAATAACTCTCAGAGATATTCGAGTTTTATTTATTTAGCTATATTATTTACTCTCTTATTTCTCTCTTTTGGCGTGTTGCAGTCAAGTTTCGTGTGTGGCTCATTAGCAGCGTTAACTGTTGACAAAACTGATTACAACAAATAATAACAAAATACTTAATAGACATTTTGTATGGCATTTAAAATGCAATTGCCACTGGGTGTTGACGGCCAATTATTGTACACTCGCAGAGGGTGTCATTGATTTTTGAACATGATATGCCATGAACGTATGCAATTTTAAGTAATATATTATATAAAATAATATAAAATATAAACATTACATAAATCCTATGCATGAATACATGTCATTTCAGTTACCATTAAAAAAATATATATATACTTAACTGCATATACTGCAATCAAATATCAATTATATTTATATAGAGTTCATATGACTATAAAAATTTACTTTTACGAAAAATTTCTTTGTTTTCAAACAAACTTAATAATCTGTACAATATAATCAGCGACGAGCCACTTATCATATCTCTTTTCTAGTGAAAGCCGATCAAAAACTTTGTGTTTCTCAAGATATCTCCAGCAATCACAACTGCAAACCTCACTATCGAAATACTCCAGCAACAATCGAGCGGAAACAAAATTTATTATAACAAAGCACACCTAAGTTCTATATCTAGAGCATATAATATTCGGCGTGTAGATAGCAGTGATTTCATAGTTATCATATTTTGCAATTGTATTTTGTTTTTTTATTAATAAGCCCAATTAGCAATTTAAAGGCTTTAAGTTTTTTCTTTTTTGCAGTGAGTTGAAATTTGAAATATAAATAAACGCCAGTTGCATTGATCTACACATACATATAGAACACTTTGTAGTTGTGTGTACTACAGCAGCTCGCTGGATTTGCTTTGAGCGGTTATCAGTATTGAGCTTATCAGTTAGCTTCGCTGCGGTTCGCATCGGTCTAAGGCGGTTTGGCTTAGTTTGCCATCGCCCTTAATAGTTAGTTCTTTGTTTTGTAATGCTATCAATTGCTTTAACGACTGCAGATACGCATCACAGTTGTAGGACACGACTTATCTCTGTTAACTGTCTGCATATCTGTACTCCTGTATCTGTGAGTTGTGTCTTATCATTTACGGAAACCTAAGAGCAAAATATGATAAGAACAATTGCCTGCTCACTGCAGTGTTTATCATCAAATATTTGAGTTGAATTCTATTTAAAGCACAGTGTACAATTGCTTTTGTGTAAATCTGTCAAGAATTTCTTTTTTTAAAGCTCAAATGTTGAATTAATCGCGCTCTAATTACTCTGTTTGTCTAAAAATAGTTAACAGCTGTCGCAGCCACTTAATGTTAAGTTTTTAATTGGACAATTGCTTAGCCGCTAGCTGCTTACGAACAGAGGGGATTGGACGAATAATTTTCCATTTGAATTTTATGACACCAATTGAACCGATAAGCAGCGCTAGTATGAAATATAGTCACAATAAAACTGGTTCAAAAAATCGCAGCCCCATTTCACGTTTCCACTTGACGTCAGAGCTCACGTGTTGCGGCCAGGAGTGGAGCTTGCTTGGGTTTAATAGTGGCACTCACTCTTCACTCACTCAATCATGTACACAATACGACTTTGATAGACTGCAGTCGAGGAGCAGTTAGCATTTATGGTTATAAACTGTAGAAGCTTTAGACAAAAAACAGAACCCAGCGCAAGAAAAATTAAAACACAAAGAGCATAAACAATGTTTGAAAGACAAAAATAGCAGCATTTAACTGAAAGCCATACAAATAATTTAACATAGTTTTTTGTTGTTGTTACACCCTGCAGCGCTAATTGAGTTGAGCCATGTGGAAATTGCAATGCCCTTTAAAAAACAAAAACAAAAACTCAGTAAACAGCAGCTGTTGAACTTGAAAAGTGCGAAATAGCTCAAAGTCGCGTCGCTTTTTATATAAAAATAATTTACAATTTTCATATTTGTAAACATTTTTATCAAGATAAAGGGTCTACAAACTTTTTAATTATTTTGTATTATAAATCGCACGATTTTAAGAATGTCAGATTATAAGGTGTGAAGAGGCAAATAAACAAATAAACAAATTTAATTTTATTTATATTTAAAAATAAAGACTTTTGAAATAGAATTGTTTCTAATTGAAATAAACGAAAGAGCTAACATTCACTCATTTTTAAACCTGTTAAGATAATATAACAATTTATATATATGCACTATTCCATGTTAAGTTGAGTTTCTACCCTTCTGGCATTCAAGTCACGTATCGTTGGAAATATAAGAGAGCTTAAAAGAAACAGTGTTTGAGTGCTCTAATCAGAGTCGTAGCTCTTGCTCAGGTATTTCGAGAGAGATTTTTGCAAACACTCACACCAATACACAACACAGACGAATACGTGCATGTATTAGTGAGCTTTCGCTCCTATGCTGGACCTTCATAAATATGCAAATGCTAAGCGAAGTCTTAACCCTCAAGCTCTATAAGTTCTTAGTGCGTCAAGTCGAATGATTTGGTTCTATGTTTTGTATCACAGAGCACGTAATACAAGAGTATTTATAGATCAGGGTGTTAGCTAGGCAGGGGGTGCTCATGTTTCTCCATATATACATATATATGTATATCAAAGCCGTGCAAAAACAAATATGCATAGCTCGGATAATGTTTGGGTAGGGCATAAACAGAACGGCAGAATAACAAACGGCCATAAAACAAAAGCAAACGCCAAGATGATATATACAATGTGCGCATTTGTTTGGCTTCGTTGCGTTCGGGATTGAATTTGGGGAATGAAGAAGAGAGAGGGAGAGAATCAGGTATATCTCGATGCGAATTCGAATCTGAATGGGTTTGTCAATTGTATTTGATGCGAATTTTATGCTCACGTGCTGGCGTCATTAGCAACAATTTCCAAAACATATCAAATAATAAAAATAAAATAAAAAAAAGACAAAAATAAACAACAATTATAATTCTAGATCTAAGGCAAGTCAAAGCTAATAAATGTCTGTATGTCCCATGTCGTAGCCACAGCAGTTATACGATATGAGTAAACGGTAAAAGTGTGCAGAGAATTTAATATAAATAAAGTTTGCAGCATTTCTCTTAAACTAAAAGGTTTAGAAGCGTAGAAGGATATTTGCAAAAACGAAATATATAAATACATGTAATATAGATTATATAAAAATTCAGAAAAGAAATGAAAATATTAAACTCTAATAAAAGCTTTTTATATTTATATGAACAACAATTTTAAATGTCACACATATTTAGTAGCCACTGTAGTGAAAATTTGTAGTCTTGTGCCGTTGATCTGTTACTTTTATTCCAGTGGCAAGACGAACAAAAATTTGCATAAAATTCAATGAAGACAACGCAGACGACGATTCGTCAATGACGTCAGCAAGATGTCGGCAAGTAATACAAAGTGTCAATATAAACATGATATACATACATACATACATATATATGTATGTATATATTTATATAGACATATGTATAAACTGTGTATACAAATGTATATAAACATAAATGGCGGGGCAAGTGCAAACGAATGTATATCAACATCTTGAACAGTTTTATACATTGTTTATATGCGACTTTTGAGCTTGAAATGCACAAAGTGCTGATAGAAAATGCAACTGAAATTTTATTGTTATTGCTGCTTGCTTCTTCGTCTTCTTATTATGGAGAATTATATATATTTTTTTTTCACATCTGTATATACGCCTCTGCTCTGCGATCGTCTAGCTAGTAATTCTAATTTTAAGAACCTTTGTACCCTAAACGTGGGGTTGCAGCAAACTATTTATAGTGTTTAGCTTGAATTTGACCCGGAATCGCAGTTGCCAGACGTTGCAGTGAATTTCGTTTTATATTCGCAGTGTAAACAAACCTTCAAAACTCGGAAACGTAGACAGACAAACTAAGCGAGGGAGCAAGACATAAGTCGTAAAGCAAAGAGCGTTGTCGTCTCTACAAGTCGACCTCTTTCCATGCCGCTCGCCGCTGGCTGCCGGGGTGGGCTTATCAGGCGCAGCTTTATCAGCTGCTGTGGGGCCTACGGCTGCCTATGTGCCTCCCGATTTACGTCGCATATTAATCGTAAGCGAAGACCTATGCCAGCCCCTTCCTGCCAGCGTTGGGTGCATTTAGCGTGCCGATAGGTATAATTCACAAGATAATCCGTATTCTAAATTGAGTGCGGCACACTCTTGAACCCAGATGCAAATCGATTAATTGTCTTGTTTATTTCAGAGTAAATGAGTGTGTTCAGAGTTCAGCAGCTGAGATTAATGAGATTACAAGAGCTGATCATATATGGGAATATTAAAGGTTTACACAGTATCGAGGCCATGCGGCTGTCATTGCTAATCTCAGGCAGGTGATCGCTGCATGTGAGCTGCGCCTATCTAAAACGAAACAGCTTCAAATGTTGACAACCGACAGCCTCAATCCAAAGAGGTCATCATAAAGAGTGTTTAGAGAGTGTAACAAATCAGCCTTAAGCTTCGTTTCCACCATCATACTATGTACTACATCTCTTCCAATCATGATCTCTTTAGATTTATGCAATTTTGTGTTTCTCTGATCGTGATTACTTGATCTTTTGTAGAAAACTTTTAGCTATGTTAGCTTTGGATAATCAGGACATGATATAAAACTACTAAAAGAAATTCTACCTCTAAATCAAGTGGTTCAAACATTGTTAAATACAAATGTTTAATCTATCGACGGACTGACTCACTTAGATAATGGCTATGTCATGATCACGATTAAGTTATTTCTAATGCACATAATCAAGATATAATACCAGAACAACACGTTCTTAAAATACATTATTATCAAGCAAACACTTTTGAAAACAATTGGAAAGTTCTGTATAATATATACACTTCAAAAATAATTTCGATTGATCTAGAAATAATCAAAGCTGAAAACAAGTGATTTTTGTCCATTTCAGGGAATCGTAACCAACTTTCGATTATTAGCTCAGCGCGTGCTGTAGAGCACGTTCATTCGACTTGGCTGTAAATATTTTGTGGCGTTGTCCTTCTTCTATCCATTATCCATACATATCTGATGCAAACACACAATAAAGGAAGAACTAATTCGTAATGTAAATATTGGCATAGTCTATTCAGCAATACAGGAAACAGTGATAAAAGCAGAGCACAAAGCCATGCAACGAATACAATAAGCCCTAAAGGTCACACATGCTTAACTTCAGGCAACAATGAACAAGTAAATATATAAACACATACACTTTTATATATAGAATATATACACTTCGGTTTCACATGCTTGAAGGGTCAAGATGAGAAGTGTCTTATTGATTTGAGTGTATTTGAGATGGTTAAAACTGTTGGCTCAGTGCCTGATTGTCTGCCTGCCTGTTGACCAAAGCAATTAGCTAGAAAAATCACGATACATCAATTTGCGCCGAGCCGCGAGTTACTTCGAGCAGTGATTTACAATTGTGCCAATTACTCGTGTATATTTTGTTTGTTAAAGCAACCTCAACAACAGCAACAGCAACAACAACAAATTCAAATTCAAATGATGACAAAAACAAATATTTAACACGGCGCATGAAGTAAGTGCCGCTGCGCCCCAAGTGCGTCTAGCGTGTGCAATATATGTAAAACGAATTACAATACAGATTTCGTTTTCTGTTCTGAATTGAAGTAAAGTGAAGTGAAGTGAGATAGTGGATAGGCACTTACCCGACATGAAATGCAAAAGTAACGATGTAATTGGATACAATACTGGACTGTAGGTAATGTCGGGACAATCATAGCCCAAAACGTTCACAATGCGATCGGCAACAGCGCGTCCCGTGCTGGTTAAGTGATACGGCAAACAGTGTGTGGCATCCACGAATGCGGGCAGCATAATCGGCTTCTCCGACAGCTCTGTGGTGCCAAAGACCTGTTCGATAGATATTAAATATAAATAAGTATGTACATCGTAGTTCAGTTTAATATTGTATTAGACTTACCTGATGCACCATCTCCCAGTAGAAGCCATCTAGCATATGCTGCTTGGTCAAGTGCTGGGCGCATAGCGCTGGCCACAATTGTGAGCGTATCGGTGAATTTATGGGCCACGAGTTCTCTCTGAGTATATTCTTAACATCGCGCTTTTTGTTCTGCTGCAGCAGCTGTTGGATTTCGGTGAAAGAGCGTAGCGCCGGCTCTTTGCCTGGAAGACAAAAGCAAACACAACAAATGTTTAGTACAAGTCAAGAGAATAGTACTTAGGATAGGTCATGCACTACGTTTGTGTCTAACAATAAATTAACCAAAAATAAAAAAAATACAAATGTTTCCAAAGAAGTGTTTTGTGATACACTAGGTAATACCCTAAAATATTTTCGATTATATATAAATTAAATTTATAATTTTTTTAAAATTTAAATTAAAGTAAATAAATTACCTTGGGAAATGTTTACTTTTTATTGTTGTTGTTGTTCAAATAGTATACATTTAATTTCTTTAGATATTTTTCTGGATTGTTCTCTAATCTTATCTGACTTATCTCAAAGTAAGTATTGGTTATTATATAAATCAATTTTCTAATTGCTATTTTTATCAGTAGCTGCTAATTACAAATTGAAACATATACAGATTAGATGAAGGAATCACTGAATTTATTTTTATTGTTTCAATGATTAAAAAATTTAGGCCAAAGCTTGACCTATATTTGAATATATTATATACACAATGTTATATGTAATTAAACAATAAAAATGGGTAGACAGACTTTTAGATAATATAGATAGATGTCTTCTATATATCATACCCTACTAATTTGTTTTTAATAATAGCTTTGCATCATTATAGGGTATACAATGGATTTTTCAAAATGCGGCATCGTATTGTAAATCATGCCACAGCGCAGCTAAATATAACTTTTTATATACACAGTATATATTTTATGATATGAACCCCAGTTGGTCAGCTCAAGTGTCGGCTGATAAGTTGGTCAGTTGCAGCTGCCGTTTAGCTAGTACCACTTAAGACCCTATGCGACATTTATGATTGATAAGGAATAAAGTCTGAGCTCCGCCAAACACGCTTGCCCCAAACAGTTGCCCTGAAACCGTAGCCCAACCAATTGAACTTGCAGCTGAGGGCCGCATGAACTGAAGTATAGAAAAAATACTGTAGAAAAAAAAGTCGACTTGAGCTGCAGATAAGTACGTAAATTTGTCAGCAAGAACGCAAAATAAAAATTACTCATACGTCAGAGTGGCAAATAAAATACTTGAGTTTGCAATTAATTTTAGTGTGTGTAGTATGTGTGAGAGAGAGGGTGTGTGTGTGTGTGTACGCGCTGATAAGCTTTATTGATAGATGCTTGTTCTACATACATAAAGTTAGTTGATTTTAAATGGCCGCAGGGGCGCTGAGGCTTGTAATTAAAATTGAATTGAAATGATAACAAAAATGCAAAAAATGTATATATACACATATGCATATATATTCCGCTCAAACTACTTTGTAGCACTTGTAGATAGCTAGCATTTGAAAAGAATATAAACTAGAGACTTTAGAGTAAATAAAATGAAAATAAAATTGAAGTGCACTTATTGAAAGTCGAAGTTGAGTCTTTGATTAATATTAAAGCCTAATTAGAAACGCCGTTTAGAATTTAGCATTCAATACAACTTTGCTTTGCATTACAAATGCAATATAATTTAAATTTAATTCGTATCAGTATTATTAACAAAATAATTATTTATGTTATACTGAGCAATGAAATATTGAAATTGAATGCAGTTTCAAGTGATAAATTCATTGATTCAATAAGAAATTAAGCAACATCGGATCTCGTTTATTTGGTGACCTCATAATGATTTAATTTTAGACTTTTTAGTTCAATACAAATTTTAATTGAATTGCATAACTTTCTAGATTATTCAAATTAAAACAAGATATTACAAATATTAAATTTATATCATATCACATTGAAATCGCTAACAAAATTAATGCCTTCTTGATAAATACATGTATATAGTTTTAATTTAATAACATCACTTGACCTATTAATCAAAAACATAAAAAGAAAATATTATATTTAAACTAACATATTTACTATTCAATCAACGATATTTCGTTAGACATTTCTATTCCAACTATATTTTTCACACCCGTCCACAACATAATCCGATACAGGTATGGCAAACAGGTAGATCGATTGTTGGTCAGAGCTTTGAAGTATTTTGTGCTTAACTACGTAATTGAAAGACTTTATCGCTGGTCAGCTGCTTGCTCAAGGAGGATCGCAATAGCCACAAGACACACCACTGAGGCCAAACACTTGAGTCGGGTGCAGCTATACGAAATAGAGCTGCCATATTGATTAGGTATCGGGAGTCTCTAGGTAATTGATTGTGCATTGCCTACAAGTCCCATTACCAGCTCGGTCGACAGCTGATCGATTTTTGCATGACAGTTGCTCGTCCGCTTATCAGCAGCGTTTGCTTTATTTGCTATTTGTTATTATTGCTGTTGTTGTTGTCGTTGTTAGTGGCCTCAGGTCCCTGGCGTTGTTAGCGCTGATAAGCGCTCGACTCAGCGCCAGTCATTGGGTAAATTTGCTCATTTTAACGAATCACAACAGATACAACAAATTACAATCACTTCTTTTTTTTATGTTTTCATACGTCATATACCCATTGAAAATCTTTATGAAGATAGGGTATACAGGTTATTGATTATATCTTGATATGATAGCTGTTCTGTGAGCAGTTATTAGAAGAAACTTCTTTATTTAATTATTTGATTAATTTAAATAATTGATAATTCATTGTTTCCAATAATTCGACTAATATGATTTCAACCTTGGCTTGATCATCGTATATGCAGTAGTTAGATATATCAAATATATCCATTTTAAAAACATTATTTAGTTTACCCCTGTTAGTTATAGGGTATTTTTAAATCTACCGACTTGCGTACACTTGTTATTTTATTGCGTCTTTAATTGTTGTTTTTTTTAATTTTATTTTTTTATATCATTTAACCAAAATTGTTGTGGATCTCTGCTGCATATATCAGATGACGCGAGAATGATATTGATATACATCTGTGAAGGCTTTGGGGTCGTGTGGGGGATATGGTGAGGATGTTGTAAATGCAATAACAATAAAAACTGGTATAATTGACTGAGGCTCGTTTGCATTTGTGGTGTGTGCATGCTATTGTGTGGGTTAAGCGTGTGTAATTAATCTCCGCACATTTGCATTTGACTCGCATTCACAATATGAAAATGTTTTGAGAAAAACTCAAACACACACACACACACGCTCACATAAGTATTTCTAATTCAATAAATTGTCGATTGCGACATCATTCATTTGGAATTTTAAATAGTTATTAGCAATTGTAATTTTTCAATCGCAACTTAAAGGAAAAGTCAGTGAAATATATACATACGTACTAAGCACTGCATAATCAGCTGGTACTTAGTATTAAAAGAATTAAATAAATACCAACATAAAAAAATTAACAAATTGGCAAGCTAAATTTGAATGCAAAACGCAATCAGTTTTATGGTCAATAAACATGGCGCACTAATAAAAAATTATAAAGACGTGTATTATGCTTTTATGGAATTAAATGAACAAAATTATAAAAAAAAAAATAATAATAATAATAAAATAATATACAAAATATATCATTTTCATATTTTAAAAAATTTATAAAATCAAAATAAAAAATTTCAAAATATATAGAAATAGTAAGATTCAAAGATAGTAATTATATTTTATTTTATTTATTTTTATTTTATTATTTTTGCAGCTTTTGTTAATTATAACGCCCTGTTTTCAAGTCTAATACACTTGAATAATTTTACTCCCAAAACATTCAGCTTAAAACAAGTTTTTGCCATTTGAATCAGTTTAATGCTTGCAGTTAAAATGGATTCAAAAACACGATAAATGAACAGTCAACATTTCAGACTGTCACAAACTCTTCCAAATAAAATCAATAAAAACTGACATTGTGTTGCCCTTCCCCAACAGTTTCAGTAAAACTCTTACCCTTAAAAAAAAGAATTTTGAACAACTCGGTGTTTACACTGGAAATTAGTTAAGTTTATGAGCATTTGTTGTTGTTGTCGCTATTTGCTCTTTTAATGCTCGGAATCTCGGTATATGGTAGAGGGAGGGGAGTTTTATTACCTGGACTGAACTGCCAGCACTGACATTTGGTCGTTATATCATTCGAACTGGCCGCTATAAACAGGGGCAGCTCAAAGAACTTTTCGCACTCGGGATCAACGTAGATGCTGCTGCGGCGACTGCTGAACTGTTCCAACTCACGTATGCCCAAAACTTTGCCAACCATCTTGTTGTTATTGTCGTCGTCGTTCCTGTTGTTTTTGTTGTTGTACTTCTTCCACTGAGCTTTAATTTTTTTTGGTTGATTTTTCTTATTTTGGCACCGAGTATTTTATTTTGGTGTATTTTGTTTTATTCTATATGTTATTTTGTTTCTGTCACAGCCACAACAAATACATTTATGTAGATTTCTGTTGCTTATTCTGTTTATTTAAATTTATATATATTATACTTTTGCCGCTTGTTTTTATTGTTTCTTTTTTTTTTCCTTTAATTTATTGCGCTCTGCAAGTTGCCTGCTTCGTTTATTCGTCGTGCGAGCGAGCGCGGCGCAGCACTTGAATTTAATTAGCAGCACATTCAAATTTATCAATTCACATTTTATTTCACTTCATTTAATTTTTTTCATCGTTTCTTTCTCAATTTTAATAATTTTGCATTAAATTTGTTTTTTATTAACGATTATTTATTTATTTTGTTGATTGTTTCTGTAATATTCCTCGGCCTGCACACGGGTTGAATAACAACATTAAAAAAGGGTTTCAATCGGTTCGATCGTGAATCCAAAATTGAATCGAACTCAAATCGAGAAACTTTGAAATTCCGTAGGCCTACGTGCGACGCCTTTGAATGCGATCAATGTTCTCATCGCCGGGCCGGTTTCTTGCGGTGAATGAAACCGAAAGCTCAACCCAAATGGGGTGGCACGAGCCAGAGCGCAAGAGGGAGAGAGCGAGAATGAGAGAGCACTCACAGCCGGCCAGCCAATGCGAGAATATGCATATGTATGTGTATGTGTGTGTGTGTGTGTGTGCCAGTGGGTGAGCAGCAGAGCGACGGGCGATCACAACCTGGCGCGTGCAAGCTTCGTTAAAGCTTTTTAACAATTGTCTGTGTGTGAGTGTGAATGATTTTTTTTTGTTCGTATTTTCTGCTTAGCGATGCGCTCGTTTTTCGATTTTTCTTGAGTATTTCATTTTCTGTTTCTATTTTTCTTCATTTTTTTTGGCGCCGCCAGCACGAACAGCTGTTTTCTGTTTTCGTTCTGGCTGCCTGTTGCTCGCCTGTTGACAGCTATAACTCTTAATATGGTTGTGCGAGCGACGAAGAGAGAGAGAGTGTGTGTGTGTGTGTATACGACCTAAATCTCAGTGTGAATGCTTTTATAAATAGTCCGCCCCATTGCAAACTGTGGGAAATTTCGTAAGCTTGCGATTTGGCAATGCAACAAAATGTACCACAGGAATGTTGGTACCAAAAATTCCGCAGGCTCAGGTTGAGAAATGCCTCCTCTAATGAAATTTGTTTACAACAAAAAAAAAAAAAAAAAAAAAAAAAAAAATAAAACAATATTTATTTTGGAAAGCAAATTAGATTTATGACCAATTGGGCTGCTGTTCTTGTTGCTGTTGCGTTGGCGCCCATGCAAGAGGTGGCAAGTGGAAAAATCGCTGAAATATTTGTAGAGAATTTCTGTGCTAACGGATATGAAAATTTTTTGTGTGAAAATGGGGCAGAAGGTATAGGAAATGTTAAATGGAAAGAATTTCTAATGTAACATCTGATGTGACTTCAATTAGGAAATCATCGCTATAACGCACAGGCTCTTTAATTTATTCAAATATTTGTATATACATACATTCTTAAAATATTATCAGAAAAAAAATTTCTGTTT
Source organism: Drosophila mulleri (assembly GCA_035047565.1). NCBI lineage: Eukaryota > Metazoa > Arthropoda > Insecta > Diptera > Drosophilidae > Drosophila > Drosophila mulleri. The sequence goes on from JAWNPK010000012.1 coordinate 7,374,143, forward strand.
TCATAAAGTGTTTATAATTTTTACCAATCATCCATCATATATCATATTATTAATTTCCTATACTTCACAACTCATTCACAAATTCTGTTTACCTTCATGCTTCACGCCCGTTTTTCTATTTTTGCTACTCTGTGGCTTCATTCACAATTTCAAATGCCCAAAGCATTTGCCATGTTTTGCTTGAGGCTCACGTGATATTTTTCTCCATTTCCTGTGCTGCGAAACGAATTTCAATACAAAGAGCAGCAACTACAACAAAACAACTAAAACTGTTTTAATTACCATTTCCCATTGATTTTGCTATTGCTGTTGCGTTTCTTTTTACACCTTTTCGCATTGCGCGAACGATTCTTGAATATAAATTGATTTTTCACGAATGTTTCGTCAGTCAAGGAACGTGAAATCTCTTGTTTACATATTTAAAATGTATAAATTTATATAGTAATATATATGTATAGATATAGATAAAGATGGTACATAAAGGAATGGTACATTGCAATATATGTGAATATTTAAAATAAACAACGCGTGGCTATTGTGAAAATTTGCTTCTTTGTTCTCTCTTGCTCTCGCTCTCCCTCTCTGTGTCTTTTGGGTGTTTTTCACAGCCGTCAAAAGTCCAATGATTAATTAGACAATGTGTATATATGATATATACGGACTATATATGTTTATATATATATAGAGAGAGAGAAAAAGAGAGAGAGAGAGAGAGAGCAATTTTCTAGAACTGGCTAAACATTATACCATTAATATTATTCCTGCGCAAGAAAAATTTGGTGTCTAAATAAAATAGAGCCAAACAAAATAAAAAATAAAGAAAATCTTGGCTAACACCACGATAATTTATATGTTTGATGAATAAGATATGGCCTATCTATCTAGCATAGAACGCGTCGATGTGTGGATAAGCCCACTGTGTTTAAACGTCTGGTAAAAAACAAATTTCGTCATGTTTCAACGAATCTTGTTTGGACGAGGCAAACCATTTCTAATGCATATCAAATAATCAAATGACTCTTGTCAAAACTTAAGATATATATACATATATATATATATATATATATTAATAAATGCTTATTTAAGATAATTTTAAAGTGCTGTAATAGGGTTGTAAGTGAGCTTATCAGAAGAAACTTTCTCATGTGACAGAGCAAATGCTGTAAACCAAATGTAATATAAATTGTATATACATATGAAAGGAAACTTCTGAAATTATCTTCAATAAACAGGGCATGCTTTATGCAAGATAAAATTAATATATACCTGGAGTAAGATAGCTAAAAATTCCCAGCTGAAATCACCTTTTATCAGTCCAAAACTTTCCAGTTATCAACAGACTCTCTCAATTAATTAATTGATTCGTAAATCTAATGACTATTAGATTGAGTCTCTATAAATGATTGCCAGCTAGTATCTTTATGGTAATACAATTCATTCTCAATTTAATCTCACATTTGTCGCATGTGAAGCAAAATGGTTCACAGTCAAAAAAATAGCTAGACATTAATTTTAATTGACGAAGTTTATTGAGCAATTCATGGGCAGATTCTAAGTTATCTCTCACGTTTTATTTACTATTATTTGGCAGGCTTTGTTAATTGACAAATGCGCAAGTTGCTTAGTGTTAAATATGCAAAAATAAGAAATATATCTAGAAATTGTTTACAAAATATTGACTGACTCATACGTGACCTCAAAATGCAGGTCTCAAGCAGTAAAATCATAAGAAATATTTAAAAATATTTTTTAGAAGGGAAAGACGAATTTACGGCTCAAGGAGAACAAGGAAATATTAAATTTTTAATTATTAAATTAATAATAGTAACGCAGCCTTTTTACTTAAAACATCAATTTTTTTATTACGAAAAATTTCTTGTATTGGAAAAAATAAAATAAAAAATATAATTAACATTTGTAAAATTATGAAATAGGAATTTTTGTATTGGTTACAAATTTTATTCTATTATTTGATGCACATTTTTTAATACCAATTTAAAACTATTATCAAAATACTTTTCCATTGAATGATTCCATCATAAATTCATTCTTATAAAATATATTTTGGATAAAAGCAAAAGACAATTGCATTTCCCGGTATTCACCATGATCAAATATATATATATATATATATATCGTATATATGTATATAATGATAGAAACAAGCCAACAAAGCCAAGTGCAGACAATTTTTCGATTGAATTCAACAACAAACAAATAAAATTATTGTGACATGATCTAATGTGCAATTTTTAGAAGAAAAGCGGAAACAATGAGAAAATGAAATTGACAAAAAGAAGAAGAATGAAAAGGAAGGTTAACGAAACGAAAAGAACAACAATTAGGGCGGCACATAAAAGAAGGCGTGGCTAGCTGAGGAGCCAAATGGGTTGGCACATGGCAAATGAAATTTATTAGACCTTTTCCTACGGGTTGCCCCCATTGACGATTGACGGCCTGCATCTATTGCCAAAAAGAAAAAAAAACAAGTAAGAAAGCTCTAGTCGAGACTGCTCGACTAGGAGATACATTGAACCCTCCGTGCTGATGTTCCGATCATTCTGCACACATACATACACATGCATCCACCCCCACGCGTAGGCCCGCGCTCTGCTAACTGCGCAGTAAGCAGCGACTGCGCTTGGGCTGCGCTGCAGTGTGGGCAATATTATGAGAATTTATTTGTTGAATAATTTCATTTGTAGACGTACAATCTTAATGAAACTTTCAGAACGTAATCATTATGTGTAAATGTGTGTACATTCCAAAGCACAAGTCTCTAGTACTTGATATACGTTTTTTACAAATTTGGGGCGAAGGGGGCGTGGTATCCAAAATCTGTAAATTACAAAATGTGTGTGCCCATCAAATGTATATACACAGTAAATCTGAAGTCTCTAGGTCTAATAGTGTTCAAATTAGGCTGAAAAAACAATATAAATTTATCGATTATCCTCGATAAAAAAGATATCGAATGAGTTATCGAAAAAATATGATAAACTCGTACTGCGTATGGTATACACGAGTATGCATACAAAATTTCAGCTCTCTAGCTCCTTTAACTTCTGAGATCGACGCACTCATACGGACGGACGGACGGACGGACGGACGGACGGACGGACGGACGGACGGACGGACGGACGGACGGACGGACGGACGGACGGACAGACGGACAGGGCTATATCGACTCAGCTCATCGTCCTGATCAAGAATATATATACTTTATGGGGTCTGCGATGATTCCTTCTGCCTGTTACATACTTTTCACAAAACCATTATACCCTGATTTCCCATTTTCAATGGGTTCAGGGTATAAAAAATAACAAGAGCAGCAATTACAACTACAACTGGCAGCTGCATCTATATTTAGATTTTAACAAATTCAAAAAACCGCAACCAAAAACACGTTCAACTATCTAATTTTTTGTTGTTTGCTCATTTTATTGTTTACTTTATTTTATTTATTTATTTATTTATTTTTTTTTTTTTGGCAGCAAAGTCGTGCTTCTCGCTGCGGTTTTATTGAATCTTGTTCAATTCCAAACTGTCAAAGTTTGCTAATTGGAGCAACGCGTCTTTGAAATTTGCTTTCAGCTTAAAATTAACAGAATCTAAATTTAGATGCACTGACAGGCCTTTAATTGTAAGCCTTGTATTGAGTTTAGACAAAGAAAAGTAAAGGTGTTAAGAAAAAGGATACAAAATTGCTAATTTTCATTATGAAAAAAAAAACGTAAATTTATAGCGCAGTATATATAATATTCAATAATATCTATCTATCATAATTATTTATTCATAATTATTTTGAAAACCATTTTTAAATTCAATTGACTGCATATTATAACATCATATTTTGCGCGATTGTTTAAAAAAGTATATATTTTAATATAAATTTATTCATCTATATAACGTATCTCGCTCCTATATGCACATATTATCTGTTATACCAGTAGTATTTAATACTAGTTAGTCCCAGTATAAAACTTATGAATTGAATAATTATTTTAATAGAAATCGCAATCAGGTTAGTTATAAAACTGTTTGCAATTATTAAATAATGTAATCAATTATATTACATGACTTATATTAGCTTATGGAAAAGCTTTGCAATATGCCTGGCAGAGGTTTATATTAAGTGTACAAAGTAATGCAGCTGATGCAGTTAAAATGTTATTGTTATATTCATACATTAAATAATAATAATGACCGAGAGTAGTTTTTAACAAACAAAAGATGCCTGCTTTTGGGCATCTTATGGACGTCACAACACGTTGACAATATCGCGATTTTGTTTCTTGGGTGTTAATTAATTAAATTATTGATAGGCTCTCTTAACAATGCTGAGACATTGCTTGATCATTTTCTTCTTCTGCTGCTTTGTTTTCTATTTGCATATTTAGCATGTGCTATAAATAAAATAAATAGACAGAGCATAAAATTCAATTAAGACTGCCTACCCGATCGATCGATCCATCGATCGAGCAATCGATCGGCACATGTTGAGTAGCAAAAATTAGCACATTTTCTGTACTACAAGAATAAAAACCAAACAGCACATGACAAGAGTCCAAGATTCCAGCAGCTTTTATAAAGTTTTTGTATTATTACTTCTATTTTATATTTGCCTTCAAGTTGCACGTCAATAGGCGCTCACTTCTCGGTAATTTTCCACGAGAAAATCCACATAGATAAATAAAAATTAAGCCAAAATAAAATCGCAAATTCTTAGCTTCATTTGCAGTTGCATATTAATTAATAATTAATTGAATATAAGCTCTAAGTGGGCGGCATCTGTCGATTCGGGAGCCACGAGCGCCTGCCGTGTCCAAATTATTTAGTATTGTTAAAATCAACACAAATTAAGCAATTGATTAGTTTATAGCGACCGGCAATACGTTCCTATTAGCTTCCTACTTATTGGCACATCTTTGAACCTGGTACAAGGTAGTAAATTAATATATAATATATACCTATATATGGGTAGATATAGCATATATACGAATGTGGATCAAAGAATGTGAGAATTGGATATTTATATACATTTTATTTGCGAAGCTTTCTTAAACTGGTTTTATTTTTCTCTTTTGTTTTTTCGATATGTGTTTTGTTCGAATTGCATCTGAGAATAAATTAACAGCTTAAATGCATAATTTTTTTTAAGTCACTATACATTTGCAAACAGTTAGCTCACATAAAGCGTGCAAATAATTTACATAAATTAATAAAAACTCTTGATCTCTAATTGCTTTGATATGCATCAATTTACTGGGTATCTTTCGAAATATCCCATCCCTCTTTATGTTTTTTTTTTCTATCTGCATTGTTTTGGACATTTTTGTTACTTTATTATTCAGTTAAAACTATAAAAACCCCCATAAAAAAACAATAAACGAATTGCTGTCAGAAGACGTAGGGGCGTATGCGTAATATTATGCAGCGATCGATTCAGCTTGATTGATTGCTTGACCAACTGACTGCGAATTGAAAGCTTGACGCATGCAACGCACAAGATTCGTATATAATACATGAAAATAAAACGAAATATGTACATAAAACTGACGTCGAGGTGCGATAATTAACAAGTTGTCAATCTTAAAGCCGATTTCGGGCTAATGTGCATTGCGTTTTGCAGTTTTTGGAGGCTGCACACAAATGCACGTACGCACACAAACACACACATTCAATCTCGCACGCACAAATGCATATATTTACATAACACACACACATACACACACAGACAAGCGCTCAGTGCGTATAGCAATACAAACACAAAGCAAATGCTCAACAGCAATCGATAGACACGCGACTCGTTTCGTTAAATATGTCGTTGTTGTTGTTATTGTTATTGTTGTTATTGTTGTTGTTGGACAGTTGACAACTTTTGGGCAAAAGGCGCGCGCGCTCAACAAACGTAAGCAAACCGCAACGCCCGAGGGTTGAACTGAAACTGAGCACAGTAGCGTTTACCGATCGCCGTTTGCCGCTCAACAGCATCAGCGCAAGCAAGAGTTGAAAAGAGACAATGTGAGAGAGAGTGAGTGAGATAGAGGGAATAGAAGAGAGCGTGCGGACAGGTGCAGTTCGGCTGGCCACAGAGCGAAGCTAATTGTTTATCAAAACATTGGGGCGGTCACAAAAAGCTCATGGTCAAAGCTTTTCATTAGAATGAGCCAGAGGATTCTAGGTGACAATGTATGACTAAAATATACCCTGCACTAAGTACTAAATATACCCTGCAATTTATGTGTAACTACATAAAATACTCAGCTTAATATAGCTGTACCTTTTATTAATCATATTCATTATAGTTGCCTGTTACATAAACATGCACAAATCGGTGGTACCTTAAACATATATATTCCAGGGTATTAAGAGGCATACGAGCAAACACGTCAAATTAGAAAAAGCTTTGCTAATTCCGATTAAAGTTTAAAGTTTAATAGTTGCAAGCGTACCTCTCTCTCTCTCTCTCTCTCTCTTGCTCTTTCGGCCTCTCTTTGATTACAGTTCGTTCAACTGTTCAGGCATTGTTTTATTAACGGGGGCGCGACAGCTCAGATCGTGTGAATAATGTAAATAATGCGAATAATAAATACTGTTACAATAAATGCCGGAGCAACTTATTGTTAATTCTTATTGATTAGCAAATTGAATTGTTCCTCGGCTTCTTTTTCCAATGCAGCAGACAACAGTTCACTGGGCCATAAATGCGATCGCTGCGCAAAATATTGGCATTGCAATTTATAAGCGCATTCGCAGTTGTTGCAATTTAATTGATATGGAAATGAGTCAAGTGTGCTTTAGCCATGGTTAAGTAATTCTATTGACGTTTCATGTGATCCCAACAATTTGACTGCTTTGATTATTCCAACAGACGCGTTGTAGGAATACCCCATAAATAATGGTATATGGCTTGAAAGGTATATTAAAATAAGAACTTCTTCGACGAAATGTTATATAATTTCATTAAATATATTCTTGAATATTCTCGTTTATGATTATCATATCTTTCCCATTCTTTTAACTTTTACATGGTATCTTTGCGTTGGTCACATCTACCTATTTTTTGTTTATTAAGCAAAGCGCACTGAGGTGTGAATCAAAGCTGTCGTATGCGACTATGAAAACATATTCAGGTGACAGTTGACAAACATTTAACAACGCTTATGATGGAATTGTAAAAAGCACTTGGTAAATTGCGAAATATGTACATTAAACAGACTAATCAAATATTCAAAAGTATGCTCAAGAAAAAATTAAAAATATATTTTACAATGTGAAATATGACATCGGAAGAGACAAATAAAAGCAAAGCTTTTTAATAGATCTAACAATACTGGGAAAATGGTTATCTAAGTGAGTCAGTATGACTGAAAAGTAAAAAGTAAACAATTATATATGGTAATTTTAAATGCCATGAATAAGCAACACAAGAAATGTTAAATTGCCTCAACACCAAATATATTGAATAATTTAAATTGAATTTAATATATATTCGGGTGCTATAGTTGTAATTATTATTTACCATATAACCTTTGCTTGCACTTGGTGAGCTCATTAACGAATATAAAGCATACTTTCAGGCAGCAAACTAAAGTGAATTTGCATGCAACGTAAAAATCGTTGCATACTTTTAAGAGGCGAACCAATTCCAATCAGAAATGTTAACAGACTGTTAAAGGAAAAGCAATTTTACGCTGTTACATTGCTATTGCCTACAGCCAAAGCCCTTATTAAATATACGCAAAAAGCACAACAACATAAATGTAAAACTAATCTCTATGCAGCTGATAAAACAAGATATCGCGGTGTGTATGAAAACAATGAAAACATCGACGGCTGCTGTTTGCATCTAATTGTGAGCGCTGCCTCGCACATTATCATGGCTTCTGCTTATCTGGCCAGAGCACAAACAATGTTATCTAGTGCATAGGAGAGCGCCCATATATGAGGAGAGTGCCAGCGGCAGAGGCAGAGGTACAGGCAGAAGGCAGAAGGCTTGAGCGTATATAATTTGCCGGCTGGGAGCTTCTGTAACTAAAATTAAAACTGCGTTGTTGTTTTTTTTTGTTGTCGTTGTTGTTGTTGGTGTTGCAATTGCTCATTTTGTCGAGCGTTTGAAAATCAAAGAGCACGTAAACACGAAACAGATGAGAGAGCTTTACGTTGAATACGTGTGACGGCACTTAGTGCTTGACCTCAGCGCAGAACCACAAACACACACACACACACACACTGGCACACATCTATGAGTGTTTATTTGTATTTAAACAAACGTGTAATTAGTAGCGCCTCTGTTGACAGTAAGGCCAAAAACGAACAAAACAAGAGGTGAACAAATTTAATTGTTGAACATTTTCCTTGCACGGGTTAAATAAATGTTAATGAGCAACATTTATCGATTGCATTTGATGGATTATAGCAGCACACGTAATTGAAATGGAAAATGGAATTATGGTATTGGGAATTGGAAACTGCGAATTGGGCATCGCCAGTTGCCGTTCGCCCATCAATCAGTGCCGGCCGGCAGCTGGCAAATTTCAACAGCTGTTGCTCCCACCAGTCAAACACTGCAAATATTTATGGCTTTCAATTAGACGTATATTTGATTTTGATTTTCGATTTGATTTTTACGCCAGTGTGTGGTGAAAGGCTACATAAATATGCGTACTATCTGCACTGGGTTTATCATTAGGCATGTTGCGCAAGATGACGTTCAGAGACTAAACAGCACTATAAAATACTAAATATTACGGAAAACCACTTGCTTAATGCCTCAGGCCAACCTGACTAATCACTGTCTGTCTCTCTGTCCGTCTGCCTAAGAAGAGCAAGGGATGCAGAAGAACTCCAGGAGATCATTTAGAAAATTTCTGCAGCAGCAGAGAATGTTCCCATTGCTCTATCTGGCGTCCTGCTCAAAATTTGAGTGGAAGTCGCCCTATATAAAGGGCAGCAGCTGTGAAATTTATTCAGTCTTCCAAACCCGGTGGGCTCAGTCGTACGTGCAGGGCATTTTTTTTTCTTGAATTATTTATTTATTTTTTTTTTTTATTTATTTTTTTTTATTTATTTTGTTTTATTTATTTATTTATTTATTTATTTTTTTTGTTTTATTTAATTTTGTTTTTATTTAAATTTTTTAATCCTACATTTTTTTTAACAAACAACTGCATTGCCCTACACGTACGACTGACCCCTTCGAGTCTGGACGACTGAATAAACTCTACAGCTGCTGCCCTATATATAGGGCGACTTCCACTCAAAGCCTGAGGGGCACTCAAATTTTGAGCTGGGCGCCAGGTAGAGCAATGGGAACATTCTCTGCTGCTGCAGGCATTTTCTAAATGATCTCCTGGAGTTCTACTGCATCCAGTTAGGTGCATCAAAATTGCAAGAGGCACGAGATGAGCGAAACCAGCAAAGAACGAAGAAAAGCGCGCAGATTCGTAGTCAATAGACGTAGAGGAATTAATGGATAGGGCAAAGCAACGTTTGACGGCGCAGCTAGTATTATATATGAGAATTTATTATTATATATTTATATATTACATATACTTGAGCATTTAAAAAAAAATCTCGTTGTCATCGGTGAAGCAGTTTATTATATCAAAGACTAATACATAAATATATACTCTGTTAATTGGGAGCTATTTTGGACTACATATTTATGAAAAAGATTAAAAATGCTAAATCATATATTTATATTATAAGCAACAACAATCGTTATAAGGCTGCAAAATTATTAGTGCACAAATGAACTTCAAGTTGTGACAGCTATCGATCGCATGTGACTGAGCTTTACTCACATTAGTTATACACAATAAAGTCAAAGTATTTTGGAACGGAACACTCAGAGCTCGGCGAGAACTTGTGGAACCGTCTCACACGCAGACTGTCGTGACACACACACGCTTACACAACAGCAGAGTACTGCCCGTCTGTCATTATTAATAAACCAACCGCCTCTCCTTCCCACTCCCTTTACCATCCTGCCCCTCCCTCTGCCCAATGTAGGCGTTGATTGTTTTATGTGAATGCGGATCAAAGCAAAAACAGCGCGTGAAGCAAGTGTGGGCTGTAGGGCACACAGTCATATATATAACAAGTGGGCGTGTCGTGTCACTTTAACGGATTTGATCTCTGAACTTGCCAAAAATTGAAATGTAAAAAGAAAACAAAAACAAAAATGTTGCGATCAAAAATAACAAAGCACATAAAAATTGCCTTAATCATTTTAATTGGACTAATCTAATCACGAGGCACGAACCAAAGACAACAACACAAATAAACAAGAAAAAATGAAGAAAAAAAGTTTAATTTATACGTTTAGCCAGTTGTATAAATCCAAAGAAACAATATAATACTTTTAATCTTTAATCGGCTGAAATGATATACATATGCTTTAAGTGAATTCTGAAAACAAAATTTTCAATATTGAATACACCAGCTACCGCACACTCTCTCTTTCTCTTTCTTTCCCTATCTCTATATCTGTCTCTTTGGTTTTATCCCTCGCTTTGTTTTTTCTGTTCTTTTAGCAGCGGTCAAAACGGTCAAATGTTGTTTTCAAGATGAAAAACAAATACAAATATTGAAAGCTATTCTATTATATGGAATACCGTATTAAATATGTGAAAAATTCTTATAGATTTTATTCGACTGCTTTTGGAACTTATAATTGTTCAACCAAAGAAGGCACATACAGCAATATCAAAGCGAACCACTTAAAAACGCATTTGAACTAAAAATAAAAACCAAAACAGAGCGGCCAAAGATACCAGACATAAGACACAAGAAATTCTTCAAAAACTGGTTTTGGCCAGTTACAAAAGAATCCACAAAACGGATTCCTCAATGGATTCGCACACTTTTCGCATATTTTTAGATGAGGGCACGTGCTCCACTGACGTAGCCAGCTCTCTGCTGTCAGAAAGGGGCAGACAGAGGACAAGGCAGGCAAATTGATTAAATTTTACGCCTCACTCTCCGCTGGCATTGCTCATCACATCACAGCAAGCAGATTTATTGATGAGGCAGCGCGTGTGATGGCACTTATGATATATCTAGGCATAATATATAGTAGCTATATAGATATATGTACGTATACATATATGGTGGCCTGATCGGGCGGAAAATTTTCATTTTGCAAATATTCAAAAAAATGAAAAAAATATAAATTTGAAATATTTTTTATCAAATTTGAAAACGCTTGAGTATAGCGAACCAAAAACAAAAAAAAAAACACTTGAGTTTTACGATGTTTTCTGTTTTGAATTGAAAATAAATATATATATACATAACATTTCTATATATAAAGCATATATACTATGGTGTATACCATACATCATTTGAAAAGCAAAAAATCTCTTGTCGTCTCACGTCACGATGGCTCGAAAGCATTGCGTCTGTTTTGCGTAAGCACAAAATTTTGTTTTTGCAAAAACAAATAAATATTAAATCTTAAACCCATAAACTAGATGCTCTATACCTATAATACACATACATTTCTGTATGTGTATGTGTTGTAGAAGAGCTGGCACGCGGCCTGTGACATGGTCTTTAAAATATTTTTGTCTATAGAAAAAATTAGTTTTACTATAATTATGAAAATATGTTTCAAATTTAGAAAACTTAAAAAAATACGAATGTTGATAATTGAATGAAATAATCGGCTAAGATATGTGTTTAAAATGTAAAAAAATATCGAATAAATTTTAACATTTTTATTTATAGAATTTTGAGAGTTTGATTTAAATCAACTCGGATGTAGTGGAACAATTTTACATTGAACTAATATTGCGGGAGATAAATTTCGATCAACAATACATTCTAACTGTGTGAACTTGAGATATAAACTAATTACTTTAAAAAAGAGTCCAAGAAAAACTGCTAGCAACAGTAGAACAATATTGACAAGTTCATGGTAATCTCCAAATATAATATAATCAGCTTTATCTTTGCAAATTATTTTTGCTTTGCTGTATTATATTTAGCTCTATATGCACATATTCCGATTATTAATTTTCATTATATATAAGATGATGTGAAAATGAGGCGTGACTTGGCGAGTGCCAAGATTATGTGATAGCAGGGCATATAAATTATATTAATCACACGCGCTGGTTAATGCCAAAAAAAAAATTAATAATAATAATAGTACTAATAATAATAAAAATTAAAATAATAAATAAAAATAATAATAATAAAAAAGATTAAATGCAATTATAGAAAATATAGCATATTTAACAAACATCCGAAAATTTAGTTAGTTTATACTTTTTAGGTGATTAAGCTAACTAACATCATATGTTTAGCTGTTAAATCTAAAATTTAACTTTTATCACGACGCAAAATAAAAAGTGAAGAAAAATCATTAGGCAAACAGAAACGAAGAAGAAAAATATTTCAAAGCGGGAAAATGGAAGGAAATTGCATTTATTTTTAAACTAATTAATTGGCTCCACGCCAGCTGCCATAAAAACGTGAATCTCTTTTTTGTTTTGCAAGCGACAATAACAATATATACATTCCTTAGCATTATGTTAAACATATACGCTTATATATACATACGTAGAGATACTTCAGATGCACAATAATATACATATATAGCAGAGATATTGCAAATTGGATTTTCCCGCTGAAATGCCTGAGCAATAATACTCCTATGCCCAGTTCGCCCAGTCTGTTTACATTATCTATCCACAACAACATCAGAAACTAAGAAATATTTAAATTCATAAATCAAAATCAAGGCCAATGTCGTCAGCGGATAAGAGTTGCTTCCACTAATGGATTGGATGGGCCGATTTGCCGATTGGCTCGATTGCAATTCCAATCGAAATTGGCATTAATGCATTTTGGCATTTTGACAAAATATTACCAAGCGCTAGATTCAATAAAAACAATAAATAAAGCGGAAATTCAGAGACAGAGGATACTTGGGAAATACCCTGGGGTCAGAGACAGTGAAATATGTTATTAAAGCAATTTTTTCCATGAGTATTGAATTTCCTAATGAGAATAATAATATACATATTTATATATTTTTATATATTCAGATATATTTTTTTTGTCAGTTCATATAATATTATATATTTATTTTGGTTTCTATTGGAAAGAAAATATATTTCGAGCTTGATACGTGTTTAGCTTTTATAGCTCTCTTCCTCTTCTCTGAATAGAGGGTATTCTGTCAATCCATAATCACTTCCTCAAAGCATTTTATCGCTTTGCATTGCAAATGTAGTGTAAATGTAAAATTTAATTGCCTTTGATGTGTCATAAAAATAAAATCGATTTCTTGCATTTGCCGTTTAATCAAATTTCTATGAACGCAAATTGAATTTTCCTTTAGCTAGCTGTCCACACACACTGGAAAAATATCAATTTGAAGCAACTGTTGTCATTTTTGAATGTAGGCCAATGGTTTGTATAACCCTTATTATCAGCACATTTAGCTTTTCTAGTGATAAGCAATAATTGTTGATTACATGAACAACTTTTAAAGAGTTGGAGCAAATGCAAAAACTAAAAGCAAAATAAATAAAGCTGCGCATAAAATTCAATTTTCAGTTAAAAGTTTTTTGTTTGTAAATTGCACTTTTTAATTTGCAATATATAAACAATAAACACAAACACACACGCATGCACGCATTTCACAGGCTGTCAGAAATAAAAGCATATTGAATAAACAACAACAAGAAAACTCAGTTGAGCGTAGCGAAAACAATTTTTAAAAACTTTTCAATATTTCGTAACGCTCTAAAACTGGCAAAGAGAAGGGTCAAGTGATGTAAGAGACATAATTTGTAAATTTAATTGGTATACAATAAATATCTATATATTATATTACATATTTAAGATATATAAGAAATATTTTCGATAAGATTTTCAGATATACGAGTTACAAAAAATACTTAAAAGTTTGCAAATCTATTTCATTCAAATTTTGACTACCTTATTATTTTTATTAACTTTTTTTTTTAATCTTGAAAATTTTACGAATTTGGGTCTTGTTCTCAAATGCCAGTTCGAATTAAATAATTAAACATTTATTCTCAAACTTTTTTATATTTAAAGCGAGTTGTTAACATAATTTGTAACGAAGCCTTCGGGCAGTTTTTCTCAGCACGTATATATCATTTTCAGCTTGCGTGTTATAATAGTACAAAAATTACTAAAACAGCTTGATAGAAGGAAACAAATAAAATTAAAAATAACAAAAACTAACATTAAAAAAATAAGCCAAATCGAGTGTAGAGTACAATGTTGCGTACATGAAGTCCACTCGAACCGTTCGGTCGGGCCAATTGGCCGGTTTGTTCAGTTTTCAGTGGCAAATTAATCTGATGCTTGTCCATAAAATCTATTAGGGTATATTGGTTTTGTAAAACGGCTGTGCACCTATCGAATGCCCAATTACCGATTAAACGAACGATATATCACTTCATCGCATGGCAAATCAGTAATTTCAAATATTTTCTTCAAATTAAGAGAACAATTCTTGGATATATAACCACACTATATTTTATAATTATAGCGTTTGTAAATATTGATTTAAAACTCGTTAACAGAAAGTTTGTTATTGAACTGTAAACGCGCAGCATACAGTTGGTATTGCCCCAAATTGAGAATGTTTTGCTTAAAAATGCGATCTGACCGGGCGGCACAGCCATATTAGCCCGTAATTATTACAAATGCCTATATTTAATTCAATTTATTTTGGCTTGCACGAATTTCGTTTGTTTTTCAATTTTTTGTTTTGATTTTTGTTTTTCTGTTTGTGTTTATTGATTAATGAATTTTGGTACGCGGCATAGCGCAAACAAATAATCTTTCATGAAATGCATAAATTAATATTTTACTCAAAAATTCGCTTTTCAGGAAAAACACGTGTGCCAAAATAATATATATGTATGTATATAGGAAAATATATATATATATATTTCTGATTATGCTTATATGTTTAGCGTGGGTGAGTGGTAGTTGTTCACGTTCAACCTTTGCTTATTTGAATTTTTATATTTATTGCAAAAAGAGCTCATTAAAAGGCGAGCACGCATATATTTTTAGAGCTTTTGCACCTGTTCATTCCGTTTTATAATGTACATAAATCATTATTGCTGTTGTTTATTTATTCAAGAGCACTCAAATGCGTTTGTTTATTTCGAAAAGTCTCAAATTGATGACCGGAAAATGTAGCCGATTTCCAATGCTTCTAATTTGCACAGGTTTCAATTCAATTGGGAATATGTTTTGTTAGCATAACAAGAAAATTCGATATGATTTCAAGAGAGATTATAGATAGGAAAGAGCATATACGGTATAACTGACTGAGAGTTTAGTTGATAATATTATTATTGGTAGGATTATATTTTGTATTATTTAAATAACTTATAAACGTAAGTTCCCTTTAAATATTATTAATAATCATTTCATGAACTCACCAGTTTGCTTTGGTAGATTGTAGAAATCAAGTGTTTTGATTTCAGATGTTTCCACATGCGGAGCAAATCCCTCATACAGATCACTCTCCTCCACAATGCCGCTCAGCTTATCGGCCTGGGCCGATGTGTCGGCACGATGATAGGGCATTTTCTTAGCCAGCTTTGACTCTTTAGCTTTAGCTCTGGTTAATTGAGAGCTGTCGTTGCTCGTGTTCTCTTAGCAAATAGTTGTGGGTTTTAGTGTGTGGGGGTAGTAGTAGGATATCGAAGACCTATTTCTTCAGTATTCCTTTTTTGTTTTCTTGTGACTAGATCAACTGTAGTTTGTGACTCTGTTGTTGTTGGGTTTTTGTGGGGTTATCGTTCTTATTGCGGCTTAGCTATTGCATTTATGGAGACAGAAATACTCCAATACGATGATGTCGCGCCGAATTCATTATAATGAACGATTTAAAACAAATACTGCAAGAGCATAGTGGAGCAAAACGTAAAAGAGCGGCACTTCAGAGTCTGCAAGAGATAAGATAAGAGATTATCAATATGATGTTAATTGAATAATACTACTCAACTGACTAGTAAAGTGTGTTTAAAAGATAATTTAAGCTGAAATACATAATATATATTTTCTTTTTCATTTCAACAAATTTATTGAAAAACTTTAGGGTATTCAATTTCTTCAGTCAGCGTTTCTCAACTTCTTGGCCAACTTGAAAGCTATGCCGGCTGCTGAGCTAAATATCAGCATATATATTTTTTGTTTACTATAATTTTAATGTTTGGCATTCCGAGTTATGGCAAATAAACAAAATCTGTGTAATCCAATCAACAGCCATCACTCAGATATATCTTATACATATATATTTGTGCATGGGTTTATTGTATATATTTATTTATTTATATGTACATATGTAAAGTCCTTGTTACTCAGAGCGGCACAAAGATGAATATGGAATGACTGGTTCAATGACATGCATGAAAAACAACTTGGAACATTTTCAATTCATTTGGGCCAGCAACCACGAAAAATAATTCCAATTGTAGACAAGGCGTCAGGCGCCTCTGGGCCATAAAATATATGAAACGGCATTAAATGCCGACGGCAATAAAAATCTCAACTGGCCCGAAGCTGAGAGAGCGAGAGGGAGATTGAGATTGAGAGAGAAATGGGAGTGAACTGTGCGGGATATACAGCATGGAAGTACTTAAAAGGCTCCCAAATGTCGCCGTTGTTAGCGAGATAAACCGATTCTTGGTAAATTGCCGGTTTTAATTTTGTTTCGTATCGTGTCGATATCTAATTAATATTTGCCAAACTGGAAACCGGCACAGATATATCTCGATTGCCCACAAAAAATACCCAAATTGTATTTATAATTCAAAAAAAAAAAATAAATAAATAAAATCATTAGGGAATATATATATGAATTAATTGTTTATTTGAACTGGACCAACAATTTGTTTGCATTGGGTAAAAAAAATCAATTTTAGCTTAATTATTGCTGCAGAAAAAATTAACTTTTTATACCCTGAACCCATTGAAAATGGGAAATCAGGGTATAATGGTTTTGTTAAAAGTATGTAACAGGGAGAAGGAGGCGTGGCAGACCCCACAAAGTATATATATTCTTGATCAGGGCGACGAGAGAAGTTGATTTAGCCCTGTCCGTCTGTCTGTCTGTCCGTCCGTCCGTCCGTCCGTCCGTCCGTATGTATGAACGCGTCGATTTCCGAAGATATACGAGCTAGAGACTTGAACTTTTTTTTAAAATGACCGTATATACAGCGCGCATATCAAGTTTATCACAAAAGATCGATAACTCATCCCGTTATTTTTTTATCGATAAAAAGGCTTATCGAAAGACAGTTATAAAATTATATCTCCCACATCTTTAGAGCTAGAGTCTTCAAATTTTAAATGGAAACTCATATGTACTTTATAGAATTTCGATTTTTGTTATAATTCACCCCCCACCCTTATATCCACCCCCTTACCCTCATCTCTGTAAAAGGCGTATTTCAAATACTAGAGACTTGAGCTTTGGCAATTATACGCATAGTAATGATAAAACCACAATCTAAAAGTTTCATGGAGAACGTACGTCCAGAAAAAAAGTTATTAAACAATTAAGTTCCCATAGTGAGCCCACACTGCAGCCCATGCGTGCGCGCCTATGGGTGTCTATGTATGTGTGTTGCGTGTGTATGTGTGTGTGTTTGCTGTTGCTTGAAGGGTTCAGGGGATCTCGTAGTCGAGCAGTCTCGACTAGAGCTTTCTTACTTGTTTATTTTTTTATTTACCATATTCAATAATTAAGTTTGTGCACGTTTCGTTTGGACTGTGAAATGTATTCATTAAAAATACATGTGTATATAAATTATATTTAAAATATATAATATATGATCTACATGTAACGCTAGAGAATTTTATATTGAAAACATATTTGCACACTGCCCGCTGCATATGTGATAAAAAAAATCTGTAATTTTCGCACAGTTCGCTCACTAATTTAGCATAATATCTATTTAAATTAGACTTACGTATACATCATTTAATTTGAATTATAATTAATGAAATTGGATAGTAATCAAATTCTCTGCAAGTGCCAAGCACTCCAAACGTTTCTCACACACGCTGTGTATGCTTATTAGGCAGCAGCAGCAACGAACGCCAAGCATAAATAACGAAAAAATAAAAATGAATAAAAAATTAAATAATAAAAAAAAAAATACGATATAGTTTAGTTAAATTATTATTGTTTTCTGTTATTTTCTTTTGTTATCGTAATTCTTTAAATGCTTTCATTTCATCGCCTGCGAATGGCAGCGCATGCTAAATAGCTGAGCGTAGGCAGGCAACCCCCCCACCACCACCTCCCTCCCCCTTCCACCTTTTTGCCACGCCCACTCGGCCTGCGAGTAACAACAAAAACGAAATGCGAAAATTGAATTGCAAATTTCAATTGAAATTCTGCGCACGTATCAAAAACGACAAAGCCAACAACAACAACAACAACAACCGCCGCAAATGAAAATACGAGAGATCAACAACAAATACTTCTTTTAGTTTCATTTGACACTTTTAATGATTTCGCCTGTCAGCAACAGCATTTAGTGCAAAGGGGGCGAGGGGCGTGGCAGTGACGAATTGAACTAGACAGACGTGTCTGATAGATCGTTGCGTTCGCGTTTACTTGACACGAGGTGTTAAGCGCACAGAATGTGAGCGAGACAGCTGGCTGTCAATCGAGCAAGCATTTATCGTAAAACAATCGATAAGGGTAGTGCAGTGGGTGGGTGGGTGGTTGGAGCTGGGTGGTGTGAGAACAATAAACAATTGATATTTATTAAATGTGCAAATGTAAATTATCATGTAAATGGGAGTTGCCCATGTTTGCTTTATGAATGTTGATAAACTAGGCAAATATTTTAAGATGTATTGCGATCGATAGTTATCGAAATTTCCCCCAACCAGTTAACCCCCTTATGCTTAGCTAATTAAGCGATAATATTGCCTTACATACTCCAAGATAAGCTAATTATATAGATAAACAACAACAAACAAAAACTATTTAAAGAATCTATAAAGCTAATTATATATATTTACTCGAATCACATATTTTCAGTAATTATTTATTGTGAACTATTTGGAGCAATTAGAAATTTGTTTATGGCTTGGCCAGCTTATCAAGAGGGTCATAGCCTCAATATCAAACTGATAAAAACACAAAAAAAGATTCCCAAGTGGAGATCGCCATTCATGTTTAATTGCCGTACAGTAAGGCCTCATTGGTTGGTAATGGGCGCATTTTGCGCTTAAGTATATAATTTAATTTGAATCCATGTGCAAATTTCATATATGTATGTCAATATTATGCTAGTTTCGCATTTCAAGGTGCCTCAATGCTCAATTTGTGACTGTGGCAAAACAACAATTATCAATAAGTGAGAGAGAGCGAGAGAGCAAGAACTACTTGAGTATAAACTTATTACAACAAAAATTGTTTACATATCGATTTTGTTTATTTCACTTTGTGAGACATTTGTTGACTCGACGATTGCAATTGGCAAATATCAACGTTATCAACTCGCAAATGTTGCAGCTAATTTAAGCAAATCAAATCAAGTCAAATCAGTGCTCAGGCAGGCTTAGCAACTTTGAGCGAATGCCGCAAGTCAATTGAATTCAATTGGACAACACAACACACACACACACAAATGACAACAACCAACAGAAACAAAAAGTAATACAAAACAATATTTAGAAAAAACAGCCCATTACACAAAATACAAATGTTTTTACATTATTTGATTAGTCCGCCCTCAAGAGAACCGAGAACAGAGCGCAAGAAAAAAAAAAAACATACACAGCTAATTAAAATGTTTATGCAAATGCTCTGCCACGCTCTGTCATGTCACTTTGAAGGTCACGACAGCTACACAACATCTCCATTGAATACATACTGTATTTAGAATATAGCTCTACTTCTGAATATACATAATTATAATTATAAAAACAAACAAACTTTACATTAAAGGAAGAAAAAGAGGAAAATGTACAAATCATAGCTTAAGTGAATAGCGTATACTCTTTAGCATGGCAGCAGCATATGCAACTCAATTAGATCGTTGTCTAAAAGACAGAGAGAGAGAGAGACACCCACAAAGAGAGAGAGAGCGTAAGGAATAATAGTAATAAAAACAAGTAAGAAAGCTCTAGTCGAGACTGCTCGACTAGGAGATACCCTGAACCCTCCGTGCTGATGTTCCAGTCATTCTGCACACATACATACACATGCATCCACCCCCACGCATAGGCCCGCGCTCTGCTAACTGCTCAGTAAGCAGCGACTGCGCTTGGGCTGCGCTGCAGTGTGGGCAATATTATGAGAATTTATTTGTTGAATAATTTCATTTGTAGACGTACAATCTTAATGAAACTTTCAGAACGTAATCATTATGTGTAAATGTGTGTACATTCCAAAGCACAAGTCTCTAGTACTTGATATACGTTTTTTACAAATTTGGGGCGAAGGGGGCGTGGTATCCAAAATCTGTAAATTACAAAATGTGTGTGCCCATCAAATGTATATACACAGTAAATCTGAAGTCTCTAGGTCTAATAGTGTTCAAATTAGGCTGAAAAAACAATATAAATTTATCGATTATCCTCGATAAAAAAGATATCGAATGAGTTATCGAAAAAATATGATAAACTCGTACTGCGTATGGTATACACGAGTATGCATACAAAATTTCAGCTCTCTAGCTCTTGTAACTTCTGAGATCGACGCACTCATACGGACGGACGGACGGACGGACGGACGGACGGACGGACGGACAGACGGACAGGGCTATATCGACTCAGCTCATCGTCCTGATCAAGAATATATATACTTTATGGGGTCTGCGATGATTCCTTCTGCCTGTTACATACTTTTCACAAAACCATTATACCCTGATTTCCCATTTTCAATGGGTTCAGGGTATAATAAGAGCAGCCTCAATTTATGGACAGGTGGTAAGCGTTTGTGCTAATCGAGCCTTCATTTCATGTAATCTGCAGTCAAATGACGAGCACTTAACCCACATTACATATACAGAGACAGCGCGTACACACACACGCACAAATATGAGCAGACATAAGCTGATTGCTATAAGCGTACAACGTGCCACCCACACGAGTGACGTAACGTGCAACGTGCCGCATTCGGAACGGGAAACTTAACTCGTCTCTCCTCTCTCCCTTCTCTTTATCAACCCCTCTCAATTGTTTAGACATTTTTTATGTCAGTTTAGTGAATTGCGCCAGTCGAGCAGAGAACAAGTGCAAAACTTTCCATTGTTTACCCAATGCATTACAAATTTATGAATGTTATTAGCCTGATGATGCGTGACAGCGCTGTTTGTCAAAATGTCAAAGTGCAGCACTTTGTATGTGACCAGGACACACCTGAAGCTGAAGCTAAAACGAAATCTGAGAGACGCACGCAACACAAGAGTACTAAGTACTAATCCTGACCTTTCTAAATGCTGTTTTTATAACTTTCTATAACGCAACTAGTATTAAGTGATTTACAAAAGCTGTCCACATGAGCTAAAAAGGAAAATGTACTTATATAGTGAATCATTTCAGTTGGAAATTTTTTTTAGCAATTTACTAGAGGTGTTTACCTGAGGAATAAGAGAATATGAGCTAAAGTTTGTAATTTCTTTATTTATTTATTATTTGCAATTTTACTCTTAAGCATTTAGATATCCCAAATGCCAATCCATGTATTATATTTCTCTTAATCATAGCATAAAAGTATAATAATAATTATACGATAGATGTATATCAATAGTATGTTTCAAATTGAATTATGTCAAAAATTAATTATGTCTTACACTTAAAAAATAAATAATCAAAATATATTTTTACAACGACTAACTTAAGCTCACACTCCAATTCTATTTTAGTTTATTTTCTCACTAGGTGCAAAGGGTTTTTGCCACCCATCAATTTTCGAATAGTTTACTTAATTACAGTTCCCCCCACAAGTTAGCCAAGTAGGTCAGTAAACTGAACTGAACTGAACTGAACTGAACAGAAAACCGTCGACACTTTATGAGTTTTAGACACACTTGTGCCAAATTTGCATTTGATATGAGGTAAGTGTTACGGGGTGCGCCTTGAGGCAAATGGAAAATGAAAAGCGCTTTAGAGAGCCTCGCTTCAGCTGCTTAACTGGGCTAACCAGCTGACAGCTGTCAGGGCCGCGCCACCATAATAATAAAATTGTGTCAATTCTGCTTTATTTTTGCAAGGATGAGAAATGTATAGAACGAGCAGAGAATCATAATAAAGGCAATTTTTATACATAGAAGATGAGATGCTCTTGGTAAAACGCATAAGAGAAAACATTAGATAAATAGACTATCTTCGTAGCAAAATCCGATATGCCCTACGTAAGGGTATGCAAAGAAATGAAAATTATGCCATCATGTGCCACAGTAAGCCCTTAAAGTACGTGAAAACAACAATTTCACGAATGTGGGCCAACGGCAAGCACATTGAGAGTGTCGCCATTGAAGGGATGTTGAGCCCCCATCTAGTCTCTCTCTCTCTCTCTCTCTCTCTGAGCTCAGTGTGGCTGGTGGGCTGGCAACAGCTGGAAAGAACACTTTACGTCAGCAGCAGAGAAAATACAAATACAAAAACACAGCAAATAAAGTTGCGTGGAGACACGACCAAGCAAAGACTGGGAGAGAGTGGCAGATTGGCAGAATGGAGAGAGAGCGAGTTGTGTAGAGTACGAAGAGAGGGAGCGAGAGAGAACGCTCGCTAAGAGAGTGCTCGTTAAGGCTGGGTAAATCAATGAATGAAACACGCATACACTCACGCACGTACACGCACACAGACGCATGTGCATGTGCGAGCGAGAGGGCGACAAGTAACTGAATCAATTTATGCTCCATCGCCTGGCGAGAGGCAAAGGGCAATCAGAGGACACGCACTAGACGGCGCCAAGGAAATCAACTTGTCAACTTCGCAAACTGCTAGCAAGGACAGCCAACCGAAATATTGTTGTATCAGCCAGGGAGTGATATCAATTAAAAGGAAACCAGGCCAGAGGCCAAAATGCGCCAGCAGGCTTGACCTGATTTACAGAAAGCAACCTGTAACAGCAGCAGCCCTCGTCGCACCCGCAACCAGGCAGCGTCTTGGTCAACTTGGCCAAGTTTTGTGGCAGACGCAGCGACGCTGAAAATGCCAACACGCAAGGTTTTGCGTTTTTTATGTTTGCTTGCAATAGTTTTTTTCTCTCCTTTTTTCTCTTTCAGTGGATTTTCTTTTCATTTTCTTTTTTGGCAACACAAAGGAAAACCTGTATAATGCACTTGCCACAACAACAACAGCGGCAACAATATCATTGCGGTTCAATGAACTGCGGCATAAAACAACAGCAACAACAACATATATTGCAATTGCAGCAGCAGCAACATTTTTATTTCTCTTTGTCGCTCAGCTTTTGTTTTTGTGTTTCTTTCTGTTTTTTTTTTTTTTTTTGTGTATTTCATAATAATTACATACGAGGCAGATAAGCGCACTGCAAGCACTATGTGGCTAGAAAATCACGTGCATTGGCCCAGGCACAGTTATTTGCGGGCCTCATCTCGCCTTCCACTTTGCTTTATTTTCTCATTTTCTTTCTTTGTTTCTCTTACATTTTACACTAATGCTGCGCGTTACGAGAAAAACTAACATGGCATGGCGAGCGGAGGCAAAGGCAATCGCCAGAAATAAAAGAAAACTCGAGAAAGCAAATATATGTACTAGAATGCGACGGGCATGACGATAATAGATACCCTGTAAATAGCTCGGGGGTTGCATAAAGGTAAAAACGTAAAATAAATGATAAGCACAAACATTTCTTATAATATTTAAAAACCTATTTTATTTCCTATATGTCAAACATTCATTAAATTTTGAGCTTTTCAGATCATTAATTTCATTTATTATTTCAATTTTTTCAATTTTGCTTTTTTTTTTTTAATTTTTCATTAAAAAGTATATGATATATTAAATTTAAATTGCTATGCAAATAATATACATGAGAGATTCAAACTCCTTAAGCTAATTCTCATATACAAGTAGAATTAAAATTTATAGAGAAAGTATTTAGTCATTTGCAGCGTTTATAAAGAGCATACCCTATTTGATTTACCATTCAGACACTGGGTATATTTCCACACACAAACTCATACACACATATAAAATGTTGCATGTGAGAAATGAAGCGGCCACTTAGCCAAACAAAGGCAGCGAGCGATTCAGCATTGAAGCCGCCTCGCTTCACTTTTTTTTATATTTTGGCTCTGGGTGCACACAAATGTTATGTAAGTGCACAATTTCTCGAATTTTTTCTCGGTTTTTTCTTTTTTTGTTCCCCATTTTATCCAATATTTTTTCATTTGCTTAGCTTGGCAAAAGTTCGACAATATACTAGTAGGGAAAATGCAGCGCCAGCTAGTTTATAGAACAGAGCGTGTATATATATGTATGTATATATAATATATAGTATCTTGATTTTTACGCATGAATCATCGCAGCCGGCAAGCGAATGTACACCGGATTGCACTCTCTTTGGATTGTAAAATGTGCGGCCAACATGGCGTATGCAGCTAGCAAACAATTATCGTTACGCATACGTCATGTTGACACAGCATTTTTGCGCAAAAGTATTTAACGATGCATGTTGAACCTTAAGCTGGTTGAACGAGAAAAAATAGCTATGTTACATGCAAGAGTTGATTAAAATGTGTATACATATTTCTCTCATATATCTCAATTTTTTTCGCAGAATAATTGAAGCATATCCACAACAAATTATATAAAACGTTACACATGAGTGCCTAGGCACATTTGCCATTTAAGCTAGTTACAAAAATTATATGAGCTTGCTTTTCTTTGATTAGCAATATTAAAAATTAGTTTGTCTTAAGTTTTTGCGATAACTTATCTGCCCTTTGCTATGTATAGACTTGAACAATTGAAGTGTTTGACACCTGAGTTAATAATTAAAAACTTATTCGCTTTCAATTGTCAGCTGAACTGTGCTGTAAAACAATCATCTCAAGACGTTTAGTGATGCTGTCAAGTAGTTAACAAGGTGTTAAAATTTCTGTCTGTTTGCAATCTGTTTAAGAGACTTTAAAGTAGCTAAATTATTTCAATTTGCCAAACAATTTCATTTACAAAGAGGTGTAAAATATAGAAAACTTATGAGATTTAATATTTTCAAAAATATATATAGTACTAGTAGAATAAAAATTATCAATTATAAATATAAAATGATGTATTAAAAATAAAAAATAAAAAAATTTTCAGTAATAATAATTTAATTTTATATTCATTTTTATTAAATTGCTCAAAATCATATCGACAAGCTTTTTTTTATTTTCAATATGCTCAGATTGTTAGCTTTAAGCTCCAATGTATCATCGTAAATAATAAATGTATTCATATTGCTTTCAGCAATTGTCTCCATATGTTAATAACACAATTATTAATAGCAAAGCGCCAACGTAATTGGCTATAATTGCATGCTACAGGAATTCTCAGCACTTGCTAATCAAATAAAAAAAATATATATATGTTAAGTGCACAATTTGAGGCCATTCGGCTATGGTCAATGAAATGCCGATGGAGACATCTCAGTCGCACTCAAATTGCAGCTAATTACACACACTTACGCCACTTTAATAGACGCCCCATCGAAGAGGCCCCATATGTCGCCACGCTAAAGAAAAACTAATGGCCCCAAAAACAAAAATTATGGCCAACAACACAAAATATGCCATGAATATGCCAGCCAAATGGCCAACTAAAGAGCCAAACGGCCAGTCAGTCAGCTAACATTTATTGAACGCCATTGTTACAGGCTGTCTAGCCTAGAGACCACGGGTGAGTGCTTAGTACAGTAGAGCAACGATATGATGTAAGGCTTAGTGGGCATGTGAAATGCCAGAAGGGAGACTCGATGAGCCCAGCGCCAAGGCCAGACGAACAACAGGGCTGCCTGTTGCAAAATGTTTACACTGCGGCATTGCAACACACAGACGGCACAGCAAACACAGGCAGAGAGCAATATTTAAACGCCTATAATCGCATATGTAGAGAGATATATCTAATTTGGTACGTGTGGCGGCGCACAACTTATAATTTACACGAAAGTTCTATAAAAATGCACATTTGAAATGTTATTGCAGAACAACGCAAAAAGCGCTGCAGACCAAGATATCTATATGAAATATAATTATACATACATATATATCTACATTATTCCCTGTATTGGGCAATCAAATTTATGGCGAAAGCTAAAAATTAATATGAGAATTGAAATGAAACTGGCGGGAATTAACGTTATGTAGAATCCAGATGATGTAATAATTTTGTTTCAAAGAAATAATAATCTGAGCCGTTTGAAATGTATATTTGCGTAAGATAAAAGGCGGATAATCGACTTTAAATAATTGAATAAATTGCCTGAAATCCAAGCGAAGCAAATTACCCAAGGTGCTGTGTGCGGCTGTGTGGATAACAGCGGATAATCAGCACCATCTAAAAAAAGAACAGTTAGAGAGGAATAATAATAAAATGTCTAAATGATTTTGCCAAACGAGAGACACATTATTTAAAAATTTAAATTTTTTATTTTTAAATATCTAACACCCTAACAACTTTATCGATTGTTTGCAGTCACGCGGATAAGATTATCTTGCTAACAAAAATAGTCTAACAAGAACCGGTATTCGAAATAAATACAGATAAAAAAAAAATTAAAAAATTATTATTATATGGGTTAGTTTGACCAAGGTCTAAATTATTTTATGAACTCAACTGTTATCGGGATAATCTAATTTGCAAAGATAACAAAAAAAAATGCCTGCTATGAATAAAATTATGTAAATAAAGCCATATTCAATTATCAAAAGTAAAACGAATAAAACACGCCAGAGAACAAATATCGTTTACAACTTTATTCAGTTGATTTCATCAAACCGATAGAGTCGATGGTATCAAACGTTGAAAATGTTGAACAAAATAAGTCAATTAACACTAGATTAAATCATACCTATCCAACTGGTCGTATGCTTTTGGATAATATCGAAATATTCTGATGCTAAACTATAATAACATATCACAGCTTTGTAGGTTTTTCCTTAGCTAATCAATAATATATAATGTATACACAACGTAGCCGGAAATAAAGCGTGACAAATCGATGGGATATAGAATTAAAAAGTGTAATACTCATCCGCACAATTGGCAGACACTGAAGCATATCAAAAGTCAAGCACTTTATATTTATGTTTTGGCATGCGTCATAAAATACAACGCTAAGACGCGCGACAAGGGCATCAAATATTATGCTGAAAATACGGGAATATAAATTGATAAGATAGACCCGCTGTATAGTTCAATGTAGCACAGAGTACTACATATATACAACTGTATATATGTTCTATATATTAGCTAGGGCAGTGGGTAAAGTCGACGACATTGGCTTGTACCCAAAAATACAAAATACAAAAACAAAATTTATTCACTGATAGGCTCCAAAATGCCCAATTCTAGGCACTTGCAAGTCTGTAGTGTTATTCTTTTCTATTTTTGCATACCCTATCAGGGGGTATTTCACTTTATAGTAGATCCCTGTTTATAAATAATAGATAATAATATTGACTTTACTGATAAAACGAGGTAATCTTTTTTATATTTCCTCTTTTGACACAAATTAATTAAACTTATTTCTAAAATTATACTTAATAATTATGTAATATACATTAGTTTTCAAATATTTTATATATAAGTTTTATCTTTTAAAATTAATTAGAATATATATTTTATTTCATATTTATATTTAAAATATTATCTTAATAACTAAATAATTTGAGGAATTGATATATTAACAAACTACTACTTCAAACATTCCAAAGCTGTAAGAGTGTTTGCGTTTTAGCCAGCGACAGTTAACTGTTCTATTTAATTTTTTTTTTCGGCCCGCGTTGATAAGTCGTATTAAATAACATGTTGTGAGGAGCAGTGGGAACGGCTCTGTCACGAGTCGAGTCACTGTCGCTGTAGCTGTCGCTATCTGCCACATAGGCCAGCTGAGCGGGTGACTATTTTTAGTATTTTTAGTAGCCGACACAGTTGCTGACATTGGTTATAAATCTTGGCAATGGCAGTGCTCAATGAGATGGAGGCGGGTTCATACGCTCGGCTCACCCGGCCGCCTGTCCGTCAGCAAACTTGCCGTGCAACTGAAAGACGGAGCAGGCAGCGTCATCACACAGAGAGAGATAGAGAGAGAGAAAGAGAGAACAACTCAACTGTGAGCAATGACACTGGTATTTGGATGACAGCAGCCCATACGCTTATCATAACTTTTCGCATTCTATAGTATTCAATTGGAATATATATTTTATCTGCATTCGATTGAGTGTGAAATTTCGAGTAGGGAAACCGGTTCGATGCCATCATGATTTTATTTTATTCGTACTTATGCCATATTTATATATTTTTAATCTGTGTATTGCCAAAATGATCAATAAACAACAACAAACTCCACCAGAGTTGCGATGTTGGCTGCATTTCGTTACAGCTAAAGCTAAGTGAAAAGTATATTCATATATGTGGAAAGCTTTTCTCCAGTAATTATAGGAAGTCATTATAAATTATATTTCAAGTTTCTGATTACTACAATTTTTATCTACTTCATTAATTGTATGATTTATGAATTAATATATTATAGTCTAGACAGGTAGTGTTGCAAAAATCTATTATATACGATAATAACAGTTTTGTAGATCTTTAAACGAGCTAAGCAAAACAATAAAATGTATAATATTATAATATTTATAAATATGTATCTTTTTTTGCCTCGATCTTTCTCAAATTAATTAGCATATGGATCTCTATTCCATATATACCATACTCATATTCAGCTTCTACCGTATCAAATTTATATCACAATCCAATCACAGCTCATAAAAACTATTTGTCAGCTTACATGGATCTCTGTATTTTCCACGCAATGTATTTTTCCAAGAACTACTTTCATTCTTCTCACAAACCAACTTAGGGTTTTTATCCATTATTATTACTTTTTATTTATTTATTATTTTTTGGCGGCTCTAAAGCAAAATTGGCAACACTGGCAGAGACGTGACTCAGCTGTTATAAATCGGCTGTTCTGTCCGAGCCGGCCGACAATTGTTCTACACTTGTTTGGCATTCCAGCGAACTTCAATGATATTCGAGAGCCGCAGCTGAGCTCGAGACTTGCCGCAAACTGAGACTCGCTGCCACATCACGTGCCTTCAAGTATACGTGTACGTTCGTTCGAGTTTATCGCCCGGTTTGTCAGCGAGTCGCCTTCTTTAACTTTTTGTTTTCTATTTTGTAAACAATAGATTGGTTTGCTTCTAAACATTTTTGCTTGTCGCCTATTATACAATACTGTTTGAGGTTAAGTTTGATACAAAAAATATATTAAACAGCTGAATAAAATAATGACAATTAAATAGTCTTTGCGCATTCAGGGCGATCTTTCTAGTTATAGCTTGACAATATCCAAGTTAATTATAGCCGACTCTATATCTCACAATCACGTTCTCTTATATGCGTAGCTGCTAATTTCAGAAGCATGAAAATGCCGGCCCAAAGATTATTGCTCGAAAGGCCGAGAAAGAGCTTAAGCAGAACGAACGAATATACAGTATGTAGCAAAACATATATTTATTGGATAATAATTGCACTCTTCTCTCCACAATCCAGTATCCATAAAACCTATGATAAGCTGTATAAACAAACAAACGGTATCCGTATAGCTACACAACATAAACATGGATTGCACAAGTATAACTCGAACTTGTTTTGCATTTTTGCACTCTTCCTTATTAGCTGATATCTGATTCATTACTAACTACCTTTATCCGGGTTACTATTAGTTGTATCCTCCTGATACATGATTTATAACCCACTTATTGTAACCCTCAATTTGCATCTATTAAGCTGTTGCCATGCCACGTTTGCAATTGACTTAAATGATGGCCACATCAAATGTCATGACCTGTTCTTAGTTATCCGCCAGTTATCCATATGCTTTAATGCGCTCGGATAAGCATTTTTATTGTTGATGACAAGTGGGCGTAGCGGTCAGCAGCTTTAAAGCGCATTGTACCTCATTGCCCATAGGCCATAGCCCATTATCCATTATCCGTTGCGACATTTTCCGCAATAAGACGATATCAACGAGACACATTCGCCCATTTGCCGTTGTCACTCTTCATTGAGATAAGTTCAATTCACATTGCACAGAAGAGCAGCTCGATTCAGTGCCACAAAAACATCCGGCCCAACAAAAGCACAAACGCAACCATTGCCTGGGGGCCCCCGACGTTTCTCTCTCTCTTTCTTTCTCTCTTACTCTGTCTGTTTCCATCTGTCTCTTACTGTCTGCTTCTCGCTGTTTGTCGAGGCAAACGGCTTTACAACTCTCGAGTCGTTCGACAATGGCGCGCAGTTTACTTGTTTTTGCCCATTGTATTTTGCATATAGGCATTTATTATATTATACATAATTTAAATAAACTAAATTACGTACAAAGAGAGGAGCCTCCACCACAACGCTCTACCTCGCTGTAGTCTCCCTCAACTACGTACGCCAAAAAGCTGAATTGAGTTCCGTATCGAAGCACAACCAAAGCTGAGAACGCAAACCAAAGAATGGAATGCGAAAATTCTTCGGCTTTGCTTTGTTTTCACAAGCATATTTTATGCCCAACTGCCTTACCCCTAGCTGAACCCCCGCCCCTTCAGCTCTTGCTCAGTGGCTGCCTGTTTATTATCTTTGCAAATTTGACGCGTTTTCAATATGCTCCATTGGGAGCGCTGGCTGCTCTACCGCGCGTAATTCAATTTGTAGTCGACCTCCACGCCGTCTCTCCGTCTCTCTCTTCGCCTCCAATTACTCTTCAATTCCCTTTTGCTGCGCTATGCGTGGGCGTCTTCTTTTCATCTTTCGCACGCCTCTTCGAGATTTTAAATTTGTTTGTCGTTTCGCTTTCGGATAACAACTTGCAGACACTATAAATGTCACGTCCACAGTGTCTATCCATCTGTGCGGCCTCTGGTCACTCACTCACACATGCCTCCCCCGGCGTCCGCTCTCACCTACCAGCCAGAGCGCACTAATTAATTAGCTCTGGTTTCTTTAATTAGCGCAAGCCAAATGAAAATAATTGACAGCAGTTCAGCTACAATATTTTGTGTGGAATTTTTAGAATTTTAGCTGCACGTGCAAATATTTTAGGCCACGTAAAGTGGACGCGAATGAGGAAGAGAGAAAGAGAAAAGAACTAGAGTGTGAAGCAGACAAATAGCAAAGCAGAAGACAGAGATTCAGGTAGTTATATAAGCAAAGAAATAAATCTTTTTATAACAAAAAAAAAAAAAAAAAAAACAAAACACACTGCAAAGAATAAGAAAACGTGATTTTAACGCTTGAATGATTATCAAGCTCACGAATTAGTTTAAACACAAGACATTTTGAACTTTTAGAAGAGATTCACTATTATCTGGCAATTTTAGCAGAGCGGTTTGAGCACAATAATTTACATCTATGAGAAGTTTCAATAGCATACCAACAAATGCTAAGCATTTATTTCTAGCAAGGTATTTCTTGATAAGACTCATGAGTCATGGATAAAAGAGCAAAAAACTTGAGAATATAATGCTGCAAAAAGAGATCCCAAATCTGAAATGCAAGGAATATACTACACAAGGTTAAGGGTAAGGTCAGATAGCATAATACTGATGGATAATATATGACAGAATATATTCTGTATATATGACTTATTCACGCTGAAACTAACAACAATATTGAAGCAATACGATTGAATATTGTGCTGGTTACACAAATTGGTCTAATCATAATATGCGCCATAAATTAACAACTTATCCGCGAGCATTGTATACAAGTCCCGATAACCTTTATAGCCCATAGTTATACGCCAAAATCAAGGTTATTGAATCAAGGGAAATGTAAAAATATTTACAACAAATGTACGTATGTCGCACAGTTATTAACTTTTATTCATTAACTGAGCAGACAAAATATGATACGAGCGCCTATAAATATAAACATTTATGTAGATACACAAATATATTTATAAATATATATGTTATGTATGTATATATGTAAATATATAGTATATCTCGCACTCATATAAAGCTTATTTTTTGCAGTTGCCGTCGCATCGTCGGAGACCCCTCAATGAAATTACTTGCACAAATTAATGCCGCACAATTACCCACATCAGAGCCGGGCAGAGCCAGACAATTGATTGTATGATATCTCTGGCACATATGTCGGCATGTTATATGCATATATATATGTATATAAATCGCACTCTATGGATCTATATATATATAAACATATATACATATGTGCACATATTTTTATTTTTGTGTGTTGTTATATTTACTTTCGTCTTTCTTATTGCTGGATATTGTGGGCGTTATGGTCATTATTTGTTGTTGTTCTGTCGCGTGGTTATTAACACATTCGAGTCGCACACACAAACACACACACACACTCCCAGTTGCACTTGATTTAATAAATTTGATTAGGATTTATGAGCGTGTGGGTTTTTAATTTTACATCCAATGCCTGCATATATTCACGAATTTTATAAAGTTTATAGCGCGACTTTAAGGCCAAGTAATTCGATCATGTGATCGATGAGACGAAAGCAATAATAAAATATACGAAATGGTTATATCATTGTGGATAAATGGCAAATCGCTGCATAGCAATTGAAATATGAAGCTCAAAAAACATTCAGGTCATTTA
The DNA here is from genome assembly GCA_035047565.1 of Drosophila mulleri. Classification (NCBI taxonomy): domain Eukaryota; kingdom Metazoa; phylum Arthropoda; class Insecta; order Diptera; family Drosophilidae; genus Drosophila; species Drosophila mulleri. The sequence continues at coordinate 7,406,993 of JAWNPK010000012.1, forward strand.
TCCAGTCCAGTAGGGTTACGGATAATTACGGATAGCGCTCGGAATATAGATTAATGTAAATATGGAATAGTTGAATGGAATGGAATAAGCTAAATATTTAAATGTCTCTCTGAAATATCTCTTCAGCATTAATCGGCATAGATATTATCTTACCAAGGTGTGGTAAATCTTCAAATTTACCTGAAATTCTAGAGGCAAAAATTAAATTACTTAAGCAAATAACAATATCACGGATAGTATGCAATATGCTATTTTTAGAAAGCTGACTAATGAATACTTGTATGAAGCTACAGCGTGGTTGTTCGTTACGCGATAAATGCGAATGACCCACTTGAAATAATCGAATAAAATATAGCTAATAAATGCTCATACAAATTTAAGATTAGACTCAGATGCCAACAGCTTAACATAATATTAGTTCAGCTACACCCCATATTTTCTTAATTACACTTAAATCAATTGAGACAATTAAAAGTTTCACCTAATCCGCTGCAATATTTATGGATAACATTTACGGTATTTAGATGCCAAATGGATAGACGCATATTCAACTGTTCGCCATTTTGTAACTGATATCATCAAACGCGTGATGTAGTCAATTGAGCAAATACTCTGGGCAATTTAGTTGAGCGGTCATTGACAGAATATTAATACTTAAAACGCTTTAATACACATAATTAAATTCAATAAATGTGGGGAAAAATCAACTCAAATCCGCACATTTAATTAAAGGAGATTAGAGCGGATAATAGCATGAATGCCGTAAATGAAATGCAATCTAGAGCCGAATTCGATAACGTTCACGAAAATATTTAATAAATAATGTTGGCAAACGAATATAATCTACGCACACAGATTCGAAATCACATTGCACAACGGCAAATGAATTATTATCCAGTTTATGGGCAGGTGTAAACGGCAACGACTTTCATGTTCGGCGCCGGGTAACTACCCCGAAAGCAAACCGGAAAGAACATTTCGCAGAGGTGTAACGAAGATTCAATACTCTTTTAGGTAAGTGATTAATAATAGTAATAATAATATATAATAATACTGGAAATATGATTTTATAATCTATTTAATAATATATTTAAGACAATAGTATTATCCAGTTAGCTAAATCTTATCAACATCGAATTATGATATTATGTCTTATGTATGTAATAAAACTGATACCAAAATTCACTAAGCCAGCGAACTACATTTATGGACAATACCTGATGGTCATAGGAGGAGCATCTAAATTTACACCAATATACATGTGTGTGTGTGTGTGTATTTCTATCGAATTTGTAGCTTGTGGATTGCAGGATAAGCACAACAAGCAAACGCCGTGACAGGTCAAACGGGGCTGTCACCTATAAATAAAACGCACAGCTCAGCAATTTTAGACAGACCCAAAGCAAACTCAAATAAAGCCTATCGATTTTGTAAAAGAAAAACCATTTACCTGTCACACACACACGCACGAGCACACGCACTGAGTACCTCAGTGGGGTAAGTTTTTTCATTGGGTTAGTTGGTCGCGTTGCCACAGACCAATCAACAAATAGATAAAGCCAACAAACAACAACAGCAACTAAAGTTGAACGAACTGGTTGAGAGACTAGTCCATAAAGTAATAATAGTATATAAAAATAAACTCGAATCTCAATTGGAGAATCAGAAATCAACTTTGCTGCCAGCTTCGGCTCGTCTGCGTGATTTTAAGCTGAATTTCCCATCATCTGTTTGCGATGATTCAGAGCATAAATCAAATCGATCGACGTCGTCGCCTGGTCACGTACTACAACAAATCGTCAGCGACATTTGCGATAGGCGATTCAAGCTCGAGCTGCTCTGTCGACTTATTCAAATCGATTGATTCGATTCATGTTTGCCCCACTAGTACTCACACACACGCCTTCCCTACAAACACGCATTAGAAAATACCCTGGACAAGCAGAGGGTAGCTGGGTTTTGATTATACTTCCTCATATATAGAGCTCTATACATATATATTGTAGTACTTTAATATTTTATATCTTTACATAGGCTTAGTTTTTAGATCGTCTAGAAAGGCCTGTTCATTTTCACAGCTGATAGCACTTTTAGGTGTCAGAATTGTGTTTAATGATGTTTAAACAACTTACGTGAATCTCTATATTTCTCTATCTCTCTACCTATCTCTATTATATATCATGTATATTATATCTGTACTAGTTGTGCATCTTAATAGATGGATAATAATGTCTATCCATTTTCATTGCTCTATACACAATGACATAGAGTATTTGCTCGCCTCTCACCCTCTCGCACGCTCTTTTAGCTTGGTCTTAACTGTTTCTCATGCGCTTGAACAGCATCCAAACGGATCGGTAATTGCTATATTTTTTCACTTGATTGCTTACAGTCTCATGTGTGTAAAAAAATTTGAAAAGTCGTTTTGCGGCTCACGTGAGTGACTGACTGACTGGACTGACTGACTGAATAGACCACCGCCCCGTGGCTAAAGACATGAACCCGGTTTTTGAGTCAACTGATTTTTTTCTTTTTCTCTTTTTGCTGGCAATTGAGCGAACGATTCGATGGTCATTTGTGACAGCGACGCAAAGCAATAATTTGTCTATTTGCCAGTTAGATAAACATTTTGTGAGAATGTGCGAAATTCATAAATACATACATACATATAATTCGTAAATATATCTAAATATCCATCTCTATTCTCTAAATGGATAAGCTGTCTGATGAGGTCGTCGCCGCTGATAAGATAATAAAACTATCTAACTGTTTGCCTCAGAAATTGATTTTAGCAACATTTTCTTTGCATAACTTTTATTTCTATTTATTTTCTTTTAGTCGAAGCTCAAGCCAAGGTCAAAGCGCGTCGTAAACGAAGTAATTATTCAAGCTCCATTCAAAACATTTGAATATAAAAATTTTTAGTACATTTTATTTTAATAAATGTTTATGACTTCGTCTGAAATTCTCGACTTGTGGGTGGAGTTCAAAATATTGCTATATTTTCCTTCACATTGTGAATCGAACGATGCTGAATAATAAACTGTTAATAAACTGTTTATTGTGAGTCATTCCAAGCCAAAGCATGCATCACAATCTATTTCAGTTAGTTTCTACGATAAAGTAATTCCTGTGGCTGTGCTGTGGATTTACGCGGAACTGTTCAAGCCCATAAAAAAATTACTTTTGTCAGATTTATTATTTTATTGGTTATTATTTAGGATATTTTTGTATTTTAGTTGAAGTCAGATCAGTTTCTAATATTAGTAAGATATTTGACAAATTAGAATTCGTAGAAATAAAAAACTAACATTTAAATAATAAAAATTGAAGAAAAAATAATAAAAACATACTGAACGTAATCAAAAGCACAATAACAATAAAATTAATTCAACAAAAAAAAAAAACTGTTGTTATTCCTCGAAGAAGAAAAGAAAAACAATTTGAATATTTTTTTTATCATTCAGTCCTTATCGAATTTTTTTTTACAATTTAAGGCTGGACGATCTTATCGAGCGACCAGTAAATTATGTAACAAATTCTTAAATTCTTAATATTTTGTTTATGCTGTTTAAAGCTCGTACTTGTTCTAACTATATAATCATAAACAAGCTCGCTTCATAGATCCCTCCATAAAAAAAGACAGCTCATAAATTGCGCAAGGTTGGAATTGTTGTCTCTATCTAATCAGACACATTTCGACACGAAAAAAAAATGCGGGACCTCCATAAAGGTGAAAATGTAAGTAACAAAAACCAAAAAAAAAAAAAAAAAGAACCCAAAGATAAATATTTAAATTTATGATTAGAGTCTGCGCGACTGACTCACAATTTGGGGAATGGCGTTTACAAATTTACACTAGGAACAAAAATATATGTAGAAGCCTTGTGAAAACGACACATAGAAAAGGCCAGCAAACTAATTTGGCTGTTGCCCCTCGTGAGTGCGAGCGAGACAATAGACGATGCACTTACCTGACGTTGGCTGTGTTCAGTTGTTCTTGTTGTTGTTTTTGCTGCTTTTGCTTATTTCCGTCTTCTTTGCTTCTTTTTTTCTGTCTGCTGGTGCAGTTGTCGATATTTGTTTTCGTTATATTTTGGGTTCTTATGCTGTCCTCTCTTCCTCTCTCTTTTATTCACACACTGTTTTTTTTTCTGATTCCTTTTTTTCGCTGCTGCTGCTACTTGCACACACGCGTTTTTGTTTTGCTTGGCTCGTTCGTTTGTGTTTTCACTTTCACAGGTAAAATTCTATGTTAGGGAAAAAGGTTAAGAAAGCGACTAATTTATTGGCTGGCTACAAAAAAACTTTGCTGTTATTATTATTTTTATTTATTTTTTTTTTATATTTTAATTTGTATTTTCTTCTCGTTGCTTTACAAAAATCACATTGGTGCCTTTTTCACACTAACCGAGCAAATTTATCGCAATAGCGGCGACTACCTTGCGCTGCGAGCGTTAAAAATCAACTGAATTGACGTTATGCCCAGCCCGCCACTGAGACGTGAGCGCGCTTTTGATACCGTTACGGGTGGCAGCAAGAGAAAAAAGTCACGAGCGCCAAAAAGGCGCAAGTGTGCGTGGCTAAGTATGTTTGTGTGGCGACAACCCTCTCTCTCTCTCACTCTCTCAAACTCTCATGCTGAATTCATGACTGGGTGCCTTTGCATGAGTATGTGTATGTGTGTGGGTGATTTTATTTCGCTTAAATACGTATACATGTACATACGTTTTTTCATACCGGCTGATCAGTTTGTATAGTGTTCATTTGGGCAACAACAACATACGAACATGCATCCATATCAGAACAGAGCTCTCATAACCAGTATTAAATATGTATGTATGTATATACCATATATTAGAAATGCCCCCAAGCGCTGCTCAAATGCAACACTCTTCACACGTGGTTTATTTTATTGCAACTTCACGCAACGTAAAAATTCCCACACACAATCACAAAAATACCCAAACGGATACGAAAACGTAACACGTCACAATAACAAAAACAACAGCAACAACGTTTGCATTTCGCTCTCAGCATAATTTTGTTCTGGACTCTCTCACAAACACCACTCTCTCTGTCACTCTCTCATTCGTGTACTCTACATGTGCGTTGTTGCTGGTCTGGCAGACGAAACCGTTTGTTGCTTTTTTTTTGTTATTGTAAACATTTAGTTAGCACCTCTCTTTATAAATCATATCCAATGCAGCAGAGAGCCACACAAGATGTGAATTAATATGTTTAACGCTTTTTACTGCTGACAATGGTTAGAATAAACAACGTAAACAAGAGGGCTTTATATTTAGTAATCTTCTGTTCTTGTTTTATACGCAACAACAAAAATTAGGCCTCTAGAGACGGTCCAGCGGTTGACAAGTGTGCGTGCGGCCAGGCCTCCATATACATACATATACACAGACGCCTGCACGCACTCGAATATTGTAAAAGCGTCGACACTCTTGAGATTCGCCCTAATTTTTTAAGCCAAAAATTAAATTGGCATTCGCGCACTGTTTATTTACCTTTTAGCACCTTCAACGCAATTTGCATTTCAACTTTGATTGCTTTATTATTTAATGATTTAATTTGTTGTAACAAAAATGAAATTTGCCCGCGACACAAGCTGATGTAAACTGACTGTTAGACTAACAGACTCTCAGAGCGCAGCTGTTTCTTAACAGTGTTGGCGAGAGTGATAACAAAAACTGTGACTGCCATCAGTCGAGTAACAGCGTTTCGGAGTTACGAAAAACAAATAATCATCAATAAAGGCATGGGGTTTACTAGAAAATTCAAATTCCATCTAGTTTATATAAAATTGAGTCATGTGCTTTGGTTACAAAAATACTTATGTATGTAGTTATTATTTGATCAAATTAACAGCATTCCTCATTTCAGATCTGCTGTTAAACTAATGTTAAAGTCGATTATTTGATTTATCGGCTTACAAGATAACCATTTGAGTTAACATCAAATTGTGCAGCACTGCGCAATACCAGCGCGCCTTTAAATTTAAGTGCTTACAAATTTAAAAACATTATTAGAATAGTTTTGCAGCTCTGTTAAAAGACACACTCAATCGTGGTTTTGCAGTAGTTGTGCAAACTAGTGCACTGTTAAATTAATGTAATTGACTTCGCCATAAAAAGGGCACTTTACCAACACTGCTTAGGCGCACATTTGAATTATGCGACAATGCTACATTATAATTTTAGAATTACTTTGAGTCTTATTCTCAGCTTTTTTACATAGTATAAATTTGGCATTAAGATATAAATGCAATTTTAATCTCAGGAATTTGCTAATATCATGTTGCACATCTCGTTGTTCTTCTGATTCAGGACAAAAGTGCGGCCAGGTGATTTTATAGTTTGCGTTGAGCGGAAATGCTTGGCATAGGGTTTCTCCACCAACTGCAGATAGGCCGAGCGACTATTGGAAAGTCTGTGGAAGAGAAATATATGTGTATGTGATGATTTATAATCAAAGCGGGCAAATTTGGACTTACGTGAGCAGTTGTTCGGCTCGCTCCAGCTGCATGCAGAGCTTGATGTTGCTGTAGAAGTCCAGATCCGCCTGGAGGCTGAGCTTCGGCTCGTGGCGCAGCTCAATTTGCTGCTCCAGCTTGGCATAGGTGAAGCCGACGGCCAGGTGGGAGACGACGGCGGTGCCAGTGCTGCAAGAGAATAACATTTCATGAATAGCATTTATATAAGTCAACCCAGACTCTTTCCCTCTCCCTCTCTTTGCTTGACCCTGCTCACTTTTGTTGTATTTCCGTTTGGGCATTGCGATTCCACAGACTGAAGGTGACTTTGCCATTGAGATCGACACTGCGAGCGCCGAGCACGCGCCAATGGAGAGTGGCGCCCGATGCCAGAACAATGTACTGCTCGTGATCCTGAGCCAAGGTGGTGGCCTGATAGGCTGGCGTCGTGTCCGAGGCGCTGCCACCCCACACATGGCCCATCAGCTCCGTCTGCCCGCTGAAGAAGACCAGCGGACGCAGCTGGGCGCCCTGCACACTTATCTCCATGCCCGCCGTCATGGTCTCCTCCTGCTCCAGCTCGTCGTCGGCCGGTATCTGATCGTTGCCCTCGTCCGCATCGCTGTCGCCCATGAAGGAGCTCAGCCCAGCCGTATAGATGCCCAGCTTAAAGCTGCTCGCCTCGGCGCGTCCCGCATGCAGCAGGAACTCCACGGAGCCGCGCTTCAAGATGCCTTGGGACACTTCCTGGGTGCTCAGCAGGGTTTCATTGAAGGCGGGCGATGTGGAGAGCTGGCGGCTCAAGACGGTGGTGAGACCTGGAAGGAGATAAACAAGGACATATATGAAGATCTTAAGCAACTCGAATTTCTCGCTGGGATTACCTCGCTGGGCCAGCACATTGTAGTTGTTGACATGAGCTCGCTGCCTCAGCGCCGCCTGGAACATGGCCCGGAAGCGTGGACAGATCTCGGCCAGCATGCGCAGCTTCTGCAGCACATAGGTCTTGATCTCGAACTGGCGATCCGTGGAGGCCAAATAGTCAAGCAGTTCGCCCAGCTGCTCGGCGCTGGGTCGCATGGCCAGCAAGATGTCGAGGGCCAGGGTGCGAGCGGAGCTGTCGTAGCGTCGCTGGCGCTGATAGAATATGCTCGAGAACTGCAGACGATGTGGCTCCGCGTAGCTGAAAGCTGGAAAAGCTTTGAGTGCCTGGAGGGCGGCAACCGAGTGCTGGGGCTGCTGCGCCTGCAGTGCTTGCTGAAGCAGTGCATCGATGGTCAGAGGATCGCGTAGATTCTGCAGGGCCCGCGTATAGAGCAGAGTATTGTGGGTGGAAGTCAATCCTTCTAGTAGGTAGTTGCGGATCTGCTGTAGCAGCTGGTCGTTGGCGTCGAGGCCGCTCTGGCGGGTGAGCGTGGCCAGCGTTTGGAGCACGCTGTCCCGCAGCTTGAGATGGGATTTATGGGGCAGCTTCTGCTGCAGGAAGTCGTATAGATGCTCCAGGATGCGACGTTCCGGGTGCGTGGCCACGGCCAAGGATTGCAAATACTTTTCCAGCAACTCCAAGGACTCCGCCGTAGTACCCGCTCCTCTATAGAAATGACTGAAGCTGGCGTTGTGCGCTTCGAAGGTTTGCACGGCGCCCAGCAGATCTGCCAGCTGCGGTGCTAGCGGCGACTGCGACGCAAGCAGCGACTCGAACTCCGGCTGCTTGGTAAGGCGCGCCAAGGGCAACAGCTGAACGAAGGCCGAGGCTAGCGAGGATTTGCCCAAATGCTCCAGCTGCAGTTGCTCCTGCATAAGCTCCACTTGTGATGGCAGCTGAAATGGAGTGGGTTTTGATTTATTAAATTCACAGCATAGCCTCATCTCTTACCGTTTGCTCCTTCAGCTTACTGATTTCGCCATCCACGTCCGCCTCCAGCTCGAAGACGCGATACCATTCCAGGAGACTCTCAATGGCCGCTGCCAGCGTTGGCTGCTGCAGTTGCGCCACCCCCTCGCCCTCGGCTAGGTGCTGCAGTCGAAGTTTGCCATGCACCAAGCTCCCGGCATCCGGCTTGGCAGCGAGCGTCAGACGATGCGTCTCCACGGATTCGGCCCGCAGCAGGAGGCCCTCGGCGCTCAGGTCGTAGCTCAGCTGCTGCTCGGAGTGCTGTGCCACGCCCAGCGCCTGCTCCGGATGGTAATTGACCCGCAAATCCCACAGCGCGCAATCTCGCTTCGTCTTCTCCCAGCGCGTCGAGGATTTCGCCTTGTATTCCACGCGGCAATGCCCCGAGATGTCCAACTCGGTCTCTGTCGCGTCGCTGCTGTCGCGGCGCAGCTGGAAGAGTGAGGCGATACCGCGTTCTAGATTCAGCAGCGACTGATCTCGCGACGTGTGCGCGATCACCTGCTTGGGCTGACCTTTGACCAACGCCACATAGAAGGGCCGATCCGGCAGGCTGAGTATCGCACGCAGTCGCTGCTGCGCCTTTACGTGACTTTCACTCAACTTGATTTCCAGCAGCTGATCCAGCTCATCGTTCCAGACGGAGTTGATGCTCAGCTGCGTCTCGAATGTGTAGTTCACTTGCTCCGCTTCCAGGCTGACCTCGCTGGAAAGCTGATAAAAGTGCTGAGAGCCAGTCGGGATTAAATTGGCTAGAGAGGGAGAGAAAAAGAGGGGAAGAGACACGTCATTAGCAACTGGAAGAACTTTCACATGACGGCTTCTAGTCTAAGCTCAAGAGGTTATCAACAAGTTGCCGTTGCTAGCAAATCAGCTGGCAGCGCTGCCTCTCTGCTCACTGTTAACACTCAATCGAGACTTTGCCGCTCTCTCGCTCTTTTGCTCACTGCTAAGAAACTCAATCGTGTTTGTGCATGTGCTGTGTTTCTGGCAGTCATGCTTGCATATGTATGCGTTCATTATAGCAATAAGAACGATTGAGTGATAGGCGCTACGCCAGTCTCCCGCTCTTTTGCTATAACTATCTGTACATGTATGATTGTGTTTAACATTTATTCTTGCATGTGTATGCGTGCATTACAAGCACGATTGAGTGAAAGATTCCGATTCTCTCTTAACAGTAAGTTCATTCAACTCCCAGCTTTCTACGTGCTTCGCCTGAACGAAATCAACAAATCGGACGAAAACAACAAATTCTTTGCAAATTACTCACCAAAACAGTTGACCAAAGAGAGAGAGACCAAAAACAGTTGCAGCAGCACTGTCGGCAGCGCCGCGTTAGAATTTGGGGTCCGGCTTTTACCACTCATTTGCCGGTTTCGTTGCATTTCTTTTGTTCGCTATGATATGAGTACTTTGGCAGGTTGATAATAATTAATGCATTGATTGATCGTTCTGGCCGCACTTGTTGCTCGCCGTAGCTCTAATTCCACTTTAATCTCTCATTAGTTCTAATGCTCGACTGGTGTTTGTTTGAGCAGTAACAGCGGAGAATGATAGACGCATGTTAAATAACAGACAAATAGCAGTATGGTATTTTTCATTTAATCAGTACACGGGCACACTAGGACATAAGTGTGCTGCCATACTGCTAAAAACAGATAATTTAAAAACTAAAATCATTGAGAAATGTTTAAATATTCGTATCAATGGTTTGTTTACATAAAAAATTAATTTCTGATTAAATATTTATAAACACTCAACAGTTATTTAATTTTCTCAGTCAGAAATACGTTTTTCTTTAGCTTATCTTTTATCAATAAACTAACAAAGGAAAAATTTCTGAAGTTTGGAGTTCAGAAAATTGTTATCTTTTATTTATTAAAAAAAAAAAAAAAAAAACATTGTGTAAACCACAAAATCTCTGAACCTAAAAAAACTTTGTGTGTTATAGCTTAATGCAAAAGGTAAATATCAGAAACAGGGCAATAATTTAAGAGAATTATGAGGGAAATATATGGACGCATATCTAAATGCAAAAGTACACTGAGAGAAATTTATTATAAACTAAATTATATTCCACAATTTATTTGAAAAAAAAAAATGTCAAATTGTATTTATATTGTTAACATATATATATTTATATATGAATAAAATATTTAAAGTCAGTTTCTTGACTTTTTAAAATCAATAAAATTATAATAATATATATTTATCAAATTATTAAAATCTATGTATATTATTTAAATGATATTTATTTATTTAAAGTAATATTTGCTATTCTCTCAGTGCACATACATATACAAACATACATATTTATAGCGATAAGTGGGACGGTTCGAATGAACGGACATTGCCCGTTGCGATGGACGCGAAGGCAGCAGCTGAGTCAATGCCGGCAATGGCAACGGCAACGGTTTATCAGCAGCAGGAGACAGCGACAACAACAACAAAAACAATTGAGTACAACAACAGCGACTTGAGTGCCCCTGACACTTATATGGCAAACATATGTTTCGTTACAAATTGAACGAGCGACCGCAACAACTTTAAATTTTGCTTATCAGTAGCTGCAGCAGATAGCAACATAAGCAACAACAACAACAACACAGGCAGGCTCTCAGTCAGGCAAACAAACGAAAATTAACAGAAACTAAATTTAAACACGTCTTGTTGCGGTTGAGAGCGAGATAGCACATCAGCACGGGCATGCACCACTGCGAGGGTGAGAGAGCGCGAGCAACTGTGATTGAGAGAGCGCGCGCGTTTCATTAGCTGCAGCTGCAGAGCTACTCTCTGCGGTCGTTTGGCAAGGTTAACGGTGCGTGTGCTTAGAAGAGGAAAGGGCGACGCAGTACAAAGTGCAATTGGCATAGGGCGCACAAGTGTCCAGCGGTGGGGAAAGACGGCGAGAGAGAGAGACGCGGAGAGAGGAGTGTGGCCAGGCGCTGGACAGCTTAAAGTGAAGCAATCGCTGACTTAAGCAGCTGGCGGCGTGTGATTGCTATTCTAGAAGAAATCCGCGTTGGCACAGTGGAACTAAATTAAAAGATTTGAGCGGAATATTGAGAAGCTGTATTAAGCGATAAGCGGGATATATGTAGCTATTCGTGTGTATGTTTGTAAGTATGTATGTATAATTAATTAATTATTTTGAAATTATTATTAAATATTCAGCAAGTATTGTATAGCTTACGTGCTTGACAAATGTAAAGCATGCAGTAATATGCAAAATTTTCTGAATAACTATGTATGTATGTCAAATGGAAAATTGAATTAATAACAAGCTTTAAAAAATGAACGGTATTTTTTATATCCTCATCGATTTGCAATAGCTTTACAACAAATAGTTTTTTTCGCCGCTCGCTCTGCTTCGCTGTCCACCTGCGTTCGCTGTCAGCGCCAACGTTGACGGCGACGGCGACGGCGACGCCAAGTGTGAACAGGCAATGGCAAACAAGCAAATAAACAAACAATCGAAGTGCGGACGATGGTAAGTGTGTATGTGTGTGTGCAGCTTTCGGTCAAGCTTTGCAAAAGGTTGCCACACGTGCGAGTGGGTGTGAGAGTGTAAGTGTCTGCAAAAGATAGAAAGAGAACGAAAGTGTGCGAGGGCTGTATGCGTGCGTGTGTGTAAAAGCGTTATGTGGTTTTTTGTTGCTGCTGCTGCTGCTGCTGCTGCTGCTACCGGACTCTGCCTCTGGTGTGAGGAGAAAATTTGGGGGAGTTGCCTGTGTAGCTAGCGCAGCAGGAAACAATTAGCTCTAAATAAAATTTCAAAATAAGCAACTGTTTGCGTTTAAATCCGGCACCAAGCGAGGCGTGTGTGCACGCGAGGGCTTTTAGGCCCAACAACAAGAACGACAGCAGCAGCAACAACAACAACAACAACAGCAACTATAATCAGCATATAAATAGATAGCATGCTATCACTTAATTACGGTATTTAAATGAGCAACAAATGATATGATAGCACAGTTTGAAGCTTTGCACCAGTGTTGTCTATCGCAAAAATTGGACACCAAATTTAATGGGAATTGTGGGACATGTCTGGACATGCAAATGTCCATACGTATGTATGTATTTCTGCTGTTTTAATTAGTTTTATTTGTGTATTATTATTTAGCTTTAAGCAAGTTTCTTAAAAATATGTTGCTAAATTGATGTTTAATAATGTAAATCAAAAAATCTGAATATGTAATGCAGATATAATCTGAAATAGATTTTCCATCACCAAATCGAACGCCAGAGTCTATCCGTTAAACAGCTAAATTGCCAGCACTGCTCTACTCATACACTCACACGCGCGCACTGAAAACCGTGTTACATTTGTTTTACCAGTAAAATATATACATACATACATACATTTTATAATTAACAATTGTACTACTACCGCATATATGGACAGCTTGTAATTAAGCAAATTACAGAAAAGTACAAATAAAATTAATTAAAATATCTTAAAGCCAACAATTAAGTAAATAATTAAATGGAATTTGCAATATTTACATGAATTGCAAAATAAAAAATAAATAAAAAGCAAACAAAAAGAAATCAAATAAATTACAGAATATTAAATAATGCGCAGTATTTAAACATAAAATACATATAAATTAAATTCAAGCAAATTATTAAATATTATATAATGTATTATTTAATTCACCTAACTTAAATTTATCTATTTAGTAGGCTACTCGAAAGAATCGACTTTTTATCATTAGACAAACGCGCTAAAAACTGTGCTACATTTTATGTATTTTTATATTTTACGAGCGCTCTCTTTATATATTGTATATACATATGTATATTCTTAAGCAGTTTAATGAGGTAATATAACTACGTGTGTTTGTGTGCCTGTATACATATGTATCTGTTCGCATGTCTGTTGGTATATCGGTCTCTCTGTCGATGCCCCTCCCCTCACGTGCAAGCCTGCCTGCATGTCTATCTCACAGTCTGGCTCTCTGTCCGTCTGCCTAAGAAGAGCAAGGGAAGCCAAGAATTCCAGGAGATCATTTAGAAAATGCCTGCAGCAGCAGAGAATGTTCGCATTGATCTCTACCTTGCTCAAAATTTGAATGCCACTCAGGCTTTGAGTGGAAGTCGCCCTATATAAAGGGCGGTAGCTGCGGCATTTATTCAGTCGTCCAGACCCGGTGGGGTCAGTCGTACGTGCAGGGCAATGCAGTGAAGTATTTTATTTTTTAATTTTTTTTTTCTCTATTAATTTTTTGTTTTTATTTAAAAATATTTGTTTATTTAAAATTATTTTGATTAAAATTTTTTTAATAAAAACATTTTTTTTTTGGTAAAAGTTTTTTTTATTTAAATTTTTTTTGTTTATTTAACAATTTTGTTTACTATAGTAGGTTGCTGAGCAACCTTCATTCTCTCTGAAATCTCTCGTTTTCGCCCACTCACTCTCTCTCTCACTCTCTCTCTCTCTCTCTCTCTCTCTCTCTCTCTCTCTCTCTCTCTCTCTCTCTCTATACATATACATATATACATTTTTTTCTCATTTTCTCTGTCTACTTTTCGCTCTCATTTTATCTCTCCCGTCATACTTTTGGAATATCTAGAATATAAAATAGAATACAATAAATTTGCGGCGATTCAAATTGATCAATATTTTGTTGCCAGTGTTAGATAACGTATGTATGCACTTTTGTGTTTGCTTTCATTTTTGCACTCTTAATTTGCTGTGGAAACTGTAATTGAAAACTGAGGCGAACAAACCGGGCTAATTAGAATTGTTACATTATGCAAAAATTTGCAAATGGCAGCCGCAGCAAATGCTAATTAATCTATGTATGTATATATTTTTATATTTATTATATATGTATGTATGTACACATATTATAGAGGCAGCTAAAAACGAGCTTAAACAAAAATGGCTGCCTAAATAATTTAATTAACCAATGATGACAGACTACAATAAAAGGCAACAACAAGCAACCAAATGTATCAATTGAGCGTGACTAATATAGAAAGAATGCCACTACTGACCCAATTAGAAAGCGGTATATACATACATACATATATGCATACATACATATGTAGGTTTGAATTAAACTATAGATGTTGTTCATTTTGATGCACTGAATACCCTTTGAAAATAGCATTTCGATTTCACTGATTGTTAATGCGAATGAACAGAGGGCAAACAGAAATAGGCGTGGCACATGGATCTGAATAACCATACAATTGCTTAAAATAACCTTTAAACAAATATAAAAAATTAAGAATTAATATTTAATAATTAATATTGCCAATAAAAAACGCATTAAATCTATAAACCTATTTATATGTCTTTAAATATATGTTTTTTAAATATGGTAATTGAATGAATATATCACTTTTAAAGTCTCTTAGTCGAGCCCTCCCCACGCTCTTCCTTTTATACTCATATTTCGTAGTTTGGTCCAAAATTTGGTTGAGCTGCTCGCAGAAGTTGAAATTATGCATAGATAAAACGTTTACGGGTTAGCATAAAAAAAATATATATATACATGAAAAAGTTTATTCAAACAATTTTGTGCTTTTGTTTTAAATATTAAAATATTGTTGCACAATATTAATCCAAGCAGAGCTTAAACAGTGCATTAATCTTACCCTACGTTTTATTTAGGCTATATTTTAAGCATATTAGTTTGCATAATAAAGCGCGACTTGTTTTTTTATTTATTATGCCTGAAATATGTTTCAGGGTTTGCACGATATTTATTTATTTTCTGCATTTTTGAGCAAACAAAAAAATTATTAAATATGAAAATTTGGTAAACTTTCGGAAATTTGCATGAGTGTTGGTCAGCTGTTAGAGGTGAGAGCACGAAAATATCGAGAAGAGCGAAAAGATCAAGAAGAACGAAAATACCGAGCGTCGGACATGTATTTATAGAATCTGTTCTAAAATATTATCAAATAGTAAATAATTATACGATAGTTAGCATTTAAATTATAACTTATTTTTTTCTGGTATAAAATTTCTTATTGAAAGGATTTAATAGTCTCTAAGGGCAACATTCGTAAATTTATATTTTAGGTTTTTGATAATAATAATAATAATAATAATAATAATAATAATAATAATAATAATAATAATAACTACTTTAAATAGACGATAGTTCTAAATGCGATAGTTATTTCCTTTATAAATAAAATAAATATAAATAAATATAATAAATATTCATCCTACTATTAGTTGCTTGCTACGGCCAGAAATCGTCGAAAGAGCGGAAACCGTTTTTATCGAATAACCTCTTGACCCTTGACCCCGACTGACCTGCCCCAGCCGGGTCGCATTAGTTTTGTGTTTTGGGTTATTTTGTAGCATTTTTTGCGTGTTGTGTAAACAAAGTTTAAATTTTTGGTGCAAATGAAAATGAAATACCAACAGCTCGCAGCCAGAGAGGTAAGCCACACATACATACAATATACATATGTGCATATACATATGCACATATAGATGTATAGATGTATGCCCATATATGCTATATGCATGCATTTATACAAACACGCAAATTATGCAAACGGCCACCGCAAATAACATAAATTTCACAAACTCGGCGGCCCGCAACGCACCTGACAAGCAAAAGAGTGTGTGACAGAGAGCGATAGTGGATGAGAGAAGGGTAGGCAGGGAGCAGGAGCGAGGTAGAGCATGTGTAGGCGACGCCAAAGCGACGACAATGAAGGTGTTTGAAAGCACCGTCGCATAGAAATGTTAACGGCTGCATTAGTGCCCGCACACACACAAACATACCCATTCACACATACACACATGCATGCAAGCACGCTTGTATTGACAAATATGCCTGCGTGCCTGCGTGCCTGTGCATTAATCTGCATTTGTGTGTGGTTTTGAGTATTTAAAGCGGGAATAACTTCATATAAGCAACCGCTTTTGATTTCATCTTACAACAGCTTGATTTGTTTTTTTGCTGCTCTTCGTTTTGTGTTGCGCTTTGCACGCAGGCAGGCAAGCAGGCAGGCAGACAAACCGTAATAATAAAGGCAGCTTACGAGCGCTGACAGCACTGTCAATACAAATACAAAGGGGGCGCAATGTCAGCGCGCAAGAGTCGCTGCCGAGCTGCAGAGTTGTCAACGGCAGCGGGCAATTGGCGTAAATTTGCATTGGCAATCAAAAGAGCAAAAGAGAAGTGTGAGATCTTAATGCACACCGAAGAGTGAATGCACTGAGCAGCAAAAAGAAATTCCAATTGTTTAATATGCATATAGAAATCAATGCAAATTAAATAATTCATTTATACGGCTAGTGTATGAATATGTTTGTTAGTTTTCCAAACAATTTTAATGAATTATAAAATATGGGATTTTATATATTTATGCATATTTTTATTTACGTTTGTATTAAACGCTTTAGGCAAGTGTGCAAACACACATGAAGAGCTTTTAACGGTTTTTATTATGTATTTGTTTATGAACATTGCATATTTCACAATTAAGTAATGCGCGCACACGCATAAAAAATTCTGTTTAAAAACTCGTGTGACCCTCATTGGGAGTGTAATGGAATAAAAAAATCAACGGCATGCGCTTGAAACTAAAGATCAACAAAGCGTTTAAAGTTATGGTCTGTTCCCGCTGGTCCCGGTGTTCCCGTGCTTCCCACTGTTCCCACTCTTTGCTTCGTGTGCGCTTTCTGTTATTCCTTTGGAACGGCCCTTCGGCAGTTCCCGTGGCTAAGCTTTTTTCTCTCATAAGTTGCTGACATTAATGCTCTTAATTAAAGCAGCGAGCGAATGTCAACAACAACAATAACAAAAACAAAGGCAACTGCAACAATAACAACAGTAGCGGCGAGCGAGAGGGACACATACACATGCTCACACGCAATTTGCATTGCCCCTCATTGAAGAGTTGTCATTCCTCTCTCTGCTGCTCCCTGGTGGCCTTCATACAAACAAAATGGCAGGCGAAAAAAAAATATGAAGAGCATTTATTTTTTTTATGCTCGTATGTATTTGCCTGTGTGTGTGCGTGTGCGTTTTTTGTGAGCTGGATTAAATCAAATCAAATTGAAGCTACGAGCAGGCGAATTGCGACGGCAAAGCAGAAAATTAAACTGCAAACAACGCGGCAACTGGCGGAGTAGAAGCTTTTGCATTCCCATTCAAACAATGCAATACAAATTGGGTCAAAGATCAAGTGGAGCTCAGCGTCGACGGCAGCAGCAGCAGCAGCAGCACTATAGGAGGCAGCAGCAGCACTATAGGAGGCAGCAGCAGAAACAACAAAGATTCCAAATAGAGTTGTGCTGTGTGGGTAGAGACGCCGACGACGACGCAGCGGCGCGTGGCATGCACATAAATGCAGTAGCAGAGGGCAGAGAGCGGGAGGGTGAGAGCATAGGTCGCTTGCCAGGCATGATGGATATGCACACAAGCGAATGCGGAGAAGCGAGCAAGACGGCGCAAGAAAAAGATTAAGAAATATGCGCGTCAGTTTTCTATGGGGCGCCGCATTGTTGTTGTAGCTGCTGCTGCCTCTGCTTCTGCTGCTGTTGCTGGGATCCGTGTGCATGAGCATGCATATGCAAAGTGGGAGAGGGAGAGTGGCAGAGCAGGAGAGAGCGCAACTGCGGGCGTTTTGCTTGTCAGCGCCACAGCTGTGACTAAGCGGCGCATAACTACCAACTGTGAACTACGGGTAAGCGGCTGCTTCCAGTCGTTTCATCCTTCTCTCTCTCTCTCTCTCTTTGGCTCCCTCTGTCATGTGCCATATCTAGGCGCCTTGCCTTCTTTTCGCTTTCGCCATGTGGTGCTTGAATCTTTATTTTTGTCTTCCTTTTTTCGCCTATGCATTTTTCACTCTTTTTTCGGCCTGCTCGTAGGCGTTGATGATACCAACAACAACAATAACATGCACAAAGGCGCGGGCACAGCGTGCACAGTGGGTCAACGGGAACATTTTGCGTGGAGATGCAATTTTGCATAATAATTGCAGTTGAAATGAGATGTTCGTTAATAGATTATGAATATTCTGATATATATAATATATATATATATATATATTGAAAATACTAATATATATATTCATATATAAGATAAAAACTCGAAATAAATGTAAAATGTGAACCAATAAATAGACTAGACAAAAATATGGTAATAAATGTAAAATCTAATAAAAACCTGGGATATTTTATTTGTTTGAGAGTTACTTTTTATAACATTTAAATAATATTGTTTATATAATTTTTATTTTTATCTGATACATTTTGCATCCACACCCACTATGCCCACTGCATACGTTGTCGTTGCCAACAAGAAACCATCAAACTGCAAAACTGCACGAAAATATGCAAAAACGGCCAAATGATTGCGGCTCAGTTGCGCGCGCTGCATCAAAACCATTCCCCAAAGCCAACGGCCGCCCCTCCCCACCCAGCCACCACTCGCTCTGTGTAGGTCGTCGGGTTGGCTCTGCTCTGCTCTGCTCTGCTTCCACAGTCCTGAATCCGGGCATGCATGCAACGAAAATGAAATTAAGTCAAGACGGTAGTCACATTAATCGACCGCACAGCCATGTCCCCTAACCCACTCTCTCATTTACCCACTCGCTCTAGCCCTCTCTCTCTCTCTCTCTTTCTTAGTACTCTTTGCCATTTCCTCTGACTGCCGCCCACCACTTGACAGCAGCGGCTTTTGCTGGATTTATTTTCCCTTTTGTTGCTGCTGCCGCTGCTGCTGCTGCTATTGCTCCTGTTGTTGTTGTTGCTGCTGCTGCTGCCGTTGATTTTCACTTCTTAGCAACAATTAAGCGCGCACATAAGTCAAAACCGCAACTACAACAAAATACAACAACAATGCGCACAACTAAATGGAGCACACACACAGAGAGAGAGTGAAAAAAAGAGTATGAGGAAAAAAATAAAGTAAAAATATGAAGAGCGCTTGACCTAGAGATACCCTGTGAGGGTGCAGTAGCTTGAGTTTCTGCTAAGGAAAAGTTGCCAATGGATAAATGCAGGCTGTTTCTTCGGTCTATAAAGATGATGAAACAATGCATGAAGGTAAGGATAGGAATAAGCACGATAATCCTTTGGTATTTTATTATGAACATGGAAAAAGTCTTGATCTTTTATAGATATTTCAAGACGCAGTAAGCAATGTACCTCAGGTACTTCTCTGAATATGAAGACAAGATATTGGAAATTTATTATAGAATTAGCCTAATGATCTATAGGTATATGCTTTATTTTTATTCCTTACCAAGTCGCATCTTGATATTATTGGGAATGAGAGTACTAAAAATATAATATATAATATATAGAAACTTTCTCACTTCACAGATTATAGAACCCTCGATTGACATGTTTCACATTCACTTTCAATAAGAAAAGCAACAATCACAATCTCTGCCACAAAGCCTGTTGCATGCCCCGCAACATATTGGCAAAGTTTAATGAGTACAGGGTATAATGAGCGACCGGGGCAGCGGCAAATGCTCGCCGCACATTGTATGTAGCAATAAAGCAAAATACGAAAAAAAAAAAAAAACGAAGCCATTTCCTGCAAACAACAAATGCCGTCGACAGCCACGCCCACAGCCAATGTCGCCCCCGCTTTAAAGCTACCTTAACTAACCAACCCAGCCTAACCACCAGCCCCCACCCCCACCCACACTACTCACCGCCCACCGCCCACCGCCCACCGCCCACCGCCCACTTCCTGTTCGCCCAGCGCGCATCGACCGCACAAATAATTGGAACTTAGTCTAGTTAAAGGGGGCTCTCAGCAATCAGTTCAGCAGCTGCAGCAAAAAGGGGGCGTGGCAGTGGTAAGGGCAGGGCAACGGGTGGCAGACACAATAAGCCATTGCCGCAGCCTCTTGAAGTGCATTATCGTTCGTTCTTGACGTTCTTTGCAAAGCATCTTTTGTGGTGAAAGGCAGAGACCCCGCCTCCTCCTTGTTTGGTGCCCCCTTTTGGCCCCCCTCACTATGGCCATTGTCTCTCGCTTAGAATCCCATTCCTAGTGGCTGCATTGAAACCGAAAATACGCACACTCAATCATCGTTTTTGTCTTTTTAATGGGTATTTGCTGTATCTCTCTCTCTCTCTCTCTCTCAGTCTCTCTCTGTCTGTCTTTGTCGCTCTTTGAACTGCTCGACAGCCGCATAATTATTGCCATTAGAGTGCGTCTCAATTGAGCTGAAA
Organism: Drosophila mulleri; assembly: GCA_035047565.1. Classification (NCBI taxonomy): domain Eukaryota; kingdom Metazoa; phylum Arthropoda; class Insecta; order Diptera; family Drosophilidae; genus Drosophila; species Drosophila mulleri. The sequence continues at coordinate 7,427,555 of JAWNPK010000012.1, forward strand.
GAGAGTTTTCCACACACAAACGACGCGTGTCATTGCGGTTAGAGCGCACAGTGGGTCAATGCAAGCAATTGAGCAAAGACCAAAGAGTGCTGCAAGGGGGTGGGGAAGAACTGGGTGCATCAGCATCACCAACGGCATCGGCATCAGACCTGCCTGCGCCACAATTCAAGTGGCTTAGGCCCAAGTGAAAGTTCTTGACAATTGTGCATCATTAATATTGTCTATGGAGCTGCCGCTGCCGCTGATGCTGCCGCCGCTGCTGCTATTCCTGTTGCAATGGCAAAAGTTGGTAATCGGAATTGGACTTGGACTTGCCACTGCAACTGCCAGTAAGAAGGAGACAGACAGACCGAGAGGGAGACAAAGAGTATATGAGTCTGTATAGAGCTCTCATTGTTTGTGCTTGAGGTCGTGGTCAGGTATGGAAGTAGCTGATGGAGTGAAATCTAGCTGGCAATTGAAGACCAACTCGATTCGTTTTCCATGGCAGCAGCAGCAGTAAAAGTGGAAGAAAAATGACAACAATAGCACGGTAAATGGAAAATGGGTAAATGGCTGACAGAACTTGCGGCGCGAATAATGAGCAATCGCAGTTGAATAAATATTCAACAAGGGCTGAACAATTTTCCAGCTTATGAAAATCATTTGACAAAGCAATTTTATCGCCACTTAATAAAGTCATCTATCTGCATAATTAACGGGCGAACAATGAGAAATTAAGTGAAGCTTTACTTGAGCATCGCTCTAGGTTTTTACGATAATATCTTTCATTTATAAATGGTATAAATTGTGCGGAGCTTCAAAGTTTCATGGCATATATGAATGTATATATGTATATTATGGAATTTCTTGTTAAAGCTAGCGAAGAGAATTTATACATATATATTAATTGTTATTGCAATTAGGTGTATATAATTGAAATTTTGTTTAGTTTAATATTAATCAATCAATTCATTGCGGATCTTTATATAAAGTTAAAAAAAAGTTCTATCAAGTTGGTTTCTGATATTCTATGATATTTTACTTTATACTGTAATATATTACCTATATAATATATTTATATATTTTAGATTCTTTTAATTGTTGATAAACTGATCAGATTATCGATATATCTATATCGAAAATCTTTCTATACTTCCACCACAAACTTCGATCTAACATTTATGGGAAATAACATAATATTTCTTATCTTAAGGCATACGGGAAAAACAACTTTTTATCTCATACAGAGGAGCTAACCTTAACACCCAATCGCTAGCTGATCAAGAATATTTATAACGAACGCGGTCACAGACGTCGACTTCGTCACACATTTCAGATTCACATAAATTATAAAACTCATTCGAAAGGAGCATAAAAATCAGTCGAAAATAATAAAAACTAAAATCGAAAAACTTTACAGTGCTCTGCACTAATTTTCGTAGCTAAAGGTTCGCTCTTTAGCAGTGCCTTAAATAGCCAAAGAGATTGAATTGTAAGCAGCCTAATGAGGACTTTGATAAAGTTGACAACCACAAATTTTTGAAGTAGACAGATTCAGAGGCTATAAAAAGGTCTTGAAATGAAGAAATTTAATTTGAAATGGGGCCTGGACGAGCTGACCTCAGCATAAAATATTTACACACATACGCACACATATGATATTGAAATATCATTACAATGGCTGATAACAGCCGCAACATCATGATGATGACGATGATGATGAATAATGTCTGCATGGGCGGCAACAGTCGACGCCCAGAAACTTTATCTATGTGTCAATTTATATTTGTTCGACGAGCCATTACAATATTTATTATTGTGTGTGTGTGTGTGTGTTTGTGTGTTGAGTGTGAAGTGTAGTTTGCATGTTTTCATATACATCTAATGAATAATAAATGCGCCTGGTAATCGTAAACGTAGCTGCACTTTGACCTATGTCTGCTGCTGCTGCTGCTGCTGGCGTCTGCTGGCGTCTCGTACAGTGAAAGAAAGAAAGAGTTCTTAGCTATCCTAATCTCATTTGTTTGTCGCATTTGTTTGTCTTTTGTGTTCATCACTGATTTGACTGAGGGGCGTGAAGCGTTTTACTACAGACGCTGAACTTTGACCCCCAACCCAAGGCACTCTAACAATGTAACTTGTAATGCGCACCCCCCGCCCTTGGCCCTTGATTAAATGTTGTTGTACATGCATAATACACCTAAAATATATATACAATATGCATACTCATACATTTATATATATGTATGTATGTATGTAACTCAGTAAACTTGTTGTTTGTAATCGCCTCGAAGGTCAGCTACATTTCGTGTAATTTTGCTTAATGCTTTTGGCCTGGCTGCGTGCTCCTAACTAAGCATTAATTATTTGCATAACTTAGAGGCAGCGCATCAGGCGGGCCCTCATTTGCAATGGAGAGGTTGAACAAAGGCGAGCGATTACCTCGGATTGCCCTCTAAGACATATTAACATTTGCTTTTGATTTTATTTGATTATCGAATAATAAACGCATTAAGTTAATATACGATATTTGTAAATCTCTTGGCAGCCATTTATTATGCCCGGCAGTTAATCGTTCAGATTGGGTGTTATAGATTAATTGAATAAATATATATATATTTATTAATTTATTTTCATCTATCATTATTGCATATAAAATAAATGTATTCTGATAGTAAACAAAAATGTAGAGTAAAATCTTTATATACAAATATTAAATAGTGAGTAAAAAAAGCTTGAATTTAATTTAAATTATCATCATGGACGCTCAGAAAATTGAAATACATTTATAAATAATCTGTTATATCTACATGACAAGATCGTTCATAGATTATATTTTCAAAATACCCTTCTAGATCTGGCATAATATTTATATTTAGTTTAGTTTATTAATATTATTTTATTACTACTCTTGAGAATTTCGGATGAAGAAACTAATGTTTAATTTTATTTAGGAAAAAGAGTTGCAAAACGTGAACGTGAACATTGTCTGGTACATACATACATTCATATTATTCACCTATAAACATACATTTGTATCTCTAGTCCAAATGCCAAGTGTGATTTGCTAAACCACTAAATTTACAGTAGCTTCTGAAACTTTTGTTTAGCGGGGGAAAACACGCTGGCAATTATGGTCTTCTTAAGAGAAAAAGAAAGTCATTTGCATATTAAAGGCGCAATATTCCGCAAGGATTTCAGTCTCGGTTTCAATTATCCCTCCGAAAGAAGAAGAAAACGAAAATGTTGCCTACTTTTGTGCGTTGCGTTTCTTTTAATGCCTTTTTGTCTGTGTGGTATGTGTGTGTGTGTGTGTGTGGATATGCATATTCTTTTTTTTCACTTTGAGCAGGTCAATCACCAGTCAGAAACCCTTTTTGGCCATTGTTGTCTATTGTTGTTGCTGTAGCTATTTAGTCAACAGCCTTATGTCTGCGTTTTTTTTGTGTTCAGTTCTCGTTTTTGCCTTTGGTTTCTTCTTTTTTTGGTTTTCTTGTTTAGCCGCATTTGTAATTTTGTCTTTGACAGCTGAAAAAGCTTTTATGTGTATTTGTGGAAATGCATTCAGCTCGAACTCTGAACTGGTGCCCAAGCAGCCCAACATTTTGTGTGTTCTCACTAATTTGACAACACGCGCACACACACACACATACATGCACACAGCCACACGCATACACTCACGTTAGCAAACATTTGCAAAATATTGAAACATTTTTGCCTTTGTCTCTTACGCTTTTTTATTTGGTTTATAGATTGTTTAACATGCTTGTTTATGCTCACCCGCACACACACACACACACACACATACACATAGTCAGTCACTTATATAGATATGCATATCTATAAATTATATTTATATATGTGTTTGCATTTTGTGCAGCCAACAAGAATGGACAAAAAAAAAAAAAAATTGTCAAGATATTTGTCATTTAGTCAATGACATTTATTTTCATGTCCTTTTGTTGGCTTTTCGTTTTTGCTATTACACTTGCGAATATCCTGTAAATCGATGGTTTGTGAAGAAATTAGCAAATTTGATATATTTCTATACGTCATCTTAAATCTAAAAATATATAATATATTATTATTATTTAATTTTAGCCGAGAGACTGAAAAGTTGACAAGTAATCTTAGATTTAACTCTATAAATCCCTATATATATTCCCTATATATATTATGGTATTTATGCATATATTATTTCTGTTATATGTATAAATGTTTATGCTCTTATACTACTATACATATACATATATGCACACATATAAAACATACAACTCTAACAATAATTTTAAGCAGACATTACTGGGTATTTCAGGTCTATCATATACTTAAGCTTCCCATTGCTATATACATATACTTTTATTTGTTTTCTTCTCTTTTTTTCGTGTTTTGTTTCCACAATGCGACAATACCCAATGCTGCTGTCCATTGTCGTTGCTCTAGTTGTTGTTGTTATTGTTGTTGTTGTTGCTTGTTGTAATTGAAGCATGTAATGCACAGGCGCCCCTCTATCTGTTGACCTGCACCTAGTCCCTGGGCTGCATGTAGAACCCAGCCGCCCAGCCGCTCAGTCGCTCAGTCGCTAACCCCCTCCCCAGAACCCCAGCCCTCTGAGCTTGTCACACAAAAGCTTTTGGGAACATTTTGGCAACTGCTGTTCTCGATATATAATGACCTCGAGGCAACAACAAATACAATGCCAATGCTCAACTACAAACGTCGAGCTTGGCCTCTTGGTTGAGTGCACTTTGTCTACATGTAACTATGTGTGACCGATTGTTATTGTTGCTCCTGCTGTTGTAGCTGTTGTTGTTGCTTTTGGTGTTTGCTCAACTACATAATCATCTATTAGTATTTACATAAAACTACACTTGTTTGCATTTAAGCGGCAAGCGCCAAGCGGATTATGCTGAGCTCTACTCAGTATGAAAACCCACAAAAAAAAAAAAAAAAAAAAAGGGAATACACAGAAAAACCCAAGAAAATATACAGTGATATAAGTAAAACACATTTGTTTGTGGCTTGCAGAAATTACAGTTGCTGCTGCTACTACTGCTCCTGTTGTTAGTGTTGTTGTTGTTGTTGTTGTTTTGCTCGGCAAATGGAAAATCTACTTCAAGTTTTTCCATTGTATAAATTACAAAATATGGCAAATATTGAAAGCCAGTCACCCTTTAAATCGGCATTAAGTCACACTGTGGCCAGCCTTTCACTCAGCCGTAAAACACACAGAAATACAATTAAATCTGATCAGATTTTTAGTTTTTGTGTTTATTTGATATTTATGGTTCAAGTAACTCGAGGTAAACAGTAAACAGTTTGAAATGCGTTTATTTTTCATTTTTACTATATTTATTATTTCTTTGCTTTATGTTAATGAAAACGTAGACTTGTGAAAAGTTGAGAAAAATAGAGGAAAGACACAAATGCATGCTGTAAATTGTACTTTTTTTTTGCTATTGAGTAGTGAATTTGTATATTCGAATCACTTGAGTGCAGTTGAGTGTATTCAAAGAAAAAATGCAAATAGGCTGGAGTTATATATATATATATATATATATTGCTAATCATAGATAGTAGCTAGTTAGGTTAAGCTGTATACGTCCCTCTACCTCTATGATTGAACTCTCTGATCTCGAAACCTATAGAAAGAAGAGGAATATACTGAATATTAAGTTTGGTTTTTAACATATTGTAATTGATCAAAAAATAAAATACTTTAAAAATATGTATATTAAGCAAATGTTTTTAGACACAGCAGTATAGAACAATTAAAATGAAGCAAGGTTGCAAAAATAAGAAATTGTGCCTCTAGGTGTAAAAAATATATAAACAAAATAAATAAATATATAAAGTCAAATATGAATTTATGAAAATGAAAGTCTCTAGTTGAGCTGCCTTAAGCTAATCAAATATATGTATAAGAAATAATAGAATTAATAAATATATATATGTATATATTTTTTTTGCTATTACAAACCGAGTTTCCATAATATTATTTTTGTAATTCATGCCAAAGTCAAAGACAATTGAGATGCATTAAAGCGAATGCTCAGCCATTGCAACTTGTCACACACTTTGACAATATATATATTTTTAAATATATATACATATTTAGTTTTTAGATTAAGTTGCCAATGCCAGTCTAAGCGCCCCAGGGAGGTGGCACAAAAATCAAAAGCAGAGCACTCGATAGAAGAATTTATCAAATGAAGCTGCAACATTGATAAGCCTTTGTTGCTTAGCTCAGCTCTCTCTCTCTCTTTCTCTGTCCCTCCTACTGTCTCTCTATTCGCAGCATAATTAAGACGGACTTTAGTTAGATATATAAATATATAGATGTCTATGCTGCATGTCTGCTGCATGCATGTCGCATGCTTGCTGGCTTGATTATGTCCAGCAACAATTTGCATTTGCTGCAAGTGCTCAATGTCTCAATATCAGTTAGGAAATGCAAATATTTTTGCGTTCTCTCTGCCAGTTCTATGAAATTTAAATATGAATTTTAGTTATTTATTGTTTGGCTGTTGTTGTTGTTGCTGCTTCTGTTATTGTTGTTGTTGTTGTTGTTGTTGTTTTGGCTGCTTGTCTCGTTTGCGGCAAATGCATTTTAATATTTCAGCATTGATTTGTTATGCAAAAATGTGATATGCCGCTCTGTGTCTGTCTATCTGTCTGTATGTTTGTGTGTGTGTGTGTGTGTGTCTGTTTGTGTTTCGCATCACTCAATGCGATTACATTTCATGTATATTGAGTAAAAATTATGCATACGCCGTGTTGGCCACGCTCACATAATTTAGCATTTATTATTACATATTATTGTGATTATGTTATTTAATTTAATTTGATTTCACATTTCAATCCGCCAGCCACCCAACGCATTCAATGCGCACTGGCTTACGTGCTAAGCCCTGCTGAGTGACTCGGCCAAGTGGAGGGTTCTCCACATGTACATATGTATGTATGTATGTCTGTGTGTTGCCAAAATGTCTTCGATAATAGAAAATATAATCAAAGCGCTATAAAAATGACATTTAACATGCGGCATGCGTCGCCAACGCGTCTCGACTCATCTCTTGACTCTCTGCTGCGCCTTATTCTTTTGCTGGCATTCGCTGCTTCGCCTTGGGGTCGCTGTGTATGTGTGTGCGTGTGTGTGTGTGTGTGGTGCGGTTTTTATTTCATTTCACTTCGTCGAGGGTTGGAACTCAATTTACTTGAAAACGCATCAAACAGCAAATTTTATGAATTTACAACGTTTCGGTTTTTGTGCCAGCCGCCCAATGCCACCCCCAAAGGGGAGAACCCCTTACCCAGCTATTGGCCATGTTATACATTTTTTTTATCTCTTCTTCACTTTTCGGGGTCACTGCGGGGCGACAATTGTCTGCCTCTGTGTGTGTGTGTGTGTGCGTATGTGTCATGTAAGTGTAATAGAAAGCAAAGCTGATGGTTTGCCACTCACTCTAGTAGCCTTCGCTCTTGTCTGGTGGGGCACAAAGGAAGCTGCTACAAAACCACAGCAGGCAGGCAACAGCAACAGCAACAGCAGCAGCAGCGGCAGCAGGAGCAGAGTCAGCCGTAAGGCAAATGGCAAAAGTAACCACCGACCAACCAAATGAGTTTGAGGTGTGAGAGTAGCTCGGGCAAACGCCTTTTGCTTTGATAATGGGGCTCTTGGTTTGGGGTCTAGCTGTCAGTGGCTTTTCACTAAATGTGTGTATGCTCGAGTGTGTGTGCGTGTGTGCGAGTGTCTGTCCATGTATGTGTGTGTGTGCTCAAAAATTGAGCTAGCAAGCCAATGAGCAAAATATTCGTGGCAATCATATTGAATGTTTGCAAATTGATTGACATCAAATCCCAAATTTATAAGCTAGTCAGCTTATTCCTTTTCTTTTCGATTTTGCTGGGCGCCAACTGTGCGAATTAAAGTGACAATGCCGCTGGTTGTCCCATTGTCTGGCTGTATAAAGTTTAAGAGCTGCAAATGTGTTTGAAACTTAATAAAAATTAAGCAGCCAAACAACTGAATATGAAGAGAAACTTTAGGTGGCTTAAGCAGAGGGGAGTAGGATGAGCAGATAATTATTGAGCTGTGTAAACTTGAAATAGCTCAAATTCACAGAGTGAAATTGGAGTTAATCAGCGGAAGGGAAGGGAAGGGAAGGAAATATTGAGCTAATTATCATGGAATATATAATTTAATATATAGTTTGAATATGCACAAATTCCTTGAATTACATTGCCCTGATAAAGTTGGAATATGTAGTTAATTAATAAAGCTAATTAGTGTAAAATGTGCATAAATGTTGCCCTGAGGAAAGAGTGGAGAACATGGAAATTCTTATTGAAATATGATAACACCTAAAGCTTATATCAATGTTATCTTAATGATACATAAACAATTTCCAATCTATTTTAGTGAAAATGTAAAACAAAATATTTTTCCATACCGTAAATGTATAAATAAATAAGTAATAGAAAAGGATGTTATATGAACAAAGTCAAACTCTATACATATGTATGGACCTATTATAAAAACAATAACAAATATTTCCTGATAATCAATTATCAAAATAACAATTATAATAATATAAATAATAATGTTCACACTATCAACAATAGCAATAATAATATAATCTGCAATAGTCGCAATCAAATTTTAATAATCTCCCCGTACTTCTTTCAATTCATCTAACAAATTGCCCTTGTCTCAACATATATAAACATCCATAAACATTGAGTTCGATTGGTGTTCTTGAAGGTTCGCTCGTTGCTATAGCAGCATCTCTGTTCGACTTGAGCCCAAACATATGAAATTTAATGGAGACTCTTGAGTTTTTCATTGCGAACTTTTCTCTTTGGCTATTTAAAAGGAGGCGGCGTCCAAGTTTAAGTGGCATGTGGCGCGTTTTGCGTTGCACGTTTCAAAGAAATGCTCAAACACACATACACATGTAGATGTGAGTGTGTGTGTGCAGCATATGTGTATGTATATGTGTGTGTGTGCTGCTTGGGTTTGAACTTTACTGCAGTTGATCAAAAATTCATTTTCGAAAACTTGCCATAAAAATGCGAGTTTTATGTGAGCGTGAATATGTGTGCTATGCATGTGTGACTGTGTGTGTGTGTGCTATGCATGTGTGCATGTGTGTGTGCTCTCAGCATAGCTGATGCAGGCTGCGCTGCCAGAGTTGCCATCAGCAGCAACTAACTTGAGACTTTATTACTTAGCTCACTGATCAGTGTTGTTGTTGTTGCTGCTGTTGCTGCTGTTGCTGCTGTTGCTGTTGCTGTTGCTGTTGCTGCTGCTGCCGCTGCTGCTGCTGCTGCTGTTGCACGTCGCTCTCGTCGACATGTCGTTGACAGCGTTGTTAACATTTTTATAACCGAACTTTATGCGTTGCGCCATGTGGGTGCGAGGATTTTTCGAATTTTTTTTTTTTGTTTTTGGGTATTTTTTTCGGTCTAAGGTTGAGCGAGCTGTTTCGAGGTTGCGATGGGTTCACATGCCGCTGATGTTTTATGCACGCACGTTGGCTGTTGCACGCTGCACGTGGCAAGTTGCACATTGGCTAAAGTCAAAGTTGCAGCTAGTGCCGCAGCCCTGTTAGCGACCTCGGGCCACATTTAGCGGCTGCCAGGCTGGGACAGACAACAACACGTGGCATCAACTTGCCTGTTTGTGGCGGCTTGTTAGCGAAAGTGTTGCAGTTGCCACATCATGGCAGTTGCTGTTGCTGCCGCTTTTGACGGCTTCACGTTGGCACTTTTTTGGCCTATTGGCTTTTATATGTATGGGGCTAGTGCCGCTGTTGTCATCCACATGATGATGACCCAATTCCGTCTAGCCCACTCCCTTCTCGTCTGCCACGTCTGCGCAATTTAATTTGCGAAACTATCTGCGTTCTGCAAAGTTTGTCTGCCACTTTGTTGCCGTTGCTCGTTGCCCGTTGCCCGTTGTCTGTGCTCTGGCTAGGCTTTCTCGCTTGTTGGCGGCATTGTTATTTGCGCACAGCAAAAGCAAAAACTATGCAGCCTCGTCCGGCCACATCTCTCCCTCTCTCTCCCTCTCTCTCTCTCTCTAACATTTTGGTTATCAGTTCGATCTGCGCATTTGCATGCCAAATGAAGGACAGCCCAAAGAGGGGTATACGCAACAATTGGGGAAGCTGGAGGGGGCTGAACTATGTAATGTTTGGGTAATGATTTTTCTTTCCTTTTTTTTTTGATTTTGTGCTTTTTTGGGCCATGTGATGTGAGCTTCGCCACAGCTTAAAGTGGTTGTGCATATGGTCAGAGGATGTGGGAAAGAGGGTCAAAAGGGTCAAATGCTAAAATCTGATGGCCAAGTGGGGCGTGGACGCGTGGGGACGTGGGGGCGCGCTGCTTAGAGGCGTGCATAGTGAGGCAAAGGCAATTGAAAGAGCTGTTGGGTCGGGCTACGCCTCTTATATCTCTTCATATATGTGCCACGCAATGCAAATGCGTTTTCGCCACCAATTTCGAGATAGACACTTGAAAATACTTTGCTCGACGCGATTCCAGTTACGAGAATTGCCAATTTTTGGTAAGCAAATTTGTAAGCGAGCTGATTATCGAGAGATAGTTGGGGCGGTGTTAGGAGAGGGATGCTTATTTAGTTGTAAACAGATTGATTAACATATTATGTCTGGGAGATGCACTAAAAATGTGTGAGGAATACTTCGAAATGATCAGGCTGATATCTATATTTATAATTTATTATAAGTAAAAAAATAATATTTTAATTAATACATTTTTTTTTATATGCTCAAATATTATTGGATTAGAAACGAAAATGTAACTATTTAAATTGCTCAAATTATCTTGGAATAAATAAGTAAAAAATTAATTATGAGAAAGTACTTGCAAAATATAAAAATATATATATATTTTTTTTTAAGTATATTTATAACACTTAAAATAAATATATTTGGCTTATTTTACCTTAAATACCAAATGTTTTTAAGTGACTTTATCAAAATATTTATTTTTATTGATGTATACATACATATACATATGTTAAAAATATTATAATAAATTCTTTTTACTTAATTTTTTATATTTTTTTTATAGAACTTTTCGAAAATCAGGTCTTCAACTGGAATCTAGTATATACTCATTTAAGATTAGTTTTAAAATCAGTTTCTCCCTTTCCCAAACTTTAAATACAACAGCTCTTATCTAACTTCGACTCCCGACCGACTGATTATAAATCAGCAATTTCCTTGTAAATACTTTTGCAGACTAATTTCCTATGTTTCCACCGTTTTTCAGAGTTTTATCCCTTTGGCTCTGGCGCGCTGAAATTTTAGTTCAACGACTTGTAATTTCCTGCTGCATATGCTTACAAATTATTGCCGTGGCCTTTGGTAAAACAATACGAAGCCAATCGCCCCAACGTGAAGACCATCAATTTTATTTACTGAGCCGCATGCAGCTTTCAGATTTTTGATTTAAGAGGCGCCCCGCACATATGTATGTAGTACATATAGAGAGACTTACGCACTCCATGTGACAATGACACAGAGATCACCCGATGCTCCCCACCCGCCGCCATTTTATGTTAAATAACTGTCTCAAATTACACTTTGGCAAAGCTTTCGCTCCACAAAAATATATGAAGCTTATGACAGCATTGGAGATTTAAATGGGCGATCATTTAATACTCTTTATATTTTAGGTGTCGATACTCTTTATAGATACCATATAAAGGAATCAAGATGAAGACTTTAAAAATCTTAAAAGTATTCATAAGGTAAATATAATCGCTAAAATAAGATTTTTTTAAAAATATAACAAATTAATAGAGTTTAATATATTTTTCAAATTTTATAAAAGTAGAAAAAAATAAAAAAAATATAAAAAAATATAAATATATACTTTTTTGTATATTTATAATATATATGTATATTATAATTTATTAAATAAATTTTGGTTGCTTTTATCATAAGAATAAAATATATATTATATTAAATTTATAAAATAAATTTTTAATAATTTATACAGACTTTATAAGGCATAAAATAATTATATCAAATAGATATGGCCAAAGATACCATACTATCTATAAGAAGATTATAAACGTTGAAAAATATATTTATTTATTCCATTAATGTCTTAAATGCATATCATATATCATTTTAAAATATATTTTCATAGTATATAGACTTTATAAATTAGACAAAGATCTAGGTCTTGCACACATACATATACAAATAATATACATTCCTTTTAAGGTATGTCACCTATGCCATTTCTTGAACAATATACCCTTTAATAAGAGTGTGCAGTATGTCGAATCACTTCTCGAATTTCGCAACAAATGTAGACTGCAATTTTGTGTGTGTGTGTGTGTGTACATGTGTGCAAAGCTAACTCAAATTAATGTCACGGCAGGTGGGCGAAAGATGGAACTGAGGTCACAATCAGAACGGGGGTCTCTCCCACCGGTGGCCAATTAAAAGGCATATTTTTTAATTGCATTTCCTTGCCATGTGTCACACGCAGTTATTATTATTGTTTCGTTTCTCTCTTTGTTCTTTTCCTCGAACTCGCTTTTTTGTTTTTAATTATTTTTGCATTTCTGGTTTTCCTGTTGTACTTGTAATTGGTTTATTGGCACACAATAAAAGCTGAACAATATTAAATATGTGTAGAGCGCACTATAAACATATACATATATGTATGTAAATATAGAAAGCATATATAGATGTCAGTGTATATCACAGATGCCGTTTGCATATTTGCAATGTTTGCTTAAACTTTTTGTCGAGCTCAATTAAAAATTGTTTATTTAATTCGTGGCTGTTGTGCGTTTTAATTTTAATTAAATATATAGTTTTTTTATTTGTACACACGTATGTATGTATGTATGTATGTGTATTCCCTACGTGCGCAGCGGACAATGAAATGGAATACAATTGAATTTTCAAAAGTGGAAATCCTGAATAATACATCTATCATTCGAAGCGAATTTACGCTATATTGAAAAACTGGCATTTTCGCTCTGGCAATTGCAATTTATCATAGCTAAGTCTAAAGATCATTTATTTAAAGAGGATTTTGTGTGACTTTGTTAGGGAGATTTGCTAAAATTATGATATCGAGCACATTTCCGATGCACTAAAGCTTAAAAGATTTCGCTTCAAAATTCAAATTCTAAATCGATATTTCAGATTGAAACTCAGAAAGTTTAATGAAACTAAGAATTAAAATTTTTTTAAATATAAATTTATTTTTATAGTTTATTTTGTAAGCCTTAAAGATATTCTTTCTGGTATACTTAATCAAAAAAAAAAAAAAATAAATAAAATAAAAGCTTCAGAAAATGTTGGTTGGAATATTTAGCTATTTAATAATAGTAAATAATATATATATGTAGAAATGTAAAAAGAATACCTAATACATTCATTCTAAGTTGGAATGTTTTAAGAAAAGGGAACTTTTACCAAAAATAATATGAATTACATAAATGGAATATTTAACATTTCCGTTTATTTAATCAAAGTGTTTTTATGTTTTACATGCTTAAATATATATTAATTATATTACAATTTTTTTTAGGAATTTTTGTTTCGTAATATTTTTTTTTGTAAAATAATTTTTGTAAATTAAATTTGTTTTCTGTTTTCATTTTCATTGCGAATATAAACAACTTTTGCAAAAGTTTTGACAGTTAGCTTTTACTCTAGTTGATTTATTTATTTTTATTATACCCTGAACCCATTGAAAATGGGAAATCAGGGTATAATGGTTTTGTGAAAAGTATGTAACAGGCAGAAGGAATCATCGCAGACCCCATAAAGTATATATATTCTTGATCAGGACGATGAGCTGAGTCGATATAGCCCTGTCCGTCTGTCCGTCCGTCCGTCCGTCCGTCCGTCCGTCCGTCCGTCCGTCCGTCCGTCCGTCCGTCCGTCCGTCCGTCCGTATGAGTGCGTCGATCTCAGAAGTTAAAGGAGCTAGAGAGCTGAAATTTTGTATGCATACTCGTGTATACCATACGCAGTACGAGTTTATCATATTTTTTCGATAACTCATTCGATATCTTTTTAATCGAGGATAATCGATAAATTTATATTGTTTTTTCAGCCTAATTTGAACACTATTAGACCTAGAGACTTCAGATTTACTGTGTATATACATTTGATGGGCACACACATTTTGTAATTTACAGATTTTGGATACCACGCCCCCTTCGCCCCAAATTTGTAAAAAACGTATATCAAGTACTAGAGACTTGTGCTTTGAAATGTACACACATTTACACATAATGATTACGTTCTGAAAGTTTCATTAAGATTGTACGTCTACAAATGAAATTATTCAACAAATAAATTCTCATAATATTGCCCACACTGCAACGCAGCCCAAGCGCAGTCGCTGCTTACTGCGCAGTTAGCAGAGCGCGGGCCTTTGCATGCGGGTGGATGCATGTGTATGTATGTGTGCAGAATGATTGGAACATCAGCACGGAGGGTTCAGGGTATCTCCTAGTCGAGCAGTCTCGACTAGAGCTTTCTTACTTGTTTTTTATTATTATTTTTTTTTTTTTAGTGAACAAAGTTACTAGAATATTTCGCAAAAATATCAGTTGTATCTGAAGCCCACATAAAAGTTAGAGCCCACAGAGTGATGGTAGTTGGCGTTGGGCGGCTGTGCGAAAGCCAAAGCCAAGAGCGTATTTAGGAGAATTATGAAAGCCGCTTCTCAGCCGCATTCCAATGTGGCTATCGTTGTCGTTGTCGTCGCCAAAAGATCTTCGGGCATGCCAAAATAAAAGCCAATCTTAACTGACGCCCACGCGACAAAGGCAGCAACCCAGACTCAGACGAAGACGAAGATGAAGTTGGGAAAAAGATGCGTTTAACTGTAAGATGATGGTTGGGTCGGTTTATGCCGCTCCTTAGGCCCGGCCTTTTGTAGTAATATCCAAGGCAAATATCTCAAATTTCAATGCACATTTTGCGCAGATGAAAAAGACGCAAGGAACAGAGGAAAAAAAAAATAAATAAAAATGAAGCAGAGAGCTGAAAAAATCTCGACCGGCCTGGTGGCACACATTTCAGCATAGTCGTCGTCGTCGTCGTCGTCGTTCTCGATGTTGTTGTTGTTGTTGTTGTTGTTGGGCCCAGCCCAGGAAGCTGTGTGTTCATGACTGCGTTTCGAGCTCTGTGTAGTATGAGAAGGTTCTCAGTGTGAAGGGTTGACCGTCCTGTTGCGTCGTGTGTGCCGCCCATCAAGCCAAACAGCTAAAATGGTAGGAAGTCCAAATGTATCTTAGTATCTCATTTTGAGTATCTCTAAATATGCACGTGTGTGTAAAAGAGTAAATTGTACGAGTGTGACGTGTGTGCAACTGTGTCTCTTTTTCTCTCTCTGTGTGTGTGTGTGTGTGTGTGTGTGCGAGCATGTGAAACCGCAAAAAAAGGCAAGTAGCGAATGCATTGAAACTGGCTTCAAAACTCGACCCTGGCCTCACGGCTCACTTAGTCATCAACGCAGAGGGAAACCGCAACGTGTCCCATTTAAGAAAGCCAAGAGTAAAAAGATAGTGAAGTGCTGCGTACCCCAATGGTCATAAAGCAGCAGCGGCAGCGGCAGCAAAGGCAGGCGATATCCTTGAGTGCCCTGGCCAGTGCCAGTTCCAATGCCAGAGCCAGAGCCAGAGCCAGGCCAGAGCCAGTGCCTTTGCCTTTGCCAGTGCCAGGCCATTAGCCGCAAACGAGAAATGAAGATTATCTTAAAGATACATGCGACGGACAACGGAGATCGGACGATGGACGATGAGCGCAGCGAGCCCAGTTTCATTACAGCAACAATTTGTATACCCTATGCTAAGCAAACTGTTATAAGGTGTTTAAGTCGGGGTTTAATAGGAGCCTTTTGGAAGTATGTTAACAAAAGCTGGCCAATAGAGAGCATCCCAATTTGGGGCGAGGCAGGGCAGGGCGATTGCAGTAGAATAGAAACTTGATTTGATTACTGGATGAGCATTGCATATACATAGATTAGAGCTGATAAATGTAATTATGCATGTAATTAGTAAATTTTGTTTCTGCAGTTGACTTGATGAGGGAATTTTTTTAAGGGAATAAAATGTAGATGAGAATATTGAAATTCGTTTTAATTTAGAGCATTCAAAAGAGCAAAATTTCAGTAAATATATCATATTTAAAGAAAATTTCGTATGTAGATTAACAGATATTTAATGAGTGCAGAGATTGCTTTTCAATTTTAGCTTCAGAGAACTCAAGTAACTCAGTAGCAGAATTTGGATTCCTTAAGATAAAATATGTGTATATATTTTACTTTAATACTATTGACTTCATTAATTAATATCAGGTCTCAGATAATACCCCTTCAATACTATACACATTATACAGGATATTTGCTAGCTGAGCCTTTGCAGCTGTTTCGCGTATATTTGAGTTTTCTTTTGTTTTGTTTGAACGCTTTTGTCTGGGCATCTTTGCTAGCTCGGGCGCTGTCCGAAATGTAACTTATGCCGCAGTCAAAAGCTGATGGCTATGAGCCGCCTGCATTTCATTTCACATGCATTAGGCGGGAAGGTGGGGCTGTGGTGCTGGTCTGGGTCTGGGCCTGGGCCTAGGCCTGGCGCGAAGCGGCTTTTGTGGCCTAGCATGGGAGGCGCCATTGTTTGGCATAGTTTTTATGCAACACATACTCACACACACACACAGATGCACACACACACAGATGCACACACACTCATAACAGTTGCGCCTAGTTTTCGCATAGTTACAGTTACTGGCCGCCAGGCAGACAATGGCATACAAAGACAACAACTGCAACAATGCTGATGCCGCTGTCGACTCTGATGAAGATGATGATGTTGGCAGCGGAAGGCCATCACAATGCATCGAACTGCTTGTTGTTGTTGCAGCCGCTGCTGTTGTTGTTGCTGCTGCTGCTGCTGCATTGCATAATTGTTTTATTAGCTACATTTGCAGCATTTGCCTAAGCCAAAATCCGTGCCCACAACTCGCACACGTTGTCTGTCTCTGTCGTGGTGTGTGTGTGTGTGTGTGTGTATCTTTCAGATACTCGTACGTGCGCACAGCCGCAGCCTTGTGACTTTGTTTTTCCACAACTGTTGCCCTGCCTGGGTGTGTATGCGTGTGTGTGTCTGCCTTGCATAAAGAAGAGAAGAAGAGTAGAACAGGTCAGAGGTAACAAAGCATCGAGTCCATTGCATTTATATGGGGCTCAACAGACAAACAGACAAAACAATATTCGCTTTGATTGCTCTGCGACAATGTTGTGAATTTGCCGAACAATTTCTTCAGCCAAAGCCAGAGCCGAAGCTTTGCTATCAGAATATTTTCCATCTCCAATGTTTGCCAATTTCTGGTGAATATTTGATTTGACATTTGCATCCGAGATTGTTATAAGATGCACAAGAATTTGGTGGCAAACATTTGCTGTGCGCAGTGCACACAATTCTCAGTTAATTAATAATTTCATAAATTTTCTGTTTCAAATGACTATCTCTCGGGATTCACCAACAACATTTTCTGCTTATGCATCAGGTTTAATAAATCGCATTTCCTTTACGAGCAGACATCAATATTAATTAATCATTCGCACGGCATTTGCATCTAATGCAAATGTATATGATGTTTGCAATGAAGTCGATTATATAAATATGCATTTGCTTCTTGCAAATACACAAAATGTCTTAGCTCTTGTTGTTGTTGTTGTTGTTGTTGCATTTGCTGTTGTTAAACATGCTCTTTAGAATGTGTGTTAACCTGGCTTATATTTGGATTATGTTAAACAAAACTATTAAGTTGAGATATACAATATAAAATCAATATGAATACCTTAGAGTTGAGCACTTGACTTGAATAAGCTGCTCAACATAGACAAACAGACACACACACACACACACACACACACAGATACAAGTGCGCATACAATGAATACACTTGTTATTAAGTTTACCTTTCTGCAGTTTACCTTACTTAGCTAGAACTTGGTGTAGATTAGACAGAAATTATTGGCTAATTAAGGCATTTTTATAAACTGTGAAATATTTCTTACTATATATACTATATACTATATACTATATACTATATACTATATACTATATACTATATACTATATACTATATACTATATACTATATACTATATACTATATACTATATACTATATACTATATACTATATACTATATACTATATACTATATACTATATACTATATACTATATACTATATACTATATACTATATACTATATACTATATACTATATATATAAATAAATTGCAGTTATTTGATAACTTGATCAGACTGAGACATAAGCTAAAACATTTTGAATAAATCGTTTGCCTAAGAAACAAAGTCACAATTGCATTGGACTTGAGTGCTCGCTGTCGAAAAAAACAAAAAAAAAACTAACTTCAAACTATGCGAGAGGCTAATATATAGTGTGTATATATGTATGTATAGCAATCAATAATGGTTTGTTACTCCCGCATCTCGCGCTTCCGGCTGGCAATTTAACTTGGCTCAAAGGCGATTTAAAATTTGATTTATTGCAGCTGAGCGCCGTCCGCGCTGTCGCTGACCGCGCTGACTGAGGGCCAGTTAAGCAAGTCAGCTGTTGTTGCGGCAGTTACTTGCAGATCTATATGTATGCATGCGTATATCTATCTATGTATCTGTATCTGTGTATCTTGTAACTTGTAAATTGTATCTTGCAACAACCCTCAGAGCTGCTGCTGCTGCTGCTGCTGCCCTCGCGCTTGATGAATAAAAGCCATGTAAAATAGCTGTTACCAAGTTAAGTAAATAAGCAGCTATCTGCTGTTGCTGTTCCGCTGAACAACAACAATAAAAAGAACAGAAAAAACAACAACAACAAAAACAGGAACAACTGCCGCATCGCCGGCTGCTGCTTTGATCAATCAACCGTCAAAATTATTGCTGCATGTGGCCCGTGCCAGCTCCAGCTCCCTGCACCGGAGGGAGTCGCGGATGCAATTATAAGCATTTCCACGTGCCGCTTCATTGGAGCTCAGCTCGCGGCCTGACAGTAGCCGTTAGTTAGTGCCAACCCAACCCCAATCCCAGACCCAATTCCGCCTTCATACCCTTTTCCGCACCCAGCACTTGGTTTGCCCCTATTGCAGTTCGTTGTCCATGGTTAAATAGAAATTTATTGGCCACTGGCAAACGCCCACTGAAATGAAAGCTAATCGAGTGTGTGTGTGTGTGTCGAGTGTGTGTGTGTGTGTGTGTGTGTACTGTTGCGTATGTGTACATGCGCTGAGAAATTAACTTTAGGGCTCGGTTCTGCTAATGAAGTCTGCCCTGTTTTATATGCAAGACATTGTCATCATAGTCCAGCCAGAATGCACTCATCGAAAATTAAGTTTCACTTGCAGACACCCTGCACTTTGAAAAGAGGGATACTTTTATAATTTGAGTGCACATTGTGCAGCAGCTCAAATAACTACAATTTGCAACTATTTTCAAATTGGAATTTGGTTTGACTAATTTAAGTTCTTAAATTAGCTTGCTTGGAATTTCCCTGCAAAGTCCTAGCTCTTGTGTGTTGCTATCTAAAACATACTCAAAGTTTTCTAACATAACATGTGTTGCTTCAAGGCAATTGTATGCTACCCTGTAATAATCGCGGGTTGCTAAGAGCGTTTTTTGGCTTTTAAAGAAGCTAATATGCTTGATGGCCTATTTTTGAAAAGCCCAAGTCTGTCTATTGTCCATTGCAATAAATGGCTGGCAATTCTAATCGTTGAGAATAGATTAATACTTAAAATTTGTAACAGAACTCAATTGCTTTCATTTACATTCAATCGATAATTATTGATTTGGATATACATACATACATATATGAGATGCTCGATATAATGAGAAAGTGTAAGTAGAGCCAATAGTGTCTATGACTTTTAGCCTTTATTTCTCTTAGTTTGGCAGAGGGAATTATGAGGTCCTCTAATATCGTAGAGAGTTCAAATTGTACATGTAACATGCAACAACAAAATATATGTTTTTATATATATTTTGTTTTTGCAGATGTATTTTTATTAGATTACATACTATTATATGCTGTAGATCAAATAAATAGTAGATTCAATTATATAAAAAAAAATCCTAAATGTTAAAAAAACTCTAAGAAATTCATGTAATTAAGTAGACAAAGTCAAATTAAAGAGCAACTCTATTCATCACATATGATGATGCTGCTGCAGCTGCTGTTGTTGTTGCTTTTGCTGTTGCTGTTGTGGCTGTTGTTGCTCAAGTGGCCACTCACATGTGCAACAGCAGCAATAATAACAGCAACAACAACAGCAACAACAACAGCAACAACAACAGCAACAACAACAGCAACAACAACTACTCTCCAACGTAAGCGGAGGCGTTTGTCGTGTTGACGTTCGGCCCATAGGCCTGGTCTGGTTGTTATTATACGCCCAGCGTGGCGCATAATGCAGCTAATCTGGGGAATTAGGTAAAAAAGCTGACAAAAGGCAAACAAGCGACATTCAAGTGGCTGTTGCTGATGTTCCAGTTGCAGCAGCCCTTGCCAACAGCAACAGCAGCAGCAGCAGCAGCAGCAATGCAATTTTGTATCCTATTACGTAAAGTAACTGTCAAGTCGTTTAGGCAGCTGGACGAGCAGCAGCAACAACAACAGCACCAACTCCGAGTGACTCAGCGCGCTTATCTGGCAGGCAAATGTCCCTTTTCTCTGTGAAGGATTTACGCACAAAGGAAGCGATACGGGCAAGGCAAAGCCATCGCAACGCGACGCAAGCCAAAGCAGAATGCGCCACCAAAAGTAGCTAAGCGAATTAAAAAAGTAAACTCCAAGTAAATTAAATAAAAAGACTTAACAGTGTGTAGACGGAGCAAAAGAAAGGGACAGATAAAAGACGGATAGAGAGAGAGAGAGAGAGGGAGAGAGCTATAGAGCGAGTGTGCGCGGAATGAGGCCAAGAGAAGGCGGCTCAGACTGCTGATAAGGCGCTAAGCCCGACGATGCCATCAGCGACCGCAGCGAGAAAAATGTTTTTTAAAATGAAATCACTTTTAATGAGTCATTCAAGTGGCAAGAAGAAGCCGTCTGCAAAGCGTGCAGACAACGGACTTGCCACTTGCCACACACAACTCCTAGAATGAAAATAATAATTTTTACAAAGCAGCAAATAAGTTAAGGCAACAAATAAGGCAATAGCAGAAAAAATTACAATTCTCTCAAGAGTGTAGGCAATTTAATACTCTTCAAATTTTGTTAATATATGCACATCACAAATAATTGAAAATGATTATGATATTATAATTATAATATTAATTAGCTGGATTAAGGGAAGCATGCTTTTTATCAAGTATTTCAATAGATATTTGCTTGATAAAATTTTGGATACAACTCAAAATCATTTTACACTTCTCTTAGAAAATTATAGGAAGCGAACTTGTAGTAAAATATACTGAAAAATTTCGGAACGAGAGCATAAAAGACTTAAAATGTAGGTATGTGTATAAATATTGTATTTCAAACAGTTTGCCTATGCAGAAAAGTGAAGAAAAGAATTTGGCTCGGCCTTAGACTTAGTTAAGGTTTGAGTGAGGATGGAAACATATTATATCTAATCGAGATAATATATTAATTTTTTGGTAGTAATATAGTAATATATTAAAAAAAAAATATATATATATATATATATATATATATATATATATATATATATCAAACAATATCAAATCTAATATGGATATTCAAAAAAAGATATTAAAATAAATATAATAAAAAATAAATAAATAATTAAAGAAATAAATAAAATAAAATAAAATAAAATATAATAAAAATAAAATTAAAATTGTCATTGGAGTAAATATGATATTTACTCATATTATTCAATTATTCAAGTAAAAACTATCTAAAATATGTCAAATAAAATTAAATAAAAATGTAAAATAAAATAGAGAAGGTCCCGGACGAAGTTTATGTAAAAAAGAAGTCAAATTATTCTCAATATAATTCTCTAATGAAAATAAAAATATTGCTTGCCAAAATTAAACAAAGATTAATTGAGTCAATACAAATATATTTGTTGATAAAATGCAGATAAAGAAAAAAAGAAAAGCTATATGCACATACGTATATAATATTTGTTTTTATATACATATTCTCTGCACAAAAATCTTGGCAAAGATTTTGCACATAATGCGCGAAAATGTTAATAGCCTCGGTTAGTGTATGAAAGGAAGGCAATAGCAATAATAATAATATCGCGCGCTATGGATGCGGATGCTGCAGGAAGCGTCAGTCGCCAGTTGCAAGTTGGTGGCGCTAAAGCAGCCGAACCCAAACCGAAAGCTAAAGCTAACGCTAAAGTCGATGCCGCCACCGACGACGACGACGAGGATGGCGAGGACGAGGATGGCGACGCCGACGCTTCCACAGGAAATCGCAAGCACGCCTGGCAACGAGAAGTGGCATCCTGCTGGAGCAACAAGTTGCTCGCTGTCTGGCCAGACTCCTCCGGCCATTTCACTTTGCTTTCCATTTTATTACTAATTTCTTTCGCTTTTTTTTACATCTCCTCCAGTTGTTGTTGTTGTTGTTGTTGTTGTATTCATATCCACCCACCTCCCGTTCCCTGGTTTTGTTCTTCTTTGTGCAGAGCCCTTGCAAATTATAACGACAAGCAAGAGTCTGACGCGTCCAGGAAGCGGGCGCCGTTCGTGGGTCGAGCATCCCCACTTGAAGGCTGGTCATTTAATGAGACGAAACGACAACAAATTGTTTAAACATTATTTGCGCTTTCATATTTCAGTTTGTGCGGCATTTCCTTTTCCCGTTTTGCCCTTTTTCCTCTTCCACTTTATTATTTTATTTCACTCGCCACGGAAAGTGTGCTAAGCTAGGGCATAATGACTGTGTGGATGTGTGTGGAAAGTGGAAAGGATTTGCTTTTACAGTCGAGGTGGAAAAAACCTGTCTGCTGTTGAGAGAGATCATAACAGTTACACTATTATATAAAATTGATAATCTAAGTGATCTAAAACATACAGAGCATCTCTTAGTCGTTCACATTCAAATTTGACACTCTTACTTGTTATTTATAAGCATTATTGCACATACACTGAGATAAGAAAGCGCATAATGAGCTCTGTAGTGCAGCAACCAATGGAAGTAAGGATGAGGGGAGGCATTGGCGTAGGCTACTGAACTGAAATTAAAAAAACTTCAGCTTGATGAGTGTACACTTTACGATTGTTGATTAAAAACTTCATAGACAAAAGAAGTTAGCCTCGCTCCAAGCTTCAACTGTAAGTGAATAAAGAATTGCTACCTGTGCAGGTGAACAATTCAGTAATAAGCAAAGCGTGTAAACCTACATAATTTATATGAATAAGTAATCTAGATATTTTTGTTATAATCATTTTCAAATATGTTGAGTAGTAAACAAATATCTTAAAACTAAAATAAAAATTTTAGTTTTTTTTAGATTGATATAAAACTTAATTTAATGGAATTAATTTTTCATTTCTGCGCCGAAGCTTAGGTCTCAATGGTTTATTTAAAAATATTTTTACATAGCCAGGCTTTTACAAAACAATAATATAAATTTTCTTAAAGTGTGTGTGTTTTTTTTTTTTTAATTATTTAAAATGATCAAGGGAACTCGCTTTTTATGCTAAATCTCCAAGTCTAATTGCTCAAATAATATCTCGCCCAGCCCTTGTTCTTTGCGCAATTTGTTGTAATACTTGAGCATGCGCTTTAGGACTGGGATAATTACCTCTTCCAAAATATTGAGGCGTTTGGAAATCCTATGGTGAATATGATTTAGATCTATAGGGTATATATAAATGTTATTCCACTCACCGTTTTATGCGACTAAGCAGGTACATATCCTGGGTTAAGGGGACTGGATTTCTGCGATAAGCATTAATTGAATTCAAAGTCTTTGGTGTTTCTATTGGAGGCACTTGAGATGGTAAACTTACTCGATCGATTGCTTTCGTTTGGAAGTCAAGCTGGACACCATTTGCGGAATGAAGTGGTGATCTACTTCCCATTCGCCCTCTTCATCTATGTCAATCTTTTCGCGGACTCTTCGCTTGCGACGGAATACCAAATAAAGCAGATCGTACAAACTTATGAAAAACATACGAAAGACGATAGACAATTTGGATTTTTTGGTCTGTACTGTGGCGCTGACCTCATCGTAGGCGGCAAGGAGGATGCCCAGGCAGGCGTGCAACACCAGCAGCACATAGATAATCAACACAAAGGAAACGTAGTAGAGCCTTGTTTTTAACATATTTTTGTCCGTAATTTCTTCGTATGCAAATTTACACCCCGCCAAGCTCATTATGGATATCAAAGAATTACTCAGACTGCAAAATTTCTCATCGTTGATGCCAAATAAAGCCAAGCCGCACTCTGAATAGGCCATTAGGAAGATAAGCAATACGACGGTAAATCCAATCAGTTCGTTGACGCTCTAAGAAAGTGAATTAATATTTGAATAAGAAGACTGTAAATGACAAAGGTTAAACCCATTTGTAACAAGTGCCAAGAAATAATCGGAGCTGAATTAATTGATTTTGGGCAGGTAAGTATATGAAATGTGTAATCTATAGAATATTTTTGTACGTTTCAGAAGAATCCATATAAGATTTATATACGTACTCTTAGCAGCACTTTCTTGAATACCGTCACGGTACGATTAATGACCAAAAAGGAAAGCAAACGTATCCAGATTAGAAAAATGGCAATTCCATTGATATAAGTATCAACGGTTCCCATGAAAGAGACCCAGTCAAAAGAAATATACTTATCAGTTTTATTCTTCTTCTGCAATAAGCGCTCAATATAGAAATGATGGATAATTTGCATTACCAGTGATAAGAATGATAACTGAGGAATGGCAAGAGCAGGATTAAGTGAGTAAGAATTAAAATCAAACGAAGTTAGTTAAAATGCAATAAAGTTAACTAAGCTATTTTACCCACCAAGTAGCTAGTTAAGTCTGTAAAATTGAAAAAACTGTGTATGTATTTTTTAAAGCCAATTCGAAATATAATCGCAAATTCTCTAACTGTAAACAGTATGACCATCAGAAAGTAACAGCAGGCCACAGTTTGTAAGCTCCAATCCGATGTGGTGAAGATCGAATGCCGACGTAGTGCAGTGAAAGTGGCACTGGGAAAAAGTCCACCAAACGAAGGTTGCTCAAATCGCAGTCTGTAAGCCAAAGTAGAATGGTAGTAGTAGAATGTTAATGTAAAGCATAACGATACCTTTTCTAAGTTGTCTCTGCTGACATGTCTATCTCTCTCTCTTTCTCTATACAAAAGTCGCCGTAATAGTCACCCTAATATTCGTACTTACTTCACGATCTCCAATAAATCTGTCATGATATGATATAGATTGAACTCAATTATAACAATTCGGGTATTGCGGCTGAGCCACTTGCTATCGCGTAATTTGGTAATTATTTTCACGTTCTCCGTATAGTTATATGTGAGGCTCTGTATGAAGCCGGCTCCAAAATACCAGTCGAAAATGCCATTGATTGGCGTTGCATCATCCTCTGACATGCTGACCCATCGATAGCCGAGATGGCTGGCACGGCTCTCACCGGACCACGAGTACGGTGCATAACAGGTGGGCGCATTCTTGGTGAATACGCGATTTTTGATGCACAGACCATCTCGCACGCAAATCTTTCTGAGACGCGGTGGTCCGAGCAGCACATTGCCATGGTATATGTTTCGCTCGACCATATTGCCGTAGAACTCGTCGTAAGAAGTTGACTCGTTGGGAAACGTAAAGATGGCGCCCGGATCATATGGTCGAAAGTCACCTTTTTCGAGAAATTTTAAAAATACATCCATGGTATAGACCCAAAACCTATCGATGTTTCGAATATTTTCAAATTTATGCTTCGAATTGCCATCCAAGGTTATTGCATGCTTTACCAATAGGCTCTGCAGAGCATCGTTATAATAGTACATATTCTTAGTGTTGTTCATCTGTGTCACTGCGGGAATGAGCAGAGTTGCGTTTAGTGAATCGCCTTACGATATGAAGCCGAGCTCATCGCTTACCAACTGAGGCCAATGCCACAAATATGATGTAGACTAGAAAATCGACAGCAGCACGGCGAGCTCCCCTAACGGTGCTATAATGAATTTCCTTTGAGCGATGGAGCCAAAGGTAAATGCGATCTTTCACTGAAAGGCGTATAGCCTGAAAATTCGACATATTTTCAAATTATGAATTCTATTGGGATATATGTATATATTTCTACTGACTTGTAAAAACGGATTTTCATATTGAATTCAATGCTTGCTTTATTTGCATATTATTTTAGCTACACAATTCAAAGTAAATGTTGTCTATGATAGATATATGTATATATTCTATTTGATATGTTGTACTTATAGGAAAGTTACATCAAACTAGAGTTGATATAATCTAGCGATAACTGAATATCATCATGAACTGCTATCAGGAACTAATGTAATGAATGAGGAAAGTCAGGATCAGCAAGTCAGGAGGAGCATTATTATTAGATCTTCTACGTAATTCGAAAGTTTTATAAATTTGATGTAAAAGTTTAGTCTGAATAAAAAATTACAAAAAAACCAAAAATCTTCTTAAGAATCATTTATTCATTATTATTGTTTACAACTTCAACTTGCTCTGACAGCACTAATGCCATTTACTCATAAGCAAGCACATTGAGCTGAAAATGATTTCACTTAACGCACTCTTGCCGCAGCCAGTAAACATTGCTGTTATCATTTAATATATATTTTCCTGTCATTTAATTTCTTTTTGTTCAGTTTTTCCGTCTTAATCTTCATTCCCATTGCGTTCAGTGTGTCGGGGGTTTGTCTTTTGGATTGCATTGTCGTATTGCTTTAATGGTGCTTTGTTCTTCGCGCTTGGGCTTTGAAAATGATTTTGTAAAACGCGATGCCAAATAGAAAATCATCATAATTTTCGTTTATTACGAGAGTTTTTACCCATTTGGCCATCGTTGTTGCGTTTGCTTTTGCTTTTCATTTTTCTTTATGGGAAAAAGTTTGTCTGTTGGCAACGTTGTTGCTTTAATTGCCATTGTCATGACTTGTCCCTGTTGTTAGAGTCATTGTACTATGCCCCAGCCCTCAATAGAATGGCAAAGCAACTTGCCAGCTCCTTTGATTTGTTTTTGCCAACAAACGCAAGCAAACGGAAACGGAAAATAGAAAAACAGACAACTTTTAAAGGACACTGGGGGGCAGCCATCCCCAGAGCCAGAACTAGAGCTACAGCCTGTTTCTCAGTGTCTCTGTGTCTGGGCCGCTTCCTGTGCTAAAAGGTGTGCGCCCAGCCCAGCTTATATAAGCGAACACATTTTCGAGTTATTAATGGAAAACTCTTGGCCATTTCGCTCACTTGCTCTGTGTCTGCCTTAGATAAATACAAGTGCTAACTAAATGTTATGTTTTCATTATGCATGGCAGGGGCAGCAGGAGCGGCGGCAGCAACAACTTTTAGACAACTTGCAGTCAGTTTCCAACTCCAGCTGTGGCTTTCGTCTTCTTTATGCTGCCAGCTGTTTATTGGCTTTGACAATCTTTTTCTCGTCTTTGCCTTAAGGCTATGGTAAATGGTTAAAAAAAAGAAGATATTTCAATAAGAGCTATCTGTATAGTAAATCTAACTTGAAAATTTCAAAGCTAGAGAATTTCAATATACTTACTCCATATCTACACCAGCTCTCTATTTAGTTAGCTAAGAATTTTTGTCAATAATATTTTCATAGTTTAGTTGGCAATATTATTTGCCACGCTTGCTCATTGATTGTCTACAATTGCCCGCTGTGCAGGGTATCTCCAGCTCGTGCGGCTTTACTATTCTCCATCTCTGCGGCTTTGTTCTGCTCTATTGTTTAGCACATATATTGGCTCCCATCTGTTTGAGCAAAGTGCACTTTTTTAACTAACTTGTCTAACGCAACTAATGAAAAGATTTGTTATTAGTTTTACAGCAGCGCAACTTAAAGCAGGTGCAAAAAGTAGCGGCCCAACTTTTTGCCCAAGGACTAAAACACGGCAAAAAATATATATATACATATATATATATAAATAAGTAAATACAGAAAGGAACAACAACTTGAAAAAGTAAATAAATATTTGAACAACTTCTTATGGCCAGCTATTTGTTTGGGTGCAAGTTTTGTGTGTGGCAAGTTTTGAGAGTGGCGAATGGCGCATGGGGCATGGCGCATGGCGCATGGCGAATGGACGCAACGTGAAAGTTTTTGTGTATTTCTGCAGTCTCTGGAATTTGCCAAGAAGTTTTCGCTTAGAAAATTGATCAGACAATTTTCAAGCTAATTTAACAATAAATTCTCAAATGCTCTTAACTCTTAACAAATAAAAGCAACACCAACAAATGACACAGCAAATCAACGGCGATTAGGCCATAAACCAGTTTCTTTTGAATACCCATTGAAATTCAATATGCTCCTTTTGTTGTCATTCACAGCAAATTGTTTTCGCTGTCCAAATATTTTGTATAATTCGTTAATAAAAGCCATTCACTGTCTTGTCCGAGCGCTCCAAATATGTTCATAAGCCAAGTGTCTGCTTTGTTCGCCGGCAATTGGTGTATTAAGTTACCGATTTCGATGTAAATCAGCTATTTTAAGTCTCTCTAGTCTAGATAATTAAGTCAATTTAAAAAGACGCTGTCTCCGTTGATTGATTGACTTTATCTTTTGGTCTCAGCTTATCAACACTTTCGTTTCAATCGATCTCTGTGCCTTGTTTGGCTTTCAGCTGTGCCTGCGAACGCATAAAACTCCGTCTCTCTCAGGCAACACAACCAGCCGAATGCCTGGCTAAAACTTGGCCTTAAACACGTTTGTCTTGGCTGCAGTCGCGTAGGCCGCACGTTATCTTTATAAAGGCATTTGCCTGCAGTCCGTTTCCTGCCCACCCCGCTCGGTTGAGTGCAGCGTAACAAGAAATTGTTTTAAACACCCTATGAAAAAGAAGGTAAGACGATATGGATCTTCGATCTCATAATAGATTTGGACAAACTTGGCTTATTAACGGCTCTTAAAAGCAATTTTGTAATTGAGTTTTCACTGAAAGTTCAAAATTTTTAAATAATATGAGGCAAACCATAAATAACAAAAATAATGTTTAGATTTGCTTAAATTTGTATTCGTTTATTATTATTTATAATTTTTACTCGAAGCCAGTATTAAACTTTTTAAGACTATGTTGATTTAAAAATAAATAATTTATATATTATTATAACAATGCAAAAAATGAATTAAGTAAAAATAATATTTAAAAATTTTTATTTTGTTGTTTTTCATTTCAATAAACATTTTTAATCCGAAAATTTTCTTCACAAATTAAATAAAATTATTTTTACAGCTATACAAAATAGTTTTTTAAGGTGTGTTTTTATTTATATATTTTCTAATTAACGTTAAATAATATTGCATACAGATGCCTTCATTTGAAGTTTTTGCCTTGTTGTCTTTGTGACCGACTTCCGAGTAGGCCTAGCCCGTATGAGTTGATGAAATTGCAACCACCTAGATTCAGGAAAGTATGTCAAATGCTGTACTTGAATAGCTGAAGGGCGAACCCAATAAAACTTACCACTTGGCAATCCTCCCAAGTGTAATCCCCAAGTATCTGCCGCAGCTGCTTCCAGTCATGTGGGTTGATGAATGCCACGATGGCAAGCAAATCAATCAAACGTCTCTTGAACTGCATTTCGTTCCAGCTGCCTAGGCCAATGTCACCCGCATGTTAGAGATAAGGGAAGAACGACTCTATCAAATTATACAATTAGATTAATAGAAACACGCACAGAACCTGTGAAATGTGTAAGCATAAATTATTTATGATTAAATGCAAAACATATCAAAAGCTCTGAAAACCTGAAAAACACTGGAAGCTGAAATTAAAAAATTATTTAAAATATTTGCCGCTGATTACGAGCTCATCAATTTGTAATGAGCATAAAGCGAAAAAACAATATATTAAATGAAAGAAAATATTTTGATGAAAATTCCATTTTATGGTTATTCAAATATGCAATGTTAAATGCTAGAAAAAAATAATTGTAATATTTATGTGCATTATTCAGTAAACTGCAAATTAAAGTCAATAGATTAATTATTATTATTATTATTATTTTTATTATTTTTGTTGGCAGCTTTCACGAAGGCGTTCCACAACGTTCCAATCCTCCAGACCAAACCAAAACCAAACTACAACAAAACACGTCAGCGCCTGCGAAAGAGAAAGAAGGAAAAAAGAGAAAACAAATACCAAGAGTAGCTGCCAAGGGGGCACCAAGGCAAAGCCACATTATATACTATGTATGGATGGTGTTTCTGGGATTAAAGTTTGGCGAGCGGCGAATGGCGACGTCGCCACTTGGGATTTCGTGTAGTGGTGCAGTAGAATAAGTCTGCGCTCTAGTCGATGCTGACCGACCAGCAGATACCCAGTCATTTATGACTTTATTAGGACCGTGAAAAAATGATGGGAATTTCAGATATAATTTGTAGAATATTACTGTTTATATTCTCAATGAAAAGTTGTATATATATGTGTAATATATTCAAGCATTGGAAGACTTTTTGTTAAGCGCTTAAAAGCCTTTTAAACTTCTCTATAAGCCAACCACATCTTAACTAGGAAACACACGTTCAAACAGTATTTGTTGGCCAGTAAAAAAAACGTAAAAACGGAAAAGGACAGCAAAGCTAAATACACTATTCCTGCATCGCATGGAAAAAGAACAAAAAATAAAAATAAAATAAAATAAAAGAAAACATGAAAGAAGTGTGGCTCGCAAAAGTATATAGAGAAAAAGCTAAAGCTCAGAGAGCAGCGCCCGAGTCAGGTGAAAATGGATTCTGAAAATTGGGTTAATTGATGCTTAGTGTTTTGCTAGTGTGTGTGTGTGTGTGTGCGTTGAGCATAGCTGTTAAGTATATAAGAGTTGGGCTGGCTGGGCGTGGTTATTTAGCTAAAAGTGGTTAATAGTTTTTTTTTTTTTTTTTTAGCCAAGGCAGCCGGATAGTGGACGGCGGAAACGGAAACCGGAAATGCGCACAAGAAAATACACACACACATCAGCTAACTAACACACACGCACCCACATCCATACAATGTATTACGCACACATCATGAAACAGGCCAAAATGGCGGCGTCGCCTCGAATTTGGTTGGGGAGCTCACAGCCAAACGGCTCAGCTGCTCTACATGTAATTAGCATTAAACCATTTGTCGAATTATACACACCGGGACTGCCTAGATCCGTGAGATTGGCATTCAGTGCG
This sequence comes from Drosophila mulleri, assembly GCA_035047565.1. NCBI lineage: Eukaryota > Metazoa > Arthropoda > Insecta > Diptera > Drosophilidae > Drosophila > Drosophila mulleri. The sequence goes on from JAWNPK010000012.1 coordinate 7,458,939, forward strand.
CCTGGCGGTCCGCTTAATGCTGTGCCAACCGCGCCCACAATAGAGCTGGATCCACCGATGCTGGCGCCGCCGCCGCCGTTGTTGTTGTTGCCGGCCGCATTGTCCAGCGCCCGGATGACATCGCAGCGGCCAAAGAGCAGCAGCAGCAATAGCAGCATTTGCTGCATCCACGCCCTAAGCGACCTCATTTTGCAATTTGGTATTTTGGCAATGTGTTTGTTGTATTCCAGCATCGGCATCAACATGTTCCATTTGTTGTTGTCTGACTGTGCGGCTCCGTTGGCGACAATTGTGAATTCTCTGCAAATGAATTGAACAGTTGAAAAAAAAGAAGAAAACAAGCACAAACTAAATTGAATTATCAGGTGCAAATGCGTTAGAGGATTTTGCGTTTCAAATTCCAATTCCAATTTGATTTTAGCTGATTGCCCTCTGCTATTTGGCGCTGCTGTTTGTATAACTGCAAGCAATCAAATTTTTGTTGCTTCCACAAATGAAAGCAAGGTTTATTTATAGATGCAAAAAGTATTTGAGAAACACTTTAAATGTATCCTTAAGATACAAATGTATCTATTGAGCCAGAGCTCGTTTATCAACTTTATTCGCTTAGCTTGTTTTATAGTTAAGTTGTGGCTATTGTTGCTGTTGTCAAAAGTATCTGAAAACTACAAATGTTTCTTTGTGCAAAAAAGTCACGTTTCGCTTATATTTCTCTTTGGGTAATTCACTTTTGTTATACATTAAAGTCTAAAGTCCGTTGCCCCGGGCATTTTTAGGCTCGTCAAGCTGCACTTGTCACAACTGCAGCGTGCAGATACATTTGTATCTACGCCTGTGAATTGCATTTGCTGAGCGACATAAATTCACGATTTTTTATGCACTGCACGCCACGTATTGTATTTTTTTTAACACTCGCGACACACCCACAGCGTTAATGTATCTCATAGATACAAATGCAAAAATTCATTTGACTTGAGGTAATTTTTTTAAAACTGGAATTCACGTCGCTGTTAAATTGTATCTCGCAGATACAATTGTAATTCGCCGGCGCTTTAAATTATTGATTTTTTTCTCTCGTTTTGTTTATAAGTAGCTCGCACTGCTACCCCTGACTGTGTTGTTGTTGTTGTTATTGTTGCTGTAGCTTGTTTAGCTCCTTCTTCAACTTGTATCTTTTTTGTTTATATTTATGCATTGCACTTGCGCCCAACTGGCTTTGTCTGCTTTTTTGTTACATTTATAAATGGTTTACAGCACATGTGCTACACATACACACGCACACACACACACGCACGCACTCTTATACGCACGCACAGCTGTGGCTACAATTTGTAACTGTAGAGCATTTATAAATGTGGCTCGCTGCTTCTTGTTGCTGTTGCTGCTGCTGCTCCTGATGCCCGCTTCGCCTCGGCATTTCCCTGTTCGCTTTTCCCTTTTTCCTTTTTATGCTGCCAATGTTTACACGCTCAACAACTTTTTGTTGGTCGTCAACAAACCATCAAGCGTCCTCAGCCTTTCGCTCCTCGGTTCGTGCGTCTTATCAGCCGCGTCTTGGGGCGTCTTGGTCCTGCGGTTGCTCCTATTCGATATGCTTATACGGCGTCGTATTTGATTTGTGCGTCGCCCTTTTTCCTGCCAGGGGAAACGTGCTCACATGCGATTCTCTTGAATTTAACAGCAGTCGACGCTCGCGCGCGCTTTTGTTGTCTCAGTCAATTGACGCATTTTAAAAACGCATAAAATTGCTTTATGTTTGCCTTTCCATTTCGGCTTTGCGTTCGCCAGCTCAGCTCACGCCCCCTCAGCCACCAGCTGCCGGCTGCTCAACTTATTCGGCTTATCCCGCCTGGCGTCAATTTATGCAAAAGGCAACGCTCCAAATGCTGCCAGCCATATGACAATACGCGCCGCTCTGCTCCAGCTCCTGTGTCTCCCAAACTGATGATAAACTTGGATATATATGTGTGTATATATGTATGTATATACAAATGCAGCTGCAGCCGATCCACGGTCTTTGTCTTCGCGGTTAAGTATCTGTAAGTGGTGCATAAGTGGAAAAGAAATGTTATTGATGATTTATTTGCATTTGGCATTGATATATGCTAATGTTTTCTTCCTTTTCATTTTTTTTCTCTTTCTTTCTTTACATTTTCGTTTGTACTTTGTCATGACGGCTTGCCTGGCTGCCTAGCTGCCTGCCTACCTCTTGGTGGCCCTCTGTCTGCTTGCTTGGCTGATCTAACAGCGGAAAAGGTTGAGAATTTTTGTTATCTTTCGGACGGTGCTAGCTACTCTGTTCGTTGGTTTTTCAATTTTTCATGCACGCTTCGGAAAATTATTATGGCATTTTGAAGTCATTTTTATTTGCATTTCGTGATTTCATATAGACAGATAAGCCGTAGCGAACCCAGACCCAAAAGCCCATTCGTTTCGCCGTTCATCTCCCTCTCTCTCTCTCTCGCTCTCTCTTTGTGTGTGTGTGTGTGTGTGTGTGTCAACTCAAATATTTGATTTAATTCCACTGACATATAATTAATCACTCTGCACCTTTTACGAGGCAGAGCAGTCCCAAAACAACAAAGCAACAAAGAAGAAAAAAATACAACAATTTCTAGATACGACCCCATTGAGCTGCCTCGGGCACTCCGAAGTTGTTCGACGTTTCGCGTTTATTTGTTTATAATTAAATATTATTTGGCAGCCCAAATGAGACAGCCGCGAGAGCAGCCAAGTGGCATTTATCAGTCACTTCGACTTCGACTCACTTTCAGCTAGTTTCATTTCCACATATACATATATATATTTCTTTCTTTATATTTTTTTTTCTACTTCTGTTTTTTAATGAGTTACAAATTTGGTTTTTCAGTTGTTTAATGTTTAATGGCTGACAGCATTATAGATTAGCGTCCAAAAAGTTTTTCTAGTTCGCTGCCCATGCCGCTGCCGCTGCCAGTCTGGGAACTCTTTTGGCTGGCGGCAATTTTTGGTAGTTTTTGTTTTTTTGGTTTTTTGTTTTTTGTTGGTTGCTTTTGTCGTCTGTCGTCTGGCTACTTGGTGGGTCTGCGTCGAGTCTCGTTTCTGGCTAATGTGTTGCACAGCTCTTTATGTGTGTTTTTCTGGGCTAATAGCCGAAAGGCCTGCAAGCCAACTGGCCACACATTAAAATGTTCTCATTCGCTACCCTGCTCGCTCTCCTTGTCTCACTATCCCGCTCTCTCTATCGCTGTCTCTGGTTTTTACTCTTTTTGTGTTTTCTTAATTTTTGGCTCGTTAGAAATGCTAGTTTATGTGAAATTGGTAAAAGTTGGCAGCTCAAATGGCTGATTTGATTAGGCATCGGGCCGCAAGCATTTCTGTAACTGATAGTCCAAATATTTATAGTTAGGAGCAGAGCTACGAACTGCACTGCGAAGCACTTAACACAATTATCATTGTATCAGGGACTCAATAAAATTAGACAAGATAAAGAGTGAACAGCTCTGACTGGCTACAAATTGGGAAAATGCTTATAAAAATAAGCCATATTTCAATAATATGAAAAATATAAACAAAAACAATTTGTTGGAATTCACTAATTAGTTAGAGTTTAAATTATATTAGAAGATGCCAAAAGGTAACAAGATCTAAAGAAAATTTTAATAAATTTACGACTTAAAAAAGTTCGTTATAAATATATATATAATACAGAAACTTTTCCATAATCCGTGCACCTAGAATTACAAAACTTAAATCATTAAAGAGCTTCTTTGAGAGACTTAGAGACGAAGCCTATTAAATTTGGTTTATTTTTGTGTTCGGTTTCTGCGTGGCTCTTCAATTTAACGTCTAGGCAAAAGCATAAACTTTTTCTAAATATAAACTTTGAGCCAAATGTGCGCATTAATAAATTAACTCATACTATTTATAGGCAGCATTTGCCATTAGCAAAAAACCCTTTGCGATGCTTGAAGAAATGGAGACGAGCGCTGTTGGCAAATACCTGCTAACAAGCAAAATTCACCTGAGTATGTTATTTAGCATACCGCATTATGCCAAACAAACTCACACTCGCACTCACCCACACAGAGACGTAGAGCGATTAGCATATTGATAAGCTTAACCATATGTAGATTTCGCGTGCCTGCCTAAAAGCCTGCCACATGCCCCATTAAAAATTCATATGCTCGACTGTCAAGCGCCGGGGAGCATTTGAATTTCAAGTGCGCAGACGTTAAAAGTGTCAAATTGGCAAAATGACGACAGTTGAGCAACTGACAAAACACAACACAACAAAACAAATACACACACACACACACAGGCACACTCATGCAAAGCAAGTGAAACAAAACGAGCCCGAAATGAAAAAGGAACACAAAAATTGGCAAAACAAACTTTGACGCCTATAGAAAATACTATACCACTTATGTGCTAGAGAGTTCATAAGAAATTGATATCATTTATCAAACTGACGCACACAGAAACGAATCGAGCGAATCCTGTATAAATATATACACAGGCATATATAGTATATATATATTTTGAAACTTTGGCAAATGAGCCACTGAGAAGCGGGCACATAAATTATGCGCATGGGAACCGAGGGTTTGGCAGCGGCGCCAGCAACACCAGCAGCAAGCGGCAGCAGCAGGCGTGGCACACGCACAATTCAATTGAATGAATGGGCGGCCACAAAAAGTAGTTCATTAAAGAGGCTCAAAGCGCCATTTGCATAGGATTCTCAAAAAATAAAAATAAAAAATAAAAGCGGAAACAACAAAATAAAGCAAAGCGTAAAAAACTTTCTGCAATAATCAGCGCAGATACAACAGCTCCAACATATTCCCTGAACACAAAATGCAAAGAAACAAAACACAAAATGTAAATTAAAGTAAACAAATTGAACCCTCAACAAAACAGAACAGAAAAAGAAGTGGAGCAAAAGCCGCATAAAACCCCAAAAAATAATATTAATAAAAAAGAAAAGTTCCCACTTGCCAAAAACTTCAAAAGTCAGCAACATGCAACATGAATATCAAAATCCGCGCAGGAAAAACATTTTATAGATAAAAAATATATATAAATACAATTTTTTTTTTGTTATACAGATAGCCGATAAATAAATACCCTACAAAAAAAGGGCATGTGGGTGAAAGCGACAGATTTAGTTGGAAAATGACGCGAAGGGTTGAGAAAGATTTTTTATGTGGAATATATGATTGCACATTCAATGATAAATTATTAAGAAAAATCGTAAGGATTAAAAACTGAAGAACTATGATTTTTATAATGTTGGCACTTTGTTCAGATTTCGATTGAGAACATAAATATATTCATATAAGTATGTATATATTCAATATATTTAATTCATATTTAACATTTAGTCTATTCAGTTTACAGTTAGCCCCACTTATTCCCTGCTACTCTATCTAAAATACATCTACATATATTCAATATTCTATACCTCCAGCATTAAGATGAATCTGTGCACAATGTTTTATTGTCATACCCAATGCTGGGGTATGCGTATAATGGGGCAGAGAGTTGGATGTTGTTGAGCGAAGTGCTTTGTACTCGGTATTTGTACTTCATGGAACGAGTGCAGCAAATCAATGCGCCAACCAACAGCAACAGCAACAACAACAAGCTGCGGGGTAAACTATGTACCGCGTGTCAGGGCCAAATTCTGGGAAAGCGCTTCACAGAGCCCACTTGGTAATAAAAAATATTTTCAATAATAAAGTGTATTAAGTTGTGAAGTGCACACAGATACAACACACACACACGCGCACGCCCTGTTGAGTTGACTGCAAGTGAAAATAAATGAAATGTGAACCAATGGAAAAGCTTCGAAAAGCAATAAGAGTGAACAACTTTTCCTTCTTTTTCTTTTTTTTTTATATACAAAACAAAGAAATACGAAAAATGTATAAAAAATAAGAATTTGTTTCTCTGTATGCAGTGTACACGTGTGTGCATGTGTGTGTTTGTGGGTGTGTGTATGTGTGTGTGAGTTGCGTGTAAATATAAATATTTTTTCATATATGGCAGGGAGTTACGACCATATCATGACTCTTCGTTGCTTGTTTTATACCACGCAATTAAGAGCGCAGGGTGTGATAAGACAACAGGAGGGCGGAGTGTATACAAGTGGTTTTACGACAAATTAATCGATAGTTTGAGATAAATATGAATACATATATACATAAAATACATGAAAAATCGTGAGTTTATAGGTTTTCATATCAAGCAAATATATTAAATATATCGATTATCATTTATATCATATTATCAAACATTCAACAATGGAAAATTATGCACATTGCACATGTTTCTTTTGGAAACTATAGTATTGAACGCTTTACAGGATATCAATTAGTCAAGCATACTCTGCTAGTTTGTAACTGTGTAACTGTGTATTCGTCGATGTTTTCTACGAATATGAAACGAACGCATGAATGTGTCAATGGCTCAAAACGATTTATACAGCATATTAAATTCTGACATCAATGTTTGATTGTACACACACACACACACATGCATATTTATATGAAAAGCAATAAAAGGAGCATAGTTCCGTCTCGCTTGCACTAGTTTAATATAGATTACTCGCATTCGTTGTCTCTCGCTCTCACCCTGCCCAGAGCGCTTTGTCAACAAAAGCTGAAAAATGTTCGTAATGAAATCAAATAAAGTGTAGCCGACTGTGACATTGCAACAGCAACAACAACAACAACAACAACAACAACAACAACAACAGCGACAACGACTTCAGCATCTAATAGATTTATACAATTTTTAACTGTACGTGAAAAGACATTGTGAAGCATTCGGACACTCACGAAACTGAAACTCATTTAAGTTTCCTATTTTCACTCGCAAAGAATTTATTTATAACAACTTTGGAGAGAATTGAATTGAAGTGCAGCTTGTCATGTGTGTTGTATGCGATTTTCAATAGTTGTTGTTGTTGTTGTTGCTATTTGTTGTTTCACATTTAAAGAGATTACATGAAAATTGAAGTGGTTTGTGTGTTTGCCTGCTTCGCTCCGCTTTGGCTCTGTTGCATGACCTGCGGCCATTGTTATATACATTGCCACGAGCAACAGCAGAAGAAGAAGAAGACGAAGAAAAGAAAAAACCTGAAGCGAATTGGATTTGCTTTGTAGCAGCAGCAGCAGCAGCAACAGCAGCCGCAGCAGCAGAGTTGATAGATGGGCTTGGGATTAGGGCTCAGCGAGCATGCAAGGAATGCTTAAGGCTAACGCTACGACTGAGCCAGGGAAAGCACAAGAAAAACAGCGTGAAAATTACTGAGTAATGAAAAAGGTGTTGCTTAGCAAAAAATCTATCCAACAGCTGTTTGTTAATGACCAAACTTTGCCCCTTTTTTTTGTCGTTTAGCCAGAAGATGTCTTAGAGACCTCTTTGATTTTTTTATACCCTGAACCCATTGAAAATGGGAAATCAGGGTATAATGGTTTTGTTAAAAGTATGTAACAGGGAGAAGGAGGCGTGGCAGACCCCACAAAGTATATATATTCTTGATCAGGGCGACGAGAGAAGTTGATTTAGCCCTGTCCGTCTGTCTGTCCGTCCGTCCGTCCGTCCGTCCGTCCGTCCGTCCGTCCGTCCGTCCGTCCGTATGTATGAACGCGTCGATTTCCGAAGATATACGAGCTAGAGACTTGAACTTTTTTTTAAAATGACCGTATATACAGCGCGCATATCAAGTTTATCACAAAAGATCGATAACTCATCCCGTTATTTTTTTATCGATCAAAAACCTTATCGAAATGCAGTTATAGAATTATATCTCCTACATCTTTAGAGCTAGAGTATCCAAATTTTAAATGTAGATTGATATGTACGTTATAGAATTTCGATTTTTGTTCAATTTCACCCCCCATCCTTATATCCACCTCCTCACCCATAAGTTTGTAAAAGGCGTATTTCAAATACTAGAGACTTGAGCTTTGGCAATTATACGCATAGTAATGATAAAACCACAATCTGAAAGTTTCATGGAGAACGTACGTCCAGAAAAAAAGTTATTAAACAATTAAGTTCCCATAGTAAGCCCACACTGCAGCCCATGCGTGCGCGCCTATGGGTGTCTATGTATGTGTGTTTGCGTGTGTATGTGTGTGTTTGTGTAAGCAGGGAGACGCTAAAAATGATTGAAATGGCTGTTGCTTGAATGGTTCAGGGGATCTCGTAGTCGAGCACTCTCGACTAGAGTTTTCTTACTTGTTTTTTTGTACATTCCATAAAAATTGCACGTATTATAAGATACTTGAAGTAGCTTTGTATATAAAAAGGCAAAAGGTGTAACATATAAGGTATTTAGCATAAGCAAAGTTAAGTTTTGTTTATTATTATTAGTATAACAAAACGTAATTTAATATGTTGGCAAAGAAAAAGAAAGAATTTACTATACATACATATATGTATATTTTCATCATATTGTTGAAGTCTTGTATTTATTTTATATTTTTCACATATTTATTTGATATTTCTGTACCATTTACTCTTCAATTTTGGTCGACATGAACTCCTTAAATTAATGACTTGCAACTGGCTAACTTTCAACATTTTCTCACTACAAAAACATCTCCCACCTACATACAAATATAGTTGCACATACTCCGCAATCTTAGAGACAAGTTCCAAGCTGTTTGCAGCAAATTGCTAAAATATTTGCCTAAACTCTAGCATCATGATAATGATAAAGCAAACTTTAATGCATTAAGCATTCCGCTTGACGCAGCTGAGCTGCTATACACACACACACACAAACCCAAAATCTCTCTCCATCTCTGCTGTTGGCTGTTTCTGCCACAATTTCGGGGGTTACGCATGCATTCGGAATAGCGAACGCAAATTTGAAATTCCCTCTCGCAGTGCTAAGAAATACGCTGCGAGGATATGGCCACTATATGTGAAGACCCCGTATGCCAGGTAGATGTGGAGGTAGATGTGAATATAGATGCTGAGGCACGTGCATTTGTGTCATACGAAAATTAGCGGAACGCGCTCGCCTATGCAAACAGCGACAGCGACAGCGATGGCGACGGCTAATGCTTGCTGTGAACGCTGCATATGCTAATTAAAGGTCCTAACTGGGTCAGAAGACACACGGCCCGCAAAATGTAGGCGCAGATGACACAAGGCGCAACAACTAACGGCATTTGGCACTGGCAAGGCCTATGGAGAGCTATCAATCTTGTGCATAGTCAAACATAATTTATAACTGTGATGCCAAACTCTAATGCCAAACGAACACACACACACATACACATGTGCATTCACACCCACTAGAGCTGAGCGCTGGGGCGTGGCAAGTGGCATTGCGCGAGATGCCGCAAAGGGGGAAACGCTTTTAATGAGCCGCCAAAGCGTGAAAAAGCGCAACGCTGCCGTCGCCCGATGTTGATAATTATGAATGGAGCCAACTGTAAATCAACACAAAACAAACTCAACCCACACACATACACACACACACAGCCAAAGCGAGGGAGCAGCGTCCATTGAGCTGTCAGCTGAGTTTGTGTGCGTGGAGGTCGCTGATGCGCCAGCTACACCCAAAAAGCTACGCCCCACAGGTAAGCAGCTTAATCGTGGTGCCCCCAACTCTTAACTGCCTAACTTCTGCCCGCTGCCTTCAGCCCGCTGCTCAGCTCAACTCAACTGCGGCTCTGTCGTTATCATTAGTTGCATCTTAGAGGCACTCAGCCGCTTTCAATAGCTTTCAGAAACGGGCAGGCAGCAAAATACAGCAAGTGCATGCGCGCATAGGTAGGCCAGGTAAATAGGGGAGCTAGCCGAGGCATCGGTTTCGAGTTGGGAATTGTTGGACTATGTTGAGACAGACAGAGATAGACAAACTGAGAGAGAGAGAGAGATAAAGAGGGAGCAGACGTGAGAGAGAACGAGAGCGGAATTTTATAATTTATTGCCTTGACGATAGTGGAACAAATCTATTAAAATGCGCATATTAAGCCAAAAGCAGCTTAAGTAAATTACGCGCTTATGAAAATGGAAAGAACGAAGCCAACAAAGAAATACGAACATTAAGAACGCACTTAAAACAAAACTCGAAGACGGTTCGAACTGCTTAATGAAGCACTAAACTTTACGAAAATGTTAAGGAATATCAAAAATAACAAGCTAACAAAAAATCAAGCGATAATTAACTGAAGTTTGGATACTCTGCAAATGATTATTTTCAATAAAGAAAAGGTATTTTATATAAGAAAAACATAACATTTATAAATTTTATAAATAACATTTCGTTTACTTTTAAAATTTATTCTTTAGATAAATTTGATGCGCAAGAAGTCTATAATGAAGAGAATGCCGAGTAATGAATATACCGTTGGTAAATTATTATCTAAGCAAACAGCAAGGAAAGCTCTCAGTAAGTTTAAAGAGAAATTTCTGAAATGTTTAGGGAGTGAAAGTTTCATAAATACTTATTAAATATTCATTAAAATTTCGAAGTAGTAATATAATGCATACGCATTTTCCAAGTACTCTGTATTCAAAGTGAGCAAAATGATTTAAACTGGAGTTCAACACAGAGTGAAGCTACTTTAGAGAGCAACACTAGCACTACCACTAGCTAATTCTCATTTCCAAATGGATCGAGCACTAAAATTAAAGCTCGTATGGTGATAAAAAAAATAAAATAAAGAAATAAATAAATTAACAATACACAAAAGCAACAACAAAGGCCAAATCAGGGGAATATATATGTATATATTTAGTCAGGAAAGCCATAAATAATTAGTGAAGCTGAACATTAAAATAAACGGAAGACGATAGACGGAGTCGGTTGCGGCTGGGCACGGGAACAGAAAGCCAAATCAAGTTGAGATTGGCTAAGAAATTGCTTAATTAGTCACGCGGCCCAGCGAGCCGGCTGTAATATGCGTAAATAATAAATATAAAATATGTGGCAAAAAATATTTAACAAAAAACAAAATACAAATCGCATGATAAACGTTTGAGAAATTTGAGAAATTACAAAAGATTTTTGTTTTTGTTTAATTTTTTTGTTATTTTGTTTTGTTGTTCGCCAGGCTCTGTCGGCTTTCACGTCTTTGTGTTCTTTGGGTTCTTTATTAATTTGCGTGTTTCTTCGTTTATTTTGTTTCTCTCGCCCCACTTTTGTACCTGGGCGTCAGCTTATTTATGGCTTTGCATTTATTAAAAAATATATACATATATACATGCCCGATTTATATATAAACACTTTTTTTTGGGCCTTTGCGTAACAGGTTGTTGTTGCTGTTTGTTTTATGTTGCTGCGTTATTATTTAATATCAATTAGACAGGGCACCCCTCTCAAATATGCCAGCTGATTTCAAAATAACGACACGCATTTCACTCGATTTTATTCGTAACAAATGACAGCAATTAGAACAATATGGCAACGCAGCTACAGCAACAGCAACAGCAGCAGCAGCAGCAGCGGCAGCTAGACTCCAATTTCAACGCTTTCCAATTTATGTGCGGTCAAAATTGAAATACGCTTTCATCGGATTGTGTGGCACGAGGGCAAAGCGAATGCGTAGCGATTCGTTGATATTGATAAATGATCGTTCCTAAGCAGCTGTCCGACCTATGGATATAATTCATTCATTCCACAGATCACGCAACTTCTTCTTCTGTGAGCGTGTGTGTTGCAATTCGCCAGACAATTGATCTGTGACACATTTACGATATTTATTTTGCTTAATAACAATCAATTGTTGCTGTTCCTAAACATACATATGTATATATTTAGATGTATATACAGCCCATACAATTCTTTTTTTTATAAATTAAAATTCTATGCTATAGATTATTTTGCTCTATTCTTAAGCCCTGCATAATCCCAAGCATTTTTAAAGGGTTGAAGAAAATACATTTTAATTTAAGCCATTTTAGTCATCACAGCACTTTTTATATTTTTCAATAAATCTTGGCGAAGTTGTGGGTAGAGATGAAAATAAACAAGAGGGCAGCAATAATTAAATACAAATTTAAATTATTAGAGAAAACATATGGAGGAAACCAATAAATTGTAAAGAAGCATGGGGCGAGGAACTAAAAGTCTTTGCTCTTTAAAAATAAAGTAAAATAAATTCAAACAACAATTTTTAGGAAACCTAAAATTTATGAAGGCAGTGAAAACTTTAAATCTAATCTATGTGGACTCTAGGTTAATCAGTGTTAAGACGTTCAATTATATATTTATTATTAAAAAGTCTCTCTCTATAATGCATATATGATTTACTTCTCGTTTCATCTCTTAGATTTTGACTAGCAAACACACGCCTAATATAATCAGCCCCAAAACAATGCGCCAAAATAATTCAACCCACGCTCAAATAAAAACAACAACACTTCGAATAAAATGCTAAAACAATGTTATAAATTAGATTGAAAATAATATTTCAAAGCCAAAAGCTGGTCAACATATATGCCATGGAAACCGAACATTGAAGCATAAAATTCCTCCCAAAACAAAAAAAAGTTGATTTAATATGAAATTGAGTTTGGAAACGTTGACTGTTTTATACTCTATAAACCATTTGCTATTTGAGATTGTACACAATTAAATTGGACAAGGATAAAAGAGTGTTATAGGCTTTGTTACCGAATGAATAGTAAAAGTTTGAAAAACTTTCAAATATCTTATGCTCAAAAATATTGAATGCATCATAAGTCTCTAGGTCAGTGTATTCAAAATGATTCGGCTCGTTTCGCATATTAAATAGTGCAGAAAATGTTCCACTAATTTGCGGCCTAACTAATTAATGGGCTTTGTTTGGCGGTTGCGACCGACAATTTTGCGGCATTTGCTCGTATACATAGTTTACAGCCATATTTTTCATAAATAAATTGATTGGACTATAATTATTATTTTTATTTCTACTATCTCCTCCACCTCCCACTATCCCCCACTCCCCCTCTTTATATATCAATTGGTGTTTATTGATTGATGTAGAACTTGTTTAGAATTTTAAATAGTATATCGTATTCGTTTCGCCTGATTGAGCCTGCAAACAGTGTGCACAAATTGTGCCCACTAATTGACAATTAAGCAGGAAATAGTTTGGCTACAACAACAAGCCAAATTGAATTGATTGATAAAAGCCATTTGTTGTCCACACTGGGTGCGGGGCTCGGACCGAGGCGCAACCCAGCTCGGACATTCCGGAACTTCTTCTGCGCAGAAAAAAAAAAGAGAAATGAAGCAACTCCGAAGAAAACTAAGCGGCTAACTGATTTTCCAAGGCAAAACTTTTAACTTATTAAAACTGCACTTGCCACCAGCCATGGCCAAACGCCCAGCCCGCTGTTTACCGTCGAGCAACTCTTCAACCGAGGCGCTCAAGTATGTTGAACACGCGTCAAGTTCCTGAGGCAAAGTTTTGCGTCAACTTTTGGTATGGTCCCTCCTTCCATTCACACACACATACACACTCACTCACACTTGATGCCGTGCTCTGCCACCTCGCAGCTAGACGGCAAAGGTGAGCGACAGAGTTCACAGAGAGTGTTTGGACGTCGTCGCAGTCTGTACGAGCGAGCACTTTAGCAGCGCGCTTTCCGTCCGTCATTGACAATGCATGCCAGACAGGCAACAACAACAACAACAACAACAGCAGAAGCATCACCAGTAACAACAACAACTACAATAATTCTAATTAAAGTTTTCAATTTGAAGTTTGGCTTCGCCTGCCCAAAAACTGTTATCAGAGAACGCAGCCTCCGACTCAGAAAACAAAGCAGAGGAAACAATGCACAAGCTGCCAAACAATGGAAACGCACAATGCACAAAACAGAATAGAATATAATAGAGCAGAGAAGAGGCGGAGAGTAGAGACACGAGAATACATTGCGGGGGAGTAGCCACAATATAGAGGCTAGGCTTTGCTGTAATCTAATAACAAATAACTTCGGAAGTATTAATCATATTCCATACGTGTGCGAGTGAGTGTGTAAGTGTGTGCGTGAGCTTGTTACATATACATATACATTCACATGTATGTGTGCATGTGCGTGTGTGTTTCTGGCTACTAATTATAAATTTCAATTGTGCACAGCCTGCGCTTTATTACACAAAACCTCAAAAATACTAAAAGTTAGAGAGGGAAAGAGAATGAGAGCCAGAGATAACTTTGTCTATGAATTGTATGAAATGAGCGAAAGGGACAGAGCGAGGGTAGCAGCATTGCGTCGACGCTTAATGGAGCCTATCAGGCGTGCCAAAGCCTTAGCTCAGACTATTGATGCATGGCAGGCAACTATGAGTCATATAATAGAACGGATGAGATATGCATGAGGCCAGCGACTGGGCCGCAGTGTCTGGCACACCGTTGATAATAATAATCAGCATAATAAGTGCATTATTACTAGAGGGCGGAGAGAGAGAGAGAGAGAAATAGGAGAGAGATGGCAGTGTGTTGGCGATTGTCTGGCTGCGGCTTTTGGCAACAATCAACAAAAACTGGCCCATAAAAAAATCAGAGTAAAACTAAGCTAATAAGCGGTCGAATACACTGAAACCAAAGGAAATTTATGGAATATTTTATAGAAATTTTGAAAATGTTAACAAACATGTTAAGAATAAAGGCACATAAGGGTAAAATCTATTAATATTTGCATATGAATAAATAAAATAACAATAAATTTTCATGTGAACAAACTTATTTCTACATTTTTGTTTCAATTTCTATAAGAAACTTTAAAACCTCTTAAAAGAAAAAAAAAAAACTATTTCTCTTTAATATTTAATACGTTATTCAAAAATAAACAATACCTTCAATTTGTCTTCAACTCTTGAGACTAATTCAAATTTATTTGTGTATGTGTGTTTTTTTTAGTGTACTGACCATGGGCGGGGTTGTAAAAGCGTTATGACGGGCTTTCTGCATGCATGTATCCCGTCAAGCTGCAGCGAAAATAATTAAAAGCACTCGCCAAAATGGAGGCAAGCAGCGTTGACAAACCACCCGCACAGACAACATGGCCCACTGTGAGAGCGACAAATCAATATTGGTTATTTTTGTATGCATGGACTGGGGGCGTGGCTGTCTGTCAGGCAGGCGCAGGCACGCAGACAGGAAGGCAGACCAAGGCAGACCAAGTTGAACGAGTCAGCCCCCAGCCCCCTCCGTGCCGAAATAATCATCAGCATCTTTGACGCCGCACGCATATTAAATAAACTTTGGCCAGGGCCAAATAGATAGAGCGACAGATACGAGCATACGATACAGTGCACAATAGACAGGCCAAAAACAACGACTGGCTGGTGAAGTATCTCACAGATACTTGACTCGCAGCAGCAGTGTTTTGCCTCGGCCTCGCTGCGGGTAAATGCATAAATTAGTTGAACGTTGGCGCTGTCAAAAATTTTTGCCAAAAGATTGAAAATGCAAAAGCGTCAGAGAATTTGGGAACTTTCGTCAGCCAGAGCATGAGCATGTGTGTGTGTGTGTGTGTGTGTGGGTGTGTGTGCTTGTGCGTTGTGTGAAGTTTATTTTATAGAGCAAAGTCTATTTGTAATTAAGAGCAAAGTTGACTGTCAGGCACTTTCATGAACATATATGTATGTGTGTGTGTGTGTGTGTGTGGAGCAGATAGTTGACAGGCATTAAATGCAGATACCTAGTGAATGTCATTAGCTGCAGGTGAGACAGCGACATTATTGGCAAATTCTCGAATTGACGAATATATTAGCTGCAATTTCAGATAGAAAGCGATTGAAATACATTTCACAATATCAATAGTGTCTTTGCTTTGACACCTAACACGCTCAAGCTGAATGTAATTAAATGGAATGTATATGAAAATCTTATTTACAAGACTTAGATTGGGTTTGGATTCGGAATTTAAGCATATCTCTTAATTAATTTAACAATTCAATGGAAATAATTTCATACATGGAATTAATTACTTGTGAATCAAATTTAAGCCTCAAAAGTATAGATAATGTATGTAAATATATAAATATGACAAAATACTTTACTACATTCGTATATATATTTATATATTTTTAATAATACATCTTAATGAACATTCATAAATGTTGTGTCTTAAATCATTTTCATTAGCTGAGCTATCGGATGAATGGCTATACAAGTCAGCTAATTGCAATTGATCTTATCAAATTTATTTATATAATATTTATTTACTTTAAAATTAATTGCATTCTGTTGATTACAAAATATTCATAGAGAATTCTTAAAAATCAAGAGGCAATAGACAGCTTATTATTATTCGATAGCTCATTAAACAAAAACTCTCTTAATCAATGCATATTTTACTTAAACTGCAGCCAATAAAAATATAAATTCAATTATATAAATCCAAATGCATTTGTCAATAAAAATATATTAAATTTAATGACTCTATGCAGTTGAATTAAACTGTAGCTTTTGGCTTCTAAGGTCTCGACAATGTATATGTATTGAATGCTTGATAGACCTGCCCTTTGGTCTGCCAACATCAATTAGAGCCTCACACAGAATACCAAGCAACAAGTGAACCATGCGAGAGCCTCACACAAAATTCACGCTCATAATGCACAGTGAAACATCTGTGTGTGTGTGTGTGTTTGTCTGAATCAATGTAAAGATCCCATTGCATTGACCACCAACAACCGACAACCAAAAACTGATAATGATTGTGGCCTGCGGGGCTGACGGACCAAAATCCATGGCAATAACTGGCATCTGCTAACCAATATATGAGTTTTTGGAGAAGGAGCTTGACATGCACGACGGGAGCCACAATTGAAAAGGGAAAGAGCGCTGGAGAGGGAAAGAGAAAGGAAGAGAGAGAAAGAGAGAGAGACTGGGAGTGGGAGCTGAGGTCAGTGAGGTTGTGTGTTAGAGATTTTAGATTTCATGTGCATATTAAAAGCCAGACGAGGCCAAAATCAAACGCCGCTGCCCGCCATAGACAAACAAATTTTCATGTGCATATGCAGCAAATGGCAGTTGTTGAATGGCAGGGAAAACGGGAACGAGCGGCAGAGAGAGGGAGAGGAACTGAGAGAGATGGGCACTGACATTGTGGGTAGCGGGCGGGTGTGGGCGTGGGCGTGGCAGACGTAGCAACAGCAACAGCAGCAGCATCATCATTAAATATCATTAACACAGCAACAAACAAGCAGCGTAGCGCAGTAGACAACTGACAACCAAACAGCCAAAAACAGATATAACAACAACAGCAGGAACACCAACAGCAGCAGTAGGAACAACAGCAGCAACAACAATTTGCTGATATCATTAACAAGTGAACCAAAGGCAAAGCAATTGCAAACGGAATCGCAATAACACAACAGCAGCAGCAACAGCAACAGCAGCAGCAGCAACAAGCCAAAAGGAAGCAAATGTGTATACAAAATGTTTTTAATTAAACGCTTCCCCTCATTGCATCATCATCAACGGCGACAATGTTAGAGACAGAGATGAGGCGACAGACATTTGCTCTGTGCAAATGAGACGCAGCAACAGAGAAGACAACATCAGTTTTGCTGGGGCCTTGGAGTTTCTCTCTCTGTCTCTGCCCATCCATCCGTCTGTCTGTTCGTCTATCTGTCTTCTCGTCTCATTGTCTGACTGTCAGTCGCCTGGCTTTGATTCCATTTCATTATACACTTGTCAAGCATTATTGTGTATACTTAATTTTGTTACCAACTTTGCAACGCATCTGCCAAGTACTTAACATAATAAAGCTAAATATGTAACTGCTAAGTAGTATTTCAACTTTAGTCGTGCTTACTTTATTTTTTAAACCCTTTCAACTCTGGCTAAGTGGCTTGAAATACTTAAAATAAAAACCTTGAACAATTCAAAATGTCAAATAAATACATATTTATTTTTGTCACTAATGCAATTAATTTTTATTATATATGAAATTTCCTTTATATCTGCTCAGTTTATTGTTTCTCATGCACAGTTTTAATATTCAATGCCATGCAATTTGAAAGTGAATATATTTTAATTATTTATATGCAGGTTAGGGTATCTCTGAGTTGGTATTTCTTTGACTTTCGAAATTGTTTTCTATTTTTAATGTTATTATAAGGAAGTAATAAGAAATGATTTGAATTAATTAACATTTTTATATGCAACTTAATAAGGTATTAATATAAAACGTTGATGGCATAAATAAATATACATTATTACAAGAATTTTATAGAGAATTGAGACAATCAATAAACTCATTTGTTATTTTGAAAATACCTATAAATACATTATTCCATGATCTTATAATCAATATACATATATTTGTTGTCTAGGCAAAGCGTACACAAATATTCATATTGTCACACGAAGAGAATTCTCATTGCAAATTTGAATTCCTTTTGCACTAAAGATGATGAAGCAAAGGGCAATGTAGATACATTTGCCAGCTCATAGATACATTTGATGAAGAGAAGAGCTTTGTGTGCGAGTGGTGTGTGTGTGTGTGTGTGGGTGGCGTATGTGCAAAAGTATAAAATTACAGCACAGATGCATCGAGCAGCTCATTTTAGTGCAAAATGCAGATACCGAGCGAGAGCAGCGAGAGAGAGAGAGAGAGAGACAGGGTAAGAGAGGGAGGGAGAGAAAGAGCGAAAGGCAACGCGACTCGACTCAGCTCGACTCGTCCATTTCCATGACATTATGCAATGCGAGTTTGTTGATGTTGTTCATGGCAATCCTTTGATATGATTTCACATAATAAAAATGTGAGCGTGTGTGAGTGTGTGAGTGCTGGTGCTCATGTTTTCATAGCAGATTATAAAACAGTAGCTGCAACAAAAACCCAAGAATATGAAGCCTCATAATAAATGACAGCAAACATAAAGCAAGCGCAAAAGTTTGCCATGGTTCGTATAATTGCAGCGTGAATAATTACATCAAAATCAACAGCAACAGCAGCAACAACAACAATGGCAACGTTAAAAGTGCTGCCAGACAAAATGCATTACAAAACATAATAAAAGATTATGCGCTCTATGAGTTCTGTAAACTGCGAACTGGCGCTGTATCTGCATCTGAATCGGTATCCGTATCCGTATCTGAATGCGAATCTGCAAAGTTGGCGCCCGTTTGTGTTGGCTGGCAACAAATGTTGTTATTTATGCGCTTGAAAAAGTTTTTAATTGATTTAATAAGTAATGCGATTAATAGCCACAATATGCAACAGCAACAAACGATATGCCACAGCGCAGCTACAGATACAGATACAGATGCAGGCACAGACACAGATACAGATACAGATACATTTGCTGGCAACTTGCACATTTGTACTCCCGCTGCTCCTGCTGTTGCTTTGACGTCGCATTTGAAGTGCTTTTAATTATGTGTTTAACTTTTGAATTTATGATGTGCTGCGTTCTGCGCGCGTGTGTGTGTGTGTGTGTGTGTGTGTGTGCGGGCAATTGATATAATGAAATGTTTGAATGATTGCGGATTAATATTGATGTATTTGAAGCCGCGTTGTCATAGATACACCTCTACCTCTACGTCTACCTCCGCCTCTGCCTGCCACTCAACTTTCCGAATCGAAGTTGTGTGGGTTCACAATTTAAGAGGCCAGAGATTAAAATTATTTAGCTGTCAGACATGTGAGTCGAGTGGCTGCTGCTGTTGTTAGTCAGCTTTAAAAAGCGTACAAATAAATAAATAAATTTAATTCCTTGAATTGCATGTCGAATACAGATTGGAGCATGTCATACGCTATTATATTATATATGCTGATTGCGAATTTAGCTCCAATGAATACAAATAAAATCATCAGCGGATTTTTAAATTACAAATAAAATTAAATGCATATAAATATAATTGTAAAAAAGAATTGCAATCGAGAAACTGCGACAAGTATTATTATCTCTTTAATAAAGTTTGATTTTACGCATAAAGAGATTTATCGATTGCAAAAAAAATATTTTGACATAAACAGAAATTTATTGTGCAATTCAGTGAATTTATCAATTCAAGACAACTTGATATAATTAAATTTTAAGAAATTAATGCGTGCATGCAATCTTTAATTATAATCGAAATAAAATCGATTATTAATTGATCTGAAATTAACATGGTATCCGCGCATAGTTAAGTGAAACAGAAACCTGATACGTAATTATGATGAAATTTTAGATTGAGTTTTAATATAAATAATTTGTTAAGTTGATTGATTGAATGCTGCGAAGCTGAAATGTT
Source organism: Drosophila mulleri (assembly GCA_035047565.1). Taxonomy (NCBI): domain Eukaryota; kingdom Metazoa; phylum Arthropoda; class Insecta; order Diptera; family Drosophilidae; genus Drosophila; species Drosophila mulleri. The sequence continues at coordinate 7,479,131 of JAWNPK010000012.1, forward strand.
TTGGCTTAAAGCTTTTGATGCAACCAAAAGAGAGAATTAGGTCAAGATTAAAAATAGCTGAAGGCTGGATTTTTGTTCAACAAAACTACAAATATTTCTTATTTTTTTGTTCTTCTCAAAAATAAAATATGAATACAAAAAAATATATCAAATAATCTTAGCTGTAAAAATTGTTTTTTTTTTTTCTCAGAAATACTTTGCAAACAAGCAAATTAGAGAAAAATTAAAACATTTCCCAAAGATTTGTTTTGTTATCTTTCAACAAATTTGGAGCGAACCTAATTGAATGCAAACAATGCTTAATGCGAAGGAAGGAAGTGTGAGCGTTATCGCAAGTATAACGTTGAACTGCAGCAAAACATAATACCCGATAAGAGCTGTCAATTTATCATTGTTGTGTCTGCTTTGCTTGCCTGGGAAATATAAATAAAGCAATGAAAAACTGAAATAATAAAATCAAGAAAATAAAATAAGATAAAAGGCGAAAAATCTAGTGGGCCATGTGCTGCCAGCAGAGCTGCAGTTGTAAAGCGGCGGCGTTAAGCATTTTGCCAGTCCAATTACGGGTGACTGACAATTGGCCCAAGCTGCTGTCGCTGCTCCAGATGGGAGCATAACCCCAAGCTTCGCAGCTCTGCAGCTCCCTTGTAAGCAGACAGCACAACGGATTGACCATGACAAAGTAATGACAGTTTACAAAAGATGGAATGAAATAAACAAATGGCCAGAGGGAAGCGGGGGCACACGCACACACACACACAATCGGCCAGTAATGCAAATAAAAGCAGAACTGAAGGGGATTTGGTGTGGGTCCATTGGGAAAGCTGCGTGCGAGGCAATACGCATAAGCAATTTGCAGCAGCTCCTGTGCCTCGGCGAGAACGTTGAAAGCGCTGAAACGCTGCTTGCGTTTCATTTGTTTTCGCAGCAGTTAAATGGAATTGCATGTAAGTGTGGGGAGGGGAGGGCAGGGCAGAAGGCAGGAGTCAGGAGGCTGCCCAGAGGGGGCCAGAGTAGGTGGCTCGCATTTGTAGTGGCTATCATTACACATTTATTGTAGTTGTTGTGGCTGGCGCATTGTTGCCCGGCGCGTTGGTCAAGCGTGCACAAGATGATAATGATAATGATGATGATGATGATGATGAAGCTGGACGGCGGGCTGGCGACGTTGTCGTTGCCTGCGTGGGTGTGAATTTAATAAAATACACACGCATACACACACACACAGGCACACCTACTCAAAGGCAGCCATGACAACAGTCAATACAAAGGAGCAGCTCCACACCAGAACCCAACGAACCGCCCATTCACCGCCCCACGCCTCCCGCCATCGCTTTCACCAACTCTTAATGTACAACAACTATTTTCAATTATTGCCAATCAAATGTTGCATTCAATTGATGTTTACATGCAGGCGGCGGCCGGCCGTGTGGGGCCAAGGGGACAGTGCGGAGGGCGTCGCAGCAACCTGATTATGGCCAACGTTTCGTTTGACTGCAGCTTATTTGATTTTGCAGCCTGCAGGGCGAAATGAGCCCAGTAGGGCGGCGGTACGCTGTTCAGTTCTTGGCGTCTCGCTCGCCTATTGCTGACCCGAGAGCCATGTAATTAGTTTGCAAGTGAGTGTCAGGATTAATCTTTGAGTGTGTTTGATTGTCGGCACTTCAGCAACAACATAGACAGAGACAGCAAACACGCAAGGCAACGAGAGAGAGAGTGAGAGAGAGAGAGAGAGAGAGAGAGGGAGAGAGTGAGTGAGGCGTACTCACACGCACAGCAATAATAATGCTGTGCAAATATACATTCGGTGTGCCCATTATAAGGCGTTGGCTGGTCTGGGGTTTGCGCATGAGAGGGAGCAGGAGCGGGGGCGGGCACGGGGTGCCTAGTCAAAGAAAGTGCGCGACGTACATGTTAATTGAAGGCCTGGGCAAATACGAAGCGCCTGCCATGAAAGTGGGAATCCTTGCAATTACACACACCAGAGCGAGTCCAGCAACAATGCAGCACACGGCAGCAGCAACAACAACAACAGCAAAACGTACACTGAACAAAATGTCATATCAATGTGTGTAACACAAGTCAGCAGATAAGTCCTCTTCTGCTACAAGCTGTACAGCTTGCTGGACTTGTCAAATTGTTAAATTCCTGGAAAATGTGAAATAATCAGAGCATTGTAAACATAAGTTTACAAAGCGATTTTCCGTAGAAACATCTGTATATAATAAATGGCTGATATTTCTTGGAATTTCAACAATCAACAAAGCAAAGTAATTCCAAAAGATATTTACTCTAAAAAAAGAGGATAGTTGAACGACTTTCATATGTACATATATCATTTAATATACTATTTATGTATTTGTAAACTAAGGATGCTTTATGTAATGAGGATGCAACTCCTGCGGGTAGGAATTGGAAATTGAAGTAGGCTTAAGTCTGTCGAGTTTGCAATCTTATTGAAATAAGTTTAGCTGAAGTTTGAGTTTCCAAGCATCTTAGTTTAGTTGCCAATAGTAGCAAACCTAAGATTTTTCTCTAATCAAAATGGAAATCATTTATTCTTCTACTAGAAATTTAATAAACTCAAATACAATTCACTTGATTTCCAATTCAATCATATACAAATTTCTGACAGTGCATGAGTCTTGGTGCATTTTCTAATTAGGTTATGTTTGATTGTTGTAATATGCAACCGGAATCTAGGCGTTTGGTGTCGCCACTCTATCTATATAACTATATGTTGCTCTCTCTATCGCTCCCCATGTATCTCTCTCTCTCTCACTCTCTGAATGTCTCTTTCGATCTGAGTCACTCGCCTGGTGCCTGGTGCCTGGTCAATGGCCGTCGCACTGGTCAAATTGGCGTTCGCCAATGGAATTTAATCAAGTTTTATTTGCTCTAGTTGGCAAAGGATGAGCAATGAGCAGCGCCAAGTGTGTGCCATATAGCGCAATAAAGTTTCATTGGTGTGTGTGTGCGTGTGTATTTGAGTATTGATTGTCATAATTAAACGCTGCCATTGCCGTTCTTCCTGCTGCTGTTGCTGCTGCTGTCTTTTCCGTGTTGCACGTACTTTGTTGATTGTTGTTGTTGTGCACAGCTGGCATTGCTGGGAGTTTTGTAACTGCGCTTTAAAAAGTTTGTTGATTGAATGCAACGCTGCACAATTGTTGCAAAGGCCAGCCATAAAGTGGCCGTATGCTCACGCCGGTCCGCTCAACCCGCCCACAACTTTTATAGCTATTCTTTTGTATGCTCTGTGGATTAGTTCTTCATTGTTTAGCTGCTAGCGTGGCGCTCTACAGATAACACACAGCACGCACACACTCGCACACTCGCACACACGCTTACACATACAGATTAAGAAATGCAGCGCGACAGCGGCAGAGGGCAGGGGCAGAACTTGGGGGCGTTCTGATGTGTGCGAGTGCGAATGATAGGTGGCACTGTTGCTGCAGCTGCTGCACGCACTAAGTGGTGGGAGTGTGCTCTGACCGCCATGGGCGTGGCAAGCACTGAACAGCCAAGCATGGCTAACTAGCTGACTTTAAGCTGAGCTCACATGTATTATGCGAAAACAGCAAATGCATTCAAAGCTTTGCTCATGTTAAAGGGCTAAATAGAGAAAGAATTTACGATAATGAAGGGGCGGGCAGAAAATGTTCCCTTAGAATACACATTTCAGTCGATTTTAATAGCATATTCTAGCGCTTTTCTTCGGGAATGTAAATTCTTTAACTGCAATCAAATATATGTAATAATAAGAAAATTAATTTAATACAAGTAAGGAAGGCATATGGGATAGTTCTAGAGATTGACTCACAAAGGGAATATAAATCTAAAGCCCAAATCAAAAGAGACTGTTTATTATATATCTTTGTGGATTACAGATATTTTATTACATATTCTAAGCAATAAATTGTATCATAGAAGAAAACATATCTTCCATATGTTTTAACGACGCTATCTTTCCATTTATCATTATCTCGTCTTTCATCATTACGAACAAAATCACACTGCCAATCTTAACTAAATCCACAAGAACTGTTAGCTTATCAAAGATTCAAACAAAACTGTCAACTGTCAGCAATAATCATTTAGAGTAATATACCCCGATTTTATATCGGTGCTCGACCGAACCAAGTACGCCTGCCTATCTTAATCAGATCTTAATTACCAAAATCTCAATTTGAGACTCAATAACTCTGGTAAACTAACAGCTGCACTTCCGTTTCGTTTCACCCATCAACCCCTTGTTGCAATGCCTATTAGACAGCGTCCGAGGGATTTCAACATTTTTCACTTAGTTATTACATTTATTTGGTTACTTATTTATGTATGTGCTGCTGCTCGAAGTATTTTCTTTTTCTGATTAGTACGTATTCTTATGCTGTGCCTTTTGTTGTCAATTGTTGCTGTGCCATTGACAAATATTACGTCAAAGTGTGCCTCCCCCAACGGGACGGGACATTGCCGTTGTTATGATTATTGTCTGAGGCATTGACAGAGGCCGTTTTCTATACCCACAACACGTACAGTCGACGTTGTCTTCGTCATCGTATAATACGTTATTTGCATGAAATTACTTGCGTGGCTCGAGCGGGGCGTGCGAGTGGGGGGAGAGAAAGAGAGACTCAGAAAAAGAGAGAGAGAGAGAGTGTTTGTATGTGTTAGAGTTTGAGTGTAACTGCCAAACGTTCAAATCCTCGGTTTATTAGCATGCTCCAGAGATTAGACGTTGCCGGCAAGGACAACATTCTGATTTCTTTTCGTTTACACAAGCCACCACCCAAACACCACACCACACACACTCACACACTCACAATCCAAACAAAAAGCCAGCACCACCCAGCGACAGACGACCGAGCTAATCAGCACAAATGCCAAAATACAAAAGCCAAATCGAAAGTAAAAGCAAATCAGAGCGAAAGGAACAAAGAGACCAAAAAAGAAAATCAGACCGAACCGAAAGAATGTCTCTAAAGAACTTCCAATTCGAAGTTGAACTCCGCCCCGCGGGCGGTGCAAAAATACGTCAATCACAAATAGAAGGAGATTCGGAAAAAAAAAACAAAACAAGAAAAGCAACAACAAAAATTTGGAAAAATTTGATATGCCTGCAGGTCGGTTGTATGTCTTTCCTATTTTGTTTTGAGAGTTGAGGTTTATTGATTTGTTTCCGCCGTCGACCGTCGCGCTGCCTGAAAACTGATATTTGGCAGAGAGCAACACATTCTTTGGGGTTGTCCTAAAATTGTAAGCCAACGTCTGGAATCCTCGTCTCGCCTTTGATGTATGAGCTAGCAAACCAGGCAGCGGATTAGCCGCTCAGCGATTTAAGTGATTGTATATCTTACAGATATACGATTTAGAAGTGCGCTTTACTCCACACACACACACACCCAAAAGAAAGAAAAGAAAGGAAACGAAAAGGCAAGTGCTGAGATTTAACAGCTATGGCTAAGCTACTAAGTGGGCGTGCCAGGTGAACTGGAGTAGAGACAATCGAGAGAAGTTTCTTCTCCCTCTCCCCTCTCTCTTTCTGTTTCTCTCTCTCTCTCTCTGTGTGTGTCTCAAGTTTGTCCTTGCTGTTTAAAGTGATTTGTGATGCTTTCGAGTGCTTGAAAGTTGTTTTCTTTTTGGGTAACTTGGCACTGGTTTTTATGGTTGTTTAGATGGCAGTTTAGCTCCGCCCGAGATAAGGCCAGCAAAAGTTCCACAGATTGAAGATGCGTATTGTTGCAATTGGAATGCGAGTGCTGCTGCGGTCCTGATTGTTGCGTATCTCTTGCCTTTTCTTGCTTTCTTTCGTTCCTTTCTGTTCTCTTTGCAATCAATAAGTTCGAGAAATGAATCAACTTTAAGTGTTGAGTGTATTAGAGCATGCACGACTTGGATTCGCTTTATATTCCATTTCTATTTTCAGTCAAGAGATTATATCAGCAAATGAACTCTGCACTCTGGAATATCAACTTTGCTGCTATTTTTACCTTAAAGCAGGTAGCTTAAAGCTTCACGAAAACAAAGTTTAAAATAGAAAATCACATAAGTCATATCGATTTTATATATATTTATATACAAGCTTTTGTTCCCGACTGATTGACGCAGAGTCTCATATATGTATAAGCAGCCAGCTTTTATGCTTTGTTGGTGGCAACCATAATTTCGAATTTTGCGAAAATAAGCTTGACCAGAAAACGATTGTAAGAAACTGAGTTCAATTGTTCATTAAGCATTGAGTTGCAAGAATATTTGGGAAACTTTGTTGGAAATATGTTTGTGGAAAGGAAAACAAACAATTTTGCTCACAAATAAAACTGGAATATTCTTTATATTTTTAGTATAAGAAATGAGCTATTGATAGTTGTTAAAAACTTCTATAATATTTTATTGAAAACCCATTTTGGGCATCTCAAACTAAGCTTAACTACTGAAATTTAAATTACAACAATTTGCCTACTCCCACAACTTTAAATTGATCAAGCACAAATTGATGCTCGTATTTTCGCACTTTCGTCGGCTTCATTAAACCTACTCAGACTATTTATTGTTGTTCAACTAGTATCTATACATTGTTTTAATTTTGTACAAGTTTTTGGCGTTTCATTTCACAGACTGCCCTCTGCACTGCCGGACTGCATCTGTCTTTGGCCAGAGATCAACTGCGAAGTTTGAACACGAATTAATTGAGTTTCAAATCCGAATCCAATTACTTTTGCCAGTTTAATTGCGTTGCTGCTCGGTTGCCATTTCAAGTGAAAACTGAAGCAACGTTTTGATTAACAATAAGTGATTTGTTTACTCAATTGTCCAGCTAAGACCAAGAGCCAGCTACCCGAACTAAATCCTAAATAATTAAAGACCCCATTTAGATTGCAATTAAAGGCATAAGCAAAAAATAAAATAAAATAAAATAAATAGAAAAAAGGAAAAGAAAGACAAAAAAATCTAATCTTATTGTTGTTGTTGTTAATATCTAACACAAATAAGTAGGATACATATTATAATGAATACCAACCTTGTTCAACGGTCCAGATCCTTGGCAATGTTTAACTCCAATTCCGGGAAAAAAAAAAAAAGAAAACACGACGATGGCAACAGCGCAAAAAAAAAAAAAAAAAAAAAAAAAAACAACGCAAAGCAATTAGCCGAAATGGACGCACGAACAAATATCTGAAAAAGGTAGAGAAAAGAGAGCGATAGGTAAAATATTTGCATTAGTTGACGTGGGTGCGGATGAGAATAGAATATATATGCGGATAGAATACAAATATCATATGACATCAAAAATTGGGGCAACATTCAGAATATGGTTGATGACAATAAAAAATAAATAAAATTATATAATATCTATATAGTATATACAATTAATTAATATAGATATAATATAATAATATATATTATATACATTTTAATTTAATTTATTTTCTTGATATTATTAAATATTAGATTTTAAAATTTCTGCTCATAAATCCTTCTAATTCCATGTACTAAATTTAAAGCTAGCTAAAAGGAAACTAAGCCTTTCTTTTTCAACAAATTAACCAATTTACTGATTCCTATATATGCCGCATTGCGTGTCTGGCCCAAAGCGTTAAACAATTCGTAAACACCCGCGGAAAGCATTTCAAATACAGAAAGGCAAAGAGGCAAAGCCAACAAAAAATCCTTTTTAATTTCTCTTGCGCGCCGTAATTGTAATTTGTATCTGAGAGCCGAGAGCCAAGAAGCAAGAGCCGCCGAGTGGGGAGCGACTGCTATTTGCGGCAGCCAAATAAAGTTATAAAGGCATAAAACGCGAGTGTAAATAAAAGCCGCACGCCAAGGCAACAAAAATCCAAAATCATTTCTAAGTATAAACATGAGTAGAGCCGAAAAACTGAACCGCGAACCGCTCCCCGGCCGGCTAGCGCCCGCTTCACCAGCCACTTGGTTGAGCCACAGAAGTGCGTTGCTGTTGCACATAAAATTTCATTGATTACATTTGTTTGTGCGTTAAATGCCCGGCTCATAGGTCCTGGCCTCGCTTGTGTGCCAGATCCATGAGTACGAGTGTGTGTGTGTGAGTATGTACTCGCCTAGGCTCGTTTCCTGTTTACACAGGCGTCGCGTCCTGTGTGTACGTGTGTGTGTATGCCAGGCTCTTTAACCTGAAGCCGCACGCGATGTAATGAAATTCATTGCCGCACAACAAACGCGAGAAACGCTCGAAATATCTACGGCTGGGGTTATTTAGGTTCCATATGCATATGCCCAAATACCTAGAATTATGTGAGCTCTCTATCCCTCTCTCTCTCTCTCTCTCTCTGTTTCTTTCTCTGTGTATGCACCCAAAAACTATTTAAAATGCTATTTATATGCAAATACTTCTCACAGGGCACTAAATAAAAAAAAAAAAAAACCCTGACAAAAAGAAAACAACATTTGAAATATATCGCGGGGGCGTCGGCTGTTGTGCAATCTGCATTTCACATTCTACTGGTACAGCTGTTTAGTTTTCACTAAATCCTCATTAATTAGTAGCATTTAAGGCGGCATTTTGTGTTGCTCCGCCACGCCTCTGCCCGTGCCCCCTTAACCATTACAGCCCCAAACAAAACCAACGCCGCAGCGTTAAAGCTACTTAGCGTTAGGCTAGCGCGCCGCGCCGCGCCCTCTCCCCCACTGCACAGTGGTGCGAGCAGCTGCATACAGGTGTTGAAAACTGTGCCCATTATATCAGTCAATAAGTGGCCGTCGCTTCTGCTCAATGGCCCTGGCCAAGTGATGCATGAAACGAACAGGTGTTTGGGCTTTGCAATGCGCCAATTAGTGGACATGGAAGTGATTATAGTTTTATTGAGGGAGGGAAACAGATAAATTAGCTGACATAGAATAGAAAAGCTCGATTTTGTTTATTGAAGTGAAACTATTTTCAGATGTTGTTATAGTAACAGTGTTATTTATTTATTTTTTAAAATTATTTTAAACTGAATTGGTTCATTTTTTAAAGCCAACCTATTTATTTTAATTTTGAAATTGACTTTTGAAATGCTGTCAAATATAGAGTATGTGGATGAAGCTAACAACTTAAATGGAAAATAATTATTTTCATTAATGTATTAAAACTAAATTAGTCGAGACTAAATTTGACAGAATTTTATTTTTGTTTAGCCATGAATCTAGTAACTTCCACCACTGTGCCGGTGTCCTTGCTGGCTAGCGATAAAAGGTACAAGGCCCCTGTCCTAAATGTAAGCAAAACCGAAAAAAGAAAATAATATTTATAAGCACTCAAAGTAAAAACGAAATTCCAACATCTCTTTTGCGCTCTTTTATGCTGTTGCACACACACCAGCAACAACAACAACAACAACTGGCATGGGACAAACATTTGCCTGCATTTAATAACGTTTAGTTTGCGGCTCTGTAAATGTGCCTGAGCATCTGCATCTGTGTGAAAAAGTGTGGGGGAAAAAGGGAAAATACAACAACAAATGAAAACATTCGAGCATTCGAAATGATATGGGAAAACACACGCATATATGAAATTTTACCCGTTTTCTCGATGTTGTTTTTTTTTTTGTTGTGTTCTTTGCATTTTCCCAACCGCTGGCAACGCATTAATTTCATTCACACTTCGGAGCAGCATTTCAAAAAATATTTAAGGCAAATATGCAATAACGGCATGTTGGGAACAATAATATTTGTCTAGGAGCGGAACGAAAAAACTGAAATGAAAGAAACAAAAATGATGTATATGTATATATGGAACCCGAAAGGGCACAGTTCGATGGGAGTCTGGGGTGCTGAGAGGTGTGAGGTGTGAGCTGAGCTGTGAGAAGCACGCGCATAAAAACTGAATGTTCTTATAGTCATTGTTGTTGTTGTTGTTGTTGCTGTTGTTCGATAGAACCACGTAGGCCCTAGATGCAGAGTCGCCCCCGAAACGTTTGTTTAACAATTGAAATATACGTACAACAACACAGCAGCGACAGACACGTTGTATAAGTGCAATACTACCAAAATACACTGTGAGAAATTTTGTGGTTTAATAAGAAGAACTCCTCATAAACCAAAAAAGCAATAATTAATTTTCGAATTTGATCAGTATGACCAGCATACATACTCTGTGTATTTATTTTATTTTATATGCATATACCCTTTATAGCTATTACACATTTTGATCAACACATTTTTGCGTTAAGTGTAGCAGAAAAAAAATTACGTTTCGAGCCAAGTCTGTTTGCGTTTGTCTCGTGTTTGCCTTGATCCCTAGACCCATTAGTGTACCTAGCACACAGTAGCCGGCCCAACGCCGAATTCCACTTGCAGCCCTCTGCAAGAACAACAACAACAAGAGCAACAGCAGCAACAAAACCAACACCAATAAAAATTACAACAACAACTTCGTGTCACGGTGTTTGGGATTTTTCAATGTGTAAAACTACCTGTCGCTGTTGCTGCTACTGCAAACTCCCTGACTGCCTGGCTGGCTGGCTGGTTGCCTCTTCGCTGGCGGATTGCCTGGCTGGCTGGCTGGCTGGCTGACTGGCCCCGCCTGGCATTTGCTTTGAGCCGGGTGAAACTATCTTTTAACACGCACAACGCATTATACGAGCCCATTGCATGCACACGTCACAGCCAAGCCGGTGAGCACTACCAAAAGAACCTGGCCCCGGCACCCTACACCTAGATTCCAGCGCATTTTCATGAGTGTACTTTTAAATGCTCTACACTGATGGGGTATTATGTAAATATCGTGCGATGCGCCACATATGGATGATGACATTTTCACACCCATTAGATGTCTGGTTTCCTAATCCCTCCCAGAAGAAACAGAATGGAAAATGAGTTGTTGCAGACATTTACATGCACAATGAATGATGACAAATTTTGAGGAAACTATTCTTCGCTTTTGCAGGCAATTAGTTTGAATTGAGATAAAGCGGCTTTATGTAAACGGTGATTATACATTTCTACAGAAAATCTAAATATAATGCTGAGCTATAGAAACGGGTTGTCTGTGTTCTCCTACTAAAGATTTAAATCTTACATTGTGTTAGAGAAAGATTGTTTTTGACTCAGATTTTAATTTTAATTTTTGACTAATATTAAAAAAAGTTTTACTTTGCATCATTATATATATTTAAGTAGTATTATTTTAAATATTTTTATATATTTTAAGCAATTTTATGAGTTTCAGTTCTCTCTCAAAGATTTTGAGAGCAAAAGGGGATTTGCATTGAATATATTTTCTTTTTAGAGAGTAGAGAAGTTTTAAAATTATTGATAGTAATAATTAAATAAAATAAATAAAAAATTCTATTATGTGGAAAATATGCTGATTATATTATGAACATATTCTGATAAAAGCTAGACAGTTGCATCATTTTTTTCGACTGCTCAAAGACAGAATTCTATAAAAGCGTCTTTCCCTGGCTTAGCACATTGATGACTTTACCTAGTTCAACCTATGTAAGAGTATTTGAGCTTCGGCACCTTTTCGCAGCAAGTTTTCGCTGCTTTTTTGTGGAGCTGCTGCCACGTGAATTTCATTCCTGCCGCAGCAACGCGATTCTCGACTGCCAACAGTCGACTCCCCAACTTTGCCTGACGACATTTGTTGGTGTTGCGCCTTTGGTTTCTTTATAGTTTACTCTTCTTTTTTCTTCTCTTCTTCTTCTTCGCGTTTTTTTGCACTAGTGGCAGCATTTTTTGGTTTCTTCGCTCAGCAGTGCAATGGAAATGGCAATGGCTGTGGCGTATTTTGGTTGGGCTTTGCTCGCATTTGCGTTGGCTTTTCTTTTCAGTTTTTATTTCAGTTAAGTGAAATGTGCATAGCAATAGGAACAACAACAGGAGAGCAGGAGAGCTGCAGCAACAAAAAACAGTCGGCTGCTGTTCGACAGAGCGTGTGTGTGTGTGTGTGTATTCCTTAAATAAATTTAGCTTAGTTTTTGAATGGTTTTTGCACTTGAGAGGTTTATATTTTGCCATTGCAACGCAGCAGCAGCAGCAGCGGCAGCACCGAGTACTCGTATTAGATTTGCATCACTTGAGTTGGCGTAAATGCATTTTGGGGCTACGGGGTAATCTCAGACTGGCAGATTTGTGTGCCCCTTGCGGGTTGCCAGCACAGACGGCAGAGTTGGGAACACTTTTCGCACTCTCTCTCTGTGTATGTGTGTGTGTGTTTGTGCTGAAAATTGTTTGGGCGTGTGCACTTCAAACTTGACAGGGCTCAGCCAGAGCGAACAACGAGGCTGTTCGAGTAGATCAACATTTACTGGCACTGCTTGTAAATGTTTTTCAAACTATTTAATCTCGATTTATATTTTAGAGAAATATTTAATCTAAAGTATGTCTATGGAGACTGCTCCCATATTGCATTGCACAGCAACCTACAATGACTTCATATGCACTTTGAACTTTGCACTCTACTTATTTCCTTGTTTTGTTCTCAACACTTATTTATTTAATAATAAATAAATATTGTTTGCTTTTAACGTTTGTAATATGCATTCATAAACAAATAATGCCAACGATAATCCCCTCAAAGTTTAATTTGCATTTGGCGAAAATACAAAAATGAAAATACAGGCAAATCAGTTGATAAATATTTAAATTACAATGAAACTTTTCATTAAATTATTTGTTATTTATTTAACCCATTGAAAGTTGACAATCAACCTATAGTATAATGGTTATGTTTTTACTTTTAATTTGTTGATTAATTTTTTTTTTTTTTAATATTTATACATTTTAATAAATGATTTGAAATTTCATTTTTTGATTAATTTTTTATATATACATATATTTGAATAAATATTATATGTAAATTCTCCTTTTGCTATGACTGAATTAAAATTTGATTTATTTATTCTTAAACAGTTTTACACATATCTCAAACGAATTTTTCAAAAAGATTTTTCATTTTCAAACGGAACTTTCTTCTTGTTCGCAATCCGTGCAGATGCATTTGTATCTCAATATCCATAGCAATTGTTGAAACTGCCAGCAGCAGTTCCACCTATGACAAATTGCCTAAACGCAGCTTCAACTTGCCACTCGCCCAGCAGCAGAAGCAGCAGCAGCAACGGCAGCAGCGGCAGCAGCAACAACGAGAAATGTTGCAATTTATGCAAAGAAATGCATGCAGCAGCGACCGCCGCGACCAGTGCAATTGGCAACCCGTTGCTTCACCCCCTCTCTCTCTCTCACTGAACCACACCTCTCTGCACTCACATTGCCATTTCACTCGACCGCTGCGGGCTCTTCGCTACTGCCGAAGCCCCCAATACCGACAGATCACCCCTTTGGCTGCATTCGTTTGCGTTTGGCTACTTTTTATGCTGCCGCAAACAATTCAGCATGTATTTTTTAAATGTTGCCCATAAATTGTTGCGCGCAGTGCGTTTCGCTCGGTTTTCAAGCATATTTCAGTGCATGCCTTTGTTACAGCTGCAACAACAACAACAACAATAGCAAGTGCCACGCTTCTGTTGTTGTTGCCACTGTTCTAGCCGCTGTTGCTGTTGTTGTAGTTGCTTATGTTTTCATTCGCTTCATACATAAATACATGTTGCTGTACATGCGCAAGTACGAGGAGTATTTCATAAACAGCTGCCTGGGTGGCGGCGTTCCTTCCCTCTGCCACGCCCCCGTCACACACACCACCCCAAGCACACGGCAAAAATATGCGCCCTAGGTGCAAAATGTAACCAACACGAAGGCTTATGCCCCTCAGGAGTCGCCATCGCCATCGTCGCCGACGTCGACGTCGCAGTTGAAAACCCAACGAAACGCAACGCGAATACGCGCATATTTTGAGAGCCCCATAGCCAGGACGGAGGGACAGAGGGGGCAGCTCGACAGCCAACATTGCGTTCTCTAGCATTCACACATAACAACTCCCCGGAGAGTATTTATGCGGCTGAGCTGGCAAACATTTCTAGTCGAGGGTACGTTAACTTTTTTGCACCACTGTGCAGCATAGAGAACATTTGCCATGTTTCCCACATAGTGGAGAAAGAGACAGAGCGAGAGGGAGCGCGCCACTAAAGCAAATACATTTTATTTCGCCATATCTTTTGTTCTGTTTCTATTGTAATAAATTGTTGTTTATTTTTCATGTAATTCGAGATCTTTGAGCACAGGTAGCCGAACTTGAAAAAAATCTATAACTACGTCTTGGCCTTTAAAAGTCCCATCTAATAGTCGTCATCAACAGCCTGTCCATGGAGGGCTGATAATATTTTTTTCTTCTGTTTTTATGGTTATCATCTGCTAGGCTGAGTCTGTCGACTGTCAAACTCCATTTGCATTTGCAGCGCAAAAAGTTTTCCTTAAAATTGTTTTCTTTTACTTCCCAGGCAGCCAGCTAAAAGAGCGAGAGCTAGCCCATCTATATCCATGCAGCTTGCTATCCATCCATCTATTTGCCTAATATATCTTCATAGTCGCCAGTTTACGGCCTGCTGCCTATCTACCGCCTGATCTCACCCGCTCGCCCCTAATCCACGCTCTGTCTCTCGCTGTCATCGTCTGTTGAGATTGGTTTGCGTAGTATTTTTGCTTCATTTTCTTTTTTTCTTTTTGTATTTTTTGGGCTTCCGTATACTAATGTGACGACCACGTCCATGTCTACGTTCTCGTCCTCGCCGGCAACTCACTTCTTGACTCAGTGCTCGGCGCTCCTGCCACACAGTTTGGACTGTCTGCCTGTCTGGTTGTCGGCTTTGGCCTGCCTCTCCTGCTCTTTTGTTTGTGTGTGCCTCATATTTACGACTCTGAATGTCTGCAGTCGGACCAAGTCGAGCCGAGTCGAGTCGAGTTGAGTATATCTCATGCCATCATCTCTTAAACGATGGCGGCGGCAATTCCTCAAGTGTTTGGGCTGCTGGTCGTCCGCTCCACTTGAAAATTTGGCATCAAATGTCAGCGTCAGAAGCGTTTGTCGTTTGCATGCCGTTTGCGCTCGATTCTCACTATGTTTTCTTATGCTCTATTTTGAAATACCAAAGGGGTATATATGGTGTTCAGTTCAATACGTTTCAAATGCAGTAAAATTAAAGTAGAGAAAATTGCGCTTTGAATACTAAATAGCTAAATATTTGTAAACATTTTTTAGCTTTAATACTGATGCTATCAAAAAGTTTACATACATGTTATATTTTTTTCTTATACCAACTAAAGGCAGCAGAAAATATGTTTAATAAATTATACAGATTTTTTATTGATAGAAAAATGTTTATTTATATTTTTCTAATAACTTTTCCTCTTTATTTCTGTATAGAGTATCTCAGCGTCAGGGATTTCTAGCTGCAACAGTTTTCCTTGTTTTTATATGGACTCTTCTGTGTGCCTCGAGTGGCAAGAGGTCGACGCTAGCGTCCGATTTAAATGAGTTTTTCAAAATACTTGTGCACGTACACGGCACAAACGGAACTGGGCACGGACATGGATAACGACAACTACTTTCATTTCTATCTCGTTCACTAAATGAAACGCTGCTGGCACGCATTTGCTGGGGCTGTCAGTGAGACGACGACGACGACAGCGATGACGACGGCTTCCTCTTTTATTGCAACCACTATTTTGGTTCTATTGAAACATCCACAGGCTCCGCGCTGCGCATCAACTTCAACTCTAGCTTCAGCATCAGCATCAGCTCCAACCCAAAACTCTCAATTCAATTCATGCTCTGTCATTTTTAATGAATCACTTAATTGTCGTCGTTGAATGGAGCATGGCTCGGAATAGTTCTTAAAGGCCGCTTCAAAGTGCCTGAAGATAGAGTCAAGTAATACGAGTCGGTATTTCGTTTCTAATGCCAATGCTGAAGAGCGCATTATATTTCTTCTTTCTTTTTTGAGTATATGAAATAGAAATTCATTGTTTAAACAGAAGTTCTTATAATATCACATTCATGTGACCTTTGTTTTTTCTTTGAAAAAAAAAAAAAACTTGATTCGGCAAAAAATGGGATAAAGTAATATCATAATATATATATGTGCGCTTTATTTGATCTTTTGTTAGAGTTATGGAAGATCTTTGTGCGTTTTTTATAAGTTAATTTAATTTTTTTTTTTTTTTGCTGTTATTAAATATGTAGAGCTATTTAATTTTTTTTTCTGTACTGTGAAGTCATTTTTTTTTTTTTAATTGTTTTGATATTTTTCTACACACAAAAAAAATAGAACTTCTATTTTTTTTTTATTTTCCTATTTTTCCATTCTTTTGTATCAACATTTCATAAGTATTCCAATATATTTAACACATTCAAATTGAATTCTTCTTACAAGCATCTTCATTAGTTATTCACACAGCTCTTCAGAGCCTAGCACTTAAAACTTTTGCCATACAGCCCAAAAATACCCGAAAAAACAAAAGACAACAAAAAAAAACTTGTCTAAATGCTCTTCAAGAGTGGAGCAGAGAAGAGAAACCCCCCTGTGGACCTACTATTTTCCCAGGCTGGCCAGACGACGCTTCGCATCAACATCAAAACTACTCGCACAACATGAAATTACTCGAAAAAAAGAAGAAGAAGAAAAACTTCAAGTATCGTCGTCGACATCGACGTCGACATCGTTGTGTAAGTTGTCATCATCATTGGGCGTCAAGAACGGGGCCTTCAGTCTATGAAAGTGTTTGGGTCTCTGCTCCACTCGTCTTATAATTGTTTTTCTTATGCCAGCTTGTTTCTTGTTTCTGTGTTGTTTTTCTTTTTTTTTTCTGTGTTTTATTTTCGCAGTAGCACTTTGGCAACAGAAATTTCAAATTGTTTTCAACTCAATTTTGTGCCCGATTTGCGTGCGCATCTCTTCATTATAAGCACTCGCATTTATGTGGCAGACGAGTCCTAAAATGACAACTGGCCGAATGGTCGAGGCGACGCGGGTCTTCATCGGGCATCGTTGTCTTGCAACATAAACAAATGAAATGAGGCCCGCAATATAATTTTAACTAAGCGTGCTACACACTTGGAGTTGTGGCAGAGGCAGTGCCAGTAGCAGTATTCGGGGGCTCCTGCGGCCTCGTGCCAGCTCCTCCTGCTTGGTGGCGGCATCTTCATCATTTTCCACGCATGATTCGGCATAAAATTTCATTCACACCATTTAATTTTGGTACGGGCGTGTTATATTGTTGACATTCGATGGCACACGCAGCGGCAAATTGTGTGAATTATATAGAGGCTCTGTCTCTATATCTATAACTCCTCATATGTATATACATATTTGTATCTATAGCATGACTCTGCCATTTAAGTGCGTGCATGTGTGTGTATGTGTGTGTATGAGTGCGTGTGCATGACACTCGGCATCGACATCGACATCGACATCTCGAGTGGTGTCTTCTACTCTCAGAGGTCGCCCGCTAATTAAGTGCAGCATAACATGCGTTTTTATAACTCAAAATTTATGTTGGTTTTATGGCCCAAGTTAGTTGCTGCCTGGATCAATCAGCATGGCGATATATTTGATATGTAATTAAGACAAACGTGAGCTTAGTCTTTGCTACTCCACACACGCAAATAACTGTTTATTTTCCCTCTTCTTCTTTCGCTTCAGATACTCTAGCAATTGAGTTAATGTGAATTCCTGATTAAATATGTGACTGATGAAAATATTCATTTAAATATTCAGCCTTATGAAATTGACTTAGATAATCAAACATGGATGAGGCTCATATTGTATAATAAAATATTATATATTTAAATCAGGCAATCTTAAAGATCGTATATTGTAGATTAATATTTTTTTAATTTTTCTGGCATATTTTCTTCAATCTTGGCTCTCCTAGAGTATTTCTTATTCATCCAACGACTGTTAAGTATTTTATCGTGATTTTTTCTTTTGGGTCGAACAGATTTGTATTTTTATATACGATCTGAACATTTCACCCGGTGTGCATTGCCGCTCGCTCGCCTTTAAAGTTGATTTCGTTGTAAGTTGTGCACGCCGCAGCAATGAAATTTGATTGAGTTTTAGTGCCGCATATGATTAACAAAAATGTGGGCTTCAATGTGCAACCGCGTGGCTCTGACCAAACTCGCGCTGTGAGAAAAGAAGGCCTGCCACGAAATTTGCCGTGCAGTTTTCTCTCTCTCTCTCGCTCTCTGTCTGTCTCCTTATTTCATGTTTCATGCATTTTTGTTAGCAGCTCAAGTTTTTATGTTGGGTTTGTTGGTTCTTCTAATTAGCGATACAGTTCTGATGCTATGGTCAGACGTCCCGCTGCGACAGTGACAGCTGAAAGTCCACACATGCTATAAGTCAGCCGAAATTTACAGCATTTCACAAGGGTGACCCACACATGGCGGGAGCCCATTCTTTTAATTAGCATAATTAAAGAGTTCTTAATGAATTTTTGGTTCATAATTATTAAGATGCAGATGATAAAAAAGAGATCTATTTACAAGCATTAAAAAAACATGCAAATGTTTAAAATTTCATTGAAACAAGGTCAAAATTGGTCATGAGCTGAAATTTCGTTTGATAATTATATTTGTTTTATATATATATATCGTAGCTGTAGTTTATTTATATACTTCATTTTATTTTACATTATTTTTAAGTTTTTTTTTTTTTGATTACTTTTTAATTTAATTATGGTTTTTTTTTATTTTATATCCAATATTTCTTGCTAATCCAATATTTCAAATAAATCTTCGCTCGTTTTTTCCTCCACTTTCTCAATTTGTTTTTCCAAATAATTAAATTTCGCAAGCCATTTGCAAAATAATTTCAATTTTCATACTCAGCTAAGCAATTCATTTCGCCAGCTGAAGGCTGAGCCCCATTTTCGGATTTCAGCTGTAATTTCAATTGACTTATCTTACGTATCAGTTCACTCTGATGCGCATTGAGTAAAATTTAATTTGAATTTAATTCGCGTCTAATCCGGGACAGAGGCCCAAGGATACATTTCCCCCAATGACTAATCTTATGCTGCCGCCGCGCGCTGCCCTACTTAGAATAATTTGAAAACTTTAAGCAACCAACTCCTGTCGCTTCTTCGTTATTTGCTTTTTTCTTGTTTAGCGAAAAATGCAGCTGCGTCGTGAAGTTGGAGATGGACACTGCGCAACAGCCCCCGCACCACACCGCTCCAACTGGACGCTGCTAAATTGTATCTCTAGTTTAAAGTTGAAGGCAGGACAGAGCCGTCCATTCCCCCAGCAACCACTTGGACTCCGTTTCAGTGGCCAGTTTATGCCTACGGTTATCACATCATTATTCAAGCATCAACATTTTGCGCAACTAGACTACTGCGACGGCTGCCTCTATGGCTATTACTACTGCTGATGCTGCTGCTATACCCTGCACCAATTAAAAATCACTTGAAGAGCATCAGGAAGCTATGGCAAAGGTGACTAAGAAGGAGTATAGAAGCCGAAGAAACAGTTTATCTGAGAAATAGTGGTATTTCATATAAAAATCTTTACTCTTTTAAGGCATAGCTGAAAGACTATGAAATATTTTATTATTTATTTTGTTTAATGATTTGTGTGGTTATTTTGTATTGATTTCTTGTATAGTTTGAATATATATATTTTTAAATCTTGTATTTAAATATTATTTATTATTATTTTTAATAATTATTTATATTTTTTTGTACTTTTTATTTATTTATTTTTTTTTTATATTTAAATTTTTATTTTAATATTTTGTCTATATATATATTGTTTTAATTTATATATTTTTTTTTTATTTATTTTTTTTTTTTTACTTTTTATTTATTTTTTTTGTTCTATAACTTTGCTGTTATGTGCCTAGATTATTATTTAATACAAAACAACAATAGATTAATACTGCATTTTTACTAGTTGAAAATAATCTCTAGATATTAGTAACTCTAGACATGGTATCTAGTCGTCGTGCATGCCATTCTAGCCTGCACTTCTAGTTCTTCCTTATTTTTATTATTTTTTATTTATTTTTTGCCTTTGTCAAAGTTAAAGTTAAGCTACTTGAGCGACATTGTTGAAATCGGTAATTTGCCTTCGTTCGCCTTGCCCGCAGACGTGTCCATAAAAAACAAAAGAGAAAAAAAAAACAAATAAGAAAAAAAAACTCTCGTTCGCGGCTAACGACTTGAAAATCCTTATTAATCACAATGGCCTGGCCAGTGTGTCCGGTGCCAGTCCCAGTCAGTCTGTCGCACTGGGCCGCTCTCATGTGGCTGCTGCCGCTGCTGTTGGCCATAAAAAGCCAACACTGCCGCTGATAAGCAAACGGGCGACATGCTCCAAACTTGCCCCATACGAGCAGCAGCGACCACAGCCAGCCAGGCCAAATAAGCCAATGGACAGCGTCAACGGACGACGACTGGTCCACTACTCATTTTCAATTAATTAATCCAACAACATTCCAGCACTATTATCTCGGCATATCTCAAATATTTTCTTTAATTACGCAAAAAACAAAAATCGGAGAGAGGAACAGCGAGAGAGAGAGAGAGAGAATGAAAAAGTGCAAGACGACAGCCAAAGAGCATGTGCATGTGGGATACGATGCGTAGTTGATCGGCAGGAGTTCGGCCAGCTCCGAGGATCGTAGGCTGTGGTTGAGAAAACAAATCTGACACCTCAAACAATCAATACATCATCATAAGCACGGCATGCAGCCCAAGTGAGCGGGGAATGTGCAAAACAGCAACAAAAACAACAAATAACTAAGCGCACACACACACGCACAAACAATTACAGGCACGCCACAAGGCTGGCACCAAATACAACAACAACAATAACAACGACAAAAGGAGAGAAAAAATTTATGCCATTCAAAATTAGCAAAGTGTTATCTAAACGCATAAATTACATGCACGTACAATGGCAGCAGCAGCAGCAGCAGCAGCGGCAGCGGCAGCGGCACCCAAGGAAGTGGGTGACAACGGCCGAGGCGCCCAAGCAGGGACCTCGGCAGCAACAGGGTGTTGTACAGGGTACCACATGCAAATTGTGTGCGGCTCTGCATATATGTGAGCCTATGCATGTGCCAGTGCCTGTGTGTATGTTTAAGATAAGTTGAAAGACGTTGCTGAAGAAGCTGCTACAGCATCAGCAGCAGCAGGCAACTAGTTCTCCACAATCTTGGCTCTATGCTGGCTTGCCAGTGTGTGAGGCAATGCGGCATAAACGATGCCAACAACTGATTGTGACGGGAACTAAGCCCGTAATGAAAGCATATACATATACCAGGCGAACAGATCCCGAGCCAGCCAGCCAGCTAGCCAGCCAAGTTTGTTCAGCCAACGTCTATGGCCAAAAGACAAGCCAAGCACAAAGGCTTCAATAGACGATTCAACGCAATGTCTCTAGCGTTGCCTCTCATGCCTCCTCTCATCCAGCAGCCCTCCTGCTGGAAGCGCCCTGCTCGCATTGCCCCTAGACAAGAACGACAACGTTGCGGCCGTTGCGACTTCAGCGGCATCGTTGGCGCTGCCTTGGACAATTGGTCGCCGCCGTTGCCGTCATGTGCTGCAATGCAGTGTGCATAGTGGAGCGAGCATGGCAAAAAGCTCAACCGAATTGCAATAAATATTAAAAAATCATTATTACTAAAATTATTTTCATTATTATTTTTTAAAACTATTTTTTGTGAATATATATTTCATTTATTTAGTTATCTATTTGTTTATATTATAATTTTTTTTATATATTTTTTTTAAATTTTTTTAAATTTTTTTTTAATTTTTTTATTTTTCTTTTTTATTTATCTTTATATATTTTTTATTTATTTATTTATTTATTTATTTATTTTATTTATTTTATTTTTTTTATTTATTTATATTTCTTTACAAGCTCTGCTATTTTGAGGCAATGTAGTTTAAGCAGAAACAATGAAATGTATTAAATAAATAATTAATATACATGTTCAGGACTATGAACGGTAAAAATATTAGAATTACACGCCAGAGCGGAACAAGAAGCTATAGGCCGCCAATACAGATAAGGCTGCAAGCCTATAAATTTCGAACACTATGAAAGTTTAGATTTTGCACGCCAAACAAATCTGCACGGCACCAGTGTGCAGGCCACTAACTCAATTCGATTCAGCTAAACTCAACTCAACCGCTGCGGCAAGCACGCCGAATGGCGCATAGCGACCAACCCTAGCAACTCAAACCGAGCAACGCAGCCTGGCAATGGGCAATGGGGCAATGGCAACGTCTTCGTATGCTCACGACTTGGCGAAAGAAGATATAAGCACGACATAAATGGTACTTTATATCTGCAAGATATTATTTTGCCAAACATACACACAAAGTTTATGATTTTTTCTAGATATTTTGTCATCTTTATTATCAGACAGCGCAGCAGCCGCTGCCACAAAAAAAAAATTAAATAAGAAAAGAAAGAAGGTATACGACGATATTGCAGCAGCAGCAGCATCAGCAGGAAAAAGGCATAAAGTAACCAAATAAGCACAAAACTGTAGCCAGTGTCATGGGAAGAAGCGACGCCTGCGTCGAGAATTGGCCATTGCCAGAGCGAGAGCCCAGAGTCCAGAGCCGAGAGCCCAGAGTCAATGCCAGGTGAGTGTCATGGCAAATACCTGGACAACAGCAACAACAACTGCAACAGCAACAGCAGCAGCCGCAGGCAGGAAGCAGCTCGTACTTGACCAATGCAGACACCACAATGGGAGCATAGCATTGCAATTGTGGCACAAGTGGCAACTGGCAAGTGGCTAGTGTGGCATGGGCCACATACACGTTCACGTACTTTACACTTGTCCCCAGATGAGCAAAGCAGCCAACCAACCTGCCTTAGTCCAGCTCCCTACGCTTCCACAGAAACCGTGCGTCATATTTACGGTTTTGCCTGTGCACATAAACAACATTATTTGACCCTCTCCACAAGCTCCTTTCCAGCTTCTCGGCTGGCCTGTCATAAACTAGTTTCACACACATCTATATTCAGCATATATATAGACACATTTACGACAGATATATGTATGTATATATGTATATATTACATACTTCTTATTTGCCCTGCTGCTGTTAGACTATATTAATGCGTAAGCATCTATATCGTAGGCTACTGTCTACAGGCGGCTAACTCCATCAACTTCAAACCCTCTATATATATATTTATAAAGAAAGCATTGGAAAGACTTTTCTTTAAACACACACACGCATAGTCTATACACGTATAGTATATATTTATATAACAATGGACTGCCGCTTTTGTTTGTTGACTTAGGCCCACGCCAGTGCCCGTGCCTGTGTGTAGGGCTTCTGGGTCTGGGTATTGGGATTGGCTTCGGTCCGCCTTTGCTCGAAGCTCGAAGCTCAAATGAAAACCACAAAACCTGAGCTGCTGGCATATTGCCGGCTATTGTCTTTTATAGTTTCCTGGAACGTTTGCCACCATTTCATGCGGTGCAATACTCAAGTGTTTTTTGTGGTTTTTCTTACCATTCAACAACACCCACTTTTGCGCACCACATCGGCTGCACCGCCGCCGATGCTGTTGTCGCTGCCTCTTTCAACTGTATCTCTGGCCTCGATGTTCGCTTATTGGGTTCAGTGAAGTCCGCTTTAAATATGATTTAAAACTTTCGTCTGGTATGTGACCCACATTTAGATGGCCAGGGCTCTTTCGGGTCGACACTGTTCTGCCCGCCTGCCAGCTCAATAGATTCACTGCAGACAATATATTAAATGTAATGGCATTTGGCGTCAGGAAGCTCTTAAATTTGTGTCTTCTTTTTTTTTTTTTTCATTCTTCAGCAGCAGGAAACTGCAGCTTAAAATACTCGCGCAAGAAATTGAATTAAGCATTGGATTGAAAAGGGATTTTATTTGAGATTTATTTAGATCATAATTTAGTAGTGGCATTTGCTGGGTTAATCAAGAGAAATGGGGCTTTAAAGTGCATTTAAGTGCGAACTGTAGTTTCTATAGAAACTGAATAAAATTGTTAAGCATATGCTCTTGCTAGAAATAACTCAGAAAATATATATAAAAAAAAAATATAATTAAAATTAATCAATTTGCGATTAATATTAAAAAGCAATAAATAAGTTCTTTAATTGGAAGATGTTTTATGTGAGTGCAAAAAGACTTATCCATAAATCACGGCAAAGTCAACAAAGTTATTACTACTTTAAATACAAACAGAAAGTCATAAATTCATAGCCTGTCAATCGAAACACCTTTCAAAAATCGAACTTTTGATAAACAAAACCCCTAGAGTCCACATAAATCAATTGCAACATATGAGAAACAGCTCATTCAGCAATATGTGCATAAAAATATTGAATATTAACACAAAATAATAAAAACCATATTTTTTATGTTCTCTCGGCCACCTTTGGAGGCAATAATAGACCCATTGTGATCGTAAGTTGGTCATTGAGAAATATGGAAAGTGTGGCCAAAAAATCAAACGAAAAATCAATAAAACACGCTAGACGAGGCTTATATGTATATGCTTGGCAAACGTCTATTTTCATGTGGGCTTCCACATTTTGCTCTCTGGCAATAAAGTGCCCAACGGGGTATCGAAACGGAGCAGCCAAAAGTCGCGTCTAGTTTAATGTGCCACATCAAAGTTAACGACGACACCTACTTCGTTTTGGTTTATGGCACAAAAACAAAGGCGAGCCTTGGACTGTTTTGGGTTGCTCTGTTTTTTTTTTCTCCACTTTTTTTTCGTATTTTGGAGCGATGCCAATTGGTAAATATGCGCAGCTCATAATTTACACAGTTGTTGGCCCGAACTGATGATGATACATGTCCAGCAATGAAATTATGCCAAGCCAAAAGCACTGAAACAACCAGATACAAAACCTTGCTGGGTATCATTATAAAAAAAAGAAGTAACCTGAACCCAACCCACGACGTTGTGCGGCTCACTAAAAGTTGAAGTTGAAGTCGGACTTGGGACTTGGGGGAAGGCGATGGCGAGAAATAAACGCAATGCAGCAGCGTAACGAAATTTTATTTGGCTTTTTTCGCAAAGCCGTTGCCGCCATCAACGCCAAGACGCGAAGACGATGTACGGCAAAGAGAAAAAAAAAAGGAGAAACAGAAGATAATACAGTTGATAATAATCCACACAGCAATGTAACTCAATCTGCTTCTAAGCCTGGCCAATGCGATACGCAACCAGGACACCCTGCACAACACAGAGACTTCAAAATGAAATAACACCAAAGTCCAACTGAAAGCAGTTGAGTTGATGCTCTTTTTCACTAGAATTTTCAGAAAGTGTAATATCAATTGATAATAGAAATTTGTTGGTATTTACATTTGAAACTATATATATATTTTAGCTAGATAATGAGAAATGAAGGCAAAAGTGACAAAATGACTTCTAAGTTCCATGCAGATCAAGAACGTTTTTCGGTATGATTTAATACAAATTTTAAAATGTATCAAATATTATGCTGTATAGTTTTTAAAATTATATTTTACTACATTTTATTTCATTTATTTTTTATAATTTTATAAATTATTTTAAATGAAATTTATAATTCATATTAAAGCTTTAATACATTATTTTGTGCCTAAAATTTAATTTAAATTTTTCTTTTAATATTGATATTTAAAATATGTTTGATTTGCATTTTGGAATCAAATATATTTATATTAATATAGGCATAACTTTAGGAGTCTTATTGTAGGACATTTTTAGTCAACACAAAAACGATTCAATTATATATTATAATCAAACTCTCAGCATTTGTTATGCATGGATAATCACACATATTGAAATAGTTGACATTTCTCTTGTGAGGCAACGTTGCCCACTGTTAGAGTATATCGATACATATACGTATAGAAAGGCGAAGCGAGCTAAAATAATGTGCATGAATGATGAAATGCAGCTAAGGCTGACTGCCAGAACTGACTGCTGCCTGGACTGGACTGGATGGAGTGGACTCTGCCAGGCAGCCAGCCAACCTGGCCAGCACTGAACGGAGAGAGACTCACTGGCCGGCGCTCTGCTGTGGAAGGAAGATGCGGCACGATGGGACGTTTTTATTTTTTGTAGGTTCGGGGATACGAGTGGGAACAGAGAGGGCAGGCAACGGCCTGCTATTAACGTCCAGCGCACACATGAAACAAGATATTTTTACAGTATCCAAAAGAATATACACTTTGGCCATGGTCTCGACGTTATTATTGCACCGCCGACCGGCCGAGCGTCCCCCTCCCTCGCTTGCTGCTGCCAGTAAGACGGGTTTTTGTCAGCTCCGACTTTGACTCTGGGGCGCTGCAAGTTTTCGTGATGGGATGGGGTTCTTGCAGCCTTCCCGCAGTTATTGTACATCTTCTCTGTAGTCTCTCTCTTTCTCTCTTTCTCTCTCGGTGTCTCTGAGTATCTCCCTCTTTTCTTTCTTCTTTACTTTACGTACAAAACGACACACGCTGCATGCGGTGCGGTCTTGGGAGCCGGCTCCACAGTCGAAGCATACCGAACGGGTGAGGCTGGGGAGCGCAGGGGACGACTCGGGGCCGGTGTGAGTAATAGGCGGCGTTGCCGTTGTAGTAAATGAGCTTACCAGGTGATACCAAAACACAAAAGAAATTATAGTAATCAAATCATTTTTATGTTAAATTATGATCGACAGCAGGCAGGCGGCTAACTGAGACAGGGACGAGATGCATACATATACATATATATATGTATGTATGCATAGATGACTCTTTATATATATATATATATATATATGTGTGTGTGTGTGTATCTGTAAGATACACAAAAGAGCTTGGCAGTTGCTGGCTCTAGTGGTTTTTTAATGAAACTTTATACTAAATAGCAAATGGTTGGCCAATGTCTTTTGGCCAGGTTCTTTTATTGATGCTTGTATATTGGTGTGTGTGTGTGGTACACGCTGTTGCAGCCTAGACTGCGGCTAATTATCTTTTGGATTGCAACAAGTTTATTAATGTTTATGTGGCTGTGGACTGTGCGGGCTCTGCGGCTGTTTCGTCGTGGCGGCGTTGAAATTTATTGTTGGGTTAGTGCCTTCATTGAGGTGCGCCGCATTTTGCGCGATTTTAAAAGGTTTCAATGAACATTTATTATGATTGCAGTCGCTGGCCAAAGACTCAAGTGCAGTTTGCCAGCAACTTGCAACTTGGGGCGTTAATAATAAATATAAATATATACATATACAAGTATTAGTTTGGGTGTGTGTGTGTGTTTTATGTCTTGTATCTGTTGTTGCATATTGTTGCCAATATATCAAACTAGAGCCACACGCAAACTGTGCCAGTTAATCGGATTGGCTTTTATGAAAATACAACTTTACGTGATTTATGCTTTTTAAATATGCTACATACCCTGTAACTATTGTGTGTGAATAAATTGTGTTGTAGAAGTGTCTGAAGCTGTCAGTTTTAAGAACATATTTCGATCGGAGCAACAGGTCGCATTAATCTTTTAGAATATAGCAATAGTGTGATTCAAGTTGAATGAGATATAAGCTAGATAATACTAATTTGACAAGATAATACTAATTTGAATCGAAATAGCTACATATATCTGAATAAGGCTTTTATGAACTTTTTAAAAGACTAAGTATATGATTTCATTTCATTTTCAATACCTATAAACTGAAATATTTAATATTTTTTTTGTACACCCATCAATTATAGGGTATTCCGTAATAGCTCTTTGTCAACTATATAGTATTTTTCATTTATATTTTCAAGTATTGTGTGCGTCCTATGTGCCAACTGTTCACTTTGGTCATCAATAATTCTGTTGGCATTATACAAAAAGTAGGTAAATAAAATAAGTAGACTCCATGTTTGGATCCTTTTGTTAATGGAGTATGGACGGCACTTTGTATTGTCCAGCTTAATGAAAAAAGGAGAAAGGAAACTAAAAAATAATCGCAAATATTAAAGGGAATCGATGCATAAATACTAATGCGCTGGCAGACACTGCTGACAGGCCTCTTTCAAATGGCAGTCAGTTAGTGAGCTTCTGTGCCTCGATGCGATTTTAATTAAATTTGTGTGATTTAGAGCGCAGCAAATGCGACTGTCTATGTGTGCGTGTGTGTGCATGGGGAGTGGGTTAGTGATATGTGTGTGTGATACAGGAGGTCCATCGATTGACACTTGAGTTTCTCACCTGTGCGCCAACCTGCCTGACTGGCAATCAGTCAATTAAATACGAACAGCAATTATTGCCATTAATGGCAAATGGGAAAAAGATGAGTGCATCGCATGAGTTATGGCTATAATGCATATGTGTTGCACTCGGTATAAAAAGGATGTGCCTGGGAGCCAGCTATACAGCATATATGTGAAGGTAACATAACTCATAGCTCAAAAGCACTCACAAGCAAATAGTTGTAATTTTTTCAATATTTATCTACGGCTGGTATGCATTTTTTAATCATATAACATATTCAAATATTAATTCTGATTTAATAAAATTGAAAATTCATTCAAAATCTAATGCTGCACTTCAGAGTTGAAAAATATCATATATTTAATTATAGAACTAATAATAAATAAAGTTTCTTTTTCTAAGAAAAAAGTTAATAAATATGTTTATTTCTTTTCTATTCTCTGTACTTTGTTCAAGCGTATTTAAGTTAAAAATGGATTTAAGCTTTAGCTTCAATTTAATTTAGAGAACTTCCCTTATGTAATTATATAAATATATATACATATATATTTTTAGATATTTATTTTTCAATTTGATTTTTATTTATACATACGTTTTATACATATAGTAGACGCACTTGATTCTGGTTATCAATCGAAGTGTAGAGGAAGTACTTACATCTGCAAAAGAGAAAGAGAAGAAAACTTAATTAGTTAAAGCCAATCAACAAGGTGGGTGGAAATAAGGCAAGCGAACAGCAAATAAATGTGAATTCAGTTGAATGAGAAACACAGAAAGAGAGCGAGAGAGGTGAAGTGCAATTGCTCGAAGATATGTATAGCTGATAAGGTAGCATTCGGTGGCAACAACAACATTCTGATAATGCACTCAAAGCCAGCGCTTGGAACTGGAATGCCGGTGCTGCCTCAGGCAGCAAACAAGGCTAGAGAGCCAGAGCATGGAGACTGGGAGAGTCAGAGCAGGCATGCAAGGTAGGAGACACCTGGAGACACGAGGCACTGCAGTTGAGAGCTGCCGTCACGTAGTTGGCGTCGTCTTGGCATGTGACGTCACACACACACACAAACACAAACACATACTATCTTGTATATGTATATATACACGGTTTAATGGCTAATTAAATTGAAAGAGCGTCCAGCACTGACACAATTACAAATTGCACTTAACTACTGCATAGCTGAATGAGCCCAGGTACAGGTAATACTAGCAGGATGCCACCTATAGGGCGTCAAGTTCTTCGCATAGCATAAAATGCCAGCCATCTCACTCTCTCTCTCTCTATCTCCCTCCAAATAATTAAACAATGAATGCATTTGACATTTCAGTTGCATTCATTCATGGCAAAACTTCAGCTTAATTAGTTTACGTACTCCTCTTCTAACTAGTTGATAGTTTAAGTATAGAGCGAAGACATTTTAAGCGCTCATTCCTTAAGTTAATTGCCGTTATTAAAGTGTATGAGTAATTTTATAATAACATATGGAGCGTGAGCTGTGCTGAAGTCGAAATATTATACTCGGCACCTGCCAGGCGACACGAATCGTTGCACTTCATTTAATTGTACTTCCGTTTCTGAATCAGTTTAGGAAGAAGTTGATATTTTTCCCGATTTCCAATAAATATTAAAATATCGAATGAGAAATTTTAATATTTTTTATGACTGCTGGAACAGCAAACTATTTTTATAGAAATTTCTTTGAGCCAGATTAAATTTGATTGATTAAGCAGGTAAAAGATCACAGATCATGTTCAGCTTTTCAGCATTTCCTCAACGATGTTTATTAGGTTTTCATTTTTCGAGCTATGAAATTCAATCGTCAAACATTAAGTGCACTTAAGTTGTTAATAATCACAGATTTTCCATATCTTTTCCATACTACTTTTAGCTCCTTACTTAAAACCGGTTGAAGTTCTTATACTCAACTCGCAGCTTCTCAGTTATAACGATCTATTGATAGGCTCAAGCGCAAGCTGCTTTTAGCTTAATATCAAATAGTAATTCCATAAGCATTTTATCCACACATAAATGCCCAATAAATATTTTACTTTATTATTCTAGCTTAATATGCACAAAAACCAAAATACGAAATGCTACAATACGAATGGATTTTTTGGGTTCCACTCTGTCGGTGCATATCAAAGGGTAGCCGAAACGTGTTAAGTTCCACACGCTGCCAAATCGTTTCCCAAGAAACCGATCGCAGAACAAAACTTCTCAACTTCGGCTAGAGAAGCAATCTTTGGCTACAACAGGAAATGTTTGGCAGCTTCCAAACATTTGCCTCTCATTTCGGTAGATTCTAATGCCAACACACTTTACTATTTATATATGTATTTGCCCTCGCTTCTACCTATGCGATATGCTATCTGTCTTTCTCTCTTTCTCTGGTCATGTGAGAAATGTTGTGCATGTTACCCGACAACTTTTTTGCCATGATAATTAAATATTTTTAATTGCTGTCTTGCACAAAATGTCGGCAGCAAAACGAATGCGAAAAATTATTTCCATAAAAGTGCAAATCATGAAATCTTTAGCCGCAAGGAGTCGCTACAACTGCGGCACCAACAACAACAACAACAAGAACAACAACAGTAACAGCAGAAGCAACAACAAGGAACATAGCTCTAATATTTGCCATGGCATGCTCATGTACTATGTATCTCTCACAGATGCACCGAGTGAACATTTTCGGATATCAGAGATTTAGTGCATTTTTCTATACGTTATGTATATATATAAATAAATATATATATATATGCATATATATGTGTGTGTGTTATATGTGCCTAGACACTGGACAGAATTAAGGCGCAGTCGCAGTTCCAGTTGCAGTTCGCCTTCGTCTTCGGACACATAAAAAAGAAAAGTTGCTGCAAAGAATCTGCCACCAAAAAAAAAAAAAAAAACAGAACGAAACAAAAAAGTTTGTTTGTCTGCGCTTGGCGCTCTTTTTAGAGGTGTGCGTGTGTGCCTGTTTGTGTGTGTATGTTTGTTTGTTTGCCAGTGCCATAAAGCTGAAGCCAGTTTTGTTTTAAGCATACGTCGCCTGGCTGCTGCTGCTCTTGCTACGGCTTCCTTGTTGTTGTTGTTGTTGCTGCTGCTGCTGCTGTTGCACTTAATGCATTTTTCAGTAGATGCTTTTTTTTTTCATGAAAATATTTCGTGAAATTATAACGTGCAATGCATTCTGTTCGCAACGACTTGGCCATGTGCGCTGCACTGGCCAAGTGTGAGCCAGGTAATCGTATTTATAAGATACAGTTGCGAATGTCAGATACTTTGCTTGGGCCATTTTAGCACTGTGACTGCCTGTGTCTGTGTGTGTGTGTGTGTATGGTTGTGTTAGTGTGCAGATGTGCAGTAATAAAATGTAATTGCTGTGGTGATTGTATTAGTGAGCTTTTCAAAGCGCAAGTAAGACAAAAGGCTAAGCAGCTTGAGAGCTTACTGTAAAATTAATATTGACTATTTATTTAAGACTTGTTTTGTTTTATTTTTGAAGTAAATTAACTATAATTGCTATATGGTTTAAGCAAAAATATTAGAATTGCTTAAATTATAAATTAAATTTATATGAATACATACATATTTGATTATATCTAAGACAAATCGTGATCAATGTAAATAATGATATATTTACAATTAATATTTATAATTAAAATTGATATGCAAGTAAACGTTTCATTTCGATTTCTAACTCTCACAACACTCAAAAGAAAGTGAACTAAATCTCAAAATAAAATAAAAGCACAGCCTTAGACCCACTCAGGTTCAATATTAAGCCAATGTCGAAAAGGTTTTCAAACCTCGCCTGTAATCCATAATGTCCCACTTGCCCTAGCTGGGCTTATTAAAATTGCGTGCCCAAATCAAACAGTTTGTTTGTTATCACAGATGTCAATTACTTCTGCATAGCTGCACAATAATGGCTATAGAGAATTGCTTAGGATTAATGCAAATTTCACTTAAGCAAATTGACGCTATAAACCGCAAGCTCTCTCATCAAATGCATGCTGAAAACACAGTCCTGGAGTCTGTCAGACTCGGTCAGGCTCATTGGTATAATAATAACAACAACAACAACAACAAGAACGAAGCGAGCGACCTATCTAATTGAAAATCCTCACGTACAAGCGATTTGTTAAACCAGTTTGAGAAGTTCTTTTGTTAATAGAAGAACCCTCTCTCGTAGTTTCAACCACCTACATAAAGAGCGTGAAATCGGCTTTATGAAAAAAGAGATAGAGAGGGAGAGAGAGTGAGAACAGTGAAAAACATTCCAATCAGCGGCTTACGAGCCCGACCAAAAACAAAAAATAAACCGGAACCCCGTTGAAAAGCGAGACAATGTGAATATTTTAACGTGGGGGTTGTGCGCGCTCGAAGGGTTAGAAAAAAAATTAATTAAATTTGATTGTGCTGAAATTTATGGACTCCAATTTGGTTATACATAAGTAGACGCAGAACATATATAGAGGAATATATACAATATATATAGTATATATCTCAGATGTTCGTGCCAAGGGTGCAGCGCATTCCGGTCTAGACCAAACCTGATGTCCGCCTGGCGTACGTACATACATACATATACATATATCTTTTTTGTATCTGCACTTAACACGCATTCTAATTGCAAGAGCCCAGGCCAAAGAGAAAAGAAATTATTAGCAACAAAAGCTTTGGTCGCAAACAAAAAGCCAGAAGCTTCAATTCGTCTTAGCTGCCGTCCTTCCCAGTGTGTGTGTGTGTGTGTGTGTGTGTATGGAATCTCTGTACTCCGTGCTGCATGTGGATGTGGATGTGGATATGGCGTGTGAGTAAGTGCGCCCAAACGGAAGGCGCAGAGCGAGACGCATGAATGGACGACAGCGTAACTGAGTGTGGGCCCGGGGTATTTAGGGTGGGGAAAGGGATGGGGATGGGGAGACGGGGATGGGCAAAAGCGTAGCAAAACGTTTGCACGTTGAAGGCATAATAATAAAAGGTTAAAAAAGGCGCAAAGAAGATTAAATGCTTGAGAAGATGCAATATTTTGCTTCTCTTTTTTTTTTTTTTCTTTCTTTTTGCTTTGGTTCTGTTTGCAAGTTATGCAGGCGGGGCAGGCAGCGATTGCACTTATGTTGCACTGTTCTTGTTGCTGTTGTTGTTGTTGCGAGTGCGCCTTGTAATTGCACATCATGTAGCTGTTGCCGTTGCCTTTGGTAACAGCCTGCGACTGCAACTGCGGATCCACTCGCCGACCGGGCCAGGCCGCCTTTTAGTTAACTATTTTGTGTTCAAGTTGAAGGCACATGGTAATGGCCAATGTTGCAGCCAGCTCACATATTAATTGCCGCACGGCTGCGCGCGCCTTTTGTGGCCAACATCCTAGTCCCCAACACTAAGCACCAGGCATCTCCACTTCTGCTTGGCCCCACCAGCTACCATCAGATTCTGCTGCTGCTTCTTCTTGGCGCGCACGCAATCCTCTCTGACGATGCACCCCATGGGCCACTCGCTTTTTATGCGATATTTAAACAAATTGCTTGTAGAATATTTGTGACATTTTGTCATGGGGCTTGGGCCTGAGCTATGTGTGTGTGTGTGAGTTTGTAAAGTTGGGG
This sequence comes from Drosophila mulleri, assembly GCA_035047565.1. Classification (NCBI taxonomy): domain Eukaryota; kingdom Metazoa; phylum Arthropoda; class Insecta; order Diptera; family Drosophilidae; genus Drosophila; species Drosophila mulleri. The sequence goes on from JAWNPK010000012.1 coordinate 7,512,825, forward strand.
GCATGCGATGCGACGGCCTCTATACGCTGAAAATTGAGTACAAGTTGCCTTTGAGTTGCATCATCAATCATTGCACACGTTGAATGATGTTTTGTCACAGATACGCCGACGGCTGCCTGCCAGCCAGCAGCAACAGCAGCAGCAGCATCCAAACAAAAAAAAAAAAGAATAAAATCCAAGTCAAAATATTTATAAAAGTCAAAATTGTCACACACACAGACATAGCGAAAGCAAGACAGAGAGAGAGAGTCAGTAATGGAGTGTAGGACAGCAGGATATTCTTACTGTCTCTGATGCTTGATACTCTTGCCGAGAGTATTATGTTTCGCTTATAAAGTCTATAGGATATTGACATTGAAAAGCCATGAGATCTTTGATATATGTTTTTGCTTGATTAGCATTAAGTAGGAGCTTTAGTATAAAAGCTATTATGTATACATTTAAGTATATATGAAAACGAGCGCTAAACGTTTCTTCTGTCATTCCTTGAGGAGGTCTATCATAAGTTTGCAGAACAAATTTGTATACCAAAAACAAATGAATACTATACATAATTATAAACTTACATATATATAAAATATTAAAATTATGAAACTTGAGAATATATTTATAGAACTTTGATATAAATATATACAAAATAAATGTCGCTTATTTCTTAGCTAACATTGTTGATGCGCACATAGAACTTTTTAAGTGTATTTCATAGTCGAAGGAACAAAGTTAAAAGTTTTTCATTTTTTTTGGTGGGTGTGTATTTGGGATATATGTATATGTACATATACATATATATTCACGGTATTCGATTTCGATTCACTGGGGCCACATATAAATCTCAACAATCTTTTCGCTTGATGCTGATGTAATTAATAATCCAAAGTTGCGACCGTTTCGTCGTTTTGAGCTTGAGAAATGACGCTCGACACTGTTAAGAAATTGAGCAAGAAGAAGACGAAGTAGCACTACTGCAGCAGTAGCGGCATTGATTGGAATTCTATGGAATAACCCAAAAAAAAGAGAAAAAATAAATAAGAAGAAGAAATAACAACAACAAGAAGACGAAGCAAAACTAGTGCCATGTGCAATGGCAAAAGTATTTGTAATTTTCTAGATGACTGTCTGTTTACTGTTGTTATTGTTGCTACTGCTTCTGCAAATGTTGAATCCCCAGCGTTTTGAGTTACGAGAGAAATGGAGAAATTGCCGTAATCTAAAGTTTAAATAGTTGAAAAACTTGAGACAAGATAAATGGTTAGAGCGCGACACAAGCGAACGATGTGAATGGATGTGGTGCGGCGCGCTGTGAGAAGCGGGCCAAAAATTGGCTTGGGCGCTGCTGAATGATTTGAAAGAGGTTAAAGTTTGCCATAAGTATAACAACCAATATGGATAATTGTTAAGGCAGCGCCCCAAATGGGGGCAAAGCTCTAAAAATAAATTAGCCAACATTTATTATATTAAAGCCGGGGCAATAATTGGCAATGCTTTGGGCAAGAAATTTATGATAGAAATTATGAAAAGGGAGAGCGTGCGAACTTGAATTTGAAACTGAATCAAATTAATATTATATAAACAAATGAAATGGTAATTGTTATTTTCAAAGTATTTATATGAATTTAATATTTGATTAGCCCATATAAATTATTACAACAACAAATGTGTGAACCGAAATGCATATTCATATATTTATGCACGTTTTTATTATAATAATTAACAGGGTAAAATTGGGCCTATTAGACAATTGGATATATTTAGAGCAATGGGAAAAAAATATTGCTTGGATTAAATAATATTTATGTTTTAATTTGTATTTATTTAAAATATATCTTTATTATGTATTCAATGAAAATATAAATCTTATTTTGAAGAAGAAAAATATGATAAAAAAATATTATTAATTGTTGAATAAAAGTGCATATAAATAAAATATATATCGACATTATCTGATTAGGCCCAAATTATTGTTTATTATAAACAAAGTACACAAAAGTAATTACCACCTTTATCAGTTTTAGTTACGTTAGTTAGTTAAGTATTCTAGAAAAATAATTGAACAACACCCATTTTTGGTTATCTAACCCACAAATCCTATCTACAGATGCAGAGTAACCTCCAGTCCGTCACAGCCAATTGCAGTACTATAATTCTAATTATTCAATTATTTGTAAATAATTACATTTGAAAATTCATTGAATTATTCAATTTACATTTCTAAGTGACGCAGAACGAGACTGATTCGTGTTGTTGTTTTTGTTTGCCAGCTGCTTAGCAAATGCTCTTGTTGACTTTGTGGTTTACATTTTTGTCAGTGACATTTAAAATGCCAAACAGTTGCATTTAAACTGCTCACCGCCAACGCTCTGGACTTACTTTGTCAACTTTAATTATGGGCCACAAAAACCAAAGACAAGCTGTCGCACTCAGCCTTTTTGGTTGGTAGGAAGGTAGGTAAGCAGGCAGCCAGGCAGGCAGAACGAAGATGAAGTTGGTAGTGGTTAAAGTGAAGCCCCTGCCATGCCATGTCGCAGACAGCTAAAACAAAAAGCCAAAAATTGAATTCCAAGAGCGTCAAGAGATGCCGAAAGCAGCAAAAGCAAAAGCGACGAGTAAATACCGCAAATAAAATAAATTAAATAAGAAACTACCGCTGTCAAAAGGTTTAACATTTCACTTAAAAACAGCACACGAAGCAATGAAAAATATGTAAGTATATGTCTCTCTCTCTCTCTCTCTCTCTCTGTCGGTGTAGAAGTCTTGTAGTAGACAAGACTTCCCATATACACAAATGCACACACACACACACCCATAGAGAGAGCAGAGACAGATTTGGGCTTTGGTGCTGTTGCTGATGCTGGCGACGGCTCAAGTTGAACAACAATTTCCAAGAAAATTAAAACATGTAAAGACATATCTTTTCATCTGACAAACATGGCTGGAACCCGTGCATATGTAAATATACATACTATATATACATATCTTTATTTGTGTCTCTTTGGCTGCCAGGCATTGTTGTTGTTGTTGTTGTTCTTGTCTACATTTAAATTTAACTCTTTTTACATTTTTTTATACATATATGCCTATACATTTTTTTTTTATTTAAGGGAGCCAAATGTTTCTGACCCGAAAACTTAAAGCTCAAAGCGAAATTACACAAATGCCTGAAATCTCATAAATACTTCAATCAAGTATGTCCAAAAATAAGTAAGGAGATATTTAAGCACACTCTCGCACACACATACACACACACACGCATGGAGAATTCTACTGGCGACAGATGCTGCAAACAAAAGCCGAAATCGAAGTATAATATGGTATAAAAGATCCGAAAAAAAAACACCAAAAATATACCTAAACTGCTGCCTGTCTGGCTCTTTTTTTCCTAATACCCTTAAAGAGGATATGATTATTTTGTCATGCCATAAGTAACACATAGTTTACGACCCTATATACATATGTATATAAATATATTTCTATGCGCATTGACAGAGATGTATTTTTAGAATATATTTGTGTACTTTAAGACATCTTAATCCATCTCTGTTACCTATTCCAAATCAGACAGCTCTATTTTATAGTTTAAAATGTATTTTCTGATCGAAAAGGGTAGTTAATCTTCGGCGTGCAATTCCAACTAGCTTTTCCTTCTTTTTTTGACAGCCTGAGATACTTGTGAATGTTTGACTTTGGGCTTTAGAGCTCCATTGGACACAAGTATTTGTATTCGTAGTCGTTTTCGCATTTGTATTCGTTGTGTAGCTTGTCATGACATAAGAAATTGACTCCACTTGAAAATCGAAAAAGGAGTACAACAACGGCAACAACAGCAACAACAACCAACGAAATTAAAAAGTAAATGCAGCCATAAATGCAGCCAAAGCCCCAAACTCTCTGAGAGTTCAGTTAAGTTGAGTTCTGTTCGCTTGAATCGCATCGCATTGAGTCGAGTGGAGACGAGAGGCGACGAGACGAGTCGCATGTATCCAGCGGGCAAATGAAGTGCCTCCAACTGCTGCTGACTGCTGTTCTTGTCCATGCTGAGGCTGTGTGGAGAGCAGCAAACCATTTTCAGTACAAAAAGTTGATTTTGATTTGCAGTCACAAAGGAAACGAAAGCAAAAGCCATTAATAAATGCGAGGGCGGTCCTAACTGTATTTACAAAATTGTCATATTAAAGGTATAAAACATTTACTTTTTTTCAATTAAAATGGGGTTTATTCATAACCTTTTCCTTGATTTGCAAATTGATTTATAAGCCAAAATATTATATTTATTTTTATTACCAGCATACATATTTTATAAAAATAATAATTTTGTAATATAATATTATTTATAATTAGAAAATAAATATTAAAAAGATAATATTTCAATTTTTGCTAATAAAAAATATTTAAGATTAACATTTCTTCTGAAATTGCATATATAATTTAAAAAAATGTTTCTTCAGTGTAGAATTAAAAATAACTTAAATATTCTTTCAAAATTATATATGTTATTTAAAATATTTTCATCATTCAATTTCATAACTTTTGTAACTTTAAGAGCGACCCTCGTATGATCAATAACTTTGTGTATACACAACTTTATTGCAATGCTGAACACAAAAGCATCTTTTTATATGTTTGCCCATCCTAGACAACTTGACCAATGATGTTGTTGCTGCTGTTGTTGTTGCTACTGTGCTTTTTTTTTTGGAAGCCCTTTTCGTTCTCCGGCTGACCGCCTTCGTTCCCTTCATTCAGCTATCGTTTAAGCTGCTGTTGCTGCTGCTGATTTTGTTGTTGCTCCTTTTACTTTTTTTTTTTGTTTGACGCAAGAAAACAAAACCCACATGTGAGCATTTAATTTCAACAACTGTCGCTGGGACTGCCAGCAACAACGGCAACAAGAAGAATCGAGTGAAATACCAATACCAGCACGAACACACACAGCATCAGCTCCAACATGCTGCTGTGCCCGATATACTCCACCTGCCTCGCTGCCGCCTCGCCCTCCTGTTCGGTGTGGTGCCCCAATGCAGCAGCAGCAGCAGCAGCAGCAGCAGCAGCAACAGCAACAGCAGCGCCTGACACCAACGGCCCTCATGTTGGACACTAAACAGCGGGCGCTGCCAAATGACAACCAAACTACATGTGAAGTACAACAGCAACAGCAGCTACAGCAACAAAAAACACCACCAACAACAACAACAACAACAATGCATAAGTAACAGTGGGAGCCGCATTAATATGGCCAAGGTAAAGGGTATTTAAAAGCAGCCAGAAAGGCACAGCAGCCAGGCTCAAAAGGCAGTCAAGGCGAGTTAAACAGACGGACAACATTGTTGTTGTTGCTGCTGTTGTTGTTGTCGCTCGACAGTGTCTGCTGCAGTGTGTGTGGGTTTTGAAACAGGTAGTTTTTGTTGTACTTGTTTTTTTTCTCTCTCTCTGCTTTGTTTTTGGGCAACATTTAAGAAGCAGCACGCTGAGCCGACCAAAGAGCAAAGAGAAAAGTAAAAGCCTGAGTTTCGTATCTTTTTCTCTCCCTCTCTCATTCACACACAAACACTCTCTTTCTTTCTGTCTATCCAAAGGAAAAAATTAAAACAGGCTTTAAAACATGACAGCGCAGCGAGCGCAGCCCTGAAATTAGTTGACAAGGATGGAAATGAATGCACAGGAAAGACACGGCAGCAACAACAATAACAACAACACGAACAACATCAAGAATATGAAGATAAAAATGGAAAATGGGTGGACGGCGTGCTGTGTAAAGATTTACATAATGTGTGGATACGTCCAACAAATGTCGTCGTGTGGGAATTTCATTAATGAAAGAATTATGAGAGGTTATATAATGAGCATAGTGTGTTCTCTCTCCTACTCTTCTCTCTCTCTCTCTCACTCACTCTCCCTCTCTCTCGCTATCTACATATGTCTGAGCTGCCAACTGATGGCAGATAATGCTTCTATATCTGTGTCTGAGTCGGTGTCTGTGCGTGTGTGTGTGAGCGACTGTCTGATACAGGCTAATAACGCGGCGGGGGTGTTTGCCGAGTGGACAGAACACAACACAAACAGCACCGAACACTGACCATTGTTGTAGTCAACAAATTAACAAAGTTTCCGAAGAAATGCGTAATTGAGCGCATTAGTTAGGATGGGGGTTAGGCCAACGGCCAGCAAGCAGCGAGCAAGGCGTCCGTCTGTCCGTCCATCACATTCTCGTCCTGCTTCAATACTAATTTGACAAACCCTTAAGCTAAATTAACACAAAGAGCAGGTTCTCGGCTCCCATAATGTACGCTATATAGGGCAAGTTAATATGTCCTAAGCCTATTTATCTTTAACAGATGTTTAGTCTAAGATTTGCGTGCGTTTAGTTTAGTCAAGCACAGGAATGTTCTATACAATATAGGGTAGAAATAAAAAAGAAAATTCATACAAAGTCAAATCAAAATAAGTTTATTAAATTCTTTTTGACAATCATATAAATCAAAGAATGAAGAATGCAAATGAATGAAAAGGGAAGGAACATTTTAGGTAAATTATTTTTAAGCAAATTCATTATTAAAAAAAAAAAATAAAAAAAAAAAATAATAATAATAATATTATACAAAAAATCATTTCAGACCAAATATAGTTTTTGCTTAGAAATTTATTTTAAATATTCGTTAATAAAATAGATGAGAGTAGTGTAAACCAAAAATATACTTTGTAGAAAAGAGAAATAAAATACAAAAAAATATTTCTTTATAAATTGTTTCATGAAATAGCTCTGCAAAAATTTAAAACACAACAAAAACGACAATATTTGTTTATGAAATTCCAAGAATTTAATTATTATTGTTAGGTTTATCTATAAACAAATGCTCAAATTTAATAAAAGCAAAAGCAAAAGAAATATTTTGCCTTTCACTAACTTCGGTAATTCTGGCTACCTCATGAATCATGTGTCAAACCTCACTCCATTCGTTCATTAAATTAATTATAATAATTAATTTACCTTTGTGTATCAAATCAAATTCAGAATCTATTATGAAATTATTTAGAGTGCTCTTTCAGGTGATTGACACTTTAACTCTTTTTTACTATTCCGCAAAAAATTAAACATTTTTTTTGGGCTTAAATTACGCCCTTTTTAACATTTAATAATTGCTGTAAAAGGTGTAAAAGTTCAAACGTAGTAGATGTGAAAAAAAAAAACAATAAAAAACAAAACATACACACGACACGTTTTTTTGCGACACTAATTTGACAAGTTTTAAAGCAAATTACCATAGGTGAACAAAATATGTAAAAACAAAACAAAAATAAAAAATTAGCATAGCAAAATCAAATGGATTGTGGTTGGACTGTAGCAGCGTCATAAGTAGATGTCCAATTTACGGACTGTAAATGGATGTGGGGACCGAAACTATTGCCAATTTCAAATCGCAATACGCACCTGTCACATAAATCACCGTCCGAATGTGATTTATTAGTTATTCATATTAGTTACCATGCGAGCGAGCAAAATCTCGAAGGCTGCGCCAAGCTCCAACTCCGGTGTCCCGGAGGGGCCGAATAACAAAACCAGACACAAACACGTGGTAATACATAATAAGCAATATATAAAACATATGTATCTATGGGAGATATATATACATACATATATACACATATACATATATATCGTGCTATCGCCAGCCAACTGAGAGACGAAGTCTTGCCAATTCTTACAGCTGCACGAAATTCTGATATTTCTTTTATTATTTCACATATATATTTTTTTGTGCATTTTTTTTTCTTTTTGTGTAAAATATTGAAATTGAGTGCAAACTATTACAACTTTTGTTGTTGTTGCTGCTGCTGCAGCGACTGGGAATAGCTGTAGAATTTTTGTATACCTCGTGGCAGCATTATTAAAATGATATAAAGCAGTCGAGGCATGTTGATGCTGCGCTGCTGCTGCTGCTGTTGCTGCTGGCGAGGCATTTGTTGCATGTTGGCCAATGAACCGATTGAGAGAATTGCCGTTTGGTTAGCTAAGGTAGCAGTAGCAGCAGCAACAGCAGCAGCAGCAGATTTGCTTAAGCTGCGGATAAGTATCTACAAGTTGTTTGGCTAGTATCTGAATCGTTGATAAGTGCTAAGTTATGGACTTAAACGATGCTGCGCACAATTGCGAACATGCAGATAGATCTTGGACAACGAGAGGGAGGCAAAGAGTGAGAGAGAGACAGAGACAGATGACTGATTGAAACTGGCCAAATAACTGGGCAAGTGTTCAGCTACAATTTACGAGCCAGCGAAAGTTTCTGCCATTTGCCAGCTATCAACTAAACCAAATCTATGCTTTAAGTGCCCAAATGCCAATAAAAATTTGCATAAATTAGCCTGAAACTAGTTCATTTATAAACGAGACACACACACAATATACATTGCGAATATTTTGAGAAATGGCTAGAGGCTTACTGCCTAGCAACTCATAGAGTTCTAGTTATGGAACCACAAACACGACTGACTTTATAGCAGCTCAGCGAGAGCTTTAGTTAGAGTTAGACTTATGTATATACATCTTATGTATGTATATGTAGCTTAGCACAAACAAGTCTGTTTAATTATGTTTGTTTTAATTAAACTCTCGCGCAGCGCATCATATGTTTTAGTTGCGTTTTAGAGCTTACTTGAATAATCGTATATTTTTTATTATATATTACACTTGCTTAGAGATGCTAGATATGTTGATTTCTGTCAGAGCTTAGCCGACTGTCCCTCATACACACAACACACAAAGCGCGCAGCTCGTAAACATTCCAAATTATAAGTCGTATAAGTACTTAGTTATGACCATAAAAGATGGCAACCCAAAGGGCAGGCATACACACACACACACACACACACACAGAGCATCAGCTACCCGGGAACAGAGAACTACGAGCAAAGAGACAGACAACTTTTGCCGACCAGCGCGACTGCTGTCAAAGTCATTTGGCGCATAATTTTTACAGCTGTCTGAGGCCCATTGAAACTCCTCTCCACTCCTTTGGCTTGGTTCTATGCCAGTAACCCGCATCGCATAACTTTTATAGTCGCCGTCGTTCGTTGCTAAAATATTCTAATTGTTTTTAACAATTTTTGAATGCGCCGTGTACGCGCGGCGTCATAAATCTTTGCGTTACTGCAGCATCAGCATCAGCAGCAGCAGCAGCAACAAAAGCTGCGGCAACAATGGAAGATGATGAGGCCAAGGCAACATCAGCAACAGAAACAACAACAACAGCTACAGAACGTTGCCATTGGCCAAGACAAATTTGCTTTAAAGCTCGCCAATAAAAGTTAACAACGCAGTCATATATGCATACTTACATATACATAAAGGGAGTTTTCCCATCTATCCATGGAAGCACAAGCCATTCGAGGCTTTTAAACATCATTAAGCTGAGCTAAAACTGGCCTATGTATGGCACTTACATATATACGAGTGAGTATGCATGCCGCTTATGGCCAAGCACTTGGAGTCGCGCTGCTACTGCATCACTGATTGATTCTATTTTGCTTTTGTAATTAGCTAAGCTTTAAGGAACTTCTAAGGAAAAGCCAGTACAAAAAGGCCATTAATGAGATGTGAAGGAGAAGCGCTTGGCATGAGAATGAAATTATGGATGAATATTAATTTTGTATGGCAAATGTGTTTTTTTTTTTTTTTTTTTTTTAATTATATACATTTTATAATGTTTTAAAAATATTTTTGTACTATAAATATATAATGAAAATTTTTGTGTATTTTTTTTGTTATAAAAATTTGTATAATTACTATAATATATAAATATTTATATAGTTTGCTTTTAATATTATCAAGGTCTATATTTTTTAAATATTAAGAAATAAATAAATATATTATTATATCTTTACTCCCAATATATTTTATTAACCTTTAGACTTTTTAAATTGCCATCTTATTTCTCTATAAATAATGAAACCTACTTGTAGCTTAAATTGTTAATAAGTATAATACTTTATTCCATATAATTAATTCATTTATAGCAAACACTAAATATATAAATGATTTAGCATTTAACAAACTACATAATTAAATCTTAATAAAAATTCCTCAAATATTTACATATAATTAAAATGAGTTTACCTTGGAGAGAAATATATTTAGTACAAAATGTTAACTTTCATTGAAGTGCGCATTTTTATTTCCTTTACCTGAAGTTAATAAAAATGCGTTTTGCCCGCTTTCCTCTATTTAAATGCCGATTTAACTGAGTTTTTATATTTTTACATTTCGCCACAGGCAAGCCGCTGCCTTTTTCTGCACTTCTCCCCGCAAGTGGAATATACATACATATATTTATATATATATTTTGTATTTTGTGTTTTTTTTTTATTTATTTATTTTTTTTTTATTTGTAGCAAATTTTCCATTTCATAAAGCAGCCATCGAGCCGGCAGTTTATGATTTAGGCTTGCAGCATTTACAACCCAGAGACCCCTGCCCCTATTGCCACTCTGCCACTTGACTACTGAGAGCTGCTATTGAAGCTGGAGCCGGAGCTGAAGCTGGAGCTGCTTATTAGTTGGCTGCTTGGCCTCTGGACTTCCTCGAACGCGCCAAACTTCTGAGGCGAATGCCGTTTGACGTCGACGCATTAATGATTGTTAGTGAGTTGTGAAATTGCTCTAACTGCACTTGGGGCATCAACAGCAGCAGCAAAAGCAGCAGCAGCAACGGCAGCAGCAGCTTCCACATCATTTGCCAGTAGACTCGACACTATTTCAACTGTACAACTCTTGGACTCTGTCAGCATGTCCAACGTCAAAGTCTTTCTGGCAGCCGATGCTTTGACTGGCTCTGACTGAGAGACTTGAGCTGAGCCGCAGCAACCCGTTCTCGGTTCGCATATTAAAGAGTAAATTTTTCAATTTCACAGACATTAAACGCGGCGGCTGCCGCTGCTCAGCTTGGCTACACTTCACTTGCTTCCAACTTGCCAACAATCTGAACCGCCGCTGCCACCGCTAGGCCTCGCTTCCTCCCCCTACCCACTGTCTCCTTTCACACACCCTTCAATACTCAGTTTTGAGCTAAACGTTTTTGCCGGTGGCTATTTTTAGACACGGTTGCGGCTTTGGCTTTGGCTTTGGCTTTGACTCGACTCCACTTGGTGTTGGTAACTAAACATTTTTGCCATTAAATAGTTTGTTAAAATTTGCCTTATTAGATTAATAAATTTTGCAATTTAGTTAAAATTCGTTTTGGCATTTTGAGGCAGTTTAGTCCAAAGACATGGCTCTACACTGTGCGCAATAAGTGTGTTGACGTTAAGAAAATAAATTCAGACTCAGGAATAAATTGCATATGCAAATCTGATCAAAGCGTTTAAACTTTTCAACTTTCCTCACAATTTCCTTGTAGAATTTTTAATCTATTTTATATATCTATGTATTTGTACTTGTATATTCTAGCCATATGTCCATGTCGCTTTCTCATACTTTCTTCAACTTTATGAAATATTTGCAATTTTCTTCAGCTGCTCTTTTGTGCCGAACTTTCAGAGCTACATTCCAGTAAATCATTCATAATCCATAGTTTGCTCCTAACAGCACTATCTAGCCAACTGCTAGCTAATAGATACACATACATTCCTAGCGCTCTCTCTATATATGTATATACATATATTTCATAATGCCCAAAATCTATCTATATGTATGTATATGTGTGTGCAGCTCTGTTGCACAAACTCTTGCATAACTCTTCTCTACGTGCAGAGCGAAATGGGGGAGAGAGGTAGAGAGTGCAGCGGTTGGGTGGCTATAACAGCAGGACAACAAGCAAAGGAGCTCTGGTTCGTTGGGTTCGACGAAGACGTCGACGAAATTCACATTTAACATAGCCCCCTAGAGTGCAGCACGCTCGATGGCCCTATGTCCTGCCAAGCAATCGATGAGTGTGTAGCTGCATAAGTGTGTTTGTGTATGTGTGGGTGAGTGTGTGTGTGTGTGTGTGTGATGTGTATGGCGCTTTTGTTGCTACTGGCCATATGCCAATTTTCGGTAAACTAACTTGCCTAAACTCGACAAGCAAATTGCCTTCATTAAGATACATGCCTGTGCTACCTACAATTTAGACACACACTCACACACCCATACACCCACACACACACACACACACAGGAGTGGATCGAACCATGTGCAGTTTACTGGCGCTGCACTTCTTCTTTTCTCGAGGATTTTTTTTCTATTTGTACGACGACGACTTCAATTGGGTCAACACCCAACGACAGCAACAAATGCAACCAACTGAAGAGTTAACCCACAACAATTTCAATAGATACTAGAATTATATATAAGCGATTGTATGTGTGTGTAAGAGTGTCTGTGTGTGTGTGTTATAGCCCCATTCTCTGGTCACTAACTAACGGAAGCCACTTAAAACATACGCCAAGCTACACCCACGACTTTTCTATGAGGCTAAAGTGTTTGCCAGACTTTATTTTTATAGAACGGCACACAGAGAAAGATACACACACACACACACACGCGCGTGCACATATACATGCGCTTTCAAGTTAATTTCGAATCGTTTTTAAATTAGCTTAATTCGCTGAAATAAAACTGACGCCTACGAACGGGTGAAAAGAAAACAAAAACGCAAAGCGAACTGGAAATGAAACCAAAACGGCAGCTAAACATTTAAATGTTGTACAAAGGCAATAACAATAACAGCATCAGCACCCAGCAGCAGCAGCAACAACAACAACAATAACCCGAACTGTAGCTTCACATACGTGAGATACAGAGATACACAGACAGACAGAGAGACAATCTGCAGATACATTGGCTGTCTCTTCGTTAGCTGCGCGTGTTGTTGGAGCCGCAGCTTCAAGAAAGAACAACGTCTACAACGGCAACTTTAAAGAACTATTGAGCTTTTGGTCGAAGTTGAAATACTCTTGGAGATATGTTTTGAAAGAGCTGCGAATAGGTTTTTAAGCAATCAAACCTCTTCTACCTTCAGCTAGTGTATAAGGCAAACTATACAGCTTTAAGATACAATTTCGAACTGGGCCTGTCGATGGGAGCCGACCACAAAATAAAAAATTTTTTTAAACGCTAGAACGCCTCTTCACAACACTTTCCATAAAATGGTAAAAAAAAAGAACAGCATACCAAAAACAAATTTATATATTTTTTTTTTCATTTCTTCTTTTTTTGTTTGCTGTCGCTGCGGTTTTTTATTGCTTGTTGTTGGCTTTCGTTTTGTATTTTGTGCGTTTGCAGATTCTTTTCAACAATTATTTCTCGGTCTGAATTTTGTGTGCGGCCTTTGTATGCTTTTATTGCTTTTGCCTTAAAGTCATTGCTGCAATAACAACAACAACAACAACAACAACAGCAGCAGCAGCAGCAGCAGCAAATGGAATGAAATTATGTTGAAATATTTAAATACATTGCAGTCAAAAAAAAAAAAAAAGGGGAAAACGAAAAAATACCAATTATCAATTAAATCAGCCAAACGCAGACTCCGAAATGTAATAAAATACACGGCGACAACAATGCCAGCAAATAACAATTCCTTGCAATGACTTGAGAGTGATCGAACAGCAGTTACTCAGTATCAAATCAGATTTCATAGATTAAAAAAAAAAAAACCCTTATTACATATATATCCTAATAAATATTTATCCAAATAACTGTTAACCGTTTTCTTTTCCTTACCGTCTGTATGCGAGCATAACCGAAACAAGCATGTACACTCGCAAGCTCTGATATTCTATGATATTTACTTTAAAATTGTGTCAGATTTTTCAGCAAAAAATATTATAGAGTTTATTTTAAACAAAAGTTTCAACCTTTTGAATGGTTCTAATGCGAATTTTTTAATTAATAAATATGATACAAATTTTTATAAATTAAATTTAGATTTTTAAATTTATGTATATTTATACACATTTCATTTTCTGTGTTTATATTTATTAAAATCAAATTAAAACAAGTTTTCAAAACACGAATTTCTATTTTCTTCATAAAACTCCAAGCGTCTTCCCATTTTATACGGGGTATTACGAAATGGGTAGAACCTGGAACCTGCAAATGAGTTTGGTCTCGTATATTCAGTTTCGGGTTTTGATGTTGGTCAGTTTCCTGTTGCCGGCTGCGGCTCACAGCATGAACGTACAGCGGCAGCAAGACAAAATATGAAAGAAAAAAAATATCATATATATACATATATATCTGTATATATATTTATACAGCAGACGCGAGCGCGCGTTGAACAAAAAGATAAAAACATTAATTATTATTAATTGCCTTTTCTTTTCTTTTTTTTGTTCTGCATTTTTCTTGACTGCACTGTCGCCTTTTGTTTTAATCGTCTGTGGGGCACCTTGCGAGCTCCACTTCAGAATCAGATCCTTTGGCAACTGTCGTCGCGACCCTTTTGCTTTAAAGGCTCTCGGCTTCAACTGTTTCCTTTTGTTGTTGCGTGTGATTTAAAACCCCTGGCGGCAACTTTCGGTGCCGCCCAGAATTCTCACTAATGTACATTAAAACCAGTTCCCAAAGTTGTTTTCGCTTTTTATTCATTTTTTTCCGCCTTTTCTGTGTGTATTTCTCTGTCTTATTCAAGAAGCTAAACGAAATGACAAGTTTTTAACTTTGGCCACGAATTTTTGTGAAATGTTTTTGGGGCTGGGAATCTGGTTTAGACGCCGACTTGTCGCGTGGGCAGCATGTTATACAAATTGCTGGTTCCATTTCGGTTAGAGATTAACGCTAAGGTGGACAAGGCTTAACGGATTGACAGTTGGTGTTAACAAAGGCGAACATCAAATGCAAATGGTTATGGCTTATTAATGTATCTCTACCTTATATTTCTTTAATATTCGCATTAGCTTCGAATTTCTCATAATCTGAAGAGATTGATGTTAAACTGTCAAAAGATCTAAGATATAGGATTAAAAACTTGTCGGATTAGAGATGATTTTGCATTAGAGCTATGTTCAAGCAATGTTTTTGGAAGCATCAAATCTACATAGCAAAATATAGGAATAATAAATTATAGATATAACTATCATATATCATATGAATTAGAAAATATTTCTTAGGCACATGACAGCCTAATGCAGACTGTATAAAGATATTGATGACTACGTCTACAAACTGACATGAGAATAAATAACTATATTAAAACAGCCATTCAGCAACTATACAATTTTATTTAAATATCAATTTTATATTTTTTGAGATTTTGTATAAATTTATAGAAATTATTTAAATTTGTCGAAAAAACTAGTTTAATTCTCAATTCAAGTATTCAAGCTAAATTATTTGTTCTACCAGTTTTCTGCTAATTGCTAACCTTACTTGTTATATTTTCAACTCTTATATAAATTCATTACCATTTTTTGCTCATCTCTCTTCTTTAATCAAAGCAAAAATTTCATTTCCGTTTGGAAATTCAAAATTCTTGCTATTCACTTTCAACAGTTTGACCTTTTTCTCTCAATCTCTCGCTCTCTCTCTCTCTCTCTCTCTCTCCCTGTCTCTATATCTGAGATTTGATGACTGCATAAATTGAACATATTGATAACTTGATTAATGCCAAAAAAAAAAAAAGTTGTTGGCATCGCTCTAAATTCTTCGTTTTCAATCTTTTGCCACTTTTTGCATAAAGGCTCTATCGAAAGTTTTCTAGTTAGCAGGCGAGGAAACCAACGTTTGTTCAAACAAAAATTGCCAAGTTTATCGATCAGCAGCAAAAAGAAAACCAGCAAGAAACAAAAAGCAAATGAAAATGGAGAGAAAAAACTTAAACTGCAGCAATTTGCAAAAAAATTCTGCATATAGGATAGCTATCCAGGGCAGAGCCAGCGTTGTCCTGCCTGTCGCCATGTCGTGTCTCTCAGCGTGCCTTTTCGACACTTTCGCTTTAATTAAAAACTTACAAAAGAGTTCTCGCTCCCTCTCTCACACACGCTCCGTCTCGTTTTCTCGACTGAACGCCACACAGGGAGCTGGCGAAATATGCGTAAAATGTGCCAAGCAGACGAGACGACCGAGACGAGGGAAGGCGTCGCAAAAAGGAATTCCCATAAAATGCAGCTAGGCAAATCTAGTTGGAGACCCCATGCCAACCCGAAAACCACACTCACACACACACGCACACACACAAAGCAATAACTTGATGAAAAACAACCCCAGAACTATATATACATATAGAGAATAATGGATTTGCAAGTTAGAATAAATAATAAATAATTCAACAATATAGATATGCCCTAAAAATATTTTTAAGTAGTCTTGTTAAATATGTGGGAATAAATTCTTATTATACATATATATCACTTGATTTATTTTCTGGGAATACTAAGGTTTTATTCTTGCAGTCTTGCAAACATATGTATATTTTCATTAAAGTAAATAATAAATTGGAATTTTAGTCTTGGCATCAAATGTAAACATAAATTGTCAAATGTAAACATACCGTTTTAATTTATTAACATTTTAATATTTTGTGTATCATCAGATCTTAACATAACTTATTGCGACATATATGCATCTATTCCTACACAGATCTAAGTTGAATTTGAATTTCAGATAAGTTGACGGATATTTAGAGCATTTCATTAATGATGCAACTCTATAATCAAATACGTATACCTCGCTTAACAAGAGAGCATGAAACGAGACCAAAAAAAAAAAAAAAAAAATCATAGAGGACTAGAAAGGAAAAAAATATACCACATGCATTTGGTTTGAGCAAAGTTTTTGCATATGGCAAACCGAAACGACAGTGCATAAAATATATGCTTTATAAAACAAATTTACATACTATATGCACACACACACACAAACACATACAACCACACACTTATGTGCACATCTCTATGTATTTTCATGTCTATAACTGTGCATATGTATCCGTGTTGTTAGGGTGTTTTTGTGTATAAATTTGCGTATGCATTTTATATATATATATTTTTTTTCTGATTTTATTTTTTGAAGTCTTTCTTTTTTTTTTGGTTCTGGGACTGTTGTTTATGCAGAAGGCACCCAAAGAAACGAGAAAGCTGAAAACGCAAACAAAGCCTTTTTTGTCGAGCAACATGTTCTATTTGCTGTTGTTGCAAAGGCATCTAAAAAATGTTTAGACAAATTAAAAATAAGAGTAAACTAAAAGATAAATGGATAGGGTACGGAGTGGGCGGGCTATGCGAGGATGGAGCGTGTGGAGTGGTGCTAAATTTGCTGCGTTGGCAACGCGCATTTGGGTCAAGGTGTTTGTTGTTGGTAGCAGTAGTAGTACTTGTTGTTGTTGGTTGTTTGTTGTTATTCATGTCGCCTGGCTTTGGTTTATTATGAAAATTGCAGTTGCTGTTGCTGTAGCTGTCATTATGCGAAACGAAGCGTTGCAGTGTATCGGGAACAACTTGAAACAATTGCATACGAACAGGCTAAGGCATATGCGACCATAAGATGCTCTACCATTGTTGTGTAGCTAAAATATAATAATCGATGCTTTATATTTCGGAATTATACAATTTTTGAAAATATTTTCTACATATTTTTTCAGCAACTAAAAATGATTTATTATGGAATTCCCAGAAAAAATAAAATAAATAAATTTTGCCTGAATATTTTATAAAATGAAATAAGATATAATTATATATCTTTTGAATTTTCAATGCTATTTGCATTTTATGTATATATAAAATTTATTTATTATCTATATCTAACAGAGTTATCCTTGTAAATTGTATAACAAATAATTTGAGGCGCCTCTGGAGTCCTTCAATGCTTAAAAGCACAATCAAAACGTTAAGTATATATTAGTTGTACTAAATGATATACGCCACACGCCTCCACATCACTGTAATCACACATATACCCTTTTAAAAGCAAGTCTCTCTCTCTCTCTCTTCTAAATACGTGATACAACTCCACCCACATATGCATAAAATATGAGCATGATTAAAGTGTCCATAGCATGTTAGATCCTAGCCGAGCGCCAGCAACAACAACAACAACAACAATTACAAATACCGACAACAACAACACACTGCAGTTTTTGCAGGCAAAACTAAAAATATTATGGGAAATTTGTACATGTTGAAGGAGGCGGCAACGAATAGCGAATAATCAATAAAAATAAAATATATCACACCGTTGAAAGCAAATGCCTGGAAATCCCCCTCTGCCGTCGTCCCGCCACACTTGTTACTCATACCTCTCGCTTCATTCCGCTCTCGCTCTAACTGAGCGTATCTGAGCGTGTCTCTCTGTCTCCCTTGCACTCTTGAGCTGCTCATTTCGTGCTCATGTGCCATTATACAAATATAATATTCTTACATTTTTTTCTGTTTCTTTTTTTGGTGTGTGCAGTTTTTGCCGCTTTTGTGTTTTTGCCACCAGTAAAGTAACTGCCGTCACACAGCTACAAGAGTCCCGGACACGTTTCACACGCACGCGCAGGGGTTGGGTTGGCGAAACGCTAAGGAGCAGGACGGTACAGGAGGGTGCAGGAGGGCGCAAGAGTGTAAGAGATTGTAGCTGTAGAAATGGCACCCTAGTTGCCCTGGCCCAGCCTGGCCCGGCTCGCTTAGTTGCCAGCCTGCCTGCCTTCTGCCTGCTTGATTTGCTTGTTCTGTTGAGGCAAATTGTACAATGTAAAAGTAAAAGGCAACATTTTCGGTTCGTGTACAGTAAAATTTCGTATCAAAACCATTGACATTTCTTGCTACCACCGAAGATAGCTCGCATTTACTACAATTAAGCAAACTGTCAGCCTGAGGTTTGAGTGGCAGGAACAATCTTAAAGGGAACTCAAAGTTTATTGAAATAGGTGCTCAATATTTAAAGATTCAATTGACATGTTGCTTTGGTTTGTTTAATTGGTAGGGTTGATGCAAATTATGCGGATAACATAATAATATATAAAA
This sequence comes from Drosophila mulleri, assembly GCA_035047565.1. Taxonomy (NCBI): domain Eukaryota; kingdom Metazoa; phylum Arthropoda; class Insecta; order Diptera; family Drosophilidae; genus Drosophila; species Drosophila mulleri. The sequence goes on from JAWNPK010000012.1 coordinate 7,531,730, forward strand.
TGCACTATAAAAAAAAATAATTAAATAAAAAAATAAAAATAAAATAAAATAAAAACATAAAAAAAAATATGAAAATAAACCATTGATAATAATGCAAAATAAATTATTACAATAAAAATAAAACGAAATAAAAAGTATTATAACAACATCCATGAAATTAAACATCGTAATAATAATAATAGATTTTTGTTAAAACTAAAGTTTCATTTCCATTATACTTATTTAATTTATTATTTATTAATTAACATTATTTGTACTCATACGTAAACAACTATCATTATTGTAAAAATCGTTATTCTATTAACATTTAAATTACAATTATTGCTATAAGGATCGTAATCTTTTCACAATTAGAGAAATTTTGAGCTATGCTAATAGTAACTTTAACATCCTTTCCATTCTTCAATAAAGAAATGATATATATATATATATATATATATATATATATATATATATATATATATATATATATATATATATATATATATATATATATATATATATATATGTATATATTAAGATATCTATCCGACTAGCAGCTAAAGCAATCATATCATTTTTACATTAAATACCAAAGAAAGTAAACACTTATGCATAATAAATCAGAAACTAATTGCAGTTAGCAGTTAGAGAAGAATGCTGAAAGAACAAAACCCGTCTAGAAAAACAACAAAAACAAGTTTGGGCAAAACAAAAAACCCGTTTGTAAGCCAAAGCAAAACTAAAAACCCTTTTAAGAGCAGTTGCAAGCAAACCAATCAAAACTGAAACAACAACAAAAATCCCCCACACATAATCTTCGTGATAAGAACTTAATCCCTTCTAATCGAGTTTCCGCTTTTTTTCGTATTGTTTTGTTTTGTTTATTACTTTGTTGCATCTAGGCAATCTCCACTGTAGCAACTCTCAACAACAGTTTCTGCAAAATTAAAAAAAGGACAAACATTTTCCGTTTTCTCCCGGCAACACAGGGAGAAAGAGAGAGAGGGGAAGGGAGAGAGGGAATGTGTATTGCACCAAACTGTTCTTTGTGTAGTCAAATGGCGTTGATTTTGTTGTTCAGTTTCAGTTATGCTTCATATACATATATATCTATAGATATATAAATATGTATACATATGAACACATCTTCCTTATTTTTTTTCTTGTTGAACTACTTCGATTATGGCCGTGTCGTGTTGCCGTTATTGTTGTTGCTTAGTCCTTGTTACGTTTCGGAATTCATGTGAATTTTTGAATGCGCCTTTTGTAGTATTTTGTACACTCAGCTCGCATTTGAGTGTTACGCCGTACACTCGACTGCACACAATGGCAGAGGAGACAGGGCGACAGGACGACAGAGACACAGAGAGAAGCCCGTTCACACGCCCTGACTAAGGCTGAAACTGAAACTGAAGCTGAGGCCGGGGCGCTGGTTCAACATATTTGCCAGGATTGTGTTGTTGTGCTTACACTAAGTAACTGTGTTTTTAGCATCCTCAATGGCTGCCGGTACTGATGCTGCTCCTGCTGCTGCTGTTGCTGCTGATGCGGCGTGTTAATTGCAATTATGCAACGCATGCCGCATTCAAGCCGCATTGCATCCTGTCAGTTGCATTGATGCCAAGCAAGTTTCTGCTGCTCGCGAGGCGTGCAACATTATTGTGACACAATTTTATGCGTTGCAGGATATGCGAGCGCGTACATCCTGCCTGAGCACTAGCAGCGCAGTGGCTGCAGCATCATTGATGGGGCTTCCTCATCCTGTCAGCACCAGCGCTTGCTATATTGGCAAGTTATGCCACATGCCACATGCCAAGGCACAGGCATAAAATGTTTCTCGCGCGCGCGTTCGCTGCTTTCCCTCTCGTTTCGCATCACTCTCTCCCTCTCTCTATCTCTCTCTCTCTCTCGCTGCTCTCCTGTCACACATGGCAACTAGTTATGCGTGCACAGGAACAAGACCACCTCACCGCCTGCCACTGTCAATCACATTTGGCCCTCCTGCCTGCACACTCACCCGTCCCTTAGCATCAGCGTCAGTCTCCCTCTCCCTCTCTCTCTCTCTCTCTCTCTATGTGTGTGTCTGCATTTAAGTGCTACCCAAAATTGCCTTTTTAAAGGATTTCACGCACACACACACGCGCGTATGTGACTGTCTCTCAGTCTCCATGTGTGACATGTGCCTGGCTTGAGCGCCTTTCACGTTTCTCCCAGCTCGGTCGCCTTTAACGCTTGTCAAACGTTTGCCATCTCCTTCAGCGTTTGCCCGATTTCTCTGTGTGACATTTTGCTTCTCTGGATTCTTTTCAATTGATGCATCTATCTGCAGAGCCTCATCCTGCGGCCCCGCCCCTTCTGGCTGCCAGCCAAAAAACTACGCATTTCGCAAACTCAATTCGTGTGATAAACTAAAATAAAACTATGCTGGTAATTTTTGGGGGCTAGATCTGTTCCCCTCTTTTCTACTATGTTCCCCTACTCTCCTGCCCCCTGCGCTTCGAACACAAACTGCATTTTCACTTTCTTTCCGTACACATTTTTCTCTCAATTTTCATTTAAGTTTTCTTTTTATTGGAAGTTAAAAAAAAAAGGATGGAATTTTTGTGTTTTTGCAAACTGCATTTTCCAGTGTCAAAGGCGCTTAATTTAGTTTCAGTTTTTCCTACGCTGCTCGCTCTCTCTCTCTCTCTCTCTCGCTCGCTCTTCCGACACTCGCCCTCTCGCTCTGTCTTTTTCTCTGCGACTTTTTTTTGACTGGTGTTTCTGGCATGTAATTTGCTGGCTTCACTCGGAAATTGCTTTTATTTCTCGCATTTTGCATGTTTATTTCCTCCCTCTCTCTCTCTCTGGCTCACTCTCTATCTCAGTCTCTGTGTACTCCTTTCTCCATTTTTAATTGGGAGCTGCTACTTGCGTGTCCGCTGGCTTTGCCAATTGATCAATAATTAAGGCTGCAGCAATTAAATATTAATAGCCAAAGGGGCGAGGGCCCAGGCGCTGGCAAGTGGCATGCGGATCGAGCCATAATGCAAATGATAAGTTCTTTTTAACACGATTTACTTGCACATTTACAGTTAATGCGCTCATTTTTTACCACCAAAAAGTTGAACGAACAAACATAAAGTTTATCTACTTTTTTAAATACCCTGTATTGAAATATTTATAAATATACTATATATAGTTTAATTAGTTAATTATCTATTTTTCATTCATTCATTTACATAAAGCTCTATGAAAATTTAATACAAAAAATTCAATTAGAAACTCCGTTCTCAGTTACATTTATATTATAATTTGATATATAGTTTTACGAATTCATATTAGTAATATTCTATATATATTTATATTTATATATATTATTACTTTATATATTATTTTAGTTATTTCTTGTATTCAGCTTTGAACAAATTATGTTGGGTACCTTTTAGTCGAGCTCACCCTTAATTACCAAATTCCCTCCTGCCACCACTTTTATTTACGTCTCTTCGGTAAAGCCGCAGTAATTAAGGCACATTATTTATGTGGTGCCAAAATGGGGGAAAAAAATAGCGGAAATTCTGCATAAACTTTAACTCACACTATGGAATAATCTTTTAATATGTTAAATGCATCCACAAATGCCACACAACAGCAGCAGCAACAGCAGCGCGAAGGAAAACCTTGTGCCTAGTCGAGGGGAGTCTGAAAATTTTCCAGGTGAGCTCTCTCAGCTCAGCTCAGCTCTGCACTAAAATAAACCCCAAATTGATTGCTGGTTATTTGAGCTAAAAATATTTGCTTCTGATTTGCAGCTAGAAGAGCAAATGGTTTTCAATTTCATTACTGGCAAATCCAGCTAACTCACAAGACCTTTAATTAAAAGTATTTTCTACACAATTACCTGCACGTTTTGTGTTTTATTCACTTATTTATGGAAAATCAATTTCTGCTTTTTATTTACATTTCTCCGAATAAACTGAAGTGAGTTAGCTTTAGATTGATTTCAATTTTGTTTTCTTAGCATATTATGGTAATTTCATTTACTTTTATATATTTTAGGAAACAATCTAAGGTTGAAATGAAATCCATTGAATAAATCCACACGAAACATAAATTGATTGGAATAGTAACTCTGTGCAAGGCTTAAGGTATCTACTAGTCGAGAGCATTCCTAGTTATTTTATTTTTAAAAGCTTGTCCAACTAATTAACATATATAGACAGACATATGTACACAAAAGCCACTTACAATGATTTTACTTCATCTTGGTTGAATGCGAAGCAGAGCTAGAACATGAAATATGACAACAAACGACTCGCTTTGTTCTAATCTAAGCCGATAGCTTTATGGCTAAACAAAACGGAGTAAATGCATAATATGCGATATATAATACACTGACATTGCTAATCTCTAGCTGACGGCTGGCTCGAGCATTTTCAAAATCTATTGATTTTGTTTTGTTCTGTGGTCGGTTTTGCCACCAGCAGCGGCGCTTGTTTAGTTTATGTTTTGCAGTGTAAACAAATCAACAAATAACAAAGAAAAATATAAACATAGCAACATGATGTGGCAGCCGTTGTCAGTGCAGTTGCAGTTGCCGCTGCAGTTGCACTTGCAGTCAGCTGCAGCGTTTTCAGTTACTTTTGTAATAAACAATTGAAATTTTGTATGAAATTCGGCCCCACCTCAAGTTAAACAGATGCAGTCCAAGGTTCCAGTAAAGACGAAGGCTTTGTTAATTGGACGCGATTTGAATCGATTGCCCAATGCAGCTGATGATAAAACTTAAGCCAAGCACTTGAGCTGCAGTTGCGAGTAATCGTGGGAAACGGAGACGCCTCAAATTTCATTGCGGCTCCAATGTGGATCGCGCAGGTAAATAACATGCCAAAAGTCTCAAGCACGACAAATTTTCAAGGTGTGTGTGTGTGAGTGTGTGTGTTATTCCAGTGCCTCAGTTCAAATTGCAAAATGCTAAAAAAAAAAGTGAGTGAGTGGCTCAGTTGAGAGTGCTCGACCAAGGAATACCTGTAATTTAATTTTATACGGCTTTACCTATGAGCACAGTAATACAGAGACAAATTCCTTGCCTCCATGATTTAAGCATGAAAATAATGAGTTTAGTTGCGATTAAATCTACTCTGAGCATATCATATTAAATATTACTCAAATTATATACACATATTAACATTTTTTCTGATCTTTTAAAAATAAAATGATTTCATTAGAAACTTACATCTCAACACAAAATCGTTCAACTCTTACTTAGGAAGTATATATAAAAAGCTTTATCCAGCTGTCCCGTAGCTATACCCTTTTGCCTCAGACATTAGCACAGGGTATTAAAGGCCGTGCCGCAATTGCAAAACCGTAACGAAATATTGCGAAAACATTGGCCTGGCAATTGAATCATCATTGGGCGCGCATCATATTTGTTTTGTGTCTTTGCGCTTTTCATTTTATTGTTTCTCGTCAAAAAAGGTTATTTTTCCACTTATTTAAATTCTGAGAGCTTGCCGGTGCTTTGGGCTTGGAAACTTACAACTTTATCTAGACTATTAAGTTTTACAAAGAAATTTTTATGTGCAGCAAATATGTCAGCTAAGTGCTTTGGATCCGTATCACATCTAACACCGAACCGCAACGAAGCTGACTCAGCGAAAAAAAAAATAGAAGACGAGAAAAAAGTCAACAAGCAAACAAAACAGTAATAAAACACGGCCTCAAAGATACTCCGCACAAAGCCGCATACTCACTCACATAGATACATTGTCTAAGCGTGTGTGTGTGTGTATGGTAATAAATGTATCTTCATATGCGAGCAAATTACACTAAGCTACCAAGGCATATTTCCTAAGGCCATGAGCAACAATTTGCAATATAATTTATATAGTTGAGTAAATTAAAAGAAAATATAAAACAATTTTTAAAAATTTGCAATTAGATTATAAAATATTATAAAAATAAAAATATTAATAAATAACAATCATCTGCAATACGCATTTTAAACGACACAAAAACATTTCGCCGTAGCACAGTGTTCAGAACAAGACTTGAAGTTAAGACGCGTTTTATATTTTCTTCTTCTTCTTCTTCTTCGTCGTCTTCTACTTGTGTACACAGAGAGTTCTAATTTGCCTGGGTCATGCGTTGAGGTTAATGAGTCATATCATCATCAGCATTATCATTATCATAATCATTATGCTTGTGTCGAACGGACAGAGGGCAGAGCGCAAGGGGATGAGGAGGGAAGGGGAGCGAAGGCGTCATCATCATCATCAAAACGAAAGCCGCGCATAGAGCAGGAGGAGGACAAACATTAAAGTCCAATTTTTTCCGTTAACGGATCCCCGTTGAATGTTGTTGTTTTTTGTTTTAGTAATTTAGACGCAATTAAATGTAAATAAATTCACAATTTAGTTGTAATTTTTGGCTGCTTAATTTTTCAGTTTAGTTTCCCACTCTCGGGCTCTCTCCCTCTCACTCTGTCACTATTTTCTTTTCAGCTCTCGCTTGGTCAGCTCTTGGCGGAGTTTGTCGCTTCGGTTTTGTCGTTTGCTGACCCGATTTCCGCAATTTAATGACTTTTGTTTGGCCAGCGCATAATTGCTGGGAAATGTGCTAGGGACAGTTGTGACACAGACACAGAGGCAGTGAGAGCGAGAGAGAGAGGAAGGGAGAGAGATAGACAATGGCAGAGTGAGGTCAGGTAGGGCGGGCATTGATAGGGATGTTAAGTGTCCGTCCATCAGCGCTGAATGAAATTCTTGCTCGACTTTCTTTTTCTTTAATGTTTCAAATAGTTTTTGCCTTTGTTAACATCTAGTTTTTCTAGTATTTCTTGTGTCTGTGTGTGTGTGTGTGTGTCTGTCTGTGTGTTTGTGCTAACGAGCAAGTGATAATTTTTTGGCGTATTTATTGACTTTGTGGCATTGTGGATTCACGTCTTTTCTTATTCTTCTGCTGCTTCGTCTGTTACTTATTCTCTATTTGTTCTTTTTGTGGTATCTGTATTGAGTCACACTCAGCCGGAAATGAGCCTTGCCCCCGGGTGGCGGGTTCAAGGTTACTCATCGCCCTCTGCCATTGATATCTTTGTTATTAGCCTAGGCGTTAGCCAGGAGAAAGTCGAGCCAGACATTCAGACAGCGTTGCTTCGCTATTTGTTTAGGTTAAGTTATAGATAGATAGAGAGATATCTTCGTGTAGCAGGAAGTCAGCGATAAGCAGCCTAAGAACTCAACTATTTATAGCTCTCCTTCTCTCTCAACTCTTAGCTGCACTTTCAATTGTATTCAGATCGCATCGCAGGGGCTGCCAGATGTGCCAGACGGCTACATAAAGACTTCAAGTATCTTTCAAACTTTTTCAAATTTTATGTTTTTTTAATCGTTTCATTTTTGATTACGCATTGAAAGCAAAGAAAATGCTTCACTTTACATAAATACAATATTACTTTTGGCTCAAAAATATTTTCGATTGCTTTCGATGTAAAAAAACTATTGAAAACTTTGAGAGAAATATTTAAATATATATTTTGTATTTTATTGCTTCCATAGTTAAAATATATATTTTGTAAATAGTTTTCAGTTCGTTTCAATCTGAGCAAGTTATTATTTTATTTTGTATCCGCTTGATTTATTAAAAAAATTTAATTTAATTTAATCATTTCCACAAAAGCAAAGCATTTCAAAAAAGCTTATCAACTTTGTATTTTTATTTTTTTGATTTATTTACTAATTATTTCTTTATTCATTTGCAGCCTTTAGGTTATTATTAATGATTTATATATTAATTACAAATCTACAAAACTAGTTTATTTCTTTGCTATCTAAATTGCAATCGGATGTCATAAATATAATTTCAAATTGAATTATATGATTCACTGCCGACATTAAAGTCCTTAATCAGCAAATCAATGCAGAAGCAAAAAATATTTAAAAAATGCATGTCTGAATAAGCTATAACAAAAAAATCACTTAAATATGCCATATTCATTCAGATAATTCGTAAATAAGCCAACGACCTTTGCTCTGCGCCTGCTGCCAGGCGACCCTCATCAAAGTGATAGATCCCCCCATTGAGCTGAAGACGAGTTGAGTTAAATCAAGTCGAGTCGAGTCGAGTCGAGTCGACTTGAGTTGAGTGAAGTTCTAAGCGCTTAGCCGCCGGAAGCGCTTGCACCTTCAACGGCCGCAGCATTAGCATACAAATGTGTCAGAGCCAAACAACCAAATAAACCAAGCGACAACGACAAAAAAAAAGAAACATACAAAACACAAAGTCCAACTGCAGCAAATAAAAATGAACAAATGTAGGGAGGAAAAGGCAGCGCGTGATTTCTTGACTAATTTTTATGACACTTTTCATTTTATGACGTCGCACAGTGTGACAAGTGTGTGAAGAGCTGAGGACACTTTTAATTGAAATATAGCCAAGCAACTTTATTAAATTTAAATATTTATATATTGAATTCAAGTATTTTTATTTAAAATAATAGCTTTGACTTAAGATTTTAAAATAAAGTCAATATTGATATTTAGCAATAAGATATAAACTATATTATTTTAATATTTATAATTAATTATCATGTTATTATTATCAGAAAATATTAGAACTTTTTTATAATTTTTATAATTATAATTTCTTTTAGCAGTGAAATTTTATTTTACAAAATAAATGTTTTTTTCATTAGTTCAATTATATTTTTGTTAAAATATTTGTGAATGCATAAGGTGAACTAAATGTGAAAAGTTTAACAATCTGCTACCACTGTGCGTATGTGTCTGTTAATTTGAAAAGTAGTCGATTTACTATTTCTTCACTCATTTAATATTTACGAGTTTTTCTAACTCTAAAGGCAGCTCTTCGATCATGTTGGTGCATAAAGTTTTTTATCGCCGCCACCAAAGGTGGGGGAGCTGGAGCTGAGGTGGGGACGTTCCTGTTCTTTTTTTTTTTGTTGGTCATAAAATTGTTTAGGCCTCACTATTAAAAACAATAAATGTCAAAAATGTTGCTGTATCACAGTGTTTCTCTAATAGAGAGAGAGTGTGAGAGAGCGAGCGAACGCTTTTAGCCATGCAAATCACGTAAATTATGGCCACGGCAGTATAATTTCTTATCGCTCGAACATGATTTCAAATGATAGACGGGAACTGCAGCAGGACGAACCGTCCGCCAACTGGACGACTGGCTACATGGCCAAGATTTAGTGGGCGCGACAAGTTTCAGTTTGAGTTTCTTTTTCAGCCAAGTTATGGCCGAGGTGGGCGGAGGGGCGGTGGCGGGGGCTCAACTGCTGCAATTGCCAATTGGCAACTCTCTGGCAACACGCATAAATTGAGAGCGCCGTCGCGCGTTTTTTTATCTAATCCGCGGCATCTGTGCGGCGACGATGACGGCGACGCGTACATTAGTTGCAGGCCTATTGGCCTGGCTGTGGCTGTGGCTGTGGCTGTGGATCTGGCGGAGCAGCTCCGCTCCGCTCTGCGCCGGGTTGGGTCTGCTCCGACGACAATCGACAGGCAATAAATCACCAAAGTTGCCACAGAACATTTTACGCAAGCCGCGCACACCAAACAAATTTATGTGCAACCGATAAAAATCGGAATCGAACATTAGAATAAATTGTCAGTCAGTTGCGTCGCGTCGCGTCGCTTCGATTTGCCTGGAAAAGCCAGCCAAAAAGGAAAAAAAAATAGGAACGACAAAAATCTCACATACCAATGCAGCGCAGCTAAACGATTCATTAAAATCAACTGAGAAAAAATAAAATTGTAGGCGAAATATTTATTTGGCAATCAAAAATATTTCATTGAACAAATAATTATAAATATCTTGGAAAACCTACTGAGTGAATTGATTAAAGAATGTTGAAATAGTATGAGAATAATATTTGTTAACGGCGAATGCCAAAAGTAAGTAGAATGAAGACTTCAAATCTATTTTATAAATAAATAAAATAAATGCAATAAAATGAAATTTAAGTAACCCTTTGAATCAAAGATCTTGCAGCAAATATATTTAATTTTAACTTTTTTAAATTATTCTTTTTAATTTAAATTCATTCTAAAGAAATAAATTTCTAATCATTTTATTTTGTTTATTTGAAATTTGCATTATATTGTATTATTTATATTGGGCATAATTTTAATTTTTATAAATTCTTGTTATGAAATAAAATTCAATCAGAAATTCAAATTGAAGGAAAAATGTGAATAAAAATGTTGAATAATTTACTTAATTGGTTTGTTCTATATAAATTATTCCAAATTCCTTTTCACAATATTAGACGCATTTCTATACAGTTTAGGCCACTTCAAATAATGTTATTTACAAACCAAGAATAACGGATAGTTCTAGCCTTTAAGTAAGTCATTGCTATCAGGATTCCAGCACATGCTGGAAACAGGGGAAACAGGGAAAACCCCTTTGGAAAACCCCATGAAATCATAAGGACAATTGCAGTAATTACAGGTTTTTTCTTTCTATTTTTTTGTTAACTTTTTTACTTACCTTTGAATAGTTTGGTTTGCTCCCTGCCTCCTGCTTCTGCTGCTCCTTGACTCGCGCTCGCTATCTATCTCGTTCGCTCCTGTGTCTCGCCGAGACTTTTGTCACTTTTGGCGGATGGGCGTGTGTTTGAGTTGTACCGTTAAAAGCACGTTCCTTTAGAAGGACAATAATCCGACGCGTCGCCGTTGCCGCCTCTATGCGTGCGTATGAGTATCTGTGTGTGTGTGTCCGAAGTGCCGTTATTGGCGGCGCGTCGACGCTGCTGGCGGAGTATAATCCAATAATCCAACACGAATGAGCGTGTGCAGGCAGAAATTGCAAAAAATAGACACAGACAACAACAACAGCCGCTAGTTCTCCTCTTCTTCTTTTTCTACTGCTTGCCCTACGTGCGTATACGTGTGCGTGTATCTGTGTGTGTGGGTGACGACTGCGACGCAGCCGCTTATTTAGTAAATTAAACTTTTCACTTTTTGCAATTTGGCCACACAAAACGGAAAATGGAAAATAGAAAATGGGCAATTTACTTGCTTTCGTTTTAGTTTTTACCCAATTCACAATTACACAGCAACAACAACAACAACAACAGCAACAATGTGCGCGCACACACACACAATGAACAATAAACAAAGCAATGCCGACGCTAGCGTCGCTGCAAGCGGCAGCTAGTCTTAGCCTAGCCAAACAACAACAACAGCCGTAAGTCAGCGTCGGCGGCAGCGGCGTCGGCGGCAACAACTTTACTGTAGTACACAAAAAAAAAAAATTTTTGGAATTCCTTTTTCACTGTGCACTGTGCGTCTCAGTGGCTGCCGACATCGCCGTCGCTGTCGCCGTGCTCTGCCTCCTTTAATTTGTATATGTGTATTATGTATTTAGTTGTTATGTATTCCACTTTTGACTACAATTTCATTCTTTATTAATGACATTTCACCTTTTCTTTATTCCACAAAATACCAACCGCCAGTCGCCGCGTAAATTTTTATTTTTATTTTTTTTTATATTTATTTCCTCTTTTTTGCGCGACACTCACCGTAATTTACAGCTGACGATTAAATAGACACTCTCACTTTGCACACACTCTTAAGGAGTAATTGTTGCAAACAATGCGACACTCATTTAATAAACATTAGAAATTTTTTTGTTTTTCGATTTTCCGCAAAAACACAACAAAATTTCTGTGATTCGGCCGGTACACCCGCGTACACAACCGTTCGAAATCGCCGTCAATTCCAGACTGTTAAGTAAATGTAAGAGAAACTGTTATACTCAAAATGGATAACAGCGCTGAACTGTTTACTCCACTGTTAAATAAGTCGACACTTCGTAATCGTGAGTTTAGCCGTAAAATGCTGTCTCTGTTTCGATTGCCATTATCTAAAATCTTTTGCAGTTGAACATACGACAGCAGATTAACAACTAATAAATTAAAAAATATTATACAAATGATATTCAGATTTTTTATTTATAATTTATATCATTTAAGTATTTAGTTCATACAATTTCAGCTTAGCCTTTTTTTGGCCAGCGCTCACACCGCTCTTATGCTCTCTGAGCGTCTGTTAATTTAACAGTTGCGCGCTCTCATATTGTGTGACCATATGTCGACAGCTTTAGTATTTCATGAAATCCAAAAAAATACTAGTTTCGCATGGTTGCACACAATCCCTTAATGCTGCCAATTTGAGTAATCCCTATTAGGAGAATGCCCTAATTTTGGATTTTTATTAACAAAATTACAATATTTCCATCTGATATTGATTGAGCATTGTATATTTGCTAAACAAAATTATCTAAAGACGTTGGTGTAACATTTCAGTAAATTTTTTGGGTATGTTATTTTTCAATGCTTTTTAAATTTATCTTGGCAATGGCTGACAAAAGCTGATAGATTTGCAAATACGCTGACTAATTAACGGCTCTGAATTAGAAAAGCGACAATATTTTAAAAATAATAGTTTGCTAAATACAAAATGAAAACACTTCATATGCATCCCATGTCAACATTTTTAAAATGATAAACTATAAATGCAAAAATAAATATATGCAATGAAAGTGAAATATATACATATATTGCGATAAGAACAATTGTGCGAAGTGAAAGTGAAGTTGCAAAAAGCGATTTACAATATCAGAAGTCTGCATCACGTATTGCGCTCTGTAACTTACGCTCTTACTCTCTATTTTTCTTTAATTCTTTTTAGTGAATTCCCTCTATTTGTGTTTTGTCTCGCTCACATCTAACTGGCATAGCTAAAATTATTTTGTATTTTTATAAACATGTTCTCTACTAAATAGTATTATTTCATGCATTGATAAGATAACACACACGTGCACACATATGCACATAAAATTATTAACAAAGGCGAAAGTTTTTGTATTCTTTGGTGTGTATGTGAAAAAATGTGATTAGTCGTCGTTCGGTTTTTATGCCGGTAAGTTCTACGGGCCAAAGCGTTAGCAGTGCGAACGAAAACATTGGCGAATTGCACAATTCCAGGCAAACAGTGAGCGAGAGAGACAGCGAGTGAGAGAGCGCACGAAAATGCCGACGCATAGCGGCAAATTGTTGTTGCTCTACTTCTACCTATTATGTGTGGCTCTCGTGGCGTCCATAACAATAGGTTCGCCAACTATTAGCTAACTCTCTTGCTCTTCATTTTCCTAACTCTCTCTCTCTCTCTCTTTGTGCAGATGAGCAATGCAAGCATGTAAGAGACAGCTGCGATCGTTGCCTTAGCGCACATCTCAATTGCGCCTGGTGCACGGACAAGGTGCGCCCCCTATACCCCTCCCTGTCGCTCCGTAAATAATATTCGCTCTCTTTGGCAGACCTATGAGATGCTCCCGCGCTGCCTCTCGCGGGAAACCCTGCTCAGCCTGAACTGCAGCGAGGCGGCTATCTATGAGAATCAGCCGCAGCTGGAACTGCTGCAGCAGCGACCGCTCAAGGACTACGAAACGCGAGACGAGCAGGCGGTGCAAGTGACGCCGCAGCGCGTCTTTCTCAAATTGGTCAAAGGTGCGTAATCTTATCACCCTCTCTCTCTCCCTCTCATTAACTTCCAGAGTGGTTCAACTATGCTACATGTGCTACATTTATCGGCGTATTATATTAGCTAGCTGGAAAAGTGTGTCATCGTGTTGTGTTTGCTTTGCTTATTTGATATGGGGTGTGTTTGTGTGTATTAATGTGTGCGTGTGTGTGTGTTTTTTTTTCTTGTTACTTATCAGCATTTCATTTCATATCTAAGTTAGAGGAATTATACGGCAGCGTGGGAATTTAGAGAGTTTATTGAACCGTCGTCGCTTACATACAGCTGTTCTAATGGACCTAATCTGCATATACATAAGCCGGAGAATATGATAAAGTAAAGTTAGACAGAAAGAGAGAGAGAGAGAGAGAGAGAGAGAAAGAGAGTAGACATCTACTACAATATATGTTGATTCATAATTAACATAGGAATATTTGGAAATTGATATGAATCATTTCTGATTGGATGTCACACCCAGCATGAGTTTGTGAAATAAAAATCCATAATGTTTGTTATATGTTATCGTACTTATATATGTTGTCGAATAATCTCAATAGTATGGATTCGTCACTTTTTTAACAAACATGTCTCTCTGTTTGTTTTTTTTTAGAACCATCCAATTTCCTTCTAGTTCCAAGGAATCCATTGCCTGAGCAAGTCTTTGCCTCTCTCCCTCTCTCTATCACTCTTCCATTCTCTCTCCCTCACTCTTTTGATCACTCTATTAAAATCTGCCTACTTTAATCATCTTATTTTGGTCTTGTTTTCAAAGCAAACTTTATTGAAAGCTTCCCCAGGGCTGCGACACCCTTTTCAAATTAGTCTCCAGAGGAAGGACAAAGCGATAACTGCAAGATAAATTTAGCTAGTGCTACAGTTGAGCTCGACTTATGATTAGCTAGGGACAGATAGCTCCAGCTGCTTATTATCAAAATGAGACAAGACGAGAGATCATTCAATTGACGCCAATTACACTCTTAATGCGAAAGGAAAAACAACAATAAAATGAGTTGTAATTATGCGTTGGGAAAATTGTGGGGTTTAAGGATTAAAGGAAGGCAAACATTTTACATGGGTGCGAACAACTGCGTTCGCTAATGAAGGGTTATAAACTGGAGTAAAGTGTAGTGCAGTGTGGTGGATAGTGTAATGGAATGTGGAGCAATGTTTAACTACTCTTGTCTGTTGTCTGTTGTCCGTTGTCTTACAATGGCATTGCAGCCTATAAAACAGCTCGTAAATGGCGCACTTAACCCCTTGAGTTTACGGCCCAGCCGTAAATCCCCCCTTTTTGCCCAACCCCAATCAGAATGCCAATTCGAATATCTTTTTTGGGGCAGGCAACACGCAACGCATCAAGCTGAGCTATCGGGCGGCAGGCAACAATCCGCTCGACCTGTACGTGCTGATGGATCTCACCTGGACGATGCGCGACGATAAGGATACACTGGAGAAGCTCGGCGCGGAGCTGACACAAACGCTGCACAGTCTGACGGACAACTATCGGCTGGGCTTTGGCTCCTTTGCGGACAAGCCGGAGATGCCGATGATAATGCCGCAGCTGCGGGAGAATCCGTGTGCCGCCGAGCGAGAAAGCTGTGAACCCACCTACGGCTATCGGCACCATCTGAAGCTAACGGAAAATGTCGAGGCATTTACGGCGGCTGTGGCGGCCAGCAAGATAACGGGCAATCTGGACAATCTGGAGGGCGGCCTGGATGCCCTCATGCAGGTGATTGTCTGCCCCAAGCAAATCGGCTGGAAGCAGCAGGCGCGCAAGGTCGTCATCCTGGTCACCGACGGCTTCATGCACTTCGCTGGCGACGGCCTCTTGGCGGGCATTGTGCAGCGCAACGATCGCCAGTGCCATCTGAACAAAGCGGGCGAGTATACCGGCTCGCTGACCTATGACTATCCGTCGCTGGAGGAGATCTACCGGGAGCTCTTGAAGCGCAAGATCAATGTCATCTTTGCCGTCACCGAGGAGGTGTTCAGCACCTACAAGGAGCTGAGCGGACTCATGCAGGAGATCAGCAATGTTGAAATATTGAGCGCCGATTCATCCAATATTTTGGAGCTGATCAAGAAGAGGTAAGGCTGGCAGGAATTTTCGGGCAGTTGGTATATATGCCTCTTAAATGTCTCCTTAACTTCATTTTTGTATATATTTGCATTGTTCCGTTTGTCTGTCTGCTCTTCTCCCTGTCTTCCTATTTTTATTCTTCTCTCCCTGTGCTTCTCTCACTATCTCTCTGTTGTGTTGCCTCTCTTTACATATTTTTTATTTCCCTCTCTCTGCCTACCTCTGGATACCTCTCTATCTCTCCATCTTCCTGCCTTCCTCTGGGTCTCTCTTTTCGTCCCTCACTCTAAATATCTTTCTCTATAAATCTAAAATGTTTCTCCTTGTCTCACAATTTCCTTCTCTGTCTCCTTTTCATTCCCGCCCTCTCTCCCCCTCTCTAACTACTTCTCCTTTCACCGCCTTCAGTTATGAGAGCTTCATAAAGCGCACGCAGTTTGGAGACAACAGTCCGGACTTTATAAAAGTGGAATATTTCACGGATTGTGCTGGACAATTTCCCAGCTTGCGCAAACGCAATTACTGCAACAATGTGAGCCAGGGCAAGGAAATAGAGTTTTTTGTGGACGTAACCCTCACGGACTATCCCGAGAGTGGCGTATTGGTTGAGTATTAGCATTTAATGGACTATGAATATTGTGAGATCTGACCCCACACATTCCCTGCAGAATCACAAAATTCGCGTGGAGGAGGCATCGCTGAGCGAGTACATGGAAATTGATGTGGAGCTGCAGCGTCCGTGTCCGTGCGAGGAGCCAGCCGAGCCGGATGATGAATACGCCCGCTTTCAGTGCGAAAATCAGGGCTATTTGAACTGCGGCATGTGCATCTGTGACGAGGGCTGGACGGGCACCTATTGCAACTGTCCGACGGATCCGTCGAATGCGACAACTAACGAGGCGCTGCTCAGGACCTGTCGCCAGCCCCTCGACAAGGAGGGCAATAGCCTGGCCACTGACGTCTGTTCGAATCACGGCGAATGTGAGTGCGGCAGCTGCCTTTGCGATCCCGGCTATACGGGCAACTTCTGTGAGTGCCTCGAGTGCATCGATTGCGATGAGGAGCGCGCCGAGTGCTACTGCGGTCAGTGCGTCTGTAAATACGGCTGGTCGGGCACGCAGTGCAACTGCAAGGATTCCACGGACGAGTGCACTGGACCGACGGGGGAGGTCTGCTCAGGTCGTGGCAGCTGCAACTGCGGTGTCTGCATGTGCCGGGAGCCGTACCTGGGTGAGTTCTGCGAGATCGATGCCGAGAAGGACAATAAGCTGTGCCAGTTCTACGAGCCCTGCGTCATCTGCCTCATCGCACAGAAGCAACATATGGGCTCCTGCGAGAATGTGAACGAGATCTGCTTCAGTGCCCAGTACAATGAGCGCTTTACCCATATATTTGTCAATGAGCTGGAAGCGGAGACCGTCTGCCTGGTGCGCATCGTCAACAAGCATGGCATTCAGTGCGATAGCTACTTCAACTATCAGGTGATCGATCATGCCAACTACTTGGCCATCCAAGCCAACGACTGCGAGCCCGTCAACATATACGCCATGTTTGGCTATATATCCTTGATAACCGTGTTGCTGGGTCTGCTCATCATTGCCCTGTTCTGGTGGTGTGTGCGCCTGAAAGACGCCCGGGAGTATGCACGCTTCGATCAGGAGCAGAGGAACAATGCTCGTCAGGAGAATCCCATCTACAGAGATCCAATCAAACGTTACGAAGTGCCCAGAGCTCTGAGCGTTCAAACTAACACGGAGAATCCGTTTGCCGACTAAAATGTAACAGTAAAAAGTACTTAACTAGTATTAGGCTAGTACTTCAAGAGGGTCAACACGTACCAAAGGTCATATACATATATACATAGATGTATGTATATCCAAATGAGAGAAAATAGAGCGAGCCTTAATATTATTTTGCCTGGCATCAAATTAAGTCCTTTCACTTACCTAGCTTTAGTTCACTTTAACGTCCAATAGCAACAGTTTCTTATGTGAGAGCGCTGTTAACTTGAATGTAAATGTTATGTTCAAAAGTTGTTCCTGTTAATATTTTTTTCGGACTAGTTACCAAATTACTTTTATGACTTAACGTAAACAAAAGTATTACCTCTTTCTTTTCACTTTTTTCTGAATATTTAACAATTTAACATAGATAACATAACATAAATAACATAAATCAAGTTAAAAATTCAATTTTTTATTGAATTGAATTTCAAAGCGTTTTTATAATATTTATATTTTCGAAATTTCGTTTTGTAAGTCAAAAACTTTTGTACATGTATTTAATAATACTTTTGTACTTGCCAAATAATTTTGTGCCAAATATATACAAATTAATTCAAATATTAATTTGCATAAACCACAAATTTATATATTTTTATTCTTTATTTTTTAATGAAAAACCTAAAGGTATTTTTAAGTAATTACTTTTTAATCGAGAAATATTACATATATGAATTAAATTTTTATATCAATAAAAAATAAGAATATTTTAACTTTTAGTTTTTTATTAATTTTTTTTTTTAAGTATATGTATCTATTTCTCATATTTTGACATTCCCTGCTTTAATATTTTTTATTATGGTTCTATAATAAAAATGCATTTATTTTTAATATATATATTTTTTTTATTTTTAATATATTTGTTTTCGCTTTGTTTTTATATGCATATATTTTAAAAATTATTTGTATTCATTCGATAAATTATTTGCATAATTGTATTAACTAAATATTCGATGCACACAAACTGATATTAGCTAATTAACATGGAAACTTTTTAAACTTGTATTGGTATATATTATTTCTGTTTTGCTGTCGACAAAGCTATTATTTGCCTAACTACGTTTTAGTGGAATTAGTATTAAAAATAGCTCTAATTAAGATTTATGAAAATATATATGTTTTAGGTATAAAGTTGCTTATAAGAGAAAGTTTACCTACGGCATAAGTCGATTGAAAAAATCACGCGGCCTACGCTAGCAAAAATTAATATAAATTTATTTAACCCGATGCAATAACGGATTGAACTAGTTTAGAATTATTCGATTTATGTGTATTAAGAAAAACTACAACCGAAGGGAAATGCTTTCAAGAACCTGACTGCTGACTACACTCGTTCGACTCCTGCTTTCTTACTCTGTACGAAAATACGAATCAGCATTTAAAGAACTAATCGTATCTGAGGGCCCCGTGGGGGGCCGTCATAACTAAATGTAATATCACTAGACTCGTAGCTTAAAATTACTAAACGTGCTCCTGACCACAAATCCATCCGCAAATCCACCGCGGATGTTCGCTTGCCCAACAAAAAAATAAAAAAAAATAAAAGAGAGAGAGAGAGAGAGAAGGAAAAAATTGCCAAAAACACAAATTCAATTACACACATAACTCGTAAAATGCAAAAGCAACAAATACGCGCAGGCAAGGGCGAAGCCGGCAGGCGGCGCTCCTCAGAGCACCCGCTCCCCCAATGACGGTGTCCGTTGGATGAGCATCGAGGGTGATTTCGCTGGCAGCGCGGCACTGGCGCTGCTCAACTGAGCATCAATGGCAGCCATGTCCGCGGCGGTGGATGAGGATATGAGGTTGCCATTCGCCTTGCCATGGCTCTTGATGTTGTTGTTGTTGTTGCTGCCGCTGCCGCTGCTGCTGCTGGAGCTGGGCAGGCCATGGGGCGAGGCGTCGGGCACCAGGCGACGCAACAAGCCGCCCACACAACCCCAAGGGAAGGTCCTGTGAATAGGCAAAAAGAAGAACAGAAAAACCCACAGAAATGAGACACAGCACAGAATAAGGTAAAGGTAAATGTTATGCATTATTAAAGTGAAACACATTAAAGCGGCACCATTAGCCATGCACCACGGCTGGGGTGTCTCAAAGATCTGGGCAGTGGAGTGGGACTTATTTCCATATATTTCAGTTTCACTGATTTCCAAAATGGATAATAATTCACCGTTTGAATAGTCATGCGATGGGCAAGCGAGGGGAATGGAAATGCATATCACAGTGGGCAACAGTGCAAATTATTAGACAATAACTTTTAATCGACATTTTCAGGGGTTGTTCCTGATGGAAACTTAAATGGCATTTCTGGCACCAATGCTCTTCAATAGATAAATCAGAAATGTCTCTTATATGTATATAGATACACAAATATACATATTTATATATATGCTATTCTATTTGCTTTGATTGCTTAAAGCTTCTAATTGAAATCAAAGAATTTCATATTAGTTATCATATATGTATATCATATGTCATATAGGCGTAGGCTACGATAGAGTTTTGGGAGGACAAATTCTAAAGATTAAAATTTATATCAAGCATTCCTCTTTATTATTATAGTATAAAATATTGTATAGCTATAAGCTATAATAATAATTATTATTATTTAAATACTAAAACATTTTTTGAAAACATGCTGAAATTCCCTTCTATATATGTACTTATGCAGCTGTGAAGAATTTGGTCGCGTTTATAGCCTCATTAAGACATTTCGTTTTGGGTCGTATGTTTACTTACCATTTGAGGGGCAGCAAGAACTTGAGGAAGCCGGGAATGACGGCCAGCTTCTCGTTCTTCCTAGTGGCCGAGATGACGCGATCGGCCACATCGTTGGGATTCAATGTGGGCACCCATCTGCAGAACAGAAGAACAGTTTAGCTGTCAGTATATTACCGCACCGGCCACGCCCATCAATGCGCTCACCTGGCATTCACATCGTCAAACATGCCCGTTGCCTGTATGAAGAACGGGCAAATGCAGGTGGTTTGTATGTTCGTATGTCCAAGCACTTCCAGCTCCAGTCGCAGCGCCTCATCGAAGCCAACCTGTAATTATTTGCGTGCACAAGTTTGTAGTCAAAAAGAACTTCTTCGGCAATTTGCATTTGCACAGCGAACGAATATACTAACCGCTGCAAATTTGCTGGCACAGTAATCGACCAATTTGCTAATGCCAACATGGCCAGCCAGAGAGGCGATCGTCACGATATGACCACGTTCCTTCTCGATCATTTTGGGCAGAAACGCTTTTGCGGTCTGTGCAACGACGAGTGACAGCGAGTTATTAGTGTGTGAGTGTATATGTATGTATCTGTGTGCGAGTTCAACTTACCCAAAAGTGTGCCATAACATTCACATTGAACGAACGCTCGATCAGATGGTCCGGCGTTTCCAGCAGATGCAGTCCAGACACAACTCCAGCATTGTTAATCAGCAAAGTAACCTGCCGAGGGTAAATCAAATAAAGAAACATTTTAATGGATTGTCGTAAAGATTTACTCGGCTTCTGTTTGGCAATTTTGGTGTCTGCCAATAAAATCGGAAAGGCATATAAATATTATTTACATGTCCAGCTAAATTGCGTAACAAATTAAATAATTCTCAGCTTGTTTGTGGCTGGCTATAACACGTGTTCAATTTTCGTTTATGGTCTCAGCACTAAAGGCGGCAAAGCAATTTCAAGTAATTGGAACAATTTTGCAATGAAAAACTAAAAAAAAAAATTGTTCTTGAATATGTTGGACCTCATGTTCATTCTTGTTCAATTTAATTGTGTCTTTCGTTTGGCTGAGCTGGCTAAGATAGGCATGCCCAGCCCCAAAATACTTGCTGATTTATTATTTATTACATCATGTTTACTATTTATTGAATAATATAACAATATTCATTAATTAATTTTTATATTAATTATAAAATAAATACTCGATTTGCTAAAAAAAATCTACTTATTTTTGAAAATATTGTACTGTGATCATATTATTATATTATACTTGATATATCATACCATATAATTATCGCATAATAAATTTCGTATATATCATACCTTTCATATATTTATGCCCTAAAATGAAATTATATTTAATCAACTATTTAATATTTTTTTATTTATTTACTTATTTTTTTTTTTTATTTTATGTTTAAGTCGGTTCTAAAATATATATTAAATATAGTCATCAATGAAATTCGATATGTTTTCTATCTTGCAATGATCTAATATATTTCTAAAAAAATGAAAGACATCTTATTTAATCTTTACTATCTCTATCAGGCAAAATAAATTAGCTCAATTAACTTTTATTTAACTTTTACTACTTTTATTTGTTATGCCTATCTCATATGTACTATATAAATGATTTCCCATTTTCAATGGGTTCAGGGTATGAAAATGTACCCATATTCCCATTCCATTTCCTATTTCATGTCTATAAATCCACCAATTCATTTACCGGAAAGCGAAACTACAAAAAAATAGTGCAATTATTATTACAAAAGTTTTTGTTCCAGTTGAAATATCAATGCGTAATTTGTTATGAAGATGCGAATGAAAGCCAAGTAATAATAAGTGTAACATGTCAAGGTCTAATTGCGAATAATGTAAAATGCTGCCTGAAAATATAAATATGATTGCTTCAACTATAAGTTAGCGACGTTGCTGCTGTTGCTACTTAGGCTAAAGCTAACAACAAGTGCAACATTTTATTTAACAGGAAAAGCTATCATAGCAACAACCGATGTAATCACTGCGGACAACAAATTCAGGCCAGAGCGAGTTCAAGTGCACCGGGCGACTGGGTGAATGGGCGCAGGGAGCTGCGACAGCGGGTCACACGTTGCGTATGCGCGATTTCAAAGTGTACGTAAGCAAAAACAAAAAGAAAACAAACCAAGAAAAAAAACATTTAACGAGGCGTGCATTAAAGCAACAGCAAAGCAAAAACACAAAGCACAACACAAGTTATTAAAAATATTAAGTGTACTATTTCAGAGACCAGACGGCAACAACAACAACAACAAAAGCAGCGCGTCATCTGCATAACGCATGACTTATTAAGTAGTTAAAATGTTTTTTCCTCATTTGAGCTACTGTTGTGAATACCCTGTAATTTATAGAAACTGGGGATTCTCTCTGACTTTATATCTTATACCTATTGACTATCTAGCGAGCCAAAAGTTAATAGAGATAAGCTCCTTAAATGTATGTGTGATTTCGTTAGTACATTTTTTCGAAATCTTAATCTTAATCCTGGTTTCTATTTGCTAAGCAAACCATAATCTATATCACTAGCTAGCCTGATTAACTAACTAGCTAGCCCGATGATATAATCTATAATGATTTTTACACAATATTACACAGAAAGAAAGTTCTCTAACAATTAAAAATGAATTATTCAAAGAAAAATATAAATATAAATAATTGAATATAAAACATTTTAATGAACTACTAACTATATTCTTTTATGCTTTTCAAAGTGAATATTTTGTAGCAATTCAATTTTTATATGTTGCTCTAAAGTACAGGGTATTTGCAGACAGCATATTTAAAATCAAATTTTAATTATTTATCTTCATGCTATTTTCTTAATTTATTTTTTCTTTTACTCAGTTCAGAGCTATAATAGTCTTTGGACTTTTTTTGCTATAACTATTTTGATAACTTTATTCTAACTATTTTTGCTTCTTAGCTTCGTTTCGCATGTTGTTTTCATTATAATTTTTTTGTCGAAGCTTCTAGCTAAACAATTTTAACCTTTTATCTCTTTACGCTAATGATTTAAGACTCAGTTATTAATGGTATTGTTGTTGCTAAAGTTGTCAGATCGTTAATATTTTATACAGAATTAAACGCTGGCCAAGCGTAAAACATTTTCAGCCCCCATAATGATGGCACATCAAAGCGCCCCTTGACACAAACTAACTATGAACTGACCAAAATTGTTGACCATTTTGGGCTTGTCGCCGAATAGAACAATAAATGTTCTTTTTTTTTCAAAAATTATAGAGGGTCTTTAGCGTAATTATATACCGAATGTTATAGAGTTCAAATAAAGTTCAAATGCCCACAAAAATTGTATATGCTCAGCTTTAATAATGACAAATGTGAATCACATATCAAGATTTTAATTACTAATTGCTGCAGCTAAATGATTTATAAGCACTTATTAAATACACTTATTAAATATTACTTTGGTTGCACTCTAGATCTCTGAGGCGAGTGGGAGAGATAAAAATAATGTACATATATGTAGTAAGTAGAGAACATATAAACTAAATATCATCTGAATACAAACTATGTATTTCTATAAATATAGAGAAATATACATATAGAGAAACGGTAATCAAAACTTTAATTAGTTCTTCAAAAACCTGAATATGCTTGAGATTCCTATCTAATGATTTCACAACTCTTGCTGCGCTCTTGACTTAACATTCATTAGCAATTGCAACAGAAGAGAGTTCTAATCAAAAACACAAACAGATAAACAGACAACGATAATAATTGGCAGACAAAGGGCCTCGTTTATGCAGCTTATTTGTTTATAATTATAAGAAATATAAATTCGGGAAAATAATAACAATAATAATTGATTGCTGGAAGCCACAGGCTATAGCCTTACAGCTATATTAAAAAAAAAAACTCGTTAAAAATGAAAAATCTGTTCTGTTTTTAATTTACTAAACGTGTTTCAAATTGAATTGTATTGAAACAAAAAATAAACACAATTAGTAAAGCTGCGCTATGCAAAATAAAAAACAAAACAAACAAAACTTTGTGTTTATTTATTACTAAATTTAGTTTTAAAACATCTGTTGTTAGTTGCATTACTATTTTCATGAGAACAGCTGCAGATAAATGAATTTAGGTAAATTTTAGTAAACTGTTTAGTGATTAAAATTGAATTTAAACAAAATTGTAAAATAAATTAACTCTAACACACAAATGTTAAGTCTGCATATGGCATATGAAACTTTCTAATAAATATTAATAAACTTTATTTAACATTACAATATACATATCAGAATTGCAAGCCTAAAGAATAGCTGGAGATCGAGGCAAAAATGGTTTATATACCTGGTCTAAAGCACTCAGCCAACATTAATGTTAGCTTGGCCATAAAAAGTTTTAAGCTTCAATGAAACAATCAAATTTTAATTTAAATTGAATCTAACTCTGTGATGTATAAATTCCATCCATAATGAGGTGACGTAGAATGCGATTAAATAACAGATTTAGGCCATAACTGACTCAAGTTATTTGTTTTTTTTTTTTTGTTGAATTTTCGGTTTCAGTTTTGATTCAGCTAACTTTCAGACTCAAAGTCAATAAATGTTGGCCTACAACTGGTTCGAGAAGAGCGCGTCTAGTCTATAAAGATTAGATTACTGTCCCCTGCGCTCCACACTATAATTAGTATGTATTCTTTTTCAAATATAGACTAATCATATAACCCCATTGCGGAAGCCATCAAAGCTAATGTGAATGTTGAAAACTGATGCGCTTGCCGGACTTTCGACACTTTGGCAAAACTGCGCTAATCACATTAGCAACTGCAGTCGCCTACTGGCAGTCCACAGTCGAAAGTCAGGCAGATAGCACTTGCCAGCTGTCAGTCAGAAGGCGAGATTCGACTGGCAGCAGTCAGCGTTCACAGTTGCATTCACGGTGATAATGAATGCCATGACACGACTGCATGCCTGTTGCAATTGGACATCGCCTTGGATAATTTGAAGATTGTATATATGTATGTGTGTGTATATTTTCTTATAAGATTTATGCGTTGCAGTGAAGATGCGTTCGAGGGCAGTCACACAATTAGTGCCTGTGGCTTTTATGCACTTTTAATGTGCATCCCGACGACGGCAGCTCGTGCCGGTTGCGATTAATTTGAATGCAGACTGCGATTTCGCCCCCGTCCACCTCCCCGGTAAAAGCTAAAGGCAGTCAGTGCTCTACATTGTGATTAATTGCCGGACGCAACGCAAGTGGCAACCAGTTTGAAGGCCCCGTACAGTGGTCACTTCCCTACCTTCCTTTCCCTCTCTCCCTCTCTCTCTCTCTCTCTCTCAATCTTCTCCTTCTTTTGCTTTCTGTCTCGCTCTCTAGCACTTCTCAAGGTTGACTGTGGCACGCTGAAAATGCGCTCATGCATACAAATTCACGTCTTGAAACAAAATTTATGACATAAATATATGCAGAAGATGTGTTGCTCGGGGGCGTGGCCACGTCGAGAGTGTTTGGGCCAACATGTGTTCATTCTAAACAGCAACAACAACAACAACAACCACACAGCTGTAGAAGGGTTCTGGCCATTAAACGCCCCTCAACAAACAATTACGTCGACTATTTTAAGCGCTCAACTGTGAACGGCAATTACAAGAGTTTTATGCTTCAATTGACGCGCACATTCCACAAGTGCACATTTCCCTTGCCCCGTTCTCCCCGTTTGGATACTTACATCACCAACTTCTGCTCTGATGACATCGGCCGCTTTGTAGACCTCCTCCTTCTTTGATATGTCCACCACATAGCCCTTGCAATAGCCGCCCGCCTCCTCTACGATCTGAACGGTCTCCGCAATGCCTGAAAAGTTCAGAAAATTACATAAGTATCATTCGCTCTCTCACTCTTTCTCTTTCTCTCTTTCTATCTATTTGCTTTACCCTTTTGATTAATGTCCCAGATGATAATTTTGGTGCCCATTTTGCCCAGTCGCTCGGCGAGCAGACGGCCGAGTCCATTGCCGCCACCTGTGATTAACGCAATGTCCGTGTTGAGTTCCTTCTCGGGATAGCCGAAGGCGATGTAATAAAGGTCCTGCAGGAAAGAAACGATAAGAGAGGTGTTGATAATTATACAGGAAACAGAGCAAATTAATTGAGGCAATATAATTAAAGGCGTCAAAAGTTGCAGCATGAACAAAAAAAAATTGATATGTTTCATAAAAGAAAATACAAATTCAAAATAAACTGTGGGAAATTTACATTCTCCAGAGGTAAGCCATACAAATTTGTCTTGTTTAACTTAAAACCCTTTTGCTGTCTGACAATGTTATATAAAAACAAAAAACTTTCAGCCAAAACATTTAGACACCGTATTTCCATCAGCCTTTCGCTGAGCCGGCGTCTGTTAAATGTCAAATGTGACAACAAGTTTGTTGCCTAAGTCTTTTGTTTTAACCCTCGTCATTCTGGGGGCTCTTCTCGCGAGTGTGCCGCCAACTGTCAGACAGTGTGTGTGCCAATAATATTAGTGCACAAACCTGCTGTTCCGTATGTTAATTTTTGGCTCTTTCTGTGGTGCCCCCAACAAAACCAACAATGACAAATAACATAAATGGGCAAACAAAGCGCCGACAATGCGAATTGTCTGGCAGTTGGCGGTAGCATGTTAATAGAGGCTGAATTTGACGCCTCAAACTGGGTAAATACTTGAAATGTTTTCAACTTCTTTAAGAGATCAACTCAACCCTTTGGACGCTGCTGCTGTTGATTTAGTGTCAATAAGCTGTCAAAATATATGACGGGCACGTCTACATTGTCGCATAAAGATAACAAACGGCGCGGGCAACAAAATTGCCAGCAACAGCAACAACAGCAACATTAACATAACATTTTATTCATTTTTTCGGGAGGAAACAATAATACAACAAAGATAAGGCACAACAACAACATCAACAGTTAAGGGGCAACACAGTGGCACTTTCCATCTCGCTTGCCACCAGAGGCGGCCCATAAATTTTCGTGCCACACGCGACGTCAACGTCCGCGTCGCAGTCCCGCAGCCATCGCGCTGTGCCCTGCAACTGTGCCCCGGCTTGGGGTGCAACTTCAGCTACTACTACTCAGCGGCCAGCGACAGCAGCAGCAGCAGCAGCAGCAGCAGCAGCGGCAGCAGCAGCGGCAGCAGCAGCGGCAACAGCCGCACTGGCAAGCGTGTCCAATTATTTTGACATTAACAATGAATGTGGCGCAACGTGGCCAGCATTGTTGCTGTTGTTGTTACTCTACAAGCGGCTTAGCAAAGGGTATCATATAGTTAGGCAACATGTTCGGAATATTAAACAA
Organism: Drosophila mulleri; assembly: GCA_035047565.1. NCBI lineage: Eukaryota > Metazoa > Arthropoda > Insecta > Diptera > Drosophilidae > Drosophila > Drosophila mulleri. Next base: position 7,559,172 of record JAWNPK010000012.1, read on the forward strand.
ATAAGGTAATTTTCTCATGTATTTGATTAGCCATTGATTTAAAAAAAAAATCTAAATTCAGTCAGGTTCTACTAGAAATATTACTCAGAAAATATAATCTATTCAATATTTTTATGTACAAAAATATTTAATCGAAAAACAACATTTTTTAATACTACTAACAATACATTGTAAAATAATATTAAAATCATTTCCTTAAAATTAATATATATATTTTTTTTTAATACTAGGCAAAGAGTTCAAATTTTATGTTATAAAAATCGTTCAAATAATATAAAAAAGATATATATTAAATTACATTTGTATTAGACAAACTGATAAAAAGCAAAAACTTTATGAAACTCATAAGTTCTATTCCTATCTGATATAGTCAAATTAAATATGACTATAGTATAGGGTATCCACTTGTTCGCAATATCACAAAAAACAAGTTCTGCCCCTTTTAGTTAGCTGCACTTTAGCTCCAAAATAAAAAGGAAAATAAAGCAAAAAATAAATAACTAAAAATTGCCCATAAATAATACGAAAATTCATTAAGGGTAACATGTTAGCTGCTGTCCGCTGGCGATGATTATGATGAATATAATGATATGAGATAATAATGATCAGTCGCCTCTTTCACTTGTTGCCTTGTTGACAGACATTTTGTCACATAATTGAACATGCAATTCGTCGTCTTTGGCTCTTCAACTTGAACAAGGGCAGGAAGTGACCCATTATAATTTATGCATAACATGATAATAACTTAAATATGTGTCTGCCGCGATTTATGCCGAAAGATAAGTGTTTCTTTATATTTTTGTTTTTTATATATTTTATTTTTTATTCATATTTACAAGAGCATTTTAATGGGCCATCAAATGGAACATATGCGAAACGCTCAACCCATTAAACTGATATTTTTACACTTTCAAGTTTATGCAAAAAATAAAGTCTTAAGGCTGAACCAATGTGAATAAAAGAGCGCGGAAGTTCATTCTAAAAGCAAATCATTTGCTTGTTCTATTTGATCTGGGGCTAATAAAGTCCACACATGACTTGCCTATATGTAAATGCAACCAGATACAAAGAGCTTTAATATAGTCGTGCTCGCTTCCATATTTGCTTTGTCATTTGAAAAAAAAAACTGAAATAAAAAAAAAAAAAAATTAAACAAACTGGAAATCATTTTTCACAATCTGTCTTTTGTAAAAGCGAGAAACAAGCTGCGTCAGCATCGAACTTGTAGGGTCTGGGTCTGGGGTTTATTGGTCTCTTTTATGGTTTGTTAGATTGTCTATTTGATTGTCAAGGTAAACGCATTGACCTTTGTACAAAAAAAAAAAAAAAAAAAAAAAAAACAAACGAAAAATTTCCAAGAGCTTACGGATAACGCTGTGTTTTCGTTATTAACGTACAAATGGAGCAAAGTTGGGCATCTTTTAAATTATTCTTTGTATACTGACACCGATCTGATTTGATGGAATTTGTAGACCATAAATTTTCAATTTAATTGGAACAGTCTCAAGGTGGAGCTTGGATGTAGAGATATGAAAAACAAATTTGCATGCGGTATAAAAACTAAAAATGCTCGACTAGAAGATACCCAGCACATTGCGTTGACAAGTCATTTCTAAGATTCTTGCTATCTATGATATTTTTGATATTTTCTCAGACATATTTCATGAAATATACTGTTGAATAACTTGGCCTGGGAGTTAACTATTTTAAATAAATTTTGCTTAATATTTATGTAGAGCTAGGCAAGGCATCTAATGCTGGAAATTATAAATTCAAATTTAATTTATTCGTGATTTAACAAATTTTCAATCAAGACACATAGTTTATAGTTTAAACTGCTGTTATAAAATATTTCAAATTTGATATTTTACCTCAAAATTCCCGACAAGTTGACTTTGTTGTGTCATTCCGTGTTATATTTTATCAGAGTCGCAAAAAATGAAAAATACTGGTCTATGTGCTATAATTTGTTGCGTATTGTGTTTGCTGTCTGCATTTTGTGGTTTCTTTATATATTTTATCACATTTTTTGTTTACCATTCTATTCTAGTTGCAGTAGCAGTTATATATCAATTGATAAAGCATTTTTCATGTATACAAATAAATTAACAAAATATTCATCTTTATTAAGCTGCATTTAATTCTGTCAACAGTTTTCCAATTGTGTTGATTAATATTATTATTATTTAGCAAACAGCACTTATTAGCTGCAAATTTTTCAATTAAAATGTTTATTTGCTTTCGCCTATCACACATATTGACAGCTTCTATTCTAGGTACAACTAGTATGATAAAACTCATTTCAGATTCTAGACATGTCAGAAGAACATCTTTACCAATTACGTAAACAATCCAGGAAGTTGTAAGATCTGCCTGCCTCATTATCATTAGTTGTTCATTAGTCTTAAATCAACATTTAAGCACACAACGTTTCTAACTGTACAATATCATTTATGAATCCCCTCAGAGTTCACAATTAGCATATGAGCGGTGAACAACTCTTGCGCAATTATGCAAATTCAAACAATCAAACGAAGAAAAAATCAAGAAACAAATTTGCGACAAAACCGCAGACAAAATCGAAATATGAATGCTGGCATATGGTCACGTCTTATCTAAATACTAACTTCTAAAGGCGCTAAGCGCCAAGCCACAGCGCTGCGAATGCTAATCAAATGTTAGCTGCACTTGTGTTTGTGTTTGTGCTTGGCTAAAAGCAAATGCTAGATTGAGCTACCAGAAACTTGTTTACTTCGTCCGGGAGAATTGCGAAAAATTGAAAATCTAAACGACTTCGTAGACCAGGTGAATTCTAAGCCAGCTGAAAGTGAAACCGCCAGCCGGCGAGCCAACCTGCAAGTCAGCCCCAAGTCAAGTGTCTTGCCCAACAACAAAGCACATCTATGCAGTTGCAGCAGTAGCCATAGCCATGCTCGTCGCACGACTCGAAACGACTCGACTCCACTCAACTCGGCTCGAGTTGAGTCAATGTGAGCCACTCGACTCGACAGCTGCTTTAATTGGCCCAGCTTTGGCTTGAGAGCTTTTCTATTAGCTTATAAATAAAAGACTTAAGACACGAACTTGTCTGCTGCAGCACTGATGCAATTTTCATTTGCTGCCACACTCACTCAAGCAACTAGTGACCTTTAAAGCTTTGCTAAAGATAATATAAATTTAAGAAAATTATAAAAAATTTGAAATTGAACGGAAAGAGCGTAGAAAATCGAATAAACCTGAACATGAATATTGCAATGGCATAGATCTGAGAAAACAGCTGAGCAAGCGAGATGCGCTAATGATGTAGAAAAAAAACGATATGCGCATGGATATTCATTCAGTGGCTTTTAATTTAATATGCGCATATATTTTCTAATCATTTAAATTTGCATCGTATTTATTATTTATTTATTATATATTTCTGCATTTTTCTATAATGAAATAATATTATTTGCTTTTGGGTCGTTATAAATATTGTTAATAATAATAATAATAATATTGTATAAATTATACAACTACAATGTTCCTTATCTGTGGAGGGTGAATAGCAGATAAACAAATTTTTAATTATAATATAGATGAAATTTTATATTAAATGCAAAAATATCTATAAACTGAATTTTAAATCCCTTAATACAAAAATTCATGAATAGTAAATCAAATAAATATATTAAATAAATGGATTCTTTAACTTCTAATGCTAATTAACTTTCAATATATTTTATACATTTTCTCAAATCATTTATATAACTATTTACAAACTGAATAAAAATAAAAAAAAACTTTTTTTTTTAAATAAATTTATTATTGTATGAAATCGCCATAAAAATAAAATATAGAGTATGCATACTTTATTAATTTAACAAGTTTTTATATAATATGTTTATTTTCGATGCAGTTTATGTATTAACAACCCATGCATTGATCTAGGCGTAACGCGCATTCGATTTCTATGCCGTCAGCGCGTAGTGCCCGTTGCAATTTCTGAGGCGACATCGAGGCGGGTTGCCTTCAAAAGTTTACTCGCCCAGCCAGCTGTTTTCAATGAATGTGTGTGTGTATGTGTGGTTGTGTGTTTGGTTAGGTGTTTGCCTTTTATTGTTGTATTTGGTTTGGCTGCTTGCTGCAGCGGGTGGTCGGTCACTGCTCTGACAGCCTTCAAAATCCATTTTTTATTTATTGCCACGCGAAAATTAGCACCCGAAACTAGTTGTTAGTTTTGATTTTTTGTTTTACAGCCAATATACCGCAATTGATGTACAGCTATACTTGTATATATATATATATATATATATATATATATATATATATATATATCTGGCAATCAAGTTCTATGCTTAGCCAATCTTGGTTAAAAGAAGTGGAGAAGTGGAATTTAAGATTGCTGCAAATTGCAAACTGCGATGTCAGCGGATATGGAATGCGTAAAGTTAATGTGAAAAAGAATGTTTGACCGCAGGTAATTATGTTTTATTATATAAATATATACATATATACTGAATGTAAATATATATCTACACGTATACTATGAAATTTGGTACTAACCACAAAATTAAAAGAATGATTGCTAAGCAAATTCACAATCCAAATGCAAATAGGTTATAGACTCATTAATAATTTGTCTATTTTTCATTACGAAAATCATTGCTAATTGTTATCAATCATAAGATTCCTCGTTGTTTATCAATTAAGTTTTAATTTTTTTAAATGTCAGTACTACATTCGACAGAAACACATATTTTGACATTTCGATTTTTGTTTTTATATAATTTTCTCATTCTCTTATACGGCATATCTTTTATATTATATAATATAAAAATATTACAAGAATTTTCTGACTGAATAAATATTTTTCATTTACAATAAGTTCTTTGTAGGAGTGATATTTGAATGAAGGATGTATTTCAAATTATTATAAATATTTATTATATGGGAGTATATTTAAGGAAAGTGTCTACACAACTTAATTGTTTTTCGACCAAAATATCTTAGTTTTGTTCATTCACTGTAACCACAGAGCGGCTATGACTCAGTTCATCAAACACACCCGTCCGTTTACTGGCCTATCTGAGGAGTGACACACTATCCTAACCCACTTCACATGTGAGATAATCCAAACAAGTGAGCCAAGGCCGTTATGGGCTATGAGCCTGCGCTTCAAATAACCTCCACAACGACACACAGTCTCAAACAAAAGCTAACTTTATGCTCACATATGCAATACCAAGTAGCTGTTATACGGCTTTTGTTATTGTTGTTGTTGTTGTTTGACCAACACTTTCGATTTCAATTGCGTTTACTTCTTTTATATTTCTTCTCTTGCTTTGCTGTTGCACGCACACACACACATATATATATATATATATATATATACATCTAACGCACACACGCTTCACAGTTAGGCGGGTAGGTTGCCCGCGAAAAATTGTTTTGCTGTGGCAACAACAGCAGTCGAACCCACAACTAGCCAAGCTAATAAAAACAGGCTTCATAGCGTTGCAAAGCCGGCAAAATGCAAAAGTTGAACTGGGTCAACAAGCCAAAACGCAGCAGCGACGCCAACGCCAGCCGCGCTGCTCGCGTCGCAGCGCCTGGGAATAATACATGTTATTTTTTTTGTTTTTGGTATTTTTTGTTTTGTTTGTTTTGGTCTTATTTTGGAAGAGTTCCCCAAAGCTTATTTCCAGCGCCTGCCAGACAGTTCCACCAATTGTGGCCATAAAAGCACACCCTCAAACGTCCAAGTTTGTTGCCTAAGTCTTTTGTTTTACATGTGCTTAACGAATTTAAGAATGCAGCGACATAAACCAGGTTAATATCGAACTGCATGTAGTCGATTGTTGTGCCAAAGCCCATTATTAACACGGTCAATCAGTATACAATTGCAACAATAACAACAATATAAACAACTACAACAATGACAACAACAATGACAACAGCTGACAAGTCAGCGCGGTAGCGTTTCGGGCGAATCTTGAATCTTAGCATGCAAATTAGTTTTGGCTCGTTCATGACTCGTTGATATTGCATTCAGCATGCAAATGTCAACATTTTTAATGGGCAACGCCTCCAAACCGTGTCTCTTTCTTTCTTCTGCCTCTTTCTGTCTCTTTTCTCTTAGTCTGTCTCTATGCAGTTGGCATCATCCGTCGCTTAGTTAGGCATTCAGGCAAAGAGAGTTACCTCGGTAATTTAATGGCACTCATGCATAATAAGACCGAGGCAAATACATGATACACATGCTACATTTAATGATCATATCTCACACACACATTGACTCTCACACAGACACACACACATCGACATATAAGAGTAACCGCCGCAAACTAAAAAGGTTTCGTTTTTATCTTTGTTGCCAAAGTGAAATTAATATAATTATGTAGCACAAAAACAACAAAAACCTAAAAAAATTGTTTGCTTATGTAATGCTGCGAAATTTGTTTATAAATCCGAGTGTGTCAAACCACAAAAAAACCAAACAAAATAAAATAAAATTATAATATTTTAAACAAAATATTTGCCCTTAAGTCTTATATCCGAATTCTTTGTTAACTAGCCATAAATTTCAATTAAGCGCTTTTACAGCAATTAACTGAATTTGTTGTCCCTTTTGGCGTCAGCTAAAAGCAAATCATTTAATAATCTTGAAAACGTTTTCAGTCTGCCTATCTGAAATGTGCAATCACCTTAAGTGCTCGCCGTCTTAGCTGTCTAATTAGACAAGTTTCAGTCAATATATGTCTTTAATTGCATTGTAATTGGCATTGAATTACTTCAGGGTAATTAAAAATATATACATACATATATTAACAAGATGTTGATTTCATTTCCATTAGCTTTAGAAATTGTTATATTTGCGTTTTACTAAAATCATTTTAGAACAGGTTCCCACAGGACAAGACATAGTACATTGTAATTGCTTAAAATCGAGATTATGATGGTTTTTAGCTTAGCTAACTTAATTGTTTTCAATTATATGGAGTGCATTAATTACAACCTTTCCATTAATTTCCAATTACAGCAAATATAATAATCAATAATCAGCCAATTTAGCACACACGTCCATATAAATCTTTGTAATTAACACATATTTTATTCAACGATTCATACTTGACTCAAGCACTAGGTACTTGTTGAGAAATGATTAGCTATGGAATTTATTTTTTTCTGAGATACCGGAAAATACATTTCTCGATTTGTCCCTAGCTTAAATAGAGCTGAGAGACGGACAATGCGCATTCCACTTTTTTAAATGAGTGTAAAAGTAATTCATTATCGAGTATAACATAAAATTGTATTCAAGTAAAGTATCTAAAAATGCAATCTTATCGATTCAATTAAATATAATTATTTAATGAACCAAAACAATGGTTGAGATCTGCATGTTATACATACGTATAACGAGATCGCAAATAAAAATTAATCATGCGCGTGCCGATAATGACAGCCATAAAAGGTAGATGAGATTGCAGACTTATTGATAAACCACGCAGACTTTTATTTATTTACTTTTTTTGTTTTTGTTTTTAACAGACAGCCAAGAGGCAAGAGCCAAGAGCCAAGAGCAGGCGCACTTACGCTCTGCCCACGAATTCAGGCAGTGAAAATAAGTGGCCCAAAAACGAGTTTATCTGATTTGGTGAATTCGTAAATTGATGTCATTTATCAAGTGCATTTTTTGAATAGCAAACCCAAGTCAGAAAATATAATAAATTACTTTCGATTTTTTTACCGATTTACTCATCAAATCATTATTCGCGGAGATTCGATAATCAATTTATCGATTTGATTATGTTGATATAGTATATAACACTAATTATATGAAACACTATATTATATAATAATCTTGTATATATTAATTGAAGAATTCACAGTCATAGAAACCACACGTATTTATTAATTATTAAAATTATATTAAATTAATTGAAAAAATCCATTATCACATAATCATCGTGAATTTAGTAAAAAGTCTATAGCAAATAAAAATCTATATCAAATAATAAATATTTTAAAATTATAATAATTATTTGATTTGTCATCGCTCAGCGTTTCATCAACAAAATCTAATTTTTCCAAATCCATCTAAAAACTGAATAAATCTTTTTGTTCTCCAATTTGCTATGAGGTTTGCATTTGATTTGATATATTAAGCTTTTAGATTCTATATATTAAATTGATTGGCTTGATTCCCCTCAGACAATGGGATGCTAATTAAGCTGCGCAGCTGTTGCTGAGCATACGGAAGCATCAGAAATTCGAATGTAGAATAGCAAAAGTCATAAACAATTCAAAATTTGTGTGGCATTTGTAAACAAAGGTAGATTTAGCTTTAGATTAATGCACACCTTTTGGCATTGGCTCGAATTGACTTACCTGGAGTATATAGCCTATGCTGCAGATGATGAACCACATGACATCTGCGAACGCATCCCAGGTATTCCATATTCTTTGGCTCCAGCTGAGCGGCTCTGCCACGCCTACTGCCGCACCAGTGTCATTTGGCAGGGCATGTCCGTTGGCTGACGGTATAATATCCGCCTGCATGTTGTTATTGTTCTTCTCCATTTTGCGACACGATTCTTGTTGCACTTGTTCTGTATTTTTTTGATTTTTCTTTTTGGTAATTTATTTTCTGTTAGAAATTCACAATTTTTATTATTAGTTATTTATTTTTTTATTTATTTTTTTTTTGCGAAACGGTTATTCTTTGATGCAAACGAACCACTTGCAAGCAAGACAATAACAATAACAATAACAATGGCAGTAACAAATAATAACAACAAGGCGAGACTACGAAATTTTTACGTTTTGTCTTTGCTATGTTTTTTTTTTTGTTTTATTTTGCGTTTATTTCTTATATATGTATGTGTTTTTGTTGTGTTTTGTGCTTTCAGCTCTGATTTTCCGCGCTGCACGTCCGCTCTCGTGAGCGTAGCAAACGAATTTGAACGAAAGGAATGAATTTCGACTTCTTATTTTGGGGCGCTATTGGATATCGCCGTTGACGTCGCTGTCGCTGCCGGCGCTGTCGTTGCCGTTGCCGTTGCCGTTCCGTTGCCGTTTGTCTGAAGCTTAGAGCTGTGTGACGTCACGAAGCTTCAGCAACAGCTGTCGCTTTGCTAGTTTTGTTTTGTTTTTGCTTTGGCTTTGGCTTGAAAAGCAAAAGTTTTACGCGGAGCTTCGAGTCGGCAGCGGCTGCGTTCTTTTGACGCTTTACGGTAAATTACCTTAACTCGCTTCAGTTTGTGTAATTTAATAAAAGCTCAACAATTTGTGTTGTGGATTACTTGACTATTGCCCACTGTACATCCAAATTAATTGTTATTTATGTTGGCTTAAAAGCTTTAATCATTTACAAGTCAGCTGCACTTGGCGCTCGCCTAAAGGTATTTCAGTTTTATGCAAACTCATTAGCTTGGGGTAATTAATTAAAGACTTTTGTTGCAATTATAAGGTGTGTGTGTGTGTTTCTCAAAGGGTAGAGTTGTGCATAAACTTTAACAAGTGCTAGAAAATTACAATAAAAAAACATTACGAATGCAATAATTAGCAGCAAAAGCGCTTTGAAGCTAATTTCATATTTTCCTACACTTTTTTATGAAGATCTTAAGGTGGGAGAATCGTAAAAACCAAAAACAATTATTAGTAACCGACTAATTAGACCTTTCAAGCACCTATTTAAGTATATAATTTTCTTTTGCATTTGTCAATTGCTAATTAGTATTTTTTCCTCATTGTTTCATGTTGTTTTTTTTTTTTTAATTGTTTAACATCTGTTGCTGCTGTTTATAAACATTAAACTCTATATAATTAACTTACATTCATGATTGTTGCTCAAAAGTGTTAAGCCCTCTCCAACACTTAAATCATTTAAATATTACTTTGGTGTTTATCATCATTTACGCTTTCACAGCTGACCTATCGCACATCCTCCTTCCGCATATTTCTTCACTTTCCTTTGGTTCAATTCTGATTTATGCCGTAAAACGAGATTTTGGCGTGCTCGAAAAGATGCCTAATGAAAGTGAAATCACGCAATTGGCTTAAATTCCATTGTTATTATTCGCTTTATTGTCTGCTCTTCCTGGTGCCGGTTCTTTTTTGCTCTCATCTGCTTTTAGAATATTTGCATGTCTATCCCTGTACAAGACGCGAGCAAAGGAGCATATTACTTTGAGAATACTCTATTATAAATATTTACATATACATTTGTAAATTAATTTAATTGGATTTAATTTAATTGTATCTAATAAAAGAGTTAATAAACATTACATTTTTTGCATATGCTTCGATGTAATCATAGGATATATCTTAGTCTACTATTTCACTTTAAATGTTATATGCAAATTTTTATTCGTTTTTTTTTTTTTCTTTTTTTTTTATTGATTCTTATCGATTTCGTCACATATTTTGTGTTTATTAAATTTATATTTTTTGTTTGATTTGATTTCTTTACGTGCGTGTTTTAGAATTCTTTTTTTCATTTGAATTTTTAGCAAGTCTGCAGTCTGCGACTTGGGGTCAAAAACCGCCAAAAATATTTAGAGGCCGTCTACATTTGGTCAGCTGCATACATGATACTGCAAAATTGCAACTGTGTGCGTGAATGTTGGTGTGAGTGTGTGGGAGAGGGACGCGGGAATGGCGAGCGGCAATAGTGAATTGCATAAATGTTGAGAGACGACTTTTGATACACACAAAAGACACTTAGCAAAAACTTAGAGACTGGTTGAGTGCACTTCTAAACCTCAAATACTTTATGCAATAAATACATACATATGTATGAAATATGAACTTAATTTACATATCGGCATGTCACTTGCCTTTGATTTCACAATATTTTCTCAGGCAAAGGCGCTGCAACGTTCTTCAAATGAAAACACGCAATTACTCTTACTAGCCGGCTTTTCGATTTGTTATTGAATTATTTATACTGGCATCGTAGTTGCTCACTTCGGTTTGGTGTTTGCCTTTTATATTTGATTATATTTACTTTTTACTTTTTCAGCGTCCTCTTGCGACCAATTCGTTGGCATTTGTGACGCATGCGCCAAACACAAGAAGACAGCGAAAAGTGAGAGCGAGAGTGTGTGAGAGAGAGAGCAAGCGGCATTTGCCAAGCGTGAGAACAGGCTGTGTATGGAAGGGCTCCGTTTGTTATGTCGTCTTATTTATTTTGTGCGGGCATTTGTGAGCAAAAGAGAGCAGGAGCAAGAGAGCGCATGCGAATTCTAAGCGATAAACAGCTGTTGACAGTGTTGGCAAAGCGCCAAATATATTCAAATAATTGCGCATCAGCAAATTAGCGAAGTCTTTTCTTTCAAATATTTCTTTATTTATTTATCGCCAAATTAAATGTTTTTTCCTATTTAACTAGCTTTAATGATTTTATTTAATAATTTCCGCTTTATTAGCTCGAGCAACAAATAAACAACATTCTCTACAATCGTATTTCCTTTTTCTAAAGACTGCATAAAAAATTTAACCTCGTGCCCTTTAGACCGCTCGCTAAAAATATGTTAATCCGCACAAAAAATATAAAATAAAAATTATACTTAATTGTATTGAAAATAGCATAAGATTCATTTGACTGACCTTGACGGGCGCTCAAAACCCGCTAGAACCTTATAACGAAATTGGCGTAATTTGCCGACCGAAGCCATTTGTCAAAGATTCAACACTGGCGCCAATCACCGAACTTTAACCTATTTCACTTCCTCACACGCGCATGAATACACACACGCACACACAAATATATTTGTATATATGTCTATATAGATAAACATAAAAAAAATACCGACTCATATTTATGGCATACCTCTAAGAATTCTTGTTTGTGAAGCATGGAGTTTGAAAACTTCCGGCTAAGACTCCATAGAACGTGTTTTAAGCCATGTGCGACCAGACTTGGATGGCGGCTCAGACTCTGACGTTTATTTTTTGGAAATTCATTCGCTATTTATTTTTAATTGGCGACTTCAGATAGAACAAAGTAGCACGTAGACGCTTTATGATGCCCGTATGGATTGTTCATAATTATAAGCTTACTAATTGTTGCCAAACTTCTTTTTTAAAGATTTCTTAGCTCTTGTATTTTGTCTCTTTCAAGGTCGTATTATCGTATTCATAGTTTTTTTTTTTTTCTCAATTGTGTTAATTGCAAAATTGATTGAATGATTTGATTGAAAAATAAAGATGGGTTTGAAATCAATTAGGTAGATATAAATAAATAAGAGTTTAAATAAATATTGAAATAAATTTTAATAATAGTTTTAATAGTTTTAAAATATCTTTTAATTAATTTTTGTATAATAAAATAAATACGTCTGCAAATTTTGAATAATTCTCTATATTTTATATTAGTCATGTTTAAGTTTAAATTTATGTAAGACTTCCATATTGTTCGTCAAAATAAAAAAATCTGTTTATTAGTTTAATATCGCAATATTAATCAATATATCATTCTTTGTTCACCTTATCCACAATTTTGGTATTCCAAAGTTTTATGTTGTCAAATACAATTTATCATGCTTTTATTTAGTTGACAATGCAAACTAAAAATGTCAACACCATTTTAGGTAGTATCTTTGTTTAGATCGTAGAGTTAGTAGATGAATATTTTCCGGTACCAGATTAACATGAGCTTCCGCGGAAATTGACCTACTTTACGGCATGCTAACTCTAAAAGTGTGATGCAAGCGACATTGAAGCTTAATTATGGCTTTTCTTTAAGGCCTTATCGTTTAGAGGCCCTGCACACCCATCAAAATCTGAAACAATTAAACAAAACAAAGCTTAGCTGCAATCTCGTTGAGGCTATCGAGCTGCTAATAAGAAACTCAGCTATAGGGCGCCGTTTGAATGGGCCCTACACAGATTTTCATCCATATATAAATATGCAAATTATAGTTAATCGTATTAATTTTGATATAGATGTGAATGCGGTAGCCACGTGCAAAGTTAAATATGTAAACAATATACAAGAATTTGATGAGCTCATGACTTGCGTTAAATTATCGGAATTGTGTAACTTTTTTCACGTTTTTATTGTTTTTTTTTTTATCAAAGGTATATTAAATCATATGTATTTTTAAGCAGTATAATAAAGTTAAAAAGAAATGTGTATACATAAAAAAAGAACTTTTTTTTTATATTATAACTAATTAAAATAATAGATCTATTTAGTCCAGTCTGCTATGCTTTAAATATTAATATTTTTATGTTTCAAAAAACAAAGAAGTTTCTTATTTAAATTTTGCAATTTTTGAATTAATATAACTTAATTAAATAATTTTGTTTTTTTTTTTTTTTACTGGCTTAACTTGATGATGCAATATTCCAAATATGTAATGTCAAAATAGACATTTGGCGAATATTGATGAAATCGCCGGTAGCTCAAAGTTATTAATAGACCGTAAGCATTAGGCGTAAGCTCTACTCAAAGTGCACTTAAAAAACCTCAACAAAATCTGTAGACAGCGGCACATTAAATGTGCTTTTAATTAAATTAGTATCCAAATCATAAGTAATAAGGCCAAATGCACAAATGGAGGCTGCGAGATATCAACAACAACAACAACAAAAAGAGAAGAAGAAAAAAAACAGTATTTCATATAGAGACAACGGTAAGCTAAGCTATAAACAATATAATAATGCCCACATATCTCACAGGTAACTAACAAAAAATAAATAAAAATAACTCTAATGTTGGATGGAAGGTCGATCGCTGGAGTCGTTGCTTTGATGAGTGCTAAGTGACCGCAGCCTCTAAAACCGAAAGCTCAGCTGAAAGTTATAAATGCGCCAAGTCCAAAGTTTTTAAACGTTGTGGATGTTGTTTTTTTTCACTCACACTTGACAAAAGTTTCATAAAAATTATAATTTGACTTATATAGGCATCAGCCTGCCACTTGTCTGGAACTGGTTGGACTTTGAAGTAGCCGGAAAGTCCAGTGCTGGAATCGGAAATTTTTTCAACTAGAACTCCTTTTAATTCTTAAATTATATTCTTTTTTATATGGCTATGGATTAGCAGATTTGGTCTTTTATTTATTTTCTTGCTCTTTCTTGTGTTTAGATTGGTTTTTAGCACGGCGCGTGGGTGTCAACCGCTTCGTGAGCATCTGCTATTGATTTGCTCATTCCAGACGATTGATGTCAGCCTAAATGAAATAAGTGATATTTTTAGATGATGCAAAGGCAGTTAGAATATCGATATCAAGACGAAGTACAATAAATACTAAAAGTAAGCAGCTTTCATTATATAATATAAATATGAATAGTCATAAAAATAATAAAAACGATAGAGAGCGATCGCGATTGGCAGTTGAAATATACAATGGAATGTAAGTATTTGATTATTTTTTTGTTTTTTAATTTTATTTTTATATATGCACTTATATAATATTTGGTATTCCACATCACATATTTACATATTTATTATTCTTATATTGTTATAAATAATATCCCAAAGTTATTTATCATCCTAAATAATGCAACTTATTCAATTTCAAGCTTTTTCCAACAAGACAATAATAAGTTAGCTTAAAAAATTGTACCCGGATTTGATTTATTTAAGACATATTTCATTTGGTTAATTGCACTCAACTTGTATATATATATGTACATATATATGTATATATATAGTCAAAGTCATAAATTCAATTCGCACAACAATTCCAATAAAAGACATTTGCTTGTTGAGACTGTCTCTCATTCTATGTCTCTCCCTTTCATTCTGTTCTCCATCTCTTTGTCTAAAAGTGCTTAGATTCCAAAAAAAAAATTATGTTAATCAAACTTGGTATATTATATTTCGATATTTCTATATTTGTATTTGTATTTCTTATTTTATTCTACGCAATAGCTGGGACCAGTTGAAGCTGAGTGAACGAGTTTTGATAAGCAACGCGTCTAATATAAATAGTTAATTAGTCACAATTATTTTTAAGTCAGACTATGGAATTTATGATATATACAGAATATACAGAAGACCAAGATGATGCTAAATTTAAAGGGGAACCCCATCATCACATCAGATTAAGATGTGCTCATCTTTATTTATTTATTCTATGTAATATATCATTTTTTTTTTTTTCAATTTTTCATCTCATTTCTTAGGAAAAACCAGTGGAAATATAATGACAAAAATGTCAACAATGTTTTTTTCTTGAAAAGAGATTAATCAAAATAAATTTGCAGACTAAAATCCGGCTTTGATTTACATACGAGATGCTGTAAATATATATATATACGTCTTTAACACGTTTGTTAATTAAGTTTATTGATTCTGGCTAAAAATGGACTACTAAAATAATATACCAGATTTTGCTCTCATTAAATAACACTTTCAGCTCGAATATTTCAATGTGCTGGCAAATAAAAGACTCTGAGCGAAAAGGCGCGCACATTTGTGCTCAAAATAAATGACACTCGTCACCCACTTGAGCAACGTCAAGAGTAATAAATTCTATTACCTGTCCAATGCAACCACTCGTTGTCATCAAAGAGCAAGAAGCAGAGAGCCGAGGCCGGTGCAATCAACTGTTCAAGCAAACGTAAACAATCGCCAGTGCGCAGGAGTCACAACAAAATTCTCCCATGCTCTCACTCACTCGCTCTGCCTCTCGCTCTTTCTCGCCGTCTGCGTGTCAGGGAAAGCTTTCGTTTTTCATGGCAAAGGAAAAGCTTCAATTGAGCATTCAGTCAATTGCGACCAATTTAAGTGAACGTTACGCGGTTTTTCTTGCGAGTGCGGAACATAGCGAAATAGTTGGCAACGTATTTGGCCCATAGTGCGGACTGCTTGTAACGCGTCACGTCGACGTGGCTAATTAAAGGCAATGCCAGGCGGCCAGTGACACAAAGCGCTCGTAAAGTCTCAATCACACAAAAACGTTCGATAACAATAGTTGAGCGAAGATTACAATGCACTGTGCGAAATTGTTGTGCACTTAGCATTAAATGACAAAAACAACTCGAGTCCAAGCTGGCAGTTAGCCAACTAACGTAACCCACAGCCAAAAAGCAGCTACAGCACAGCAGGCAGGCAGGCCAGCAGGAGGCGGAGCGTTCAGCCATGCCGAGCTCCAGGTAAAGGCAGCAAGCAAACCACCCAACGATCCAGCTAGCCACCCAGCCACCCTGACCCGCCACGCACCACTCTGCATAATTTAAATCATATGTCATATTACATTTGAATTTTCATGGTCAAGCCTTTTGGGCCAGCATACATACATATGTACATACATACATATGTATATATTATGCTTGATATATTTGTCGTGTAATCAATAAATTGATTTTTGATTGCTTTCGCTGGGGTTTTCCACCATTTGCCCGCCTAACCCATTGTCTGTTTAGCATTTGTTTTTCCTCTATTTTATTTAGTTTCGGTTTATTTTTGCAATTTTTGTTGTTGTCTCTGTAATTTTCTCTTCTCCACGTTTGTGTCGGCGTCGCACTGACTGGCGCTGTTTGTGCCTCGCTCTGCTGTGGTTACTTTGTTGTTGTTTTTGTTGTTGTTGTTATTGTTGTTTTTCGGGTTGCTTTTCACATCTATTTGACTTTTGTGGGCGCTACACATTTATAGGCCAGCCTATGCTGCGTATGTGTGATATTGTGATTATTTCTATTAAATAATTAATAATAAATTAAGCGTAGACTTGAATTTACTGTATATTTTACCATATTTAATTGCAATTTCTGCACAGACTTGGAAAATTAACCCAATTAATTAAGCTATTGTCATGTCATGTCACATATTTATTATGTATAAATATATAGATGGCATACGTAATGCTACAACAGGATAATCAATTAAAAAAAAAAAAACATTACAATTTGTGTAAATATATATTATTTTAGCATGCAAATATAATAAGTATATAATACATATAGAGAACCGATTCGCAAGACTGCACGAAATAGAAAATTGAATCTTAGCTAAGTGAAAACAGAAATTCTAGTTTTCATGAAAACATACGAACAGACGAAGGGCTATTGAGAGCGAGAAAGAAAGAGAGGGAGAGAGAGAGAGAGAGAGAGAGAGAGAGGGTAATGACATCAACAGAATAATCATGAGGATTTCTAAAAACACATATATTACAAAAGATAAATCATAAATCTGAATATTAATATTAATTGAATAGGCATTAGAAGAGTTCAAAGAAGAAACATAAATTTTATTTATAATTTTAAAATAAAGTTTTCTCTCTATTTGCTACCGTATTTTGTGAAATCAAACGAGTTTAGTTGTATGCTTATTAATATTTTTACGTTGCTTTAAATATTAATAGATAGCTTAAATATTTTTTTTAATATACAATAAAGGGTATGTGAAAGATTCAATATTTTCTTTATTTACTTCTTATTTAATAAAACAATTGTTTAATTATACTCTTTCAAAAAAGTGAAATTAATATATGTTTTTTTTTAAATATATTTTTAATTATATAATATTTTACATGAATTGAAAACTAAATATATTTTATTTCTATAGAAAATTTGAATATTAAATATATATTATTTAAAGGATTTTTTGAATTAAAAATATAATTTAGAATATATTCATAAGATTTGTCATATATTAATATACCACTTTATTTTAACTCTCATTTTATCTAAATTAGTATTTAATACTTTTGTATTTATGTACAATTTTTCATTTGCCATTACGTTTCCCCATATATCATGTTAAATGTATTATGCAAATGATTAGCACGTAGGCAACCCAATTCCTTCAAGCCTAAACCTTGTTTAGTGAGTTGTTTGGCTAGTCACGCACTTGCCAAAACTGAGCAACTAAACAACACATAGCAACAACTCGCAGACAGACGGATAAACAGAAAGCCAGTGAGACAGAGGCGACAGCAGTGATTCTGACATTTATGCGAGCCATAGAGCAGGGAGGTTTTTTTAGTTGCCAATGATTTGCATAGCTGCGGCTATAAATAAAGCGAAAGAGTAGCCCACAAATTGAAATGAAAAGCTGCAAAGTAATTGCCGGGAAAAGTCGATAGAAGCCACATCAAGTGAGTGGAATGAGCGCAGGCAATTATTTATTCAGTTTGTAAGCCAATTTGGCAAATTTACGTAGAACTAGCCGCAAGCTAGCCAGACAATTTCGCCATAATTAAGGATAATCAGGGCCCTGAAATATGCATTAACTGTGCATGCGATTACAATAAACAGCAAATTGGCGAAAGGAGGGTGAAAAGCGCTTCAATTACGAAACAGGATGCGCTGCCAAAGGGCAAAGGAATGTTAAATGAGTCATGCAACAGCTGGAGAGCAAACACAATCCGATCCCCACGATGATGGGCGACAATAACTGTCGGCCTCTGTGTG
The DNA here is from genome assembly GCA_035047565.1 of Drosophila mulleri. Lineage (NCBI taxonomy): Eukaryota > Metazoa > Arthropoda > Insecta > Diptera > Drosophilidae > Drosophila > Drosophila mulleri. Next base: position 7,577,520 of record JAWNPK010000012.1, read on the forward strand.
TGGGCGGAGATGTCTTCACACGTGTCCTGGCCGGACATCTCATTAAATCTGAATTGCCATTTGCCGTCGGATTTAATAAATTTTACGATTTTCTTCTTCTCTTCTCTGTTTGCAGTCTGCTCGATGCGCTCTGCTCCGGCAGCGGCGCTCGCCTGGCGCTGGGCACGTCCATAATTGCCTACCTGATAGCCTACAATGAGGCAGCCGCACCGGCTCTCGTCTTTGCCACGCTGCTGGCCATCGTCTACGGCGCCATGGCAGGTGAGTCGGCAGCCAGAAGTTAACTTGTGCATACAATATACAGTAGAATCCCCAGTTAAACTTATATGAGCTAGCCCATACGGCTATTGCGTCTTCCGGGTATAACGACGGTCCCTTGAGTGTATTCTACTGTATAAATATCTGTGCCTATATACATACATATATATCTTATTTTCTGCCTTACCCTACAGCGCGCTGCAAGTCGAGTTTGCGCAGCCTGCAGATGCCCTATGTGCGCGCCACAAACAAATTTGACTTTGGCTGCCTTTTCTTGGCCATCTGGATGGACGCACTGACGGCCATGTGCGCCTGTGCAATGCTCGCACGGACTTTGAGCGCCTGTCTGGACGCCATGACGGGCGGCTTGGCCCGAATACTGATACTGGGTGTGTGTCGGTGTGCCCAATATTTGTGCCTGCACTGTGGCCCTGTAATCTAACGAGTCTCGTTGCCTACTTTCAGGCCGCAATTCGCCTGCAAACGAACCCTGGCCGGACGTACTTGGCGTAGCTGTTGTTTTTCTGGTAACTGGCATGTTCATGCTGGGCCTCGAGGTATGCAGGCTGCAACACGCCCTCCTTGTTTTTTTTTTTTTCTTTCTGTTTTTGCTAACTCTTACCCCTCTTACTCGCTGCAGCACTCGAAGGCATTCAGTTTTATTATGACTCTCGGCATGTTTGGTCTGAATGCAATTCTCAGCGCTGTGGGCTGGTGGCGTGGCGACTTTTTGGCCTGGTCGGAGAACTACTTTCAGCCAAATGGCATTAGCAGTGTAAGTGGATCATTTCCCTCTCACACACACACACACACACACACACACTCTGCCGCTCATTCTCCTCCCCTTGATAGTCTGGTAATGGGCGCGTTATTGGGTCAGTGCACTTTTCGCCATTTCCTTAGCTGTTTCTCTTTTATTTTTTTAAAATTTATTTTATCGATTTTCGGTCGCGTTGCCGCCGCCGGCTTTCGTGACTGGCGACAATTGAAGGCGCGGATGTGAGCTTTTGATTATGACACGTCAAACAAAGTTTTTTGTTTTGTGTTGCTTAGCATGGGATGTTCTGCTTAGACGAGTGGGCTTTGAGGGTGTAGAAGAATTCAGTGTTATATGAGTCTTATTGTAATTGTTTGCATGGGAGCTAGTAGGCTCTAACTCATGGGGACTTTGAGGATTTTCGGATATAGTAGTGAAAGCTGAAACTCTCTGTGTCTGTATATCTATCTCTTTTCTCTATTCCTATATTTTTGTAACTCTCCTTTTTTTATTTCTATTTCTCTCGCTCTCTCTCTCTCTCTCTCTTTCGCACAACTTATTTCCCTCTGTCACTCTCTCTCCATCTCTCCATCTCTGCTTCTTTCCTTTCCTTCTCTCTATTTCATTCTAATTAAATCCCCTCAATCTCTCCCTGTCTTTCTCTTTATCTTATCAGTTTCTCTCTCCATCTCTCTCTTCCTATTTCTTTCGCTACATTTATTTCCCTTTGTCACTCTCTTATCATATCTGCCTCTTTCTTTTCTTTATCTATATTATCCTCTCTCTTTATCTCAACTGTCTCTCTCTCTCTTTCTCATTCGTTATATCTTTTATTCATATATATATACCTCACTCTTCCTCTCTTTATTTCTCCTCCTCTCTCTTTCATATCTCTCTCTCTCCCTCTCTCTCACTTGTATCTCTCTCTCATCATTTTTGCAGTTCCTTTTGACAACGGCATTGCTGAGCTATGCCTTTCCCAGCGTTCTGCCTCAGCAGCACCGCGGCGGGCGCACCACAGCGATCATGGTCTTTGCTCTGGTCTGCATTTCATTGCTGCTAACCGCCGTTTGCTTATCCACAGTGGTGCATTTCAAGTAAGTTGAACATCTCTATCCATCAATATCACTACTCTCACTCTGAGAACTCACCTTTCTCAACAGATTGCGCGATGACTATGTGGCCGTGCCGCTCTTCAATATTCTCGATGAGAGCGGCTTCCATAAGCTGGTGCCTGCCTCGGCTTGCATGCTGCTGCTGACCAGCTCGGCGGCCTTTATGGAAATCTTTCCCGAGCTGTACGGCATTGTGGTGCGTCTGGCCACCTCGGAGTGGCGCATTCTCAGCAAGCAAATCAGCTGCGAGAGCTCGGACAGCGGCAATCCCGTCCTGGCCGTCTTCATAGCGGGCAGCCTGTGCGCCATGCTGGCCTTCGCCTGCCCGCTGCAGCATCTCAGCTACTGCCTGGCGGCCAGCCATTTGACGGCCGGCTTTCTGCGTGCCTTCTACCTGCTGTACACGCCGTATCGACCCAAGTTCATGCAGCCCAGCAGCAGTGAGTCTTCCCTCTCCTACAGCCGCCTCTCCACGGCGCCCATTGCCAAGAGCAGCAGCAGCTGCAGCAGCGCTGCCGCCGCCAGCTCAAGTCGCGTGAGGCGCAGCCTCTGGAATCTCGGGTTGCACAAGCAGCGCGCCATGAAGAAGCCAAAGAACAAGCAACGAACCAAGCCCGAAGTCGAAAAGGAGTGGCTGCTCCTAGGCGAACCCACGTCACCTTGTCCGCAGCGCGAGGGCAGAGATGTGGAGTCCACGGTTCTCTCCGACAGCGAGCCACCGGTGAGTATAGAGCTGTAGAAAACTAGGGATTCGTTTATTTTTGTTTAACATGCAATTTGTATTACTTTTTGCAGCCATCTGACTTTGAGTACCCAGATAAGTTTGACAAAACTGACTCGGACACCTCAACGGACATTGATGCCATCGTTGATGAGTATCGGCAAAAGATAAAGGTATGCCAAGTCAGCACTCACTATAGCCATAAGCCTAACCCACCTGTACGATATTGCAGGTAACCACAGCGGGTCCCCTGGAGCGCAGCGTGCGTGTGCCCACGGTGAGCTCCTGGCGCGTGACCATCTTTTCGATAGTTGTCATCGGCCTGGGCATTGCCCTGTGCGTGGCCGGGCTGCTGCTGCACTGGGCGCCAGCCGCATTCACTGGGGCCATCGGGGTCCTGATTGTGGCCATGATGATAGGCATAATACCACAGTACACGGGCAGCGTCATCAATGTGAGTCCCGTGCTCTGCGCCCTCTGCCTGCTGCTCTGTGTCGTCTTCTTCTCGGCCTGCGCGGTGCACGCCTGGCCCGGAGTGCTCGTCTGGCTGCTGAGCGGACTGACGCTGCTGGTGCGGTGCGACAAGTACTGCTGCAACTGCTTCGATCAGCCAACCATTCTGAATGCCCAGCTGATACCCAGTGTCTCTGGCAAGGCATCGACATCGGCGGCAGCGGGCACAGCCACCAGCATTCGAATGCCTCGGCCGCCCAAGGGCGTGATCAGTCTGCCACAGCGGGTCAGCGGTCTCAGATGACAGTCGGAGTCCTCCGAAGAGGAGGGCGAGGATCTATTCCACGAGGACTTCAATGTGCGCGACTACGACGAAGACGATGCCAACGAGGATTGCTGGACTGATTAGCTGGCAAGCCCAGAAACAAAGACGCCTTTTAAACTTAGCTAGGCTTTTGACAATTCAAATGCGGATTAGCAGAGACGAGTCCAGCTTGAAGCTAGTATTATACAGCCATCAAATTAAATATATAAATATATGTGTATACATATATACGAGTATATACACACTATTATATATTTATGTATGCCATCTCTCTAGTTAGATTCTATATACCTAAACAAATATATATTTTGTGTCTCTAGTTCCAGTTCAAACTGTTAGGCCTTTTAAATAAATAATGCATGTCGAATCACTTGTTTCTTATTTTTTTTTCCACATAATCGCATTACAATCGTTATCAGGATAAGCCTTATCAGACATAGAATTTCTCCCGCTCCATGAGATAATCAACCAGCTCTGCTATGGGCTGCATTATCGTTTCCTCGTAGCCCGGCTGCATTTGCATGACTCTCAAATACATTTCGCTGCGATCACAATTCAAGTAGGAGTCGAACTTCTCCGGCTCCTCGGAGCGCAGCTTATTGCTAATCACAGCCAACATCTTGGTCTGTGGCTCGGTGAGCGCCTTCATAGTCAAGCCAGCTAAGCGCATTCGCTCGCACTCCTCCAGAAAGTTGGACCTGCCAATCAGATTAGCGGGCAGGCCGAGGCGCATAAACTCAGCTTGCAGAGCATCGTAATAGTACTCCAATGCCTGATCATACATGTTGCGTCTGTCCTGGGCCGAGGGCACCAATACATAGAGCATATAGAGCACGTCCAAGCTGGGCGAGCAGTACTGCGTCAATTGGAAGTCCACGATGCAACAAGAGCTCGGCAAGCTGGCCGTCGGACTGGCAAACCCGAAGAGGATATTACGATCCCAGGTATCGCGATGGCATAGCACATTTCTTAGGCTCTTCGAGGGCTTTACAAGCTCTTCCGTTTCGCTCAGGAGAGTAAAAAGTTGTTCTCTTATGAAAGTTTGAGCGCGCTCCGTTTGGTATTTGACATGTCGAGCGGCCAAGAAAACGATGCCCTATAGGAATAATAATTAAATTGAAGAGTTAATTAGTTTAAGTATTTATATAGTATATTTACTCACCTTTAATCCGGTGATAAACCACTCGTTCTCCGTGCTCATTAGCAGCTCCTTGAATACATTCTTATAGCGTTCGCCAATCTTAAACTGTTTCGCCTCCTCCCAGGCGATGCTGGCTGCGTGTAGAGCGGCCAAATGTCCCAAGACCAATTTATAATGCTCCTGGCTGTAGCTCTCATTGGCTTTGAGATGTCGATAATGCTGTGTAAGATCTTCCAGCACCATTACATCATCTCTGCTGTAGTAGCACTGTGGAAATAGCTTGCGACTGGCTAAAATAATAATCGACATATTTTATTATATTTTTTTCTGATTTTGTATGTAGTTTATATATAGTTTGTAATATGTTATAATTTGATATATAATGATCTAGCTGTACTGTTGCTATCCTTACTATAATTATAAGCAGTTATAAACTAAAATTTGACACATTGTTATTAAATAATAAATAAAAATTATTTGAGTTATATAGAATTATATGATACATAGTTAAACTAATTGTTAATAAATAAAAAATGTTAATCTATAAAAATATTTTGTTATTTTCTTTTTACCAAAACTGAACCAAAACGCACAATTAATAATTTCAGCGAATCTGAAAATATATCGGATCTCTGTTGCGTTCTCTATCTCTACATAATCCCATTGCTTCCATCAAAATGTTCATTTTTTTCAGAGGCTGGCAGAGAAAAGCAAAAATAAAACCTTAAGCTCAACAACAACAATTTCTTTAAACTCAAATACACATTGCAATTGATTGACCTAGTTATTCTGCTTAGTTTCAGTAAGAAATATAATAATTTCAAAAGTTTGCAATTATATTCAGAGCAAAGATGCAATATAACCCACCATATCTCTGTATATTCGGCAATATTTGCTTATATATAGATGTTTCCTTGCGAAAGACGCCTTTGCGTTCGCATTCGGCGCGCTGTGGTGGATTCTTGTAGGGCAAACTCTTAACAAAGTATTGTAAATGGTGTTTGCACTTGGTTTTTGTGTCCTCCAACTCCAAATGCAGCTTGTAGTATTCGCCCATATAGCCCAGCAGCTCAGTGGAGCCCGCCTTAAGTTGTCGCTTCAGTAAAATCACATGCTCACCGTCGTCTTTCAGCTGAAGCGTGCTTAAGGCGATGCGAAGACATTCCGCAGCGCTGAGCAGCTCCATTGAGGCTGCCTGTTGAAAGCGAACTAAGCCCACAAAAATTGTACTCAGCTTAACACGAAAATTAACATCCAAAATTGTGAGAGATGAGCTCAGAAGCTATCTGTGTATTTTAGTCATCACAAAAAAAAAATTGTTTTTTTTTCTATAATACAACATATTAAATAATCTTTACTGATAAGCTGAGTTACTATGCGAGCATTGTGTAAACGTTGCAGATAAGACTAGCTTTTAATACTCATTCACGAAAGTGAAATGAGTGTTTTGGTTCTTTAAAGTAGGTTAGTTCCAATAAATCTTCAATGCACGCATTCATGTAGTTACGAAAATCCTCATGTTGACTCATCAGTCTCCCCAGGGCTTCGGTGCGATCTATATTGCAGAAGCGATGGAACTCCATGGGCTGCTCGTCCTTCAGCTGCTTCAGATAGTTGTCGGGCAGGCGCAGTATTGTGGCAGCTATGCAATTGTAGGTGGCACCGAAGAGCGCAAAGTCCTTCAAGGATTGCGCGAAGGATGCCTGGTCCAAGTGCTCACGCCCAGCATCGATGCCCATGGCGGTCAGTTCATCGAGCAGGTGCGAGTAATAACAGCGCTTTAGATGCTCCATTATTTGCTTACGGTGCAGTGGCTCCAAGTTCAGATAGCAGGCCATGAGCAGATCCACAGCTGGCGGTGCATAGCGACAGAGCTGAAAGTCCACCAGAACACAGCCCAGCTCCTGCGACTCTTCCCGAGGATAGAACACATTGCCACCCCAGACATCGCGATGCAGAAAGACATTGCGATGCACTGGCGATGGATTCACCATGTAGTAGACACGATCCAGGCAGCGCGGCAGCTCATGGGCCACATACTCCTGGGCAGCTGCATCATTGACAACTAGCGGATGCGCTGCGGCCATGGCCAGCACGGCCTGCACTTATACAGAGCGTATTAAGTTCAGTTTCCTTTATTACTATTATTGGCTGACTCACCTTTATGCCTGTGGTCCACCACACAATGTCGGGATCAATGGACTTCTCCTGCAGCCACTGCCTGAATGCTACGCCAATGGTCAGCCGATGGCGTTTCTCATAGGCCACGCTGCTCGCATGCAACGTAGCCAAAGCCTTGAGTATGGGCAACAGCTGCTCCTCGCTGAGGAATCGTGTGCCCGCGGGCAAGGATCTATAGCCCAAATCCTCGATATTCTGCATGACAAACAAATCATCTCGGGTGAAATAGCATTTGGCACACCAAACATGAGCAGCTGTTCAGATCAGAAAGTAACAAATGAGCAAACTATTAAAAAAAAAAAGATAAGCAAAATGTAAAAAAAAAAAACATCTATTTAAAGTAAGATTTATGGCAGGTAGATTAGTAATAGTTGACTTCTATGGAAACTACTATATACACCTGGCTATGTATATGTGATGTATATGGTATATAAAAAGATTGATAGTATATATACAAAAAAATAAATATGAAGATATCAATAAAAAAGAAGTTAATATGTTAATGTAATATAGTTATTATCTACACATATTTATGAAATAAATAAAATTTTTAATATTTTATAAACAAATCCTTATTTGAAGATAAATATTTACTAAATATTAATATAAGTATATACTAAATAAATAATACTTTTAACGCGCACACAAATACAAATTTGTAATAAACTATTGTCTATCTTTACAATTCATATAATTTTGCACGGAAACTTACAGAATTTCTTCAAATCATTCAACAGCAGCTCGTATAGCTTCGCCTCCTTTTGTATTATCGACTTCTTCTCCTCGTAGTAGCTCAAATTCGCACTCTCGTAGACCACAGATTTGACAAACAGACGCATTGTGCGCTGCTCTGACTCACCAGCCAATTGATAGCTAAGAATCAGATGATAATATTCTCCCAGAAAGCCCATATGTTCGATGGCCGGCACAATTTTGAACTCTTTGAGTTTGCCCTTTTGCTGTTGATCCTCGAGGGCAGCTTTCAATATATTTTCGCATTCCTTAAACGTAAACAGTTCCAGGCGATTTACACGCGTTAGCACGGGATTATAGTTGTCTTCACTCATTGTTCAGTTGAAAATATTACCTATAAAACTGGCCGCTCTCAGCCAGCAATGGGCACGGTATGAGCGAGAGACCGTCATAAGCCATATATATACGAACTATACTCTAATTTAAGGTATATTGAATTAGTTGTTTGCTTGGTTTAAAAAAATTAGTTAACTTTGTGTATGAGCAAGTTTAAATGGTCTATAATATTATATATTTATTTAACAATTCTTGAAGAAAAATATAAAAAAATTATTAATATGAATTTATCATGAAATTGATTAGACATATTATTTTGTATATTAAATTTATTGTTTATTCATATTATATTTTATGAATTGACTGCCGAATGTTGCAGAAAAAATATACAAAATTATAATGTTGTACTAGACTTAATATGTGATATGTATGTTTTTATTATATTTTATAAACTCACTTTTTAAACATATTTTTGTATGTATAAATAAAAATAATGAAGAAACAAAAATTTTTTTATTTTTAAAATACACATTATGTATTTTTTTTTCTTTTCATTAACTTGCTTATTTAATAAATTACATAAATTAAAACTAATTTGCACAAAGGCAAAAAATTGTAATCAATATTCCATTTAGTGTATAAAAGCATCGGTTTGTGCTGTTTAAATAAATTGTATTTCGGTTTACTATTTACGATAAGTTATCGCGGTTTTCTATAGAATCAGTGTTGGAAGAGAGTGTAAACGAAAGAGATAGGGAGGGTGAGAGAGAAAGAGAGAGAGAGAGGCAGCTATAAATTATCCATAGCAATCTCAACGACTTCGATACAGCACTTTTCCATTTCGTCTCTGAATACTGCATTCTCTCTCATGTAATTTAGTATAACTGCGCTGCGATCTATGTATTTGAATTCGTTCGTCACGAATGCGGGAGGCACCTTGATAATTGTGGCCGCCACAGCACTGTAGACCGTAGCAAAGAGACGAAACTCTTCGTAGGACTGCAGCAGTTCCTCTTTGGATATAAGATCATCTGATCGCAAGCCACATTGCTGCAAGCTCTGCTGCAGCCAATTGTAATACAAATCAAGGCATTTCGATTCGAGACGTTGTCGCTCGATGCTTGTAAGATTTAAATACAGACAGAAGCATAAATCGATAGCTGGTGGACTATAGCGACAGGTCTGATAGTCAACGAGTATAGCTGCCTTCTGCGGATCAGCTGGAAATAAAACATTGCCCGCCCATAGATCGCGATGGCAGAGCACATTCCGATATTTGGTCGAGGGTGCAACCTGTTCATAAACACGCTGCACCATCTTGGACAACTGTTGATCGATCCAACTGTTCGCCTGATACTGAGGCAGACTCTTAATCACAGCTAGAACAGCAGATATGCCAGTGGTAAACCAGGCTATATTGGATGCGACTGTAATCTCCTGCAATCGTTCGCTACACTCGCGTCCAATACTAAAGTTCTGGCGCTGCTCGTAAACCAAACTGGACGCATGAAATGCAGCCATGCTGCGTAGCAATTGTTGCAGCTGCGTCTCGCTCAGCAGCTTCTCTGCAGCAGCTCGATAGCCAGCTAGCTTGATGTTCTCCAGCACAATGAGATCTGGTCGAGTGTAAAGACATTTGGCGCTCCATTTGACATCGGCTGCAAAGAGTCAGAAATTATCTTCTAGATTCAAGATGTTGATTATTTGATAATGCACAATATTTTTGCATGTTTATAAGCAGGGTATCATATAGCCACGCCTCTTTGCGAAAAATTGCCTCTTTTTCCATCTCATCGCTGAGCTGTGGCAGCGTTTTGACAAAAAGTTGCCGAGATTGAACATTTTTAGTGTCAGCCTGAAAGTAGGCGATGATTTTATTAAGTTTAATATATATAAAATATTTTTTATTTGCATAAATTAAAACTAAAAAAATAAATGGTTTTATGGAATTTTTTATAATCTAAATTCACAAATCAATAAAAATTCAGCTGTCAGTGTAACATACAAAGGTTTTTAAAAAATTAATAGTCATTAATAATTTGATGTTAAATATGTCAAGTTCAATGAAAAGTCACTGTGACAATAATCACAACAATTGTCTCAATCGATCGACTCACTCACAGTGCAGTAGCTTAGTGTCAGCGTATAATAATCTCCGAGATAGCCCACAGCTGATGTATCCCTTGCCAGTCGATAGTCCAATAGCTGCAACTGCTCTTCTGTTGCATTCAACATGTTCTGTAAGATCTGCTCACACTCGGCGCGCGTTAAGAGCATATTGCGTATACGTTGCGTTACGTATACGCCCGCTCTTTTACTCTTTGGGGGCGAAAAATGTGTGTGAGTGTGTGTGTTTTTTTAGCAACAGTTTTTTCTTCGGCCGTGTGCAAGCGCTGCGCAACGCTTTTCAACTGAGCAGCTATGAAAATTTATTTTCAACGTTGCTCGGAGAATAGAATAGTTCGATTCGTTTTCGTTGTTTTTCGTGCCTTCAAATATACATGCACATATGTAAATATTTTAAGTATATATAGGTATGTGCACCTATGGATACGCCTATTCTAGCACTTGTCAAGTGCACAGCTGATAAGGCGCGCTTTATAATTGTTACATGTTTATTATAAAAAAAAAACATGTTTGCTCTTTAAGATATTGTTACATTGCTCTTATCTTTTAGCCATCAATTAAGTGACCCACTTATATGAATGTGATATAATTATAGAAATAGAATATATATAAGTAAATAGTTATATATATGTATATACATACATATGTACTAGCTGCCCCGGCAAACGTTGCTTTGCCCTATCCATTAACTCCTCTACCTCTGTTGACTACGAATCTGCGCGCTGCTCTTCGTTCTTTGCTGGTTTCGCTCATCTCGTGCCTCTTGCAATTTTGATGCACCTAACTGGATGCAGTAGAACTCCAGGAGATCATTTAGAAAATGCCTGCCGCCGCAGAGAATGTTCCCATTGAATCGACTGCAACGATCTCTACCTGGCGCCCAGCTCAAAATTTGAGTGCCCCTCAGGCTTTGAGTGGAAGTCGCCCTATATAAAGGGCAGCAGCTGTAGAGTTTACTCAGTCGTCCAGACTCGGAGGGGTCAGTCGTACGTGTAGGGCAATGCAGTTGTTTGTTAAAATAAAAAGAGAAAAAAAAATTAAGATACAAAAATTTTCAATAACAAAAATTTTTCAATAAAAAAAAATTGAATAAAAAAAATTTAAATGAAAAAAATAAAACAAAAAAAAAAAATAAATAAAACAAAAAAAAAATAAAACAAAAAATAAAATAAAATAAAACAACCAAAAAATAAAAGAAAACAAAAAAAAATAATTGCAAAAAAAAAATTGTCCTGCACGTACGACTGACCCCACAGTGTCTGGACGACTGAATAAATTTCACAGCTGCTGCCCTTTATATAGGGTGACTTCCACTCAAATTTTGAGCAGTGCGCCAGATAGAGCAATGGGAGTATTCTCTGCTGCTGCAGGCATTTTCTAAATGATCTCCTGGAGTTCTTCTGCATCTCTTGCTCTTCTTAGGCAGACGGACAGAGAGACAGACAGTGAAATATATATATATATATATATATATATATATATATATATATATATATATATATATTATTTGTCAATCTTTTTTTTATCAAATGTGTTTTTTTTTTTTTTTTAATAGAAGAATTTTCTTTAAATTATAAATGTATAAATTAGTTATAAATTAGTAATTAAATATATAATTAATTATAATAATTAGGTTTTGAATAAAAATAAATTATTTAAAAATTTTCCTTGTCCTTATTATATTATTTTATTATATTTATATACTATTTCATTTATTACAAAAGATTTAATGAATTTAAAATTTGTTTTTTGTTTTTTTTTTTTTTTTTTTTTTTTATTAAAACGTATTTTTTATTTTTTAATTATTACTTTTTATTTCATTATCTTTGTCTTTTATTTATGATTTATTTTATTGTAGATTCAAAAATTTAAATTTAAAAAAATAATAGCAGTTCTAAAAAAGTTAAAAGAATTGAATTACTCAACGAGAATTCATAAAGCTTTGTTAGCAGGTGTAAATTGAGAAGCAATGCGTTTCACTGTTCCGCTCTCTGGCTGAGTCTCAACTGGCGTCGCCTTTCATTCGAGTAGCTCATGTAGGGTCGTATGGTCATGTAGTATATGATTTCCACAAAGCTTAGCAAGCTGGCGCCCACAAACAGACCCGTTGTGCCCCCAATGGAGACTGCAATGCACACATACCTCCATATAGCAATGATTCATACGACTTCCATCAGGTCTTCCACTTACCCACCAGATCCAATTTGCCTCTCACCAAATTGCGCTTGTAGCGCTCTGTGGGCAGCTCAATGAGCGCCACCTCGATTTTGGACACAGGATTCTGATGGCCATAGATATTATCCTTGCTGTCAAACACGGTGGTAATGTCCACCTCGGTGCAGGAGGGCAGACAATCGCAGACGAGGCCCTTGCGTCCGCGACGTCGCGACCATTTGGCAATGATGACCGACAGATCCTCGTAGTTGCGATTCAAGCACTCCAGTCCATCCATATTACACAGCTGATGATCCGGCGAATTGGGCGTCAGATGGCTGGAGCAATTGCACAGCTCAATCTGCCGATCCTTGCGGCACTGCACGGTGCAGGCGCTGTAGCTATAGTACCGATGCACATCCAGAATATTCTCATCCGGAAAGCGACAATTGCGCTGATGCACACTCGTCTGACGAATCTCCTCATCGTTCTCGATGTCGCGCTTGGACACATAGCGACTGATTGAAAGAGAATTGAGTGAATTGAAAGAGACTGGGACAGATGTTGTACTTACACGAAAGATATGTAGGGGCCCACGATGAAGAAATCGGTTTTTGGTGTCACCAATGTGGGCACCTCTTCGGTTCCCAATATGAATACCTGTGGATAAATAGATAAGTGGAGCTTTTATTAAAATTGTAAAAGAAATGTTGGTTTTAACTTTAAGTTATACTATAAAAAATAATAAATAAAATAAAAATAATAATAAATAAAATAAAACAGCTAATTTAAATCAAATTCAAGTCAAAAGAAAAACTTACCGTTGCCTCCGTATGTAATTCCATTTTCAATGAGCCCGGACCCGTAAAGCGATTGGAGAACATATTTAGCTTGGGACCTTTGTACTTTGTACTGCTAAAAAAGAGAGAAAATTGATATTGAGTTCAAATATATTATAATTTCGAGAGAGAATGACCACTTACCCCGCCTGCATTGAGTTGATGGCATAGCAAATGCCCAGCTCCGTTTCCATGCGCTGAAAGTAGTTGCAGCACTCGAAGGGCTTGTCGTTCCACTCACAGCTGTGTATGGAGTCCACACAGCTGCTGCGCACCAACTGAGCATAGTAGGAGAAATTGGAATAGAAGCACGCGGCTGTGGACTCCTCGCCGCTGCACTCGTGCACCGTGTGATACGATTCGCCGCGAAAGAAGGCAATCTCACTGAGCACCTCCTCCAAGGTGAAGTCATGATCGGCGCCCCATAGCCTAGAGAGCGGAGTGGACATTGACTACTAAGCTTAAATATATATGTACATATACACAAGTCACTCACTGCTCGGCTACTTCCTGTATGCGATCCATGTTCTTTGACTCACACACAATTATGGCTGGGAAATTGGTATCCCAATCGCGATAGGAGCTCTCCACCACAAAGCTAATGGCATTGTTCTCAAAGGCAGCTGACATGGAAATTGCCATTGAAGTTAAGCTATATCAACTATGACTATGGATATGATTATCCAAGCTCACCCAGCGATGCCTTGATGAGTCGCCAGGAGGCGTACCACGAGAGCATCAGGCAAGCGCCCCAAAAGATGCGCTCCAGCCAGCTGGCATCTTTGTCCACTATGAAACGGGCCCCATGCAGCGTCGAATTCTTCAAATATTCCTCAACGCTCTGTCGCAAACGCATTGCTTGTCTGTTTGACCGGAGCTCTGTTTGACTACTGACTGATATTTGCTTATGGCCAAATCAATATAAATATATGTGTATATTTCGTAATTACAGCCATTTCATCTCGATAAAGCTCTGCTGCAGCTGTTGAAGTTCACAGCATTTTCAGGCACGCACTTCACAGACCCCCCAATCAGACATAATTTATTTTGAGATTAACTTATTTATATAGCTTTCTGGTCTTTAACTTTATCATCTCTCGCATTAGACCCTGTGTACATTGAGTCAACACTGGCCAACACTTATCATCCATAACATCCATGTGATACGCACGCGTCGGTGTGGCTGGGCAGGCGCCTTCATAACCGATTTGATAATGTTTAACCAGACGCTTCCAGCTCAACTGCTTAAATATCAAATTTATATTTGCAGTTGACATCAGCTGATGGAAAAATTTTAATTATATTTGCAGTTTTTTCTAACCCTTGAAATTCTATTACATACATTCATTTCATAAACTGTATTAAATTCAATTTATTTTATATTATAAATAAAATGTAATGAGGTCTTAAATAATTTCAAATTTTAATTACCATTTTAATTAATTCCTTTTATTAAATTCAATTCATTTAATAATGAATTGTTTAAAAAATTAAATATTTTATTAATGAATAATAGGTATTAATTTGTATGAAATAAAATTAAATCCAATTCAGTTTTGATTTTATACAAAATTAATTTAGATTTTAAATAAAATTAAAACTTTTCATAACTTTTAGAATTTTTTTTTTTTAATTTTTTGAAAAATATATAAAATAAAATATTTTTATTGAATATTAGTAATTATAAACATTTTAACTAACTATAACTTTCATATGTACTAAGAGCATCTAAGTTTCTGTGTGAAAAAAAAAAATATTTTTGCAGTTGTAAAATTTAAGCGTTGCACAAACTTCACCGTTAAATCTTGCTTTAAATTAAAAGATTTTTAGCATTTACTGCGTCAATAGATAAAATTACTTTTGTATAATGAATGAAACACCAGCCATTGTCGCGTGCACTCCGAACTAACCTTAGTTAATTATATTTTAGTATGAAGTGTGTTACACGGGGAAAAGAAGAGAATTGTATTAATTAAGATATGTTAATTATAAATAAATACATTTAGGTATTTGTAGTGTATACTTTTTATAAATATATATCGCATAAATAAATATGATAAATTCAGGCATTGGGATTACATACTTAGATGAGGAGGAAATGTAAACAGAATAATGAACAACTAGTCGATAGCAAATTTAACTGATATTAAAAATAATTAAATTTCAAATTGATATATATTCAATAAATACATAATATACTTTATGCATAAGTAGTATTAAATTGATCTAATATATTATAAATATATATTATGAAATACATCTTTAAAGAGTGTTCGAACTTCGCTCGTTTGCCAACAGCTGTAAGATTTAGAAGCGCTGCTAGGGTTAGGCTACGAGATGGCAACATCCGATTGTAATCTTTCTATCGCATTACGCTGTTGCACGGCCGCTTATCAGAAATGTTTTTTATAGCGGCTTATAGCGGCAGGTATCTATCTGTGTATTTCATTAGGATTTGACGGTATAAAGTAAAAGGTGCACCCGAAGAGGCGACAACAGTTGGAATCAAGATGGCAACGGCACTAGAGCTCAGCAACACCGACATACAGGGCCTGTGCCAGAATTATCTGCATCAGCATGAGATCAGCGACAGGTTCGAGATTGTCAGCTACAAGCTGCAGCCCACATCTGATGCGCCGGCTGGATTTCTGGGCAGCCACTTCTACCTGGAGGTGGTGCTGCGATTGTCGGAAACCGTGGAGCAAAAGCTTCGATTCTTTTGCAAGGTGGCGCCGGAGGGCAATGCCACGCGCATGGAGTATCTCGAGGCATTCGGAGTATTCCAGAAGGAGATCGTCGTCTATAAGAAAGTGTTGCCCGAGGTGCAGGCCGCCTGCACGGAGATAGCACCCAAGTGCTACTATGCGGACAAGAATCTTCTGGTCTTTGAGAATCTGATCGATCAGGGCTACCGCATGGGCACCGGTCGTGATGGCCTGTTTAGCTATGAGCAGCTGCACTGCTGTCTCAAGACCCTGGCCGCCATGCACGCCGGCTCCATCATAAGAGATCAGAAGTATGGCCCCAGGCAGCCATTGACGGAGAACGCGTACCCATCGAATTTGCCGCCAGAGCATCTGCGCATGGTCAACTTTCATCAGTCGTGCGAGGTGCTCAAGGAGTTCATCAAAACAATGCCCAAGTATCAGAGTCAGCTTGACTTCATCTTGGCCAACTTTACCCAGCGCATGTCGCGCATCTTTGAGCTGGTCAAGCCCTCCAAGACGCGCCTCAACACTCTGCTGCACGGCGATCTCTGGGCGAACAACATACTCTTCCAGTATGGCAAATATGGCGAGACGCCGCTCCAATGCCGCCTGGTGGACTTCCAGCTGGCCCGGTATGCGCCGCCCGCCATGGATCTACTGACGGTGCTCACCATCCCAACGACGAGCCAATTTCGGGCTGCCTATCTCAACGAGCTGCTGGCCGAGTATTATCGCTTTATGACCGAGTTTTTAAAGCGCGCCGGCCTAAACATCGCCGACTTCATGACTGTGGCCGAGTACGAGGAGTCTGTGGAAGAGTATCGCATCATCGGTCTCATCGAGAGCTGCCTATTCTGTCATTTGGTTATGCTGCCGCCAGGCAGCACCCAGGAGTTGACGGGCTCTGCTGACGGATTTAGCGACTTCTTTGATCGAAAACGCATCGATATCTGCATGAAGGCCTTCAACTCCGATCAACTGTATAGAGATCGTCTAGTGGACATGCTGGAGGACTTTGTCGATCATTATGTTCTACAACCTTAGTAAATTAGCTTAAGTTGTTAATATCGGAATTATATAATATGTTGCCTAAAGAGATTGTTTGTATTCAAATATTAACTCTATTCTACTTATGGGAATTATTTTCAATGCTGATATCGTAAATTGTAAATTGGTATTATACTTTATTTATTTTAACTCTGTATAACTGAGAAAAAATAAAAACTTTATACAATATAGCATGAATATCTAATATACTAGTACTGTCTCACATAGCTATTCTTTGCTCTCTAATCGATATACACTTTATTTACTGAGTGACCATATCTACATATATTGTATTATTTACATTTAAAACTTTGCACATATACATTTACATTTTTGCATAGCTTTCGATATTTCGTTAAGTTTTCGTTAAGGCATCGTCAAGTTGCTTTCGTTCGTTTTCGTCTCTTTCAGTCATTCAAAAAACTTTAAAAAGCTGCCTTCGAGCAGCTCAACTTGTGGCTGGCTGGAAATGTGCAATTCAGTTGCCAATTGGCTGCGTCTTTTTGAACAACTTGTTGCGGTTGCTGGAAACATAACGGTTTTACTACTTGACAGGATTACGCAGCAATAAACGAAATAAAGAGCCAAGCACATCGAACGTGAGATTTAATTTAATTGCAAATTAATTACAATCATTTTAAAATGTGAGTGAAATTGAAGTTTGTATATAAATGTGAAGAAGTTGCAAAATAAATTTTGAAAAATAATGAAAATATATATATGTATATGCATATAATAATAATAATAATAATTGAATACTAATTCTAGTGAATTTAAAATATATGACATGCACTAAATTTTTTATTAATTGACAATTGAATACAATATTTACTATTTAATCACAAATTCATAGTTCACGATAAAAAAAAACAACTGTTATTAAACCTTGTGAAATTCCCCTGCCATCAATTATTCAAGTGCCGTTCACCAACTAAATTCCCAAAAAACGTTTGCTAACACTCAATAAAAATTCAAAATATTTTCGTATGTCCGCCAAAAGCAAAATAGTTGCAAGCAGGCAGCAATGATAGCAAACAACAACAAATACAACAAACAACAGCAACATACAATAACAAAAACAGCATGCAGCAAATAACAACAAACATTACAGTTGAAGGCGCAATGCAAATGACCATAAACAATTTGACCTATCTCAACAGCAAAAACCACAACAAGACAAACATTGGCAAGCTCTAAAATAACCAAACTATAAAAGTTGACAGTGGCTCATTTCACATAATTCAATTTAACGGTCACGTTTTCCAAACAATGCCAAATAAATTAATAAAGTTAATGGCAACATTTTGCGCCTTGCATTGTTATTGAAATTTAGGACTGTTATAGAAAAGCCAACAATTGCAATAAAGATACAGATACAGATACAGATACAGATACAGATACAGATACAGATACAGATACAGATACAGATACAGATACAGATACAGATACAGATACAGATACAGATACAGATACAGATACAGATACAGATACAGATACAGATACAGATACAGATACAGATACAGATACAGATACAGATACAGATACAGATACAGATACAGATACAGATACAGATACAGATACAGATACAGATACAGATACAGATACAGATACAGATACAGATACAGATACAGATACAGATACAGATACAGATACAGATACAGATACAGATACAGATACAGATACAGATACAGATACAGATACAGATACAGATACAGATACAGATACAGATACAGATACAGATACAGATACAGATACAGATACAGATACAGATACAGATACAGATACAGATACAGATACAGATACAGATACAGATACAGATACAGATACAGATACAGATACAGATACAGATACAGATACAGATACAGATACAGATACAGATACAGATACAGATACAGATACAGATACAGATACAGATACAGATACAGATACAGATACAGATACATATACAGATACAGATACAGATACAGATACAGATACAGATACAGATACAGATACAGATACAGATACAGATACAGATACAGATACAGATACAGATACAGATACAGATACAGATACAGATACAGATACAGATACAGATACAGATACAGATACAGATA
Source organism: Drosophila mulleri (assembly GCA_035047565.1). NCBI lineage: Eukaryota > Metazoa > Arthropoda > Insecta > Diptera > Drosophilidae > Drosophila > Drosophila mulleri. Next base: position 7,596,471 of record JAWNPK010000012.1, read on the forward strand.
CAGATACAGATACAGATACAGATACAGATACAGATACAGATACAGATACAGATACAGATACAGATACAGATACAGATACAGATACAGATACAGATACAGATACAGATACAGATACAGATACAGATACAGATACAGATACAGATACAGATACAGATACAGATACAGATACAGATACAGATACAGATACAGATACAGATACAGATACAGATACAGATACAGATACAGATACAGATACAGATACAGATACAGATACAGATACAGATACAGATACAGATACAGATACAGATACAGATACAGATACAGATACAGATACAGATACAGATACAGATACAGATACAGATACAGATACAGATACAGATACAGATATAGATACAGATACAGATACAGATACAGATACAGATACAGATACAGATACAGATACAGATACAGATACAGATACAGATACAGATACAGATACAGATACAGATACAGATACAGATACAGATACAGATACAGATACAGATACAGATATATGAATTTACATTTTTACTTCTGATTTTTATATAAAAGTAGTCGTGCCAGTTATTTAACAAACTTCCCAATTACGCTATATAAAAATCATATTGTCATGTCTTCCACGAAATACAAGAATGGAATATTAATTTTTACCATAAATCGACAACGATTTAAAGTTAAAGCAATTGACAAACTGAATTGTTTTGGGCAATAAATCGTGATTCTATTTACTGCCTGAGGTTGGTCGAAAAGTGAAAATCGATAGAGTATTGAATTATAATAATCAGCATAATATTGCTAAGAGTGTATGATATAATAGATATATATTTTAATATTCGATAAAGCTATTCAATTTATTTATTTTATGCTATTTTTTGAATTTCTTACACTTTCCCATGAATAAGTAAGCTCTGTAATGAGTCAAACCTGAACTGTGGCATACAAAATTGCAATTCATATGCGGAAGTGAAACTTTTTGCAGTATCTCATAAATGAGTTGTTTAAGTGACCTAGGAAGACTAGCTTGAGTGAATAATAAGAGGCTGCCTAAGAAGTCTTACATTTATAATATTTAGTTAGGAATTTGAATTTCTGAAGACTATGTGATTACTACTCATGGCATAAATATGAAAGTATACTATAACTTCTCCTCATGCCACTGTTATCTAAGATTCCTACTCAGATTCTCGCTTTTCATCGCCCTTGAACTAAATATCGGAGCATATATTGCTGCATCTTTATTGATATTTGTGAGTTCGTTGGCTCTGAATGAAGCGTCAAAGACCATTGAGAAAACTATTTACCCATGCGATTACTGACGGTCGTCAGCCAAATGATCATCGTGCTTGTTGTCGCAGACATGGGCCCGACTCCTCTGTGGAAGCCCAACTGCGTTGCATGCACATGCGTCGACTGCATTATGCAATCCAACTTGGCAAACTCTGAGCGTCCCCCACAACATTTATTTTGATTTTTATTTTTAGTGTTTACAGGTTTTATTTAAACGTATTTTGTGTGTCATGTTATGTGCGAACTGTGACTGTGACTGCGACTGTGACTGTGACTGCATCCGAGACTGCGACTGTGACTGCGACTCTCACTTGGAATCGCGCACGTAGTGCAACTTGTAGACTCGGTCTCTGTAACTTAGAAGAACAGTCCGAGTTTGTTTTTGTTACATTTGATTGGGTCAATGGAATCCAATTGGCGTTGTCGTCGCTGCAGTTACACGCTTTTCGTTCATTCACAAAAATTTGGGTCACTTGGTTAATTGACAAAGATTGACGTATTGTTATTCTACTTGTTCCCCCGAAAAAAAAAACTACACTCACATAAAACTACTTATTTTATTGTCATCTTTTCTTTTTGCATACAATGAGGAAATACAACTGGAAAATCACTGAAACTGAGAAATTGCAACTGCAAGTGCTGATCATTCGACAGTGAAAGGCCTTTCGAGAGGCCTTGAAACTTTATGCCATGGCTTAAAGAGGCCGCTCTTAGCACAGTTTGTTGTTGTATGGCAATTAATGGCAAAAAACAAAAACAAAAAAAATACAAAAAGAGTGTAAAATTGTTCATCTTACACCTTTTAACAACTACAAGGTTACTTGGCGCTGTGATTTCATTCATGAAAATCGCTGTAATTGTTAATTAGCTAATAATTAACAATTGTTTATCATGCGTTAAGGAAAAAGCGAAAAGTGTAAAATTAATTAATACCCAGCCCTCAACTATGTTTATTTATGTGTTTTGTTGTGGGTCTATGCGGGCCTTATAAATCTAGGAGCGGTATTTCCTCGCTTTTGTTTTATTTAAATATTTTTGGGTGAAAGCAAATTCGTGCCTCTAATTTTATTTATTACAAATCTGTATCTATATAAAAACCGTAATTTTTTTATATATTACAATTTATAAAAAATTCTATTAAAATTCAATTTAACAATTTATTATATAGAAATTGATATATCTGTATAAGTATATAGTTATATAAAGTGTAACATAATATATATTTAATATTAAAATTGCGTACTGCAACTGCACCTGATTATGATCACGTAATCATATTACGCCTGCAACACTACGCAACATGGTTGACGAACGAGCGAGCGAGCGAATAAAGGGCACGCAACAAGCGATGTGATGAATGCAGTATGCAATCTTGCCCCAAGTGGCAATATCAAGTCCAAAACTTACATCATCAGCGAGTGTGTCTGTGGCGCATCCAGTAGCAGGCGGCAGCAGCAGCGCCGCATTGCCGGTTATCCAATTAAAACCACAGATTCGAGATAGTTAGTTTGTCTGCAGCAAAAGTGGGCCGTCTACGAATACAAAATTTTACTTTTTTCTCTCTCTCCCTCTCTCACTTTTTTGTTTTGTTTTCAATACATACAAAGCACGCGACATCTAGGAAATGAGAGCCGTCATATGGACGACAACTCCTACCAGTAGTATACATACATATATATACTAGTATATGTATATATACATATATAGTTGCTATGCCAAGTCAGCTGACTACATAGAGGTAGTTGTCCAGTGTCGACTGTGAAAAGCGGTCCATTTGGGTTAGTTAGGCGTGTTGCCAGCCTGGCCAAGCGTGCGTCTGGTTATGCTGCAAGGGGATATATAGGCAGCCACTCCTCGAAAGAGGGGGCTGGGGAAAGGTGGAGCTAGTGGAGTTCCACATGCGTGACAGGCGGAAACTCGTCATATCATATGCACGCCACGATTATGTAACGATCATAATAATAGTGTACATTCATTCGCCTTTGCAATCATGTTACGCATCCAACTTGATCTTATACCCTACTCTTATACTCCGTTACGCAGGTGCTTACCCTACCGTCTGATCTATTTAACAATTCTGCTAATTGCTTTGGCTCAAGCACGGCCCCAGCGCAGCTTACAACATATTGCGGTTGTGGAGAACGCCGCCTGGGAGCAGACATTGCCCCAGCAATTACAGAATCCCTTTTATAAGACGCCGCGTGTCAGGGATGCGCTAGCCAGATCCAGTTGGTTTGGGCCCGGCGAGCAGGTGGTAAGTTGCTTTTTTTACATAACCATCTTATACTTTTATTTAATAACTATTTTATCGTAGGTTCTCGAGCGCCAAGCTGAGAAAATACCGCGTATGGAGATCTATAATGTGCTCGCTCATGCCGGTCTAATACCATATCGCAAACATTTCTAAGAACTTGACTTATAATTTCTTATATTTTATAAAAAGAAACAAATATCGAAAAATATATATTATGTATACATACAGTCATTAATTTTAGGCAACGAAAAGGAATATGTTTTATTTTGAATCAAGTATGACTGATTTAAGCAGTTCATCATAATGGTGATAATGATGCAAGATAGCTTTTATATGCTTAAATCCTTTATTAGTTATTCAATCACATTTATTAATATATTTGTAGCCACACAACACATATATTTGTATGTACAAAGATAGGAAATGTAGAATGCATTTTTTTCCGAAACTTACATCTCTACAATTTCAGCAAGCAGCTACACGCCAACACAAATTTAGCAAATATATGTACATATAAAGACAGGCTTTGCAAGTGTGCATTTAAGCTCACCACAGCAACGCTTAAATACTCTTTCGAAATATAAACATACAAGCATGTGAAATTCTATATACATATAACGTGGCAAACTCGCTTACAATTATACACTACTCGTCTCTCAAAAGGGTAAAATTGAAGAGAGAACAAGTAGAGAGCGAGTAAGCATAGAATAATTGTGTATTGCGTGAACTAATCCGATCATCTGACCTCTCGCTCCATCACACTAAGCCTTGAGGCCAGTAGCTTCCGAAGCTTAAATACGATGGCGAGAGAGCAAGGCGCACACGAGCAAACACAAATTTGAATGGGAGCTGCCGCAGATTATTCTAGAAGTGCCATAATTGTATGTATTGTACTATTGATACTATAAAATAAAATAAAACTATTTATAGAGTACAAAATTGGTTTGTAAAAATAACTGCATTTAGTGTGTATTTTATAAAACACTCACGCATTATAGGTGTTTCGTTTGTATACAAAAAAAATCAAGACAATTTGTTACAACAACTACAAGCGTCAGTGTACCTAGCTGAACTGTAAAATTAAGCAATCGATTTGTCTCTATCTGCAAAATATGCAATAATTCTACAATTAAAACTCAAGCTGTACAGCGAGCTGCGCAACGCGTTGCAGTCGCTCATCCAGTTTCGATTGCGTGTCCTCTTGACTGAGGCTCTCTTCCAGCGCCGCATTCTGCGCTAGCAACTTTTTGCGCATCTCTTCTGCCTGCTGTTCTTCTGCTAGCTCCTGTGCTTCCGTCTCCTTCTCCTCCTCCTCTTCGTCTTCTTCAACATCGCTGTCTGGGTGCGAGAGCCCATTGCCATTTAATTTGCCATTGCTCAGAGACTCTTGCATCACCGCTCTATGTCTGGCTGCGCTGTCGGCAGGCGTTAGCAGCGATTTGATGAATTCGCCGCAGATCAAACTCATTGCAGGCATAGTATGGGCGGACAAACTGACCAACTGTAATTGAGAAACGAAACGGAGAGAGCATTAATTGACATTCATTCACCTTGACAGAGTTCACTAAAAAATACATAAAACTATGTTAGTTGGATTAAATTTGTCTATATACATACATATGTATGTATGTATATATTTTTTGTTACAGTTACTTGTCGTCACTTTGTTATTTTTTGGCGGGGCGACGCTCATTTAGATTATAGTTCAAGTTCACAGCGCCAAAATCTCAATCTGAACCTCTTATACGAATTATGAAGTGTTGTGTTTCGTTTAATTTATGAGTTCGTCATTTGCTGTCAAGATCAAGTATCTCTTATCTGCTAGCCTTCGCGCATGCGTCGCTGCTACCTTTCAATCAATTTTCACATTTATTTTGGCGCTATATACATATGTACATATGTATGTGTATATATATTTTTTTTATTATTATTATTTTGCAGATATGTTACTCATAAACTGCAAGCAATTAATTAACTAAGATATTTTAGCCGGAAGAAGCATCAAAAGAAATCCAATTTGTGACTCAGTATCAGTAAAAAAGAATGCAATTTACATTCGCCAATTGCAGCTCGACGAAACCAACTCAAACTAGTTCAAAAGAGCAACTGACTCAAATAAATTAGCTCAAATATATAGGCTACGCAAGCAAAGTGCATGAATGTAACGTAATTATGACAATAACGGACAAACGCTGGCATAATAATTATTACAATGGATCAACCCACGTGGTTGCGTCTCTGGGGAAATTACACTTGTTCAGAACTCATCATAAACTAGCCACAACTAATGCGCGACACTATTGTATTGAACAGCATAATAAGCGTAAAAATTGCGAAAAAGCACGCAACAACAAAATGCCGCTACGCATAAACAAAACAAATTGAATAACAAAAAGAGTCAGAGCGAACGTGGCATGACAACGAAGACGAGAGACAGAGAGAGAGAGAGAGAGGTCCAAAATAATCGCAAGCTCCATGGAGTGGGCGTGTTTGCACTGGCAGTTGCACTCAATGCAGTGCTAAATATATATAAGTATACGTATGTATGTGTGTGCATGAGTGCATGTGTAAAGTACGAAGCAAGGAGCATCAGAGAGAAACAATAACAAACCGAAGTTTATGAGCCGACACTTCGTGTGTTAGAATTATGAGAGCGCGCCACGCACGAAGCTGGGCTGTCGCTGTCGCTGCCGATGCCGCTGCTGGCGCCGCTGTAGCAGCGGAACGGCATATAAATTGCATTGAGCACCAACAGCCATTCAACATTGTGCCGTTGTACTTTGCACAACCAACAACAGTGGGAGCAGTGCTGCAAGCCCTGGGAGAGCGTAATTAAGGAAGCCTGGCAAACGGAAGCGCGTGCCGCAAAAGTTTACGGAAATACAAACAGCACCACTTGACCCGTAGCCTGAAAAAAGTTCAATTATTATTCAAATCAAAGAACAAATACGAAAATAAAGTGCAGTTAAGTGAAGTCCAAATTTACCGATATGTGGCCCAACTTTTTCGGCGTTATTTCGCTGCTTTGCCTTGCATTATTCTGTGCCTGGGCACAAGCTGGACCAGTGCCAATTGTGAATGAGGTGAGTTTCGGGGTGTGCGGCGTTGTGTGGAGTACGTGCACGAAGAGAAGTAGGAAGTGGAAACAAGTTGCAAGAAGCTAAGAAAAAATTCTTAATTTTTTTGCACTTTCTCTCTCTCGCTCTTATACTGCTCTGTTCTCATAAAACGAATTTAATACTTTTCCGGGGTACAGTGTTGCAGCCCAAGTGCAGCAGTTAATTAAAAGATTACTTTCTAATTGGCAATCATAAGGCCGTGAACACGACTTGGGCGGCTGTTAATCAGCACGCCTAACTGTTTGTTATGATCTGAGAATATTCCATTTGCTTATATTATATAATATGCAGAGTGAAATTTCTTATCAATTTGTCTGACAAAAATTCGAGGTGTTTTCAAAAATCATTATAAATAAACAAAGTGATTAATTTATAGCCTATGATGAATGATCTTTGAGCGCGACTCAAAGTAAACTTTTTCAGTACCTTCACAGTTTTCTCACCTATCCAAATTAGACCTATGACAAGCTAATGTAGTTGCCATGCTGATATGATAATGCCCCCCCGCAGAGTCCAGCCAATTGAAAGGCATCCAGAAATAGACAATGTAATCGCGCCTTTTAACTTTTAAGAGAATGGCGGTATTGTACTAAATTGAAATTATTCAAATTGAGTTTAAAATAGAAGAGTGTAGACACTTGGCTGCCAGAAAAGCTACTACGCTACTGATCAGAACTGTAGCACGAAAGCCAACAAATTTATGAACTAAGAAAATGAAATATAGATCATAAAATATTTGTGCAAAAATTATTTGGAATAATTAATCATTTGGATCAGTCATTTCTACATAAGAAATTATAAATAAATAATGATCTATTATCTAATGGAATATTTTCTTATAAAAACAATACTGATATATCACTCATATAAGACTCAACTAAAAAGGAATTTTAACAAAACCCTATTAGAATAAATGCATTACAAATTGGTTTCACTATATAAACCTAGTAAGGAATATTTCTATATACTCTAAATTTTCAATATGTTTTTTGTAATCCTCCACATCAGCATCAACAGCTTATGCCCAAGGTGCCCCAATGGCATTGTTTGCGTTACTTTAAGCACGATGTTTTGATGATGCGTCGCTGTCGACATTTGCGTGTTCCCACGGCGCCACGACTTGGAGATACGCTCATACGCAAGAAGAAGAAATAGAGAGTGTCACGATCAGGTGACGAGTTGATCCAAAAGCAAAAGCAACATCATTTACAAAGCAACAAAATAAGAATTGCACACGACTGAACAACAAGACGAATTCCAATTACAAATAGAATTTCAACAGGATTTATAACAAGACCAAAAAGCCAAACCAAAAACAAAATAATTATTATATATTAATATACATTCACATATATAAACATATAAATATAAACATTTATTATGTTATATATATGTGTATTTAATCTAAACTAACCTTAAGTCCAACCACTTGTACTTCATAGCACGTAAGGTTTCAATAAAAAGATGAGAAACCCAAGAAGGGCGAGATATACCCAACAGTTTTTTAACTACGAACTAAAACTAAATTTCAAAGGAAATAATATTTCCGAATGATATTAGATCGACTTGTCAGATCATAAGATATATGCTTTAATTTGATAAAGTAAAAAAAAGTAGCATGGAATTGAAAGGAAATAAAACGAACTATATTGTGAAACGATCTTATAGATATGTATATGTATATAAATACATACATATATGTATATTGATTAATATTGATTCAATTAACAATCGAAACCTTTACGGTTCTGTAAGATTTGATGACTTAATTTTGTATTAGAGGCATTAAAATACAATATAATCGGCTAATGAAACGTGAAAGGAACAATTAAAAATAGAACACACAATAAAATATATTCTTACATTTTCAAAACGGACCTAGGTCATTTCTCTCTTGTAAACAAGGTGCAAGAGCAAACGGAACAAATGTAAGTAGACCCCTTTATGGACATTCTATATGCTTATATCAAGCAGACTTACCAAAAAATAAAGGAAAAACTTTATGAAAAATTTAATTTAATTGTTATTAATTTAGCTACCTACATATCTGATAATACCTAATATAGCCTGGGAGATTTGCAAATATCTGCTAAACAGCAGCCACACTACACAATCTTCATAGTTCTGTAGATCCTTAATGTTTCAATCATTCTGTACACTATAGTATTATAAATTATGGGCAATCCATTTTGAAACCCCTCCGCCTGATAATTGAGCTGTATCAAAATACTTACCGCATCCACCGAACTATGCACACTACGTCCCACAATCAGCGGTCCGCTAGTCTGAACATTTTCCTTGACTTCGTTGGATTTGTGGCTGGCAACGAAGCTGCCAAAGGTGGCGTATTGCAGCAGCTGATCCGCATCCGATGGCTGGGCGAAGGAAATGGGCGCCGGCGCATCGTCCATTGTGCCCTGGTCGGGTGTACCCAGATAGACAATCTCTTTTTTCTGCGTGAGCATATGCAGCGTGGATTGCGCCTGAAAGTCCACATTGATGGAGCTCTGCTTGGGCTGGCGACGTGGCAGCCAGACCAGGCCATGCAGCTTGGGCAAATTGCTGCGCTGATAGACGGGCAACGGCACATTTGGCTGGAAGACGTGCACTGGCGGAATGGGCATGAAAAAGAGAGTGTAAAGCAAAGATTCGATAGACTGCTGCAGTTACTCACATTCATCGTTGCGTGTGACGACAGCTATCAGATTGGTAAGAGGATCGAAGGCCAAGTGCCGCACGGAGAGCTTGAGGCCCGCTTGCAGACGCAGTGTCATTAGGTTCCAGATGAGCACACGCGACTCCGTGCAGACGGCCACCAGATGCGCCTGCGCGCCAGCTCCGAATTGCACATGCGAGATTTGGGCAACAGTCTGGAGTGGCGCTGCCTTCGTTGGCAGCGACTTCTCTGACGCTGCTTCCCAGCGTTTACGCTTCTTCGCAGACATTGGTTTGGCTGCCTTGGTGGTTTCATCCAGTTTCAGCACGCTAAAGAGCGGCAACAGTTCCTGCTTGACAAGCTCTTCGTAGTTTTTCCGCCTGCCGCTGAGACGAGTCAGACGCAGTTTGGCCTTGAAGCGTTGCCGCAGTTGCAGCCGGTGCAAACGCGCCTCTAGCGTCAAGAGCCGTCGCTGTACCGCCATGGGATCCACCAGAAATTGTTGGAGATACTCCTTGAGGCGCTTGTGGCATGCCTCGTGGACGGTGCATTCGATGCCGAAGCGACGCAACAGCTGCAGCTTCTGATGCAGTCCCAGCTCGGGCATTTGCATGATATGCTTGTACACAGACTCCTTGGGTATCTGCTCGCTGCTGGCCTTGGATTGACTGATCGGTGCACTGGACATCAGTTGCCGCGCCTGTTGCACCAGCTTCTGATCGTCGCTGTCGAGCAACGTTTGCAGCAGACTCCACAGCTTTTGGCGCTGCTGCGTGAGCTCTGTGCGCGTGCCATTCATGGGCATTGGCGCCAGACGCAGCTGTGCCTTGGCCACGACACCGTCATAGCCAGCCGATGTGCTCAGCGCGTGCAACAGTCGCAACGAGCGCGCATCATACAGCACCAGAGTACTGCCGTAGCCCGCAGCCAGCAATGAGCCATCCTGAGAGAAGCATATGGAGCCAAGCGTCTGCCGCTTGTAGCTCGCCTGAGCCGCACAGCTCCACATTGTGCCACGCTTGTAAATATTCTCCGAATCACCCAAAGTCCACAGTTTGATCACATTGTCCTGGCCAGCGCTCGCACAGCGCAAATTGTCCACCTGGAACTGATTTGAAAGGATGATGGCCTGGAAGCCGTGCTCATGCGGCAGCTCTATATTTGTGTTCAGTTTGTAACTGCAAAGGGAAAATACCATATAATGATTGTATTTATGTTCATTTAGCTTTCAATTAGTTTACCTTTGTAATTCTTCCTGGTATTCCCAAAATTTGAGTCGCAACTCCGGAAAGTTACGCTGATCGTTGTACTCCTCACCCGTGACCATCCAATTTATGTTGAAGGCCGCCCGTGTGACGCACGTATTGTAGATGATGCGCTGCGCCTCCTGTGAGTTCACATTGTTCTCCACCACACGAAGCTGTCACAGAAGAATGTATTGAATTACTATTGAATTTAGTTCAAATTCAAATTCACTTACATTGTAGAGCAAGCTCTTCGTATAGGCCGAGTAGAACTGCAAGTGTCCAATGCGTCCATTGAGCACCAGCGTATTGGTGCGCGGATTAAGACACAGGCCAATGGGAAACATGGTCTTGCCTGTCTTGTCGGGCAGCGCATAGGTGAAATGCTGCAGCGTCGATTCCAGCCTTCTATCGTTGGGACTCACAAATTGCAGAGCATTGTCATCAGTGCAGGCGAGCACATGCTCATTCCCGTCGCTGATCACAATGTGTCGGATAATGCTGGGCATGCGCGGCAGGAACTTTTTCTCATCCTGATTGCTCAGTGTCCACTTGACGAGCACCGCTTCATGGCCGGCGCTGTAGAAACTGATACCGGTGGGCGTAAACGCAATGCTCGTTACGGGCGTATTGTGCCAATGATGTTGGGTGCATTGAACATGCTCCTGATTGTCAAATTGCCGCCAGATGGTGACCCTGCCCGATTCATCGCCCGTGGCTGCCGCCTCCTCGCAGGGACTCATCCGCACACATGTTATAAATCCCGTATTTGTGTTCTTGAACCGCCAGAAGTTCCACGTTTTATAGTCCAGGAAGTAAATATAATAGCCCTGTGCTAGTAGTATGTACTTAAAGGCGCCCTTGCCCACATCCACCAAGGGTGTGCGAACTCTGTTAAGAGATAAAGCAACAGGTGAATTCAAAAGATTAAAATAAAATCGATTAAATATTGTGTAAAATATCAATTGGGCCATTTCTATCAACTTATTTGGTAATTGAACTTACTTTAATTTCAGGCCACATTGAATGTCAATGACGACGCCTGTGTTTGTGTTGACCACATACCACATGACCTGCTCGCCGCTCTTTCGCTTGACCGTCACAAAGGCGCACGCGGTGTCGCCATCCTTGTACATATTCAGCAGATTACACGTAAGTATCTGAAGACCTTCCCCGTCCAGCTGTAGGTTAACATTCTTTTGCAACACGCCGGTGCGCCAATGCCAGCGTAGCATTTGCCCTGTGCTGGTGCAGCCGAGCAGCAGTTCCGGCTGCTTCACATCGAGCTCGAGGCTTATCAACGGCGCTGTAGCATCTGTTAGTTCACGTGTCAATTCACCTGTGCTGGTGACAAATACCTGCACTTTAAGGCCGCAGCGCACAAAGACAAATCTATGCAAATCGTAAGGAAATTAAGTATTTGCATTAATGCGACTTAAATATGATTTAAACTAACCTTCCCTGAGCAGAGAAAACAGGCGCATGTTCCACAATGTTGCCGCCCGCCAAATGCTGCAGCTCGAGTCTGTCTTCGTCATCGAAATTCATGGCTGTAACAACTCTGCAGCCTTTTGGAGCAGCTTTAACTGCTTATGAGCTTCAACACAATTTAGTTTAAGCAATAATAACTTATTTTCCGTCAGGTATTTTCATACAAAATCACAAACCGCACGTGTAGCTACTTTTTGCAGTGCTGCTAAACTCGGCGGCAACAACAGTGTTGTGAAACATGTAAATGCAACGGAATGTGAAGCAGCCAACTTTGTTCGATAACATTAATTGAGCGGGAAAATTTCGATTATTTGAAATTATATCACTAACCATGCTTAGTGATTATGTTTAACATTTAGCTCAATTGGCTAATGAATAAAAACTGGCATATGTATATTTATATCAATTGTGGGAAATAAAAATATTGACTCAATGCTCTGTTGGGATAAATGTGAGATTCTATTCTATTCTAACGGGCTCGATAAGCTGTAAGAAGTAACATAACAAAAAGTATTTTTTATTTAATTAATTAATTTATTTGTATTTTTTAAGTTTCATTTATAATATAGTTTTATTAACCTTTTTAAATCCATCCCGCCCCGGCTAGTGATGTAAAATGTTGTATAGTGCTATCTGCATTATCGATTAATTATGCTTTTGGTATTTTCTTGCTAGCACATTGCGGCCCACACCAGAATAAAATATTGTTCAATAAATGGATAAAATAATGGTCAGCACGAAGTAGGCGGTAGAAATTAAACCGCTGCCACGTGTCCGGATAAATTTTAAGTGGACAAATCGAACTCACTATGGGGAAGAAACGAGCAACTGTAACAGAAAGAGCCCCGAGTACGGAAAACATGTGCAAATGCAACGTAAACAACTTGCTGGCAAGTTGTGCGATGCCGTTAACAATGCTGATTTTTGCCTTACACTACCTTCTGCCACTGGCGCAGGCGGAGCCTTTGAAAGTTGTTTATGCTGTGAATGCGGGCGGTGATGAGCATACGGATCAGAATGGCATACACTACGAGGCGGACCCGCTGAACGTGGGCATCTCGTCAGACTACGGCAAACATTTGCTCATGATTGGTCGTGTTCCCGAGCAGGACGAGGTGCTCTACCGCACGGAGCGCTATCATACCACCACCTTTGGCTACGACTTTCCCGCCGATGGCGATGGCGACTATGCCCTGATTATGAAGTTCTGCGAAGTCTACTTCGATGCGCCCAATCGCAAAGTGTTCGATGTGCTGCTCAATCGCAAGCACACGGTGGTCAAGCAGCTGGATATATACAATCAGGTGGGACGTGGCTCGGCGCACGACGAAATCGTGTACTTTAAGATCATCAACGGGCGCATGCATTACGAATATGAAGGTGAAATCGAGACGTCGGACGTGCGCAATGGTCGACTGCGCCTAGACTTCATCAAGGGCGCGCTGGACAATCCAAAGATCAATGCCTTTGCGCTGCTCAAGGGCGACGTCTCGCAATTGCCACGCCTCCACAACACGGAAGCCAGCGAGCGCCGGGCCGAGCCAGAGGAGGAGGACAAGCCGCGTGCGGCGCGTCCGCGCGATAATCAACAGCATCAGGAGCGCATTGTGCGCTACAATGAGCGGCCAGCTCAACGAGGCTACGACGAGGATGAGGATGAGGATGACTACGACCTGGAGGAGGGTGAACCAGATGTACCGCAACGCCAGCACCAGGCGCACCACCAGCAGCAATCCCAACAGCAGCAGCAGCAGCAACAGCAATCGACGCAAGGATCGAAGCGAACGCGCAGTGGCCCACGTCAGCCCAACCCGTATTCAATGGATGACTCTTCCATACTAATGCCCGTATTCATAGCCATAGGGGCGTTCATACCGCTGCTATTTTGCCTGTGCAAGCTCTGATCCCCATGGGATCAATTCGTGTTGATTTTTGTGATTTTTATAAAAGACTTAATTATATAATTATCGTTTAGTAAAAGTTTTAATATTTCTTTTTCCCCGCCATTTGCCAACGCACAAACCTCCCTCTCCCTCTCTCTTACTTAATATATAAATATTTATATAAAATTGTGTTCCTTCTTATGCATAATCAAATCGCTCGCCAGGCTCATTTACTTAAGCTCAAAATAATTGATTTTTGAATTTTATCTCTCATATTATGAAGAATCGAAATCGCTTTAAACGAAATCAGTGAAAATAAACTTTGTTTGTTATCAACAAATTGTTTCATGATGTCAAGTATATTTTTAATTGTTTAAGACGAGTTAATATAAAACATATATTCGGAAAGTTTTACAATTTGAAGCGAAGCGTTCTTTATCAGAATATACAATATATATTTGTATGTATTTAATTGAGATTACTGGCTCACTGAATTATTTGCTCTATTGGACTTAATAGCTCCTGATTATTTTTGAAATTTAGCTCTGATCAGAGTTAACCAAGAAGTTTTTTATAGACAATAAATAAAGTTTATTTGTAAGATTCTGTAGTTGTTTATTGTAAGCCAACTTCATGTCAAATATTTAACTGGCAGATAAATAAACTGCACTACATATATGCGTTTTTCAATGGTTCGACTCATCAGTTTCTGTTGCTGAAATAAATTGATCTTTAATTATTTAGTCAAATATATTGAATGACTTTCATAAAATTGTTAATTATCATGCCCATTATTGAACTGATGAATAGCAGATTAATATATTTTTGTATTAGTAAGCTTAATAATTCAACATTTAAATATTTATCCATCTATATTTATCCAGATATTTGAGTTTAGTTCAAATATTTATCCGCAAATTATTAACTCGCGATTCGCCTTTATTGGTTTGAAATAAATATATACACGTTAACCTCATGTCTAACATTTAACATACACTTTCAGCTAGCTAGTCAGGTACTTAACATAGAGATAAATACTTTAGTTTTGCCTTTTTCACAAAACATACTTGAGTCTTGTCAAATATTAAGCCCTATATAAATTACAATTAAGCAAACAGGGCTTAAAGGTTAATCCCAAAAGTTGTTCAAACCAAATACAGGCCTGTAAAGTGAAGTGCATTTCGTCTAGAGTTCAAGTTCACTGCATTTAACACCCACGGTCAAGCTGTAGGCGATTACGTGTTTTCTTTACCCAGTATATGACAGCTGGGGAACGTTGTTAACGTACGTAATTTGTATGCAAGTGGAGGGAATAGCAGCGTGACATATGAAGAGAAACGCATTGAGCAAAGCATTATATGTACATATATATTCAATAAACATAAATTGATTGTAGAACTTTATTTAGATAGATAAGCAAGGGATTTATAAAATTAGGACAGTTACCGCATGGCTGCTCGTATGTACAGGCTACAAATAAAGCATTTCACATCTTATATAAGCACGTATATATATATAAATTTTATAAAATGGTCTGTTGTCTCTAAAATGCATATACTACTAAGTGACTAACAATAAGACAAACAAAAAACAGACACACACGCGCTCAACACACGCACACTCGCACATCAAAATTGCACTTTACAAAGTTTTGGGTCAAATGCAAAACAATCGCAAATGCGTTCTAAACAAAAAATGCACAAATATATTATACTATACACTAAATACATATACATAGATATACATATACATATAAATGAATATACACACATATATATTCATATATATATATATGGGAGTGCATAAATCGGGATGTGTGCATTAGTTGAAGAGGCTCTTACACATTAATTAACAGCATTAGGTCTGGGATAAGGCAAAGAACCATAGAATAATGAAAATAACCCTGTTAGGCGAGCAACTGTTGCTGGCTCTTCAAAATCTTATCTCATTGCGTTGCAGCTGCTCGTAGATGCCGGGCGTGAGCAGCTCGTAGCGTCCCTTGGACGTTTGATAGTAGAGCTCATCCTTCACCACATTGGGATCGTAGCCCTCCTTCTGCAGATCCACCTTGCGCAGCTTGAACGTGCCCGTCAGGTCCACCTTGGTGAGCAGTCGCAGTATCTGGGGGCGCGCATAGGCGGGCAGCACTTTGGCAAGATTTGCAGCAAACGCATCCAGATCGAGTTCGCGCTGCGGATCGTAGATGGCAGCCATGCCGGCACGTCCCTCGGTGTGCGGTATAGTGACGCCATACACCACGGTGTCCTTGTAGCCAGCGACGTTGCTGACCTGCGCCTCCACCTCGCTGGTGGACACATTCTCGCCCTTCCAGCGGAATGTGTCGCCCGTGCGATCCTTGAAGTACAAATATCCTTTCTCATCGGCGACTAACAAATCGCCAGACAGAAACGCCATATCACCGTGCTTGAACACGTCCTTGACGATCTTCTTGGCCGATGCCTTGGCATCGACATAGCCCAGAAATTCACGCGACGGATTGCCTTTCACGATTTTGCCAATGAAGACGCCGGGCTCGTTGGGCTCGCACAGCTCGCAGAGGCCATCCTTGTTGCGTATGGGCTCACCCGTATCGGGATCGGCGCGTATAATGGAAATCGGGTAAACCTTGGGCAATATGCGCGACACAAAGCCAATGGCGCCCACAGTGTTGTCATGATTCATAATGTTCGCATTGCCCTCGGTGGCGCCATAGAATTCGCCCACTTTGGCAATGTTGAACCGCTCCACAAACTGTGGCCAAATCTGCGGACGCAAACCGTTGCCAAACATCAAACGCACGCGATGCGCACGATCGTACTCGGATGGCTTCGTGGCCAGAATATAGCGGGCCATTTCACCAATATACTGCCCAATCTGTAGGGATAGGAATATTGTCAGATCGACAGCTGATGAGCTGAGTGAGGATAAATAGACCACTTACTGTAGCATTGAACTTGACGCAGTCCGCGAAGTAGTTGGTGGCCGAGAACTTCTTGCGTATGGAGACCGTGGAGCCAAAGACCACAGCCTGGCCCATGCACATAATGCCTCCAGCGGTGTGGTAGAGCGGCAATGGCGTATAGAACGTATCATCTTCCTTGAAGCCCATGGTATAGTGAATGCCGGCGGCAATGAACAAATAACTGCGAGCAAAGGAAGAGATCTCAATTAATGTAAATTATTCGAGAAATAACAATAAATAATCTTGAGTCTTCTAGTTTGAATAACTTAGCTATAAATAAATTAGTGAATTAACTGCTATAATAATATTCGTTTTATAAAATACAATAATTATGTATTTCATATTTATCTAAAAAGCGTTTTCACTTTCTATTAGATCTGCTTTGCTCAATTGAATAGAAATGAAGCATATATAGGCACTTTTTATATTGCAAATTCTATTTTTAAAAACTCATATATGTATGTATGTATAAAAATCAATTGAATATCAAGTGTCTATCTATGTATGGCATTCAATTACAGACTTGCACGAATGCATTCGAGCAGCTGGGAAGAAAGTCATTCATTTACAACGATTAGTCTATATCAAAGCAATCGAATGAGTTGAATTGACTGAAATTGTATGCACTGAAGAGCCTTCAAGAGGTGTAAAAACCCATTGATAATAAACTAACAAGCGTTTCTAAATAGTAATTGTTGCCACTTTTAGCTATCATCACTTGGGTCTTACCGCGAATGCGAGATAACAGCTGCCTTGGGTAAGCCCGTGGTGCCCGACGTATAGATGTAGACGAGTTTGTCGTGATGGCCCATCTGCGTCTTGCCGGGCTTCGCCGCACTGGCTGCCGTGAGCAGCGTATTCAGATTCTTGGCCTGCTTGACCGCATCCGATTGAGTGTTGTTGTTCTCGTTGTTGAACTGGAAAAGGGCCAAGTCGGCTGGCAGATCTTTGGTAATATCGGCAACGGCCTCAACGAAATCCTCGCCGTAGATCAGGGCATTGCAGTGGGCCACCGTGATGCTGTGCAGCAGCGATGGGCCACGCAGATTCGTATTGATCAGCGGCGTAATGATGCCAATCTTGGACAGACCCAGCCAGGTGGCCACATACTCGGCGCGGTTCTCCAGCAGCAGGCCGACCACATTGCCCTTCTGATAGCCCTGCGCCTGCAGCACGTTGGCCACCCGGTTCGCGTGCTCGTTGACCTGGCGGAAGGTCCATCTCTGTGTGTCGCTGACGACGGCCACCTTCTCCGGATGCGCCTGCACATTCTCCTCGAAGACATCGGCCACGGTGTTGTTGAGACGTTCACGGCGTTTCGTGTAGCGCAACAGCTTTCCATAGGCCCAAAGAGCGCTACAGAAGAAGAGCAAACATAAACGCGATTAACGTTAAGTTGTTATACAAAAGCAATGCATGTGCGTGTGTGTGTGTATGGGTATTATCAATAGATCTACTGGAATTGCGTGCTTTATGGCTCGATTGTGAAAATAAACCAAAATTGCTCAAGCGTGCCCAGATAAGGTAAAGTGCATATAGCCATGGCCCACAACTGCGGAGGGAAGGGCAGCGGCACAATTGCCATTAAGCGTACCTGTAAAATCAGTTTGCAGCGTTTTCAAAGTGAATAATCAGGTAAATGTTTGAAAGTTTATGAGTATGAATTTGATAACTCGTTGGAATTTAACTCAATTGTGAATTGTGTGAATTTGAAGAAGAAAATTGCTTTAATTTCTTATATGAAATATATTTAGAAATTTATGAATATATGTATTCATAGCCATATTTCATGCTTATCAGTTGACTCTTCTAGAATGAAAGCCATTTGAGCGCAGTCCGCAATGAACAGCTTGATTCTATTATAATACTAACATGTACATATTATAGATATATGTAAACATATTAATTTAATAAACTATGATAGTATGCGACAAGTGCATTATTAGGCAAAGAACTATCAAAGTGAATGCACTCGATTTCGAGATTATTATGCGCCAGTGTAATTATTATCATTGTGTAGCTATCAATTTATACCAGATATGCATTTTATCGGATTCATGTGGGTTTACAGTTACTGTTACTAATAAGCTTAACATATTTATCTACTATGCGCGTATAGATGCCATACTCCAAGGCACTTGCTATAGCTCTTCTATAAACAGATAAATAAGGCACAAAACCAATATACTCTTTTCACTATTTGCTTGTGTAGAAAAACACAAAATCTGATGCCGACCGCAAAAGATATTCGAGCTGACACGCATTGCAATTAAAGAATATGCTGAACGTGTAGTTTTTTGTGGTAGATATGAATATCATTTCGATATATAGTATTCTATATACATATATGCTAGTATTAAGTAGTTTATAGTATATCTATATATATATTGTAGTACATTAGTATTGATTTCCTTTTATCATTTTCTGATATACAATATACGACTATATATCTAATACGTTAGTATTGATGTTCTATACCAAAAGAGAATGAACTGAAAAAACCCAACAAACCAGTTGAGTGGATTCTGTTGAGCAAAACAGCTATCTGGTATTCATTAAATATCAAATTGTTTAAAATAGTTTAAAGCTGATTTACCAATTAAACCAGAACCTATAGACATACAACTAAATGGATTTCTATCTTGTATATAAATCACTCAGTGCAGATCAAAGGTTATTTTAGAATCTGAATTCAAACTAGAAAAGATCATAAGCCTTAAATAAAGATTCTGAAGTTATAACTAGTTTATTAAGATATTATCTTAAAATCCCCAGCAAATATATGTTTAATACATTATAGAAACAAGCAAAATCAATATTTTAAAATACAATCATTAGCTCTCTTCATGAATTTTGAGCAGCTGACTAGCTTTAGCCAGCTCTTCTAACTTGAAAGCGTTTTATAGTAGACTCAAGTGTAGTAAGTAAACAAATGTTATTTTAGGGAAAGTTCGAGTGGGCAATATTTCATATGTATATAGGTAGGTATATATATAAATATATATATAGAGCATAACGGAAAGTTAACGAGCGTAATCTATAGCCCCGTTGGCAATAATCGCCCCCCGCGGGGCATTCAGCTCTATATCTGTACGATCCAGAATCTAGCTTAGTATTTCTATCGATCTATAGACCTTTTGCACCGCACTCGAATTTGCTTTGCACTTGAGCGTACTTTGCACTCAGCGGAAAGTGTAGCATAGCTGATAAGATAGCTGGCTTAAGCAATTGTTCGGATTAGTTCCCCCATGTCGTTGTACTGAAAATTAATTCAGCTTGGTAATTATATTGCCAGAGGCCTCCTCAGACTATAAACTGCCAATTGGCATGCTTATACATACATAGAAACATATGTATAAGTACAGATATATTATGTTACTGTGCACTTTTAGCCAACTCGAGATCATGTATGAGTTGAGTAAGGTCGTCAAGAAACAACTTGCAGCAGCGAGCCGATCTTAAGAATTTTGTTCATTAACTCGAAATTCGTTTGGCCTTGCTGGAACTTGATCTTACGTATTGTTGTTGCCTCTGTGGCATTAAAACGAATTTTAGCAAGTTTTATTTTCGACTCTGATTCTCAATGCCAAGCAAGCAACGCAGATCTATGAAATTATGGTTTTCAAAACAGCCGATTGAAAGCTGAGTAGTTGATAAAAATAATATGTGGCCCGCAGTTGCATTTTAAAAGCACATTTCATTCATGTTTTACTTTACGGTTGATATTTGATATTGTAAAATGAGATAGTACAACATATATAGCAAAAGATACATACATATGTATATACACAACTGTTTTGGCATACAATTGCACTGTCAGTTCTTTTCTTTTATCATTTACGAATCAAGTTTCAAAGCAAAAATATACATAATTGAGTTGTTAAGACTTAAAAGCCAAAAGTCGAATATGACTGAAATAGACTTTCAAGATGCCTTTCTAAAATATTCTATGGTACTTTTCTACACGCTAATTTGAGATCTTAGAAAACGGGTTCAAAGTTTATTGCTGTTCATGTTTTTCTTTTCATCTATCATATTTTCCAGCTTATATAGTACATCATATATAAAGTGATATATAAAACATTTAGATCGAATTTAAGCTCTACATAATAATAACACTAGGATATTTCTAGCAAACCTTGCTTATTTTTGTTGCTGTTTTGGTAAATTATCTAACGATGCCCCTAGACAATATAATGCGATGTATATATACGTATCCGCTATTTGCTATCCAGCACATCAGAGTACGTGTCATATGCAAAGTATCCCATAGATCAGCGCCCTCTCTGCCAGCACATCGGACCTTTATAATTGTCATTTGCATTGAATTAGTGTAGCTCGAGCTCAACGCCAAGCGGTGGCAACCCTAGGCTGATCGCTGGGCTATCAATATGTGCTACTTCCGTAAATTTTAATTGAATTTAAATGAAAACAGAGGCAGAGAGAGAAAGAGAGAGGGAGAGAGAGAGAGCACAAAAGCATTAATAAAAACCCCAAAGTAAGTTGTTTGACGACGTTTTCAAGAACAGTTCGTGCGACGCTAACGTCGACGTCGACGTCAACGTTGTTAACTGTGCCACTGGCTACAACTCTGCTTCTTCCGCCCAGCTCAAACAGAGCGCAAGAGACATGAGAAAAAAAAAAAAAAATTAGTATGCACTGAAGAAACTCTTCACGTATTATCGCATGGATTGGGCAGTCGCTCAATGGTGTATGAAAAGTGAATTTGATTTTCGAAGTTTGTTTTGGTTTGTGTGTGTGTTTTTTTTTATCCACCTAGTGGCACTGTTCGCAGCGACCTTGAACCTGAATAAGTCAATGACTGGTAATAAAAAAATATAGGAACTACGATAAAAATAAATGCGTAACTGATAACTCAATTGGATGACACATTCTGGCATATGTTTTTGTTTACATGGCGCCATTAAATACAAAGACATGTATGTACATATATGCCATGGAAGTATTTTGTGAAAATCGTGAAAAAGAGAAAACTTCAGCTGTAGCTTTTCACACATCTATGAATAGTGGCTGCGGCTGCTGCAGACAGTCGACCCCAATAGAAGGCAAAAACGAGTTTTTCTGTTTTATTATTATCTTTTTTTTTTTGCCGTTTTACTTGTTATGCGCTTTCGGGTACAATGGGCAAAGTAGACGACGATCTGTTTGCGGTTGAAAAGCGGACTCAAAGGCAGAGAGTTCCGAGGGGCAGAGTGAAATAGAGAGAGATGATTGTCAAATGGATTTATAAAAGAAAATGTAAATTGTATTGAAATGCACACCACTTGCGGTATTGTAAACGAATCAAAACATTATGGCGCACACCACACCAGAGACACCCACACACACAAACACGAAACTCACGTTAAATCTCGTTTGGCTGTTGCTCCCGCGATGTAGAACCAGCGCCAAGACCTTGTTAGCAGCAAAGCGCTGATCGCAGCAAGTAACGCAAAAAACCAGCCCATTGTATTCAGTGTATGGACGACACAGGCGACTGTCAAAGCGAATGCTACCGTCGCGCAAAAATAGCGAAATATGACTAAAAACCGTTCGCGTCGTTGGCGCTTGCGTTGCTGCAGTGATCGATAGCTTAGCGATAACGACTGCCGATTCTGATGATCAGCTGTGTTCGTAGCGCTACGCAACTGTTGAGCATTAAAGTTGCCAGATTATATAAAAACACGAAATGAAAATAGCATTACTATTTGAACTACTTACATTCGTGCTATAGAGCGCACAATTATCAATATTGATAACCACGTTGCGAGTCACATCATTATCCAATAAAGTGTTATGCTGTAGAAAATATTGCATAACTTATATTTACTGAAATGTATATTGTTTATTCAAATAATTAACGCGCTTCATCAAAGCTTTCGACTATGTTAGCTTTTGAAAGCTTCAACTGTTTACAGCCGCAGTTATTGACTTTTGCATTAATTTGCATATAAAGTTTACAGAGTCATTAAAAACAGCTGCAATAGCAATACTTACAGTTAGTTCGCGCCTTTGTTGAATGTTGTCGCAATTGTTATAACGCAAGCGTTGATAACGCGTTTCATTACGTTGTCACAAGAATCCATTGAACATATAAAACGGTAGAAATTGTCGACGAAAGCGAACAACTTTGCGAAATAACATTTTTTATGCGTCTACCGGGCTGTATGAGCAAACCCGTCGTCAATCTACTCTAAAGCCACTTCTGACAGCGACTCGGGCAATTTGTTTTGTTTTGTAACAATTTTCGATGTTTGCGATTATCCTGCGTAGGTGTTTCGTGAACTAGTTCTAAGAAATCAGCTGATGCTGATATTTACAGAAAATAAGCGCCACATTGATTCGCTTTAGTTATCGATGATTTCCGGCTATCGGCCTGCAACAGCTGTTCCATGTTTAACCAAATGGCAGCACTGCGGGCAAAATAAAGCCGTATCAACGACTTCATACCAAGCGACACATTCGGTTTTAATTCTTTGTTGTTGGAAGTCAAAATAGCTGCGCTATGAAAATATTATGTGAAGTGCAGATATTAAACCGCACAACGCAAGCAAATCGCACGCCGCGTGCTGTCAAATCCACTCTGGCCATTGGCTACAAGCAAAGCGCGCGCGATTCCAATGGCAATACCAAAAAGGAACTGGAAATGGTGCTATTTACGCCACAAGCAAAAGCCGGCACACGTTATAAGGTGCTTGACAATATACACTGTGTGCACACCAAGTTTGTGCTAGATGGCAAGGCGACCATTGGCTTTAAGCAGCCGGCAGAGAATCTTCTCATCAAATGTGATCCCATACAGCTGAAGGGCTTCCTGCAAACCCTCAAGCTGGGCATGGAGGGCAAGAATGCCATAAATCTAAGACTGAACATTGCCAACACCACGGCCATTCCACAGAAATCCCAGCCGCAGCTGCGCATGACCATCAACAAGCGAAGCGAGTATCCCATCAAAGGGTTTCCTCGCACCCTCAAATCGCTGACCATAAAAAATATTCAATTGGTGAAGCTGAGCTTTGAGATATGTACGCTGCGCAATCTAACAACGCTCGATATCAGCGGCAACAAGCTAACCAAGGTTTCCATACAAATCAATTTCAACTTTGCTCCAAAATGTATATATGTATTAATATATTTTGTAATCTCCACAGATACCCAAGGAATTGGGTCGCCTTTCATTGACCACGCTGCACTTGAGTAATAATGCCCTGGGCGAGCTGAATGATTGGTGCTGGCTGCGTGGCAGCAACCTGCGTGCGTCTCTCTGTGAACTCGATTTGTCGGACAATGGACTGAAATACTTTCCGCCAGATTTGGTCAAGTTGGATCGCCTGGTTACACTCAATCTGAATCACAATAACCTGAACTATCTGCCCTTTGCCATACGCCGCCTGCAGAAGCTGCGTTCTCTCCATGTGTCTAGCAACAAGCTGGAATCTCTGCCCGCTACTATTGAGGATCTGCACATTGATCTGCTGGATGTGTGGGGCAATTGTTTCAAGGGTTTCAATATGGAAGCAGCCCGTAAACAAGTGAAACGCTCAGCTGATGGATACGCGCCCGCGCCGCTTTGGCTGCAGGCGGCACGCACTGTCGCCAGCCAGAAACTGCCCTATTCGGAAAGCACACTGCCTGCCATCCTCATCGAACTCATCTCAGAGGCGCCCAAGTGCCTGTGCGGCAAGCTGTGCTATGCGATGGAAGCAAGAGATCTGCTGAAGCGCGTTATGCAGCCCAAGTTCACCAATATCAAGAACTTAACCTACAGTCGCGAGCATCAAATCTACTCGGATATTATCATCTGCGGCTCCAATTGTTCTGCCTATCAGCAGCTGAAGAGTCTATTCACTCTACTCATCTCCTGATTTAGTCTATTTAATTTGAACTTATTTGTTGCTTGTTGCGAAGTGCGAGGTCGACTGAGAAATTTACATACAACAATCTTATTTATTTTGTAATTAAAATTTGCATTTTTATACATAGTTGTTTATAGATCATTCCAACAATTTTCTATTTGTAAGTCAATTTTCTCATCATTCACGAAAGTGAATTAGTGTTTTGGTTTTGTGCAATGTCCGTCTGTCCGTATGAGCGCAGTTCATTTCGGCGCTTAAAAGTGTTCCCGATCCGCCCACTAGGGGCATGGCAAATCGGAAAATGCATTTCCTGATATATCAGAAATCATGTTAGTTGGAGAAGAAGAAGAAGTTGAAGAGCTAAAAAGCTGAACTTTGGTATGTAGATCCGCGTCGACCACCCAAGTCCAACGAGCTATGCTGGATATATCTACGCCCATTGGGGACGTGGCCAATCGGATAAAACTATATCTCCTGTGAGCTAATGTTATGATTCTATAAAGACTGATGATGTCTACGCCTACTAGGGGCGTGGCAATTTGGACCTGAGGATATAGTTAATTTTTAAAATATTCTATATTTCCGGCATTATTGATGCTAGAGACCTGAAGTTTGGTATATATACGCGGGTTGGCCACCCAAGTCCAACAAGCTGTGGTGGATATATCTTCGCCCAAAGGGGGCGTGGCAAACCGCAAAACTTTATATCTCCGAAAGTCTAAGAGGTAGAAGCTTCAAATTTGGATGGTTGAGTTACTGGTAACCGCCTCTATCGATGACTTACGTATTTTTCGGGGCGTGGCATATCGAAAATTACCCTGTAATTTTTACATTTTTGGAGCGTAAGCATCAAAATTTTGCAACTATGTTACCGTTAGGTTGTTCTAAGAACTGGCCAAAAATGAGGTGCATTTTCTACAGTATTAGTACTTAATTGCTGATGGGATATGAATGAGTATTTCGCAGCCGGTAACATCAAATTAAAATGCGACTAAAATAATATTTATTATATATTAAAATAAAAACTCTATGCCATTAAAATCGAATTTTATAATTTAATTAATATGGAAAGTGTATTTATTATATGTAAATATATTTGATAATTAATATATTAGATAGTTAAGGTAGTAATATTTGCCCAGTTTCATAGAGTGATATATTATAAATATTATATTGAAATATAGCATTCAGCTTTTGTCATTCAGTTGCCTTAACTCAAGTTTCAAGTTTCCTTTTTGTAACAATCACTGGAAGAGCTTAGCACAGTTTCATAGTCATTCATAAGGCTATGCCTTTTATTTAGCGAGCAATTTATGATCAATAGTTCCACAAGTTTCAGGGATGTACCATCCATCGAGTGTCATAGCATTCAGCTTTTGTCATGCCGCCTCAGAGCATTTAGCTTCTGCTATAAATACGTTAGAAGACCCAAACTAAGATAATATGCATTTCTGGGAATGATATGATTATTCTATTTCGAGAGCAATGAGGATCAAGCTCCATATTATTCAGTATTGGCATTGATGTACCGTACATCGAGTGCCATAGCATTGAGCTTTTGTCATGTAGTTGCCGTAACTCAAGTTGCACGTTTTGTTTATGTAACGTTGACTGGAAGAGTTTGGCTCAGTTTCATAGTCATTTATAAGGCTATGCCTTTTATTTAGCGAGCAAATTATGATCAATAGTTCCACGAGATTCAGGGATGTACCATCCATCAAGTGTCATAGCATTCAGCTTTTGTCATGCAGTTGCCGTGTTTCAAGTTTCAGGTTTTGTTTTTGTAACATTCCCTGGAAGAGTTTGGCTCAGTTTCATAGTCATTCATAAGGCTATGTATTTTATTTAGCGAACAAAATATGATCAATAGTTCCACGAGAGTCAGGGATGTACCATCCATCGAGTGTCATAGCATTCAGCTTTTGTCATGCAGCCTCAGAGCATTTAGCTTCTGCCATAAATTCGCTAGAAGACTCAAACTAAGATAATACGCATTTCTGGGAATGATATGATTATTATATTTCAATGAGGATCAAGCTCCATATTATTCAATCCTGGCATTGATGTACCATCCATCGAGTGTCATAGCATTCAGCTTTTGTCATGCAGTTGCCGTGTTTCAAGTTTCAGGTTTTGTTTTTGTAACATTCCCTGGAAGAGTTTGGCTCAGTTTCATAGTCATTCATAAGGATATGTATTTTATTTAGCGAACAAAATATGATCAATAGTTCCACAAGTTTCAGGGATGTACCATCCATCGAGTGTCATAGCATTCAGCTTTTGTCATGCAGCCTCAGAGCATTTAGCTTCTGCCATAAATTCGATAGAAGACGAAAATTAAGAGAATTTACATTTCTGCCAATGTCACGACTGTTTTCTATTTCGTGGATCAAGCTCCATATTATTCAGTCTTGGATTTGATGTACCGTACATCGAGTGCCATAGCATTGAGCTTTTGTCATGCAGTTGCCGTAACTCAAGTTTCAGGTTTTGTTTTTGTAACATTCCCTGGAAGAGTTTGGCTCAGTTTCATAGTCATTCATAAGGCTATGTATTTTATTTAGCGAACAATAGTTCCACGAGAGTCAGGGATGTACCATCCATCAAGTGTCATAGCATTCAGCTTTTGTTATGCAGCCTCAGAGCATTTAGCTTCTGCCATAAATTCGCTAGAAGACCTAAACTAAGATAATATGAATTTCTGGGAATGATATGATTATTCTATTTCGAGAGCAATGAGGATCAAGCTCCATATTATTCAGTATTGGCATTGATGGACCGTACATGGAGTGCCATAGCATTGAGCTTTTGTCATGCAGTTGCCTTAACTCAAGTCCCAGGTTTTGGTTTTGTAACATTTCCTTAGCACAGTTTTATAATAATTCCTAAGGCTATGCCTTTTATTTAGCGAGCAAATTATGATCAATAGTTCCACGAGATTCTGGGATTTACCATCCATTGAGTGGCATAGCATTCAGCTTTTGTCATGGAGTCTCAGAGCATTAGGTTCTGCCATCAAATCTCTAGAAAACCTAAACTTAGATAATATGAATTTCTGGGAATGATATGAGTATTCTATTTCGAGAGCAATGAGGATCAAGCTCCATAGTATTCACTCTTGGCGTTGATGTACCTTACATCGAGTGCCATAGCATTCAGCTTCTGTCAGGCAGTTGCCTTACCTCAAGTCCCAGGTTTTGTTTTTGTAGCATTCACTGGAAGAGTCTGGCTCAGTTTAATAATCTCTACTCTAACTCGAGAGTATTTAGTCTTTGTATTCATTTCATCTTTTATTTCTTGTTAATAAGCCAGATTCCTGCCTCCCCTCCTCTGCTCTGATGTATGCATGTAATGATTACTTTTCATTTTGTTTGGGCTCATTGTATGGCTGGCCTGCTTGCTTGTTGCTGATAAGAGAAAGTCTTCGTTAAAGTGTAATCAGCTCGCATGTGAAGCGCACTTTGCGGCTGCAATGAAAGCAGCTGCGAAATAGGACTCTCAATCGGGGACTCTCGCTTTCACTGCTGCTCACGCACATATAAAGACATTTACACGCACATGCACACGCACACGCACGAGCTGTTACCCAGTCCAGCCCAATCCCAGACTCTCTGCCCAGTTTCAACATGCCAACCACGCCCCCTGCTCCCTTAGCGCATCGCTTACTTTGTTTTCATATAACGGGCGCTCGTTGTTTTTATTATTAAAAGCTTCGTGCGTATGTGACTTGCATAAATGCTGGCAATAGCATGACTTTTTATCAGTCTTAAACTGACACCTAAACACACATACACACAATCATATCATACGCACACACACACATACTCAAGTAGAGTTGCTATCGTTTTCTTGGCATTTTGCGTTCAGCTTTATCAAATCAAAACTCCGAGGCTCTGCTACTTTTTTAAATAAGCATAAACACACAGGGACAGTCTTCTGTCTGCTGTCTCCAGCCTCCACTTGCCACGCCTCCCACTTGGCAGACACAACAAAAAAAAAAGAAGCAGAGAAGCTTAATGTGCAGCTGGGGAATAGGCCAGAGCAAGCAAATAGGCAAAAGGCTAAGGATGCGCCATGACTTGTGGCAAAATTCGGCCTAACTATAAAAATCTTTATCGGCATGTGTGTAAAGCGAGCGAGGAGAGCAGAGCAGGAGGACAAGCAGGAGTAGGGTAGGTAGAAGGGGGGCCACCGCCTGCCTAAGCAGCACAAATCCAATTTTGAGCAGCATTTAAGTGTCCGGCCAACGTCTATGCCATTTCCTGTGACCCCTTCAGCTGCCTATTAAAGAACAAGTTTGCTTTCCTTCTGTCTCTCGCTCTCTCTCTCTCTCTTTCAGCTATGCATATACTAACATATGTATGTCTGTGTGCTTGGCTTGTTCTGGCCATGACATTGTCATGGTCTTCTGCTCTGCAAATATTTGACTCGATTTTACGTTGCTGTGGCTCATTTTTTATCGGCGCGCCTAAACGGCAGCAATGAAAAGTTATTCTACAAAAGGAAAGAAACTTTATTTACATAAATGATTTAAATATATTTAACAAATATGCACAAATTGAGTAAGCGTGTAGAACATTTAGATAAATAGCGAGAGTAAAGCTGTGTTCAATATAAAATAATTGTGATTAAAATGTAAATTAAATGTGCTTTGTTTTGAATCTGCTTTTTAGGGTTTCCCCTATAAATGAAAAGCAAAATGAATTTTTTAAATTGATTTATTTATTTATTTTTTATTTTTTACAATACATATATGTTTAATAAGATATACGGGGTATAACGAAAATCCCTTTGTGATCTTAGCTTCAATTAATGCTGCCCATTTGAGCCAGCTGTGCGTTAGCCTCTTCTGTTTATCATTATCATTATTAAGTCTCTTGGTTGCCTGCTGTTGAGCTTGCTAGGAGTTCGGTGTATGCAAGTATGTAGATATATTTAATATTTGACGCATCTAACATAAGGTAATTCTTTACACAATTTACATAGTAAACGCATCTAGCTCAGTTTTAATGCATTTGTTTTTATCAGTTCTTCGGCTCTTTCTAACGACTAACTGATCGACATATCGAAGCTTGAGATCAGGGCTGCGACCTATCGATAACTTACAGAACAAATATTTAGATTATAAATGATTTTATTCAAATTAGCCAAAGCCCAGATTTGATTTTGATTTGTGATTGCGCATTGTAACGGCATAGTTATAGAAGGCGAGTCTGAGATGCTGTGTTACTCCAAGACATTTGATATTTAAAATTATCAGTTTTTCCCCATTGCTATATAATATATGTATATACATATATGCATCCGACTTACCTGCTTTAAATAAGTGCACTGCATCAATTATTAACATTACATCTACTTAATTTCATATTTAATAAAAAAGGCAAAAATTCTTTACAATATCAAATTTTATATTTAAAGCGAATGCCCTTATTAATAAGCCAATTGCCCTGCCCAAAATGTATTTCCAAACTCTCATTACTTTTCTATATAAACCGAATTGGGCAACAATTTATGTTATGAACATGATAAATATTCGTAAAATATCCAAATTTTCGTTTATTAATACCCATAAAAAAAAAATCGTTTTATAGAGTCAAGTTACTGCCAAAAAAAAGAAGATATATATCCAAAAAGTGTCTGTCTGCGCTTAATAAAATAAGCCAACCCTCAATCATTTGCACAACTTGGAAAAAAAAGTGAAACAAAAAAGATGCCAAGTCAGCTGAGGCTGGGGAATATTTGTTGACGGGGGGAGGAAGTACTGCTCTGGCCAGCTCTGCTCTGCTGCTCTGTCTCCCATAAAGTGCGCTTCAAAGGCAGTAAAAACTCCATTAACTGTCATCAAAAATGCATTTCGCATGCAGCAAATGGCCAAGAGCAGAGAAAGTTTTGGGATGCGGAGGGCTCGGCCATCAAATGGAATAGAATGAAATGGCGCAAATCAAAACACATCGAATAAATCAAAGTGAGCGAGCGCCAGGGCCAAAGCGCACCAAAATAAAAGCAGAGAAATCTGCAAGCTCTGATGGCTAACGATGAGGCAAACACACATTTTTATGGCTAATGAACGTAGCAGCAGCAGCAGCGGGAGGAGCAGGAGTAGCAGGAGGCACAGCTTCAGTCAGTAGAAAGACGCAGCCGTTGAGTCCCTCGTGTGCTGGCCACATTTTTATGCATGCTTCGGGCACAAATTAACTTTCCAATAGATACGGGGGTGGTCTATGTCTGTGTGGCACTGTCACTCCCCCTGCATTACACGCCACAGCCCCATCGTCCTGCCACCCCGCGCTGCGGCATTAAATTTATCCCCAATTTGCGTGCAGCGTGCCAACATTTTATGCTCGGCTGCTTTGGCGTCTGGCGCTCCACTTTGGCTTATCAAATTTTATTAGCAGGCCAGCAAATTGTTGCAAGACGACAAATAACTTCACTTTCGGGTGGTGCGCACCGCTCTGCCAACAAGTTATGAGCCACCCTAAAAAAATGAAAAGAAACTGTGAACTAGTAAGAAGTTCGTGTTAAGCTCCATCGACTGCATAATACTCGTCCATGTCGCAGAATAAATAAACAAATAGAAGACAAACAATTTCGTGGTTTTTCGCTCAAATTTGTATTACATCAAATAAATATTTTACTTTAAGATTATAGACAATTTGTAATGTTTTCTTAGGTAATAACAAAAAATAATATCTTTACGTTTTTATTTCAATCAAGTTGTAAATTAGAATAAAAGAAAAAGTTCTTCTTCTTCTTCTTTTTTAAGTATTATGTACTTTATTCAAGTATTTTCTCCATGTAGTTCTTTTAAAAAATTTCTTCCAAGTATTTTTCCAAGTATTTCTTCCAAGCATCTTCTCCCAAGCATCTTCTTCAAGTATTTCTTCCAAGTATCTTCTCAAGTATTTCTTCCAAGTATCTTCTCAAGTATTTCTTCCAAGTATCTTCTCCATGAAATTCTTCCAAGCATCTTCAAGTATTTCTTCGAAGCATCTTTTTCCAAGCATCTTCTCCATGAAATTCTTCCAAGCATCTTCAAGTATTTCTTCCAAGCATTTCTTTCAAGTATCTTCTCCTTGAAATTCTTCCAAGCATCTTCTCCAAGTATTTCTTCCAAGCATCTTCTCCAAGTATTTCTTCCAAGCATCTTCTTCCAGGCATCTTCTTCCAAGCATCTTCTTCCAAGCATCTTCTTCAAGTATTTCTTCCAAGCATCTTCCCCAAGTATTTCTTCCAAGCATCTTCTCCATGAAATTCTTCCAAGCATCTTCTCCATGAAATTCTTCCAAGCATCTTCTTCAAGTATTTCTTCCAAGCATCTTCTTCAAGTATTTCTTCCAAGCATCGTCTTCAAGTATTTCTTCCAAGCATCTTCTCCAAGTATTTCTTCCAAGCATCTTCTCCAAGTATTTCTTCCAAGCATCTTCTCCATGAAATTCTTCCAAGCATCTTCTTCAAGTATTTCTTCCAAGCATCGTCTTCAAGTATTTCTTCCAAGCATCTTCTCCAAGTATTTCTTCCAAGCATCTTCTTCCAGGCGTCTTCTTCCAAGCATCTTCTTCAAGTATTTCTTCCAAGCATCTTCCCCAAGTATTTCTTCCAAGCATCGTCTTCAAGTATTTCTTCCAAGCATCTTCTTCCAGGCATCTTCTTCCAAGCATCTTCTTCAAGTATTTCTTCCAAGCATCCTCTCCAAGTATTTCTTCCAAGCATATTCTTCCAAGCATCTTCTCCAAGTATTTCTTCCAAGCATCTTCTTCCAGGCATCTTCTTCCAAGCATCTTCTTCCAAGCATCTTCTTCAAGTATTTCTTCCAAGCATCTTTTTCAAGTATTTCTTCCAAGCATCTTCTTCCAGGCATCTTCTTCCAAGCATCTTCTTCAAGTATTTCTTCCAAGCATCGTCTTCAAGTATTTCTTCCAAGCATCTTCTCCAAGTATATCTTCCAAGCATCTTCTCCAAGTATTTCTTCCAAGCATCTTCTTCAATTATTTCTTCCAAGCATCTTCCCCAAGTATTTCTTCCAAGCATCTTCTCCAAGTATTTCTTCCAAGGATCTTCTCCATGAAATTCTTCCAAGCATCTTCTCCATGAAATTCTTCCAAGCATCTTCTCTAAGTATTTCTTCCAATCATCTTCTTCAAGTATTTCTTCCAAGCATCTTCTCCAAGTATCTTCTCCATGAAATTTCATCTAAGTATCTTCTACAAGTATTTTGTCAAAGTAATTTCCCAAGTCTTTAATGCATAGTTGAACTATCATTAAATATTTGCGCTCGCTTCTTTCCATTTACGACTAGTTATAGTTGACCTCTCAGTGACCAATGGAATCGGAACACTCTCTGCTGCTTCAAGCACTCTAGCTTCGTCTTTCTCAAATATAAATACTAAATTTGAATGATCTTCTATAGTTCCTCTTCGTCCCTTGTTTCCATTATCCCATACTCATTTTCAATAGATTAATTAGGTAAATCTAATCTGAAATAACCTAAACTGGCAACACATACAGCTTATAAATGGACAACTCAATTTGTCGGTTGTGGTTCATACCTGTGCCCTTCACTTCGACAACAGATCCAGTTATAAGACATGCTCTATTTTGACTCGAATTTTTTGATAATTAAGACTTTGATGGTGGCAATACTTTTGAAAGCCAATATACTCGCTTTCCATTCACTGGACCCCTAAGAAATGCAGTTGACTTCCGCTGACTTGGCCAAGGTACGCGCGTATGATTTGTCGTTGCTATCAATTTCTAAGGATTTTAGCCGAAAAACCAACCCTCCAAAATTTGGAGAACCGTCGGTAGAGCTGGCGCTCAGACAAACGGGGGAAAAGCCGGGAAAACGACCGGAAAAGTGCAAACACACGCGAAACTGTCGTCGCATTGCGATGGGGGCTTGGCTTGCCTAGCCTTCGCCTGCCTTGGTCTGGCCTGACGCGTGCACGAACCCAATAAAATCGTTTTGATAGGCTTATGACCGGGTTCTACACCAGCTACAATCGCCAGGAGACTAACCCGATATTATTTCAAATTTACTCGCGAACTGTTATAGCAAGTCGTGATAAGGATTCACAGGCCGTCAGGCAGCATAAAATCAATAAACGCCGAGACTCTTTACCAATGGCTTGGCTTTAAGGCGCTTAACTTATTATTTTTTGAATAACATTTTCAACTTAAAGGAGCAAAAATACTAGAACAGCTTGAATTCAACAATCGCAAACGACTTCTCAAACTTCCATGCCATTGTTACCAATATTACCGAAGCTTCGGAATTCTTACCGGAGGGCCAAACCGTAAATCAAGAATATTATCTTGGCGAACAACAGTTGGATTTTGCACCACGATAATGCACCAGTGCACAAAGCGATCATTGTGAACGAGTTTAACAAAAAATTCAACAAACGTGACGGAATTACAGCAGCCTCGAATTTGACGAATGTATTTGTTATTGTGAAACGACGAAATAACCATTTCCAACACTTTACAATGAAAATTGGTAATGATAAAAAAAAAAAACAAAAATACAAAATAAAAGATATGGTATATATAACACCTCCAGGACCCAATCTAATAATTACATCCCTCATCCTTACATCATTACAGCCTCAGCCTCACCAAGCTCGATCCTTGTCTAAGGCCTGAGCAACAAGAATAAACGTACAAGGATTTGGTACTTTTCGAGGAATACCAACCTCCTCCTCCATTGTGACCCTCCGCTGTGAGCTGAGTTATGATCACATACGAACTACTAAATTCACCCAAAGAACAAAAGAAACAACTACAAAAGCAATCCAACTCACATCACAGTTAATAGGGGTTACTCCAGACCCGACTCAGATCGAAGACAGTATATAAAATTGCGATTCACATGAATGTCCATTATGAATGCAAATAAGTTGTCTTCCGTTATCCAATATCCGCCCACCTATTAATTTCAAGGTTTCCACTTAAATGTGAACAACCGATGCATATGTGAGGCTGTATTTCATTTCGTTGATAATTTGGATAGTTTAGTAAGTAGTTTAGTAAATACTGCTCTTCCAACCCCCAATACGGTCGCATTCAGAATATATAATGCACACATTATGCAGACATTTTAATCCCACAGAAGCGATATCATATGCCGGACTCATACTTGGAATTGTCAAAATTCAAGGACGAACTGAAGTGTGCCTAATAGCAATCCTCATCGAATGAATCATATTTAATACAAAGATTTTTGAAATAAATTATTTTATAAATTGCTCCTCCAACTGACGACTATTTTATCATTATTATTCCGAGATCATAAAAAGCCAATGATCAGGGATCAATAAGTTAAGTTAACGACGATAACATCGACAACGATGACGTCAATTACGATACTAGAGAAATGGAGTTCCTAAACCAATTATAACTCTCTGCCCCTGCTATAACAAAGCACTTCGCGTGTTCAAGTAAAAAGTAAAAAACGGCGAGTTGAATAAAAAAAAAAAAAAAAGAAAGAAAATCGAAGATATCAGCAATGTAAATATACTTATACGCCCAACATAAAAACCAGACCCAATCTAATGATTGCATCCCTCAGTTACCAGCTAATTAACTAATACTTTTGTATTTAGGTATATATTCCTCGTTATTGATTTCGAGGTTTCCATTTCAAATAGAACCATAAAATCATCGATCCTCTCTGGCAAACAGAAATAAAAGAATTTAATTTTGTATATTCAATAATTTGTTTAAAAAAATGCTCCTCGACATATGTCAACACTACTAATATTTGCTCCCGCATACTTCCAAGAGGCATTCCGTCTTCCTCCACTAAACTAACGGGAGGATACCCTCGACTCAAAGTCACATCATATGAAATCAAAACGATAAACATGGTGCTTCACTCTATTCCGGTGATTCAAGCTGTAATACGAATGCTTTGAAACCACTCAAAAACCAACCCTGCCTAGTTGAACTCCCCAAATACCCATACATTTTTATAAAAATGATTTACTTCAGTTCAAATAAAACCGAGCCTTGATAATTCGCCAGTCGTATATGGACTGCTCAATATCCCACAAATACAAATTCCAGCTTACATTTGGCCAAATATTATTTTTGGCCATATGCATTCGTCCTTTATGAAAATATTGAATGCGAAGAAAATACGAGATTGCGTTATACAATTGCTGTCTAGCTTGCTTGAGTTTCGTTTAAACAGCAAATGGAAATTCAGTGAGGCGCGCTCTTCTGATGTCCAACTGTCCTCATAGCAAGCAAGCAACCAACGAGTCCGCCCCCTTCAAGATCCCTTCCTGCCGTCTCAACCCTTATCTTGCTTCAATCTGACCTGCGGCCAGAGGCGAACTCAATCGCAAAATGTTTGAGCAACGGCAAATCAGTCAAATAAAAAATGAAGGAGATGAGCGCAGAGGAAAAATGCGAATACATTGGCAAAAATCAATTTTCAATTTAAAATTTAGATGCCACGCCCCCCTGCAACCCTGGCGCCCAGTCAAGCCGCCAGATAAATAAAAAGTTCGTTCGAGCGCAAAATGTAAATAGAGGCGAAAGTTTACCCCAATGGAGGGGAGGGCACCAGCTACAGGTTGCATCATATGCCCCTGGGGAGGTGGGCGTAGCAGGCAGAGTGGCGGGTAGACAATTTCAAGCAAAGTTTGCGTTGCGGCCAGTGGAAAAGTGGAAATTTGTTGTTTGTGCCACTGGGTGCGCTGCGTATTTCTGCTCTCTCTCTTCCTGCGAGCTCTTTGATTTTTATCGCTCTTGCCCATTTTTTACGAGCTCAGTGGCATTGTTGAGATTACGGCAGGAATCAAGCACCCAAAGCGCGCTTCCCCTTCTCCTTGTTCACAGTTCTTACGATGCGTGCATTTCATTAGCCAAATTCTGGGGAAATCCAAAAAGCAGAACTCTTATGCGGCTTGTGTTAAACTAAATAGAATACTATTCAGGAAATTGCTTTCACGCAGATTTCTTCGTCTTTCCGCCTTCATCTGCTTGGCAGATGTACATAAAGGCAAAGAAAACACTTCATCAACTGCCAAAAGATAGCCAGCGTACGGATTTAGTTAAGCATTGCGACACACATACTTATACATATGTATATACTTAAAGAACGGGGAAAAGGGGCTCACAATTTCGCAACGGCAAGCTGAAGCTTTCCCAAGACGACAGATCCAGATGACTCCTTGGGTAAGGATTG
Organism: Drosophila mulleri; assembly: GCA_035047565.1. Classification (NCBI taxonomy): domain Eukaryota; kingdom Metazoa; phylum Arthropoda; class Insecta; order Diptera; family Drosophilidae; genus Drosophila; species Drosophila mulleri. The sequence continues at coordinate 7,633,416 of JAWNPK010000012.1, forward strand.
CATTTGCTATCGATTCGTCACATACAAGGTCTATTATAAGAATAAAGTATTTTTCACCTACTCAAATGTCAACTTTTGCATCTCTACTCATGTCCAAGAGAAATAAAAGAATTTGATTTTTGTCATTTTTAATAATTTGTTTCAGAAAATACTGCTCCTCCAACCTCAAACAACTCCAAAACTCACAAACTACTCAACTACTCAAAGACCCTGTCTAGATCAACTCCCTCACCCCACAACTAGGGTTACACATCTAAAATAAAAAAAGAGCAGCAAAGTCCTCTAAAAAACATTAATAAAATAATGAATGACACCCTTCCATATGCACTATATGTGGAAAGAAAAACGCATCAAATCCGTTATACGTCCATCTATTCATTTCAAGGTTTCCATTTAAATGTGAACAACCGATGCTCTCCCAACCCCTACTAGGGTTACCTTCAAAAATATAAAAAGGGCAAAATATGTCAATAACACCGACGTGATTGCGCACTGCAGTCTCACACTTGGAGTTGTCAACAATTCAAAGACGAACTGAAGTGTGCCTAATAGCAATAAATTATTTTAGAAATTGCTCCTCCGACTGACGACTATTTTATAATAATAATATTATCCCGAGATCATAAAGAGCCAATGATCAGGGATCAATAAGTTAAGTTAAGTTAGACATGCCATCCTTAACGACGATAAAGCCGACAACAATAACGCTGACAAAGATAACGTAGACAATGATGAAGTCGACAACGATGACGTTTATTACGAACGATACTAGAGAAATGGAGTTCCTAAACCAATTATAACTCACTGCCTTTACTATAACAAAGCACGCCGCGTGCTAAAGTAAAAAACGGCGAGTTGAATAAAAAAAAAAAGAAAGAAAATCGCCCAACATAAAAACCAGACCCAATCTAATGATTGCATCCCTCAGTTACCAGCTAATTAACTAATACTCGTGTCAGCTTCATAGCTTGGCAACAAGTTATTTAATTGTTTATTATTTAGTGTGTAAGTTAAATATTTAAATTTCCGACGTGCGCCATGTAAATAAATCCACCTTTAAAGGTAATATTTTATGTACCACCCACTCGCCGCCCGTCCTACTTTTTTGCGCCTTCGTATCGCATTACACTCGAACATACCCCTCAGTGTATCAATACCCAGCTGTTGCTTCTGGCGGCCCCTTGGCACGGCCCTTATCGGCTGCTTATCATTGGCAACATCCAACATAAAACAATAAATATTTTATGGCCTTTTTGCCAAGCGCATAAATCTCATGAAATTGATACTCATACGTGTGCGAGTGCTGAGATGGCGCTGGCGCTGCTGCTTCCTCCTTTTTAGCTCCTGAGAACTTGAGGTATACAAGATTCAAGAAGCAGCGCACATTGACACACTGAGCGGGTGCTCGTTCGCATAAATACTTTTGCGAAAATGTTATATTTCTCCCTTCTTTCTGCTTTGCTTTGCTTCACCTTTAACAGCGACCGTGTTAAGCAAATCTCCATCGAGGGATCTCATATATAAAGCGCCCCATGCTTTATAAAAACTCTTTAATATGGAATTCAATACTTTATAACCCATTCCATAGAGTTTCTCCCTCAAGTATTTTAACAAAATACTTTATACGGTAAAAAAAAAGTATATTGTTTAACAAAAAACTTTATACGGTAAAAAAAAAAGTATATTGGTTAACAAAAAACTTTATACGATAACAAAAAACTTTGTATATAGGAAAAAAAAACTATCTTCTTGAAGCCAAAAAAGAAGATGTGTTTGCGGCAAAAGCCGAAACAAAAGTGATGTTCTGCCTGCTGGCTGCTCGCCTTTTATACCTTTTCTACGGCATCTCAAAGCCTACTGCGCTGTAATTAAAAGGGAAATTTGTTCAAATTTCCCATTTGGCACTTTAGTATACATAAAATCTAAGTAAATTTCCTTTTACCTAATGACAACACAATTGTGCTATATTAATATTAATATTATCGTATGAAATAACTTGATGATAAATCATTTAGCTTACGTATTAAACTTTCTGTTAGCTTACACATATATTTGAATAAGAATTGCAGTTGTTACTGTTAAATGTACTCAAGTTCTATAAACATTTGGATACTTCTAGAAAACTGCAAGTTCTAGCAAAGGGAAATTTGGCATTTTTAGCGCTAAGACTAAACCATAAAAAACAAAACAACTGCTGCAGAACAGATTAACAGAAAGCCGCGTTGCCTATTAATTACTTAGATTAAGACATAACACATTTTAATTTCGCAAAGACTGTTTTCTAATGTGTCTACCAGCATGCTTTACTACAATACCCTGAAATACTAAAACACAATCACGAAGAAGAAGAAGAAAAAAGAAGCAAACAAACATTTGTTACATTTAATGCCCAATTAACGCATTTGCCACTTCAAACTCAGCCAAGCTCAAAATGTGTAAGCTTTAAAGAAAGCGAGAGCGAGAGCGAGAACGACAGGAGGGAGCGAGCGCCAAAGGCAAAACGTGCCACAAAGCACAAAAGGTTACAGAGCAGCAGAGAGTCTGCTCCTCTCTATCGTCGCACCCAAAAGCTCAAAGTATTCCGTGACTTTGCCCACAAGAAAACGAAACATTTGTCGTTTGACTGCAGTTGGGTAAAAGATGAGTGAAAGAGAGAGAGAGGGAGAGAGGGAGAGCGTGAGAGTGAGAGTGGGTGGCAGCAGCTCTGTGGAGCTGCACTTCATTAACAACAGAACGCGATGAGCGGCTGGCGGTGAATGTAGCGGTAACTTTGTCGTTAGGCGACTTATGACTCCTGCAATTACAAATACAAACGCGCAAAAAGAAACAACTCAAAATGAGTGTTGTAATGCGCATAACGGTATCCCGTACTGCCTGCCCGCTGCTCTCGGCTGCTAGTGCTCCATATTTCTGTCACTCATTGTTGCTTGTTGACATAACGAATGCCTTAACATCGCTTCTTGTACCCTGCAGCCATTAAGAATTTCTTTAACTGGGGTATAACGGTTTGCTGTAAATGTTTTTATGACTATATCTAAACATTTTATGCCAGCGTCGGTTGAGATAATCGCTGCCCTACTCAACGCTAAGCTCGCCCTATCACATGTTGATCTCAGAGGTTGCAAGCCGAAGCGCTTCGCTCTTTATATGGTATCATTGAGTCGTTACCTCTTCGCTCTTCCACTCTTGTTATTTTATTTTTATTTTTTTTTTGAGTGGTTTCTCCTGCATAACCCCGTCGACCCCTTAGTGTGTGCACTTCCGCTCCACTTATACGCATAACTCGCAGTGCGCTGCCGTCGACCGGTTTGTCGAGTTAATGACACTGGCAGCTGGAGTCGTCATATCGTTATCCCGCCGCCCTCCCGGGGCACCCGCTCCGCTCGTCCCGCGGCCAATGTCGTCGAGGCGTGCAAAAATCATTTTTCTCGCACATTTTTTTACAGCCCCCTGCAGCAACATTTTATTTATATTTTTCATTTTTCACTTTTTTCACATTTCTCGTAGCGACAGTAAAAATTGCCTATAATTGTATGTACGTAGGGAACCCAAGGTGTGTGTGCGTGTGTATGCGAGCGTGTGTGTGTGTTGCCTGCCTAGCATTTTTTGTTCGGCTTCTGCAGTTGACAGTTAATTATTTGTATAAATAGGCGCAGATGTTGCCAATGCTGAAGGGTTCAATCGATTATCTGACAACTGCGCCAGCTCCTATTGTTGAGCAAATCCATGTCATAATAGAAATTCCTAGATATCATTAAAAATACTGATGAACATTTGTGGGTTCTTCAAGGTAATGTTGGAGGGTAGAATTTTCGATCCAACCAAAGCAGTTGGCACTACGCAAATAATCATATCTTTTTATACCTACACTTTCGCGCAAAGTCAATGAGCGTTTTTTTTCCTGACAAATGTGAAAGATAACTAAATTTTCTAACAAATTTTTTTTGAGCCATTAGGAAAGCAAAGTTTGAAATCAACTTAAACTAGGTCAACAGGATTTCATTTATTTTTTTTGTGTACTATGCTAAAATGCACAGTTTAAGTTAATTTCTGAAACTTTCATTGACAAATAAAATGCCAAGACTCGATATACATGCTTTTTCTCTTTCTTGAAAGTCTTACTTCAGGACATTTTATCAAGTCTCTTAACTCAGCTCTCGACTCTTTGCACTGTCAACACAAAAAAGGAGCAAAAACTTTGTAACTAAGTCAATTTCTCGTAAGCATTTTGTCAGTTGCCATTTGTTTGTTGGGTCGACATATTGCCATGGGCGTGCATATGGCATGGGGATGGCATGGGAGGGGGCTCTATTCATGGGCTCTATTTGCCAACAATTGTTTGTGGCTTGCGGTGGCGGCTGCTGTCAATCCCATGGGTCAAATTAAAAATGCAAAATGTCATGAAATCGAGTGGCTTTTGCAGCGCTTTGATTTGGTTCGAGTTATTTGGCTATTTGCAACTTTCAAATGCCCAACCACAAAGGAAAAAAAAATACAAAAAGCACAATCAATGGATTGAAAACAATGATATTTCGCTATAAAACGTGCGGTTTAAGATTTATTAAATGTTTAGCTAGGCAATATTTGGCTTGGCAACATGCTGATAGATCGTTTAGCACGTTTGTCAAACATTGGTAATTTTAGTTATTTAATATAATATAGAAATACCTAATATAGAAAATAACACAACAATTATTGCCTTGGCAACATTTGAGCTTAGCAGCATTCAGCGCTAGCAACAAATGCTGACAGCGCTGCAGCGAGCATTGATAGGCCGCTATCAGAGAAGCCAAGCTTTAGCAGCTACATATAATCATAACAAGCACAGCAATAACATTGATGAGCTGCTTGAATTAATGAACTGAACAATGTCGAGTATATCTATATAAGTATGTACATAGTATATAATTACATTAATATACGTATATAATGTATCTATATTTATATATTCATGCTTTCGTGTGCTTTGTGAGTTTGCTGTAGCTGAGTCAGCTGTAAATGTTTGCTGCATTAATGCAAAATAAGCCATATTTCGTTATTCAATAACATTCAACTCTGTGTGTGCACACTCTGATAAGCAGGCAGTCAGCAACGTATTATTAGAGTTCACATAATTTACTCATTGAACTCGTCAAACAGTTGCATTCCATTCCATTCAATGTTTGTTAAGTCTCTCTCTGTGTGTGTGTGTGTGTGTGTTTGTTGAGTGCTGTAAATAGCTGTATTCTAATTTTAATTTTGTGTGGTTTCTGAATAGCACTCAAAGCGGGTCATCTGATTGTTTGTTACTGTTTTTATCAGTATTTGAAAAAAAAAAAAAAACAATAATCGCCCTAACATTGTGCTTAACTGAAATTTTTGATTGCACTCTGACCAGGCCTAATATAAAATGTAATTATTTTTCACTAACTCATATGCCATATCTGTTAAAATGATTCACACTAGCTTAATCAGCATTTGTTTGTTATCATTCGCTTTGTTGGTTTATTCAGCAAATTGTGGAAATCATCATATTTTATAGTTATCAGAAATGTTTTTCTTTAAATGTATAAAAATCTACGGAATGTTTGAAATTTAAATTCACTGTTGTGTGTTTTCAATGTTTAGCTTGTGTACTATTCGAAAGAACGCTTTGGCTGAAAATTTTTGATTCTTGACTTTCCTCTTTCAATAATCAATCAGTCAATCAAGCAGTTGTACAGCTTCTATAGTAGTCAATGGGTAATTCAGTAAGTAAATTAATCCGTCTTTTGTCTGTTTAGACTGAAGACTAATTCGAAAAATATAATTGTTTATTAATCAAGTGATTCATAAGATCGTAGGTCGCTCAATCAATCGGTTATGTAGTCAGTTATTTAGTCATAAATAGGGTTAGTCAGCAATTAGTCTTTCATTCAGAAAATGTAAATATTCTATAAATCAGTCAGTGAATCATTAAATCAGCAATCAATCTAACAATCATCCATCAATAATTAGGCAATCAGTCAGTTATCTAACTTTTCAATCTGTATCTGAATAAGTCAATCAACAATTACCTTATAAATCTAATAGACAATCAAGCAGGCAGTCATTAAGTAGTTCATACTGCCGTCAGTCAGACGGTGCTACAGTGAGTAAATTCGTATAAGTAATAGCACTACCATAGGTAGTGTAACTCTAGTATATAACGCGAACTTGCAAAGCATCCTTTAAAAAACCTCTCAGTAACTGTGCCTTATTACAAAGATTTTTAAAATTGATAAATTCCGAAAATAGTTTTGTTATTTTTAAATTAGAAAAAAAATGTATGTGACTTTAATGTAGTGAATATTCCCTGTGATCTTAGGAATAAATTGATAATGAATAATAATCATAAGAGACGCATGGTTAGATCGACTCGTCTGTTGATCCTGATCAAGAATATTCTACCATAAGGGATCAGTCCTGATCTCTTCTTCTGCCTGGCACATACATTTGCCAGAATTCCAGCATACCCTGTTCAGCCACTGCGCTTAGGGTGTGAAAACCTCATTATAAAACTTAAATCAAAATTTATTGTAATCAAATATTGTATAGTAGTATATGTGTGGCCCATTCAGAAGTCAACAACAACTACTAATAATAATTATAAATTATACAATTGTTGTTATATTTGGACTTTGCTTTCACAGCTAACGCGAACTTAAAATAAAAATAAAGATAAAATATTGCCTTATCGTCAGACGAATAATTCGCTTATTGGGTCAGATATGTAAACTGGTTTCGAGATATACAACACACATATAGAAACGTCATAGCTGTGACGTTGTGTTCAATATGCTAATTACGAGGTATAAAAGAAAAAAAAAAAATGTTAAAGGTAAAACTAAACAATCATTTAGAGACGAGATAGACGAGTTTGCTGTGAAGTTCAGAGATGAGTTTTTGTTTTGTTTTGTTTAGTTCAGTATTTTTTTTTTTTTTTTTGGGACTGGCTGGGCAGATACAAAGTGTGTGGATCGGAAACTTGTAATTAATATAGTAACTGCTACGACAAAGTTCAAATCAAGGCAACGGCGGCAAGCCAAACACGATTCAGTCACAAATAGTCGACGGAACGAATCGCATCAACAATTCGACAAAAAAATAGAGAAAAAAAAAAGAAGTAAAGTAAATATATTTCTCTGTTATTTTCTGATTTATTTGTTGTTGTTGTGCACTAAGAGGTAGCTAAGGGGGAAGTATGTTTGTATTATTCATATTCATATTTATTTATGCTGCTGCTACTCGCTCGCCCGAGCAATTGGCCTGGCAACATCATAGCAGGGGCTCCCGCTCGCGCCAGTGAATGACGCAGTTGCCATTTACAAGCGGTCGAATGCAGAGCTCAAGAGTTCAGCTGAAACTCGCTGTTCACATTTCCACAAGTCGCGTGCGTTGTGCGTTGGCCCAAGTCAAAGTCAAGACTTCCACAGCATCTGTATAGAAACATATTTAGCATTCTGGATGCTCTGAATTGAAGGCAACTCTAATCTGAAGCCGGACTTGTTTGTCTATCAGTGGTTGACGCAGCCGCGGGTTATCATCGAACTTGACCAATATTTGGTTTGTTTTTATTGTTTTGCTGTTGTTGTACGTTTGGCGTGAATCAATTGAAATTAGTACACACACACACACACACATACGTTCACAAACAAACAGACACTCACACACATTTATAAATATACTTAGTTATCGACATAATCGCATTTATTTCACAGTTTCCATTTCAACGCGACGAAAGTTTCATCGGCAGTCGTCTTTTGTGCCTTGCAGCGATCACAGCTCTAAAAATCGTTAATATATATACTATACATATATTTATACAATATATATTATATAGCAAAAATGTTATTAAAGCCGCTGCTGCTATTTGCCGTGTGCCTGTGTCTGGCTCCTCTGGAGAGCCAAGCGGATTTATCATTTATCTTTGGAAATATATCGCTATTCAATTTGAACTTCAAGACGCCAAAACTGCTGGGGCGCTCCATAACTGTAAAAAGTAATGTGAAAATTGACAGCGATGTGGACCCCAACATACAGGAAGATTCGCATTTGAGTACGGTAAGTGGAAATGAAAACAAAATAAAAAATTAAATACAAAAATGATATAGTGAAAAACCAAAAATACCAAACGGTATAAAAATGTCTGTGAAATAATTTATTATGATATAATTATAAAAATTAAGATGTTTTCAATTTTCATTATATTATTGAGTCATATAATTATATACAGTTATTAAATAACATTTTGCAAAGGAAAACCAACTACAATGTTTACAACAAAAAGAAATAAACCCGTTTAGTAGATTTGCCTTTTTTTATGTTTTTACTCAGCTTACAGTTAATGGATTAAAGCTGATTGTCGGGTTATTTAATTATCATTAATTAGGCATAGTAATGTAGACAATAAACCGTGCATAACTGATGATATTCACGCTTAACAGTAATTTAAATTTATCAATTTGTCGGCACACATGCATGCTCATTCACTAAAGTGAATTGAGCATATTGGTGTTCCGTCTTGCTGTCCGTCCGTTTGTGCATCTTGCCGTCTGTCCCTTGAAGTTCAACAATTTTTGCCGAATATATTAAGACCCATTGGAGGCGTGGTAAGTCGGGAAACGGATCTGGACTTTATATTTGAATTTTTGTTTTGTTTTTATAAAATGCACAAAGAATTTATATGATTAAAAAAATATTCAAATTGCAAAAAAATAAAAAATAATAATATAAAAAATAAAATGAGTGCAAACAAAATTTAGAGAAATTAAATTTTAATACATAAACTTTAATATACTTCGGAATGCTGTAAAAAACCAATTTTAAAATTATATTAACGCAAAATCTTTCAAACAGAACTCATAGAAATGTAGTAAGAAAATAAAAAAGAGCTTTTTAAAAGATATTACTATATTTTTCTTTGAGTAAAGAAAATATAATAAGTATATTAATAATTATAGTACTGTCTTGTATTAAATTGAAGCTTTAAAAAAAAAAATTCACTACTTTTCCCACTCCTTACAGTATAATCTTATCAAGAAATATGGTTATCCGGCTGAGAATCACAGTGTGACAACTGACGATGGTTATATATTAACACTGCATCGCATTGCCCGCCATGGAGCAACGCCAGTGCTGTTAGTTCATGGACTTTTGGATAGCTCAGCCACCTGGGTGATGATGGGTCCCAACAAGGGTCTAGGTATATATTATGCTGCACAATACTGAACACCCAACTCTCTCTAATCGATCGCGTTCATTAGGTTATTTGCTCTATGAGCAGGGCTACGATGTCTGGATGGCCAATGTCCGAGGCAATACGTATTCCAGGAAGCATGTGAAGTACACACATTCGCAAGCCAAGTACTGGGACTTTACATTCCATGAAATGGGCGTGTACGATATACCCAAGACAATCGATTATATACTGGATACGACGAGCTTCAAGCAATTGCATTACATCGGCCACTCTCAGGGCACCGTTGTCTTCTGGATCATGGGCAGCGAGAGACCCGAGTATATGGACAAGATTCTCTTTATGCAGGCTCTGGCGCCAGTTGCCTACCTGAAGCACTGCAAGAGTCCGGTCGTCAATTTCCTGGCCGAGTTTCATACGTCGGTGAGCGTAAGTTGTTCTCTGCGATTCTCATTGCAGTCGCTTATAGTGACTTTTTCGCATTCGTTACAGTTCGTGCTCCGGCTGATTGGTGTTCATGAGTTTTTGCCCAAAAACGAATTCATTGTGATGTTCAATCAGCTGATCTGCGATGAGACAACCATAACCAAAGAGATCTGCTCCAACGTGATCTTCCTAACCACCGGCTTTGACAAGCTGCAGCTGAATGAGACAATGTTGCCCGTTGTGGTCGGCCATGCTCCGGCTGGCGCGTCCACCAAGCAGATGCAGCACTTTGGCCAGGTGCGCAGATCCGGTGAATTCCGCCAGTTCGACTACGGCTGGCTGAGGAATCATTGGCGCTACAACAACATCAACCCACCTGCCTACAAGCTGGAGAATGTCAAGGCCAAGGTGGCTCTGTACTTCAGCCAAAACGATTGGCTGGCCCAGCCAGCGGATGTGCAGTCGCTGCGCCGCCGTCTGCCCAATGTGGTCCATCATTATCTGGTGGACTATCCGGAGTTCAATCACCTCGACTTCATCTGGGGCGTCGATGCCCGTGAACTGCTATGGGATTCTATGCTGAAGCAAATGCGCGCACATGAAATAGATAATAACATAGATACGACAAATTGATTAGTATAAGAACTAAAATTACTATCGATTTAGTCCAAGTCCTATATATACTTACAGTATGAGCTCAATACAATTGCTATTGGCCATTATTTGTTGTACATATATTAAATATTTATTAATCGATTAAAGCTTAGTGTAAACAATAGTATTTACATGTTGTATAGCTTATAGAGAGGACAAGTTTTTCATGTAAATCGATCTACATCTTATTCAAATAAGCTTCTACTATTATTAGAATAACTGGGAAGTAGTTGAGCTTGTCGAGTTTTATACTCATAATAAATAGTAATTAATTGAGCTGTGTAAATATTTGTTGCAGGTTGTATAAATGTTGGGTATCATATATATATATAGGTATATATTTAAGTATATATAAATACATTTGTATATGTAACTACATATGCGTTTTATTTTAGCCTCTGTTCAATTTTTTTATATATAAAATATAGCACACAATAGATTTATTTATATTTTTCAGCTATAATTAGTTTTTGACAATATATATCGTTTAATGAAATTGTAGTATTAGATGGTATAAGCTGAAAAAAAAGCAAAAAAAAAAATTTTTTTTAAATTTAAAGCAGTTTCAGAGTGATAATTTCTAGTTAAAGAGTTTATATATACTTTATATAAATTATTATTAGTATATTTACTTTCATTAAAGTTCGAAACGATCAGTTAGCGCGTTGCCACATGGTTGTCAACCTTAAAGCTGGCGATCTAGAAACATAGCATAATTTAGGGCTTCATTTAAACAATATTAACATAAATTTTAAAGCGCTTCACGGTTCTAGCTTCAATTAGATTCTATAACTTTGTGCTTTAAATTATTATGAATCAATAAATTTTCGTCACTACTCTATTGTATAAAATTATTTATAAAATTGATTCTGATTTTTGTTGGTTGTACCTTAAAACCTTAAACTAATGCAAGAATATATTAAATTATAGTTAGAGATGTTCATGATAAAATATATAAAAAAAAAAATTTAATATATGATTGAAATACATTTTGATTTCGTATTTCTTTCTATTTGTTTAAAGTTTGAATTGAAGTGGAAAACTAGATGCCCTTTTGTATATATTACGACTTGAGAGGCAGCTCCCAGCTCCAAATTCAATTCACCAATAATAATTTCGTAGAGTATTAAAATGATTTTATAGTCATATGAATATGGAGAAATTCAAATTTTTAAGTAATAAAAAAAAATATATATGTATATTTTCAATATATATAAATAAATATATATATATAAAGTGAGACATAGAGTGAGAGGTAGAGTGTGAGAGAGAAGATCATGCTGCTATGCAAGAAATTATATAACCTACGTCTCCTTCTATCTCCTAAAAAAATATAGTTTCAGGTTAACGTTGATAACGTTAAAACAACGCTAAAACAAATTAATCAGAACGGCCGTTTTCTACATACGTGGATAAAATATATTTAAATTTGTGCAAAAAATAAAATAAAATATAATTATATTGTATATTTTAGACCCAATTGCCTTCGCAAGATGACTCAAGGGATTGTCGTGCTTATATTGTTTCTCAAACTGTTGGAGATGATGCTAATCTGTCTACGGTAATATTATGGATTCATTCAAATTTTTTTAGGTTTCATTACCAGTCCTCAAGTTTTTGTATATAGTAATAATTTCCAGCAATTTTGGGATTTCTCATTCCATGAATTGGCCATCTTCGATCTACCAGTCAGCATAGACTACTACTACTACTAATAAAGGTGATATGAGATCAACAAATAAAATTATTGACTTAATTTTTTCTTTGTTTTGAAAGCTTAGATCCCATGAAAAATAAAAAATATAAATATATTAAATAAAAAAAAAAATTAAAAAAAAAAAAAATAAAACACTTATTCCTGAAATTATTTTTTTTGTAATTTTTTGAAAGCTTAGACCCCATGAAAAATCAAAATTTATAAATATATGAAATTAAAAGAAATAAATAAATAAAAAATTTATTCTTGGAATTATTATTTATTTATTTATTTTTTTTTCTTAAATTTGTTTGAAAGCTTAGATCCCATGAAAATTTCAAATATATAAATATATGAAATTAAAAGAAATAAATAAATAAAAAGTTTATTCCTGGAATTATATTTAAATTTTTTTGAAAGCTTAGATCCCATGAAAACTTCAAATATATAAATACATATATAAAAAAACTTAATAAATAACAAATTAATTCCTTGAATTCCTTGTCGTTTAAAAGTCCCAATTCTTGCCACAAAACAGACTAAAATATTCCCCAAGATATTTGAATTATATATTTTCAAAAATCAAAACTAATACATATTTATATATATGAATAAAAAAATTACATCCTTGAATTTCTTTATAGTTAAAGGACTCAAATGTAATAGTAATAAAAAAGGAAGAAAATATCCGCCACGATATTTGATTTTTATATTTGTCATTTTCTCCTTCTGCCTCTTATAGATATATGTTAATCAACTTGAACGAAAAACAAAAATAAGACATTTTTTCAGTAAATCTTGTGCAATATTCAAACTACATCACGTTAACACATTATTGCAACGTTCTTTAAATATTTGCTGAGTACACAGAGATTATGAGCGGTCAGCTCAGTCAATACAATTAAATGAAATGTGTTAATTTGTTCATAAAAAGGTATTTTATTACTATTTTTATTAAATATTTACAAGTTGAATGTGTCACATATTATATAAAACATCGTTCCCTCTCGAGTTCGCTTTCAGAATTGATTCACTTTTGAACTCCTGATATGATGCCAGTGTGTCGAAAGGGCATAAACCATATTTGTTATGGCAGCACGCCTTTAAAATTATATAAACATGTACGAAATAAGTAGTTAATTTAAAATGTGTAATTTTTTACAGATAAATTAATAAAAAATTTACCTTAACAGGTTCGCAGTTAAGAACTTCTAATAAAAACCAAGAAACTGGTAAGAAATATGCAAAATAGTTAAGGAAGCTGAATGTAAAATCCGAATTGAACTATGGAACTCGTTTGATATTACCTCAGCAAATTAATAATGTATGAATGAATTTCTCTGATAGATATTTTGAATTATTTTACATTCGTAAAGAGTAAATTGCAATCGCGTGTGCTGCTTTCGCAGCTGCCACTGAACTTATCCACTAATAATAAGCAGTGTGGGATTCTAACTAGCTATCGACTACTTATGTCAAGCATCTCACTCGGCGAATAGTTCAGTGAGAGCTCATCGAGCGTCGAGAGCAGTTCAGCAGACAACAGTTTCTAGGAATTAGCTATAGTTATAAGAGAATATATATATATATATAAAAAAAAAACAACTTAAAGCAACATTATGAGCTGAAGCGAATTTACAGTATTCAAAAATAATAACCATTCGAAATGGAACAAATAGTATTTTACGCAAAATGTTTGCAAAATCTGTATTTAATTTGCTGAAAATCTAAAGTGAAAGTTTTATGCATTCAGCATTTAACGTGTGATAACGTGTCGTATACGTGATTTTGATACTGTTTAATAATTGTAATTACCGTAAGTAAATGCGCAAGCATAGCCAGTGTCTTTCAATTGTGACAGCTTGATTGAATTTCAAGTGTAATTAGCTGGAGTTTTTAATAAATTAGAAATTCTTATTAATTCGATCTGCATCAGATTGTTTTAGAAGCATTTGAACACAAATAATTCTTAAGAGTATAAATAAATTCAATTCATTCAAGGTTTAAAAACAACTAGTTTGATCAGAAAATAGGATTTTTATTAATGGGTTAGATTATATGGCAGACTTACAGTTATTCACCTGCCCATGTAGCTAGTTCCATATGTAGACTGTGAAAGATACTTATTATCTGATTTTCCTCTGCCGAACGAAGCGTGCATGAATATATAATAAATAAAAGAATAGACGATTTGACGATTCGTCACGCTCAAAGAATTATTTTTACATTCCGTAGAAAACACATTGCAGCAGGTTTAGTAAAAGTCAGTAGATATTTCATATACATCTCCGAATCTACAGTTTCTATAGCACCCGAGATAATGCCTTAAATTTTATAAATTACATACATATTTATTACGATAACTCCTATCATATAATAAGATTTATTTATTTATTTCTTTAAGAACATGTTGAAAAGGAAAGGGTCTAAGGCTTGTTTGGCTATATTTTTCTCATATTTCAAGATTTCCATTGGAATGGTTTTGCATTCATCCGAATAGGTATCGCATAGTTAAAAATACTATTTGAAAATTATCTATTACAATTTTGTATATAAGGTCGGGTAATATGAGTTTGTAGCACTAGCTTTTGCTGCATAGAAAATATATATTATAAGCCGCCACAGAGGTCATTATTCAGAGCTTTTACTCCAGATTACCTTCAATGAGGCAGCAAATGTGTTTAATAGTAATCCATATATGGGAATACCCTGTAGGACATACAAAAATTGGTCTTATGAAGTTAGGCAATTAGTTAATTATAATACAAGTATAAACATTTTAAGGCGAAGGGGGAATATAAATTTTATCTTATTGTATCTAAAATTTTAAAACTACGAAGTTTGTGTATTTAATACATACATGGAACGACGCTTCAAATTTCACAATTTCAATAGGTTCAGGGCATTAAAAGTAAGCATATGAGGTAGTTATATATATATGTCTATAAATTTAAATTTAATAATTAATTAAATAATTTAAAAAAAATGCAAGAAAATGCAATTGACAAACTCTTCGAAAAACTTAAATTAAATCTTGTTTAAATTAAAAAAAAAATTATAATAATAATACAAAATATATGTATTTGCCATTTTTTGTACATTATTTTTATTCATTTATTATTATAATTATATTATATTAAATTATACCATATATATTATATAGAAAAGTTCTATACCTTGTACCCTATCTTTGATCATCTCTGTCTTATATTAAAATTTAAAAACCTTGTCGAATGTATTTACAACTAGTTTATCTGCTTATCACAAATTCTTACAAATAGTTGAATCGATGTGAGCGTTGCAAAAATCTGTTTAGCATTGAACTTGAACTAGACATGCAATTTATTATGTTAAATTCACAATCTAATAGTATTTCGTACTTTAATTTTAGTGGCTTGATTACATTGCAGGTTAGTGTGTCACTAGATAAGTGATGCTGGAACGCGACAGCCAGTTTAACTTGTTTTTAATAGTGAATACTGTACGTATTAATAGTAAATACTATATACATATTTATAGATACATAGCATTAATATGAGATGCTTATATTACTGCCTGATCAGTCTGTGCCTCAATGCTAATTGGCTGCTGGCGGATATTATAAAATACGATCCAGAAGTTATTGAGGCTGCGCATTTACGAACAGTGAGTTTTATCTAATATTCGTTTGTCTATCAAATGTAATATAACTTGCCCTTCTACTTATATCAGCCTGGTTTCATCAAAAAGTACGGCTACAAGTGTGAGGAGCACAAAGTCGATACCAAAGATGGATTCACTTTGACCCTGCATCGCATACCCAAGCCTGGGGCGCAGCCTGTGCTGCTGGTGCACGGCCTGCAGGACAGCTCCTCGGCCTGGGTGATGACGGGAGCTGGCCATGGCTTGGCCTTTCTGCTCAGCGATCGCGGCTATGATGTCTGGCTGATGAATTGCCGCGGCAATCGTTACTCGCGCAGCCATCGCAAATTTAATATACTGCAGCGACAATTCTGGGACTTCTCGTTCCATGAGATTGGCGTCTATGATCTGCCGGCGGTCATTGACTATGTGCTGGACCACAGCAAGGGTCACGATCAGCTGCACTATGTGGGCCACTCGCAGGGCACCACAGCGGCCTTTGTGCTGGGCGCCGAGCGACCAGCCTATATGAAGAAGATCAAGCTAATGCAGGCGCTCGCTCCAGTTGCGTATTTTGGAAATGTTGAGCTCCCACTACTTCGAGCGATTGCTCCACATGTTTCAGGCATTATGGTAAGTTTTTCCTCGGAGTGGATAAAATTTTTTTTTTATATATTTAAAAAATATAATAATTATTTTCAACTCACATTTCTCTTCTTTCTAACTTTATAATTTTCCGTCATATTTTACAGCAATTCGTTCAAGCTCTAGGAATTAATGAAATACCACCGGAAACAGAAGTGTGGCGAGAGCTGTCATATAAATTATGCAGCTTTGCATTTCGGGCAACGTGCATGGAGTTTATAATGCAAATAGTTGGCACGGACTTGGAGCAAATGAATAGCACACTCACTCCAATCTTTCTGGGCCAATATCCGGCTGGCAGCTCGATCAAATCTTTCGGACACTATGGTCAGCAGGTTCTCAGCGGAGGCTTATACAAGTATGACTACGACGATCCGCACGTGAATCGGCTCTATTATGGCAGCCCAAAGCCACCGGCGTACAAGTTGGCCAAGATCGATTGCAAGGTCGCCTTGTATTATGGCCAAAATGATTTGCTCGTTGCGGTCAAAGATGTGCAGCGGCTGCGCAAGCAGCTGCCAAACGTCGTTCACGATGAGAAATTGGCCTACAAGAAATTCAATCATCTCGATTTCCTGGCTGCAATCGATGTGAAGGAGTTGCTCTACAACAGCATGTTTCAGGTTATGGAAAAGGTCGACAGAGGAGAGCTGTAGTTAAGAGCAAATGCAGCTCATATCAGAATAGAAAAGTGTAATGAGTTTAGTTAATATATGTAATATGTTATATGTATTTGTATAACAGTTTCGTATGACACTTATCTGCCTCAGCCAGAAATTGTTCTTGGCGCTAATAAGTATAGACAAAAATGCAAATTATTTCCAACTCTTGCCATACACAATTTAGAAAAATTAATTTTGTATATATATATTATATTTTATAGCAATTTTTATCGCAATTTTGTATGTGTATAAAATGGAAATAAAAGTTCTGTTTAATATATATTTGTATTTTTTACAATTTTACAATTTTTTAATGGTTAGATGTTATATTTATATTAAAATTATTTTTTACCTCTATAATTTATAATAATACAAACTGAAATAATAATAAAATATAAAAATAAATAATTATCACAAATCTATAAGCCATATGAAAAACCCAAAACAAGTTTTTAAAATAATTAAAAGAAAAAATTATTCAATTCAATTCATTCTAATAAAACGCTTACCTTTTATTTTATTTATGTTTTTTTTTTTATTAGTAGTTTCAAATGTATTTCCAGCGTTTACATTAAAAATGTCTTACATAAATTCGCCAATAAAATATTACGTATGATCTGTATATATTCTAAGAGTTTATGAACATCATCATCTGCATTTACCTATAAGAGCATTGCAACTTCAACAAGTCAAAGAGTTTGCTCCAAGTCTCGTTTTCTATTTCAATAAATTTGCCAACGATGTTGGCTATTTAATGTGTTTCAGGCTTGGATGAAGCTATTTAAAATTTGCTTTTGCCATAACTCGATAATATGTTAACAATTTTGCATTTTGCGGCAAGCGTGTTGCAAGTAGCTAAGTGCTATTAAATGCGGCACAAATGCGCCGGCTGAAGTGTCCAGAAAGCCACTTAAAACAGACACTCAACTATACAAATAAATATATATATCAATATATGCATATATATACACTTCATATACATATATAAATACATATATATATCCCAAATGCACTTTGCATCGCACACAATTATTGTAATTTTCTATGAGGCAGTGAAATGGAAAATCAGATTAAATATTTAAATCGTAGAGCAGCCTGTGGCTAGCCAAAACTACGTGTACATGCTAACACATGGGTGTGCGTGTGTGCGTGTGTGTGAAAAGCTCTCTATAACTGTGGAAAATTTATTGCAAGTACATTTTATTTAAATGCTTTCCATGCTGACAATGACAGCCGTGGCGGGTCTGAAGAGCAGTGCAGAACAACGTGGGGTCAAGAAATGTCCAATGACAAATGCAAAAAGCTGCCAAAAAATAACACACCAATGCATTGGCATGTGTGTGCGAATGGGTGTGTGTGTGTGCTTTGTCGGCAACCACAAGAAAATAAAAGTGTCATTTTATAAATGCAAACTTAATCATTTGCAGTCTGCAGCTCGACCATAAAACCAAACAAAGCTGCCCAGCCCAAATGCTTAATTGATTTTTAAAAAATATATCTATGGTATATATATATTTTATTAAATATGTGCAAAAATTGAAAATATTAAAGAGCTGCAGATGTGTGTACATATTAGTAAATGTGCGCATAAAGAAATATAATATTATATAATTTACAGAATTCAAATAAATTATCTTTGCGTTAGCTCGTTTTACTCCACTTGTTTCTCGAGCAGGGTTAAGTTAAATTCAACAAAAAGTCCGTTGTATCTATATGTATTAGTATGTATAAAAAATTTCTTACGTGAATCGAGTATGGGCTTAGTTATAGTTAGTTATATATAATTATTTGCTTGCACACTGAGTCTCACTGTGCGGACGTCAATTTTAATTATTTATTTGTTAGAGATTAAAATTTGAAATTGAGAATAATTTAAGAATTAGGCATTAAAAAAAAAAAAATAAATAAATAAAATAAATAAATAATAATAATAATTATAATAAAAATAAAAATAAATAATAAAAAAATCAAAGTAATAATAATAAATAAAATAAAATAAAATAAACCCAAAACTAAATTTGCCAGAAATATAAAAAAAAAATTCGAGTTCTCTTCAAGCTGCGAAACTTTTTCCTTTCTTTATAATTATTTTACATAAATAAAGTTTTAATCTTATCATTATGCTATTTTTAAATGTTAATTTTGTTATATATTTATTTAATTTTATTTATTTTTTATTTTATATAAATTATTCTATGAATGTGCAAAAAGTATCTTGAAACAGCGAAACCTTTTCCTCTCTTTACAATTATTTTAGATAAAGTTTTGATCTTTTATTTATTTATTTTTAATGTTTTTATATTTTCATTGAATTTAATATACATATTTTATATTTGATGTAAATCATTCTATAAATTGAACTTCCATACTAATTTGTTTATTTAATTTTTTATTTTATTTTTGTTATTTATTTTTTTGTCGCCTGCTGATGATAGTTTGTATTTATTTCTATATTTAAAAGCCACTTATATATAGAGCTTTGCAGCACGCCGTCTATTTGATATCGTTACCAACTTTGATATTGCTAAGGTTGTTGTTGTTGTCATTGTTGTTGTTTTTACTGCGGTTAAGGCTGAGTCCTCGTAGTAGACATGAGACACTGCTCCCTGCGCACTGTGACATATCAATCATGTCAGTTGACCAAGCGGAAATCGAGTTTTGTTTCGTGCTGCCGTCTGTCGGGTGTTGTTGGGAAGTTTTCTGGTAACTTTGCTGGCCGAAAAAACATGCCGCCAATATGCTGTTGTGAATGGAATTCGTTAAAATCCTTTTGGCCACCTTTTGTCTCAGACATTTACATGTTGGCCTGCTCTCGATTTGGATGGTGCTCAGGCTAGCTGGGTGTGGCTGAAGGCCTGTTTGTTTGGCTATCCTCATGGCGTGTCCTGTGCGCTGCATGGCAAGTGATAAAGGCGACACCCGGGGCAACTAACTAAAATTTGATGCTCGAACAAAAGCCGCTTGGCCAACCAGCAAGCCAACAGCAGCAAAACCAATCGAAGTCAGTTCAAGATTTTGCGTTCGGATTTGCATTTGAATGAGAAATGAGAAGTGGACAAGTTTGAGTCTAGAATATTTGCAGATACCCTATGAAAGGATATAACAGATGACAAGTTGAATGGATGAAGATATGGTTATGTACCTATTATCATATGCTAATAATGTTTGTAGCGAACAGAGATATGGATGAGTTAAGAGTAATCCATTGCTTATGAACTTTTCATATAAATTTCTCTACAGGGTATTTTCCAGTCAGTCACTTTAACATTGCTGTAAGTGTTCCAACTTGTTGTTCTCTGTTGTTGTGGCTTAGCTCAAGTACTCGTTCGTATGGGGTTCTTGGTTTTGCGGATCTATTGTCTTCTATTTGTTTGCTTGCCAGCACAACAGCAACAACAGCAACAACAGCAACAACAGCAACTCCAGCAACGACAGCAAACCATGAAAGTTTTTGGTTATCAGCAGGCAACAATTGAAAATAGGAAATGTTCTTTGTTAAATAGCGAAATTCATATTCCATTTTCCATACTTTTTGAATGCCACAATCTTGCTCAAGATTATTTAGTCTAAGTCTAAGTCTAAGGATTAAGTTTTGCCCAATGCACAGGTTGTTTAGGCAAAATGTTAATTAAAAAAGGATTTTCAGACAAATAGTTTTTGTCAGGATTAAAAAAAAATTTTTTTGTGTTGCTTACAGAAGTAAAATGTTTAATTAACTTAATGCAAAATATAGTTGTATGACTTATAATATCAGTTTTTCAATATAAAATACATAAATTAAATAAGTATATAATAACAGTAAAAATATGAGAGCCTTATGTCTTCATTAATATATGTATATGTATATGTATGTGTGTATGTATGTATAAACATTTTACTTATTATTTTACATATACGATTTGATTTTCTCAGTTAGAAGTTCTTAGGTTTTATTTATTAAGCACAAGAAGAAAACTGCAAATAGTTACAAATTCTCTTGAGTTATATTTAAATAATTTCTACAATTTTTCAAATTATTTTTTAGATCAAATTTGTAACTTAAATTAAAAAATCTTCTGCGTAAAAAATCATATTAAGTACGAGAAAAAAATGTGAATAAAGTTAAACAAAATTCTTTGAAATTACAAATTACAAATACTTTATAAAATTTTTAAAATTTCAAGAATAAAATAATTACAGAGATTCGAAAACCTTTCAAGGGTAGGATATATACGTCATATCACCTTGTTATTGCTTCTTCAATAGCTTTAATAACTGAATGTGATGCTGCCGAGTCAACAGCCCCTCAGCCAAAAAATAGTTACTCAACTGCTGTGTGTGTAAGGTATTTGATTTCATAATCAAAAGCGCAATTTGATTTGGCCACAATTTAATTAAAGCTCGACTAGAAAACACCCCGAAAAAGTGCCAAACAAAGGCTCCATCCGCCTCGCTCTATGAATTTTTACATGCCTAGTCCTTTACTTCTATTCCCATATCAACGACGCGCTGCCTCGCTCTCCCCACTCCCCCACAGTTAGACCAGACCGCACTTAGGGGAAACGCAGCTCGGGAGGGGGGCAACTGTGCACCATCTGCAGGCTTCACAGAGTTTTACATGCGGCTTGAGTACATCAAAATGTCTAAAATTTCATAATTGCAACTGGTTACATGCTGCAGGGGTGTGGGAGGGGACGGGACATCCCCTTGGTCTGCGGCGTTTGTCCCGTTGGCTCCTTGTGTTTCGTTACCCCCAAACAACAATGGATGCAACCAAATGCCCGGCATCTATCTCATATGGCCAGACCGCAAAAACATTTAATTACGTTATTTTATTCTTTGTTATGATTATTATTACTATTTGCCGCAGCAGCACACAAACATATCTCGATTGAGGTTGCAACTCTGTGGCGAAGACGCCAAAATGCCTTGTAAATGCTTTGACTGAAATTTGCGGAAAAAAAATTAAATTAAAAGAATATTTTAGTAAGTTGCAATTATGTTGCTTTTGTGGTAGAAATAATTTAAGACACCCTTTAAATATTAAGGGCATGCATTAACCATATTACTTTTAAATTTAATGATTGAAAAAAAGAATAGAGTTAGTTAAGATTTAAGGTAGTAAGGGGCATCATTCATTCATTATCCATTTATGCAATGAACCCAATAAAAAATACAGATAAATAGGGTAGACTATTAGAGGCATATAAATTCTTGATGTTTCAATAATTACATTATTATTAATCTATATATATAAAACAAAGTCGGGTTTATTGCAACAGTTATAACTCGAGATCTGCTGGACCAATTTTCATGGTCTTTGATTTGTTGGATTTGTCTCCGCCCCCAATAGCAGAAAATATCCTAAAAATACTTGAAAATTGTATTAGCGCGTAAGCAAAAGCGTGATTTCAATTTTTTGTCTCTTAGAGAAGTAAGTAACAACGTTTGCCGGGTCAACGTTATATACATATGTATATATAATAAATATCTGCATGCCTATCTCACAGTCTGTCTCTCTGTATTTATATATATGTATATAATTAATAAATTTCTGTATGTCTATCTCACAGTCTGTCTCTCTGTCCACCTGCCTAAGGAGAGCAAGGCATGCCAAAGAATTCCAGGAGATCATTTAGAAAATGCCTGCAGCAGCAGAGAATGTTCCCAATGATCTCTACCTGGCGCTCAGCTCAAAATTTGAGTGCCCCTCAGGCTTTGAGTGGAAGTCGCCCTATATAAAGGGCAGCAGCTGTGGCATTTATTCAGTCGTCCAGATCCGGTGGGGTCAGTCGTACGTGCAGGGCAATGCAGTTAAGTGTTTTATTGTTTAATTATTATTTTTTAAAATCAATTTTTTGTTTTTTTGTTTTTGTTTTTTATTTTATTTATTTTTTAATTTATTTTATTTTTATTTATAACTGCATCCCCACACACGTATAGTAAATTAGTTTGTATTTAAGCTCAAAATATTCCCTAGAAATAATGGAAAGGTCAGTTATTAATATTCCAAACTTCATTAGACTATCCAGAAGCCTCAGTTTTCTCATTAGTAAATAATTAATACTTCTTTTCGACTATATTCAATTTTTATTATTAAATATTTATTTATTTTTGTATACATTCTAATTCATTTGATAGCCAGTTCATCCGCAATGTTTTCAAAATATACATATATATATCATATGAAAAACATGCGCATTATCATTATTATGATGAAATCTATCTATTTTCAAGTGGAATAAATGTTTATTTAAGGTATTTATTATACTTTAATAATACTTTTTAGCTCTTTTATATATTTTCAACAATTATTTAGACTAGAGAATATCATAAGCAATGACCAACTGCAAACGGCTCTCAATTCAATCGAATAAACTCGCATCAATCAACCTACACACTCTCTCACTTCTTGCTCTTTCTCTCCTTCTCTCTCTCTCTCTCTCTCTCTCTCTCTCTTCATCGATTGCAACCGCATTGCTCCACATCTGCAGCAGCTCCTATGCTGCTCGGACGTCATGTTACGTGCTAATTGAAAATAATTTTAACTAACAATACAAAAAAGCAAAAATATGGCGAGCGCTTCAACTGAAAAACTTAATGAAAAATCAAACCCAGTTTCCTTTGTGCATTGTGAGTGTGTGTATGTTAAGAGTGCGTGTGTGTGTGGGTGTGTTGAGTGTATGTGTTTGTTGTCAGAGGCCAAAAGGTGCATGAAGCTGCAGGTGGAGCAGGTTTGGGCCACGACAGCTGCCAACGTGCTGTGCATGTCAGGCAAGCAGTCAAGCGGAAGTGCTTAGCACCAACACCCATGCAAAAACACACATACACACACACGCACCTAAAAGCACACACATTTCTTGGTTTAATAACGGTAAAGCGAAAACAAAAGCATGGCCAACAAAATATTAAATAAAAGTTACAGTCTAAGTCGCATGGGAAATACACTTGGAATATATTTTTAATATAAGCTCAAATTTCAACTGCTCAAGTCTATGAATATATTATGAAATATTAAGATTGTGCAATATATTTCTGAAAGATATTGTAAAAGTAGTAAAACTTGTGTAAAACTAGATTAAGTTGTTACTAATGTAGCAGAAAATAAAATATGCAAATTATAAAAAATAAATAAATAAATAAATAAAATAAATAACACAGAAACAGAAAAGAGATTTTAAAAATAGAAAAATAATAATCCTTCAGTATACAAGTTTCTCACAAATATTCTATATTTTATAGCACAAAATTCCCTTTGCATATATCTTTAAATTATTCTCATATACATATTTCCTTATCTATTCCATATCTCATATCAAATTTTGCATACCCTTTGCTAGGCTATAAAAAGCGAAGCTAGAAAACTTACGGAAAACTCGATCTGGCTAAGTAAACGAAAATAGTTTCCTCTAAATATGTACAGCAACAATCGTATGTATGCTTCTCCTTGTGTATGTGTGTGTGTGTGGGTGTGTGTGTTTGTGTGTGTTTGTTCCACCTGTTCAATGTGGCCACATGCATTCGAGCTGATGTGCCTGAAAGCCCGTGTTAATACTTGAAAATAATTTATCGAGTGCCTTTATAATTGATGCTGTTGTTGCCTTCACTTCCATTTCAACTCCTACTCTCTCTCCCCTCTCTCTCTCTCTCTCTCTAGCCAACTCTCATTTCTTATGTTTCTGTTCTTATTACACTTAGCGGAGTTGAGTACGTTGCAGAAGAAGAAGCAGGAGAAATTGCAGCATACTTTCAATTAGAATTAGACATCTGGGAATTTATGTGCAATGCTTGGCTTTTGCTTTAATTGAGTTTTTGGCTTATTTTAATATAAATTAATAACTTGTGAACAATGTTGCGTAAACCTGAAGACAAGTTTAATTTGTTTATTTGATTTATGCAATGACAATTTGGTGTTAGGTATTTGACAATTGTATAACAAAAAATTAAGGAAACCTTACTTTTGTTTGACAACATTTAAAAAAAAAGTAAAGTATATATAAAACTAATAACAAACGAAAATCAATAACAAAATTTTGGCTTGTTTTCATTCTATTTAATTTTATATTTTTTTAATTTTACAATCGAACTAAGTCTAATAATAACAATAATTATAATAATTTACTAATTAAACTTTTTGACTTGCTTGAGCAAATTTTTAAAACATTACTCAATTTATATATTTTTTTTATAAATGTGATTTGGTTGCAAATCTTAAATAAATTTGAAGTACAGATTTGAACGAATCTTACAAAAAAGAATTATGCATCTTAAAGCATAAAATGTTTTTGAAAGCTTCACTAATATTTTAAGTACATCAATTTATATAATTTATTTTTGCACAAAAAAAAGATATATATATATATATATAAATAAATTAAATAAAATAAATTAATTAATTAAAATCTAATTTAATCAGAATTTTTTTTTAAATTATTGATTTGCCTGTTAAGTTTAAAAATAATTTGCAAAAATGCCAATTGATTTTTACGTTCATCTAAATTTGTAAACAAAAAAGTTCTTCAATTTATATATACAATTTTTTTTTTCCACCTTCCCTCTGCCAAGACTAAAACTCAACTTTAGATTTAGTTAGCCGCCTGGCAATTTGTCACGCTTCATAACTTCCATTCGCAGCAGCCCCAATTTAACTCGTTAGCCAAAAGCCATCAGAAAGCCAAACCCCAAAAAGACATCTTCCCAATTTAACGCGAGTGTCATTTGCTCGGCTGATACAAAATAAACCTCAGGCGCAGTAAAAAAAAAGAGAGTTCTACAAAAATTACAAAATAAAAAAGAGATAAAAAAAAATCTAATTAAAAATTTGCAGCCCAACTGCATGGCTAACCCCTCGAAAAATTTGTGCCGCCGCCACGCCACGCCCCACGCCCCACCCGCTGCCCGCCGCCCATTGAAACGCTCGCAGCGACAAACAAAAAAGCAATTACAGTGCCTCAAACTGTTGCAACTTCCTGCACTGGACTGACAACAGAGGCGCTAAACTTGGGGCCCAATATTAGCAGACAGACAAACAGTTGCCACGCCCCCACCACCCGCCAGCCCATCAAATGCCTGCTCAAGCGTTGCAGAAGCCGCAGCGGACAGTGTGTGGAGCCAGCTGCCGGCTGCCCAACTGTCCAGCTGCCCAATTGGACCGCCTGTGGTTGTGCTCGACATAACAGGCAGCCAGGATATCCTACTGGTTGCCACAGCTCCATGCCAGCTCGCTCTCTCTATGTGTGTGTTAAATACGCGAATGTCCTTCCTAATCTCATTTGGCGATGTTATCCTGGCCGCCACGCAGACAACAACACAGCATCCACTGGAGCAACAACTGTGCTTCGGGGGAGCCAAACAAGGAGTTTCTATCATACATAGATGTTGAGATGTATGTATGTATATCTGTGTGAGTGTGTGATAGTAGAGTCCCCTTTAGTCGACATTGTAATGTATACAAAAACAAGGCAACTCCATTTTACATTTTTCGGTTTAAACTTTTTACATATTGTTAGCAGTTGGACCAGCCCCCACCTCCGCCTCCCCTAGCATGCTTAAAATATCCTAGCATTTTGATATATTAATGGGTATGCTTATTATGAGACTTGTTTTATTCATTATAATAAATAAAAAATATAATAAATTAATTTTATAATTTTTTTTATTTTTTTCTTTTTCTTTTTGTTTAAATATTTTTTAATTTTGTTAGAAATTCAAATATTAGAATTTTTCCTAATTATGTTGGAAATAAAAAATATAGAAAAATTTTTTAATTTTTAATTTTTTAATTTTTTTTTTTATTTACAAATGAAAATTCATAAAGAAAATATTTTGAAACTTTTTTTTAAATGAAAATTTTAATATTTATATATATTTTTTAAATTTGTATATATAGTTTTTATTTAAAGTTTTGGTATGGTTAGTCTGTAGAACTCTTCAAAATATCCTGTAAATGTTGTCTGCCTAGTATTACTGAGTTTTGAACCATATGTTGCAGACACATAATATTTCGATATTTTATTTTTATTTAAAAATTATATATATATATATATATATATATATATATATATTTTTTTTTTTTTTTTATTATTTATTTATTTATTTTTTACGGTAAACAAATTTTAAAATTTAGAGATTAGAAGTTAATTTATTATTTTCATTCTATTTTTGCAAGATGCTTTCGCTTCACTTTTATCATTTGTTAAATAATTAATATTATTGCTACTGTTGAATAATAAATATACTATTTTAATTGTGGTTAATATTTATATTTTTTAATGGGTATTCTCTTAACTAATCATAAATATATTCAGTTTTCGTTTAGTTATTATGGAGAAGCTTTCATGCTTTTGTTGCTGCTGTTTGCTTGCTGCGCGTCTGTTGCAGCCGCAGTTGCCACATGGAGAACGAAACGAAAAAAAAGGAGTGAAGTGGGCGTGGGGCTTGGTTCCACATCACACACACACACACAGTCACACTTCCACACAAGCCGAAAAAATCTCTTTTTTTAACGCTCGGTAAAAGTAAAGCAAAAGCAAAAAAAAAAAAAAAAAAATTTCGCACCCGCGGTGGCCAAAGTATTTTTGCCTCCACAAGGAAAGCTTGTATATGTGTATATGTGTGTGTGTGTGTGATTTTGGCTGTTATTATTGCGTTTTTATGCATGCGCGCATATTGTGAATGTCCTTGGCCATGGAAGCTGGTAACAGGACATGATATATGCTCTTAAAGCGGGCCAAAAAATGTCAGCGGTGCGCGGCTTGGTGTTGGTGGTGTTGGTGGTGCTGCTGATGTTGCTGCAGCGTGTAAAAGTGCGGCTTGGATTTGGCGGTCTTAGTGCCTGTAAATGTGCTAAAAAGTTTTTAAATATTTTTCAACTATATCAAAAGTGAATTATGGGCAGCGGTTGAGCCTTTGCTTTATAGCAACTATTTAGAGCGAAGTTCATTTTATTTAAGGCCAGTGAGAAATTGCAGCGGCCATATATATATTTTTCAATTGCAGTGTATATATTTATAGGTTTGAGTTTATATAAATACATGATTAATAACTGAGGAAGAATTATTTACCTCCTGAAATAATATATTTACATTGATTCATTTATTATTTATTTTTAATCGATTTTCGGTATACAAATATTACATATATGGATAAAAATATGGCATAAGAAAATATTTAAAAAATTAATGAATGAATGAAAATATGGATAATAAATTAATTTGAATATAAAAAATGCAACAAAAAAATTGATAATAATAAAATATAAAATAAATATATATTAATGGTATTACTAATAATAATAATAATAAAAATATAAAATAAATATATATTAATTTTATTGCTGTAAGTTTTTCATTATTTTCACTTAAATTGCAATTTAAAAGATTAGTTAATGTTTCGCTTAACTAAAGTTTCTCATAAAGAAAAATAAACGCAAATCTCTTGCTTCATTTTACTCTGCAATTTAAACTTCTCTTTAGCATAGTAAAATATATAATTCGTTTAAGCTCCATTTATTTCCCAAATATACCAATATCATGCAGTCTAAATACCGAAAATCGCCTCTTAACTTTGACCTTAAACCAAAGAAAATCCGTTAGAATCGATACGTAGACAAATACATGCAATTAGGCGCCCGGGCTGACATTACGATTCGTCGTTGATTTATTGCCAGCAGCGAGAAAAGTGTGTGGAAAAGCGTGAAAAGTCGATAGGGGGGGGGGGGGGGGGGGGAAACAAAAGCAAACATTTGCCCAACAATAAATTGAGGCAAATTACGCATACGAAATGCGTTGCATGTCAATATTTGCATAGGTAAGGGACGGAGCAGGGGCAGTGGTAGGAGCAGGGGCGGGGCAGCGTCAGAGCTGCGATAGGTGGGTGTGAGGGAATACAGGTAAGAAACACCTAAATGTGGCAACAGATGCCGTTTTCCAATCGAACCGCAGCAGCGTGAGCTGTCAAAACACGTGGTTGGACCCCCCCCCCCCGCCCCAACAGAAAAAAAAACCTCGCGCTACTGGAGACCCAATTGGAGAGCGTGGCTTATTAAGTCAAACGGATTACGCACGTTTGCTATGACCTGGAAATGAAAATAATGGGGAATACAATATTGATGTACTTAAACGTATAGATAAAAGTATATGGTATATTCATATATAGAATATATACACCTGTACAGGATATATTCTTGAATATGATATAATGCCGTACAGGGTATATTCAAGCTTAGCTAAACTCATTTACAGGACATTGGTATACTCTTACAGGGTATTCTGCTGTGTATGGTATATTCATGTACATATTATATTCAGGTACATAGTCTACTCAAGTACAGGGTATATTCCTATATAGGGTATATACAGGCATAAATAATGTCATTTACAATTATGCAATTACTGAACATGGACATGCCGATGCTTGTCTATATCAAATGCAAATTCGTACGATCTATCATATCAAAGCCAACTCCAATTACAGGGTATTCTAGAGTCACATTTGTACTTTAGTTCTTTTCACCCCTGTTGCTATTATCCCAGTCGCCTCTCACTTGGAGCAGTTCGTCGTCAAATCTGTTTTATTTGCCTGCGGATTCGGCTTTAGCTCACGCTGTCCGCTGCGTCGACGACGCGTCGTGGCAAGCAGAGGCGCAGCAGCGAGCCATTGGCGTTCAATGCCTGATTTGATGTCTAAATAAACGAGCAGACGATGGCAAACAAATGTTCGAATCATATTTGTTGTTATTTGTTGTGGTTGTTGATATTGTTGTTGCTGTTGCATTAGCTCCATATGGAGACAGAGTCTTTGGCTGCTTATCAGCTTACCTGAGTGCTGCATACCTGTGCACAGTACACATGTTTATTTGTATACGTATCGATATCATTGCGTCGATTGACTCTTGTTATTTTGTTATCAGGAATTTGTCTTTTTTCTTACCTTTATAATTTGATAATGCGCTATAGGTATGTACATATGCATGTGTGTAATTGGGCAGTTTGGTCAGCAGCAATAAAAGAAGATGTTGCTGCACTTGTGGCCTACAAATGCAGCGTTAACATTTCGCTGCTGCCGATCGCATTTCAAATTTCTAACGAATTTCTATACCTTTTCTCTGTAACAGCCAAACAAAAAATGTAAACATTTGACGCGTGCAACAAACATGCAGCTGCAGGATGCAACATGCTCGAACACGAACATGTTAACCACAGAAGCGAACAACAGCGGCCTGTTAAAGTTAACAGAGCACAGAGCGCGAATTTTAATCTTCATTTATTGGAATTGACAATTGAAATGATGTTTATTTATTTTTATAAATATATATTTATGGTATATAATAATTGCATATACAAATATTGAATAAAGAATAAAATAAAATAATAATATTTCTCTATATTTTGTTTATATTTCATTAAATTGCATTAAATACCTCTATTATATTTGCAATTTTATCAGCATATACATAATAATGTCATTTTTACCATTTGCTATTATTGTGCATATAGTATGTATTTGATTTTACTTAACACCTCTTATCACACATATTTAGTGATAAGAGATTTTAAACTCAACCGTCGCGACGGCTGTTAACGCGGCAAACTCTGTTGTTGCGCTGTTGTCGTTTCGTTAAGTTTCGTCAACAGTTGCGGTTGCCTCTGTTAGCGAGCCAAGAAGTCCGCCTCCAACACTGTTAAGCAACCGCCGTCAATTTAGTCTTTGACGAAGTTGAACGGCAAGCGGGTGTGCACAGCGGTTGAATAAGTTACGTGTAAGCGAATGAAGACGCGCGTATTTTTGTGAATTTACCGTGGCGAATCAAGTGATGCAAATTGTTGGAACAATTGCTTGTAACAAACAGGCAGCACAACAATAACAACAACAGCAATAAATCCAGTGTAAAGTGAGTGGCATATTAACGGTAAACAAAGTGTGCGATTGTTTATGTGAGTGCGACAAGATGAGCGATCAACGGTTAAATTTGTAAACAAGAAGCGAAAATCAAAACCATTAGCTGAGACCAATTCCAATTGGAGCAAAAGCAAACAAGCTCAAGTCAAACTAAAGAAGCAGAATATATAGAAAAAAAAAAAAATAAATAAATAAATAAACAGATAAAATGGAGGACGAACTGCGTTGTCCCACCTGCAAGCAGCTGTACGCGAATCCCGTGCTGCTGCCCTGCTTCCACGCCCTCTGCCTGGGCTGTGCATTGGATATACAGACGCCCTATACACCGGGCGCTGCACTGACAGCCGCTGCCGCTGCTGCTGCCACTGGCGCTGCCGGCGTTGGCGTCGGCGCTGGCAACGGCCCCTCAGCTGTCGCTCACAATGGACAGCATTCGGCTGGCGGAGCAGCTGCAGCGGTTAACGGGTCCGCAGCCGGTCCGGGTCCCGGCACGGGCACCCGGCACAGTTCACACAGCTCGGCGGCGAGCACCGCCAGCTCGGCCACGGGCAGCGAGAGCGTCACCTCCGACCAGGATCAGTCGGACAAGGTGAGCATCTTCAGCGAGGCCGACTCGGGCGTCGTCTGCTGCTCGAACACATCCCGGCCGGTGTCGTATGCCGGCACCGGGCAGCTGCAGGGCCTGCTCCAGGGCGGCGTGGTGGCGCCACCTGGCGCCGCCTACTGCCTCACCTGCCCGCTGTGCAGGAAGCTCGTGTTCTTCGACGAGGGCGGCGTGCGCAATCTGCCCACCTATCGCGCCATGGAGGCCATTGTCGATCGCTTCTGTGCCCGCGAGGCGCTGCGCTGCCAAATGTGCGAATCCGACCCGAAGGTCGCCTCGTTGATCTGCGAGCAGTGCGAGATTCGCTACTGCGACGCCTGCCGGGAGCTCTGCCACCCGGCACGCGGCCCCCTGGCCAAGCACACGCTGGTTAAGCCGCGCGGCGCCGCCCAGCAGCGGGAGTCCGTCTGCGGCGAGCACGAGGAGACCCTCTCCCAATACTGTCTCAGCTGCAAGATGCCCGCCTGCGGCCAGTGCATCGGGGAGCAACGGCATCAGACGCACGAGGTGCAGTCCATCAATGTCACATGCAAGGCACAAAAGGTGAGCTCATTTTTTAAAGGAATTATATTATACAAAAGAATAAAAAATAGGTAAATAATAATTAATAAATAGTATATTACGTCAAATATTAAAAAATATAAAAATAATAAAGAAAAATAAAAGACAGTAATAAAAATAAAATAAATAAAATAAAACTTGTAAAATAAATATTTAAAAAATATATAAACACAAATAAATAAATAAAAATGCATTACATACGTCACCCAATAATTAAAATAATAAAGTCCAAAATAATGAAAAAAAAAATTACAATAATAAAGAAAATGGAAAGAAAAAAATAAGAATAATAAAGTATACATCAAATGAATAAAAATAAAAAGAAATTAAAACAATGAAAATAATAAACATAATATTTTTAATCAACAATTATCAATTATTAACTAAAAGTAGTTGAAGTGATTTCTTGTGTTCGAATTTAAACCGTTTCTCAAATTGTATAATAAATACATTAGATACTCCGCAAAGCTGATTCCTATCAATTTCTTATCAATTACGACGCTAATGATATAATATATACATATGTATATATGTATGCAGTTCTTTTTCCTTATCAAAATTCTTGCACATGATGAAAGTTTTTAATATTCGCATGTTAAATATAATTAAAGATATGTCATTGATAACAATAAAACTATTTCATAACTGCTTTCTTACGATTATTTAACATAGGCAATCAAAAAATTTCTAATTGTAATATTAAAAAAAAAATAAATTATTCTAAAGATTAAATAATAATAATAAAATAATTTTATATATGTAAATATGATTTGCCATATTTTTGTTTTTCTATACCATATACAATTATTTCCATTTATATTCTGCTTTTGCTTCTTCATATTTCTTATAAAACTTCTATGGAATCCAATTACTCAGATATCGAGGAAATTCGTTTTATTTTGCACATTCGTCATTTGAGCCTGAAATAATTTGTGACATTAGAGGATTTAGAAAAATAAATATGTTTACTGCTATGGGTTGGCGACAGACAGTTTGCAGAAATTCGATCATATATACATTAATTTTAATCTTGATGTGTTATAATAAATAAAGAAAAGAAAGAAAGGTTAATTATATTTTCTGGTTATATTAAATCTTTTAATGTTTTGTTTTTTGTTTCATTAGTTGATCATTTATATAAAATAAATATAATTATATATGTAAACAATATTATTGTCAAGAATTATTTCTGAATATAAAAAAAAAAAATATAACAAATATATATAAATCTAAAAAATATTTTAAAAAATATATAAAATAAAAGCACTATATAAAATGAAAGAAATTAAAATAAATAAAGTACTAAAATTAATGAATAAAATATTTATTTATGTATGTTAAAAAATAATATATATATATATTTCATATAAATAATTTACTCACTCTCCAACTATCGTAATAATAATTATTATTGAAAATTCATACATTCATTCATAATGCTATTTAAAATATAGTTTATATTCTTATAATATTATAATATATTACCACTCATAAATTATTTTTATATAAATTATATTATTATTATTTATTTTATTATTATATATACTATATATTTTATATATAGTTGAAAATTTTAAATCCAACGCAAACTTTTATTCAGAGTTTTCACTTTAAATAAGCTAGAGTACCGCTGCTCACATTCGCTTTTCTATTATTTCCGGAATTTATATACATATACGTATGTAGATTGTGCATGTATGTCTGTTGAGAGTTGCCACTTCTCGTGTTCCATTTCACGTTGTTCCAATTCTTCACATATTATTTATAGCCAACTTGCGCTGTGGCCAAGCAACTGTGAATTATTTAACAATTTTTGTTGCTGCTGCGCTTTCATTTCTATGGCTGACTTTTGCTATTCATAGAGCAGAGTTACCTGTTAGCTGTTACCTGGGCCTGCTCAGTTTCTCCCCCTGTTGACCTGTCGCGCTCTGCTCTGCTCTGACGGTTTTGTACCGTTTCTTTCTCTTTTGTTTTGAGCTGCTTGCAATTTGTCACTTTTCGCACTTGGCTTGTCCTTTTCACTGTCGTCCTGTTTGTCTTCCTGTCTCTCTCTGGCTGTCGCTGGTTCCTGTTTGGGAATAGAACGCGACACTCGAACCCGGCGACATATTAAAATTGTTTGGCGCTGACATTTCAGTGATACGTCTGAGGCACCTGAGGAATTTTAGTAATTGTGCAGCTACCTGTAGTTGAGCCAGCAGCAAATGCAATCAAAAACAAATTCTTTAAAGATAAAACATAACTTTAAAGGGACATAGAGAGAGAGAGAGAGAGAGAAAGAGTGAGAGTACGGTAGTAAGACAGTGAGACTTGGAACCCTACTCAAAAAACTTATCGCTAAATTAGCGTGCCAAAGTTCTTAGATTGCGACACTTGCCAAAGTCCAGAACAAACAAGTCCTGCAACAGACAAATGGGGGCGTGGCAGTGCTGGGTGGCGGCGGGCAGAGCTTGGAGCTGGTTAGGAGGCGTGGCTTGGGGATGATGCGGTAGGCGAAAACAATTTTGCATGAAAAATGTGAGCGGCGCTCAGGCGAACAAACGAAGAGCCATCAATTTTCGGAGCCAGACAAAGGAATGCAAAAACAAGAAAGCAATGCGGACAAGATACAGACGAAGATTTAATACTCTAGCAGCAAATGTTGATATTGATTGTATAATAACAAATGGCTGTAGATATTGCAAATGTTAGAGATATATTTTTAGAGTAATATATAAACGTATAGGGGGAGTGAAAGCAAAAATATAAAAGTAAATAAATAAAAAAGAATAAAATTATTAATAAAAATAATACTTAAAATTAAAAAAAAAAAAATAATAAAAAATACATTAAATAAAAAAAAATAATAATAATAATAATGAGCTGAATACACTCCATGCATATTTTCATTTTTATTTATTTTTTTTTTAGACTTTTATGTCTTTAACAGAAACAATTTGAAAGCAGTGAGTTTTATAATATAAAAAAACATTCAAACAACTCTGAAATATAAAAGTTTGTGTTTCGTAAATTTCATTTTTATATGATTTCAACTTATTATTGGTTATAAAACGAAAAGTCCGCATTTATTTTGATTTATCTTTTCTCTCATTTATGCTCTTAGCTCAAATGTAGGGTATAGCAGAAGCCAGTGAGAGTTTGCTGTAGTAATAGGAATAGGAGAATGTAGTTAATGTTGTGCAATTATTGAATTGCTTTTACTTTACCAAAAGTGCAAACGTGTTTAGAATTTATTAATAATAATTTATTATATTCATATAACATATTAACAACAATTTTCATAGATTATATAACGGTCCGAACGAGAGTACAAAAAAGATAAATATATTTATTTGTTGCTGTTGCAGCCATCATAATTGTAACAATTAATTTCTAAATATATGAACACATAATCAATTACTATTATTGGTATATATCACAATATTTCAACTTTTTCTACTCCGTTTACTATACTACTATTACTTTACCAAATGTGTAACTATTTGTTTTGCCCAGCAAGGAAAACATTTTCAAATAATTAATTATAGACATTATTCAAATAATTAATGATATAAATAGACTTTAGCTTGAGTTATGAACAAATTATTATGAAATTATAAATATATGTATGCATATTCCATATCTAAAAAATATTTTTAAAAATTTCAGTTAAAAGTAAGGAAAGACTAAATAAACTCAACATTTTTAAATACGAATTCTCCGTATAATTAGAATTTGTTCTATTTTGTATTTGTCAACAAGTGCGTTCCGTATTCACTTTCTCTAACGCAACTGTTGCCTATAACTGTTACCATGTATTATCGTTGCCTAGTTGTTATATCTATGTCATTCCATACCAGAGAACGTCAGTAAACTGATATGATAGCAGGCAGATAGTAAACGAAATATTACTACCAATTCTATTTTAGTGCCATTCGTCGATTCGATTGGATATCGCTAACAGCTATAGTTGATGAATAATCAAAGCATTTCCGGCTCTGTTTGCTGACTTAGTCATGTTGCATCCTGAGCAGCTGATGTAGAGTTTTACCTCGCGAAACAATGGCCAAAATAACATGAAATCTGTGGCAGCGGCAGCTGAGTCAAAATAAAATTCAAGGCAAAAAGGCAGCTGCATTGGTTGGCATTATTGTCAAGGTGTTGTGGCTGCTGCCCCAGCACCTACCCCCGCTGATGATGATGATGGTGGCGGCTATGACACAGAGGTAATCGAGCAAGGCATGCCTCAATCAACTTTTAGGCCCGGCCCGCACACAATGTGCGCCTCTCTGCTGATAAGATAAGCGAATGCGGGGGCGCGGGCACGCGCTGCTGAATCAGAGCCAGGCCAAGACTCATTAGCCCAGTGCTGTCTCTGTTGCACACAGTATGCCCTATCTTTCTCTCTCTCTATTTCGCTTGCTCCTTCTCCTCTTATCTTCTGCTTGTTCTCTTTTTCTTTTGCACAATTTTCATTTTTTTATGCTCGTTCAAACGAGTATATTCGTTTTGTTTCAGATGCATTGAAATTTTGAGAGAACAGTTATTATTAGTATATTCTATGGGAGATCTGTAAATATTATAATAGTATATACATATATCTGCCTATACATATATCTTCATCCCAAGTCCTATGTTCTAAAATTTAAAGAACTTTCTATATTTTATTTGCAATTTTAAAAGATATATACAAAATATAAAACTCCACAAAAGGTATTAGAGCATTAAAAGTTCTCTCACAAATTATATAAAAATACAACAAATTTAAAATATTACCAAATTCCGAACGAGCATCAATGCAGTCGATTACACCCAACTGGAATATTTGTACTTACTTTCCGTTTTTGTCGCCTTGCCATTTTTCACACCTTAGAACATGTTGTCGTCGGGTCAGACATGCTGATAGCTACCTGGCCCGGCTACAGGTAAGCGCTGCCAGAGCAGGTAACCTAAGCAAGTACGCGCAGCTCACATAGAGCATATCGAGCGCTATTTTCTTTGCACTCGCCCAGTCATCGCGTACTTTTCCACTTGTTCTGCAGTTCTCGCGAACAAATCATTAATTTTGAGTTTATTATGCGCTACGTACGTTCGCTTGTTATCCTTGCGATTGCGGGGCCAACTCCGAGCCAGTGTCGCCGGCGTGTTCCCATTTCGGGTCAGGGATTTATGACGCCATCAGACTGCAGTTTTTTGTAGTTCTCAAAGCATTTCACGAAACATTTTGCTACATGTTTTGTATTATTAACCACCAACAAGGGACAGGAGCAGGGGCAGGGGCAGGAGTAGCAGGAGAAACATGAGCAGCAGTGCAGCTAGGCCAGCTGTTCGTCCTCGCCCTGTTGCCGTGTGTCCCAGCACCCAACCCCCTTATATAGATGGCTTTGCTTCTTCCATTTGCCCATTTGCCCATTTGTTCCATTTAACGTGGTCGCATTCTTTTGTAAACTTCATCAACCCCCGAGTTTACATCGGCATTTTCCAACAATAACTATTTAGCTGTGATATATGATCGCCAGTTATTGTAGCTTTCTTTCGTTTTCATATCTTTTGATAACGAATTTTTATTTATGTTTTCTTCTTTTGTGAATTCCCTTTGACGAGCTTTCAAAGTAGGTGCCGACAAATGAAATAACATACATATATCTATAAATGATATACATATTTTATATAAAATTCTATATAGTTATTTAAGGTATTCCCACTGTTACTGTAAATGTCTATGTTACTGTTGCTGTTAATACATTTAGACTACTATTCCCATTGCTATTCTGACTGTTTTGTTACAGTAAAGAGTAACTTTATTGGGCGACACTCCTAATGTTGTTGTGAACTGTTACAACAGTTGCTGTTAATGGCTAATTAGTATAATTACTGCTGTTACGACAAATCTGTTAGAAATATTTACATTTTACTACTATATACTACTGCCATTGCTGCTGTTAAGCCTTATGTTACTGTCACGCCTGCTGTTACTCGAATTGAGTCTGTAACTGTTAAACCAACGACTGCTACTGTTAATGCTTCAGCTACAATCGCTTTTGCTGTTAATTAATCTAATACTACTACACAGTTGAGCAATATTGACTCATGTTCACAGAACTACTACTCTTTTTCTTGCTGTTAACATTTACCTTATTCCACTGTTAATGCTTTTAATTTATTTAGCTTCCTAGGAAGTTTAACATAAACTGAAATGGTTATAGTTACAATAACGGTTTATGTCCTGTTCTCTGCCATTGTTAATTTGACTGCCACTGTTAAATTTGATAGCCACTGCTAACTCTTACCATAACTTGAAATGTTATGGCCAGCTTTAGGGCTGTTCGAGCTGTTGCTACTGTAAAGAATATGCTCTCATTAGAGTCGAACCGTGCGTTACAGTCTAATCAATTACCATTACCTTATCTGGACACATCTCCACGACTGTACGACGAATGCGTGCCAATTAAAATGTTTACGAGCATGCATCACTGTCGAGCTACACTGCGCAACACAACAATGTGCCGGTCATTGGGCAAACATGAGGCCCTGGGGATTGTTGCTCTGAAATGCTCCAAAGGGTCAGCTGCTGTTGCCCCCTTGGGGGGTAGTGAGCGTGGGAGAGGGAGAGGGAGAGAGTCTCACACACACACACATACCTGTGTCGCCAAGTAGCCGCTGCATATGTCTGTCTATATTTTGGCAGCCTAAACTGCCACTTAGCTGGTTTTGTAGTCGCTTTGCCGTCTGCACTTTGACATCAAATAAAAGTATTATACGAGGAACAGTTGCCCAGGCGAGCTAAATGAAAGTTTTACGAATGCCTGCAAATTATGCACCTGGGACAACGCCAGGCAAACAATGAAAACGAAAAAATGAAGCCCAGGTAAATGATAGCACGAGGTTTTCCAGCGCCTGAGGTCCTTAGTTTATTATTTGTGAACAGGCAAATGTTAAATTTTTTCGTGACAAAATAATTTCCACATAGCGAAAGTCGGCAAACAAATGGCAAAAGGCGAGCAATTTTATTTGAATTAAACACACACTCATACATGCACACGCCCCCAGTCTAACTCCAGCTCCTTGGGCACACTCTATAGAGCATATCCTTTTGTGTACACTGTTATGTTTTTGCTCTTTGTGTCGCCCTTATCAAAGGGATTTTCATTGTGACGCAATTTTTGTTTAATTTTCATTTTATTGTGCAACTTTTAGGATTGTACCCTGTGTGCGGGTCGCAAAGGGGGGAGTTTATTCAATTTTGAATTTATCAATTAAATAATGTCAAAATATAAAAATGTTAAATTTTTCTTTTGGTATTCATAAAAAGAAAATAAAAAAAAAAATAAAAATAAATAAATAAATTCATAAAATTTTATTTTAAATATAAAGACGTTAAAATATTATTAAAATAAATTAAATATAAAAAATATTACATTTAATAAAACAAATATTTAATAAAATTTGTATTAAATTGTATTAAATATGCAATTGTATGAAGATATTGTAAAAATAAAATGTGTAAATAAATTAAAATATTGTAGAAATAAATCTAATTTAAAAAAAATAAACAATAAAAATATATTTTTATATATTTCTATCTATTTATTCATATTTATATATATAACACATTTTTAAGTTAAAATGTTTAATATAACATTTGGTTTCATAAATATTATTGTTTATAAATTTATTTATTCATTTTTAAATAAATACAATTATATTTCAATTTAAACAAATATAAAATACCTATAAAATTTGATTACATATTATTATATTTTATTTTACGTCAATTAGTTTTTTGTCTTATTAATTAAGTTGAATTCCTATTATGAATTACTTCATAATGTCGCACGTCTAAGCATTCAATAGTACTCAAACTAAAGTACAGGGTATTGGTTAGCTGAGTATTTTCGCCTCACCGAATTGCCTATGTAAACAGCAGCGAACACACACACACACATAGAACTTCCCACACCCTCGACTATGCACACAGTCATAACTCTGACTCTAAAGCTATCTCTACGCTGTTTGCCTGCCATATAGTTCTCTCTCTCTCTCTCTCGCACCCTTTGTCCATCTCTTTCCTTCACTCGTTCTACCCATCCACCTCACACACTCATCCTAATGCTCTGCTGTCAGCAATTAAGTCGATATGCTTTTTGCCGTCTTCCATTTGCCATTTGCTTACATGCGTTATCCTCTCGTCTTCGCTACGTATGTGCCTATGTGTGTGTGTGTTTATGTATGTGCATGCGTGGGTGTGTACTGGTGTTTTTGTGGGTGTGTTTTGAGCCGCCTTTCATTTTGGGCATTGACTTTAGGCTTCTGCGGCCTTAATTCCCACTCCAAGTCAATTCCACTGTTCCAGCTCACACACACGCACACGCCCTCTGTCCGTCGCTTCGTTCCATTCGCCTGTTACTAGGCAGTTAATTAGCACTGCGCAGAATTTGTTTATTAATTATGTAATTCATTTTTCTGTGTAATTATATTGGGACCTGCCGCCGCCATCGCCGCACATAAAAGTGAATACACTCTGTAATTGGGCCGTAATTAGCCAAGTGTTGGCCCAAAGCACAGGAAGTCTAGCTGCAATACGGAAGTCCTTAAAGCCAGGTGCCGACTTATTAAGAATTAAATGCGCAAATACATTAGAATTAGCCGGAGTTGGCGGCGACCACAGAAATGAAATGGGAATTTTGATAAGAAAATGTGGAGAGATATGGCTAAGCCGAATGCTGCGAATGCGTTTGAAATTGTAATTAAGCGAATTTTAAATGTGGCCGGGAATGGGCTTAATTATGTTGCAATAATATTTATGTTATTATTTAAGCATTATGAACTGGGCTTTAAGCTGGAGTTTAACGAACTCTTGAATGTATTATGTAGACGAGCAGATTGAAATTCATAGAAGTTTTAGTGAAAATTTATGAAAATAGCAAAATGAATTTCAAAGGGTAAAATTTATCTAAATATTTTGTTTTTATTAAAATATATAGATAGAGAGATTTTGAGATAAGAATCTGCACTTTAGGCATAAAGATAGGGATAGATTGATTGCACTTTAGGCATAAAGTTAGGGATAGATTGATAATAAAAAACAGCCTAAAACCTTATATAATTTTACTCAACAATTAATTGCTTCCAATTTTTATATTTTCCATGCGTTAACAAATCAGATCCTAAAATTATAGTTATTTATTAAAATTTTATATAGAAATTCATATGAAAGGTCTCATCATTTGTAGAACTAATAAAATCTGACAAAAC
This sequence comes from Drosophila mulleri, assembly GCA_035047565.1. Lineage (NCBI taxonomy): Eukaryota > Metazoa > Arthropoda > Insecta > Diptera > Drosophilidae > Drosophila > Drosophila mulleri. The sequence continues at coordinate 7,674,593 of JAWNPK010000012.1, forward strand.
AAGCTGCGTAATACTCGTTCAAATACAAAAAAATCTTTTATTAAATTATAAAAGAAGTCTTTGTTTTCCATCTATAAATTGACAGATCTATCTGGAGAACATAATTGCCAAGGCGGAAATAAATAGTCAACGAAATAATAAATGTGTTTTTGCATTATATTATTACTATTTTATATTATATTATATTATATTATATTATATTATATTATATTATATGTTATTATATTATATTATTTTATATTATATTATATTATATTAAATTACATTATATTATAATAAAAATATAATATAATTTTAGTAAATTTCCAGGCACAATTTAATTTCATATTTCGTTGATTTTTTCTGCATATTTTCTGTAATTTTTCTGCTTTTTTTTTATTTTTATTTCATTGCACTTCTTTTTTCATTTTCCTCAAATTCGTGTTTTTCCGACTGCTTATACATATTTTGTGCTATTTTCATTCATTTCGCTTTGTAATTTCCATGAACATTTCCACGACACTTTCACGCTTGTTGGGAAAGCTTCTAATTATTTCCACCATAAATGTCAAATCAGCTGCGGGTGGGCGACGGCATGTGGGCGTGGCAAATTGTTGTGTAATTTTTCGCTGGCTTATCTGGAAATTAGTTTTTCTGTTCTTTTCTATTCTTTTTATTGTTTTTTTTGCCGCTAAGTGCAAAATTATATTTAGTCAGTCAAGTGCTGGGAAAATGTTCGCTTTTCTTGCTTTTCTCTGCGCTATTCTCTGGCTTTGGCCTTAGCAGCTGTAATTTATGCACGTTTTGCATGTTTCGCGGCAATTGTCAAGGCCTTTTGCACCCGAAAGTAAGGCAAAAATTATAAATGTTTTGTGCTATAATTACTTTTGTTGATGAAGCCAGGCGCCCCGTGTTTCCCCCCTCCCACGGGCAGCGAAAATAGCGCCAAAATTTTGTACAACTTTGGTCCTTTTTGTTTGTCAACAGTTTCGGACTGCGTGATGCAAGTTTTAATTGTAGGGGCCGCAGTCGTAAACCCGGGCTATCGCCCCTATTATTGATTTAATTTAATTAGTTTTCGTCCGCCGACCATGCCCACTGATTGCCCATCTTTGTTTGCTGTCTGCGTTTTAGTTTATATATATATATATACTTTTTTTTTTGGTTTTTATTTTGTTTTGATTTGATTTGTGTGTTGAAAATTTAACGACATTTATTTTCGTTTTCAACTCGATGAGGGCCGCTTGACCCCGCCCAGTGAACTCACAAAAAGTTATTAAAATTTTATGGCTACTTGTAGTTTGTGTGAAAATTTTCAAACTGTTTTTATTGTTTTTCTTTCTTGATTGCATTTTGTCTCTCCCTCTCTCTCACTCTCTCTCTGATTGCTGGGCGTGGCATGTGTTAAAGGCATTTATTGTGTTTGCTTTGTATTCGTAAAGAGTCAGCATTTTACTTGAAAACAGAAGAGCTTAAATATTTGCTGCAGCTCGGCTTTTGAGTGCCCTCAAATTGTTATTGTAATTCACTTTGCTTCTAATGTAGATTTATTGCATATTTAATTCTGTGTATTTTTTTTTTAATCTTTACTCTTTATGTGTGTTGGTGTGTTTATAGTTTTTCATTTGATTTTGATTTTGAAAGAGTTTTTACTTTTATTTAATTTAGAAGCCTTGGCTGACTTAAAAGCCATTTGAGTGCATAACTCTTATCTGCTATTGATATAGGTCAAGAAGGCACTTCCGCTGTTGTTGTTTGCCTTAAGGAAGTCTTAAAATTTTCAAAGTAAGATTTCATAATTGCAATTCGGCTTTGGCAAAGGAAATATTAAAGGAAATTTTATTTGAGTAATTCAAATTGAGTTTTCTACATGCTACGTTTTATATTCAAAAATACTTTTATATACAAAAAATTTTTAATGTTCATATTTGTGGGAATATATATAAAAAATATTTTTTTAAATGTATTTTGTACGAAATTTATTTAATAATGACTTTGTAGAGGTTCAAATATGTTGTGAAAATTAAGAAAAATTGCAAATAAATAATTTCATATGTTCAATAAAACATTAATACTGAACATATTCTCTATAAAAATATATAAATATATATAATAATAAATTCTTAATATATATATTTTTATTTTTATACAATTGACTATATATCTAGGTAAATATATATATCTACAGTTTTTTTTCATGACTCGGTTTATGTTCATAAATTAATTCATTGCATTTAATTGTTTGGATATGTTGCAAATTATTTTAATTTATTTATTATGTACTAAACAAACTGAGCGACATTCGCATAATATTTTTGTATCGTCTAATATATAGCAGCCTTTTTTTTGCAATTCTTTTTTCCACTCAATTAATTTTCGCTTTGCTGTTTTGCCTGACAAATCACAGAATTAAATTTTAATTCTAAATCTTTATGCAAATACCTTTTCGTTTTGTTCATTTGTTTATTATATTCAATTTTTTCCAATGTGGGACCTACAATAAAATGGCGTAAATTAATATTATTTATACGGAAGTTTAGGTATAAAATGTCGCATCAGATAAATGACAACTAAATGGAATTCATGGCAGAGAGACCGCAATGCCAACACTTTGTGCTATTATTTATTTATTTGTCATTTAAATAATAAATGAATTAAAAAACACACGGAATGACATGTACTAAACGCTTGCAATTTGCTGGCGTTTATTTATTTTAATTTCATTTTTTATTTTGTTTGCATTTGAAAGCATTTAGTGCCATTTGCCGCTCACACGACATTTGCATAAATTAAATGCAGCTACATTTGTAGCAAGTTCTGTTTGTGTTGTAATGTTTTTTTTTTTCTATTCGTCTGCATCGACTTTATTTATGGAGCTGTTCGAGTGTGCAATATGTTGCCACTTTGTTGTTTATTGCCGCAATATAGAGAGTTATTTGCAAAATATTTGCACAATTAATGAGAGTGCACAAAAATTTTATTAATTGATTTTTATGCACTGGTGGATGATGTGTAGAAGAATGTTATGGAATGAGGCAGGTAAAGGTAAAAATACAATTAAATTTGTAATTACATTCGACTGGCGATTCAGAAAAAGTGTGTAATAATTGCATTTAAAGACAATTTAAGCTAGAATATTTGACTTCGATCGAAACGAAATCAATCAACAAATGGCAGCTCAGCATAGAAAATCGAAGAAGAAATCAAAGCCGAAGTAAAGCGCAAAAGACGTAAGCAAACAGCGGGCACAACTGACAAGCAACAGACAGAGCGACAGACAGCAAACAGACAACAAACAAGGGAAAACCTTCGAGCTTATCAGCGCAGCGCCAAACGAGCCTGATAATAAATATGTTGTATTTGCGTGTATTGTTTGACTTTGCCTAATTGCTACTTGTTAAACTTTGACTTGCGAAAAGTCGAAAAGTAAATGACCTTAGAATTGATTCATGTCTGCGTATAATACATATTGGGATAGATCAAAGAGGCTGGTAGGCATATTGAATGTTGCGAGATTATCAAGAAATCAATAAGTATTTAGTTTTTGTTAAACTAGCTCTGCTCGCTTATAAATGCAGCTTAGTTTTGTCTTGCAGACGGTGCTCATAACCCAGTTAAGCCCTGCACAGCGAGGCACTTGACCATTGTGCAGCCGCATCTCGCAAAGAAATTTAAAACGTCAACGAGCTCGTTGACAGTTGGCGCTGTGCAGGACATTAAATTGTACGTGCAACATATCTATAAAAAAGGAGATATATATATATATATATATATATATATAATGGTAGCTGTGGCTGAAAGACACCTTACAACTGCGACAACATGGACAGCTGCTGCTGTGTTGTTGCCTCGTGCCACCGCGCTGCTGCCACATGTGCGACATGCTGGCTGTTGGCTTACTGGCTTGCCCTGGCTCATTGCAGCCGCAGTGTGGGGTGACTTTTCATGCGGTGGCTAATTAAAAAATGAACCAAAAAACTGGGTCGGGTGTGCGCGACTAGGCGATACCTTGTGCGGGAGTGAAATGAGGGCAGCTATTAAAAATACCCTGACTACCTATGTGACGAGGTATTGGGCTCTGTTGGTATAAGAGTTCTACTTAAGAAGAGTATACTAATTATTTAGAAATTTAGAGTTTAAAATTTTCAATTTAATAAATATTTAACTCATAAGGTATAGAAGTTCGGCTTGAAAACAAAAGTTTATATAATGTTCAAAAAAATATTTTTAAAAATTATTTATCATTTAAATATTACATTTCAAATGTTATATAAGCTCTCACAATTCCAATATACCCCATTCACCCTAATGACTTCAGACTGTGTATAAAAAAAAAAAAAAAAAGAAATAATGAAAATAAAAGCAGCGAATGGTTTTTATTGTCCGGCACGCACATGAAACTCATTCGGCGCGTCAAACGTTTAACCGTCATAAAAATCGGACACTCCGCCTCTGGCAACTAGCCCCTCCACCCTAACCATACCGCAACTGCCATGACTAGCCCTTAAATGAAATGCTAAAAGTCATTAAACGCATTTAAAGAAGGCGCCGATAAATGCATTTCAAATTTGATTAAACATTTCCCACTGCAGCGAAATTTCCATTGAATTTTCATTAAAGTTTCAGTTCATTATTAAACATGTGCGGGTTTTCCATGCGTTCATTTAGTTCACCAAAATTTGCATATTCATGTAAATTAAAAACTTCCGATAAATGTTTTTCACGCCCATCATGCAAAGAATAAATACGTGCATACATATAGGTATGTATATATATTTTTATTTTTTGCAGCACTTTATTTGTGCGCATAATTAAGAACAATTTGATTTTGTGTAAATTATTTCGAAAATTATTTCCATTTATTTCGCATTGCAGCTGAATTTTGCAGCAATTTTATTGTTAAATCAGTTGTAAATTTGTTAATGTTTTTTTGATTTTTACGCCTGACAGCCAGACTTTCTGTCTGACTGCGCTCATAATGCGGCAATACCGAGAAGCCTCTAATTGAATTTTAAATACGCAAATCCGATTGCCGCCAAATCAGTTTGAGCGAATTAAATCAATTTAGTGCTTGAACAACGAGCTCTTTATTATTTATAGAAAAAAAAAAAATATATATATAAATATAAAAGAGAAAATAAACAAAAATAAAATAAAATAAAAATGTGCAAAAATAAAAGTAAAGAGAGATAAATAATACAAATAATTACAATTAAATATACAAAAATAATTGATTAATATTTATGCTAATAAATATATATTTTATGCTACGATTAAAAATTTATTTATTTACATTTAACCATATTAAATACAAGCACTACAGCTGAGTTAAATTGATACCCAATTAAACTATATACCTAAATATTTTCCATTATTTTCAATGAAGCATAAACCCTGGCGCAATCGATTCGAGCGTCTAATCAATTCGTCGAATTGTTATTTCTGTCTGAAATTATCTCGAAAATAAATCAACTTGTTATTGCATTCTGAATCAGAGTTAATCAATTATTTAACGCGTTGCTTTCAACGCCAGCAGCAGAGCTAAGCCCCAGCCAAAGTTGGTAGCATTAACCCAAAACACTGTGCTCCGGCTAAGGTTCTACTATGGTCAACCCGATGTCCGGGCTCTGTCAACAAAGCGCTGACAGCTGACATGCCGCAAAAGCAACGCAGCTGACCATGGCCACAGCCGTAACCATAGACGTCAGCGTAGCCGTAGCCGGTGCACTTTAAACGCTGACCACAGCAACTGGCAGGAGCAGCAGCAGCAGCAGCAGCAGGAACAGGAACAGGATGTGGAGAGGTCGCTATGCACCTGTGCAGGCAAACGCTTTGAATAGTTCATGAAGTTGTCACTTAGTTGTAGTGCTTGTTGCCATTGTTGTTGTGTTGTTGTTGTTGCTGAGCGACAAATAACACTACAAGCAATTGCTGTTGTTGTCAGCCTTTAGAGGGGCAATCGTAAGGGGTCTCCGCATTCCATGTCCTCTAGCCTGTCTCTGCGCATATCGATTGACACTTTGACGTAGAGAGCTCCAAGAGTTGCTCAAGTTCTCAGGCCCATGAAGAGCATCGAGACGTGCTATGAATACATTTTCGAAAGTAATATAATCATAATCAGGTAAACAGATATTCAGATATATTTGGTTTTCTCAATATAAGTTAAGTGGAATTTTGAAAATCGTTTACATGCTAAAGAGTTTGCTACGTGAACTCGGCGCAAAGTCTGATATTTTATGTATTGACAGCGTCGAACCCTTAATTCAACCGTTGCGAACTACAAGTGTCGCATGTCTGTTGACGCTTTATTAATTTTATAGTGTGATTTCTGTTGAAATGCCATAAAATCCATGTGGCTGATAAACATCTGTCAGTCAGACAGTCGTCAGCGAGTCAGCCAGCCAGCCAGCCAGCCAGCCAGCCAGCCGCGTCGGCGAGTCACTCATTCAGCTCGTCAATCAGTGCTAAGGATTGAAAGACAACAACATATCGTTCAGCTGCATTTTTGTTGTTGCTTTTCATTACATTTTTTTTATTTTCCAATTCGATTTATATGCTACGTGCTGCATGTAATTGCGCTGTGATATGACTGCGCATATGATAGTAGCTGAAGGGCTCTTGCAACAGATCTGATAATAGCTACTGGCTGACAATTGGAGCTACGGATTAGGGGCTACACTTGGCAAATGCTTGGATGAATTTACACCTTTAAAGGTGGAAGAGTATAGTTTTGAATTACTTTCTAGCAAAGCCTGATATGGTATATCAAATCTGTTCAATTTAAGCAACTATATACAGAAAATCTCGAAATCTAATATGTATTATTATCTGCTAAAGTACATATAAATCTAGCAAGAAAATTATTAAAGTATCAATCGTTTTGAACCAATATTGATTGTTGTTTATAAAACAATCCATTCTAGCTATCTTAAGCACACATTCCTATCGCATTTTGTTGATTTACACTACATACTATGTATATTATTGATAATTTTTAAACAGCGATCTTAATAAAGAAACGTTCGTTGGATTTTCCGTTTCTACTTATCTAAAATGGCTGAGTTAAAAATATGCAATTAAACTTTTTCTTTTTCTATGATCTAAAGTTAGTATTAAGTTTTTTAATGAGAAAAATATAGGTTTTACGTGAAAAGTTTCTATTGAAATTTATAAATTTTTTTTTTATTCAAAAGTTAAATTACTAATTAAGTAGTATATTATAATTTTTTAAAAAATTATTTATTTCAAAAATAGAATATAATAAATTACTAATTATTTAGTTTTCAATTTGTTTGCGAATTTATAATATATTTAATTTAGTTTTTTAGTAAACATATAACAATATATATAATACAAACAACAAATCATTGGTAAAAATAAATAATAATAACTAAAGATAAATATAATTTCTTATATATTATATTATATATATTATAATTATATTATAGTTTATATTCATATCATTTAAAACTAAAATTTCTTCAAATACTAATTGCTTTGACTCGCTGTCAAGTAATTTGAATGGAGTATATTCGCTAGTCTGAAATATATATACATATATTATTAAATTCCTGACACAAAGAGATTATTATTTTATAATTCATTTTCCGCACAATATATGCATACTCTTAATAAAACTTAAATTGAAATTTTAATTAATTTATGCTCTCTTTTTCGCTCTTTTCAGGTATGTAAAGCGTCCAGCACTTCCTTCTTCCTTTGATTCGCCGTCACGTAATGTAAGTCCGTTTGGCCTGTGGCCATTCGCTTTATTTGTTTACGAAAATGAGAATCAAAGCGCTGTAAAATTTATCAAATTCAGATTTTCAGCACGTGTTAAAAAGAAAACCGCAAATAAAAGAATGGAAATGATATTACATTAATGTTTATTAATTAAATTTTGAGCGCAACGAAAGCAGCTTAAAAATTATGTCTCCGCAAAAGAGAACAAAAAAGTTTTTCTTGGCCACAAAATGGCGACCTCTTAGCTGAAATTGTAGTCCCCGGCCATGGGGGCTGTCAACAAGTGCCACCCACCACCCACTACCTCCCTCTCTCCCTCTAGGTCTGTCTGCCTGCCTGCCCCAACTCCATGTCCATGCTACCATCAAAAACTTCCCCAGACGCCGACTTGTGAAAATTTTTTAATCAATAAACGCCCTTCGGGCATTGTTGATAAATATTGCGACGTGCGCTAGAGAGATATGAATTTATATCATTTCATTTTCTGCGTGTGTGTGTGTGTGTGTGGGTCCATCTCATCTCCTCTTCTCTTCTATGTGAGTTTCTGTAACGTTCATTTATTTTTTTGGCCATGTCAAAGAGGCTTGCGCTTAATAAAGCCATTGATTCAGGTTGACTTTTGTCAGGCACTGTCGGTCGTGTCCTTTTGCAACACCTGTCGAGCCCGCGACCCTTGCAGGCCAAACAACATTTTTAATTTGTTGACTTTTTCGTTGGCTTCCGGTCAACATTTATTTATTATTCTTTTTTTTTTTTTAATTTGTTTGCTCGGGCAACGAAATAATTTAGATTAATAGGCTAACCTTTGTGAGTTATGTTTGCTACGTGGCAGCTAATTAAGCCACAGCCACGTTTCGAACTGAAAAATGTTTGGGCCATAAACGTTAGCCGCCCCAAACTGATTGCGAGCATAACCATTTGTGTGAACTCCTTCGAAAATTGTTAGACACATTTTCACAGTTTTTCAGTGCTTTTCCTTTCGTCTTTTTATCAGCTCCCTGGCAGCTCTGGGTGAATATCCCCTTGCTTGTTGTTCTTTCTCGTTTTCGTTTCCTTTTCGCCTTGCGTCGTTTATTTTGTGTAATGTGGCAAAATGTAGAAACATTTTTTATTTATGCTGACCATTTTTGGCTCAGCTAAAAAGAGAGCAGAAAAAAGGTCACTGGGTCGCTGACTTTTGGGCACATTTTCTTTATTAAATTATTTGACATTTTTTTGTTATTTTTTTTTGCTTGGTTTTTGCTTTTTCGTTTTGTTTTCTCTATCGTCTGGCTACTTATTGCTTATCTTTGGGCCATAAACTGACCCACAGAAAGCTGAGCCAAACAAATAGGAAGACAGAAATGAAAAGCTGCAAGTGTCTATAGCTCGTTGACAACGATTTATTTATATTGCTTAAAATATAAGTAAAGAAAATTTCGACAATTTTTTTATGGCACTTTTTGTGGATATATATGATAACATTTATTTGTATACATTTTTTAAATTTCTGTTTAAATACATTGAAAATGTTTCCTTTAAAACTGTGTTTTTTTCCTTTTAAATCATTTTCAAATTGTTTAAATATTTTTTTCTTTTTCTTTTGTAAGCAACACTGCTTTAAAATGTTTTTGCTATATATATTTATTTTATATAATATTACTCTTCAATTTGATTTAACATTTCGCTTGGGCAAATTCCTTAAAATTAATTTGCAGCTTGCTTAAATAATTTTATAATTTTGCCGTATACAAAATTACTTACAAATATGCATTTTTGCTACAATATAATATCATACTTCTCTTAAATTTCATTTAACTTTCCGATTAGACGAATTCCTTTAAAATAAATTGCAGAGCTGAACGTTTCATAAATTTCAATTGGCATTGCTCAAAAATGCATATTAAAATAGTTGCTGCTACCTGCATGAGTGCAACGTCAATTGCTATAGCGAAGGCTGAGGCTCTGAATGTGGCTCTGGCTCTGGTTCTGGCGCTGGCTCTGTCTATTTTTCATATAAATTCTGATGGCCATTAGGGAGACAAGCCACAAAGCATGCCAAAAGTGCCTTTGCCAACTTATGAGCGCATTTTTGTGTGTTTCGTGTGTGGCAAAGAAATGGGAAAGAGTGTGGGAGAGAGGGAGAGCTAGAGGGTGTGTAACACTGTCTAGCACTAGGACATTAGGGGTGCCTGGGAAATAGGCAGCCCGACAATGAAATTAGGTCAAGTAAACAATAAAAATCATCTAGACAATGCCGAGAGTTGATGAGCTAGCCGAAGCAGGCTGTGAACACAAGATGGCTAGCTGTAATATAGATAAGGACAGAGGCTGAGAAAAGAGATAGGACGCTTGGTAGGGGTAGCAACCCCTAATGGCATAATCTTCACTAATTTAGCGCTCATTAATTTCTAGCTGCCAGCCTGATAACACAAGACGTAATTGAATTAAAAGTGCCCAAGACTACAAAAGCAAAATAGAAAGCCGCATAAAAACGAAGAAAAAAAATCATAAACATCAACATTGATGCGCAGCGTGTGTTGACAATTCTTTTCTTTTACTTGACTATCTCTCTCTCTCTCTCTCTTTCTCTTTCTCTCGCTGTCTTTTGTTTGTGGCTGGTTTAATTAAAATTGCATAATCAGAGCAGGGTAGTCCCTGCTAGTCTAGTCGCAGGATATTTGTCTGCTCTAATCAGCATGTCATTTGTGTAATTTGTTGTTATGGTTTTCTCACTCTCTTCGTCTCTACTCACTCTAGTCTAGTTTTATTGTAATTAGTTAGAGGCCGCAGGTCCTGCTCCTAATGTCTGCCACATCAGCAGCGCACTTTGAAGGACTTTATCTTGTTCGCTTGTCGAACGCTGCCTCAGCTGTTTTTAATTGAATTGAATTGCCACGTGGCGGTTGCCAACTAAAAGCCCCAACCCCACTGGCGACACTAGCTACGAGATACTTAAATCATGATCATGTTAGTTATTCGCCTTCATTTGCATTTCCCCACTCGAAAGTTTTTCGGCCACAATTGTTCGACTCCAGTTTGTTTGGCTAAGCAAAAGTTGCGCGAACAGCAAGTCAGCAAAATCGTTTCGAAAATTGTTCCGGATGTGCGGATGTGGAAAGTGATTTGAATTGGGGAAGGAGTGAGGAATTTATAAAATAAAAATGGTATTGTATATATGAAAGAAATATTTTACAAATATATTTTTTAAATATGTGAATATGGAAATGGGAAAATAAAAGCTATACAAAAAATAATTCTAAACAGAAAACTCATAGATTATATTATGAATTCATAAATAAATAAATGTAACTCTACAAAATATTTTAAAAACCATAAAAATATTTCGCAAAACCAAAAAAAAAAAAAAATTTAAAATGGTATATAATTAAATTTAAATATAAAAAATTTATAAGAAAAGTAAAAAATAAAAAAAAAAAATAATAAAAAAAAGTAATGATAATTAATATATAAAATATGTAAAATACATATACAAAATTAAAAATTAAAAATCAATATTAAGAAAATATACAAAAATATTAAAAAAATTATAAAATAAAATAGAAAAAATATACAAATTTTTTCACATACAAACAAAATAGAACAAATATAAAAAAATTATTATTTTCATATTACTCTCCTCAAGAAAAAATAATATTATATTTAAATAGTTTTTTTTTTTTTTGCTCTCACATTTCATTTATGGAATGTTATCAAAATTAAATTCTATATGTTGTGTTACTTCTCAAATTTCTCTTGCATGTAATTACCTCGTTTTACCAATAAGTACTCTCCATTTCTCAATTCGCAAAGCAGCTTTCCGCTAGCTAATCTAATTCACAATTTATCTATTCTTATCTCAGGCTCTTAGTTTGAGTTCTCATTTAGTTCACTTTGTGTTAACTGCACTCTCTCCAAAGCGAATCGTTGCCAAAAGCTATTCCCAAAACTCTTTTGCAACTTGTACACACTGAGATAAATACATACATACACACACACACCCACACACATAGCCACATACACAGAGCGAAAGTTCATTGACAATGTTTCCTTTTGGCAGATCTCTCCAAGGGCCAGGGCCAAGGCGCACAATGACAACATTTCCTGGTTGTTGATAGAAGCAACAAACCCCTTTAGCCCAAAATAGGGGGAAGTATCAGTGTGAGAGAGAGAGAGGGAGAAGGAGAGGGAGTTGGGTGTTCTGCTGCTGCACTGCCATTGTTTTCAAAGTCACATTTAACATTTAACCTTTCATTTTCGAAACAATTGCGTCTGCTTATAAAAAATAGATGTGCGCCGCATGAAAACAAATGTCGGGCTCGTCAGGCAGGCAGTCAGTCAAGCTGTGGTCTGGCTCGGAGTCTGTTGAGCAGCAACCCCTAGACGAGGAGGCGCTCTTTCAAATTAAAATGTATAAAACAGAGACAGAAAGACTGAGTGAGTAAGAGGGCGAGAGAGAGAGAGAGAGAGAGAGTGTGTGTGGTGCGAATCATGGAATTGGAAGTGGAAATGGAAACGGAGGTGCGTCGCATGCCGTTCATATTCCCAAAAGCAATAACGATGACAGGACAATGCCAGGACTTGCGTGCATTCGTTAAGGGTTGCTTGTCTCTTCCGTTCTCCATGTATTAGTGTGTGTGTGTGTGTGTCTGTGTGTGTGTTATGCATGCCATAACACTTGGCTCTAACATTTCAATGCATGTGCAAATTTGATTTGAGCTAAAGGCAGGTCACACACACACACACACACACACACACAGAGACACCGTAAAATAAAACGTATACGCCATGCGAACCGCAGCTGACATATTTTCTCACAGTGCAGCGCTAAGCTGAGTTGAGCTGCATTCGCATGCCTTTAGAGAGGCACCTGCATATGCACATGCCACCACTTGCATTTGCCCTTTTAAGATTTCAGCCCCCGCCCCCCTCTCCCCGCTTGCAAGCGCTCCACTCACATGTTGTTTCAACACCCCCAGCTCAATCCCTATACAAACAGCCCTTGCAGCAGCTCTGCTGTGCTGTTTGTTGTTTTCATTTGCGCTGGCATAAAACTTTGCATACTTTATGGTCATCCCCCTTCCCCTTCCCCCCTCTGTTTCTGTCTGTGTGTGACAAGTGCAATAATATCATAAGCTCAACAACAACAACAACAACAGCACGTCCCTTTATTTTTTTATAGCTGCCACAGAAGCAGCAGCCGTTGGCTGCTTGTGTCTCACTTGAGCGTCTGTGTTATGTGATTAAGGATTTAATTTTTTGCGGCTGAAGTGAAAGCAACTCTAAGCAACAGCAACAGCAACAACAGTTGTTGTTGTGTGGTCGCACAGTCATTAGGCTGCACTGCATTCAAGTGCCAGGCGTTGTGCGTTGTGCACTGGTCAAGTGAATTGATTTACCCAACAAGCCTCGAACGCTAGGCCAAAAAGTAATGTGGTTACGCATACGCCTAGTGGACAAGGCGTGCGTATGTGAATGAGTGATGGCAGCGCTCTGTGCTTCAAGCAGTGCACAGCATTTTAATTGAATTTACTAGTGCCACAGTAAATTTGAATGTCATCATCAGCAGGCCCAGGGGAAAGGGGCAGCCGAGGAGAAATTGGATCTGGAGCAGGGGCAGGAGTAGGGACATGGGCATGGGTTAGTGCAGCAAACGCATGCAAAATGTTGCCGAGTCACCTCGACAAGGCAAATTGCTTGAGGCTGGCACGCGGCCTAGCCACGCCCCCTTGCCGCCCATTTGAAGCGCTTTTAAATTTATTTACTACACTGCTGGCAGTCGTCCTCGTCGTCGTCGTGCGGCACAAAAAACCAGCCGAGACACAGACGACAACATAAATTGCCGGCATACGTGTTTGATGACAACGCAACGGACATGGGGCTACAGAGAGACAATACAGACAGGCGACAGCAACTGTTGTAGCAACAACAACAACGAGCAGAGGAATAGAGTCGATCATGGAATACTCAGGGTTTGAGTTGGCAGAGGTTGACTTGACAATAGGGTAGCATTTATAGCAGTTATACCCTTTAGAAAGCTCAAGCTTATTGTTTCTTATTACCTTGCATAATTTGTATAATTGTTTCAATTTTTGTTTGTTTCTGGTGTAAACATTTATAAGCACAGATCAAAACAATCCAACAATTCTATAAAAAATTGATCAATTAAAGTACTATATCTATCGTTATTCTAAAGTTGTAAGCAAGTAGATCATTTTATCTGCTAACTGTTATACAAAAAGAGTCATAATCTCAAATCTATTTCTTAATAAAGAGACTGTATAACAAACTGTATAACAGCTTCAATTTTAGATCGGGATTAGCTGAAATCTGATATAATCAACTTATGTATAACAGTCTCAATTTTGTATAACACTTGTATAACAGTCTCAGTTTTGAATATGAACTAGCAGGTGATTCAATTTTCAGCCAGATTAAATGTTTGCATGAGAAATTGCTGCATAACAGTTGCTAACTGGATCGAACCATCAAAACAACTTACTCATAATATTTATTCACTATGTTGCACATTTCTATATTGCACGCAGGGTATAACGCTAGCAATAATCTCTAAAACACACAGGGCGACATTCAAAGAGACGTTGACAAATTGATTGCATTCTTTATTTCAACGTAGTCGCTGCAGCACATGGCGTATGCGTGTTTTATATTTTTCTCTTTCTCTCTCTCTCTCTCTCTCTCTCCAGCTGTACCTCTAGCTCTATCTCTCTTTTTCTCTCCTTCTCTTGCTGCTTCGCCATGCAGCCTCTTTTAATATTGTTAGACGCAGTTGATTGAGTTTTAAGTGTAGTTTTATGCCAATATTGTTGCATCTCTTGTTTTTTTTCTCTTCCCCACTTGTTGTTGTTGTTGTTGTAGCCATTTTTCCAATTAAAATTCAAAGTTAAAGTGAAACGTTCGTTAGAGCTTGGTTTAGTTGTGCCCTAGGTAATTGATGGCTGCATACATCTACACACAATTTGCCTACAGGGAAAAATTCAATTTCTGTGCTCCACCAGGCAGCAGACTCTATGCAAAAAATAATTAAGTTAAGTTTGCTGATCAATTAGCAGCGGCACAAAATGGCAAAATAATGCATGTAGTTAGGGAGGAAATAATGGAAGTGATTGAAGATGGCTCAAAATGTTGCGAAAATGTTATTAAAAATTTATATCGAGTAAAAATCTTATAATGGAATTCTGCTTTAATATGTATACAGCAAATGTTAAACCTTATATAAATATTTATGGCATTAGCTAGCTAATAAATGAAAGTCTTTGGTTAATGCTTGTGAAATTAAATATCTCTATATCTGTATCTGTATCTGTATCTTGATTTTACCTTACCCTTACTGCCTTTTAGGCAATGTGATTCCGTGCGAAATCACCTCCTAATTGCTTTGCCATCAACTGTCAAGACTTCTTGAGTGCAAAGCTCAACTGGTTTTGACAGTTGCTTTGACTGAATGAATGGGAAATATATTTATTTAAAGAAAGAAAGCAAAAAAAAAAAAAAAGTAGAAATATCGGAGAAAACGACCTTTTAATATATCATTAATAATTTATGAATGAGTGAGTTTGTAGTCCATATAAAAATAAAATCTGCTAAGCATTTTTCAGTTCAATGCACAAGTGAAAATTCCTCATGGAAAGCCATTCAGAAAAACTCTTAAAAAATGCTTAGCTAAACTGATGATTAATTCATTATTTATTTATGACACAAGCAGATGCCACAAGCAACAGCGAAAATGAGTTTTCAAATAGTCAGCAAATGCGTTAAAGATGTGCTAGCAATGGCCACGCCCACACAAAAATTGTTTCTGGATGTGTGTGTGGGCAAAAAAATATTGAGGAAAAATTGTGACGTTTGGTCCACGGCCTTGTACGCATCAGCTGTCAAGAGTGGGCGTTCGTTGCAGCTCAGCTTTTAGTTAACACGCGTTCTCCCACAGCTCAGCCCACTCGCCTCTCGCTTCTCTCTTTGCTATATATGTTAATATTATGCAAGCAACAAACGCCAACCGCCCCCAATAAATATGCATAGGAAATGCCTAAAAGTTAATTACCGTCAACATTCTGAGTGGCAGGCGGATGACTGAGGGGTTGGGGTTGGGGTTGGTGTTGGTGTTGGGGGGTGCTTGGATGGGCCAAGGGCGGACGAGTGGCGCTGTGTGTGGGCGTGTTTGGATTTTAATTTATGGCAGACAAACTTTTGCCACGACCAAAGCAAATAATACACAGAGCGAAATAGACGACATACTCTTTTATCTTAAACATTGACTCTGTCTGTGTTTGTGTGCGTGTGTGTGTGTGTAACGGTAATTTAATATTCATGACCGTGTTAAAATCAATGCAATAGAGTTAGCAGGCAGGCAGCAGTTAACGGCACTGTTCCTCTCGTCTAGCAATCTAATTAGCAATATTTTATATTAACGACCAAGTGCTAATTTTTAATTGAAATTCTATGCTATATGACAAACGACCCGGATAGAGAAAGAGATGGTGCTAGAAGGGGAGGGGAACGAGAGAGAGAGAGAGAGAGAGAGGAAGCTGGTGATTTAAATTTCCATTTGCCCGTGTTCCGCCCCTTGTGACAGAACAATCCAAAAACCCTTTTACTTCGGAGCCTGCCAATAATTACCCACATCACAGATTTTGAGTTTTTAAATTTTCATTAGCCTTCTTTGACTGCCTAGCATAAAATGCGGGCCACAAAGGGGCAAATACTTTTGTTGTTCTATATTGGGCTTATTTTGAGCGGAATGTGAAATTCAAGAGTTTTTTTTTTATGTTATTCATGGGATATAATAAAGAAGTTAGTCGACATTAAGTAAAATACACAAAAATGATTTAAATACTTAAATTACATTTTGGGAAAATATATTATGATTTATTATTATTAATTTATTTTGTTTTGAAAAAATAAATTAAAATTGCACAACTATTTTTTAATTATTTTATATATAACAGCTTATCTGTCTATAATATTTTGTTTAGAAAAGTAAATAAATGAGAATGAATAAAGTAAAAAATATATTTTTATTTATTTTAGCTTATATTAAATAAATAAAAAATATATTTTTATTTATTGTAGCTCTATATTAAATAAATAAAAAATATTTTTTTATTTATTGTAGCTCTATATCAATTTTTTATTTTATTTTATTTTTTAATAAATAAAACATTAAAGTTTGTATTTATTGATTTTTAATTTTTTTATTTTTTTGTATTATTTTTTTAATATTATAGAAATTATATATTTATACGAAACTGTCACCACAACTGTTATATTATTTATTTTGCACTATGTTTGCATACTATTTATTATTATTATTTATTGTGATTATTAATATTAATAAATATTTAAATGCTTATATATGTATATTTAGCACGTGCAATTTCGAATTTTGTCGCATATTAAATTCGTTGCATTTTCCGTTTCGCCTTTTGTTTATCTAACTCTCTAATACAAGTCTGAACTGCTCCCCCTTCATATTTTTTATGCACTTTGACATTTCCATTCCAAATGATGCTCCCTGTTGACTTTAATTAACTGAGATTTACGCTCATTTGTGTAAGAGCGTGGGTATTTCTCTGTGTGTGTGTGTGTGTGTTGATCCCCGGCTAATAGAGCGTTGCTCCTGGATATGTACTGCGCCCTCTGCCAGAAGTCGTTGGTCCTTCTTCATCGGTGCAGTTGTGGCCTTTGGTAATTTGCCAATGACTAAGCTCTGGTATTTACTTTGAATTTGCATAGTTACCGGCGAAGAGCTTTCTGTGACTTTTGGCGCAGCTACAACACAAGTTAGAAAATAACTGCAGAAAGAAAACAAAAAAATGGAAAATGGAAATTTTCGCTGCCCATTCTATCATTACTTAGAGCGACAAGCACAACGAATCGATTTCCTGCAGTGTGCTGCAATGGGAATGGGAGAGTGAACGCAAGGAGGCGTGGCCGTAAGGGGAGCAGCTCATACAGGTGGAAAATGCGCAAAAATTCATTGTGCAGAAAAAGTTGTTGAGAAAAAGCGATTGGCGTTGGAGTTGGGGGCGAAAAGAAACGAAAAAGAAAAACTTCACCTGCCGGCGGGCTGTTGCCTGTTTATGTTAGGCGGAGTTGGAGGGATGTGGGCGTGCCATGGCTGGCAAAAAGTGTATTAAAATGTAAGGAGATGTTTGCGCTACACAGCTGTGCTCAGCTGCTTGGAAACGGCAGCGCACAAGAACAAGAAGAACAGCAACCGCAACATAAAGAGGCGAGGGAGACATTTTATTAGGAGCAGGAGGCGACGTAGGCCGAACTGTAGCGAACGAACGACGCCAGTAAACCTCAAACTCCCACTCCCGATCCCACACTCTCCCTCCTCTCTCTCCCTCTCTCTGGCTCTTGTCAAAATAAACAGCCAGCCTGTAGCGTGCGCCACGCTCCTTACTCCATTGGATACTCTGACTCTACTAGAGAGTATTTGGATTTTGTTGTGGAATTGGAGAAGCAATTCATACTCTCTTAAATTTAATATATTAAGTAAAACATTTATATAGTTAATCAAGATTAAATTATTTATTATATATAAAATATTTGAATATAATTTATCGTTTAATATGATACAAAATAATTTAAGGCTGCAAATTAAAAATGCGTATTTATTAAAATCATCAAAGCTGATGGTAAAAAAAAAAAATTAAATAAATAAAAAAAATTTA
This sequence comes from Drosophila mulleri, assembly GCA_035047565.1. Taxonomy (NCBI): domain Eukaryota; kingdom Metazoa; phylum Arthropoda; class Insecta; order Diptera; family Drosophilidae; genus Drosophila; species Drosophila mulleri. The sequence continues at coordinate 7,692,997 of JAWNPK010000012.1, forward strand.
AAGAATGATGAGATAATAAATTTAACAAATTTTGTGTCTGCTAAGATTTTGATATCAGTTACAAAACTTGTTAAATTTATTATATATTCATTCTTTAAAAATTATTAATTTAATTTTTTTTTTACCATCAGCTTTGATGAATATAGTACATATTTTTTTTTATTTACAGCGCAGATATTCAGATTTCTAAATTGTTGTTTTCATGAAGAATTTAACAAAGGCCTATTTATTATTTTTATAGTTTATATATATATATATATATATATATATAATATATATATACATTTGTTTTTTTCACAACTTAATTTAATATGATATACTAATATTAATATTAATATAATCTGCTACCTCTGCAAGGGTATTAATTATTCGTTGACACCAAAAATCCTAACCCTTTTTTGCGGTTAGCGGCGTTTCAAATTCGTGTTTTATTTGATGGTAAATTTCAACAAAATTAAGCATAAAATATTAAAAACTTCAACTAGAACGTGGTCCATAGTCGACTTTAAGGCGCATTTCAATTCGTTTTTAGCTTTTAAATTTGCATTTTATTGCAATTTGCTTGATGTTTGTTGGCAGTTGTTCTTGTTGTTGTTGCTGATGTTGATGTCGTTGTTGTTGCTGTGCACATAAATTCTTGTTTTATGTTATTTTATGCATTTGGCTTTTATTACCAATTTGCCGTTAGACAGAGACGCAGCGCTCGCGTTGATTCCATTTCCATTTCAAGGTATCTGCCATGAGACTTCTACATCTATTCTAGATATATATTTTTTGTTTTGAGTTGGGCGGGCTGCTGGGCATGTTAAACAAATGATAATTTATGCAAATGTCTCTAGTAGGAGCTGCGTAAAAAAATGGAGAAGAGAGAGCGAAAAAAAAAAAACTGCTGAGGGTTGCACAAGTCGCCGAGGGTAACCCAAAAATTGTCTTTAGTTTGGTTTTCTTTGTGCAGTGAATTCGAGTTTTCTTTTCTCATTTCGGTTTCTTTGGTTTTCCCTTTTGTGCTGACATGCCTTTGTCATTTATTTTGTTTATCTCTCTGCGCTTTGCTTTTTATAACAAATTATTATTATGTTTTATTGTAAGCCTGCCATTTGCTGAGCCCAGCAATTTCTTTTGCTCACTTGCCCCGGGCACTGTAAATCACAAGCAAATCAGACACACATACACAGATATACAGACTGACACACACACATACATACAGAGCTAGTCCATTTTTGACCTGACATTTTTCCTTTTTTGCTGGCCTTTATGTATTCGTCAGCCTGCATTTGAGTAATGAGCTGCTTATCCGGGCAAAAGGTATTCTTCCGCTCTCTTCTTTGAAAGTTAATGATACGATTTGGCTTTATTTCGCAGCGCTGTTATCACTAATGAACAGGAATAGCTGAATGCCTGGGCTGGCGCTTATACAGAATTCTAAGCTGTTCTAAGATAGCCTGACGAAAAATTGGCTAAATTAAAAGTAATTGAGTACGCAGTCAACAGCTGCGAAAGCAAGAAAGCTGAAGACTCTTAACTTGTTAACAATATTTTATTGTTTTTAATCTATTTAAAATTTAAATTGAATGATAAAGTAGCTCAGTTTTATTTTAAAATATTAAATATAAAAAGTAAAATATAAATATATAAAATATAAAATATAAAATATAAAATATAAAGTATAAAATATAAAATATAAAATATAAAATATAAAATATAAAATATAAAATATAAAATATAAAATATAAAATATAAAATATAAAATATAAAATATAAAATATAAAATATAAAATATAAAATATAAAATATAAAATATAAAATATAAAATATAAAATATAAAATATAAAATATAAAATATAAAATATAAAATATAAAATATAAAATATAAAATATAAAATATAAAATATAAAATATAAAATATAAAATATAAAATATAAAATATAAAATATAAAATATAAAATATAAAATATAAAATATAAAATATAAAATATAAAATATAAAATATAAAATATAAAATATAAAATATAAAATATAAAATATAAAATATAAAATATAAAATATAAAATATTAAATATAATATATAAAATATAAAATATAAAATATAACATATAAAATAGATAGAAAGTAACAATAAAAAATATTTTACAATTATAAGATTTTATTTAAAAAAAACATTAATTTTTTTTTTTTTCGCTTTGAAGTCAGTTTTGCAACACTAATTGTCTTACCAGCTTGTATTGCTCAACACTTTGTGATTATAAAACTGTTAAAAACTCTTTTACTTGACCAGCATTTAATTGTAATCCCAAGCAGTCTCTGAGTCATAAAGTTTTTTCATTAAATTTGCCTTGGCCTAAAGGCAACGGCAAACGGCAAACCCCAAACCCCAAAGGCGCTTGGGAGCTAGAAAAAACGCTAGGAAGTCATTACAAACAGCTTAAGTTTATGCTAAACACGCCTATATTGCCAGATTTTGCATTCGTCGAATCAGAAGGCAAAACTCAGCCAAACTTAAAATGGAAAGTTTTCTTGGCTGAAGTAAACTGGAAAAGTAGCTAAGGGCAGAAGGAGAGAGCGCGTGGTAGGGTGAGAGGGGCAGCGGGCTTAGCTGGTGGAACCAGTGGCATGTAATAATTGTAATTTGGATGTGGCAACAGTGGAGTTTTGGCGAAAACACGAGAAATAACAATCAGAAAGCATTTAGCAGGCAACTTTTGCGTTGTACAAACTGTGCGAGGGGCGAGCAAAGTCAAACTAAAGCAACTGCCACGTAGCAGGTGGCGCCCTCTGTTGTTATGGCTGCATATGTGGGTGACTATATATGTGTGTGTGTGTGAGTGGGTGTGGGCGTGCGTTAACTCCCCTCGCTTGCTTGTAATGTCAACGCATTGCCCGGAACTTTAACTAAAAGCAATGGCAACAAAAACAAGTCCTTTAACGATTAAACAACGACAGGAAAAACCATATGAGAATAAAAACTCCAACCACAATACATAAATCTGCACTCAGGGAGTTGGAGCCACAATATATGTATATATGTGTGTGTGTGTGTGGGTGGTTGGGTGTGCGTGTGTATTTAGTAGTAGTTTTAATGGCTTGACCTACTTCGTAGCACAGCCTGTGCGTTTTTACTAAACACTTTAAGAGCAGAACTTGCTTTAATAACAAACTTAAAGGCGAATCAGAAAATATATGAAGAAATAAAGTGAAGACTAAACTAATATAACTCAAGAACTAATTAAGCTATTATGGAAACTACATTCTATGGTAAAGGATTTATTTTCCATCTAAAAACATGAGTTTCACAAACCAAAAAGTCAAAATTTCTGCTAGTTCAATTTTTCTAGCAAACTACAGTAAAGTCTTCCATCAAGTAGACCCTTCAAATATGTTTAATAATCTAAACGCATTACCAAAAAAGAAGAAAGTAAAAGAAAAGGCAGCCACTGTGTGCATACAAACAAATGTGGCTCAAAGGCAGCTCGGCCAGACAGACAACACAAACATGGGGCAAGCGGCAGTAGCTACTGTGCGGTGTGGGGCGTGGCAGCCACTTGAAGTGCACAGCGTTGGCAAAGACACAAAAGCCTATTAAATAACATGGGTCTTACACATGCGTCCTCCTTAACAGGACCAATGGCAGCAGCAGCAGCAGCAGCAGCAACAGCCACAGCAAAGAGCCAAAAGTTTTGCGTCCAATTGCCAGTATAAAGGAGAAAATTCGCATGCAGCAAAGATGGAAATATGAATATACGAAAATATTCATGACAGTGTGAGAAAAATAAGAAAAGTAAATAAAATAAAAATGCTTGGCGCAAAAAGGGGAAGAATACGAAAAATCAACAACAACATACATAGACAGACATGAAAGAAAGCTCGGAGAAAACTTGCACACAGCCAAATGGCAAAAAGTAAACAAATAAACAAGCAAGCACACAACTCAGGAGCGTGAAGGATCTGTCCTGGCATCATACACTTGACTATGAGCAGAGCCTCTACCCTAGAGATGGGCACGTGCTGCAAGCGGGGGAGTGTAATGCGATATAAAAGCGTAAGTGGAAGATGGTTTTCAAATAGAGAAAGACAGAGTGAGAGAGACAGGGAGTGTGTTTAGAAGACTTCAAATGAAGAGGGAGAGAGAGAGAGAGTGAGAGAAGGAGAGAAGGAGAGAAGGAGAGAGAGACAGAGAGAGAGAGATAGAGAGAGCTAATAAGCGTATGTGTTTATTGAGTGGCATATCTCAATTAGAGTTTAATAATTATATGCCTCCACCTAAAATTTTTTCAAACAGATATTTGTATCGATATATATAAATAATTCAGCATATGCAGCTATAGAATAATCAACGTAAAAACAGGACATTTTATTCATAACAACAAATTTATGAAAACAATAAAAACAAACATTTATTTGTATAAGCATACATTTGTATAAAATATATCAAAAATATACATATACATATATTATATTAGATTTATTAAAAAAAATATTACCATACTAAAAAATATATACATAAATGTATATTTACATTTTTGATATATATGTATTTAGTAAATATATATTACTACACTGCTATATAGACAACAAACTGAACCATTGATAAATTGACCGTGAATCAAGAATAATCCTTAATACTTATGATAAATTGTAATATATAGTTTTTTATTTTTTGTTCTCTATAAGAACAAATTAATCGTTCATAAGGAAACGCAACGGAATTTCTCTCAAAATCTTCAAACTCGTGCGTGTCACGACTTTAGGTCATCTCTATATCGTTTGGTGGCTTGTTAGCTGGTCATAAGGGTTCGCCATTGAGGCAACTAATGCCACACACTCAACCACACACACCCACACCCACCCCCACACTCTTGAACACTCAAGCACACACAGACAGTCAGACCCAGACACACTTGAGTCCGTAGCTTTGGCTCGCTTTAACTAAGAAACAACAACGCCATTGGTGGGTCGAAGGACAGTGTTTTGTGATGTATCCATGCGACACAGGACATTTGCATTGCTAGAAGACATCGAGGCCATGCGGCTCATAGTTTATTTTTGTGTGGCATCTTTGACCAAATTTAGAGGAAAATTGTATTATTTTAGAGACTCGTTGAATATATGTAAACTGCTGCTGCTCGGTTCGTTGCTGTTGGTCTTCATCTTCCAGATGCTGATGTTGTTCTTAGTTTAGCTGTGCACTTTGCTGTCCATATGACAAAACCACTTGAGAGACCTGTGAGTGCTTTATGCAAGTGGTTTACGTAAACCATTTTGCCTGCGAGCTGTTGGATTTTTATCGAAATAAATTCATAAATTAAACATGAAAAGCACTTTGGTGTTTTGTGTAGAATATTTGTAATATTTCTGAACAATTTAAACACACCCATCCGGACTCAGTGTGTCAATTTGTTAGGTTCATTGAAAAATTGTAGTTTAAGCATTTGAATAGGAATTCGAAAAAGTTTCGCCCGCTGACCTTGAGCGATATTCATGGAAAAAGATTTAGATTTTTTGATCAAGGCGCTGTCGTTGCCCAACTCGCCGCTATGGTCGGAGTACAGCGAGGCGCAGCTGAGGGATATGCGTGAATCGTTTATTTCGCTAAAGGATGTGCTCCAGCAGAATCAATTCGATGTGCTACACGAGACGCCGTCTCATATGGTGCGTTTCAAGGCTGGCGGCAATACGGCCACGTATCAGGTGCCCACGGATCAGGTGCCAAATGAATATCAGTCCCGCACGAGCTTTCAGTCATCGTTAGCATCATTATCATCGTCGTCGCTGAGCGGGGACTATGGTACCAGAAGTGATGATGATGACGATGCTGATAAGCAGGATAAGGCCAGGCAGGGCGATGACGAGACGAGCACCACAGATAATTTCCTAGCTCTGGTGCCGTATGAGAAAAACGTGCCCAGCACCGAACTGGTGCGCTATGAGCCGTTGCTTGAGACGGCTGAGGATGATTCCGACACTGAGACACTGTGCGCCAGCTCCAGCTCTGATTCTGTCTCCCGCTCCGGTGCCAGATCCATGACAACGTCCTCCGGCGGTGCCATCTCCATTAGCATACCCATGCAAATGGAGTATGTGTGGCACAACAGGGACTACAATGCGGACAGCACAGACAGCGACCTGACCATCATTGCGGATGGTTTTAATTATGTTCTAAGCCGTTAACGAGCAAAACCGCAGACTAAATTCAGGATTATCATTAAAAAAATTATGAAAAAAAGAACAATTATTAAATTGCACAATTTTGTGCAGATAAAAATATATGTATAAATATAAATAAATAGTATATGAAAAACCGGGAATGCGTTTCATATCTCAACTTGTAAAAGTGATTAAAAACGAACAATTTTAATTGAAAATGCGCCCATTTGCGTAGGCATTTGGACGGGCATTCGTGCAATCCTTTTGGCTCCAACCGCCGCAAAACACTCAGAAAGACACTCACAAACACTCACGCATTCATTCGTGCAAATGTGAATGCTGCTGCTGCTGCCTGCCTGCCTGCGGTCATTTGTTCATTTCTCTGTGCCGCCTGTCTGCGCCAGACGGCCGACTCCTGCCACATACTAGTATTTCCCTATTACTCGCCTACAATTGTCCCACAGTTATTTGTGAATACATACATATTTCTGACTTTAATGTTTTGGGCGGTGTAATTTCAATATTTGTATACCCTAGCAAAGGCATGCAAATGGGCATGCTGATGACAAGCTGATGACAAGAGAGAACTAAATTTGGCATTGAAGCTGAATTTTGAGCCACGAATAAATTAAGTTAAATAAGTTCAGAAAATAATTTTTTAAAATTCTGTTATAAATATAGATATATATTTTTTTAAAATCATTTATTTATATTAATATTATATTTTTAATTTTTTATTACTTATACTATATTTTTATTATTATTTTATAAATTAAATTTTTTATTACTTAGCAATTATTTATTTATAATTATTTTTTTTTATTTATTTATTTTTTAAATAATTTTGTATTGTCTTAAAAAGGTTATTTAATTATTTTTATATTTCTTATGCTCTGACTCTTAATATTTAGGTTGTAGTTTTTGAGGTGTTTAAGAAATCAGTTGGTTGCTAGGATATTTGTAAATCGATCCCATTTTACTTTTTATACTACTTATTTTTTTTTTTTAATTGAAAGCGAGTTTCATGTGCGTGCGTGCTGCAATTTCCTTTTGCCATTCGTTTAAATTGAGCAATTGAGAGAATGAGCAGTAGTGAGAGGAAAAGAGAGAGACAAATAGAGTGTGGGAGAGAGAGAGAGAGAGAGAGAGAGAGAGAGAGAGAGAAAGGAAGCCATAGAGCAAGAGGCACACAGACAGATAGACAGAAATAGACAAACAACTACCGAAAATTCTAATTTAATTTCGTATGAAATTCGCTTTGCCTTTGCCCTGGCGGGTGATTTGATTGCTCTTTGTGTATGTGTGTGTGTGTGTGTTGTGTGTGGAGCATGCTGGCGGTGGTGGCGCCTGCTGCACAGGTGGTCTGCCAGCGACCCTCTAAGCAAATTGCTTTCGCTTTTTGCCGCTTTTGATTTTCCATATGTTTTTCGAGGCTCAGGTTAAATGCCATTCATTCAAAATGTGGCCTGCCCGCCTGCCCGCCTGCCAGCCTGCGTGCCACCTCCTGCTGCTCCATTGAGTTCGGTATTGGGCAATTGCTGGATCTGTGACCATTTATTCTTATATGCATATTAAACATTTGGCATTTTCAGCAGTGTCTGCCATCAAATGTGAATTGTATGCAATTAGTTTAATGGCTTCTACAATTACTTGGACTGAATGCCAAATGAATTTCCTATTTACACAATATACTTACATATGTAAATGTTGTTTCTTTAAAATTAGTTTACTTATAATATGGAGAGCTTGTATTTACAAGCATTTTCGAGTGTCATTAGGTTCTGTGTTGTTGATTATGTTATGTAAATATATTAAATATATTTACATATTTATATAATTAACAAATATAAAAATGTAAGAAGTTAATAAAAATAAAATTAAAAAAATTTAATGGTAAATAATAATAGTAATAAATTCAATAATAAATATATCAAATTACATGCAGTTCATATACAAATAAAAATAAATGGAAAATAACAATAAACTTATTCGACTGATTTAATATTTGAATCACATGAATATAGCTTCAACAAAAATCTGAAATTTTGGTTAAATTTGATGTAAATTTCATTCCCTTTATCATGAATTTTTTATTTTATTATATTTTGTTTATCGCTTCAATCACATTCTTCTCCAACTTTTGCTGCTCACCAACTGCTATCACATGTCTGTAGCCATCAATCAAAGTACGTCTCTCATTCCATCATTCAATTATGGCTCATCAAAAATGTAAACTAAACTCATTAATTACTGCAATTAGCCATAATACAAGTTGTTTTTTTCTGTGCACTTAAATGGTCTTTATCTGAAAATCGTTTGCTGGTCTCGTATTGTATTGCTTAATGTTACGCACGCGACCAGTGTCAGATTATGAGAATCGCATAGAAGGGAATGAAATAAGAAATACATATACATATAAATATATACAGCTCAGCACCGTAAAGCGGCAAATCGTGTTGAGGTAAGAGCAGCCCGGTCTAACCAAGGCGCTGATTAATGGTTTCTTTTACTTTGGGCACGTCATAAACGAACGGGCAGGTTCCTAGTGCCAGTTCCTTACTAAAAGCCCTCAGGGCCGCCCGGGCGCTTTATTATCAGCGCTTGACTGGGCAAAGCGCAGGGTTGGGCTGAGTTGGAGTTGTCGTCCAGTCAAGTATAATTAACAACTTTGTTGTGCAGGTTTTTCCAGCTCATACTCAGGACTCTGCTGTGCTCGTTGTTGTTAAGAAAAGGAAAAAAAAAGAAGTTGTTGCTCGTTTTATGTAAATGATGTGTAAACACCACGTGCAGTCCATAATCCGCGCCCGGAATGTGCAACACTCCGGCAGCTGGGCCTGCGCTGGGCGATGTTGTAAAAAATATTCAATGCATATTTCGTGGCGCATGTCCATTAGGTTGAGAGTACGACGACACGTGTCGCTGCGATTTATTAGCATAATTTCTCTTCTTCAAGTTTTTTGTTTTACATTTTACGTTTTTATGCACGGGAAACATTAAAGTGAAATTGATGTTGATATGGGTCTCGGTTTTGTGGGGTCTTTGCGTTAGTTTCCAAGTAAAACTTGTGACATAAATCCGCCCAAAGTTTCTGGTGCGCTGCAGGTTTCACTTTTCAATTTCCTTGACAACCTCGAGGCAGCATCATCAGCATCAGTCGCATCCCCAAACTTCTCACTTAATTGTTGTACATTTGTCAATCTGAGATACACACGCACACACAACATACACACAGAGAGACGTTCTCAACACTACAGCGACAGTCTCTCAAACCACAGGCACTTTAAATTCAGGAACACACGTAGACACAACATTGGCTATAAAAGGCATTGGCGAGACAGACAGACACTGAACAGCAGCGGGAGAGAGAGCTCGATAGAGTGGGAGTGGGGCAGGGGAGAGGAACTGGCATTTGAGTATCTGTTGTAGGTAGTCGTGTCTCGTGTCTAGTCTTGTGCTATTTATGTCTCAGTTAGTAGCACATTTGCTGCGACTAGTTCGTAAATTAATTGGATTTGCAATTACACAGAGAAAACAGAGACAGCTGTGTGTGTGAGAAGCGCATAGAGAGGTGCCACTAAGCCGTTGCTATTCGAGTCCGAATGCCGACGCTAATGAACAGTTAGAAAATCGTTAAAGCGGCTAATCAATAGCTCACGAATGTATTGCAATACAATTAGTAAGCTGAAGATTATTTGTAAAAAATTGTAGAAGAATTTTTATATATGCCATTAATTTTATATATACCATTCAGAGAATTATTGAGTAAAATGAATAATAACAAAATAAAACAGAATATATAAAATTTAATATAAAAAAATTTTTTACCGATTTTTAATCAAACAATATTATTTATTTTTTTTTTATTATTATATTGTTCTATTTTTGATATTTAATAATTTTTTAAAAATATCGTTGAAGTTGACTAATTCTGGTTATAATTAATGTTGTGTCATGATGTAATAATTTTATATATATTTTATCATGATAATCATGATAATTATTTGATCTTTCACACAACTAATAAAGATTTATGTCATTAACATTTTAAGCTCATGTAAATGTTTCAACATTAAACCAACATTAATCCATACTAATAATAATATTAAGCGAAAGCTCATTCGATCGTTTGGGAGCTAAGCTATTGCACCATGACCCACCTCAGTTAAGTCATCTGCTCAAGAGTAGCCCCACATTCATCCGCCGGCTGTGTTGCACGTGGGGCACGTGCGTTGTGGACATGTTCATAGACATATTTGGAATTGCAATAAAACGTCTGACTGAACATTGAGTAAACGATTAATGTATGTACATATATATCTATATGTATATATATGTATGTATGCGATCCACCTCTGTTAGTTTGTACTGCGAAATCCTTTTGCCCTTCCATTTCCATTATTCTGTATTGTGCAATCGTAATTTTCCGTACGTAGATGAAAGGCCGCATTGCTATGTGACCAAAGGCCGTAGAGCGCATTGCACCCCTTTTGCCTGTCCGAGACGCACCCCGCCTAGCCAAAGCCACCCCCTGGCCCCCTTTAAAGTCCCCTTGCAGCAAGGTGTTCCCTGCGCGTTTTTAATTCCACTTCCGTTTCGCTACTTTTGCCAAGATTTTCGGTGGTTGTTGCTGCTGCTGCTGCTGCCGCTGCTTGTTGCCATGGTTTGTTGCGCCTGACGGGGAGTTGGGGGTGGGTTTTTCCATCTAACGGTAGGTAGCTAGTCGCAATTTTCCCCGCTAACGTTTTTGCGCACTCTTAGTTAATTTCCACTGCAATGCAAACGCGAAGCGCAACTGCATTTAAAATTAAATCCTCAGCGAGCTATTTGTCATTTTTGACAGTTAAACTGTTTTTCGGCGTCGCTGAAATTGTGGCTTATGGTCGCAGTATTACGTCCCCAGTTTATCCCACCCTCCGTCTCTCTTACTCTACTATTCTTCTCCTTTTTTTCACTTGGCTTTGCAGTTGATATTGCGCTCTTTTGATAATCCCAGTGCGGCGCGAGTCCTGTTCTATTTGTTGTTCTTGTTGTCTGTGTGAGCTGCTGTTGTTTGTAATTAGAGCTATAAATATTACTCCGGTTGTTTGCGAGGGAAAAGTTGTCAAGTTTTTCTTAGGCTGGGGAGGGAGCAAATTTGATATACAACTTAGAAAGTTAAATGTTAGATCGAGTTTCAAATAAGTTTGATTAAAGAAAACCAACTTTGGTTTAAAGTGGCTCTTTGTTGTGGAGTTGAGTTGAGTTGGTAGTTAATATAAATGCTCTTTGTAATAAGATGAAGAGCATTAGGTTAAGGTAAAATACAAATAATTTAAATAGTAGGAAAAACTGTAAAATAGCTCAGCTAGCAACCAGAATGAAATTCTTGTAATTTGTATTTGTAAAAAGAATGTTAATTTAAAAGAAAGATAACTAAGTAAAAATTAAATTAAAATCAGTTTAATTTGTGTTGAAATATGTGGTAAATATATATAAAAATATATTACTTTTATTTTATTTATTATGTTTACTATTTTTACAGCAGAAATTCGATTTTTTTTATTATTAAAATAATGTTCTTATTTTTTATTAATTATTATTTACAAATATATTATTAGTTTGAACTAAGATTGTTTTGCAGAAATCCTTTATTTTATTTTATTTTAATTACAGAAAAATGTTTCTTTTTTATTATTATTATTTATTATGACTAATATAATAAGTATTAAATTTGCAGTTTATATATTTTCAACTTTCTATTAAAATAATAATAAAAACATATTTCGCAATATGCTTCAAAGCTCTACAATTTCATATACATATGTGTTATGATATATTTCATATAATTAGATTATGACAGCTAAAAAAATTATCTACAAATTTAAAAAAAAAATCAAAGTAGATTTCATAATATGCTCATGTGAGAATTGCAACCTCTAAAAATACATTGACACTCAGCCACCTCATACACACACTAGAAAAAAAAAAACCCCGACCCTATTTAACAATTTTTGCCTCTCCTGCCAGCCAGCCGAGCTAAGCTCAAATATTCGCCCACAAATCTGCTCACATTAACAGAGCCGTGCGCAACAATAGCTGAAAGTCTGCTGTGTGCTCCCAGCGGTTCGTGCAAAAGAAGATTAAAATCAAATCAACGCATAAATTGCCCAACTCTTTATTTTAGCGAATCCTGCGCTAAGGATATTAACGCCTTAAGCCCAGTTAATGGCCAAGCTGCGCATAAGACCATAAATCATCGAATATAATAGACAAAGAGACAACAACAAACTCCAATGAAATTGAAAATGAAAATGAAATTGGGAAAAGCTACAAAAATTTGCATGCAACAACAACAAAAGATGAGATAAATATATATGTATGTGTATGTATGTATATTTGAAATCTTTTTGCCCGTTGCGCTCAGCCGAAATCCGCTTAAAGTACATAACAATCAAAAATTATGGTTTTATGACGGAACAAAGGGGTTTTTTTTCTCCTTTTTTTGATTGGGAATCGGGCTGTGGGTCTCCAACCCGACCAAGAATCGAAGCTCGAGTTGCAACAGTTGCGCAACCAATCGCCACAAATGGCGTCCATTACGTTTTCAGATTTGAAAGAGGGGATCCATTTTGATGCTGCGTGGCATTGGCATTGGCCATTAAAAAGTTTTGTCGAGTTAAATTACCAAAAATTGCAAATTGCTTGGATTATGCGCTGTTCAAGGACATGAACATTGTTGCCAGTTGTCCAGGCCACTTTCACTTCCTGTTGCCCCGGATTTGCCTAGGCGAGTGTGTGCCTGTGTGTGTGTGTGTGTGTGTGTGTGAGGATGGGCTGCATTGTGTGGCTAAAGGATTTCATACACTCAATATAATTAAGGGCTTGAGCCTTGAGCCCAAGTTATGCGCCACACAAAAACTGCCGCTCTCTCTCTCTTTTTCTCTCTCTCTCTCTCTCTCTCTCCCGCTCATCCTGGCCTTTTGTGTCCAGGCAACGTTTTGTGTATTTTGTGGTCTGAGGTCTGGTTGCCAATGTGCGTGTGTGTGTGTGTGTGTGTGTGTGCAAAGAATTTGTCGTACAGCATTTGAATTGTATGTTAAATTAAATTTTACCACAGAGACCAGACACTCTCTCTCACTCTCGCTCGCTGACCCACCCAGCCTTCCAGAGCTAGCCTTTGGGTGCTTTTTAGCCAAGTCATTGGCTCCACAGTGCCTCGCCTCTGGATGCTGCTGTGGCATTAACTTGTCAGTTTACTGAGCTTGACAGATTTTTCATTGGCCCGAGCCAGTGGTTGGTCGGTTTGGTGGCCGGCGTTTGGTTTGGTTTGGTTTGCTTAGCTGGTTAGCCTGGCCTGTTTGTTCGCCATGACACTATGCAGATAGGCAGTGCGAATTAATTGTATATCATTTGATTTTGCCTGAAGTGCATAGAGACGGGCCTGGCACAGGTGTCATTGTGGCTGCCTTTGCGGATATGGGTTTGCAACTAACTTCCCAAATTGCCAAGGAAGCGCTCGCACACAGAGCGTCAGCTTGTCCAAGAGACTCAATTTTATTATCCAAATGCATTTAATAAAATAAAACTAGTGGCAGTTGCACATGTTAGGAATTGCAATGCATGTAATTGATTTTCTTAGCAATATAAATATTTTAAAATTTAATATCTCGAATGTAATCTTTTTTAATAAATATTCATTATTTGCAAGAGTTTTCGTATGGGAATTCGTTTGATTTATAAAATCTAAATGTCAAAGAGCTAAAAGTGTGCTTACAATACTAAGAAAAAGTAATAAAATAAAGAAATTAAAATCTTTTGATTCAAAATTTGTTTAAACAAGCTTATAAATTTTATAAAATATTATTAACAATCAAGAGAGAATATAATTTAAAATTATATTAAAAAAAACTACTAAAATACTTTAAAATAAATGAAAAATAAAATAAGAACTGTACAAAAAGAGAGGCTAAAAAAAAAAAAAAATAAAAAAAAAAAAAATATATTCATTAAATAAAATTACAAAAAAAAATATTATATTTAATATATAATATAATAAATTGTGTACAATTTTTAGTTTTTTTTTTATTTATTATTATTATTATTTTAATTTTGTTCTCATATTATATTTTTTTTTATTTAATATAACTTTAATTTAATTTTTAGATCAAATTATATACATTAGCTTATAAATTATCCATATTATTCAATACAAATCTCAAAACATTTTCATTCTTTTAATTGCAGGTAAATTATTATGCATAGACATATAACGACTTCATACTAACTCACCTCTGATGATACTTGAGTAAGTCAATAGATTGTGTACACCATGCTAAGTGTTCTATTGAGAGTGACGCCCACAAAAGCGTTTATTTCACAGACATACATTGCAATCAGCTGGCTGGCAAGCTCTGTACACATATATAGAGCTAAGCCTATAAATCAATAAACAATGCTGGCGACAAAAGCAACTAAAGCACTGACAGACGTAGACTCAGACTCAGTCTCAGCGTCAGCGTCAGAGTCAGCCTCATACTGCTAGCAGCTGCCTTAAGTGGCTGGCTGCTCTCTTCTTTCATTATATTCGTATAAGTATGACCAAGATATATCACTGGGCTATTTGGCTGATTGTCATTGCATAAACGGCGTCTGGGCATTTTATTTAACTGCCTCGCCTGTCTCTACGCACGAGCTGGCCATAGTAGTTGTGGCTCTGCTTGGTACTGGAGTTTGCCGTTTTAGTGCGGGGGAATTCATGTCGAGTGCCTAGGGAAGGCGCAACGTTTTAATTTAATAGGCGCACATGAGGCTCCGACACATAAAAACCAATTTCGCGTAAGTGATAAAAATGCAATGAGTATTCGTTCGTCTTCGTAATCATGATGATAGTGATGCTGCTGCTGCTGTTGATGATGATGATGATGAGGACAATCATCAGCTGCTGACGCAGATGCTTAAGAATTAAATTTACGATGGCACCAAAGTAGTTTTGACACATATGTATATCTGGAGCACATGGCAGCGCGGGCAAATAAAACTTCAACCGCAGACCAAAAAAAAAAAAAAAAAAAAACAACAAACTGTTTAGGGCTGCAGGCGGTTGGCCTGAGATACCCTAGAAAGTAGAGAAGAGGCTGTGCTAGATTTAAAGTGTGAAAATGCTTTTGTAAATATTAACGAAAAATATTTACTAAATTTTCATTTTATAATTCCGAATTTGTAATCTAATTAGAAAACATCATAATCGTATTCTGAGTATAAAAAGAAAAATTATATATATATTATGGTATAATATAGCAGACTTTAAGTATTGCTTTAAAGTTCAACTCAGTCTGTTCTAAGATTATTTAAAATTGTTTGTATAAAAATATGCTTCCTTTTATTAATTATATATAAGCAAGGAAAACAAATTGTACTTTGGAAAAACATTAGATACAATTTTAATCTTTCTGAACTTAAACATTTTAAGCTATGATGCGTTTCGCATTAATTTATGCATATATTTATATTGAATTCCAATAAGTTATTCACTTAACATTAAATTCCATTTCGGCATAAATTGAAGTTATTAAACAATTACAGGGCATTATCTTGCTCATCAGCCTAGCTACTATTGAATTTTTCTTGTTTGCCCTTTAATTGTTTAATTTGTATGCGAGCAAAAATAAACATTGCATAATGTCATCAAACGGGAAACGTTTAATGTCTTTGCCAGCACACATACAAACACATACAAACACACACACACACACATACACACACCATATAAATGCAACTTTCAATCATCATCAATTTCACATCAAAGTCGCCCACAGCAGGAGCTGCAGACGCCACCAAATGCCAATCTCCCCTCTCTGTCTCTCTGAAGAGTTGATATCGCTGATATGCGCTGTCTGGCGTCTTCGACATGACATTCTTCCTAGTCGCATTCTTTGTTGTTGTTGTTGTTGTTGTTATGTTTGTTCTTATCGTGAGTGAGTGTTGTGTCTGCGTGCATGCACTTTTCAAGTTCAGTTTCAGTTCCAGTTACCAGTTGCCAGCTGCCAGCTGCCAGCTGCTAGTTGCTCATCGTCCATTGCAAATCAATCACTCAATCAGTCAGTCAGTCAGTCAGTTTGTCTCTGTCTATACAAGATATTCGCATTGTTAAACGGCCGGCGAGTTCACTGCAAGTCACAGAGCCAGACGTTGTATTTCCTGTGCAAAATACTAGACGCAGTTGCCAGTTTTATGGCCCTTCAATTGATTTCTCGATAGTTCAATACTTAGCCAGGAAATCACGCCTGCCTAGTGCTTAAGACTTTCCCATCAACTAGCTATGTATAGCTTTAACATTTATTGCCATCTTCGAGCTTCATAAATGTAATTGTCGATGTCTGGGCCTCAATTGCTTCGTTTTGCAAGGGACAAACATGTTCGATATGTTAAACATGTGTTTTATAAGGTTATAAATCAGGCGAATTTCCTGACGATTTTTTATAAGTTTTTAGTATGGTGAGGATGTATTTTCCTAACCAATATGCCCAGCTTGTATGGGTTATTATTTGAGAAGAGCTTAATAATTCTTCGATTTGTTATTGAGACTCTTCTCTATTTATATGTATTATATGCTGTCCAGTCAGTAGCTACCCGATATACATATATGCGTTATATAGCCAATACGTAGCTAATATATGCTTGATGACTGCATGACTCGATATATACGCGATACACATTCGATACCTTCTCGATAAATTCTCGCTGCATGCCTAGTACACACTTGCTATACCGATATGTACACTACATATTTACGTATATACATGCCCGCTAAATAACTGAATTATATCCAATTTATGCCCATTAAATACCTTCTATATACCGCATGCACACTAATGTATGCAACATATATATCCCATTCATACCCAATACATAACCGATACAAGACCCAATACCCATACTTACCAAGTATTTTGCATCCATTTTAATGTATTTTAAGCCAACTATCAACACAATTGACACTTTCCCATTTTTGATTCATTGTAGCAAATACTTTTTACCCGATTATTCACTTCCCCCCATTCAGATATTACCCAATTCAACGTCTATTTCCAGAATTGTTGCCTCAGGCATCGCAACTGTCAACAATTTACAACTGACACGCCCAAAACAACTCTAATTACCCAGTTGACAGAGGCAGTTGACAATGCCCCGTCTACACGCCTCTTGCTGCTCCTCCTTCTTCAATTCTAGAGCGAAACCCCAATGACACTTCGATAGGGTCTTAATTCTAGGCGAGAACTATTAACGGTTATCAGAGCTGTAATCGATGCAAATTCTGATTTTGATTTTACATAAAATTGACACATTTGTCGATCCGTCGAATTGTCGCAATAAATTTCATTCTCTGCCCTGGGCCTCGGTTTGAGTTCTGCATTTGCCTTTTCCATCTGACATTTAAATTGCCTGCGGCCTAGTGCGTTGCGTGGGGGGCGGAGTAGGTGGGGCGTGGCCTGTCGCTGTGCCGCTTGGCATAATTGAAATTGACATATTTCATTGTCGGCAAAAGGCAACGAAAATTGCCAAAGTAAATTTTTCCAATTTTCATCAGATTTAAGTGAGGGCAGCAGCAGAGCAGCAGCAGCAGCAGCTGCGTGGACAAAAGCTGCGCATTGATTTGCTTTGATTTTCATTCATTCATCGCCCGCTGTCATCGCTCGGCTTTATTTACCGTTTTGCTTTGTTGTGTGAAGCGCTGCAGGGGGGCCGACGGGGCGTGGCCGCTTATGCTTGTAGCTTTGTCTGCTTTTCGGGCCCGTCCCGTCGGCTAGGCTGAGCGATTTCCCCCTTCGCTTCTTTTTCTTTTTTTTTTTTTTTTTTTGGCAATTCAATCGACGCGTTGAGCCTTGTCGTGGATTTTTGGCAGCTTTAACAGGATTAGATGGCATGGAGCAGTCAGCACTCCTGTTGATGAAGCTGTAGATGATTATCGACGTGATTTTGCTTGAATTTACTTTAAAACTTTATAGGCTCGAAGGCTGCAAGTGTCTATAGATATATGTATATAGAAATTCTAAAGGAAATCCAAAGGACAACAATGTGCGTGGGTCTGCTTACCAAAACAAAAGGTGGTAAACGGGCCTCTTTATGTTTGCTGTAGTAAAAAGGGAAAATTTGAAAAGATAAATTTGAAGATGCTTTCCAGTAAAGCTTAGACAATTGGAACTCTAAAAATCTATTGAATTTGCAGAGATTAATTGAGATGCTTAAAGCGATTAAAGTAAAAATTAGATTGTTGAATTTGATGAAGCAAATTTATCTGTGTTAAAAATAAGAAATAAACAAATTTTTAAAAACATATAAATAATAATAAATTTTATAAATTAAATATATATACATATATGTAAATTTATTTATATATTGTATATACTTATATAATTATAAAATTATTGTACGCGGGAAAAAATTAATTAATAAATGAAAAAGTTATTAAATTAATAAATAAAATATAAATAATTAAAAAAAAATAAATCTTTATAATTTTACAGAATTTATAAATTTACTGATAAAATAAAAAATTGCAAAAATAAAAAAAAAAAACCAATTAATTACAAAATGAAGAATATGAAAAAAAAGGAAATATTAAAATTATATACAAGACTAAATGTTTTTATAAAATAATAAAACTAATTATTTTATATACAAAATTAATATTTTATTTATTTAGTAAACAAAAACTGATTTTTATCTTTAAATATTATCGAAAAATATAGGAAATCAATTAGCGTTTTAATTTTGTAAGATATTTGTGTTTTCTGCATTTTTAAAACAAGAAAAGCCCTCGCACATAACTAAACATTTGAAAAATAAAATCTTTCGCTGCTACAAAATTATTTATTACCTTTCAAGCTATCACAATTTTTCACTGTATTTGCTATACATTTTTTCCGTATTGAAATTTATTGGAAATTCACCAAAACGTTATTTATGTAAGTGGAAACTCGTAAAAAGTAGAATCTATGTGCACTTGACTGCCTTCGCTTTGTCTTCTCTCTGCCATTCCGGCACTTTGGCATAAATTATAATGGCGAAACAATGGAAATTCGTATTTATATATATATTCAGGACGAGTGTACTCGACTGGACAGGTATTTGGGTCAGCAGCAGCAGCAGCAGCAGCAGCTGTGGGGCAGCAACATGCAAAACAGAAGTGGCACAAATTTAAGCCAGGAGCACTGTTGCATACCATTGGGCGTATTGCTTTGTTGTTGTTGTTGTTGCAGCTTCATTAAAATTACAATAAAAGTGCTTTGCACTTGGGCGTAGCGCATCCTGTTAATATTAATGAGATTACAACAACAACAGCAACAATTGTAGAGGTAACAGTAGCAGCAGCAGCAGCATCAGCCTCGACTTGCCACAAAAAGTACGCATAACTAATTGAGTTTTGTTTTATTTGCAGGCTAATTTGGCTGACCAAGTTTCGCATTGTCTTTTAGCCTGCCTTTGGCTGCTCTAGTCAAATTTCATTGTTTTCTTGCTTTTGGTAATATCCCAAGTTGGCCTGGTTTGCTTTAAGTTGGCCTTTTGCTCGGTTGGCTGCCACAAGAGTTGTTAAGAAATTATGCCTTGTTTTTGTTTGTTGCTGAACTTGGGCTTATGTTGCTGCACTTGCTGCAAGTATCTGAGCGAGTTGCATTAAGTTTTGTGCAGTGAATATTGGAGGCGAATCAAGATGTTTGCAAATTTCTAAATGGGTTTTTTATTTCTTTAATGTATATTTCTTTATATATCTTTAAACATTTGTTCGTTATTGATTAAAGTTCTATTCTATTCTCTTTTATTGAATTCTTGAAGCATTGTTCAAAGACTCTTCAAACGAAATAATAGAAAATAAATAGTTGTCTTATTCGAGAGTATATGATTTGTAAAATAAAAATAAAATAATACAAAAAATAATTCCTCAAAGATTTATATAAAATAAATACATAAATGATATAAATTAAATCAGACAAATAATTGTTTATTATTATTTAATTTGTAATTGTTTTAAAAAGTAAATCAAAGAATATATATAATAATAAATTATTTTTAATCAATAATTCTTCTATGATGATTATGATTATTGATTGATGATTGATGATTATTCAATACACTCAATTCATGTATTTAATATATAATTCCTTTTAATTCTTCTTCCAAAATATATATGTATCTCTACAAAATATCTGTTTTCTTGAGCATAAATGTCAATGACAAATGAAAGAGAAGGCAACTGAAAACACTTCCTTTACAGCATGTTTACACACAAACCCTTTTTCCATATCTGGCTTAGCTCTCACATTCATGGTTTTGTCATGTTAGGCATTTCAAATATGAAATACTATCCCATGGCCAATTAAGAGCTGCTTAGGCGCAGCCCAAAACAGGAAATTAAAGAGCGCGGCATGCAAGTGGCATTTGGTGTATGTTGAGGTCCAAAGGCCCTCTTCAAATCTTCAAAGCCACAAAACTTGTTGGCCACTTTGCCCTTTCGCCTTTCGGCATTTGGGGTTAGCGTCTCGCACTCTGCGCGAACAAATCAAAGCTGGCAAATAAAATTCGAAAAGTTGTTGGCCGTAACAAAAGTTTTGTACGGATCGCATTCCGTTAGCGCGCCTTTGGGTATGCCATAAACTGCTAAACAAAACAAGATTTTCCGCGTTTCAGTGTATTCTTATCGCACGCCTATTTACTATGCAAAGTTTGCTAAAGTTTGCGTTGTATAAATTTCTCAATTGCCGCGCATGCAAACCACTCGTTGAGCGGTGGCTGAGAGGGTGTGGCTAAGAGTGGGCGGGGCTGGTGGGGTTTTTGGGCCGCTAATCAAATGCGACATTTATCAAATTGGCACGCAACATGGCGAATAAACATGCAAGCTGCATGCGGCAACGATGTGGGCGTGGCACAGAGCCACAACGTGTCGCTTGTTGCATGCATGCCAAATTAGCGCGCTAGAGTGTATAGAAATTTGTGAAAAATATATATGTATATATACTCGAGAATATATATATGTATATATATATATTTATATTGCTGTACATTTTTGGCAAAGTTCATCATGCAACATTTTGGCCCAAGCCAATTCTGACAGTTGTGGCCAAATGGATTTGCGTCTAGACTCCATGCACTCGTCTCGTCTCTCCGAGCAGCGCAGCTGTGGCCAATGCCGGAAAGGCTAAGCCTTGGCAAGTGCCTTAGACTGAGATTTGGTTGCAGTCTGCACGGCTTTGCTCCGCTCGGCAATGCGCGACGAACATGGTCTGCATTTGTAATAAGCTGCCAGCTAGGACAGAGTCTCACACTCCGGGCTTGCGCCCTGAGACAATCCGGCGAATAAGTCGCAGATTTGTGACTTCAATTGAAGCTCGGAGCTTGATATTGGTTTTTGGTAGCATGAAACAAGCTGAACGTGAAATAACAAATATTTATTTAATATAAAATATTTTTTTTTTTTCAATATTTTACATATTAAATTTGAATATTTTGTTCATATTTTCCTGCTGCAAATGCAGACGAATTTAAGCGTTCATTTTTTTATTAAAGCAATTTCAAATGTCCATCAGATTTTATGTACTTTTTTAATCCTATTTATAACGATACCAAAAAATATACAAAAACATTGCAAACTGGCCATATCGATTATTATTCACTTTTTGTAGCTTTTAAAGATAGTTTTTACCTTTCAAGTTAAAAAAAAAAATTGTTATTAAAAATTTATATTTTAATTACGGGCTTTGTGTGTGACAATTTTTATTTTGTACATTTCATGTTGAAATTTTTGCTACAAATTTTTTGTACTTGGATAATTGAAATCTTTTTCGGTGGCAGACTTTATTATATTTATTTATTATATATATTTATATATATATTTATTTATATATATTTATATATAAAATCAACAAACTTTAAGAGCTTTAAACCGAGCAAAGTTATACGTTTTCGCTGTAGATCTAAGAGATTGTAAATTTAAAAATGAAATCATTTTTAATAAACTTGATGCGAAGTATATTTGGTCCTGAAAATTTATAAATTTTCAAATTAATTTATTATTTCTATCTTAAAATGAATTTGGAGGAAAGAAGCCATACTTTTAGCTTTTATAGCTTAATTAAGCTGAAATTCAAACCATTTTGATATAACAGAAGTAAAAAAAAAAAAAATAATAATAATAAGAATAATATTTAATGCTTATACACTTTAGAATAAATCATGTTGTACCGCATATTTCATAAACAAATCATCTAACTTCTCCGCCACATTATAAATAATATGCAACTACATGCTAATTGTAGTCTATGGCCTGTCATAGTATCAAAACAATATAAATATTCATTGCAATAGTTGACCCAACTAGGCCACAAAATTGGCTGTCATTATTCAATTGAGCATTCCCATTTGAGCCCAAACAAATGTTTCAACGGCTATTTGGGGGCGACACATTAACCGTTATTTCGTTAGTTCGATAATCAATAGGCATCAATGTGCCAATGAACTCGTTATCAACACTAATGGAACCTTTTGCCATGCCACATGCAAGCGACGTGCACGCAAACATTCGAAAATAAAGTAAAAACCGGCAACAAGCGAGCATGCATGCATGCCCTGCCACGCCCAGCCGCCTCCTCGCGGCGGCAGCTAATCCGGGCAGAGTAGGGCGCTGCCACAATATGATTATAATAATGTTATGCATATTTTGTTTTTCTGAAAATATTGATGCATATACATATATGTATGTATATACTTATATATATATTTTGGGTCACGCACGTAACGGCAACAACAACGAACAGGAACAAATCAAGCATCAGCCGGAAAACGGAATTGATTATCGACACTATATTTTGCCCCAACCCTCTCTCTCGCTCTTTCTTTCTCTCTGTATATGTATATTTCAGGAGCCATTGCCGTCCGCAGGTTTGTCGGCTGCGTTTTATCTATTTGCGTGCCGCGTTGCCGTTTGCCTGTTTTGAATTCCAAATACAAATTACGAAATTAAATGACTTCATTTTGTGCCTTGATACCCTGCGCATATTTCATATTTTTCAAAAATATTAGAAGATGCAATTTAATAGAATTGGAAAATAAATTTATGTTTGAAAAGTGGTTGGAATATGAAAGGAATATTTAAAAATATATATAAAAGTAATTTAATTTGATTTCAATTATAAATTATAAATGAAAATCAAAGGCGTAATTAAAGTCTTTCCCGTCCTTAGAATATATGAATATTTTAATTGAAAATTTGTAGTATGCATATGAATATTTTAAATGAAAATTTTTAATATACATTTTGCATTTATAATGAAATATTTTATATTTCAATAATAT
Organism: Drosophila mulleri; assembly: GCA_035047565.1. Lineage (NCBI taxonomy): Eukaryota > Metazoa > Arthropoda > Insecta > Diptera > Drosophilidae > Drosophila > Drosophila mulleri. The sequence goes on from JAWNPK010000012.1 coordinate 7,716,463, forward strand.
GCATTTAAATTAAATATAGAAAATTTGTGAAATTGTTATTTGTATCTAAAAAAGAGTATTAGTCATGATATAGCTCGGCTCCTGTTTACAGGATATCCCACACTCGATTGCAGCTCTCCGTTTAAAATGCCCTTAACGTGTTTTAGGAAACACACGTAACGAGGTCAAAGGTTATTTAATTGAGTGCAGAGGAACGTGGCGCGATTAGCGTGTATTTGCGATAATTACTGCGGCATGCTCATGTGTGCCGCTCGGAGAGGCGAGATAATGCCAGAGTAGCCTGTGAAACAAATGCTATAAATCTGCGTTGGCTTTGCCCTGGCGTAGCCAAGCAGACAGTTTCTATGAAAATTTTAACAAGTCAACTTAGCCTGAGAGAAATTCGAAAAATCTAAAAACCAATAAACAGATTCGAGGTTCTCAAAATGCCTAACGAAAAGCAGTAAGTCCATCAGGTTATTATGTATTATATGATATCAATTTCAACTGCTCAAAGGTCAAAGATCAAGAGCTCAGTTCTACAATTCAGCTCCGCTGCTGGCAGCCCAGAAACCAAACGCAAAATGTTGCTATACAAGCAGCTGCTTCAGCGTGAGATCGTTAGGGATATGAGGCCTCGACAAGTCGTTAACTATCGCCATCCGACCCAACAGCAGCAACTATTCGAATCGTAAACACAATGATTGATAATCTCTGTAGTTATGTCTCGAAAGACTGGATTGACAAGTATTCGGCAGATTACCGACTTCCATTCTCACAGTTTTTGAATTTCGTCAATTTATTGGTTCATAATAAACTTTTTCACCTACAAACGTAAATATTATTATTTATTTTTACCATTACCATGCTGTTTGCACTGTAATTGTGCATCTGGAAAAATAAATTCATCCGATTCCTTTTAGGTCATGTAAATGTTGATTTAATAATTTTTTGTTCAACAATAAAATCGCAATAAATTTCGCTTTTTTATACAAAAAATTCAGCATACAAAAATTACATTATATATATTTATTATTGCACAATATAAAGCAATATATAAATATAAAAGAAAATATATAAAAAAATATTTAAAAAAAAATATGTAAAATTATAAAATTAAATATACATCACAGCGGAATTGTTTTGTGTATCATCAAAAAAATAATTTGATTTAATTTGATAGTAAATTTATTTGAATTCATAAAGCGCTGGGCAATGCAGATTTTTCACACAGTTAAAATAAGTAGGACCTTTGCATTTGGACGTTAACGACAAATGTATTATTCGATTTGCCACGCCTCTATTTGGCAGATGGGAACAATGTTGACATCGTACACACCATATATTTATGTATTTTGAAATTTCAAGTTTCCAAGTGGTTTGCATTGCATAGGGACATAAAGACGGGCATGACAGAAACCCTATATATTCATTTAATTTTGGCGAATGAGTATAAAAAGTAGTATTTTAATTTTTAAAGCAAACTTTTGTACGTAATCAATAAAGCATATTATTGTATATGACTTCATATTATATATAAAATTATCAAATTATTTTTGCAAATATGAAATTTATTAAAATATGTAGAAAATTCCATGCTGTGCTGTTGTGGGCACAAAAAGTTTCACGAAAATTGCCATAAATGTAGTTTTTTGTCCAAATTTATGCGAATCTGTTTTGTTGTGTGTGTGTGTGTGTGTGTGTGTGGCATGGCAGGCAGCTACTACTGCTTGTCAAGCGCTGCAGCAGTCTGGTCAACTGGCAAGCGCTTTTGCTGCAATTTTTGCGGTTTTAACAGTTTATTATAAAGTGCCAGTTAGCCAGCCAAACAAAAACAAAAACAAAAGCAACACAACAACAACGACAACAACTACAACTGAAGTCAGGGCAATATTCGCTGCTATAAAAACAAACCCGAGGGGAGTTTCAGGCTTTCAAATTGTGCGCGGCCGATTTTAATTGCAGTCAAGCGCCAACTGTTACATTTCAAAGTCTGCAACTTTTATTTATTTATGCAAATTTTGTTTTTGCTTTTATGCACGAGGGGCCCGATGGCCCAAAGCCCGCAGGGGCGGGAGGGTGCGTGGTACAACAATATTTGCTGCTAAATTGGCAAAAGTGGCGCAAACTTTTGACCGGCTTTAGAACCCAGTGTGAGAGGGAGAGAGGTGCAAACATTTTTGTGATGGCCGCGACAAATAAATTGAAATTGTTGCGACAATTTTTGCGTTGAGTTTATATATTTTTTTTATATTTTTATTTTTGACAAATGCTGTGTGGAAAATGTTTAGAACGAAAATACGTTCTATTATTTCGAATAGCTGTGCTGCAGCTGGCTAATTGGACGACAAATGGCGCGTTCTACGAGCTGCGACACGTGCCAATATTGTGGAGCCTATTCCCCAAGCTGCTGTTGTGGATCTAAAAACTTTTTCATACTTCTTTTTGCCGTTTTCTGTTGTTGGCCAACTTTGGCCATTTTGCGGCTTGGCAATTGCACATACTGGGACATATTATGGCGGCAACAAAAGTTGCTTGCCACGCCCCATAAAGGAGAGAGCGGAGACGTGATGGCACGTACATTGCGCATCCGACATGTGTTACATGCCCCTACTACTACCAAGGCAGATCCCAATATACACACATATATGATTTAGTAACATTTAGTCTTGTCTTTATTCAGTAGAAGTAGGTAGAGCAAATGCTTAACGTTTGATTGAAAAAGTGTGGTAATTGTGATTGGGGATGGGCTCGAAAGGCGTGAAGACGGCTTTTTCAATTATGGAACGTGGACTGCCCTTGTGCTGCAGCCACAAGCGCCTGTCAAGGTAACAGAAATTAATGAACGGAATCAAATTGGTATATATAGTAGCACTGGCTCACATTTCGGATAGCATATCTTGTGGTCCTTCCATGATTCCCTTAACGGTGCCTTCCTGGGTATTCATGCACCAGCCACTCAGTCCAAGCTGCTTGGCCTTGATTTGTGTGTGCTTCAAAGCCCGAAAAGATGGCTTTCAATATTAACTCAAATGACTTGTAAAAACCTGCACTTACCTTACGAAAGTATACGCCTAAGATGAGTGAGCCATTAATAAATGCTTCAAGATATTTCCCTACAACAATATACTTACCCTGTACACGCCCATAGATCTCGAACATCGAGCTAAAAATCCTCTTCTCGCCGTCCATTCTATGGGTAATTGATTCAGTCGGCAATTTTGATATTATTTCCTTCGATTGTTTAATTTTGGTATTCATTATTTAAACAAAATACAAAAATTCAAATAAATCAAATGGTTAAAAAAAAAAAACTTATCAAGATTTAAATACGTAAAAAATGCTTCACTTTAGTAAAATTTGGTTCGATTCTCTCAGCGAATCATACAGGAATGAATAAATGTGTTTCGAAGCGTAGCTGCCTTACATTTTTTGAACAGCATTGTGACAAGTTTTTCCTGACTTGCTATACTATTTTCTTATGGCCTTACGCTAGGCATTCCTTTTATAAGAAAAGTCTTTGACAATTTTTAATTAAATATTAATATATATATAGATATTTGAATATATTTTCAATTTGCCAAACAATAAGAAAATGTAGTTTTGAACAGAATTTTCATTTATTATAAATGTAAACCTCAAAAGAGATGATATAATGAACTTTTATATACAATATTATATATTATTATATATATATGTTATTTATATATATATATATATATATATATATATATATATATATATATATATATATATATATATATATATATGTATATATATATATATGTCTGTCTCTCTGTCCGTCTGCCTAAGAAGAGCAAGGGATGCAGAAGAACTCCAGGAGATCATTTAGAAAATGCCTGCAGCAGCAGAGAATGTTCCCAATGATCTCTACCTGGCGCCCAGCTCAAAATTTGAGTGCCCCTCAGGCTTTGAGTGGAAGTCGCCCTATATAAAGGGCAGCAGCTGTGGAATTTATTCAGTCGTCCAGACCAGGTGGGGTCAGTCGTACGTGCAGGGCAACTATTTTTTTTTTTTTTAACATTATTTTTTTTGTTTTATTTATTTTTTGTTTAATTTTTTTTATTTATTTTTTTTTAAATTTTTTTTTATTATTTTTAAATTTTTTTTTTTAATTTTTTGTTTTTAATTTTTTTTAAATTTAAAAATTTAAAAAAAATTTTTTTTTTAATTTTTTTTTAAATTTTTTTAAAATTTTTTTTTTTTAATTTTATCATATTAATTTTTTTTTTTTTTTTTAACAAACAACTGCATTGCCCTACACGTACGACTGACCCCTCCGACGACTGAATAAATTCCACAGCTGCTGCCCTTTATATAGGGCGACTTCCACTCAAAGCCTGGGGGGCACTCAAATTTTGAGCTGGGCGCCTGGTAGAGATCGTTGCTGTCGATCCAATGGGAACATTCTCTGCTGCTGCAGGCATTTTCTAAATGATCTCCTGGAGTTCTTCTGCATCCAGTTAGGTGCATCAAAATTGCAAGAGGCACGAGATGAGCGAAACCAGCAAAGAACGAAGAGAATCGCGCAGATTCGTAGTCAACAGACGTAGAGGAATTAATGGATAGGGCAAAGCAACGTTTGCCGGGGCAGCTAGTATTATAATAAATAAATCTAGCTACTTATTAACCTTGTGTACATTTAATATAAATGAAAATCAGCTTGTCCATTAATTTAATTGAATATAAATTATTTAAAAAGTTTCGCGAGTGCTCAAACTTCAGCCAAGTTTTATACATTTCCTGCAACTTTTACATTAACAACTACTACTAGAAGCCACTGCCACGCCACGCCATGCCTCCCTCCCTATTCAAATTCGGCCAGTTCAATCCTATAGAGTCTATAATCTGCCCAGGCAACTGTGCTGTCAATTTTCAATTTCTGCTTGCACTTAATATCCTTGGGCGACCTTTCGGCTGGCGGGGGCAAACTTGATGTTTCATCCGCATAACAACAATCCAAACACAATTGAATGCCGCATTAAAAATACATAATATTTCATCTGACTGTTTGGTGAGTGCAATTTGCTCATCAGATCATCAGATTTCCGCACTTGTAAGAGTTCAGGCAAGCAGTTTCACAGATGCTCCCTCTCTCTCTTGCTCTCGTCATCTCTTTCTATGACTCGTCTTAGCTCTGTCTCCTTCTGTTGTCAGCTCAAGCCATTTGGAGCTGCTTCACTTTTAGCGCTTCCGGTTCGTTAAATTTAACGGGCGTAGCACTGCTGGCCACAGGAGAGGGACAGAGAGAGTGAGAGAGAAAAAAAATGTAAAAGGATATGAGAGTCAGTGAAGGTAGCGCAGCGTTGGCTGCCGGGGCCACTTGCAACTTGGACGCTTCAGTGGAAACTTCAATAAAACGTTTGACGCTGCAGGCAAACTGACATTTTCCATTAAGTGCAGACAGCTCGCAATTTTTGGGAAAACCGGACTGGGACTGGGACTGGGATTGGGTCGCTGACTGGGAGAGGCAAACATTTGGGCCAAGTTTTATGATAGCAAATGATGCTCGCTGGCCTTGCACTGTTGATTATGGTGTATGCGCTCAGCTCTCTTAAGAACTGTATATTATAGATATGGAACACTAGCTCGGGCAGCTGCTGTTTATAGCCAGCTCTTAGGCACACACATACAGAGAGGGAGAGAGAGATAGAGCTAGCTTGCATATTAATTTCAGCTAAAGTCCAAGTTGCAGCGACTGCTTGTTTTTCGGCCAAGTTTTTGACCAAAACATCAAAGTGTCATCAACAGGCGGGCACTCGCCGGGGCTGCACTTCCGCACTTGACAAGGGAGCCGCAACAAGAAGCCAGCCTGGCCCGGACAACGACAAGCACTGTCATTGTGACTGCTCCTGCCCGCACGACTCCTCCTCCTGCTCGCTGTCTCTCTGCTGACTTTGCTAGCTCTGTCTCTCCGTCCGTCCGTCTGTCCGTCTGTCTGTCTGTGTGTCTGTGTGTGTGTCCTTATCATTTGCGACAAATTCACCGACAACTTTACTACAATAATATTTATTTTGAAAATATGCTCGAGCGCGTCTCCTTTTGCTATCTTCGCACACTTTGAAGTGTTGCCAATGTGCAAAAGTAATCAAAATATTTTGTCAGCTCCAGCTGCAGTTTAGCACTGCCAACCGAGAGGCTTCGCGTGCTCCGTCTCCGTGTCTGTGTGTCTTAAAGGCGCTTTTCCACCAGTTGCCCACGGAAATTGAGTTGAAAGTGGCTCAACTCAAACGCTCGCCACTTAAACGATGCCAACAACTTTAAGTACAGCTCTGCTCGCAGGCATTTCGAATATTAGACTTTGCACTTTACTGCTAGCAATGCCCCTCACACCACAGCTCTCTCTCTCTCTCTGTCTCTACAGTGGGTAGATTTTATGGTTTCTATGGCACAAGGCGAGCATGCAATAGGCATATAAAAAATATATATATATATATATATATATATATATATATATATATATATACATATATATATATATATATATATATATATATATATATATATATATATATATCTAATGATCTAATTAACAAAAATTTGCAAAATTAATTCTACTAATAGAAAATACTTCTTTTTTTATACCCATTGCAAATGGAAAATTAGAGTAAAATATTTCTATGGTAAAATATATATATATATATATACATACTAAATAATATACATTTTCACCAAAATATTTTACTCTGATTTTCCATTTGCAATGGGTATAAAAAAATAAGTTTTTTTTTTAGTAGAATTAATTTAGCAAATTTTTGTTAATTAGATCAGATTCCTCTAAATTCCTCAATTTCTTTTTATTTTCTGAATTGAAAATTATAATAAAATATAATATATATAAAATATTTATATACATATATGTACATATGTGTAATATTTATTAAGCCAATTTAAAAAAAAAATAAAAAAAATAAATAAATAAAATAAAAAATAGTAATCGTTAAATGTCAATTTATAGAATATTTAAACCTTTATTATTCTATATTCTACATAGACAGAAGATATCAAAAAATGATCTGAATCGAATAATATAATAATGTATATTTTAACATTTATATATATATCAATTGTCAAGCATTCTGTTTAAGATTCTTCATAAGTACTCTGTTAAATCAGAAACAAGCTAACAGCTGTTAGACCACTTAACATTTTCACCATTTGCATAAGCTTCAAAGTTTTTTGCTTATCAATGTAACTATGATGTACAAAAAGCCAACACACTTTGTGTTAAGCACAGTTGAGAAGTTATCTTTTATTTCTTTGTCACTGTTTTTGCACACAAATATGCTAATTAGTGCCATGGTGCCCGTCGCGTTAACCGAAATTGACATTTATGCAATTTGATTTTGTGCCGCACAGCAAATTAAATTTTCTCAGTTTGCTGGCCACCCGAAAAAGTATGCTCTGTTTTTGTGCCCGCAGCCAAAGCAGACTGAAAGATGTCTGTTAAACTTAAGCGTGTGTGTGTGTGTGACGTTTTCAAACAATTTCACGTTGAAATTTGTTACAAATTGCGGCTAGAGTGAAAAATTTGCATAAAATTTCCATATGCGTTTTTGTTATCCTGCCTGTTAGCCCGGCGCAGCTCGGCTAGTCTGGGATGGAATGGAACGGAACGGAATGGGATGGGATGGGCCAGAACCTGCGCTCATTTCGCTTTTACCATTTGCATAAAAATTGCCGCCTGACTGACAAATTTCACGTGTCGCTCTCGAAAATTTATGAGCTCTTGAAATTATTTGCGCTTTTTCAAGTCTCGCGCGCATCGCATAAAATTTGTATTTAAAGTTCGCTTTTTTCTGTTTGGCGAGCTGGGGATTTGTCCGAGGTGTTAACATGTCCAACATGCCCACCATTTGCATTTGGGGCTGGACCAACCCTCGAAATAAGGCGAGTTAATTTATTTGCGCTACGTCGAAAAACGCCAAGCGCCAGCCGCCTCTCAACCAATTTTCATTAAAGCACATAAATTGTTGTTTATGGCGCCCCCAAACCCCCAATGGCCATAGAGATACCTGGGGACCGGCAGCAAATCCCGACGCTGCACTCCAGACGAAGCACTCCGAGCACAACGAGACAGAGCGGGTCTCTGGGCGAGCTGTCCAATGTTTTTGTCCAGTAGTCGACTTCATTTCATATTCATGGGCGCGCAATTTGAAACTCCTTTTTTGCTCCTTTCAGCCGGCAGCTGCCTCGTTTTGTATCCGTTAATAAAGTTTGGCAATTATCTTTGCTGCCTGTTGCTGTGCTTTTTGCGCTGACTGTGTGTGTGTGTGTGTGTGTGGGTTAGGGCCGATAAGTGTGTTTTAGACAAGGCATCTTTGTCCTACGTTGTAATTGCGGTTAGACGACCAGGAGTGGGAGCTAAATGGAATTTAAGAGAAAGACTTTAACTTGTAAATTAGATTTGTTGCTTCTGTTGCCATTGTTGAGCAGAGAATTTGCCATGTAAATTCATATAAACAAACGCTGCCCACATAACACACACAGCTTCAGTGCCACAAAATCCAAAACTTTACAGCTTAAGGTAGAAATATTGCATCTGCTGATTGTCGCTGGCTTCCCACACTTGGCAAAGTTTTTGGGTTATCAATAGTGGAGCTGAAAAGCTGTCTACAACTAACGGTAAAGACAGCACATGGCCATCATATCGAGTCACATCCGCCATCAATTTCATAGAGTGCAAAACGTGTGTGTGCGTGAGGGGGCAAGGTGGGTTAGGAAAGTGAAAAAGTTGCCACATAAAACCTGCCTCAATATAATTGCATTACACGTGGCTGTCACAAGTGAAAAACCGCACGCAGAACAAAATATACGTAAAAAGGATGAAAAGCAGGAGGCGGCAGTAGCAACAGCAACAGCAGCTGTCTAATGCGACGAATACTCAGCTAACGCAACCGCCACATACAGCAGTCCACCCAGCCACACAGCCACCCAACCACCCAGCCACCCAACCACCGAGCAGACGCTCGTGTAAACCACAAGCTGAGCTCTCTCACTCTCTCGGCTAACCTGACTCAAATGTGAAAATGACTTAGCAGGCGACTTTTCATATTTGCAACGAGCTTTGCTCAGCTGCTGGAGTAGCTGCTCACATCTCTTGTCTCTCGTCTCCCGTCTTTTGCAGGCGTGAAGCGTGATCCCTGTCGCTGACAGTGGGCCCAGAGCAAATCCTTTTTCTTAACCTTTTGCCAAGCCGTGGGCATACTTCAAGTGTGCTTAAGCCGCCCACACTTGCCCCGGCTCTCTGGCTCCGACTCCTTCCGTTGGGTTCCTTTTGGGCTCCTCATGCTCACACCTCGCATTAGCCTTGATGTGGTCTACGAGTATGCAACACACAAATCACTCGGGCGTCGACGACGTCTGGAATTTATGCTACCTCTTAGCAGCTATGTGTATGTACATATGTATATGTATGTGTGAGATCTGTGTGATTTGGCCAGGGCAGCAAATGCCTTGGCGAGACCCTAAGCTGACACTGATGTACGCCATTTTCAGTGTATGGGCGTCTCCTATATATACATATGTATATATACACATACATATATACATATATATTTCTCATTCAACCAGACCTAAAAACATGGCTAGCCCATTAGCTATTTTTTTTCTTCTTCTTTCTTCATATTTTTTTTTCCTTCCTTCGTCACGAAGTGTGTAAATATTTTTCGAAATTATTTTACGCTCGAATGGAATGAATCGCTTCGACAACCGGTAGCCGGAAATCACTTTTGACATTTTCGATCTATTGATTTTTTATGGCTCAGCAATTTTTCGGGTTAGATAATGACTCGACAAAGCGGATGCACAGCTTGAAGATTGTAAAAAAAAAACGAATGTTGGTAAATGTAATATAAGGCTTAAATTATTGAGAATAAGGATAAGTGACCAAGCGTAAAAACGCACCATAATTTTGCTGAATTTATTATTATTATTATTATTTTTTTTTTTTGTTAGATTTTTATTTAATAATTTTTACGGCTTTTAAATCTATTTGTCAAAAATATTTGCTTGAAATATTTATTTGCTGGAAATATTTTACACACATAAAAATAATTTTTGGACATTTCTTTGATGATATTTTTTTAAAAATTTATTTAAATTAAAATTTTTTTTTGTAAAAGTTGTTTTTTATTTAAAAGGCATTCTATTTTTGGAATTTTTTTTATTATTTTTATTCAATTCATTTTTATGGTAAAAACAATTTTTATTCTAACTTTGTTTATGAATTTTGTAAGTTCAAGTTTGTAAGTTGCAAAATTCATAAAGAAAATTAGAATAAAAACTTGTTTAAAAAAAGAAAAAAATATTAAAAGTAATATTATTTTTAAATTCTATATTTCTTTTTTAGTGCCCCGACTTAATTAATTAAAATTTTCTCATAACAATTTTTTTATTTATAGCATTTTTTTTTATATTTTAAATGCAAAGTTTTTATAACAAAGGAAAACTAAGGTTGAGTAGCAGAAAACTAATAAAGAAGTTTATTTTAGTACATTTTCAAAAATTATTATGATTTTTTTACTGCTTATTCTTTTGTTTCCTAACTTTAGTGAGCAAGAATCGTTTATTGAATTTTAAAATTATTATTTATTTTTTTCCATTGCGTAAAAATAAATGTGAATTTCTTTAATTGAGTTTCAGTCGAGCTGCCTAATATTTATTTATTTATTTATTGGTCTATTTAGCTATTTTTTACAATTCAATTATAATTGCATTTGAATAGCTTTTGTGGCTGACTTCAATTTGAGTAAATTCAATTTAGATTACAAACTCTATTATGTAGTCGCATGGCAATTTATTAGCTATCTTATTTCAATCTCCAGCTACATTCTGGTCTTCTAACGCATTGCTCTCGTTAAAAGTTTGCTGCTGCAATCATTTCGCAACTACTTAGTATAACTTCTAGTCGAACAACTTGTAGTTGGGGCTCTGCTCTATCAATCGCACTTACTTTGAGATGTATTTTGATCGAAGCAACAAAGTCTACACTTGCTTTTGCCATGTTGCCAGTTGCACAATGCCGTGTCCAATGCGCATTGTAACATGTGTGCGAGCAACTGGAGGCAGATAGTACTAGAGTACTACTACACCTGGCAATAAACAGTAAACTGATTGTAACCGAACATGCCAAACAGAGTTGCCTTCTCCCTCCCTCTCTCTCTCTCGTATCGAGCTTGTCGGCAGCTACAAAGGCGACGACTGTTTGCCAAGTTGTAATAAAGTTTTTGGTAAACAAGTTTTGGGGCCCATGCACAGCAACTCAAAATGGAAACACAATACAAATCTCAGCTACGAGTAGCAGCGTTTGCCCAGACCCAAACTTATCTTAAATTCTAATGCAATTGCTGGCCAACAGCAAGAGGATTTCTATACTAATGTTTCAACATTTTTCTCGCTTCTCCATTGCAGGTATGTACCGGCCGCCATTTTGTTTCTGCTGCTGACTGTGCGCACGAGTGTGTGTGTGTATGTGTGTAAGTGGCAAACAAATGCATTATATACTATGCTTAGGTTTAACTCGCATGCATTTACTATATATAAGATAATAAAGTAGTCGTCGGAATCGTTTGCGAGCAGAGCTCGCCTCCGCTTGGCTTAGCCAGGCGAACGAGCAATTCTGTAGCATACTTTTTGGCGTGCGGTACGTGCCGCTTATCAAATGCATCAGACTTCAGGCACAGCACGGCAAACACAATAACACACACTCATAGAGAGAGAGAGAGAGAGGGAGAGAGCGAGCAAAACACACAAAAACCAAATAACAAACAGTCCACACAAGAAAAACGAACAATACAGCATTTCACTTTGCCTTTGATTCCCTCACTTCTACATACATACTCTAACTGCAGAGAGTACTGCTATTGTAGAGACTTGTTTGTCAGTAAGGAAAGGTGTGAAGCGATATAACTAATATTTATATAAAATATTATAAGTATTTACTCGTTATATAAAGCGAGAGACTTCATTTTAACTCTTTATATGCTGAAGCCTTTGGGTATAGTTCTCTATAATTAAATATCCACTTGTTGAGGACCTAACGATAGATGTACTCTGAAAGCTAAAAGTACTTTTCAGTTTTTTTTTAGTTTAAATGCAATTTTTTTATCTTTTATTCAAAGAGGCAATGTTATTTTTAATAAATTAAATTTTATTTTAAATATTATATTTACCAATGAGAAAGAAATCGCACCTTCTTATAGTTTTGAATAAAAGAAAATCCTATATAATTTTTTCGAATATTTGCATAAAGGTTCGATTGAAAAGAAATATATATTTATATTTGATATATTCATTTGATTTGTGATATGTGTCTTATATATTTATATATATATTTATATTCATTTTGTTTAAGGCAAAAGCAAGAAGTAAAAATAAAAAATAAATAAACTCTGAGAAGAATCTAAAGGCAATTAAAACATGATCATAGAAATTTAGCATACAAGAATAAATCAGACTTAAGTCCAACTATTTTTCCCATTAGTATAAAAGACGGTAGAGTATTTAAGCTTTTAGCAGCTTTAATTTGTGTTTTATATACATATATATACATATGTATTTTTTTTTTCTAAATTCTTTATACATTTTTATTGTGTTGATTTCTGCGCACTGCATCAGCTTTGTTGCTCTTGTTGTTATTGTTGCTCATGTGAGTGTTGCTGCTTCTGCTGCTGCTGCTGTTGTTGTTGTCTGTTTGTTTATTTAATGTTGCTCACTTATCCGGCCAATGCAGCAGCAGCAGCTGAGTCCGATACGTGCTGGCATGGCAACTGTAAATTCACATAGTCAGGCATCTGTTGGCCAAATATGTGCGTTGGCCAGCATTTGATATGGCTCATTCATTAGTTAGCTTGACGCCTCTAATCAATTGAGCTCAAGGCAAAGATTTCACATTTCCATGCCAAGCTTGCATTAGTTTATGCTCTCTGATATTTGCAGCAGCAATTATCGAAAATTATGTACATAATTATGGGGCTAGGGGCTTCGAGCTGCTGCATATTTGCTAATGCAATTATTCTGCATAATTATGCGTTTATTACACAAATGAATTCAAATACGGCAGCAGCTGAAGGGAATGCTCACAGAATAGATAGATAGCAGCTGCTCACTTGCTCATCCATTTAGCTCATTTTGGACCCCCCAAAGGCGGTTGGTGATTGCCAACGTTTCTGTCGATTCTATCTGTCTGCTGCCTATTGCTCTCTCCTCCTGCCTGCTGCTGCCTCCTGTTGTTGTTGCTGTTTGCATTTTTGGGCAGCAACCGAACTGCATTACTGTTCGCATATTTCGGGGCAGCTGTGCATCGTCTGTTGCCCAATTGCATTTTAATCGCAATGCTTTTGACCAGACCCATTGCCGAGCACTTAATGAAGTCGTGGCTCAAGTGCAGCAGCATTCATGCCGTTGCATGCAGCATGCTGCAAATGAACCAGCTCTACGCATTGAGGTGGAGCTGCTTGAAATTTGGGGAAAAAAAATACAAGACTAGACTAGCTTAACTATGAAATGTGGCATGAGAGAGAGAGAGAGAGAGAGAGAGAGAGAGAGAGAGAGAGAGAGAGAGAGAGAGAGAGAGAGAGAGAGAGAGAGAGAGAGAGAGAGAGAGAGAGAGAGAGAGAGAGAGAGAGAGAGAGAGAGAGAGAGAGAGAGAGAGAGAGATGAGAGAGATAGAGAGAAAGAGGTGAAGAAGAAGAGAGAGGGAGGAAGAGAGTATTGTTGAGATTTGGTGCCTTATTTTTCATGAATTAAAAAAAAAAATATATTTTATAAGCTCACAGTTGATATAAGTTGAAGAATATTTTCATATTTACAGTTTCTTATTTAATTTAAATTTTATTTAAAAATTTTTATATAAATTAAGAAATTTTGTAAGTTGAAGAATGATATTTAATAAAATTTGTAAGCCCAGTAAAAAATGTCTTCATTGAGAATAATCTCCCATAAAATATATTTTTCAATATATAATTAATATACTTGTTTATATTAGTTTTCTATATATATTAGTCTGCTATAAAATCAAATCTTAATTTGTTTTGAGCTTCCATCCTTCAATTGGTCTTATTCAAATTGAATTTGTTCAATGCAAATCTTTGCTAATTGCTCATCATAATCTCAAATTGGATAATTTCCATGTCGCTGGCTGCCAGCAGCTGGACAATTTGTCAAGAGCTAAGCTTTTCAGCATTCAATGATAAAGTTCAGTGTGAAAAACTGAAGCCGCCCCCTCTCCCCTCTCAATGTGTCCAATGTCAAAGAGTTTATGGTCGCAGCTGGCGTCGCTGTGTTCGCGACGATTTATATTCGCCATTTCCTGCCACATGTAAGCCGTCCGCAGAGACGGACTGAGAGAGAGAGAGAGAGAGATAGAGGGAGATAGAGAGCAACTAAAAACAAGAACAACAACAACAAACACCAACATCGATGCGCAAACATTAACCCCAAACTACATAAGTGAAGGTCCCGCCCGAGACAAATTTCCCGAGTTGTTTTATTTTTGTTCTCATTTCTTGGGTCCCTCTTGATTTGTTGCTGATGTGTTCTTTCACTAAATTCACTTAAACTCGTGTTATTTCCGCATGTTTCACGCCAAGCACCTCTCTCTTGATACAATATGTATGTGTGTATATGTATCTCTAGTATCTGTAGCAGATTTTTTTCTGTAGCAATTTCTTTTGCAACAACATTTTCTTTGCCAATTTGCACTTCATGAATAACAAGGCTGGAGGGGGGTGGGGAGGGGGGGTTGAGTTGTGGATCGAACCGTGGCTGGCCCATTAGACAATTTGCACACATGCCATTTGGCCAAATCGAAGCCAGCTCGTCGCATGTGAGATGTCCCTACACTATTTGTTGTTGTTCAATTCTTCGATTTTGGTTTTTGTTTTTTCTGTTTTCTGCTTTTTTCTTTTCTTTAGGTTTTGGCACGCTAATTCGCTCAGTGCACAGATTGTGATGCAGTTTCTCTCGGCATTTCGCCTGCTATTCTAAACATCCGTTTCGACTTTCCTTTCATGTGAGCTTCACACCGTATTTTTCTTGCATTTTCCTCATTTGAATTTAATTTCGTGCTAGCTGCTCGCATTTACGCCAACAATTTCGGCTACAATTGCAGGGCATTAAAGGAAATATATATGTATGTATACATGTATGTATGTAGCACATGTGAGGTAGGTGTTGCCAACGTGCTTCGAGTGATGCATTTTTGATGAGCTCCAACGAAACGTGCACATCCAAAAACTTGGTTAAACAATTTTTTGGCTTTTATTTGAGTCTGCCAGCGGAGATACGTGTGCTTAAACAACTTTTATGGCGCGTATTTAACTTTCAGCTAAGGCATTAAACTTATGCTTGAATGTGGAGAGAAGCTGCTGAAATTAAATAGTTAAATGGAATGAATATATCAGCATTGCAGTGAATTAATTGGAAAATAAAAAATATAAGATAGCATGTAGTTTGATTATTTAATTAATTAATATTAATTAATGCAACACGCTGAAAACATAGCAAAATGGAAATTGTTGTTGAATTATTATTATCGTTATGTTCATTATTATTCATAGTTAATTCTGAAGATCTCTCACATAAATTAAAATATTTCCTACTTTGCTCTGATAGTATGCGAGGAAAAGACGATGAATTTTGATTAGTTATATCATTTATTATTTGCGATCCTTAAATTTTAGCAACAACTCTTAAATAGCTAGCAAACACTTTTGATTTATATTCGCCTAATTCTGTAATTCTCACCCCATTTAATTAAAGCTGAAGTAAAATTGACTCTGCTTAAGTAAAGAAAACGACCTTTCCTTGATTAAGCTAACCACAGTGGCTGTCATTATTGTTATATTCACACGTTAACTGCGAGCTGGATTTAATTGCCTCTTGATTCATTTAATTGCTCGAAACATTTTCAATATATTTTGTTGTTGGCACATTAGGCACAGACTCTGCTCAGAGCTCCAACAGAGCGGAGTTCGGGCTTGTCTCAGCTCCATTCACTCCATTTTGTCTGTGCACATAATCTGCAGACGGTTCAGAAATCATAATGCACTCAGTGTGCTCAGATTCCAATCAAACTACACTTCAGCAAAGCTGCGGAGCAGTTTGCGATTTAGGTTGTGGAGGGGAGGGTTGGTGTGGGATGGGGAGGTAAAGAAGTTGACTACAAGAACCTCAGAGTCGACGGGTTGCTGAATGCAAACGCAGTCGACGCATTTGTTGGCCCTGACTTGGATGCTGTTATAGTTTCTGTTGTAACGTTGGCAGCATCATAGTTCATGGACCATAAAATGAGGTTATAGAGGAGGCTTGGAGGCTGCTGCTGCTGCTGCTGCTGCTGCTGCAGTTGCTGTTGCCTCTGGGTTTGCCTCTTTGCTGTGTAACATGTTTCTTTTCGACTTTCCAGTGATTTATGAAGAGCAATTTTAATGACATTTCCCGACAAGAGTATCGACACAATAGCCTGCAACACTTTGTACTTGGGTGTGGGTGCCATCGATCGGCTGCTGCAGCCTCTGGCTGAGAGCGTGCCAACTTGCCAGTCATGCGTGCGTCTCCTAAGTGGCAGCCACACAGTCTGCAGCTGACGCTGCTGAAGAGCTGGACACACCTAACAGCAGACAAAGCCGGCTGAGCTTGTTACTTCAAGTCCCCATGCCCCATGTCCAGCTCAATGCAACACTTTGCCTAAATAATCGCAGTCCATAAATTCGATTTTACCTATTGTGGGAATTTTTTCTCTCTCTCCCTCTCTCTGTTTTGGGTTCATACTCTGTTAAAATGAAGAGTAGAGTAGACTATAAGCCAGATATGATTATGTCTTCATTTTGAAGTAAATCTATATGATGGTAAATAAAAAGTTTCAAATTTCTTTATTCGAATCTGCTTTACAAAATTTCAAACATTAATTTTTTTCCGTTTATTTTTTTAATTATTTAAATAAATAAATATTAATAAAAATTGAATGAAATAATTAAAATAAATAAGCAGCACCCAAATCAATTTGTAGTTGCTAATTTCCCTTTGATTAATTCTAAATTATTAATAAATTACAACATTAAAATTTTGTAGATTTTCCTATAACTATAAAAACATTTTTATTAATTTAATTTTTGCTTTTTAAACTAAATTAAATTTAACAAAAAATTTTTTTTTGTTTTATTATTTATTATTTATTTATTTTTATATTTTACTTAAATAAAAAAAAAAAAAATAAAATTCAAGTTTCTGCAAAAAGGTTTTACACAAAAATCAATTCAGTCGCAAACACTTTACAGGGTATCTTCTAGTCATTTGGTATCTACTAGTCAACTTTTTATTTTTTACTTTGGATAACCGAATTGCAGTTCCAGTTGGTGGATTTTGTGGGTCAGCATGAATCAGTTGCATGATTGCGCAATCATTAGAGAAACTGCACAATCATGAGCAGCACATTCATCTAGAGAAAAGTTGTTTTTTTGTTTTGTTTTTAAGTTTTTATGTTTTTGGCATTGTTTTGCAGCAGCTTTGGTTTATTTTAAGATAAAAAAGTCAGTAAATAAATAACCGAATATGTAGTTTTGCAACAGTATATTTTTTTGCTGGTGTTCGCTCTTTCCTCAAGCGCCTCCTGCTCCTTCTGTAGTCAATGATTTCCATTCCCATTTCCATTTCAATTGGCTTTTGAGTAGAATAATATGCAAATATCAACGAGCACTGCGAGAGAGAGAGAGCGAGAGAGAGAGACGAGCGATGAGAATCGCATCGATGTGCAGCAGTAAATTGCAGTTTGCCAAAAACATTTTGCCATTTGTTTGCCATGACACCATCCTTGGGTTCCCTCAGCTCCACACCAACACACGGAGCCCTTTGGCAGCTGTGCAAGATTTATGAGTAAGAGCTGCAGCAGTTTTAATGCGTGTGGAAATGAGAACTCTATTGATATATCGATATGCACATATTATTGACAGTAGCAATTGCAATATGTTGTTCACTTACTGTTCAGCTATACGGCTCCATTATGCAATTGAGTTGGCATCGGCATAGCCATCATCACAACTGTCCGCCTCTCAGACAAAGACATTCTGTTGGAAAATGTGAATATAAACTGCAATTGGAGGCAATTTCTATTGTTATTCTATGTTGTGAGTGACAGATATATCCGATTTTTTGCGTGCTGGATACTCAGCTGATAAAATAGATAATGGAGCAGAAATGAGCAAATGAGTTAGATAAAAGTTTGACAGAATCGGGATGAGCTTTAGATACAATGCTTCAGCTTAAGTTTTTCCTATATTAAAGCTGTTTACCCTCTAGCTTAACTTCTTGAAGACTAAAGTGAAGTTGACTACTGAATGATTATATTATTTATTATATTATTTAATATATTTTATTAAACTATAATTATATAAAAATAATAATTAATTATAATAAAAATAATTAGTGTAACATGAAGTGCAAAATATAAATAAATATTCATTAACAAAATTAAATAAATACATATAGATAAATAAGAATATATAATAAATATGGAAAATTTTATAAAATAAGATTTTTTCTATATTTTTAAATATTAGTGCTTTAATTCTTATTAAATTTTTATATTTGTCTATACATCTTTATTAATATATATTTATTTATATTTATATTACTCAAGTCTTACTGTGATTATTATTTTTCTATATTCTTAAAATATAATTATTTATATATTATTTGATTATACGACTTTATTAATATATAGTATAGTATATATAGTAATACTTTCCATACATTAATCTATAAACAACCATGGCTTAACGGTTATCTAAAAGTTTCTTAAAGTGTTGGCAAGTTGTGCGCGCTTTAAATTAATTTCAATCTAAAAATTTCGAAATTAAACCGAGAGAGCAATAAATAACAATTCGATGTTCTTATCACATAATACAGAAGCCCATAGATGGCAAAAGACTTGGCAATAAATCAAGTGGCAAGCGCCTTGCAGCCAAAGCCCCCCACCTATACAAAGATGGCCCTGCTCTACAGTTGTTGCTGTTGATATGGGTAGAGGGTGTGTGTGTGTGTGTATGTGTGTTAAATCTAACAATGGCGTCGCGTGAATAATTAAAATGAATTGCGTAAAGTTTTTCCTTAAACAGACGAAAGCATTTCACATTATTGCTTTTTAAAGTCAGCAAGCCACAGCAGAGAGATAGAGAGAGAAAGAAAGAGATAGAGTGAGAGGGAGATGGCGAGGGCGAGTCTATGTGAAATGGATGAATCGAAAATATATCTCTAAAAATATTTTGATAGCCGCACAGTCGAAGCAATAAATAAATTAACGCCCAGCCATCATAATGATGCGGATAAAGGCAGATAAAAGATGAATGGAAAATGTTTTTGACAGCTGATCGGTTTCATGTTATGGAAGCCATAAGGCAGCCTTAATAAGCTCTATGAGCTACAATTCGAAAAATTTGTTGTAATTTGTTGCTTGATTGATTTTGGTTTTTCCTGCTTGTTGTTGTTGTTGTTGTTGCTGGGCGTCTTCATTTGAGTTGTTGTGCGTTTAACTCCATTAATCAATGGCCAGCCCCGTTTTGTCTCGCTTTGCATATTGCGATTCGTTACGCTGCACAGCTACAACAACAACAACAACAACAACAACAACAGCAACAAAAATTTCACTTGCTGCGTAGCTTCTCTTTTTTTTGGGGGGGTTTTTGGTTGCTGTTTGAGATTTATGACCCTTCAAAATGCAATTAAATTTAATTGAAGCGCGAAAAAAATGCATTCGATTGTTTGTCTTTTTCACACTCGTCTGCCATCTTCCTCTCTCGCTCTCTCTCTCTCTCACTTAATCATTTTTTGGTGCTACGCATACGCCCAGTTGGCCATTTAATTAATGGCAGCCAAATGCGTTTGTGGAAACTTCAGTTTTTCCAGCCATAAAAAAAAAAAACAAATTCTTACAATTGCATATTCAATTTCACACAAACTCTCGCTCTCTTCCTTTCGTTTTCTTCTGTGTTATTTTTGGAGTTGTTTTTCGTGCACTTTTATTATTCAGTTTCAGTTGCAGTTTTTGCTGTGTTATTTCCCCCCTTCTGTATTAAAGTTTTCCCTTTGTCTATTTGTTTTCGTTTCGGTTATACATGCTTATCATTTATTCATTATGTGGTCTCTTGGCTCGCCTGATTCATTGCAGCTGCTACTGGCTTTGGCCATATTCAATTGCAATTACATTTAATATGCATTAAGGTGCAAAAAGTTGCATTTAATTGTTTGCAGACCTTTTTCTTTTGTTCTTGTTTTTTGTTGTTATGGCTTACAACTAATTTGTGGCTTTATTTTGTTTTTCTGAAAAATATTTAAATATTTTTATAGTTTAGGTTTTCATCATTATTTTAAATATCTCTATAGCATTTCTTATACTGTATAATATTTCTCTAGAAAGTCGCTTGATTTTATACGCAAACAGCTTAGAGCTTCCCCAGTGGAAAGTACTCAAACAATTAGATTTATTCATAAGTCCTGTTATGAGCAAAAAGGCTTTGCATTGTCAAGAAGATGGATTGAATTATTTATGATTGTCAATATTTGTCATAAGGTGCATGACAAGCAGGCAGAGGCGAGCACAGAAGAGAATACCGTAGAACACAGCAGGTCCTTGCGGCTGCTGTTGCTCCTTTTGCTCGATTTTCCTTCTTTCTTTTTTGCGTTTTGTTTTTAATAACAAGATATAATAATATTTACAATAAATATGAGCGCGCAAAACATCAAATCAGCGCAGGAATAACAACAAATATTTATGATGCGGCAAAGTGAATACTGCGAAGCAGCAAGGAAAAGCCTGGCTAAAACATAGTTGTGCTCGGTCTGAGCACGTGCTGGTCTGGCTAGCTGAAGGAAAAGCGAGAAAAACTAAGAAAAAAACGCGTCAGCAGCCGTTGCCAGCGAAATTGAAAAGGACAAGTTAAGCGTTTAGGACCACAAGTACAAAAAGAATAAAATGAAAAAAATGAAGGAAAAAAAAAACGGCTCTGCAGCAGCCGCATAAAACGTGGCTAATAGAAAAGAAAGAGAAAAGAAAAGCCGCATAATAAATCATAGCTACCCTGTCTGCAATGGCAGCGCATAAAGGACATTCGAATGTTCATAAAAATGCTAGTAAAATATATACACATAAATATATATACAAAGAGCTAGAGAGAGAGAGTGAGAGAGAGAAAGCGCCACAAATGAGAAGTAATGGCAAATAGCAGCTAAAGCCGAAAGCTCAAAGCCCAAAGTGAAAAAGCAAGCGACAAAGTCAATTATGCAACAAGCCAACTGCAAAGGCACTAGCAATAGGGGACGGATGGGGGGCGCTGGTTCTACTTTAAATAGCGACTGCCAAAGCCAGACGGTATTATTGAAATATTAATGATCCAACATTATTATTAAAAACTTCTACCCGGACACTGAAGACGAACGAACGAACGAACGAACGACGAACGGGCAGAGCAAAGTTTTCAGTTACGAAAATCGAATTGCAAATTGCAATCAAAACTTAATCAGTTTAGAGGCTTAGACTCCTCTGCTCGAGCGCCATAAAACATTTACCAATGCCGCACCCGGCCAACCCCAAGTTGGCTATTTGCTCAGCGTTTCATTAGATGAAAACGCGTGGCGTAAGCTTTGCTGAAAAATGGGAATATTTTCCAAAAATTAAAAGGATTTTGTGCGTCAATATTGACACAAGACTCCAGCGGGCAACGAGTGACTAACTGAGTGAATGACTGCATGAATGACTGAGTGACTGACTGACTGAGTGACTGACTGACTGAGTCATTGTAGTAGTTGAAAGGCAAATACGCGCGTCCATCAGTTTCGAGTGTTTGAGTGCAGCTCTTTTTTATCGTGGTTATGATATATGTTTTATATATATACTAGAGCGCACAACAAATGTTTACTGGGTGACGGGGGAGAGGGCGCTGGCCAGTTTTAATGGGTTATTTGATGAGCTGCTGAATGCAGCCAGGCTGAAATATGATTATCTTGCAGTGGCTGCAGTTTTGATGATTGATGATTGTCAGTCAAAGAGAGCTATAATGTCAGTTAAATGAAAGCTGGGAATTTTGAAAAATAGAAAGAAAAAAAAGAACTTAGTTGCGTATTCAATGCAATTAGCTAATTAAGTTTTAGAAATTATTGTAGTTGATTAATTAACAAAAAGCGGAACGAAGTGGAATGGTTTGGTAAGCATTGCTTTAATTAATTAAAATGCGGAACGGCAAGGGCTTGGCACGTTAAGAATAAGTAAATGCTAATCAAATTTTGTATAATGAATTTTATACATATTTTATTCTACAAGAATAGGAAATTAATATATTATTATAAAATATTTTATTGTTATTATTCTACAGTAATAAATATGCTATGTTTTTATATGAAGTACTAAGTATTTAAATACAGAGTTCTTATCAACTTTTGATAGCTGGCTTTAGATAAAATACTAAAAATTTTTAAGATAAATTCATGTATATATTTTTTTTATATATTTCCACATTAACTTCTGCCTCTCTTTTGGGTCACCTGTCGTGCCGCCCGTGGCGAATATTACTCATAAAAATCGTAGGTCTGCCTAAAATCTAAAAGAACAAGAATAAGAGAAATTAGCGCAAAACAATTACGTGACTTGTCAACTAATTACAATATTATGTCTATCCGTGCTCATCAGCGCGGACATCTTCCTGTTGCCTCGCTTTGTCTCCTGTCGCCAGGCAGGCAGTTGACGCTCTACCGCCTGCAGTCGGTGCCACCCCCGGCACCCATAGGCACCCATAGGTGCCCGCTGGCACCCCGTGCTGTGCGCGTACAGGTAATTAACGCGTGTCATTTATGCGTGACAGCGAGGAAGAGCAGCTCATAAAAATGCCACGGCGTGCGACACGCGAACATAATTTGTAGACGGTTCCTGGTGCCCTCGTCCGTCCGTGTTGGCTCACGGCTTGTTGTTGTCATTTTTATGAAATTTCTGCAATAAATTAAAAATTATTGCGATACTTTGTTTTTTTGGTGCTTCCTCTTCTATATTTAATGTGGCCGGCGCTTTTGTTGCTCCTCAGCGTTGCTCAATTTTATATATTCCGTATAATTTTGCTCATTTCTGTTGCTGTTGCTGTTGTTGTTGTTGTTGCACACTTTATGTAAATGCTGCGCACAGGTGATAAAGTTGGCCATCGCCGGGCTCCATTATTCATTGTAGCGCCATCAGGGAAGCTCTTTGGGTTATTAAAATTAATGCAAAGGCATGTGCAGTTGGCAAGGCGAAGAAGGAACTTGGCCAAGCTAAAATTTGTGTAGGGAGCAGGCGAATTTTGGGTGGGGTCTAAATATTTGTATTGTTATGGCAAAGTTATAGGGCTAAAGATAAGGCTTAATTGCAGGCTATAATAAAATATGGAATGCTTGTTTCACTTCCAATGTTCCACATGCTATGGTACAAGTAGAGCTACCTAGGCGATTTTTCTCTTTTGTTTATTTGCAATCTCTCAGTTTACCATTTCATTTCATTTATCCATTTCCAATGTTTCTCAATCGAATGATTCTCAGGCTCAGATGTTTCGATTAATTTAAATCATTGCTTGATATATAAAACATGAACGGGGAAGGTGATTCACATGTCCCGCTGTTCTATTCCCATTATGCATCATTCAACTGCTTCCGCTGTTCTTTTACCATGTTGTATCACTGCACTTCCTTCGATCTCACCCGTTCCAAAGACGTTTGCATCATAAATTAGTATATCGCACTGGCTTGTAGATCTCTATACAAAAGCCCGATTCTGTCGTTTCGCCGTTCTATACCCAGGTTCTTTCATTTGATTCATTTATATTACCTTGTTTACATATTACATTTTACTTCTTTCACTCTTTACTGATTCATTTAATATATTTCCTTACTGTTTTTTTTTAAGAAGACCATTTTCACTGTTTCCTTTTCCTTGTTTCATCTGTCATTCAAATACTTAGATTTAATTTCAATTTGCAGGTAAGAAATGCCACAGAACTTTTCGCAACGGCTTTCTAATCCATTGTTTATTCCCTTCTTTTTTTCGACTTTTCCCGTCGCCTACGCCAGCCCATTCATTTTTAGCCAAAAATTAAGACTCATTATGTGACCCACTCAGCGCCGAGTTCCTTAAACATTTATTTCCTTTTCTAAGCATTACGTCTCAATTTTTTGTGCGCCTTTTTTATTGAAATCCACACGCAATGTCGCAGCGCCTTCGGAAGCCCTTTTTCGATTGCGTTTGTCCGTCTTATTTCGGCATGGAGCCGCTGTGAGCAGCGGCAACAACAATACGAAAGCGTGACAACGCGAAATGTGACTTTGAAAATTTGATAAATGACCCAAAGTTCAGACATTCGGCTGCGGGATGGCTGCAAATGAAATAAAAATCGAGCAGTAGCCGAAAAGCCAAAGCGGAACTGAATGCCACACGAACAAAGTAGAAGCTGAATGAATGAACGAATCAATGGCAATGGCAATAGCAATGGAAATGGAAATGGAAAAGCGAAACGTGCAAAGCAAACGCAATATACAGGCAGAGGCAGCTGGAAAAAAAAGGAAAGGAGCAAAACCCGCGACACTTTTGACAACAAACAGTTGGCGACGGCATGGAAAAATGTTCCACGGGAAAACAACACAAGCGCCACATGTGCGTCGTTGTTGTTGTTGTTGTTGTTGTTGCTATTCCTGTGGATACATTTTTGGGGGCCGTTCGACTCGAATTCGGCGGCAACGTCAAAGTCAAAGTCGAGTTGAGTCAAGCCAAGTCATTCTTCATTTGTAATGCCGACTGCGTCTTTGTCGCAGCGCCTTGCCACGCCCCCCGGCGCAGGCCTACTACTACAGGGCCTAATCAAATACACACACACACACATAGAGAAGGGCAGACGAACTAAATTGGCTTTGGGATCTTGAGTTCTTAACTGAAAATTGTTCGACATTTATTTTGTGCTTATTTGATACTTTTGCAAAAAGTCGAAATGCTGCCCCTACTCGACAGTCCCAGCTCCCCATATCAAATATTGATATTAAAAAATCGCATCACGTCGCTTAAGTTTGTAAATAATGTTGTGGAAAATTTATTAGCCAGCTACACAAATGCCGTTTGACGAGCCGAGAGCCGAGAGCTGAGAGCTGAGAGGGCCTTTGTCGTCGACATCTTTTTGGCAACTGGATAAATGTGATTTTGTTTTTGGAGCATGGGTGGGATGTTGTCTGGCAGGTTTTCCTTTTGGCAGCTGACAGGTGAGCTGGGAACGAGGCAAACGAAATAGAAAGTGAAAAGTGCAGCTCTCAATGAATGCTAACGGAATTCGATTGAAGGTTTTATGTTGCCATCGGTTAGATAAGCGCGTAAAATGGCTGAAAGCTGATTTAAAAAGAATTTGTATTTTAAGGAAATAATTGAGAGGTGATTGTAGAGGGTATATAAATATATATATCAAAGTAAAAGAATGCTGAGTAATATAAAACTATAGAGTGCTTTGAAAGCAAAGTTAGCAGTAGCATGAGGCATCTGGAAAGCATTTCAATAATTGTTTAATTAAGGCTTAAGCATAACTATTAATCTGATTATATTTGTTATAGCTGTAATTTTACAGATTTAGATTTAGATATAGAGAAAATATTAACATTTTATTAACATTTTGGTACAAATTCAAGTCTCTATAATATCGATATAGAGAAATATATAAAAAAAATATTATATATGAGATTATTGAGCGAGTTATACTTATAATTTTATTGATTGTATTTATATAAATAAAACATTCATTTGAAAAAAAAAAATTACTTTCAATAGTAACGTTATACTCGATACGCAGTTCCGCCTCTTCGGTAAAGCCTTCAGCTAGCCCCCCTGAAAAAAACTGCTTACATATGCAGCCTAGCGTTGGCACAGTTAATTCCTCGATTCCTACACAGCTAAAGACAATTTCGAGCCCCAATTGGCTCACTTAAAATGCCAGACACACACAAAACTGGACGCCAAGTCGTTGCCTAGACGAAGAAAAAGAAAATATAAAGAATTAATTTCTCTTTTAGTTAGAAAAAGGAAAGGGAGATATAGATATATAGAGAGAGATGGAGAGAGAGAGAGAGAGAGTCTTCTCTCTGGTAATCAATATAATTACAATTCGGCTATTCGAAAATGTCGCACACGTAGCGTTGCCTGAAAATATGGCCAAGCTGCTGGCACGTAGTATTTGCTAAGAGAGAGAGAGAGATAGAGAGAGAGGGAGAGAGGGGAGAGACAGTGAGAGCAACCGGAAATAATACACATACGCACTGTGAGCCGCTGCGAAAATTATAGGCAAACAGTTTGGCCAACAGGCAACACAGCATCAATGGGCAGCAAGTGGGCGGCTCAACGTTTGTGGCAAGTAATTGACAAACATGCCACACGCTACTAAACACAAATTAGAGAATGCTGCGTGCGGTGGCTCGTGGCAATCAATTGATTTTGGCCCAAATGTTGTTGCTCCAGCAGTCAAAATGTCAATTAGGTCAGCACGCTGGACAGACAGAGCGGGAGAAAGGGGAGGGGAGCGAGACAAGTGGGAGTTGCCAGCAAACGATCATCATTTGCATTTTAAGCCAGAGTTTTTTATGCAAATGTTTGCCTCCTTTTTTTATTGCAGTCGTTGTCATTTAAAATATGCTAAATATTTTGCGCTTGGCTCGCCCTAATGTGGGGCGTGTCAGTTGGCCATTTGGTGTCTCATTGTTGTTCATTTTTGGCTATAAAAACATTACGCCCAATAAAATAATTTGCTTAATGCTCGCTGCCATTTTGGGCGCTTGCCCAAAGTGTGTGGTGGCGCCCTCTGTTGTTGGTCATTTGCCAGCCATATAAATTAAGCCAGTCTACTATTGTCGGCAATCGCAAGCCGACTTTGAAGCAATATATATATATATATATATAAATATATATAGTCACATACTATTAGTTCATTTATCAGTCTGCCTTGGCATCGTATGTGCAGGCAGCTCTTTTATGCTCGTGCGTCTTTTATTATTGGTAAATTCGTTTCGGCTGCTCGTTTATCAATGCTCCATTAAAGTGAGACGCCATGTGGCGCCCTCTGTTGCCAAATTGCAATATGGCTTTGGTGTTGCCTGCATATCCGTCGAATGACAAACGCTTCTGTTGTCCTGCCACTGGCAATACAAGCAACAACAACAACAACAATCTTCAGCTGCCCATTGCATACATATCGAAATGTCGCGTTTAGCTCTGGTTGTTGTTGTTGTTGCTGTTGTTGTTGTTGCTGACTGCAACTAATATCCGTTTCCGTTGTAGACAAAATGTGTTGCCATTTATAATGTCAAGTGCTTGGCGCAGCACCACAGCGCAATTTCTCTCTCTCTCTGTGTGTGTGTGTGTGTGTGTGTGTGTGTGTGTGTGTGTGTGTGTGTGCGTCATTTGTGTATTTTGAAGGATGTGGGCGCATAACAAGCATAACAATTTGTTTTGTCCGTTGTTTGTCATGTAACACTGTACACACAATGCGGCTGCCCCAGCCAATTGAAATGCTGAGCTATATGAGATATTGGCATAAATATGCAAAGTGTTGAAAAATTATAGAAAATGTATTAAATTATTATTAAATATTGTACATTATTGATTTTTGAACTATTTGATATAGATTATGTATATATTATGCATATATTATATATGTTATACATATATTTGTATTATTTATTTATCTTTTTTTTTATGTAAAAAGTACAAATAGAATTTTGTATATATACATATATGTAAATATAACTTTAAATAATATTAAATAAATAAATATAATTTTTTTATTTATTTTTATGCTTTAAATTTTTTTTTTTTTAATTATTTTATATAACATTTTATTTGTACTTTCCGCTTGAAATAAATGATAATAATATTTTATAAATATGCAAAAAAAGCTATTAAATATAAATTCAAGATTTAAGTTAATTTTACTTTATATACTTTAGTTCATAATTTGTTATTGGCAATTATGTAAACTTTTTATTTAAATTTTAGGTCACGCTATAATATATAATTTCATAAAAAATTTATTAAAATTTGTTTAAAATAAAGTTATTATTAAAAATTTATTTAATTTACCTAAAATATGAAAAGGTAAAGTTTGACCTATATATATTAATTAATTATTATATTATTTTTTAATAATATATATATATATATAGCAAAATACTGATACATACATTAAATTGAATTATTTAATTTTGGCTCTCTTCTGCACGTTGAATTGCAGAAAAACGTAAATCATTATGAAAATTGAACGAATGAAATGCAAAACGTAGGAGTATAGATGATAGTATAGTCTGTCTGCAGTATCAGAATTTCATGTACTTATCTTGCGCTTTCCATTCAATTTGTCTCATTCAGTTCGATGCAGTTTTTCCCAGGCAGCTGTTACACTTGGTGCAGAACTAGAAAAACTTGCTGCTTGCCCTCCACGGAAGGCACGTCAAACGTTTTGTGGGGCACAAGGCAAGTGTGGCAGCGACAGAGACAAATGAAGTTATTG